>JAKOOJ010000001.1:154003440-155258440 GCA_022577455.1 Arizona elegans | reverse complement strand
ATGAAAAAAAACCCAGAAGCTAGCTCTTTATTCTTGAGAAAAGGGGATGGAATTACAATAACAAGCTGCAAGGGAAGCACCCTTGAATACATTTTAATCAAGCTGTGAATGGAGAAACAAGATTGTTCATACATGATTGTGGAACTAGAAAGCAGGAATGGGGCAGTGGGATCAGAACTGAGAGAGTAGAAGAATGTAATCCATAAATGAGATGCCTAAAGAAAAGAAAAGCCAGCTGAGTCCAGTAGGCTGCCCTCATGGGATCAGAAAGGAGCAAAGCAATGAGCCAGAAGAGTAGGCCTTGCTGTTTTGTACCTAAGGAGTCTCCAGAAACAATTAGGAGAGGGGAGAAAGATGCATTTCCTGCTGCCCTGAGATCAACTGTGCTGGAATCAGCCTGCAGCCTTTGATCAGGGAGTTGCCATAATCTTTGTGTCTTTAGCTACAGCTTTTTATCCCAGGAGGCTAATTGTGACAGGTTTGGATTATCAGCATATTGATTCATTCATTCATGTAATAAATTTATATGGCCATCCATCTCATATATATGACTCTGGGAGGCTGACAGAATAAAAACTGTCTTTGCTATGGTTAATTTTGTTTAGAAGAAAGTATCATCTCGTTTAGAACATTTATGCCAGCAGGTACTTTGAAGGCCATGAAAACTATAGGCAGAGATAATTATTGTTTCAAGTTGTGAGACTGGAGAAAATCAATTCCCTTGATCCCTACCTTGATCTCTTCTGGGGCAGTAATTGTATTATTAGCATATTTTTAAAAAAACCCAACGTGTGAAAATATGTTTATTACAATGTAATATAATTTATTATAACACAGTGAATGTTTGCTGCTCTTGGGATAACTGTCTGATAAAAGTAAATAGCATGTTTTGATTTAACAGCTGTACAGTTTTAATGTTCTCACTGTGCCTATAGTCAAATAACATGATATCTACAGAAGTTAATACAGAAGTTATTAATTACATAGGCAATGCAATTTTAGTCCCTTGCTCAAATATTATATGCTAATTGTATGTCTCCACTACCAACAGATGGCAGTATAGTTCAATGCTTTTTTTACTACCAATATGCTGATAAAAAGAGGTAAAGATAAAAAGACCAATACTTCCATTAAAAAGAAATTTGGATGGAAAAATATCACATGGAACATTATTGATCTTTATGTTGATAAAGAGCCAGTTTTTATCCAAAGGTGAAAACATGTCACCTTTAATTGTCTTTCTATTATAAAACAGTAGTAATTTTTGCTGTGCCTTCCACTCAGCAAATCTGTTGCCCTACAGATATTGATAAATTCAGGATTCTTTTATTTATAACCTCAAATCATACATCTTTAAATCATATTACCCTTGTTAACTACCCTTGTTAAAAGCATATCAATAAACATGGATATTAAACAAGAAAATGGCATCATATACAAATGTTGCTTCTATCATTTTTTACTTGGCATGAGGAGACGGACAGCCAAGCTTTTAAAATATTCTCTGAAGTGTCCATTATATATAAAAAATGTATGAAATTAATTCCACTTTAAGGTAATAAAGGAACATTTTTAATTTTCTTTAAAATACTTAACTACTAAGAAATTATGTTAATTTATATTAATTAGTAAGTTATTACTGTGAAATAAAAGGTGTTTTAATTAATTTTAATTATACTGCCATTTTGCAGTTTTGCGGATGGTCACTAGGATGCTCTTGAAAGATAAATATATTGTCAGATATTAACAGATATTTGCTTGTTATATTAAATGGTATGCAAATTACCGAATCACTTCAGTAATTAGACAAAATACATTGATTCATCTTTCAATGGCAAGATAATTTTGTTGCATCCAGAATTGCTTGATCCTTTATCATTTATTTTTGAACACATCCCAGTTCTTTTTAACAGTAAACTGGGATATAGAAGTATAATGAAATGGAATCTATCTTGGTTAAATATTCATGTAACTGATTGCTTATAAAGGAACTGGAACAAGAACTGTAGAACCATCAATCCTTCTTTGGGGGATGCTGCTGAATCTACTGAAGATGTATACCTTTAATGAATTCTACTTGAAAAAGTTCTTGCGAAGTATGTTCCTTATATGATCTAGACAGGCAACTAAAGGGAAGCACACACAAAACTACTGGGATAATGTATGAAGCAGCTGAGAAAAATACACATAGCTGAGACTTTACCCATACATTATTATGCATTTGTGGATATTAATTAACCCTATTTGACCTTCTACCTTATTATTGCACATATTTATAGAGGTTGGTTTCTGTGTCTATGTATCAATATAATTATATATGCTACAATTTATTTAGTATAATTGGAACACAGTGGAAGAGAAATTGCATGGTTTCCACAAATATTTGCCATGGCACATCTCATGAACCAGAGGCTTATAGCCATTTGTTCTTTAAAAAGTTACTAAATTAGTTTCCCCAAAATGAATGCCTATATTGATCTTCGATTGTCTAAAAAATACTAGAGAGGAATATGGGTAATAACATAGGGGACTTTGAATGAAAAGAATCTGGGGTTGAACAGAGCAAATAAATAAGCCCTGACATTTCTTGAAAAGATTTCATCACGCCTCAGAAATTTCCGACAAGTGGTTCAAGTTCTGATTGGGCAGAGTTTGTGTTGTTCACAGCAGCCACAATTTGTCACAGTTTTTACAGTGACTGTAACTAAAACCATGATGGGCTGTTCTTCCATCTCATCAACAGTTGGAGCCAGGCCCATAAATAGTTGCTATTCAGCATGCAACAGACTGCACAACTGGGACAAATGCTTCAAGTGACAACTATTGGGCATAATCAGATTCAGTCTCAGCATTTGTCTTCATTTTAAAATAGTTCATCATCTTCCCTTCATCAGTCTTGGGTAGTTTTGAATGGAGGGCAAAAATCAGTATTTGTGGAGCATAATTTCTTGCTCCAAAAGAACTCTGGATTCTACTGGATAGATTCATTTAACTGAGTTTCATGCAGAACAGAGCAATCTGTTCCTTTTACTATGAAGTTTTCCTGAGCTTGTGGTGGTCTTCCTTCTCATTTGTTATACTAATCCATAGATGTCAAATTCATGATGACACGTTGCTATCGTGATGTTTTGCAAAGTTTTTCCTATTTGTGGATCTGGGGTGGGAGTGGCCTGCACGTGACTCATCCGGCCTGTGGGCTGCCAGTTTGACACCCCTGTACTAATCCTTTCTGAGCTCTCACTAATGCTCAGACCAGGAAATTAAAACCAGGTAGTTGTATGTTGAGCAATGTTTTTGACTCATGATGATTGTATGATCTGAAAATGGAGGGCATAGCCTTTAACCCTTTCCCGTGGTCAATTTCCTGGTCTAAATGAGATTGACTACACCCTCTGCAGGGTGAATAGTCTCCTGTCCTCTCAAGGATTTGGATGGATTGCTGGCAATCACTAGAAAAAAGTAAATGGCAACAATAAGCAACCCAGATTCTCAACATGATTGCCTCTGAATGGCCTCTGCAAACCAACCTTAGTCCCTTGTATACTGAAAACCAAACAAGTATGAAGCCATAATAACAACACTGGAGTACTGGTGAAGAAAAAGAAGTTAATTTGAGTCTACATATAGTATATGTTCAGTTTTGAGCCTTCACTGGGGTGGAAGCATCTCTGCTTCTCTCTTATTGCATCAGAGGACTCTCAGTGTTCCTTAATAATATTAATTCCTTGTTGTAGAGGGATGAACAAGTAGATTCCAGCCTAGCTTTTCTGTTCACATTGTTCAGCACTTTGCCAACAAAATTGTTCATATTCACCAAAATCTTGATTGTTCATGGGTATCATGATGAGGTAAGTTGTGTGACATCTGGAATTCCATTTGGCCGGTGAACTCTGATGAAATGAGCAGGGTTTTCTCTTTTATAACTTCTACCACCTCTGGACCTCTCCTCCCTTCTGGCTCCTTTGAGGAAAAAATGGAAACAAAGTTGACTGGAAGTTTGCTAGCACATCTTTATAAGAGGGTGATATTTCCAACCTTGAAAGAGGCTGTGGTGTACCCCTCTAAGAAAGAGATACACACAAATCCAGCCATATTTGACAACCATTATCCATTTTCCAAGCTTTCCTCTTGGGGTAAAGTTACTGAAAGGGAAACAATGACAAAGTATTCTAAAGAAATCATCTGGACCACTTTCAAACAGGATTGAGGCCTTGACATAGAACAAAAACAATTGGTTGATCAATGAGCTTTTTTGGAAGCTTGGAATCTTCTAGTCCTTTTGACATCACTGATCATGAGCATCTGAGGGACTTGAAGTGGTTCTACTACTACCTTAGCAGGTGATCCAGTTGGTAATGATTGGGGAGGAAACATCAACCTTCATACATATAGTACTCATTCCTTCCACTGCTTAACATCTCACAAACCATTGGGAGAATTTATTTGTCAGTGTATACATCAGTTTTTTAAATATGTTGATGATACCCAGCTATACGTTGCCATCCTAGGCTATACCAAAGATCTGATAGAAGGTTTTTCATTATATCTCAAAGTTGTAGGTTGGAATAATGCAGGTTGAGACTGAACTCAAGCAAGATGGAGTTGCTGTTTCTCTAGCAGGCTTCACAATCAATACCAATATTGACTTATATGTGGAGTGGTAGATCCATGACCCGGGAATCCTCTTAGACTACTACTACTACTACTACTACTACTACTACTACTACACAGCAACTACTGAATGGGCAAATGGAAGACATGAGCAAGGGAGAGGAGATTGTCCAGATTCTGTTGAGCACTAATTGCATCCTGCAGAGAATAAGGAAAATGATCTCAATGGAAATATGCAATAACCATTACTGAGGCCAAGGGGACTGAAACATTTTTAAGCTGTGGGGGGGGGGGGGAGACAGAAAGAAAAAAGGATCTCGGGCACTGCCTGATTATAACATAGAATCTACATAGAATGTAGAATCATAGGGCTGGAAGGGAGGCCTAACGCAGGAGACCTTATACCATTCTGGGCAAATATCTGTCCAACCTTTTCTTTAAAACCTCCAGTGATGAAGCACCCACAACTCCCTGAGGCAAGCTATTCAATTGATTACTTGTTCTCACTGTCAGGGAAGTTCTCCTTAGTTCCAGGTTGGATCGGTCTTTAACAAGCTTCCAGGTATTGCTTCTTGTCCTACCCTCAGGTCCTTTGGAGAATAAGTCAATCCCCTCTTCCCCTTCCAGTACTGAAGACAGTGACCATGTTACCTCCAGTACTGAAGATAGTTACTGTTGTGGCCCATCAGCGGCCTGTGCAGCTAGTAGCTGATTCTGACAGCGAGGAGGCTGGTGTGGTGCTGCACCAGCAGCCTGTGCAGCTGGCACTCAAGTCAGACAATGAGGAGGCTGGAGAAGATGTGGTGCCAGAGGTGGGGATTCAGCCAGGGCCTTCAGAACCTCCAGAAGCTCCCTTAAGTGAAGAGAATGAAGAGGAGGAGCCTCTTCTCGATGTACGGGCACACAGAGTTGCCGAAAGGCAGGAGTGGCTCCTCAGGAGGAGGTCTCCTCGAGAGTAAGGTTTGGGGCTAATTGGCCACTCCCTTAGCCTATTTAAGGAGGAACGCCTACTGAAGCAATTTGCAGGGAACAACTTCGTTCACATACCTTCGTGTCTTGTCTTGCTTATCAGCTTCCTGCAAATTGCTTCTGGGCATTCTGCCAACCACAGTAAGCTTTCAGTATTCTTTGAATTCTTGGCGGTTAATTAACAGCCGTTGTTGTAAAAAACTGGTTTATTTAGTAAACTAAGGTTTGAACTGACTGTGTGTGCTGCGTTCTTTGGGGTCCGTAGCTGGGGCAGAACAATTACCCTAACCCTAACCCCTAACTCTTGTTAGGCTAGAGATACCTAGCATCAGCCAGATATCTAGCATGGCTTTTCCCTTTGATGCTTGCTTGTTATCGGCTGCCATAGTAACGGGGTGGGGCATGGCATTGAGGTTTGCAAAGTGTGCTGGTGTGATGAAGGCCTATGTGAACTAAAAGGGAGGTTTGCGTTCAAGAATTTCTACACTGCTGAATGGAGTTGTTTATACCTAGTCAAGGCCAACTGTCCTACAACTCCGAATGGATGAAAAGACCTGAAGATGTGTCCCATATGGCAGTATGTGGGACATGGATTGGATATTCAGCCTGGGTTCCTAGGGGGAGGGATTTGGAGAAATCCCTTTCAATATGTAACCTTTTGGCTCAGATCTTGCTTTTCTTTCGCTGTTATCATTTCAAACTCAGTAAAAGTACCTCTTCTCTAATTCAATGGAGTCGGGGGTTTTCTTTCTTGGGTTTTGAATGGAGGCAGGCCTGACACCTAGTCTAAAACCTTAATTCATATGGTGTAGTTTATTTGCTCTTTCTTCTCTGAACTCTTTCTAGGATCTCAGTATCTTTTTTGTTTGTGGCAACCAGAATTTGATGCAGAATTCCAAGTGTGGTCTCATTAGTGCAGTATAACATAGTACAGTGATGGCGAATCTTTTTCTCGTTGCATTATTTATTTATTATTATTTTATTTTTATACCGCCCTTCTCCTGCGGGACTCAGGGCGGTGTACAGCTCAGATAAAACATAGCATATGAAATTTAAAAACAGTTTAAAAAACAAATAATTTTGCCCCAAAATTTAAAGCAACCCAATTAAAACCGAATTCAATTCAAACTGAGAAGATGGGATCAAGTCAGCCTGGCTAAATGGAATAAGTGTGTTTTCAGGGCCCGACGAAAAGTCTGGAGGTCTGATATCGTGCGTATCTCAGGGGGTAGGTCATTCCAGAGGGCAGGTGCTGCCACAACAAAGGCTCTCCCCCAGGGGACGCCAGCCGGCACTGTCTGGCCGACGGCACCCTGAAGAAGCCCTCTCTGTGCGAGCGAACCAGTCGGTGGGAGGCTATTGGCGGCAGAAGGCAGTCTCGCAGATACCCCAGCCCTAAGCCATGGAGCACTTTAGAAGTGGTCACCAACACCTTGAAGCGCACGCGGAAGACCACAGGAAGCCAGTGCACCTCGCGCAGGAGAGGTGTCATATGTGAGCGCCCCATCGCTCCCATAATCCCCCACGCGGCCGCATTCTGGACTGACCGCAGCCTCCAGGTGGAACCCAAGGGGAGCCCCATGTAGAGAGCATTGCAGTAGTCCAGGTGGGAAGTGATGAGTGCTTGAGTGACCGTGCGTAGTCCTGATCCAGAAAGGGGCGCAACTGGCGTATCAAGTGAACCTGATAAAAAGCCCCCCTGGCCACGGCCGTCATGTGCTCTCCTAAAGACAGCCGTGCATCCAGGAGGACGCCTAAGTTGCGAGCCCTCTCCGTGGGGGCCAATGATTCGTCCCCAATAGCCAGCGATGGCACCAGCTGGCTATATCAGGACACCGGAAGCCACAGCAACTTGGTCTTGGAAGGGTTGAGTCGGAGCCTGTTTCTCCCCGTCCAGGCCCGCACGGCCTCCAGGCACTGGGACATCACTTCAAGGGCATTGTTGGGGTGGCCTGGGGTGGAGATGTTCAGCTGAGTGTCGTCAGCGTACTGATGGAACTCCACCCCAAAGCCACGGATGATCTCACCCAGCGGCTTTACATAAATATTGAACAGAAGGGGCGAGAGGACCAACCCTTGTGGCACCCCACAAGCAAGGCGCCTCGGGGTCGACCGCTGCCCCCGTCAACACAGATTGTGACCAGTCAGAGAGGTAGGAGGAGAACCACCGCAGAATGGTGCCCCCCACCCCCAGCCCCTTCAACTGGTGCAACATGATACCATGGTCGATGGTATCAAAAGCCTCTGAGAGATCTAAGAGGACCAGGATAGAGGAACAACCCCTATCCCAAGCCCTCCAGAAATCATCCACCAATGCGACCAATGCCGTTTCCGTGCTGTGTCCAGGCCGGAAGCCGGAAGTGTGTGTGTGTGCACATGATAACGCGAGCTTGTGCCAGCATCCATAATGCAATGCAACCCCCATGCATGTGCATGTGCACATGACACCCCCACACATGCGCCCTGTATTGCACACACTCCCCCATGCATGTGTTCTGCATTGCACCCCGTATTGCGCACACTCCCCCATGCATGTGTTCTGCATTGCGCATGCGCAGTCCCCCGCATGTGCTGCGTGTCCCCCCCACTGCAGCCTGTTTTGGGCCTGAGAAGTCTGGGCTTTCGGGGGAAGAGATTGAAGCCCCGGCCCGCTGCTTCTGGCAGCGCAAGAACTGCCGCCGCCGGCTGCAAGGGGGTGGTGGGAAGGATCTGCTGTCTGGGTCTTCCTTGTCTCCCCACCCGAGCAGGCTGTCCAGGGGAAGGGATTGAAGCCCCCACCCTCTGCTTCTGATTGAATCCCTTCCCCTGGACAGCCTGCTCGGGTGGAGAGACAGGGAAGACCCAGACAGCAGATCCTCCCCACCACCCCCTTGTACCCATTGGTGGCGGTTCTTGCGCTCCCCTCCCCGAGGGAGAGGGTGGCGGCAGGCTGCAGCAGCAGGCTGGTCGTGCTGGCTATGAGGCAGCAGCGGCTCCTCCTCCTGCCACCCTTGCGCTCCAGGCAGTGTCCAGGCAGCCATACCTGTCCTCCCCCTGCAGCAGCCCACGTGGATTCCAGGCAGCACAGCTTCAGAGCCTTTCCTTGCAGTGGCGGTGGCGGTGATGAGGCAAGCAGGCATCCAGGCATAGGGGAGCGACTGGTGGCAGTGCTTCTGGCTGGCAAGGGGTGGATATACCAGAGCTTTATGCTGGCAACGATGGCATGGCCAGTGCGCACCCGCACTAAAGGCCAGCTGGTTGTCATGCACACATGCACACATGCACACCAGTAACCCGCATACTAGCTGGCTGCCGCGCATACATGCCCTGGAAACCCAGAAGAGGAATGCCAAGCAACATGGCTCTGCGTGCCACTTCCGGCACGCGTGCCATAGGTTCGCCAACACGGACATAGTATATACACTTCTCATCATCTTGATACAATTCCACTTTTGATTCAATCTGGGACTGCGACTGCAGCATACTACTGACTCATAAATTATTGATTGTACATAAGACACCTAGATGCTTTACATTTTATAACGGTAATCCAAATACCATGTATTCTATACCTGTGCATTTAGTTTTTCCTGCCTAAATGCAGGACCTTACTTTCCATTGAATTTAACATTGAATCAGCTTGACATCAATACCTGGGAAGATCCTGGAAAAAATAAGCAAGCAACCGATCTGTGAACACCTAGAAGTATACAAAGTTACATACAAAGTTATAACCAGAAGCAAACAGGTTTGTCAAAAGCAGATCGTGCCAAACAAATCTTATTGTACCCTTTGACAAAGTGATTAAATTAGTGGACCAGCGAAATGCTGTGGTCATAGTATACTTGGATTCCAGTAAGGTGACAAACACAACCTAGTTTTAGGTAAGATCCCAACCTAGTTCTAGGTAAGCTAGAAAAATGTGGGATAGATGGCATCACCAGCAGATGGATTCATAATTGGCTGACAAATCATACTCAACATGCAGTCCTTAATAGAACTACATCTACATGGAGGGAAGTAAGCGGTGGGGTACCCAAACATTCTATTTTAGGTTCAGTACTCTTCAATATCTTCATAAACAATTTAGATAAGAGAATAGAATGGGGAAGTCATCAAGTATGCATATGACATCAAGCTGGCACTCCAGAAGATAGGCTCAAGATCCAGATGGATCTCAACAGACTTGAATACCGGGGCCTTCTAATGAAATTTGTTAGGTGCGTTTCTTTTGGACAGTAGATATCATTCCAAAAATATATTCCAGTCATGAGTTTCATCTCACCAAGTTTCAATAATGATAACCATATCATACCTATCAGTACTATTGTATAATAGTACTTCATATGCTCTCTGCTTATTCCCCAAATTTTGAGCATTAGTGTACAGGCATCTGAGTCCCTTATGATCCTGGGTTTGCTTCCTATATCTCCTGTTTTGTATTTGAGTTTTCCTTCTTTCCCATCCCGCCCTACCTCCTTGTTTGATTAGTTGTCTTGGGGTTTTTGCTTGGGATTATGTACTAAAGATTGGTCGCCCTCCCCTTCCAGTTTTAGTTTAATTGAGTTTAATTTATAAGAAATGGCAGCGGAGAGTTTTGCAAGGGGGGTAGTTTTACAAGCAGGGGGTATTTACAATATTCTGTTACTATAATCTCAATACAAGTAATCTTAATCTTCCTGTGAAATTCATTTCATGGTCTGATCTAGTTCCACTTTATGCATGAAAGCGGACTGGGTGAATTTAAGCCAGTCATTTTCTCTCAGCCTATGACATTAGGCTCAGGTGACAAACTGGTCTGTCAATTCCTGTATCCATCAATGAATTAATATTCCATGGATTACCCCCCTCAAAAAAATAAATGCTAGGAAGGAAAATCATTATTGTAACTTTGTTGAGTTATTGGTAGTTTTAATGTATTTATTGGGGATATTTTTAATGTCACTGTTGGTTTTATTGATTGTTTTATAAACCACCATGAGTCTGTGTTGATTCAGCAATATGCTAGTAGAACCAATCAAGTACCTATAGTGTTATGTCTAGTGACAGGCCAATGTCCATACTTCTAAGATTGTAAGGGAAACGTTTGGCCATTAAGCAGCATTCGTTCCAGACATCCTAGCACTCTTGCTATATCTCTTTCTATAAATTGAGTTATATCAGATTCTTGAAACAGAACAACCAGCTTAGAAGTTTTATGAGCCTGGAAAAGCTAGTGGGACCTTAGTTGTTCCCAGTATGAAATTAATATCTATAATTAGTGGGTTAGGTAATCTCTTCAATGAGTCCCAGTTGTATAGGTATACTGTTATATGGTTTCTGAATTGGACAGGATTTTCTGAGAAATAAAAAGTTTGTCAAAAGTGATTTTATGTATGGTTTTGCTGTGGTTATCTCACTAACTATGCTTCTGGAAAAAAAATTCTTTAATTCGCAACACTAGCTCATACATTTGTACAGAATTGTATACAAAGTTATATATTAATCTGATTCAGCATGGCAATTTGTTATCATGGGCAATTTAATGTTGACTTTATTATAATAACAGCTTTAAGGATGCAAAATATTAATGGATTACAAAATTCAGATCACTAAGAAAAAGATACCTTGAGAAGCAGTGGATGAAAACACGATGCAAACTGTAATAGTCTCAGAAATCTTTAATTGAAAATTCCCATGAGTGTTTCATGCATACGCCAAGAGTATGCAAAGACATGTGTGTGTATGTGTGTTTAACTTTCTCAACTTTAAATTATTTAACATGTTGTCTTCTGTGTTTTTTAGCTTCATTATGTGTGTCTGTATGTGCTTTAAAACTCTTTGACCCAGTCTGCAGAGGCCATCTTCATCCTATTTTGAGCGCTGCTTAATTATCTAAGATTTATAGTCTCAGTCTTAGCTAATGGACATCTTCTACGGATGACCTCAGAATTCATAAGATACATGAGAAGCAGAATGACATTCTTAAGACACATGCCTTTTGACTCCATTGCTAAATAAGGTGTTTGGGATGGGCATTTCAAGAAGGCATTTCAACAAGCCATGCAATAGGACTAAAGTCATGAAATTGGCTTCCAAAAGAATTTTTAAAAATCTATTAAGCTACTCAGCTTATGTATTTCATACGTCTTCCAGAAATTGTTAAAATAATGAGAAGAACTAACCTCCACCCCATTTAGGGAAGTAGTTAAGGCACCTTTCATCTGTCAAAACTGTTGGGGAGAGGAGTGATTCCTTCCCATCCTGCATTTTCCTTAGGATAATGGGACTAAGTGCTCCTTTCTCCAGAGCACAGAATGTAAACTTCTAATCAGGGATCAAATCTTCCTTACCTTTTCAACTGTTATGGCAGTGATCTGTTCAAGTAAGGAGATCTCTTAAAAGGATGTAGCTGCTCATTCCCATCTCACACATGCTTACTGCCATCTGGAGGAGAAGGTACAGAATCTTGGTGCTTACTCTTGCCATTTAATTTAGATTTCAGTTTCTAAGGCTTTTCATCATTTGTGCATCATTTAAAACATTTACCTCATTTTTCCTTAGTAAGGCATAAAAGACCAAATACCAATAATAATAATACCACTAAAAGTCTTAGAAATATACAACAGAATTCACAACAGTGATATTGAAAACATGTAAGTAACATTTCATTTCATTCCACTCACAAATTAATGGTGAATATATGTGTTCCAGTCTCTGGAATCTGCCCTTTAATATAGTGGATGACAACATTTAAGTTATAGCTACCTAAAATCCCTATGAAATGTATTAACTGCGAACTGTTCATGGTAGAGGGCTGGTTTAAAATAGATTTTACTATATCTCAATTGTATTCAGTGAAGAAGTATAGGGAAACTCTATAGCAAATACATGGACTGTGGAGCATTGCAGTTCCAAGAATCTGAACTGCTGGAAGAATTACAAAAGGGATTGTTATTTTTAAACATATAGAAAGGGCAAATCAGAATTACCAGAATTAGCGTTATACATGGTAATCCTCAGATTTTAAATCAGCCAGTGAGAACTATTTCATGGGGCTTATCAAGTTAACCCTTTTTCTCTTTGAAGAGTTCAGCAAAATGAGAATTACAAACGAATACACACACACACACATATTGTTGATTGTTGATCTGTCCAAAAGTGTAAATAGACATGACAGAAATTATTATCGTTTGTCACATAGTCAGCCAGATGTTTAGACTGGATTTTGTTCTTTTATCTACCTTCTGAGTCCTTACTAATGAGGGAGAATGAAAATACCCTGTTGATCTATTGGAGTTGATGGGGCCTAAGTGGAAAATAGCAGGCCCCTGGAAAGCAACATGAACCAAAGTTTTAGTTAGGATGATTTCATAATGTACCAGAAATATTTGTAAACTGCTGAACAGTTGCAATTTGTGCAAAGTAGATAGTTTCATCAGTATATTTGGAATAAGAAGGATGAAACCGTGAGATATAAAGAACTGAAAGTAGCAGATAGATGAAGGTTTCAGAGGTACACGGGTATAAGTGGAAACTGATTGTCAGTAAGAAAGAACAAGGAAGTTAAATTGTGAAATGTGTGCAGAAAAGTATAAAAAGTGTTGCTTGAGATGAGTTCGGGGCCACTGACCTATAGCTATTCATTGCTGGATCAACTATGTTAGTGGACCTCATTGCAATGGGTTATTGATGTAAGTTGTGTTATGATTGTTTATGTTCCAAATTATTACTGAAATAAACCTCTGAATCTCAAAGTAAGAATTATTAGTTTGTGTTGCTGTCTTCTGTTTCTTTGATTGGATTTTTTTCACGACACTAAGGACCTGGGATAGGTAGATGTTCAAGTAAAGCTACCTTTTGCAATTGACTGATGGTGACTTTCTCACTGATGATGATGTTCAAGTACGGCAGCAGTTATTTTGGGATTGCACTCAAGGCACATATTACCACTGGTACTATCATTGCTTTCTTTTGCCAGTCGTTCTATTTTTATTTGCAGATCTTTACATTTTGTGATTTCTGTACAGTTCGTTATTTTCTATTCTGCTCACTCCAGGTACTGCCAAGTTCACTATCCAGACTTTGTCTTTCTTATCGACAATTGTTAATGCTGTGGCTTTTTATGACAGGTGCCTGTATGTCTAAATTCTAAAGTCCCAGAGCAATTTAGCTTCTACATTTTCTATTACAGTGATGGTTAACCTTTTTGCTGTCATGTTTCAGAAGCAGGGGGAATGCAGGGGGGATCGCACACACACGTGCCCACACCTATAATTCAATGTGCCCCACCCCCCGTGCATGCACGCACAACCACCCCATGTGACCCCCGCTTTTGGCATGCCATGGCATGGTAGGCCCGGTAGGCCCGTTTTTCGCCCTTCCCATGCTCCAAAGGCTTTCTAGGAGCCTGTGGAGGGCGAAAACGGCCTTTCACCCCCTGGAGGCCCTCTGGAGGCCAGAGACAGCCCATTTCCCAACTTCCAGTGGGATTGGAAAGCCCATTTTTCGCTCTCCCCAGGCTCCAGAGGCTTTCTAGGAGTCTGGGGAGGGTGAAAACAGCCTTCCTCACCCTCCCTAGAGGCCCTCCGTAGGCCGGAAATGGCCCTGTTCCCGACTTCCGGTGAGCCCTGAAGGCCTAAAAATCATCTGGCTACCGCACGCATGTGCTGGAGCTGAGCTAAGACAACGCTCGCATGCCCACAGATATGGCTTCACGTGCCACCTGTGGCACACGTGCCATAGATTCGCCATCACGGTTTTATTACTTTATTTATTTTGTGGTCCTAGTTCTTGCTTGCCAGCAAACATTTCTTGCAGATATTCCAATTCAATGTTGTTGCTACTTTGTCCTGCCATTATTTGTAATCAATCTGTGAAATCTTCCTGAAGCATTCAACTAAGTGGTTCGCTGTTTCTTCATCTTCTGTGTAGAAGTAGCATTTGCTCTCTATCGCTGTTTTCTCAATTCTGGCATTTGTTATTAAGGCTTGGACTTGTGCAGTGAGAATCAGCCCTTCTGTCTCTTTTTTCAATTTTTCTACTTTCAGCCATTGCCAAGTCTTGTTGTCATCTGCTTTGCTGGCTATTTTACATATTGACCATGTAATATTTTGCCTTTGCTATTTTTCTGTTCTTCATTTGATCTTTCTTTTAGGCCAGTTTGATCTCTCTTATACTCAGTGAATCTTCATGGTGTACTAGTTTCAATGCAACTTCTTCACTGTACTTCAAATATTCGTCCAATGCCGCCACCCTTTTCCCCCTTCAACTCCCTGGTGTATTTGAAATATTCCACAGTCACTAGTTTCCTTGGCAAGTAGAGTCTCTCAATATTGCTGCCTGGATGAAGGGCACAATTCATTGTCATTGTTTTTCTGGTCTTCCTATCCAGGACTTTTAGTTCTGTTTGAGTCCAGTCCACAATTCCAGTCATGTACAGTATCTAAGACAGGAAATAGTTATATTTGCTTTGATGATATTTTCTCCACTGAACTTGGACTTTTAAGACCTTCGTTACTTTTATGAGTAAAAGTACCTTCTAATCTTCTACTTGAATTCACTGTGCTTGATATTGTTAACTTGAGGGATACGTAGTAGTGATTATCTTCATCCAGATTCTTCATGTTGTTTCCTTAGAGTATCTTGATTTCTTCAGTTTTCACTATTTTCCCCCTATTGATTATAAGGGTAGCACATTTGTTTAGGCCAAACTTATTATCTAAATATCAATGTGAAATCAATTCTTTAACTGGTGTTGGCTCTCATACTCGTAAGTTCTTTCCAAGAATTTAGGATTTTGTATGTGGAACAACAATAAGCATTGTGGCCTTTTGTAATTGATAGATGGAAATTCTGTCAATGTGCAGATTTGCTAAGTGCTGTCCAAGATTTTTTGGTATGACTCCCAGTGTGCTGATAACCATGGAGGCCTCCGTGCTGGTTAATGCCATAGTCTTTCAACTTCAATTTTCAGATCTTCATAATTTGTGTTCTTCTCCAATTTTTGTATTCTATTCTTTGTTGTTGTTGTTGTTGTTAGCTGTAAAGTCGTGTCCAATCCATTGCGACCCCATGGACAGCATTCCTCTTCCTGTCCTCTACTATCCTACGGAGTCCATTTAAGCTCACGCCGAATGCTTAAATGACTGCATCCAGCCACCTTGTTCTCTAGAATGAGCTTCTTCTGTTTAAAAAAAAACGCCAATCTGTCGTCTTTACATATCAATCATGAAACAAGATTTTGAAAGTTGATTACTAAAGCCCAAGATGGCTACTTTAAAGGAACTGTTTGATTTTGTGGCCTGTGAAGTGCTTGAATGTTTTAACTCTTTACTGGAACAAAAAGTTATTACTGAAGATAAACAAATATTCTGAAGGTAACTGAGATGGATTCCAAAATAGATTTTTAAAATGACCACTTATAAAAAAGATGGAAGCACTGAATTTATAAATGCAATTGGGTGACTGCTTAAAAATTGAAAAAGAGGCTGTGGACTACCCTTTTAAATCAAAATATAAGAGATTTACTGCAGTTACTTCATGGAAATTACACATGGGCTTGAAATGGTAAGAATTTGAGAGATGAGGCAAAAATATTTGAAGAAAATAAGAGTTAGATTTTTATTTATAGGACTTCAGTATGGTTGAAAGGTAGAAGGAAAAATACAAACTGATTATGGGTTTTAAAATTATTATTTATTTTTTATTTATTACATTTTTATGGCACTCATCTCCCCTACAAGGTGCCTCTGGGCAGGTTAAATAATGAGTTCTTATTTCTGGTAGTGGTTAGTGGTTATCTAAATTGGATAATTTGATGAATGTCTAATAGTGTGATGGATTAATTTTTGATCTCTAAATAACGAGTTATTATTTCTGGTAATGTCTGATAGTTTTGAAATTCTTTTGTTGCAATCCTTAATTGTTGAGAGAGGGATGAAGGGAATTTAGATTAAATTAAAGGAGAAATTATGTTACTAGGTAATTTTATTAATTTTGCTGGATCTTTGCTGATTAATAAGAAAAGCTGAAGATTTAGAGATGGGATGACACATGAAATGAAGAGATATTTGGTTGTGTTAAAAGATAGTGATAAATCGTTAATGTTGAATATACCGATTTTTTTCAGAGTATAAGACACACCAGACTATAAGATGCACCGGAGTATAAGATGCAGCTTAGTTTTTGGGGAGGAAAATAGGGAAAAAAAATCTGCCTACCAGGTATTCATCTGGCTAGCATCAGTGGTGGGTTCATCCCGGTTCGGCCCGGTTCGGCCAAGCCAGTAGTGGTGATGATGTGACATCACCGAACCGGTTCTCTTTGTCTGGGAGCTGGGCCCTCCTGCCCACCCCCACGTTATTCCTATCTTTATTTCTTCTTTTTTAGCCCAGCTGATAGGTGCAGCAGAGTGGATTGCCGCACCTCAGCTGGGCAGATACCTAACACGCTTGCACGGAGTGCAAGTTTGGTGCGCGTGCGAGCAAACCAAGCACGTATGTGGCGATCGCACGCGAAGCGCATGCACGAAGAGAACAGGTAGTAACGCCGGTTGGAACCCACCACTGGCTAGCGTCCTTAGTTTGGTCAGCTCCAGCACATTAGTTTGCCGGGTTTTATCCCCTGCTTGGGGATAAAAAACAGCTTCTAAAGCACAACTGATCTTTGGAGAGAGAAGCAATGAGAAAAGCAGGCAAACCACAGAGATTGCTTCACTACTAGCACCTTGTTAGGGCTGAAAAAAAGCTTTGAAAAAGCTACATTCAGAGTATAAGTCGCACCCAAATTTTCAGCCTCTTTTAGGAGGGAAAAAGTGTGTTTTATATTCCCAAAAATACGGTACTTGTTGGGGATGAAGGGGGAAATTTCTTGTTATATTTTCTTTTTCTTTTTTTGGGGGGGGGCGGGTACTGCACTTTCTAAATATTTTTCCTTTTTTATTGTATTTTTGCATTAGGTTTTTTATTTGTTTTGTCTATTTAATAGAAATCTTAATTAAAAATGTGCTAAAATGATTTGAGAAAAAAAGGAAAACAATTGTTAAAAAGTAAGCAAACCAGGAAGTCTTGTGTTTCTTTAGAAATTATACATAGGTTTATTCTTTTCATAATAGGCTAGTATTTAAGCTGGTGTCTGAAAAAGGACTTGAACTCTACTTCTAAAATAAATCTCTAAACTCTATCACCGGAAATGTGTCAGATAACATCCATTAGCAAAATCATAGTTAAAGTTGTCAATTTAGTTCAGTAAAATCTTAGTCCTTTGTTCCTGAAACTTGGCATTGGACTGAACTCTACATTCTACAATATAAAACAACTTCCAGAACTCTAAACTTTCTCCCTTGAGAAAGGCTGAGAGACTACTTCAGAAGTCTGGATGGAATAATTTGCATTCCTCTCGGATGATCACTTAGAGATACTGTTACTCCTTAGAGACAGAATTAGAAAACCTTGAGGGAGAGGGCAATGAAGCACAACTGCAAAGTCAGCCCTATATGCTATATGCAGCACAGCAGTTGGTGTCCTTCCTCTTGGCAAAATGAGCGCAGAGCTCCTTCACCCCCCACTCTATGCTACGTGTTTCAACAGAGCTTGGGAACTGTTCCATACTGAATACACAAATGTTTTCGTTTTGTTTTGTTCTTGTTAAATTCTTGCCTAAACTCTGTGTATATGAGTGAGAAAATCAGTGTTAACTCCTGGAGACTGCCAGGATTAGCCACTGCAGTTTTCTCGGCAGGATTTCAGAAGTGGTTGCCTAAAGTTGACAGAAAGTGACTGGCCCAAGGACACCCAGCTGGTTTCATGCCATAGGTGGGACTAGAAGTCATGGTCACCCAGTTTCTAGCATTGTGCCTTAACCAAGCCAGCTTGTTCTAAATATACGTATGTTTAAATCTATTGTGGTTTTTGTCGCAAGTTCCATTTTAGTTCTTTAACTCTTCATTCAGTCAATTCTTTACCTGCAACTAATTATTTTAGTGATTCATAATAATTGATTCATATTTTCTTAATAGCTCTATGGATGCCTAAAGAACACCTTCTACTATGATTCTTTGACTCTCCTCCAAACTACACAATCTGCTTTGAACTGGAGCTCTGTAAATGATCAGATTCACTCTGGGGGTACCCTGATTAGTTAATGCTCATAACTCACTGCTTCTGGAGTTCTGCACTCCCACTGCTTGGAATTGGCTAAATGCTTTTCCTCAAAATGTGTGGATGAAACACACATAAGAAATTACTGCATGGGCCTTTGCATATTTCTGTAAACTTTTTTTTTTTAGTTTTTGCTATCAGAAATCTCAGAGAAATCTGTATTATATATAGCTCTTATGTGAAAAACAACTCTGGCAAATTTCAGACAGGCTGAAGCCATTATGAGCTAAGGGAAGGGTTGCCGTAAGAAATGATAATGCTCCTTTCTAAATGCTGTAGAGCTGATTATCATTGGGGTTCTTTTCCCCCAAGAGTTTATCTACCTCTTACAGGACAATATAATTGGAGAAAACAACGGTAGTCTAATTACAAGGTCACTCTAATTTTTTTTTAATGAAACTATGTTTGGACACAAGATGATCTTTCAATACTAAATGAAGTAAAACTAAACTGTTCACTGAAAGCACTAATAAAGCATAAATATTTTGATTAGATAATATGAAGGCAAGAGTCATTGGAGAAGACCCTGATGTTTGGGGACATTGAAGGTATTTTAAAAAGAGGCCAGTGGAAGACAAGGTGTCTACTTCTACTAATGACACAAGTATGAGCTTGCAAAAACTCAAAAAAGAAGTTACTGACAGATAATCCTGGCAAATTAAAGTACATCGGGTCATGAAAAGAGTCAGTCACTAAATGCAATATTATCCCTTCTCAATGCAGTTTTTGCTTTGAGAGAAACAGGGAAAGCTTCTGGAAAGCTTCCGGTGCATAATTTCCAGTGCAGTTATTTGCAGTCTGCCAGAAAAACAAATAGGAATTTTGTATTACTATAGACAGATTAAACACGTCTACATTTTAGCAAGTTGTCCACATCTGATTAAAAATGCAGGCTTTGTCCACATTCACAATGTTGTCAATCACAGATTACCAGGATATTGTTTTTCAAATTTGGCAAAAAAATGCTGGCTGGGGAATTCTGGGGCTTAAAGTCCACACATCTTAAAGTTGGCAAGTTTGAAAATCATTGCTCTGACTAATCACTAGATGACAGTTAAAAGTACAGACTGATAGTTGAACATTAGTCATTGGGAATGGAAAGACAGAGATAGTTTTAGCTAAAGTCACTCATCCTTCTTTTCCACTGTTTATTTAATCATAGTTTGTGGAATAATCCACCATTAAATTCATACATCATGCTATGTCATTCAGGTTAGAACTCCAGATTTTGCCCTTCGTTGATCTCTCAGACAACCCATCACTTTCATTACTCATTCATATGAGAAACCTCTATTCATGTGACCTTTGGAATGAGCTGTCAGGAGTCAGCTGATGACTGAAAAGATTGCAGTAAGATTTCTTCAGTCTGTGAGTACAGACAACTCCCATTTTGCCATTTGCATGTGTAAGAAGTTGGCACCACCCCTTTCCTTGAAGAATGAAATATTTTAGGAAATATTAAAAGAGCAGAATATTATGTTTCCCTGGATGAGAAATGGAGAAACATGTTTTAAAGACAAAGAAACTCCCACCTTCCTGCCTCCCCACCCCCTTTGTTAATGGGCCAGAGGCAGAAACTCAATCTTTGACAATAGGACCCATCTGCAACACAATAGCAACAGAAATTCACCACATGGCACCTGGGAAGATTACATCAACCAGCAAGGCTAGCTAAGACCCCCACCCCCTGGGAGTCTGACAACCAATCAGGATACTCTTTCGGAGCCCCAGGAAGTTCCAAGCCAGGGAGAGCATAAAAACCCGGGGACTTGCTGTGTCTCGCCCCTTTTTCTGTTCAGAAACTCAAAATATGTGATCCTGTCCACCATTAAACCATCTTTCCAAGCAGTCTCCATGTTTCCAGTATCTTTTTTCCCACTTGGAGCTGAACCCAGAAGGATATTTCTTCCAACACATGATATTTAACTTTTCTTGTTCCTTAAAATGTTTTACACAGGCCCTTGGGAAAGTCAAACACATATCACCTATGTGGGGAGGGTGCTGTTTAATGAGGAGAATTTAGTGGTTTGAAGGGAAGATGTTTTAATATAATTTACAATTTGGTTGAGTTGTGACTGAATGATTCATTCATATGTTTCATCAATTTGGTGCTGACTCTTAGCCACCACACTGACAGACTTTCTCCATGGTGTTCTGTCCCTAACCTGATCTTTCAGGATTTCCAAGGATTCATTTATTGCAACTGTAACTGAGCCCATCAATCTTGCTTTTTTCCTTTCCTTCCACCTTTCCAGCATTACAGCCTTCTTCAGAAAGCTAGATCTTCACATAATATGTAGGATAATCTGAGCCTGGGAGGAATTCTTTGTTGACTATATTCCAACCTATAATATACAGTGATATAAATAATTGTATATACATTTACATTTTTAATACCTTTATTATTATGTAAATGTAATGCTAGGTTTGTAAAATCTGTATAAATGATTTTCAGCATGAGGTATAAAATGAACATATAGGTGGCTATGGATTCAGAAATATGCTGGATCTAGCAGCTATTTCACTGAAAATAGGATTCAGGTTCCTTTTCTGAATAAAATGGAGGTGATTAATCAAAGCTTAAAGACTCATCTACTCAGGAAAAGAAGAGGAAATGTCTCTGTGAAACTGGAAATGAGAAAAGATAAATAGGAGATGGAAGACTGGCTGTTAAATCAGAGATAAAGGGAAGACAGCTCTTGATTGAGAGCTAGTTTGCTTTACAGATAAGAAAAAATATCTCCAGTCTTTTCTGGAATAACAGATAGCCTATTTGCTGCTTTTATAGATTGGACTTGGTTATGTCAGTCAATTACACCCGACATTGAATAAAAAGGAAGAGCTTTTGGCTTTTAGATCAAGCTTTACTGTCAAGCCTGTGCGATGAATATGTGAAGAATTAGAACAGATGGAAGAATCATGGACTGGTGAAAGAAAGACACTGTGGCTAAACCAAAACAGACTTTCCTTATACGTCTACTTTTATTTTTAAACACTCCCTCTAACTCATTGCTGGATCAACACTTTCTTCTTGCAAAGGAAAGAAGTAGAGGAGTAAAGGGGAGAGGTGGGCCATGATGTGAAGAAAATGAGGGGCGGGAGAGGGGGAAGAAGGAGAGAAACCTGTGATCATTTCCCAACCCTTAAAGCCAACATTCCATCTGGAAACTCAATCCTACTCACAATGACACAGAGACATGAAAAATAAGATTAACAGGAGCAAAACTGTCATTCCGGCATTAAAAAGTTGTCGTTCAAAGTTCCAGTGAAACTGGAACTGTTTTTGTCATATCCCCCCTTCTTTCCACCTATTGCAAAAATGCACAGGAGTTTTTTTTTTTTCTTTTTAAAGGGCACTGAAGTTCCCTTGAATCTCATGAAGCCCTGACCCTCTTATCTTCCATTTATAGCCTGTCTCGGAATGACATCCCCCTTGACTAGCAAGCTGTCCAATCCAGCTGCAAGTGTCAAGATTGTATTAGGCACTAAGTGAAATATATATATATGCCCTTATGGTGCTTAATACGCTGGGTCTACCTCCAAGTCATTGGGCTGGAGTCATCCTGACCACTCACTGCTCCTCACCCAGGAATCTCTTCCAGGCTTTTGGGGTGGGACCTTTTTTTTAATTTAAAAAAGAAAAGGAAGAAAATGGCACCAAAGAAAGACGTTAAGAAACCAGCTGCCCCCGCTCCTGCTGCTGCTCCTGCACCAGCCCCTGCACCAGCCCCAGCCCCAGCACCACCTAAAGAACCAGCAATTGATCTCTCCAAAATCAAGGTAAACAGACCGGCTTGGGTGGTCACTGAAAAGCATCCTCCATCAAAGAGCAAAGAGAATTACAGCAACCCAAATTCAGATATGGGAGATACTTATTTATTGCTTGCGATCATTAAGGGAACTGATTTAGCAGAGAAAAGACCCTTCTTCCCTCTCTTTTGCAGGAACACACACACACACACACACCTAAAATATTCAGATTTGTTTTGTTTTGTAAGCTACAGCAAAATACCATATTTCAGTAGCTTTACCTAAGTGTACAGAAAAATTATCTTAGTAGCAATTACAGTATTTTTTTAAACAAATATTGATATTTAAACCATTTCAATTTGGCCTCCAATTTACACTCTTCTCAGTTAAATATGCATGAGCCTACATGGTGGAATAAAACCCATGTTACCAAGAAAATTCACAATTTTTTTTAATCAATAAAATTAAATCTAATGAATATTTATTGTTCATAAAATTCATCCAGAACTCATTTTATATACAATAATGAGCCACTTATAATTCATTATTTCTGGACATATTTAATGTTTTTCCATAAGAAAAATAGCAACCCAATTCAATACTTTTCATAGTTAAATTGGGAGAAACCTGGATGCTCATCACTATATATATATATACATATATACATATATATATATATATGTATGTATATATATATATATATATATATATATATATATATATATATATATATATATATATATATATAGTGAAATGTTTCAGTGACTACAACTTTTACCTTTGTTTACAATTTGCATCTTGTTTTGAAGTGGTTAACTAATATTTCTGTGTGCTTTCTTTGTTTTCAAGGTTAGCATGAACTACCTTTGGGATTTTGCATGGTGAAATAAATCTATACAGCATAGTTATTATCTGATGGATCACAGTCTAGCATGTCTTGCAACATTTGGAGAGCAAGAAGGTCTGACTCTGGAATGGAGCCAGAGGGAGCCTAGCTGGATAGATTCCTTGAGTGACCCTAAGTCCAGAGTCATTCTCCACTGACTGGCATTTTGATTTTATCAGACTCCAATTTAGGACACTCTACCTAAGAAATCTTACCTAATATGGAAACCTGTAGATTGGGAAATGATCGAAAGGGGAACGAGAATGTTCTTAGGTTCTCATATGAACCTTTCTATCTGTCTAATAAATTCTAGCACATTTAAATGGATAGTTGTTTTATAATTATACTCCTATGTGTTTATTTGAAAATAAGTATTAATAGATGTCATGATTAAAATTGCAATTTTAAATGCAAATTAATTTTTCCAAAAGGTTTCCAGATGTAATAATTTATAGTTCAGTGAAACTCATACTAGAGCCACTGAAAACACTAAAATTGAACTGAAAAAATACAACTGGCCCAACTAAGGCAATTTTTCTTTATTTACAATTGGATTAACTCTTGCATACTGGATTATGAAGAAGAATTCAGACTTGATCTCTTGCAAAAGTAATTTACATTAGTTTAATAGCTGTATGTGTTAATGCATTAGAATGAAACAGAATTTTCAATTCTAGTGACTGGCTAATTTAGCTTTACACAACTATCACTAACAGTATATTTATCATCTGAAAAATGGAATGCTATAATTTCAGTCATGCTGCATCCCAACAGATCTTTTCTGTTAGATTGGGCAGCATGTTTCTAATTCGGGTGAATTTTTCTAGTGGCATAGGTGAATTCATAGTGATGGGAACAAGAAAGGCTTACCTTCTACCAAATTACATTGCACGAGCATGCACACATCCTTACAAACAGCACATTCTTATTTATGTTGAGGGAGGGTAGCTGGATCAAAATAAACTAAGCAAACATTTATACAATGTGGTATTTGTATATTGTTTCAAGTGCTGGAAGTACTTTGTGCACATTCTCTCAGGAATATGACAACTCTGTAAATGAGTACTTACTTTACCTTTCTCTTTTATATATACAAGGAGAAGTGGTGCTGAGACAGGAAGAAAATTACTTACCTAAAGTTATCTTTTTTTCAAGCAAAAGTCTATATAATCCAAATTTCCAATCCCATTTATAAAACAAAAAGCCTATATAAACTATAAACACTCTTCTTCTTAAAGAGTCAGGCTTAAATATCTAAATAGATCTAAATAGCTTCCAATAAAATTAAATGTGAAAAATATGGATTTTTCATTTACAGGTAAAATGAATTCATACTATAGTTCTTTGGAAACAATTCAGGATGGTTTCCAACATATCCAGCATTGATACACAGCACAGTATTTCTCCATATTTTTTTTACTTAAGTAGCTCATATCCTATCCTCACAATACCTCTATGAGTTAGTTGAGTACTCTTATCCCTGAAACTGAAACTTCAATCTACTCACTCAGCCAAGGTCACCTCCTGAGATGATTGCAATTCCAAGGATTAAATCTGAGGGCTGCTTTCAAATCCAAGAACCATCTCCAATGAATAAAATGTTTGTCACTTTCATTATTTACATTACTCAGAGCATTACTACAAGTAAAGGGTTTGGCTGAGGTTAAATCAGATGAGGAGAATTCTAGGGACCTTTCCATTCAGACTGAAGGTGGTCAGATTAAAGTCACCATCGCATTCTCATGGATCCTAGTTTTGGAAGCTGAGAATACAGTTTTTGCCAAAGGTTCACGCTTGATAGGATGGATCTAGCTGAACCTTTACACTATTTTATTCTGCTTCTGCAGCTTTCCTTTAGGTAAGTGATCCTCATGTTTCTTAGATATTATATTTCATTTAAATGTAAAGAAAAACATCCTATTGATAATATCTGCAGAACGGAATAGTGTACTTACTAACAGAAAGATATGCAGTCTCTAATCTGAGCAGGGGGTTCGACTAGAAGATCTGCAAGGTCCCTTACAACTATTACTCTGTTTTTGGCAGTGGTTTGCTCTCCAAGCTTGTTTCTTTTATTTCTGTTATTCTGTATTCTGTTCTGTATTCTACTTACAGAAGTTATGATTTCTACATCTTTGATGGTGTTCCTATACATTGCAGAGGGTTGGGTTAGATGCTTCTTGTGGTCCCTGCCAACTCTACAGCTTGCTGATTTTCTGAACTGCAAATAAATAGTTAATGTTATTTCACTAGAAATTTTAATTATTAATTTCTAAAAAATATTTTTCTTAGAAAATACATGAACAAAATTATTAATTTCAGCTCACATTTTAAAAAGAATAAAGGTAATAAACAGACACAATAAAATGTTACATTAGCAGAAGAAAATGTTTCAAAGTGTTTAAATTATTTTAATTTTTATACAGAATACTTAATACCTTCTTATGTTTTGGTTTCCATCAAAACAGGCATTTTGTAGCTTGCAAGGGTTTTTTTCCTGAATGGGTTTTTTTTAATGTTTTTTTTCCTAGTACCACTTGCTGGATAAAATTGAGAGCTATTTCATATTACACATTTTGCTGATCTTAAACATCAGAAATGTTTAATTATATGTCTATGGAGACACTTTCAAGGGTACCCCACAGTGGTAGTAATGAATACATCCAAAAATCAAGCAGACCTGAGATACAGCTCAGTGCAGTATACTTCTTATTTTTCAAACATGACATAGATCAATTCTCTTTAAAAGGTACATATTAGAAGTAGGACCACCAGATCTGGGTTACCAAAATTCACATATCAGCAGAGGGATGCACTAACCCTTTGGTGTCAACCAGTAGATACCCATGAGTTCTTTGAACAGGAATCTTTCCTGATTTTGTTTAGACATCAGCCTTGCTTGGGTTTATGTGGAGGAACTAAATCAAGAACCTTTGACATGTAATACACAAGTTCTGTCCTGAAAATAGCCTTTCATTTCATCTGACAAAGCTTGGAGCAATTCTGCAGAATGTAGCAATAGTTTGTGGGGAATGGCTTTGGCAGTGAGCTGGAAGAAAAGGCTATTCTTGCCCAGAATCTTGCTATCTGGCCTCTCACTTTATTAATGAAACATAGTACAGTGTTTGCACTGCTTGATGGGGGGGTGTAATATGGCTGAGTGGGCGTGGCCAACTTTCTTTTCTTTTTTTTTCTTTTAAAACTATTTTTTCTACAACCTCTTCGGCTGAAGAGATTGTAAAAAAAATGCTTTTAAAGCCTCTGACGATCCCAGCTGACTTGCCTGATTGGCAGAGGCTTTTTTTCCTTTTAAAAACATTTTTTCTATAACCTCTTCAGCCGAAGAGGTTGTAGAAAAAATGCTATTAAAAGCCTCTGATCATCCCAGCTGAGCCACGTGATCATCAGAGGCTTTTTTTAAAACTTTTAAAAGCATTTTTTCGGTCAAAGAGGTTGTAGAAAAAATGCTTTTAAAAATTAAAAAAAGCCTCTGATGATTGCGCAGCTCAGCTGAGCAATGGGGGGGACAGGGATTTTCGCTACCGGTTCATCGAACCACCCACCTCCATCGCTACCGGATCAGGTGATCCGGTCTGAACCAGGAGCATTTCATCCCTGGTTCAAACTAATTGAATATTGGTAATCCATTGACACCAATTATTAAGAATTAGACCCAGCCATTCTTGGAAATATTATTTTGCCTCTGCCATTTTTGCCAGCAATTGTGACTGTGTGCCAAAATATATCCATATTGACTAGAGAGCTTATAGAAGTGTATATTTTAATGAAGCTCAGTGTCCTATTCTTTCTATTTTATAATAAATTCTATAATTGTTTTATTTAATATATAGTTTCAAATTTAATTATTATACTCTAGAACAAAGGTGTCAAACTCAAGGCCCATTGGCCAGATTCGGTGCAGATTCAGTGCCCTCAACCCGAGTGATGTTGAGTTGGCCATGCCCACCCTGGCCATATCCACTCCACCCTCCCCCCCCCAAGTTCAAACACAGTCCTGGTGCAGCCCTCAATGAAATTGAGTTTGACGCCTCTGATCTTAGTCTTTGCCCAATTCTAACACTGATAAAATACAGGTAGTCCTTGACTTACAACCATAATTGAGTGCAGAATTACTGTCATAAGTCATGCTGGTCATTAAGTAGGGTATATATGTCTGTTCCTGATTTTATGACCTTTTCTGCAGTGGTCATTGAGCAAAGGCCAGAGTTGTACAGAAAAAATCACGGTCATTAAGCAAACATCGTAATCATTAAGCAAATCCATTGTCTGCAATGGGCATTTCTCCCAGACACAGAAATAAACCCTGGTTTCCAGCAAAAAAAACATTGTAAATTGCAGTCACATGACCACAGGATACTGCAAACAGCTTAAATGTGATTCAGTTGCTGAGTGCCCCAAATGCAATCCTGGGTCTGCAATCCTGTTCCCAGCCGTTGGATCTTTGAATTCAAGTCATACGAAGCCCTGAGGAGGTCCATTGTAACTTGGAATGAAGCTAAGTGACTGGTCGTAAGTAGAGAGTAATCATTTGGGATAGGGAGAGAAGCGTCACAGAACTTCAGTGTTTGAAAACTCCTGGACTAAATGGAATAAACAAATTCCTGCTTAATATAGATTAAATGAAAGCCACTTTGGTGTAGTGTCTAGAAAAGGGGAGACATGATTTGTAATCCTGCCTTAGGCACAAAGCCAGCTGGGTGACCTTAAGTAGTCATTTCTCTCAGTCCTGGGAAGCAGGCAAGGGCAACCCACTTCTGAAAAATCTTGCCAGGTAAACTGCAGGGACTAGTCCAGGCAGTCACCAAGAATCAAGGCTGACTTGAAGGCATGTGCGCACACCCACACAAACACCCACACACACCCATACAAGCCAAGAAGGTTAAAAGGGATATTTCTGGTCAGTGAAAAGACAAATCAAGGAACTGCTAAGTAAAATAATTGCAATTTACCCTGTTTGGCTTTCGTAGTAATATGAAAGAGATTTGGTCTCTTTACAATAAAGCCTTTGGTTTTTTACAAATTGCTTTCCGTAAGAGAGTCTACCCAGGAAGTCAGAGGATGAAAAATGTGCCGTACAGGTAGTGCAAATAGCTTGAGTTGTGAAACACTGGGCTAAATAATTGAAAAGAACAGGTTTTTATACAAAAGTGGTTACATATTTTGCTTTATATCTCTCTCTGTAGAAAGGCAGGAAACTAGTTCTTTTTAAAAAATAAGATTTGGGAGAACCTGAGAATTATGGCTTATCTGGTGGTAGTATCTCCTTTATACCTCTTTATGTGTTGTGCTCAAAATCTGGTTCACCAAATCACTTTATAATAGTATTAGGATGGAAACAGTATATACTGCCCTACTGGCAAAGTACAGACACTTTGCTGAACAGCCCTGAACAAAATACTTTGGCCTACTATAGTACAAAACCAAGAAAAAGACACAGTATAAATTACAACATGACATTCAGATGTTTTAGATACACCTATCTGGATGACATCATCATCATCGTCGTTGTTATTATTGTTGTTGTTGTTGTTGTTATAATTATTCCCTTCCTACTAGATCAGAATGCTAACAATACTATCTCTGAGATATGGTCAATGAATACGAACAGTTGGTTTACTGGGCCACAGGTTCCTGATTGGTTCTTCTCCCTGTTGTCCCCCAGGAACAATTCAGCTCGCTATAAATGTTTTCTTAGAAAGGCATTTTAAGCAGTTCATTGGGGGAGGGGAGACTTTTACCACCACAAAAGATCTATATATCCACCAGTGATTTTTTTAAAAAGGCATAAAAAGTGTTCCATGTATAGTTTGTGCATACCTTTGCAATTTTCTGTGGTCATTTTACTAACACATAGTTGACAGTCTTTTATCTATTTGATTTTAAATTATGTGTACAAGTTATATGCATGGAATAATTCTGTACCTTGAAACCAGGGGTGGGCTGCTGGGGGTTTGGGAGAACCTCTAGCTAAGATTCTGTGCAGTTTGGAGAACCCCCAAATCCCAGTCTTGACTGGCCCTGCCCACCCATCCCGCCCCTTAATATATATATCTTATACCAAGATCTATATAATTTTAATCTTAGAATCCATTCTGGTTCTACTAGCCACAAGTTTCTGCTGAACATTTGTCCTGTGTGTGTGAATGTGTGTTTTACGGGATTTTTGTGCACCCTGGGCATGAGAAAATACTAAGCCAAAAGCAGGTCCTTCTCCCAAAGATAATCCTTTCACCTGGCTTACAGCAAATTGGGGCAGCCTTTCTTTCTGGAGAAAATTGTTTTTCCTTAATCAGTTAGGTATCACCTGATGGGCTGGTTTAATACATCCAGGGAATGGAGTCAAAGCCAAAAATGGTTGAGGGTGGCCAACTCACCACAGCTAACTCGCCACAGCAAACTTCCAATTGCCAACTTGCCACATCCAACTTGCCACTGGACAACTCATTGCAGGAAAAGAGTTACACATCAATAAATAAGAAATGGTGGAAACAGAATGATTAAAGAAAGGATGCAAAAGGAGAGACAAAATGAAATGTGAATGACAAAAAATAAAATATTTTTAAAATTATTTTAAATAATGAAATTGAATTGTTGAATTGTCCCACTGAGAGTTATCCCACGGTGTGTTAGCCATGGTGAGTTGTCCCACAGAGAGTTGGCCACCGCATGTTGGCCATGGCAAGTGGGTCAGATGCGTTAGCCACAGCGAGTTGTCCCATTCCACTCATGGAAGCCTTGGCCCCTAAAAAATTTTTTTATATGCAAGGCTTACTCCCAGGCCTCCCTGATGCATGCATCTCCAGATCAGAATTGGGACTTCTAAGATCTCCTGAATGTGAAGAGAGCAAGTGGGGGGAGGAGAGGAAAGCACATCTGTTTATTGACAATAAACAGCCTTTGGTCTGAAGTTATCGACATATATAGATATTTCATTGGAGAAACAACTCATAGAATATAGGAAGACTTTTAATAACTTGAGAAGGTAATACTACAAGGTCCTAAAAATCTTAAAGCATAATAAAATATGGCAGTATTGATATAGTTAAATATTTAATCAGACTGTAGTAGCACAAGAGCCATGCCTTCTAATGGTAAATATTGTATCTTGCCCCTCATCAAATGCATGATATTCACACACACACACACACACACACACACACACACGAAAAGCCAAAAAGCATCTTCATAGTGATCTTATAACATTAAGACCATGACTCATAGAGGAAACTCATATTTGGCTAATGAATGAATATAAATAATTAAATAGTGCCATCTTCTCCTGAACTTTGCCTTCTCTTTTCCATCTCTAAAAAAATTAGACCAAAGACAAATCAGCATAATTCAGAAATTTTTTTTAATATAACCAGGTTGCTATAAGGATAACAGATCTGAGACTAATTACAGTTAACAATTCATACTTCCTGTTGAACCCATGAAGTAGCTTGATAGTTTTGAAAGATATTCAAAGTGAATCAACACTAAGTTATAGATACTTCACTTGGGAATTGAGATATGCTTTGCTAACAGGGCCAGTGGGATAGATTGAAAGTTCAGATTTCAGCATTCAGTTCAGCTGAGAACTTATCAGATCCCTTTGAGCAAACTACTGTATGTCACTCAATTTCCTTGGTAGGATAAAACAGGATGCAAATGCCCACACATCAAAAGTCTTGGACGCTCAGAATTTTTTATCACTGGCAGCACCTAAAACAATGTTCTATATTTCCTATTTTGAATGTGAGGGTCCTTTTGGGATAGTTTTCAATGCAATGAACCCATGAAGTAGTCTTTGAAAAATTGGTGGTTCAAATTAGCTCTGAAAATTGATTGCTTTACAGGAAATAATGTGATTAATGCATATGGATATATGTGTTTATGTATAGGTATGTATATATTTAGCAATAGCAATCGTTCTTAGGCTTATATACCACTTCATAGTGCTTTACAGCCCTCTGCAAGCAGTTTACAGAGTCAGCATATTGCCCAACACAATCTGGGTCCTCATTTTACCAACCTCAGAAGGATGGAGGGCCGAGTCAATCTTGAGTCAGTCAGAACCAAACTCCTGGCTATGGGCAGAGTTAGCCTGCAATATTGCATTTTAACCATTTCGCCACATACATTTAGACTGTCTATAAGCAACTTTTCAAGCAAAAATCAACAGTAAGAATGTAGAACATACAGGTCTCCCCTCTCCCCAAAATAGGTACATAATAGATTAAAAAATCCAACAGGATCTCAGCACCCCAACCTTTCCCAAGGCCTGGGAGTACAGCTAGGTTTTCAGTGAATTTTTTGAACTTAATCAGGATGATGCTATATGGACCACTGTTGGATACTGTTCCAAGCCCTGATAGATGAGATTACTTTGGGTTATTGTGCTAGATCATATTTGTCCCTTGGAACATATGTATAAAATTACTATCAGATCTATTTTTAAAATAAGCATGCCATGCATAGATGAACATCATAAAACAAAGAAGTTATCTTTGAGGGTAAAGATAGTGTTTCTCCCCCAACACTTTAGATAAAATAATATCTATGCGAGAACCCACAATTAAATCTCTAAGTCAGCTGTTCCAATCTAGCAGCCTACAATTCATTGATTTCAGCTAATGGTGGTTTGGCTGTAGAATATAGACATTATAGTCTAATATCAGAAAGCATGGGACAGCAGAAGGCTGTTCTTGATGAATTTTAGCACATAAGTACCTGCACAATTTTAAGTAATCTTCTCTAAACTCATATCCATCATAGAAACTGGGGCAACCTGGTTAGGAAAGACTCTTCTAAGGCAAACACTGCATTAACTTTTGCACGATATTTGATAATCTATATGGGTTGAAGCAGAATAATATTTATGCATGCGATTGTACCAATGGATCTTTGCTTATTTTGATCATTTTCTTAACTGTTGCATTTATGACTCAGTCAGGTCACTGCTGAATGAATAGCAAATGGCATAAGGAGAGAAGGTAAGGAAATAAATTGCACTGATGGACAATTCATAATAGCTAAGAAGAGGAAAAAGGTTAGTCTAACAACAAAATAATATTTCCAGTCCTGAAAACCCAACTATGCTAAGATATATGAGAAGATACTCAAGTAACTAGAAGAGAGTCTTCCAGAATATATAGTAATATACCATAAGTATTGATTGTATTGATTTGATTAATATTTGAATTATTAATTCATACGGCACTAACACCATAAAATTGCAAGATCATTATCAAATATAATATAATATATCATTTTGGTGGCATCAAAAATCAGACATTATACTTTTGTATTTATGTGACAAAAAAAGAATGGGAAGAAAATGAAGCTTCCTAACCTGAGTAGCATTTGAGGCTGATATTTGATCCAAGACTGGTTAAACTGATCTGAGGATTCAGTAACCCTTCTTTAGAACTCAAGTCTGATCTAAAATTTTAAATAAGCTGTGTGGACTACAGAACATAACCAGTTTTTCTCTCAAGATGATAATGACGATATATTTTCATCTCTAATGCTTGACACTGAGGTCTTTAAGAGTCCAGGATTATGTAGACATGTGGGATCCTTTTGTACACATCATTAGATGGCTATTAGTTTAAGATGTATTTTACTGGTATGCAACCATTGCCAGTAAATAGAACATTCTAGATTTTATTTTTATTGTGCTACTTGATTGTAGGCTGAGCTACTAAAAATATACAGACCATTAGAAGGTAAAACATTTGCATTCGTTCCACCAGTATGGATGGCTAGTTGTAGGAAATGTCGGTATTCACAATGGTAGTGGTCACTCCCCAAAATTATATAGGGCTTTTTATTTTGTGAGACCGGTATGTACATAAAAACTCATGCTATATTTTTGTGATATTAGCAAATCCACTACAATCAAGTCTCCATTTTCAGTGGCAACTGTGTTCAAGCGAGGAAGTTTTGATCAGAAAAAAAGGTGGATCTTTCTCTTTCCTTTTGCAAAACCTGCCCAGCTCTTAGCAGCCCAATACAGGCCAGTAATAATTGGCACCTTTGCAAAATAAAAACCAATCTTTTGTGGAAATTGCATTAGATGCTGACTCTATTGCTAATCTTAGAAATAAGGATATACTTAACAGTGGACTTTAGATATGTTCTTAGGTGGAATATTTGGCTTTATAACTGAATATTGAACAAAAATATTATTGTTTTAAGTGGCATGAAGCACTAGCAATTGTAGTAACATGTCAAAATTGATAGCCATCAATCATATCATAGTTTCCCTCATCCTCCTTGTAGACTGGAAAGGACTCTATTAGTTTGGGTAGCATGGTTCTATATGTTAAATGAACCTTGACAATTAGTGTGCCATGCAAATACAGTCCCCATTAGTGACAAATATAACAACCATAAATAGGAAGTTAGCATAGTTGACTATTCATTTTTTGCCTAATAAGTAATTTACTTGAGAAAGAACCTGAGTCATGTGCATCAAGTCCCAACTGCTACTGTAAACACAGTGAAAAGAAGCACAGCCTTTTTGCTTTACAACAACTGATTCCCTTTTATGAATTTTGGAAGTCCTGATCTGATGATGATTAATTTGTTCCTAAGAGTTATCTCTTCAATAATATTCTCCAACAAGCACTCGCTTTTCCTCTGCGGTTCAAAACTGGACCTACAGACAGCAAGATCTGCCTGCAACCAGCTGTTATGGCCAGCAGAGGTCAACATGGTCTCCTTTAAAGGCAACTCAGCCAATATTCCCTGCAGCTTTTTAGCTGGTGGCATCAGCCCCAGAGTGAGCAAGACAAAAGGAGTGATGAGTCAAAGCCAATATCATGCCTTTCAGTCTGCTGAGGCTCAACCACAGGCCTCTTGAGGTACAGGAAGAGACTCTTTTTTTATGGCAGTGACCTGGTTATGGAATGCTCTTTCTTCAGAACCACCCTGAGCAATAATACCATTTCAAAACAAAGGAAGTCCAGTTGTCTCTTGAAAAAGCACCTGTGATACAACCATGAACTGGATGACTGAGAATCTTCATAGACATTTACCATTTCAATAGCATTCAATCCAAAGTCTTTCCATCTTTTTTTACTTCTTTCATATAGTGGAGATCGTCTCCTGTGACTCAGCAAGTAAAAAACTTGGTAATCAGTTATTTGCTTGGCACAGAATTCTCCAAATATTGCTCCTCACCCATTCATTAATAGCAATTTTTGTTGCTGAATTCATTAATTAACTCATGATAGAATAAAATGAGAATTGTAATATAAAATGTGTTAGCCAGAATAGGGATTTACATTCTATTCTTCCTCAATAAATGTGACATTTTATGATAATGAGTCACTGTGCATTAGAGAAAGCAAAGGCCTTTTTGTTTATTTTTAAACAGTTTCTGTTTAACATTCTGTTAGCTCTATTACTGTGACAACCAAAAATGATTTTGTAAAAAAGTAAATGAATCTGTTTAAGCTAAGGTTTATTTCTTCACAATCAATTCTTAGCATGCTTTTAAATGATTATTAATATCTTAATATTAATTGATGGAACATTAGTGGAAATTGCTTTCTTTAATGCTTGATCAGCCTGTCCATGTTTAAGTACAAGACATACAAGCAGGGGTGGGCTGCTGGGGGTTCACAGGGATTCGAGAGAACCTCTAGCTAAGATTCTATGCAGTTCGGAGAACCCTCAAATCCCACTCCTGGCTGGCCCCACCCACCCCACCCATCCCCTCCCAGGAGCCCCATGCAGCCCATTTTGGGTGCAGGTAAGAGCAGGAGGCTCTGGGAGGGCGGAAAATGGGCCTACCTGAAGTTTGGCCTCCGGACCCTGGGGAGGCCATTTTCGCCTTTCTGGAGGCTCGAGGAAATCCTCTGGAGCCTGGGGAGGGCAAAAAGCCCCCCCCCCCCCCCCCCCGTGGTGCAGGAGGTCAGCTAGGCCACAACCACCATGGTCTCAGCCACCCCACAACCGGGCAGAGAACTCTTTGCTAAAATTTTTGAAGCCTACCCCTGCATACAAGCTATTAATTGATAGCTTCTGGAAATTTTCAAGACTGAGAAAAGCAATGTAAGTAAATTGTTAAAAAGGAAATGTTCTGCTTCTAGTTCCTATCCCTGATTTCTTTCTGGCAAAATACTTGGAGCCATAAGAATACCAAATCCCATGTGGCAGAATCTGCAAGAGAAGTGTGACAAGTAGTCGAGTGGACTTATCTTATTTTGAAATACAATATTTATACTGAAAGACACTCTGCCTAGAAAATTAGACTTGATAATCTTTGTTCTTGCTTTGTTTATCTTTGAACTCTTACTTTAAATGATACATGTCAGTTCCAAACGTTTGCATGACATATGTCAGATTTGGGAAATGAAGAATTTCAGACTCCTAATGATGAACTTGGAAAATCATCAAAAGTGTTTAGTTTTCATGGAAAGGATTGAAGTTTGGAGGTTCAGTAATTCTCAATGAATCCTCATCAGAGTTTTTTAAAAAAAATAAGTAGAAGACTTGGTTAGAAAAACTAATAATTAGTTTTTAAAGAGTCTGTGCCTGTTTAAAAGTTTAATTTTTCACATTCTTTGGGATTAGGAAGATAGATCTCTCAATCAGCTAACATATTCCTCCCAGACCAATCTTGGAGAATTCAAAGCTCGAGGGATGCTGCAGATACAGTTCCTACCTGTCACCAAATTGTTCTTGGAGTGTCATGATGCTCTTTGTTTGATTTGGGTTTCTTTGTCAAGAACCCTTGGAGTTCTTTGTGGAACTCCAAAGCTTGCCCAATTGAAAGCATACCCCTTAGGTTTGCTTACCTAGGTCTAGAATGATCTATTTTGAAATTGGAAATGATTACTCAATTTGCATCTTTGATTTTATAGATAACATAAACACCATTAATGGTGTTTATAGCCTGATCCTAGGAAAAATATGGAGCTTTAATTTAAGTCCATTAAGCCAGTTCTTGCATTGCTTGGGGATACATATAAAGAATCCCATACATATAAAGAATATAGGCATATTCATGTTACATGGTAAGCCATGCTATAGTTTCCTAGTTAATGCCAGGCATTATGTATGTATTTCGAGACACCTGAGTAAGAAAGGATTAAAATGCAGGGATCTAAATGCAACATATAACCAAAGTTAGCTCTATGTTTATCACTGATACAGGAGCTTGGCATTATGTCTGAATAGGGATGCGTATTTAGTCAACTATTTACCCTCCACACATCTATTCAGATACAGGAATGGGATGTAGGAGTGATGAAGCAAAATGCTGTTCCTGTTTTGTCTAGTCCTTGTAAATATATGGGAAGTTTGTTTTTGAAATAAAAGGGCTTAGAGTGAGGATTAGATTTCTGTTACTTTACACATGGTGCTTCTAATATGGCCTAATATACTAGGAACCAATTGTTTTCTCATGTTGCTTTTCTAATCCAGCAAGCCATTGCAAAGATTAGATCTATCACCTGTAAACTTCTCACCTATGATTAAAATTAAGCTGTGAATCAATAAAATGCATCCATCTGTAATATGTTTTCAACAAAACCTCATTTGACATGATTTTTTACCATACTTGGACAAACTTTTGAAGACTAAGGTTTGCTTTGGGAGTAAATACCAACTCTTGTCACTCCATGCCACTTGACTGATAATATAAGCATGCAGTACTCCTATTGTGTTCAAATTTAGCCCAGAAATTCAACTTCATGTTTCTAAAGAGTAGGCCTGAGAATCTACTGGGTTTTGTCCCAGATCTCCAACCACAATGACCAGCCTTTAGATTAGTCCACCAAGAAACCTCCTGTGCTTTCTACAGGTACGATCTTGTTGTCCCCTGGCATTCTGTTTCCCATTTGGGAATGAGGGTGAGAGGGAAGGCAATGAGACTTGGGGAAGTCTTTATAAGGCCCTATACACATAGCTCAAGCCCATTTTAGGCAGGACCAACAGACCTTTGGTACGGGGAAGAGTAGGAGCAATAAGGAAATGGGTATCCACTATCAAATTGTTCCTTCTCCATGTTCTTTCTAAACATGGTTCCCCATATTCATTCCTTTAAATGCACTAGCCACAGTCTTCTAAGACCGCAGAAAACTATTAAGTCACAGCCCTTTGGGCGTTGAAGAGTGCTGTTATAGCCGTGGCCAATATTTCAGTTCTCCAGAATAAACATATCCAGTTCAAACTTGAGTAAAAATATTACTCTATTATCTCTCCAGTTCACTCAATAGTCCCTTAAATAAACAGGTAGACTACTTAAGATGTGTTCCACATTTATGTTGTGGAGTGATAAAATGCTGACAAGATTCCAGTCCTACGAAGCTGTGAACAGTGCCCTATCTTCTCTGCACTGTCCTAAAAATAGTCTATGCCGGAGGTCCATCAAGAAATGGATCCTTCCTTCTCTTTGCCCTAAGAAAGTTAAGAACTCTCCAAGGGGGAGTGGCTGCTCCAGTTTGGCACCCAATCCTGTCACTGATGTCACTGTCTTCAGTTCAATAAAAAGATCTAAGGACAGGGAGTAAGGACCACTCCCAGGGATTCAGACGCCTCGCGGCTAAGTCTGTCGGCCTTGCTGCTCCTGCTCCTGCTCTTCCTCTTCCCTTCCAGATTTCTCAGTCATGGTGGGTTTGCAAGAAAATTAAGTTCTGCTTAGCTAATGACTTAATGTAACATTATAATTTTCAACATTGTGCTAGTTGTAATAAGGCAGTCCAGAAACCAATTTAATGAGATTTTTAATGGGGCAATGCCCAACAAAATCAGGCTGAAATGGATAGATGTGTAACATGCAAATTGTGTGTACATCACAGTTACATTTATGTATTGGGGTTATTTAGGAATTGATTTATTCATTAGCTTGCACATTTCCCACAACCTTATAGCAAGTTTATATTAATAACTCAGTTTTATTAAAATTATTGTGCGTAGGAATCCCAGTGAACCATCATAGAAGCAAGTTATTTTGTATAGAGCTGAAAGAGCAGATAAATCTTTATCTAAAAGGTCCTGTGCATGTCTGCACAAAAGTAAATTTCATTTAATTAAATGGGACTTATTGCTACAAGTAAGTCTAAATTTGTACTTCCGTAAAACTACTTTCATAGTTCTTTTGCTTAATGCTGCTGCTTCTTACCTTGTGTTCACTAATGGAAAGCAGCAATTTATTTGATTTGTAATATGTATCATACTATATTGATATTACTTTTCCATGTTTCTCACTACATATAGAAAGATATAACACTGATCATTTTGTCATTAATAGAGTGCATCCTTGGCCTGCTACTTCTTGAATGTAGCCATTAGCTATAGGATATGTATAGTTTTTGTCTGTCAGTGCAATTTTTTCCAACAATACTAGTATTTTCCTTCTTTTTTCCTCTTTGTTGCCAAATGCAGTCTTTCAGTGCTGATCAAATTGCTGGTAAGTGGAACATTACCGAATATTATTGCAATTTAATATTGTGATAACAAATGTTGCATGCTAATTGGTTTATGAATGTATTATTTCATTAGCAGTTTACTAGCATCTCAGATAGTGTAAGAAAAAAATGGCCTTTTCTTTGCATCTTGGAAAGATGTTTCGTGGAGCAAGCAGGATGCTATGAATTCCAAAAAGTATTTTGTTATATGATTGGTTTTTTTCTAACAGATCGAATTCTCCAAGGATCAACAGGATGGTGAGTTCTCAGGAAAAATGCATAAACACAGGCAGAGACGTTTTCACATAAAGTACTATTAGAAAGTGTGCATTGGTATAAATAGGGATATTTTATTGATTTGGATTCAGTTACATACATGTAAAAGGATTCCAAGTACTTTCTTAACATATTTAAGTTTTGCTATTCAATCCCTGAAAGCAAAGCTCACCAAACCTCTGGTACTTGACTCTCCTCATAGTTATTCCCAAGATAAGACCGTGGAGGGAATAAAGTTTAAAGTCATCAAAGCCAAGAAAGGCAAACATTTTTTCTAACATGTTATCTACTAAATATATGAAAAATGTACTATACATAATTTCTTACTTGTGAATATTTAGAAAAGAACAATGTGTATTATTGGAGAAAAAGTATAGCCTTCCTCCATCTAATTTTTAAGATATAACATGAAATTTCATAAATAAGGACTGGTTTAGAGTGCTTTTTTCATTCATGTAGCAGAACTGTTGCATAGTTTCCTAATTATGGTAGTTTTTTTTTTTTCAAAATAAGAATTTTGTTCTGTTTTATGAAACATTTGCTTTAAAGCTTAATTTTAAGCTTTAGAGCACTAGCTTTAGACCAGATTTATTTCAATTCAGGCATATAATATTCAGTCAAAAGCAAAACATCTTGTTTACCATTAATGATGGCATCCTAAGAGTTTTTGCCCAAACAGATACCCTTTCAATGTAATATTGCAACGTTACTCTTTCATCAAATGTACCTTTGTAGAAATACTTTACCAAATAAATTGTGTTGCCAAACATAATACTTAGATTAATAATAATAATAATAATAATAATAATAATAATAATAATAATAATGATGATGATGATGATGATGTTTTCCAGCTTTCAATTTAACAGCAACAGGCAATATATATAGATTAATTACTAATTTCTGTATATTATGTATGAAGTCACATTGCGGTAGTAAAATTAATGATTTACCTTTATTTTACCTTAATATGCCTTTATTACAATTAATATACACATACGCATTTGCTTCATGTGTAAATTGATGGAAAATCTATACTGCTACGAAGTATACTCAATTTAAAATCTTTCTTTTTACTTTATTAGCATGAATTTACTAGACCAATTTGTTTTAACTTTTAAGTCAATATCAAGTGAAGTATGATGAATTAGAAGGATTTTTAGGAACATAAATTAGTAAGTGAGCATTCATAATATATTACTATCCCTATTCAGATTACAGTAATATACATGATTGATTGCCATTTTTGTAATCAATGTCTTACTTTAAGAAAATTATATATTAAAAAAAGTGGAGAAACACTATTTACTTCTAGATCAGTTTTGTTTTTATTGCTGAAAGTTTAGAATTTAGTTCTGTTTCTAAAAACGACATTAATTCTGTCTCCAGTAAAAGCAATATTTTAATTTCATGGAGACTAAGCTTCATGGAGAGTAAATGGAGAATAACCTCTGCTGCAATATCTTTGTGCAAAGCAGAGAAAAACATTGGATAAATATTTTATGAATGGCCACCTGTTTTGCCGTGATTATTATTCTGATATCAAACTACAACAATAGTAAAAACATTTTAAAAGCTTAAGAATATGCTTAAACATCATTTATTCTGCCTGCTATACAGTAACTACCCACTATATGCACAATAGATAGGCTGGCTTGCAGACATTTTCAAGTTTATTTCTCACTAGATATGTTTACTAGCTATTGTTACTAGCTAGTTATAGTGGTGTTTAATAGCTAGTTATAGTGGTGTTATAGTGGTGTTTACATTTGCTAGACAAAGAGATACTGGTGATTAGATTTTTCCAGTGATGGTAATGAGGGTTGTTCTGTTCTTGGTATCCAGCAAATAACTACTGTATAAACCTTGAAGTATGTAGCAGCTTTCCTTCTACATCTCTAAAAGGCCAACATTTTATAAGCTGTAAGAAGAGAGGATCTGGCAACAGGAGGCTTCATAGGTCCCACACATCAGATAGTGATGGGATTAATATCAAATATATTGAGTTACAGTCTAGGAGCCATATGTTATATCTCAGCAATTTAGAAGAGGGCAAAGAAGCTCCTTTGCACAGTGTAATAAAAAGGGCTGGAGTGTAAACCCTAAAATAGGACAGCAGCATAAAGCAAAAGGAAAAATTAATGAGGACTGCATACTTGATCATATACTAATCCAACTGAATCAATATTAATCCTATATCTTTGTTTCACTGATTATTTCTATTTTTACTATCAATATTCAGTGTCTGGCATTTCCAGCTGGCAGTTGTATGACAAGCCATTAACTGTTTGAATAATTGAATGAGTTATCCCACACCAGATAACTGGGAAGACTCTGCCCTTTTCATAGGTTATGAAATTCATGGGAGAAGCTGCTACAGACACATGTGTCTAGATGCCTGACCATGGCCACACCTATTTTTCTGGAATCCAGTTCAGAAGTTCTCGCCTTTAGAAAAAGGAAGTGGGAAAATGAGTAGTCTCCTAGGAATCAGATGTCAGAGTGGATGTCCCAGCTCAAATGTGGCTTTGGCAATGCAGTTGCTCCACAAAGTTCTCACATCTCTAACAGATAACATCCAATTGGAAAACAAACAGTATTTAGATTTGTGAATGATAAGGATATACTCATATCTCACTTTCTTTTGTCTCTATTGTATCAATAACCCTCTCCTTCCTTCCTTCCTTCCTTCCTTCCTTCCTTCCTTCCTTCCTTCCTTCCTTCCTGAAGACACATGCGATTTAGAAAGTGTTTTAATATACTATTTCTATTTAAATATATAATGAATATATGCACCATTGCAGTTGAAAATCATTGGCTGAGTCCACATAACATACTAATAGTAAACTTGGTTTGCAAGCCTTTAAATTCAATTGTGTGATCAGCAACTCTTGTCACATACTTCTACTGAGATTTGCCATTTACTATGTCATTCAGAATTGGAGCAGACACAAATTATTTTATATTTTAACATGGAAGCATTCTAATGTTTGACGACTATAGCAGGAATGGGAATTATATTCAGGTTTTACAGTGAATTTACAAAAATGTTAGCTAATTTGAAAAATAATGCATATGCAACAATGGCATAGTTAATACAGTATATTATTATTATTCCCAAAATCAAATACTGTACAGGTAGTCCTCGGCTTACAATCATTCATTTAGTGATTGCTTGAAGTTACAACCATACTAAAAAAGTGACATGACTGTTTATCATATGTATGACTATTTCAGCATCCCTATGGTTACATGATCAAAATTTGGCAACAGGCATGCATTTATGGCTGTTGCAGTGTCCAAAGGTCATGTGATCACTTTTTGTGAACTTCTGACAAGCAAAGTCAATGAGGAAGCCAGGTTCACTTAACAACTGTGTTACTAATTTAACAACTGCAGTGATTCACTTAACAACTGTGACAACAAAGATCATAAAGTGGGGCAAAACTCACTTAACAGCTGACTTGCTTAGTAATAGAAGTTTTGGGCTCAACTGTGATCGTAAGTCGAGGACCAGCTGCACTCACTTTACTAATTTAGAAATGATCAAGCTGGACCTCAGGAAGTTTATCATTAAGATAAGTGAATTTAACACACAGTGATAGCTCAAATATAATAAGCCTGATAAAATTATTGATGATAGTGACAGGAACTTAATGTGGAAATGACTCCTGGGTTACTCATAATTGTGTTCCGATCATGGATCATCTATGGATTTCGTTTTATTATATAGGAGATGTAAAAGACAGCATTTTAGATCTTTTTTAAAAAAATCAATACCCAAAGACTTCAACATAGAAACAATTCTTTATAAAGTGAATACTTCTCAGAAATACCCATGAATCAAATCCTGAATGCTCTTTTTGACATTTTGTTCTAAAATTTAGCTTTCAATATTAATTACATAAGTAATGGTATATAGCTGTGATGGGGAACCTAAGGCACGAGTGCCACAGCGGGCACGCAGCACCCTCTCTGTGGGCATGCGAGCCATCACCCCCGTTCAACTCTGCCATGCATGCGCGCGCACCTCCTGCCGACCAGCTGGTCATTGGGTCTCTGCCGCGCATGCATGGGAGGTGGGGTAAATTGGGGGGCGCATGTGCAGGGGTGGGGCACATGCGCATTGCATTTGGGGGGGTTTGGGCGCATGCGCATGCATTGGGCACTCGGTCCAGAAAAGGTTAGCCATCGCTGGTATATAGCATTTCCACGCCGAGGCACGGTTTGCCACTGAGCTCAAAGCTTTATAGTTGCATCGGTCTAAAAATATCAGATACCCATTGATAAATATAATAAGTGCTTAATATAAGTAGTGCTTAATTAATTTAAGCAATTGAGGTTATATGTGGAATTACTTAAATATTACTTTATGACTTCAAAAAGACTCCAAATCACAGAATTGCGTACAGAGAGCAGCAAGGAAAACGTTTACAGAAGGATTAATATAGATTACCATAGATATGCTATCTTTTAATGTTTTACTGGCCCTATTAGTTCAATCATCCAACCCATTTTTCTTGAAAATGACAACCTTCTTGTCATTTTCTTGTCTCAGTTAAGAGACTTCTTTAACTCCTAAAAGGGGGGGGGGGGACAAGGGGGGTAGGGGGAGAGAGAGAATAGAAAAAAATACCACACAAAACAAAACATTAAGATTGCAGGTAAAATTCTTGAAATATAATGCCATTGGATGTGGTGGCAGAGAATCTGATTTTAAAAAAAAAAAGCACTGCTTATAGCTACTTTATGGATTCAATGTTTGCTTCTAGTAACTCCAACTTTCTATTCTCTATAGACTTCAAGGAGGCATTCCTCCTGTTTGACAGGACCGGAGAAAGCAAAATCACTCTAAGTCAGGTTGGAGATGTCATCCGCGCTCTTGGACAGAATCCAACTAATGCTGAAATCAAGAAGATCCTGGGCAACCCCAGCAATGAGGGTAAATCTTCTTTGTGATCCACCCTAATCAAAATATATCCTCCCAACGTTTTTCCCTTTAAATGAATGTCTCAAATTTGGTATACTGATTTCTGAAAGACTAGCTTGATCATACAAGCAAATACACACATACACACTCGTATCTTTGCATTCAGCTATCTACTCCTCCATCTGTCCTTCTAAACTAGGGAACTAGAAAACTTAGAGATTCCTTAGAGATATTTTCTGTATTTGGCAATCTAAAATGTAAAGCTGAATTCCTCTGTATTCCTCTTAGAAGAAAGCCTAAGAAAGTAAGTGGGACAGGCTTGAAATGCAGTTAATTGACATTTAAAAGTACTGCAGTGTTGGGATTTACATACTCTTAAATTATCATTTAAAAAATACATAAACAACTTTCTTATTAATGATATTTATACAAATTGCTGTAATTCTTTTAACTCAACAAGTCTACTCCCTACCTTCAACCATCACTAAGTGAGCATTATCCAGTTAGGTTTGCATTCTTTTAATTTGCATACCTTTAATGATGAAGAGTGAAGCATCTTACAAAGATGGAGGCTGAAGACACAAGATATAGTTGCCTTTTTAAGATTAATTAGGTCAGGATTTGAGCAATAGTTGGGTAGGAGATTAACTAACAATCTTCTGCATTTTGTTTTGAGATCCAAGAAGGTTACAAAGGTAACATTCTTATATTTGTGTAAGCCGCCTTAAGTTGCCATGTGCAAGTAGGTGGCAATATAAATTTTCTAAAATAAATAAATAAACAAACATAAAAGAAATACATTACACTGAACTATTAAAAGAAGTAAAGAAGAATATCACTATGGAAGAGTTAGTGACATACCAGAAGCTATGGTTTTACCTGCTTGACAGTGTTGCACATATATACAAAAAAAAAAAAAAAGAAAGAAAGAAAGAAAGAAAGAAAGAAAGAAAGAAAGAAAGAAAATACACAGCCCCAGCACAGATCTGCTGAATACATACATATTAATCGAATAAAATACCCACTACTCATCCTATATAACTCACTCCTCTCTGCAGTGTATTCCAATCAACTTACATATCCTCTGTGCTAGCAATGCAATTGTTGTCTATTTTGTTTACCTGGAAACAGAGCTGTGGGTGACAGCCATGAAATTAAGAATTTTGTAAAACAACAACAACAACAACTTTAATTGAGTACAAACTTGCCTTCTTCCTATGAAAGTAGCTTTCTGAGATGATAGACACAGCCATGAGCAAATACTTAGATGTTTCTCTTTCCTCAAGAGATTTGGCATTCTGAATTGAATTAATTTTCAAAAGCAGGATAATACTGCTGCCAGTGGGACTAATCTACTGTAAATCTCTACTTGGTACTTCATAAGAGGAGTTCCAGACATATCATAAAATGCACTTACCAACACAATGATGATGTTGTTCCTCTACAGAGATGAATGCAAAGAAAATTGGGTTTGAAGAGTTCCTGCCCATGTTGCAGGCAGCTGCCAATAATAAAGATCAAGGTGGTTTTGAAGACTTCGTTGAAGGTCTTCGTGTCTTTGACAAAGAGGGCAATGGAACAGTCATGGGGGCTGAACTCCGCCATGTCCTCGCCACTCTTGGTAAGTGCTGGGAGAGGTATTATATGTAAGATATATGTACATGAAATTCATTAGAAATTAAACACCATAGCTTTCATTAAATAAAAGAAGATCCTAACTGAATCAAGAGCAGAATAAAAATAAAGAGTTATCTAATGAAGTGTAAGACTAATAGAAACAAAAAACAAATTAAACTGACCCTACAATGTTAATCTAAGGGTTTATTCATATAACATGCTTAACAAGTTGAAAAAAATCAGGGTGTATTATTTTTGTGAGAAAGACCTTGAGAAACAGAGTGAAGAAATGCTGCTAAGGAAACAATCAGATAAAAGAGGACATAGTCCACAGAGGCATAAGGGTGGAGAAAGAGGCTCAGAAGGGACCCCCCACCACAACTTCTCAGGCTGTAAAGGAGACATTGGGAGATTTGTACTTTCAGACTTGCAAGATTCTGTTAATGTGGCTTTCTACATTAGAATTAGCTAATCTAGTCATGTCTCTGGTCTGATATACCTAGAAAGACTGCCAGAGAATTGTGTGAACCATTTCCAAGATAGGATCAAACAAAACCCATTCCTCTCCCCTAAAGTCAGGTATTTGACTTTAACTGGGTTAGGCTGAGTCCTCTGAATTAAAAAAGAAGGGCTAACATTTCGCTCCCAGCATGTGGATGTGGAGGGGCACAGACATGAGAGGCTATAGTGCAGTCTGGAAAACATGGGGCAGCTCTAGGCATGCATTTTCTATGAATTTATCTTTTCTATTTCTTTCTTACAATCCATGTCTAGAGGCTATAACCCTAAGTAGGCTGCTGTGGAAATAAATAAACAATACACAGTGGTGGGATTCAGCCAGTTCGCACCACTCCGGGAGAACCGGTTGTTAACTTTCTGAGCAGTTTGGCAAACTGGTTATTGGAAGAAATCATTAGGGCACAGAAACAGTTGTTAAATTACTTGAATCCCACCACTGACAATACACCAAACAAATATAAAATCCAACAGTTACAAAGAAAGCTGGGATACCAATCTGTCCAAGCATTCTTGAAAAAATGGGATAGTTGCAATTTTTGCCTATCATTTGCTGCTGGGAAAATCATTCACCTGGGAGAACAGCAGAGTGGTACAAAAATATCATCATTTGATTAATGTCCAAATGTCAGGCATGAAAAACCAGGTCCTCATGTGAACGTTCAAATTAACTGATTTATTGCTCAAAGCCTATGCCCAAGAATTTTCTCTAGCCAGGTCAGCACCTGGTTAGATTTAGATAAGGGTCAACGGCAGTCAAAAGGGAGGTTGTACATAGTTCATTTGTGACTATCTAATGACTTTAAACTGATACCTTTTTAAACTACCTCCCTGTGGCTCTGCCTGTCCTTTTCCTGCACGAACTATTACTGGTATTTTCAATGAGAACAAAAAAGATATTTGCATAGAGTTTTGTGAAAATAGATTCACTACACAAGCACTTGTAATTGCCTTAGGGATACAAATGGAATTGATTTCTGAATTATTTTGGAAGAGGCTAACATAATTAGAATGTGGCTGTTGAAGAATTCAGTTCCCAACCTATTGTGTGTATGTGTATGTGTGTGTGTCTGTCCTTGGTTTAAATGTAGGATAATATCTCTAAATTGAGGCTAACTCACAGCATGGCTATTATTTTCCTAAATGAGGACCTCAAATAATTGCCGAAGGGCACAATGACTTGGAATTGGCCAGGTCAGAAGGATATCAATGTTGCTATTATGAAAATGGTAACTCAATTTGGAGTAAAGGGTACAAGGTGTATCTTTTGAAAAAGAATTCTGATCTTCAATTGTTAATTTTTTCAGGCAGCATCAGCAAGGATATCCTTCCCTCCTTCCAAGCTTGTCAGGGGGCAGTGGTATGGGCAACAGAGGCAGGGATGGATTTTGGTAGGCAGCCTTCCACCCAGTGAGTAGTGAAGTCATGTAGTTCCTTGAATTTGAAGCAAGGATGAAAACTGTTGTTTGCTGCCAACTAATATTTGCTTGAGATTTAATGCAAGCATTTCTCTATTGGTTAACCTTCCAGCTCAAATCACTATAGTGAATGAGGCCATGGTCAACCTAGAGCCCACGGAAGGATTGAATGAAGTGGAGAAATATTCAGTAATGATGGCCTTTTAAGACCCCAGTCTTAAAAGTCCTACTATTTTATTCCAGATGCTAAAATCAAGACTGGCTCATTTTATTATACAAGGTCATCTACTTAATTATATTATTTTTGTGAGTAAAGGGAAATATTATGAGGTGGCAAGCTGGAATAGAAGCTGTGTTATTAATACTCTTTTCTCTGTATGTTTAGGTGAAAAGATGAAGGAAGAAGAAGTAGAAGAACTGATGAAAGGGCAGGAAGACTCCAATGGCTGCATCAATTATGAAGGTAAGGGTAACTAGGCAGAAGATAGATGGATGTGTTTGAAAGAGGCCAGTGCAGTTTCCTGAAAAAATATTCAATTGTCTTCTGCTTTCAAGAAAAGGCCTTCCCAAAGTTGTCATGATGTGTTCTTTTAGGGCCAGGGAAAATAGATAGTATAATACACTTAACAGCTAATCTGTGTGTATTGTGTGTGCATGAGAGAGATTCAGTTTGAGAGAGGGGGAGGAAAGGGAAAGGAAGATGATTTTACTTGTGGAGCTGGACAAAAGAGAGAGGTGAAGCATCTTCTCCAGTATAGGTAATACGATCAGAGATTCTATAGTATAACTAAAACAGAATGGAGGAGGGTACAAAGACCTTTAATGCATGCTCTGTGACTAGCACAGAATGAGAGAAGGGGCAAATGATTTGCATCTTAGTCACTGATGACAAGCTGAAGATGGAGGCCTTTATTGTTATTAATATCTTCATAGTTCAATTTAAAAATAGATTACGCCTCTCAAAATCTAAGACAAATACAGTATTTATCTATCCTGGTCCCTAAAACTAACAATATGTATTTAGTATGACAAAAGCAAAAGCAGACTCCGTTTTATTCCCATCATGATGATAGTACTATTTTCTGAGTTAAAAGTACAACATCATGCTTACTTGGATAATTTTTTGTTTTAATAAATTGCCCTTTATTTGTTTTCTGCTATTTGCTAGTAGATTTGTTTTTACCATGACAAGAAAATGCAATGATAACACATTATTCAGCCAATATCACTGACAGACAAACAAAAACCAAAAAAACAAAACAGCAACTCATTTAATTGTAAATAAAGCTTCTTTATTCTCTGATGGATTAAAAAAATATTTTTAAATATGTTAAAAAGTTTTAACAAACTTGAACATAAAGCAGATCAGATACTTCAAAGAGATTTGCAGTAGACTTTTATTTCTAGTAGTTAAAAAATAGCTGGAGATTGGCAAGTAGTACTTCTTTTTTAAAGAAAGAATAAGCTTGGTTATGATTAGCCTTGCATTATTTGTTCCTACCTCTGCTTCTGTGTTCTCAGTTCGTGAGAAATAGTATGCTGCCTTTGACTGCTTTTATATATATTTATATTATGCAGCTGTAGTAATTCAATTGTATCAGTGTGTAACATACACATTACATTACATTACATTACATTACATTACGTTCTGGCCATTATTTTAGGTTATTTTAATGATTACAAATCAAATTCCTCAAAATTGGAATTATCTATTTTGTTATCATATAGTCCTCTGAATGTGTGCTAAATACAGGGTGTTATGATTACCTAATTAACTAATAGTACTTGGACAGACAGGTTTTCTACTGAGGTAAAAATTAGACACCAAAACAGAGATAACAAGGAAGCGAGAGGATGTTAAAGTGGGAGAAAAAATGTAGTGAGTCAGATTCAGTACAAAAGTTCTAGATTTACTTGAAAAGATTAGGTTTGCATACTATCTTACTTTGTGTTGAGGACTCTTCCTTGTGCATATGAAACACCTTCCTACAATTGCATGATTTCTTCACATGGCACATTGGCAAACATCCTGTCAGTATCATACCAGTCATGTGTCCAACTGATTTGGACAAATGCATCAAAAGTTTTCAGTGAGTGAGATGAAGATGGACAATGAATGGAGTTGACTAGAACCTACATGAATAAAGTACCCAGAACACTGGTAATTCTTTAGCTGCCATTTCTATACAACTATAAGAGCATTCAGATACCTGGAGAGATGGCTATGATTGTCCTAGCTTTTTTTCCTAGACTAAAGAAATCCCAAACACCAAGTTTCATATACCATCATATAGTTTGATAAGGGGGATGATCACATCTTTTTACCTGGGTAGTTTTATTATTCTAAAATATTGGTGGATCATTAATGGAGTGTATGTTGTTAGTTCAGATTGTTCTGATCCACCTAGTTCTGTTAGGTTTATCATAGATTATAAAGCAACGACAGCAATTTTATTCATGCACAGGAGGGAGATGAGAATCCCCAGAGTTTGCCATTATATAATTAAAGAAAGTGATATAACAACCCAAACACATCCCACAGAGTCTCAGAACAGAATTCCTAATGAGTGGGGGGAGCATCGAGAAAAATGCAAACCAAGAAGAGCAGAATAGTCAATCCATGCCCATTTTTATCACAGCGACTTCTCTAATAGTATACTAATTCTGTATTATTCTACAGCATTTGTGAGGCACATCATGTCTATCTAAATGGATTTTTCAAGACACATCATTTTGGTAAGTCCCTTTTCTGAGCATGCTGTTCTTGGATAAGGTGATGATTTTGGGAGGAAAGGTGTAACAGAAATGCAACAAGTAAATGAACAGATCACAAGGTGGCCAAAGTGACATTCCACTGATAGCAGCTCTTAAGACTTCCACTAAAGTCAAGATGAGGTAAAGTAGCTTATATTCAGTCTCCAGTACTCTTTTCACTCTGTTATTTAGTTGAGAATGCTTTCAAAGTGGCTGACAAGTCAACAAGGATCAAGAGAACCTTTTCCTCAGGCTTATAGGCTGAGAGAAATAACACGAAACGAAGGATAAAGTGGGGAGGGAAATCAAGCATAGGCATCCGTTATCAAATTTTTATAAAAATTGGTGGGGTCAGGGAAAGGAAACAATAGAAATTGTTTACAGCAGGAAACCATCTCCTCTATTCCTGAAAGAATGGCTGCCAGGCAATATATACTGTATTGTGAATAATTTACTATGATACAAATGCTACAGCTTTAATCCATTACACATTTCTTTACTTCATGGACACCTTGGTGATTCCAACCTTATTATAAGTGGCCTTGAATAAGTTGTTATTAACCTTAGTTCCTACACCTTTAAAAGAGTTAAGCAAAGAATTAGAGAGAGGAGCAAAAACACAGTTATTTTCTTTACTGTTAAAAATACAAATTCTGTCTTTGTCCTGCCTATAATTATGATTATAACTCATTTTTGTTTTTTAACAGAACAAGATCATCAGGCACTTGAAATCTGTGTATCTAGGAAACCATTGTTCCATCCAGTAATGTCACCCTGGAACTTAAATGGACTATAATTTATGCCTCTCGACCTTCCCTTTTGAAATCATCAGCAAGAAAACCTGCTGAATCCCAAAGTTGTTACACTCGACCAATTAAACACTTGCCAAGGCAACTGCGAAGGACTTCACCGCCAACTGTCAAGCCCAATAATCTTTTTTCCATGTGGTCTGCCATGAAGGCGGCGTGCATTCTTTTGGGAGGGGAAATCTAATAATAAATCCCTGTGGTCAGTGTATGGCTGGAAATTTTCAGTTCTGTAAATCCCAATTAAAACATAATTGAAGTCTTAATTTATTTTCTCTATGTTTTATTCCATACAATAAAGTTTTATGAGAAAAATTATCTTGAATAGTTTGATGAATGTGAATCAAAATGGGATTTTTGGAAGATTTTTTTATAGTATGATGGTTTCAATTTTCCATTTGAAAACATTGAATTCTTATCCAAGAATGCTTCTGAAGTATGATCTGCCTGTAGTCTTCAGTCATCATGGAAGGGCAGGTGGCTGTCAGCTGAAGAACAGCAATTAAATTTTATTTTTAAAATAAGCATGGGTCTGTGTGAGTCACAGAAATGGGAGGGGAAAGCACAATAATGGAAACACAATTCCACAGAAAATTGTTCCTACCAATGAGAATTACAAAAATCAGAAATAATAAGATCTGCAAATAACAGAAAAATTGGCAGTATATACATATATATCCTTTGGAACAGGATATCCCCAGGGATATGAATGATCCCGGATCTCTGTACTTTCTGTCGTGCACTTAAGACCTTTCTGTTTCACCAAGCCGGGCTGGTATAAATTTTTCTAATTGTCTAAATTTTATGCTAAAGATCTTAACTTAACTGATGAGCCAAATTGGCTTAATTATTTTAAATTGCTTCTATTTCACATTTTTATATGTATGTTATTTTGATTGTTCACCGCCCTAAGTCCTTCAGGAGAAGGGCGGTATAGAAAATAAATAAATAAATAAATAAATAAATAAATAAATAAATAAATAAATAAATAAATAAGCATGTTAAATAGCACATTTTAACAGTTTTACCAAGCCATTGGGGGCTTACAAGCTAAACTGCACGTCATAAAACAAGTGATCATGAAGCCCACTTTCAAATTCATAATTGGTTAATGAAACAGAATTTACAGTTGAGCCACTACTTATTTTCAAACACAGCTGCTCTGTGCATATATGTGTCTGCTGCAGTGGTGGGTTGCTACTGGGCGAATCGGTAGCGGAGGCTCTGCCCACCTGCCCCGACACTTCTGTGCATGCGCAGCACATGTGCCCACAAGCGAACCAGTAGCGATGGGATTTGAAACCCACTACTGGTCTGTTGCATTTTAACATTATGATGTGTCATACACACAGTGCTCTGCTAGATAAGTAAGCAGAACTGAAGATTCTTAGGTATTATCATTAGCACATTGTTGTGAAAGAATGGAGAGATTATGCTGCTACTTGTTGCTATTTTCTAGATCTAAAATTTAACTATATATGTACCTGTTCAAATATGCAGCAATATAGATTTATGAATGGCATTTGTGTGAATATTTTAAATTATGCACTTAGGCAGATGCCAGTAAATAATCATTTTTCCTTCCACCTCCAACAAAATTGTCCTTTCATCATATTTCGTTGTTCCATGTGCAGTAAAACAAAGAGAAATAAAGGCTGAGATTGCACATCACACAAATCTACAATCATCTTCATGTGATGTGTAAAAACTGGAGGTAACTGGTCCTGGAAATAACCCGGCTCTATGCCACAAAATGCTTTATTTTAGGTGTATACATGTTCAAGATATATAGCACCTTGATTTGGAAGTCTGTAGGGAGCTAGAGGCCAGTCTAGCTTCCAAAGCAGTAATGCTACCAAGATGTGCCCATAATTAATCTTGCCACTGCATTCCTAATCAGTTGCAACATCTAGATGGTTTTCAAGGACAATCCTACGTACAGTGCATTGCAATACTCCAAATGGGAAATCACCAGAACATAAGTAATCATAAAAACCCCTCTGATCTAGGAATGGATGCAACAGTCATATAAGATGAAACTATGTTAAGGCCTTCTTGCTGATAGCTGCCACCTGCTCTTCCAGATATCACAATATTCTTCCAAATACTCTTGGCAATAAGTTTTGTGAAAAGCCCTCATTGAATAGAAATAAACAATTATCAAAAACCAAATGATGAAACTAGAACAGAAAAGGCATGAATATTGAGGCACTGGAGAACATAAGGTATTAAACATGGAGTTTTTTTCCAAAGATAATAAGATGTTTATGCAGATGTGTAGGTCTAATCAATAGAATAATTAAATAAGACTACATAATTATTGGTATTTATGTGATCTCTGAAATAATACTTCTTTCCTCCAATGGGTACATAATAAAACTGCCTTAATTCCCTAGTCAAGAATCAATTTGTTCTCCACCGGTCTTATTTAATATCTCCATATGAAATGGCCATAACTCAACTGCTGGCAGGTGCAAGTGGGGTTTGAGAAACGATGATAATCTTTATATGTGAGTCACTAGAGATTGGATAGGCATCTGGTTTCCATGTCTCTCTCTGCCATAAGGAGCCCACCCCTGCTCCTATTTATAACCTTGGCAGGTGGGCAAATGGATACAGAGTCATCTCTGCATCTGTCTTTTTCTCAGACAGTCTGCCAACAATTTAAATATTCTGGGAGTGGAAGAAAAAGCAAACCTTCTCAAAAATTGCTTGAAATCAAAAAGAAAGAGTTTGTTTTCTTAGCTTCATAATACTTGGGCTTGCTCCTTCTACAAACAAGGCTGTAGTTTGTTTAGTTGACTGCCTGAACCCGACCATGAAATTTGATAAAGTATGGGAAGGCTTAGTCTCTCCAATCTCTTTGTGTCCCTATTTAAGATTGGACAGTGTACCAATACAAAAAAGGAGAGGGAGGGGGAGGAAAGATACTGCTGCTAAAAATCTCCCCGAGTCTGACTCAAGATCAGAGGAAAAAACACTGAGATTGGCAATGAGTTGGCAGCTGAGCGGAGGCGGTGAGATGCAAATGGATGCCACTGAGCAGAAGTGAAACAGAGCTAGGTGACAGCAAACCAGTGGCTGAGAGCAGCATGTGGACCCTGTGCAGAGCTAATTGGCAGAGGAGCAGAGTGCCAGAGCAGCGACTGAGAGCAGCATGGTGGACCATCAACAGTTGAGAACAGTGTGGCAGACCAACTGAGCAGCAGCAGTGCAGAGTTAAGTATGACAGCAGACTGGAGTGCCCACTGACAGCAGCGCAGCAGAGCAGTTGAACAGCAGCTAAGCACCAGATCAGCATATCATATCTGAAAACCCCAATAGTGGTCAGGCAACCGAAGGGCAAGAAGGCAGGGAGGAAAAGGATAAATACATAACACTTGTGGACAGTGAGGAAAGGGATAAACTTTTAAGACAGGATGTAGAGCAAGGGTGTCAAAATGGCGGCCCGCAGGCGGGATGCGTCATGCATAGAGCCTTGGTAGTACAGTGGTTTAATGCACCCTGTTATTAACACAGCTGCCTGCAATTTCTGCAGGTTCGAATCTTACCAGGCTCAAGGTTGACTCAGCCTTCCATCCTTTCTAAGGTAGGTTAAATGAGGACCCAGCTTGTGGGGGCAATAAGCTGACTTTGTATAAATATACAAAAGTATGAAGGCTATTGCTTAACGCATTGTAAGCCGCCCTGAGTCTCCGGAGAAGGGCGGCAGATAAATCAAATTAAAAAACAAAAAAAATAGAGCAACCCCGACCCAGCTCCATGAATGGGAAAAACATCACAAAACGTCACGTGACAGTAATGTGATGCCGTGAGTTTGACACCTGTGTTATAGAGGGTTAAGAGCTAAGCATCACCCAAAAAAAAGCCTGAGATTTCCAACATAAAGAAGTGCATAACACTTCATAAAGGGCCAGAACTTTTGTAAATTCTTAAATTTTAAAAATTTCTGAAGTTTTTTTTAAAATCTTTTTTAAAAAAATTTTTAAATTCAGTTTTTAAATCTTTTTTCAACTTTAATTTTTTTTTATTTCAAATTCCATTTTCAATTTTAAAATCTTTTTCAATTTTAATTTTTTAATAAAATTCTTTGTTCAATTTTTCAATTTCTTTTTTCAAACTAAACATTTGAAAAAAACAATTTACTTATTTTAATTCTTTGGAAATTTGTAAAATTCTTAATGATCAAAGAGAAAAAAACATTTTAAAACATGGAAAAAGAGACAGACACTTAAATAGGGAAGACAGTGATGAATTTTTGAAGACAGAGAACAAAGGGTCAAAACTTTTATAAACTATTATAAACTGACACTTCGCAACAAGGTGTTGGTGACCACCTTTAAAGCGCTCCATGGCTTAGGGCCGGGTTATTTGTGAAACCGCCTTCTGCCACCAATAGCCTCCCACCGACCGGTTCTCTCGCACAGAGAGGGCCTCCTCAGGGTGCCGTCGGCCAGACAGTGCTGGCTGGCGACCCCCAGGGGGAGAGCCTTCTCTGTGGCAACACCTGCCCTCTGGAATGACCTGCCCCCTGAGATACGCACGATATCAGACCTCCAGACTTTTCGTTGGGTCCTGAAGACACACTTGTTCCATCTAGCTGGGCTGGCTTGATCCCATCCTCTCAGTTTTTTAATCCAATTCGGTTTTAATTGGGTTGTTTTAAATTCGGGCCAAAATTATTTAATTGTTTTTTAAAATGTTTTTAAATTCTATATGCTATGTTTTATCCTGGCTGTACACTGCCCTGAGTCCCGCAGGAGAAGGGTGATATAGAAATAAAATAAAATAAAATAAATAAATAACAGGGAAAATATTTTTTTAGAAATTTTTAATTTTTTAACAAACAAAAACTATGGACATAGAGACTGACATTATAGTGACTTGCAAAATTTGTCATATTGTTTGAGCTTATGCCCACAGAAGACCCAAACTATATATGTACTAAATGTAAATCATATAAATTACTAGAAGAACATGTAAAAGATCTAGAAGCAACTCTAGCCACTCTGAAACTCAATGAACAAAGTGAGAAATCCCAACCTAAACAAGAAGACTACACCAAAATTAAACACAATAGGGAGCACACAGCTTCTTAAAAGTGACCCCATATATGTACAAAAAGAAGAAAACCGATACACCCAAATTGAACACAATAGGGAACAAACAGCTTCCGGAAAATAATGACCCTATATATGAATCTAAAGAGCAAGACCGATGGAAATATGTCACTTTTAGAAGAAAACAGCAACCAAGAGCAAAGCCCCTACTATCTACCCTAGCCCACTCCAGTGAAGCTCCTCTGGAACTCCCTGGAAGAAAATATGCAGACAGCTATAAAAGAGCAGTCATCAATAGTTTCTAAAAAGGAGACAGCACCCCTGTGACAGGAAGAATAGTATCCCAGACTTCCCTAGGGGGAAAAAGGGTTAAATATTGGTGATAGGAGATTCGATTCTTTGAGGAATAGAAACTATAGTCTGCAGACCGAACAGTCAATCTATGGAGATATGTTGTCTGCCTAGAACAAAAATCAAAGATGTAACTGAAAACCTTACTAAAATAATCAAACCCATGGATTACCCCTTTCTTCTACACGTGGGGACCAATGACACAAGAATGAATCTAAAAACAATATCAAGAGATTACGAACAGCTAGGAAAGGAAGTTAATGAATTAGGAGTACAAGTGGTGTTCTCATCTATACTTCCAACAAAAAGCCCACATCCAATGAGAGAGCAAACGTGGAGAAAAAGCAAGGTTTTACACTTAGACAGGAAAAAAAATCAAAGGTACAAGTACAGATTAAGTGAAACCTGGCTCAAAAACAGTAACTGTGAAAAGGACCTTGGAGTCCTAGTGAATGATCACTTAAATATGAGCCAGCAGCGTGTGGCAACAGCCAAAAAAGCTAATGCAATCCTTGTATAAACAGAGGCATAGAATCAAAGTCACATGAAGTATTAGTACCACTTTATAAAGACTTAGTAAGGCCACAACTGGAATATTGTATCTAGTTTTGGTCATCATGTTATAAAAAAGATGTTGAGACTTTGGAAAAAGTGCAGAGAAGAGCAACTAGGATGATTAAAGACCTGGAGAACAACACATATGAAGACCAGTTGCAGGAACTGGGTTTGGCTCGTCTAGAGAAAAGAAGGACTAAGGGGGACATGATAGCAGTATTCTAGTATTTGAAAGGTTGCCACAAAGAGGCGGGGAATTCAACTTATTTTTCAAAGCACCAAAGGGCAAGACCAAAAACCATGGATGGAAACTAATCAAGGAGAGAAGCAACCTGGAATTAAGGAGAAACTTCCTAACAGTGAGGACAATTAACCAGTGCTGTGGAGTCGGAGTCGGAGTCGAGGAGTCGGAGTAGGAGGAAATTTTGGGTACCTGGAGTCGGAGTCGGCAAACAATGCATCGACTCCAACTCCTACTAAATTTAGATTGGAATAAAAAAAAAAGCAAGTTTAAATGTCCCAATTCACAAAAAGTTATAATTAATGACTTCTTTACTGTAAGAATAAAGACCAATGCATGCAGTGCCTCACATAACCACAAAATGAACACGTTAAGTGACGGTGAAGAAGCATGCTTTTCATGTGCTTCACTATATGGCACGCAACGCACAATTAGGAGCAGCAATACTTATACTTTCCATAATTGAATTAACCAGTGGAATAGTTTGCCTTCAGAAGAGTGGTGGGTTGCCCCCGATTCGCATCAGTTCTATAGAACTGGTAGTAAAACCGGCAGGAGGCTCCACCTACCGACCCTGACATCATGAGAATGCTTCTGTGCATGCCCTGTTGCAAACCAGTAGTAAAGGTAAGTAGAACCCATCCCTGCTTCAGAAGTTGTGGGTGCTTCATCACTGGAGGTTTTTAAGAAAAGACTGGACAGTCATTTGTCTGAAATGGTATAGGGTCTCCTGCTTGCACAGGGGGTTGGACTAGAATGTTATGTGTGGGAATCAGGTGGCCATAGTATATGTGTAGATCAGCCTAGCTGGTTGGACACGTGTATGGAGCTTGGCACCGAAATAATCTGAGTAGGAAAAGCGGGTTCAGCTAGATGACCACTGGAGAGGCTCTATTTAGAAGGGAGGCTGTGTTTGCAAGGCATAGACATCTCCTTGTAGAACATTCCTGAGGACTGAGGTAACCTCTGATAACGGGGAGATGGGCCTCTCGGCTAGCAGAAGAATATGCTGGGAACAAAGCCAAATATGATAACATAGCAAGAGTTAAGTTTTGTTTCTGCCTTAGGTATTGCTTTCCTAGAATTCATGTGATTTACTGTAATATTGTAGAATGTGAAACCTATATGGATGCTTTTCTTTTTCATGTATGTAATATGAGATGTGTAGCCATAATAACGCCTTTTGATGATGCTGTACTTTGATTACTAATAAAAGAGATTGTGGGGCTTTGTTCTGCGCTCTCTCATCCCGAGAAACACTTGTCCTATGTCTTCTCTAATCTGGACCTCTCATGGGGAGCCCACAAGATGATCGCAACATCTGGTGACCCCGATGTGATAACCCTCGTGGCTATACGTCTCTTGGAACTCCCGTTCTCACCGCCTGGAAGAGGCTGTGCACCCCGATTTTGCCTGAAACACGACAATAATCTTTCGTGAGTATGGGAAAAGGTCTTTCCAAGCAGCAGGCGCAGCACCTGCAAGAGCTTGGTGAGATATCCAAGACTAATATTACTATTTTAAAAGATAACGGGAAAGTCCTGCCCGTGATATAAAAAAAAAAATTTGATTTACCTTCTAAAATACATTTGGCAACATTATCCGGCTTATCCGGAAAAGGGCTCTTTAAAAGTGAAAATGTGGAAGCAGATAGGAACCTGCCTCCACGAACCTCCCCAAGCCCCTGGAAAAATTCTATCTCAAAATCTGACTTTCACTTTTATCTTCAGAATAATTCATCTCTTCAGTGTGCTCTAACTGACTATGTAGGCTGTATTTCATATCATCTGCCTAAAGATCCTAGGTTTGCTTACGAGAGGAGCCATTGCTTACAAGGATACTCATGACGACATCTGGAAAGAATCTTACACTAATTGCCTGCGGCTATCTTAGCGTTCCACACATTTTCTCAACAACCTTTTAATCTGATCTCTGACTCTCAGTATATTTGTCAGGCTGAAAGAAGAAATTGTTTATTGTCTTCTCACCTGGGGTTAGCAGGTAATAAAATATAAAGCCTGTCTAAATGGGAAGGCTCAGATGATTTGAACTGATCAACTTGAAGTGATTTCTGTTAAAAATATTTTGTTGATGTGCATCTATAATGATAGTGTGTAGAATTGAATGTGGTTGAATTAATTATGATATGTTTGGCTGGCCAGCAAAATGGATGGGCTTCAGCTTGAAGCTGTGGGAAACGGGCGATGGTTATGGGCCCAATATCACCTTTTGTGATTAAAACTGCTGCCTGAATTTTTCCACTGCTTTGGGAATAAGCTAGTTCATTGAAATAATTTTAATGACTGATTTGCATGGAGGACACATTATATAAAAGGTCTGATTGCAGTACAGATGTGAATGGGTGTGTATGTAGTCATTTGTTGGATTGCATGAAATGTAATTTTGTGCAAGGTTCTGTTGGATGATGAGAGGCTAAGGAATGTAAGACTTCTATGTAGTTTAAGCATTTTTTTTCTCTTTCTCTTCCTGTGTTCCCAGGAAAAGGGAGGCTTGTCCGTTTTAACAAAAAAAATTTTCCTTTCTCTCACTGTGAGAGGCAGAAAGAGGGGGGCTATGGGTTTTTGTTCTTTTCACCATTTTTTTTCCTCTCTGCTGAACCAGCCTGAGAAAGGCGGGGTAAAGGGTGATATCTGATACCTGCCTTTGCAGTTTCACTGTTTTGGCTCAGAATGCAATTTTGATTTTCTTTTTCCTTCTGGAAATTTTTGATGTTTCAAATACTTTCATACCCAATTATATTTCAGAGTATTGACTCAAAATACCTCATTTAGATTGTTTGTTTTATTTTTGAAGCTGTTTTTCTTACTCCTTTATGTTTTTATGTCTGCGTGCATTTTGCATATGGCACGTTTGTTTGTTTGTCTGTTTGTCTGTCAGCAGCATAAACTGCTGCCTTTTTAGGAATTGTCACAGAGATGAGTTAGAAATTACAATATGTAGAAAGAGAGATAAAATACTTAGAACATTTAATTAATGAAAGAAGTAACAAAAATAACACCTGAAGGAGTTGAGGAAATTTCTAGGATTGACTGGATATTGTAGGCTGTGAATAGATAATTGTGCTATTTTGAATAAAGACTGGTATGCAAAGAACCCAGTGTTACAGGGAATGTAAGGGAATGGCTTTGAGGGTTTTAACCCAGAAGTGGGGAGGGAAGAGAGAGTCAGTAACATTTTTGTCTAAAATGTTAGATCCTGATGTTAAGGATTTCCAGATTGTGTTCAATCAGTGGCAGCTATGGCAGTGTTAGTGAAGGAAAGCAGAAAGTTGACTTTTGGAAGTATCAGATATTGGTGCTGAGAAGGGGTTGAATTGTTTATAGATGGGAAGAGAAAGTGGTAGCACATAAGAGAAGACATTTAGGTAAGTTGGTTTGCACAGACTTGGGCTGGCTTGGAAGTCAGAATGGCAGTGGGAGAAGGACTTGAATCTTTAGTGTTATAAGGAGTTTTGTTTATTGGAAGGTTATAGATGTTGTGGGTGGTGGAGACAGAGATTGGAAGAGGGAAATGACAAAGCCGATGCTGCTGCAACTGCACTCATGGTTATGTCTCCCATTACACCATGGGACAGTCATGCTTATTTTCATCAAAATAAAAAAGCGTTGGCAAAACAATTTGATCTCACGGCAGCCGAAGTGACTGCCATCATACAACAATGCCCTACCTGTAGTCAACAAGCTCATTCTATCCCTATGGGTGTAAACTCTAGAGGACTCAAAGCTTGTGAAATCTGGCAAATGGATGTGAGTCAATACCTTTCCTTTGCCCCATGGAAATATTTGCATGTTTCCGTGGATACTTATTCAGGATTTATTATGGCATCCCCACAAAGGGGAGAAGCAACCAAACATGTAATAAATCACTGTATTCGGACTTCTGCATTGATGGGACGCCCAATTGAACTTAAAACTGACAATGGACCTGCGTACACCAGTACTGCCTTTGCAGACTTTTGTAACAAGTGGTCCATCACACACAAATTTGGCTTATAAATTGAAAGAGGAAAAATGCCTTGGCCTCCCAGCCATGCAAAACAAACTCAATCTTTGCTTATATACTTTGAACTTTCTTAACCTGACTGGACAGCCTCCCACATCGGCTGCGACCCGTCATTTTTCTGCTTCTCCATCAGCTACCCCAAAACCGAAGGTCTATTTCTGCCAACCACCCGACCCTGCATGGAGAGGGCCTGCTGACCTTATTACCTGGGGCCGTGGATACGCTGCTGTCCAGTACAACAATCGCACCATTTGGATCCCCGAAAGACACGTAAAACCATTTCATTTACAACAAAAAGAAGGAGAAACCCCTCATGCTGAGATTTAAGAAGAAAACACCTTGCTGAGTCCTACCGGCAACGGACTCTCTACGCACGGTGGTGATCATCAGCTTTGTAGGACCACACCAGAAGCTGGTCCCCTGTGCACAGCGGAAGATTCATCAGGAGGAAACTACCTTCACATTGTACATATACATTTTATTAGCTTTAATATAACACTTTCTTACACATACTAATGTTAGTAGAAGTTTGGGAGTGGGTTTTGTGGATACTTGTTTTTCTAATCTTGCTAGTAATTTTGTTTTATACATATAAGGAGCGTTTTTGTTTTATACATATAAGGAGCTAGGATTTTTCTTGCTACTCCTATTTCCCAAACCACACCCACCACTGACACTGGGTGGCTCATTAAAAACTCAGTTATCCAGAGGCATCTTGCCCAATCTCGGGTGGCAATGAACTATCGGGATCTTCATTTATTAAATAACTGGACAGTACATATGTTCAACGAGACTATCAAGGTGCTGAAGCTGATGAACAAAGAACTGGCTGAAATCAGGGAGGTGGTCTTACAAAACCGATATGCCTTAGATATTATGCTAGTAGCTAAAGGAGGTGTTTGTGCCCTCATACACTCACATTGTTGTACCTATGTATCTGATTATCAGTATAACATCACTCACACCATAGAACATATGGAAAACTTGATAAAAAAACAATCCCTTATCATCTGATGGATCTGGCGCCTTTGACATCTGGGCTGCCCTTTGGTCATGGCTCCCAGATGGTTCTTGGTTGAAATCAATTATGCCAACTATTGTATCTATAATCGTACTGCTTGTTTTGCTTTGTTGCTGAATCCAATGTCTCCCCTCCCTTCTGCAAATGTGCAAAGGTTTTATTCCCTACAATAGGAAGGACATCCTGATAAGTGAAACCAAAGCCCTTCTGGAACTGAAGGAACAAATCAGGTGTGGTCAGAGAAGGTGCTCGGGACTTGCAGGATAGGGCTTCCAGAATAACTCAGAGGTTACAAACTCCTGACATGTGGCTTTCTTGGGTGCCTGGATCCGGATGGATTAAACAAATGATATTCTTGTTCATATGCACAATAACTGGCTTAACATTCGTCCCATGTGTGATACCAATCCTTAGACAATTATCAATCAGTACTGTAAAAGAGATTCAAGTTGAGAAGGAACTGACTTTGACAGAACATTTTCTTAATCAACTTGGTCCCTACCCTGTGGAAGAACTTACAGATACTGAGTCAGATTCATATGTGGTAATGGGACCAGGGGAATAATGGAGAGAATCTCCCTATGACTCAAGAAACTAACCACAATCATGTATAACCATTTATATATATTTATCATTGTTTTGCTTATTTCTGTATGTTGTAGTATCCAATGTATTCCTGCTTTGTTTGCTATGATGACAAACATATTTGCCAAATGTAAAGAAAACATCATAACAACAACACAGCTGAACTCTGTTGCAAAAAACAAAAACAGAGATGTGGGAATCAGGTGGCCATAGTACATGTGTAGATCGGCCTAGCTGGTTGGACACGTGTACGGAGCTTGGCACCGAAATAATCTGAGTAGGAAAAGCGGGTTCAGCTAGATGACCACTGGAGAGGCTCTATTTAGAAGGGAGGCTGTGTTTGCAAGGCCTAGACATCTCCTTGTAGAACATTCCTGAGGACTGAGGTAACCTCTGATAACGGGGAGACGGGCCTCTCGGTTAGCAGAAGAATATGCTGGGAACAAAGCCAAATATGATAACATAGCAAGAGTTAAGTTTTGTTTCTGCCTTAGGTATTGCTTTCCTAGAATTCATGTGATTTACTGTAATATTGTAGAATGTGAAACCTATATGGAGAATATATAGATGCTTTTCTTTTTCATGTATGTAATATGAGATGTGTAGCCATAATAACGCCTTTTGATGACGCTGTACTTTGATTACTAATAAAAGAGATTGTGGGGCTTTGTTCTGCGCTCTCTCATCCTGAGAAACGCTTGTCCTGTGTCTTCTCTAATCTGGACCTCTCATGGGGAGCCCACAAGATGATCGCAACAGTTATGGAAGGAAGGAATTAAGAGACATCCCTTCGGGGCAGACAGAGTCAGTTTATTATTGCAATAAGGTTCAGATAGGTATTGCTACCTCAAGATCTGAGCAAAGTAATGAATATGAGATTCCAGTTTTATACAGTTTCAAACAAAGGATTCTGTTAACTCAGCAATTCATATGATCATATACATTTGTTATATTTAATTGACATTTCCTAATTATTAAGTTTTACATTTTCTTTGCCAACAGTCATAATTCTTCTTGTAAATTACTGAAGCATAGATTCAAATTATCTCTTGTTGATATTACATGTGGTCATCCTTTGATCTGTTTTAATCTTCAAACAAATATCTCTATCTCTGACAACTGAGGGGCCCCTCTTGTGAATGTTTCTACTTCAAAGGAATTCTCTGGATAATTGGCTTCCCTAAAACAAGCACATTTCCTTTCCTACAATACTATGAATAAAGAGGGCCCTTCAGTGATCATCCAGTTGGACTCGCATTTACCTACATTAAGAAGACCTCCAAGGTCCCTTCCAGGTCTATTCTGATTGATTGAAAGAACAACTATGCTATGTAAATAGAACCTTACTCATAAAGACCTGGCTGTACCAAATTTGGCCATTATATCCACATTCAGCAGAAACCAGCAGAAAGTGGTGTCCTTCATTGTGCTCTCCAGAGAAATATTACTTTTCCTCTCTAGGGAGAGACTTTTCCTATCCAGACAGCTTGTTTGCTTTACGTCTTATTTATTTCTGCTAGTAATTTACTATAAGTTCATCTCTGATCCTAACTTCATTTTCATTTTCATTTTTTTTTGTAAAAAAATCCTTCTGGAAAAAAACTTTTCAAAATATTTTATATTTTAAGTGAATGCAACCATGATTCATAATGAGTGGAAATAATTATTTCACAATTTTAATACATGTAAGTTATTTTACTTTAACAAATGACATGTTATGACTTCTGTGAGCATGTTTTGAGTAAAACTGGGCTTTGTTTTCATTTGCATATTTTCCCTAGAATAAAAACTCTGTGGGTTGCGCTGAGAGAGAATGATTGGCCCAAAGTCAACCAGCTGTTTATTCAAAGGATAATGGGATCAGTAATGGGTGAGTGATGGGTGCAAATCAGGGGTGGGTTCTAAAATTTTTTTAAGCGTGGCTTATTTTGTGGGTGTGACTTGGAGGTCATGTGACTAGGTGGGCGTGGCTAGTTGGTCAGAGTCATTTCTGGAAGGTCCTCGCACTTACGACCAGTCCTCGCACTTACAACCCGACTCATTTATTTGCTTTTAACACTGATCAGCTGTAGGACGGCCCTTTGAAGCCCCGCGGCAAGAGTTTAAACAGTTTTTTCCCCTCTAGTCATCAGCTGGGACTCAGGAGGCAGCAATAGATTGGGGGTGGGACCAAATAAAAGGTTAGAATAACGTGGGAGGGCGGGGGGGGAGAACCGGTTCGGTGACGTCATATCATCACCGCTACCAGCTCGGCCGAACCGGACCGAACCGGGAGGAACCCACCACTGGTGCAAATTCTATAAGATAGTACATAATATACAACCATTTGATTGATTAGTATAAACTGCAAATAATATTCAGGAAATTTTACTTCCTAATAACTGTTAGATAAAAATTTATATCATAATAAACTGCTGTTTGGCATATAAAACTGTATATTGATAAATAATGATTATTGCTCAATATTCTGTGAAAATGGATTACTTAATGCAACATAGTAAAAGCTTAGGGAGTTTAAATCAAACGAGGTTAACTGGCCTAAAGTCAGTGAGTTTCCATGGATGAGGAAGTAGTGAGGATAGTAAGATGGCTCTCCCAGTCACATTGTTATTATGAGGAGGAAATGGAAAGTGGGAGCGATTAGTGCAATTTCAAATAGTGTGATATTCAATGTAGTGAGAATTATAAATTGATACCACGTTACATTGAATGCAAACCCAGATTCAGTTAATGCAAACGTAGTACATGTACTGCTGCCAGTTGTGTTTTAAATGCTAAACTGGAAGATGCTAAATTCTAGTTCCACCTTAACCATGAAAGCCAGCTGAGTGACCTTGGGGCAATCATTCAGTCTCAGTCCACCCACCTCACAAGGTTGTTGTGGAAAAAATAGGGGGAAGGTGTGTTTATATATATTTTCCACCTTAAGTTATTTGTAAAAGATGGGATTTAAATAAATACAACTAAATAAATAAATAAATTGTTGCATTAGCAAAATGGAGAAGGGGAAGGTTCCATTCAAGGAAACCTCAAAAAAGAAAAAAAAAAGAGGTTCATTTTGAAGAACTGTAGCAAAATGCAAGAGATTGCAGGTAAGCTTTGAATATGGGTTATCCTCTTTTACTGTTAAACAATAGTTTATTAATAATGATATTAAAATGTGTGTTTAAAATGGTAATTGCCTACTTCCATCAAACTGGTACCAATTACCCCATTTTTCACTACTTTGAGTAGTGAGAATTTTAATAAAATAACAATTTCTTAGGTTTGATTAACCATACCAGTACAGATCTGAACAGCCCTCAGCTCCTTATATGAAAGATGACCAAATCACCTTGGGAGTACACAAAGGATTTAATCACACTGACACAACTTGTCCTGTTCAGGGTATATGGTTGCAAGATTCTTCACACACACACACACACACACACACACACACGTTATAAAACTTGTTAAAATGTAAAAATACAAAAATAAGAAACTAATACAAACTAAGAAAAATATAAAAAGTAACAGAAATGAAAATGGAAAATGAAAACATAATGTACAAGATTATGTATCTCTCTCCCCCTCCCTCCCACTTTTCAAACATTTTTGCCTTTGGAGGGAATATCTTAGGCTTCAATCTTCAATAATTTATACAGCGATATGTATTCCTTCACTGCCATCTGGTGGTCCATTTGTCTACACTACGGTAAAAAATCAGAGGCTGCGTGTATACAACATGCTTGCTATGTCTACATGATCCCAAGTTTATTGAAGTAATTAGAATTGGTAATTACTAATAAACTAATCACCCCAAGTGGGCTGATGCAACAAACTAAATACATTTTAGCCTACTGAGCATTTTGAGAAAAAGATCCAAATCATAATTTGCTTTAATCCTTTGCTGGGCAAGCCACTGGATGTTTAGTCAATATTTTTTTTTCCTTTTTCTTTTCCTCGTGTTTTGCCAAAAATGCAGGATCCATTTTGTGTAGGTGGTTTTTTGGGTTGATCTATTGGTTGTGACAGAAATTCACCAGGCGAGCCTGACATCATGGGCTGGCCCAAAGTCACCCAGTCAGTTTCCATTCCTAAGGTGGAACTACAACTCACTGTTTCCTGGATTCAAGCCTGGTGTCTTAACCATTAGACCAAACAGCTTCTCAAACAGTGTAGTCAGCTTGAGGGGGTCCTTGATGCTCTCTGAACTTAGTTGTTTTCTTGCAGACATTTCAATACCCAAACTGGGTAACATCATCAATGCTCTGCAACATCTGCAAGAAAATAACCAAGCTCAAAGAGCATCAAGGAATCCTTATTTCAATCCAGAGCTACAAATATTCTTCTTTTATTGGTGTAGTCCTGGGGTCTCTAACCTCTGGGCTGAGCCAGACCAGTGGGCCATGAGGTGTTTGCAACTGGGCTGCGGAAACAGCAGGTGAGCACGTGAGTGCATCCCCACTTGCATGAGTAGCGGGCATGTGTATGTATGCTTCATTTGTGTGAGCAGCAGGTGCGTGTGGACGGCACTCGTGCAAATGGAGCTGTACATGCCATCCCCTTTTCTCTCCCCCCCCCCCCCCTGCAAGGCCAGACAGGTTGGGGAATTCTGGTGTAGACAACATACCAGACTAAAATATGGTTGCCTAATATTGCAAACCCAGCTAGAAGCCAAAATAATATCAAAATGATGTTGCATGCATCATATTGTCACTTGTTCCCTACACTATGCCCCCACCCTACTAGTCAGGATTAGTTTACGGCTCAGTGTATTATATGAACTGAAGTGATTGATTTAATAATGCCCAATCCTCTCATTTTTTACAAGAGTCCTGAAAACTTGATTCTTGTTAATGAACCCTCTCTGGAATTTATGTGACGATTATTAATTATCAAGTCAACCCCCTCCTCCTTTCCCCTCAACCAGGTCACTTTTATGTTGTTTTAAATTGTTAGTCTTCTGTTTTAATCCTTGTAAACTGCCCAGAGTCAAGTGCAAGTGATGGTGTCTGGAGAAATCAAACTGATGGAGAAATGGGTTACACAGACAGACAGCAAAATCATAAAACATGGGCTATGGACCACACTGTTAGGTTAGTTCATTCCAATATGTGCACCCAGTCAGTGGCTAATAATTGCACCTCTTAATCATGACCCTGAAAGATAAACCCTCTAAGGACTGGTCATTTGCAGGAAAGGGCAAGCATTGAGGCTAGTTGCTTATTTTGTTGGTATTCCCAGCCTGAGACTGGAAATGTAACAAGTTCAATGTTGGCTGGGCCTTACAGGGCCCAAGGAGGCCCATCTGCAGAAAAGTGTATTAAATTGCTGCTCTTGTTCTGGTTCTTCAATCCCAGCTGAATTGATTTGCGCTTGGTGCAACTTCCCTAGACTCAACACCTGAAAAACAACAAATGGACATACTGAGCCAATTTATGACAATATCATTTTTACTCTCACTATAACTAAATGACCACTAATCATAAGGCGGCTTTGACTTGTATTATTTTCATAGCTTTTGTATAGAATAACTTTTCTGTGCAAATTAAACCTCAAGGAACTCTATACCACCTACTTACTCATGGCAAGAGTTTTGATTAGTGCTGTGCACAAGCATTCCTATTTTTATTCTGGATTTTTCCATTTGAGAGTTGTCAGAATTTGACAAGAAGGTTTCTGCTGGGAGCTCAACGGATTTCTATGAACTGCTCTAGAAGTAGCCTCTATCGATAGTTCTTCTCAAGGCTATGGCTTCTGTGCCTTTGAAGGCACCTTACATTGCAATTGCAGAATCTGGATCAAGGGTCTGAGGAGTGCTGTGAGATCCAGTGCCAATGCAATTATTCCTGGTTTCCGATTCTCTGAAAACAGCACTTACTGGAACATGACCGTGCAGCTAACCATTTGACAGTGAATTGCTGAAGTATTTCCTTCTTACACCCCAGTTGCAACGCTGCATTGTATATTGAGCAAACTTGGTTTTAGCATTGGAAGAGCAACAATGAGCAACGCGCTACCAAAGCGCTTTACTCTCCGTAGCGGTATTATTCGTTTCTTATTTATGCTTGAGAGAGCTGCCTGAGCTATAGAAGTGAAGAGTTAGCGCGACATTCCGCGCATTGTTTTCCGAGAAATTGTCCCTTTTGTCAACTCAATCTCTCCGCCCATTCGTAAAAGCTGCAAAGAGTCGCTTGCCCGTTTGGGGGCTTTCCTGGCTGGTTTACGAGGCTCCAGGACTTCGAGCAAACTACCGTAATTGCTTCAAGGAAGCAATTAAAAGCAACATGGCCGCGTCCGTCTGCAAGGTGCTGGTCAACCAGGCGTTGAGATCTCTCTGCTCTCCCGGAGGGAGGAGGATCTTGGTGAGGTAAGGAGTCTCTTTTCACTTGGGAACAGCTTCACAAAGCGTGGCAATAACATTAAAAAGGCTGAAGGGGTGACGGTCCCATTGAAAAGTTCCTTCCAAGCAAAAGAGCCAACTAACCTCTCACTACATTTAAGTAACATTTTTTAACATTTAAGACTGCCCCGATTATAGTGACAGGCCTGACATTTCCCCCTCTGTCCCACTCTCTTCCTAAAATATAACGGCAAACAGAGTCATTAAGAAGAGAGGAAGTTTATTAAAATCTGCGGCCGCCGACCAAATACAAGAGGAGAGGAAGTGCGACTTAAGATTCCGGACGACTATTAAATAGAGTTCAACAAAGGAATATCCCAAATTTAACTCTCTACTGTTAATTAATAGTCAGCAGTATTCTTGCAGCCTGGAGCAGGTAACCTCAACATTTGCCCGAAATGAATTGACCTGGCAGGAGGTTCTCATCATTTGACATGCACAGCTTTTGTTAGGGATCTTAGATTTGGGAATGTTTAGGGCTTTGGTTGTTTTATCACTTGCAATTTTTATTATATAGCTGGTGATCACTATGGCAATATAAAGCCTGTCTTCTTTCATATTAATAATGAAACACTCTATTTTATGTAAATCTGGGAAACCTGCCAGCTGTGAGTACTGTATAATTATTTTTAGATAGTAATTGGAATGTGATAGGGCTGGTCCATTGGAATTGGCCTCTTTATGATCTGATTACAATTTGGAGTTCATAGGACATCTTTGGGTTTGTGAGCAATACTAACTAATAATAATATTAGATAATAATAAATACTGTAAAATGCAGATATAATATTCTCCTTATATGGCATATTTCAGAAAGGGCTTTCTGTTGTTTTGCAGCCTAGTTAATGAATCTTTCTTTGAAGCCATGACAATTTTAGTAGTAGAAAAGTCAAGCAAACTATTGTGATGGCTCAGAAATCATTTAATGCAAGATCAGGGAAACAGTAGTGGCAGAAGAGGAATTTGAGTAGAAGAGAGCTGAGAAAAATTGGGGAGGAAAAATTGTATCCAAAAATGAAAAAAAGGTATGGAGTACCCAAACTGTGGATCAGATCCCTCTGTGGGGCCACAAGCAACTGGGAGTCATTGTTTTCAAAAATCAAGCTTGCACAAGCAACATTACAACCTATCTTCCTTCCTTCCTTCCCTCCCCTTTTGGGCCTTCTAATTTACAATAGTTTTAAACATTATATAGTTTAAAACATTATATAGTTATAACCAGTGGTGGGATTCAGCCAGTTCGCAGCACTTCGGGAGAACCGGTTGTTAAATTACTTGAATTCCACCACTGGTTATAACTCTAATTATAAATACTAGATGTGTATAATCATAGAAGGCAAACTGTAAATATTTATATTTGCCATACTGCATGCTATATGGGAGTGCCTATTCTGAGTTTTACTCTCCATGTTGCTTGTGCAAGTTAACTGTGTGCTCATCGAGGCAAAGCAGGAGTGAGTTTTGTCAGCACTCCTGATTTGCAAACCAGGTATGCTGTAAAACTTGCTCCAAGCTTTGCTTCTTGTTTTGCTTGTTCAAGCCTCAGTGGGACGTTAGAGTACCACAAAAACCTGAGGATCTGTGTGATACATGGATCAAATTTGGATCATTAAAATAAGTGTAATATTTAAAGCCCAATCGTAGTCCAAACAAAGTAATTTCATTCATGGGGAGCCATCATACAATTTTGTTTATCATTTTAGATATCATTGTCCTGAAAAGTTGGAGAATTCCTGATTATTAGAATGTTTTAGAAAAGGCACTGCTATTGAAGTAAATAGCCTTTTTAGAAAAAAATGATTGATTATCAAAAGTGAAAGTTTTTAGCAATATAGACAGCATGCTACAATACAAAGTTAAGGGAAGATTAACATCTTTCGGGTAGGGTCTCTGAGGAACCATTTTATCCCAATGGGATTAGCCCACCCTACCTGTGCCAGCAACAACAGGCATGCTGTGAACCCTGTCAGCCAAGGAAATTCAGCCAGAGGGATCCAGAAGCTTTTTTTGCTGTGGCACCTACCCTCTGGAACATCTTGCCTCTCCAGATGCAATCTGCCCCCACTCTTCTGGCCTTCTGAAAGGCTTGAAGACCTGGCTTAGCCAGTTCGTCTGGGGCTCTGTTAGGGGAGTGGCGTCTTGGAGGTGGTTAAAGGATTAGTCAGACACCACCTCCTCCCCATGCACACTTTACTCCCTCCTATCTTGGTTAATTGAGTTTTAACCGCATTTTAAATATATGGGTTTTATTTATTATTTTAAGGCTTAATATCATACTTTAATTATATAATTGTAAGCTGCCCAAACTCACCTCAGCAAAATAAGTGACATAGAAATTTAACCATCAATCAATAAATAAAATCAATAATGAATAAATAAAATCAACAATAGGTTTGTTATGACATACCAAATTACAAAGTACCCACTACAGTTTAGCCTGTGTTGCACAAACATAGCTTGTGTAATTTTAATATTTGGTGTGTTGTGTTGATTCACTGATGCTTATGTGTAATATATGAGGTAATAAAACAGAAGGATTAAGATATAGTTGCATACTCCACCAAAATACATTATGTCAAATAATCTTTGCTTATTCAGGTTTTCTCAGTAGTACCAAAGGAGTGCCTGCAGTTCAGGAAGATTATATCTTTTAAGAGACTGATCAGCTACCATGACCCTGTCTTTGATCTATTGAAAGCTATCTGATTTTTTTCTCCCATTTTTATTAGCTTTCATATTAAAAACATTAATTTGGACTCAAGATGAACATTAATTGTTATGGAGAAGCTCTAATAGAAGTTTATATATCAAAATTGCATTAGGTTTATTTCATATCAGTGCTCATTTATGATGATGATAGATTATATGTTTTGCTAGAATTTTCATCATTTCCTTCTGGTGTAGAGGGCAAACTGTTGATTTATGAGAGGTAAAATTGTTAAGGAAAAACAATAAAGAATCTTCTGGTAATTTATACATACAGATAGTCCTTGGTTAATGACAGTCTTGGGACCTGAGTTTTTGTCACTAAGCAATGCAGTTGTAAACCGTGACATCACATGCAAGTTTCCTTGTTCCTTTCCGTGTTGAGTTTGCTTGTAGGAAGCTGGCAGGGAAGAACACAAATGGCAATCATGCGACTGCGGAGCACTACAATCATCATAAGTGTGAGCTGGTTGCCAAGTGCCCAGATTGTGATTGTGTGACTGTGGGGGGGGGGGGTGCTAAAATTTTAAAGACTGGTCGTGCCACTGTTACTTCAAACTGTTGCTGAATGTCTGTAGCTAAATAACAGTTGTTAACTGAGGACTAACTATAACTTTTATTAGGATATAATCTTCTGTACAGACCACTTATGTCACTCGATATGTGAATAATTAAAAATGTTTGTTTTTTTTTTAAAAAATGCAAAGTAGCAAAATCTTCTGTACAGTTAAGTTAATTTGAGTTCTGTTCAAACACCCTAATTAGTGCAGTAATATGACAATAAAAGATGACTTATATCTATCAATGTTCAGCTCCATTACTATCTTAAAACTTTGTCAGTCATTTTTTTTAAAAAAAATTGCTATGCAAGATCATACTTTTGTCCTGTGATAGATGGAGGAAAGCTGGAAAGGAACAGGTTTGTCGATCATAGCTTGCAGCATTTTTTGGAAGTACCTCACCAAAACATACAAATAAAAAGAACTGAAAGATTAAAAACCTCAAAACATTAAAAAAAACTCCACAAAAGTAAACTTTAAAATGTTTATTGTTTGGAAGCATCGGTACATATAATTTAATAGACAGAATTAAAACAAAACTATGACTTTTTAAGTAGTATGTTTAATTTTATTTTTTAAAGAAAACTTCAGACTGAAAATAATGATTCAACACGCCTTGAACCCTCCTCAGCTAAAACATTAATGGACATAGGAATTAGAAGGATCTTTTCTTCAGACCATGACATCTTCCGGCGAAGTGTGAGAAAATTCTTCCAGGAAGCTGTGGTACCATATCATGGAGAGTAAGTTAAATGCACAAAATCCCGTTTCTCATTTTCTCTTTCTCATGTTTGAAATAATCCTTAATTTTATGCCGCTTGCCCTGGTGGAGAACTATAACTAACATTAATGTAAGCGTTTCTATACGGTTAATAACAGTTTTAAAGCTACTAGTGGTTTTCTCTGAAAGAAAAGATTTTCCTCTATACATACACCCAGGCGCCGTAGACCCAATTACATCACATTGTGTCTGTTGTCTCGAAAATGGGGAATGGAATGGAAAATGCATTCACATTTAATGCTGCATCAGATTTAATTAGGTGATATAAAGCAAGATAACTAATCTTCTCAATTACATGAGTCTCACTGAATTAACAATTTATGTATCTTAGCAGACATCTAAACTGCTTCTGCATTGATTTTTTTTAAAAAAATAGTTTGCACTATTGTTGGCTTTAATAAATGATACCTTATTTTATTTACTAACAAAGGTGACCTTATAAAAATTGCAATATTCTTATCTGGGAATAGAGTCCAGTTTGCTCAGTGGAACATGCTTTTGGGTAAAAGTTCAAATTACTGATTAGACATCTGCTTTCCTCTTACTTTTTATGACTGCCTTTGTATACTTGATCAGGATTGTGCTTCTTACCAACTGTTTTTCAATATGGATTGAAAGATAATGGTGCACAAAAACACATTCTGCTTCTCCAGTGATTGCTCAGCAGGAATTTGGAACCTTTTCTATAATGGCTCCAATGGGCAATGCTGATAAAAGTGGTTGAAATAATTCCAGAAAACTTTCCTCATCGTGTTTTCATTGAACTCTTGCTCAGCTAGAGGTGAGGCCTGATTGGTGAAGGTTTTTTTGTGTATTCCAGTGATTTAAAATCAGTAAAGTGAAGTGACTGTGCAACTGGGATGTACTTTAGCTCCAAACTGCTGATGATTTTAAAAATCTACTATTTTTTACATCACCTGTTTAGATTAGAGGTAGCCTTTGTTTAGCAATAATTAGGGCTAGAATTTCTATTGCTAAATGATGTCATAAAGTACAATATCACATGATTGCACTGCTTAGCTATGGCAATCCCAGCAGTCCTTAGTTTCCATTGTTAAGAAGCCCTGCTGTGCAGTGGTTAGAATGCAGTATTGCAAGCAAATGATGCCAACAGCCTGGAGTTCGATCCTGACAGGACTCAAGGTTGATTCAGCCTTCCATTCTTCCAAGCCAGATTGTTGGGGGCAATATGTTGATATTATACAGCATCCTGAGAGTGCTGTAAAGCACTATTAAGCGGTATATAAGTCTAAGTGCTGGTGCTAGTGTTAGTGCCAAATAAGGACTGTGCAGGTCATTAAGTGAAGATTTCTGACTTCTTGCCAGCTCCCTTTTGGCTTTGTTTGTGGGAAGGTTGCAAATTATGATCACATGAACAGAGTTGGAAGGGACCTTAGAGGTCTTCTAGTCCAACCCCCTGCTCAAGCAGGAGATCCCATACCATTTCAGACAAATCGTTGCCCAATCTCTTCTTAAAAACCTCCAGTGTTAGAGCAGCCACAGCTTCTGCAAGTCATTCCACTAATTAATTATTCTGTCAGGAAATTTCTCCTCAGCTGTAGGTTGGTTTTCTCCTTGATTATTTCCATCCATTGCTTCTGGTCCTACCATGAGATGCTGTCATATGTTTGAGTGATGTCTGAATGATGGTCATTAAGCAAAAACTATACCATAATATAATTGATGGGGTTTGTCTCTGGAAGTTGTTCAGCTGATTAAAATTGTCAAAACTTAATGATTAAGCTAAAATGCTTTCGTTTTGGTAAACACAAAATGAAATTACCTATTCTGGCTTAATTTTTTGCTTCAAACAAGTTACTGTGAATTTAACAAATAATGGGATAAACTTGGCTTAGCCCAATAGGTAATGCATATAGTCTTTTTATGTATGCTGTATTCTAAATATCCTTTCCCCTAAATAATCAAGCTTGCATTTTTTTCTAGCTAAATTATTATGCATTCATTTATATTTCCGTGAGAATTCCATGATTTTACTTTTTGTTTTTGTTTTTTGTTTTGTAGATGGGAAAAAGCTGGTCAAGTAAGCAGAGAGCTCTGGGAAAAAGCCGGACAGCAGGGTTTGCTTGGTATCAATATATCAGAAGAAAATGAAGGCATTGGAGGGGATCTGTTCTCTTCAGCAATTGTTTGGGAAGAGCAGTAAGTTTGTCTTTCTTTCCTTTACAAGATTTTTCTGTAATTACAACTTTTTCCTCCTTATTTCCTCTGATGGCTATATCATAAAATTTGGTCTTCATGGTTGACATAATTCATTGACAACAAAGGCGTATTTTGGGTGTAGGCAAAACCGAGTAAATTGGATAGGAATTTTCATAGTGATAAATTCACTACTATTTTGAGAGCATTCTTCCACATTTTTTTAAAAAAATTTGATTTATAGGCCGCCCTTCTCCAGAGACTAAGGGCAGCTTACAATGTGTTAAGCAATAGCCTTCATACTTTTGTATATTTATACAAAGTCAGCTTATTGCCCCCACAAACTGGGTCCTCATTTAACCTACCTTAGAAAGGATGGAAGGCTGAGTCAACCTTGAGCCTGGTAAGATTCGAACCTGCAGAAATTGCAGGCAGCTGTGTTAATAACAGGGTGCATTAAACCACTGTACTACCAAGGCTCTCAGCTATAGCCATTTTTTAAAAAAATTTGATTTATAGGCCGCCCTTCTCCAGAGACTCAGGGCGGCTTACAATGCGTTAAGCAATAGCCTTCATACTTTTGTATATTTATACAAAGTCAGCTTATTGCCCCCACAAACTGGGTCCTCATTTAACCTACCTTAGAAAGTATGGAAGGCTGAGTCAACCTTGAGCCTGGTAAGATTCGAACCTGCAAAAATTGCAGGCAGCTGTGTTAATAACAGGGTGCATTAAACCACTGTACTACCAAGGCTCTCAGCTACAGCCACTGTTGTCACTTTACACAGACCTCTGCTGCTGCTGACTTTCATCTCCTTCTCTTGGATCAGGATTTCCTTCCTATGTTACATGCAATGCAAGATCCCAAAGTAGTCACAGAGCAAACATTCCTCTCCTTTTCTCTTGGCATCAGTCCCTTCATTCTGCCATAACCAGCTGACTCCTTCATTCATCACTCCACAACATTCTCCCTTTTTTCAATCTATATTGGTCTGCTGGCAACAAAAACTAGAAGAGGATATCATTTTGCATTATAGAGATAGATATAGGTAAGAAGTTTGAGTTTCAGAGAAAGATGAGATTGGTTTAATAAACAAAAGCAAGTGTTATTGGATAAAAAAGACTGGATGGTCATAATCAACACTGGGTGTTTGACTCCATCCTTTGTTTGCCTTCCTTTCTTTTCCAAGCCAAAACAAACTAGATTTTTCATTCTTTTCCTTGCAATCTTAAATCCTTGAAAAAAATAAACCTAGCTGAAGATATTTCCCTCACTAAATCCATCCAAACATTTGTTCTTTAGCTGAAAATTATTTGTGCATAACACATTTGGTCTGGTTTTAAGTTAGTGTGAGTGTGAATCAAGCCATGGTGGCTTGTGTCATGGAATGGACTATTTTACTAGAGGCCTAGTACAAAAAGAAGCTTGGAATAGAATGCAAAACCTGAGTGGAGACAATATAGCAACACCAAATGACAAAGATCACAGTGAATGGAACACTTTCCACAAGGCTTTCAATTTGCAAAGGCTCAAGACAAAGATGTTCATTCTCCTTTTTACTATTTGTAATTGTGCTGAAAGTCTTATCCAACAAGATGTAAATAGATAAACGGATAAACAGGATCAAAATTAATGGAATGGAACACAAAGTGAAATGTTATGTTGGTGATATAGTGCAATTATGAAACCACAAAGTTCAATGATTGGGAGATTAAAATTGAAAAATATGCAGCAATGGAAAAATGGATCGTATATTCGCAGTGGTAATCTAACCAAATAAAAGTAGGAATGCTTCCATTATAAACAACATATCACACAACAAGGTAAGCGGTGTGAATGCAAGCTGAGTTACTTAGGATATGGTTTCTGAAGAAAAAAGTACTATTTCAAAAATAAGCAAAAGGATCCAAATAAAAATGGGCAATAATTGCAGATGTGCAAAATGTAATATAAAAATATTTAAACGTCAACTAATGACTGGGGAAATGGGGGTGGGGGGAGAGATTACTGAAATGTTTTTTCCCTAAAATGTTTTTTTTAATTCTGTTTTGTTTTGTTTTGTTTTGTTATATATATATTTGTTTTGTTTTGTTATATATTTACAATACTTTTCACTTTAACTTTCATCCTTGAATTATTGGCATATACTCCTGGCTTTCTTTCTTCATTCCTACCAGGAACTTCCTCCCTTTTTCACCACCATGGTGAAGTAGATACCAGGCTATCAGGTTTGGGAGAGTGGGGAGAAAGCATTATTTTCTCTTATGTCTTAATTTACTGTATGTAGAAATGAGCCTCTGATTGTTTCTTCCATCTGTCACTTCATGTTTCCTGCTTAGTAATAATAGGGCTTGGAGCCCTCTATGAATATATACTGCTTCTGATCCCATAATAACTGAAGCAGAATATCCTGCCTTAAATATGCTGAGAAGAGCAAAATAATACATTTTACTTACTAGCCAGTGGGCAGATATATTTTGAATTAAAACTTTGTAATAAGAATATTTTTGAATGAGCAACATGAATCTCTTGTTTTATGAATCCTTCCAAAATATAACTAACAAAAACAGCCTTTCTTGGGATTCTATGGGAGGCTACACAGTAAGATTGCAATTGAAAAAAAAATACTGTAAATGGCCTTTTCTGAAGTTTGCACTGTATGCAATGCTAGACTTGTAGTGGTGGGACTTTATATGATTCAGCTGCCATGCCAGCCTGACAGTTTGCTGCTGTCTACATGCATTGTACAGATTAGAAGTGATTGTATTGTTTTGTACTTTTTGCAATTTTTATGCAAAGGTTTCCTAAGATCTAAACATTATTTCAAGGGTTTCTCCAGGGTGAAAGGTTGAAAAAAGCTGATTTAAAATATGACATTGTAGGACTAATTCAATAATAATTTTCTTCTTTGTAGTTGAAGAAAACTCAGGCACAAATCTTTAATTTTTTAATTTTTTCCCTTTACAGGATGTATGCTAATTGTACAGGCCCAGGATTTAGTCTTCATTCTGATATTGTCATGCCTTATATAGCAAACTATGGCTCAAAAGAGCAGATTAAAAGGTTCATTCCAGAAATGGCAGCAGGCAGATGTATTGGTGCAATAGCTATGACAGAACCTGGAGCTGGAAGGTAAGCCCGCTCTTTAAGAATGCAGTCTTTTGCATACATTTTAGTTATTAATTTTCACTGAGGCAGACCTGTGAGCATTAATAAGATCCCTAATAAATTTGCCTAGCAGAGTGCACATGTGATAGGTTGTTTGTGCTCCTCCCCACTACCACATTGCAATCCCCAGAGCAACCCAAGATTATAAAGTGACGGATTATAAATGCAAAAATACCAAAAATATGTGGAACTATACTTCCATTTATCTCCTTTAAATCTCCATAGCCTGCAAATGAGGGAATAGACTCCCAAATTTTGCAACAAATTGACAAATTCCTGGCACAAAAATGCAAAATTATGCTGGAGATGAGTTTTGCAAGGCCCTAAAACTGAGCAGTCAAAATTTTAAAACAATTGGACCAATTTGCTTGGGTTCCACTGTCTCTAGAGATGTTAGCAGGAGACTTCCTATTGTCTTGTAGTGAGACGGGAAGTCAAGGGTATGAAAATATTGCCTTCCCTTCCTACATAGAGTCTAAAGTTGGTGGGCATTTTGGTCAGTACAGAGTTTTGGATGGAACTGTGAACCAGGAAGACAACATTTTTCGTATTTCCTATTTTCACAAGAGAAACATTGGATGGAGGCCAAATTTGTTCCTGATAAATGTAGCCACATGGAATCAAATGAACACCTTTATAGGTTAAATTCAATCCCAAACTTGGTAGTTTCTTGCAAGTTGTGAAATGTGTTCTTATGTATGCATTCTATCCACAATTATTTACACCAAAATAATTTCTTAGGGGGGTTGGTGTTCTTGAAAACTTGGAGCATTTCAACGAGAATGCCAGCATTTTAAAAGATTTGATGATCTCACAAAATTACATTTTATCAAATGTATATGATACTTTCTGTTTAATTTTGGAGATTGCAGGTCCCATATGGTGCTCACAGCACTGTGTAGCAATCCCTGACTTCTGTGATTGTCTTCAAAATTTTTCAATAACAGTGTAAAAGGCCTGCATAAAAGAAGAAATTTAGAATCACTGTGGGAGATCATTTACTGTTCCTCTTTCAGCTGGGAGACTTTAAACATTGTGCATTTGCTATGTTGCATTAGTAAGAACTGTTTTCTTCTTAGCGATTTGCAGGGTGTGAAAACATTTGCAAAAAAGGATGGCAGTGATTGGATTCTAAATGGCAGTAAGGTATGTGATACATTCTTTTAATTTTGGTAAATGTATTGTGCAGCCATTTGAGATCAGTGCTGAGAATTATGGGGTAGGCGTTCTACAACTTTTCAATCAAGCAATGCCAGGTCATCACCTTTTCCATTTTGGACGAGGACTCCTGCTGCCAGAATAACATGGTGACTACAGCTGACGACTCGAAAACTCAATCAACTTAGCAGGTGCTTTTCTGTCCTTCTTTTGTTAGCGAACGTTATAAAAACATCTGAAGAATTTGGCCTTTTAATGCTGTTAACATGGCTGGTCTGCAAAGGGTAACCAATGCTTAGATATTTCACAGTTTAAAAGAGTTGGCAGGAGAATGGCCTCCCTGGTATGAAATTGCCTGGAGAGACCAAAGAGGCAAATAAAAACTTGACTGTAGTGGCGTATATAAAAGAGAAAAAATGTATTCTCCTCCTGGTGAGTGTATTGTTTAGGATCCAGAGAAAATGTCAAAATGGATACTGCCAAATTCAATTGTTGTTTACAATTACTGGATAGTTTTGTTAAAATTGCTTTTATTTTTCTTTGATAAGATTGTTCAGGAGATCAAGAAGGAAAATTGTCTACCAATTGATAGTAAAATTGTTGCTACCAATTGATAGTACAGTTGTCATAAAATTACCAATTTTACAAGTGTTTGAATATAAAATAGATTGCCTTATGTATTTGAGATTCAGACAGAAAGCTGATAGGGCACAATCATTCATATATATATATATATATATGTATGTATGTATGTATGTATGTATGTATGTATGTATGTATGTATGATAACTTGTACCAGTTTGTAATATACAGCTGTCTCTGCCTTTTGTAAAATGTTTACTTTTTTTACAACATAAAAATCTTTGCAAAAGTTTACAAATTTCCATTCAAGTCACACAAAATGGGATAAAAATATTTAATATGATTCATATTTCATGTCATCCTTTCACTTACATGTAATTTAGAATGACTAGAAAGAGGAATGAAAGCAGCCTAACTTTTCATGAATCATTTAACACATGATATATTCCAAAGTTATAACCAAATCCTAAAGTAAGAAAATAGTGAAATGAGGACTCATCTCCAATCTCAGTTTCCTATCATATCCAATTTTAAAATTTAATAAATTCTGTAATTGTTTCACTCATTTTTTCCATAATGATTTCTTCCATCAATTAAGAGTAAAAGTATGGGCTACATAATGCAGAATTGCAGGTGGAAAAAGAGGCAGAGAATGTTTTAATGGATTCAGTATAATGAAGAAATATTTAAAACATTAAATTTCAATACATATTTCTATCTGCTTCTTATCTAAGCAGACCTCTGGAAGGTGAGAACAGAATTGATAAAGAAGGCACTGCAAATATTCTCAAAATAAGGGAATTTGATTTTTACTAACTAAATCTACCTTAGTATTATATACCTTGAGAAAAATGCTTGATATCCATATTGTATGATTTATTTATTTGCCATATTTATATTCTAACCAAATCAATTCTGAGCAGTGAACCACACAACTAATATATACAGTTAAAGACATAATACAATGCCCAAGCAAATTAAAATTAAATATTCAAGAAGCACCAGGACGAACTAAAAGCTAAATACCCACTGGGATTTGCCTCCTAAATGCAAAGAGGGAGAAAGATATCCTCCTTTCTGGGGTTGGATGTTCCGAAGAGTAGGGGCCAACACTGAGAAGACCTGTTGTGTGACCCACTCACCATAGATCTCGCAGAGTATGGGTGACCCCTCCCCCCCTTTTGGCCACTCTAGGTGTTTATACTGGCTGAGCAGATTCTATTCTGGCATGGTTTGTATAACTTAATCTGGTGCTGTTAGGGGCTTTAATTCAAAGTAGTCACCAGCACTTCAGCTGGACTCAAAAGCTAATAAGCAGGCAGGATAGTAATTCCAGGGTACATGCGATTCTACTGTAATGAGATTGTCTTGTCAGGAACTTTGCCAGTACATGTTGAATTAGTTGTAGTTTCTAAGTAATCCCCAAAGTAGTGTACATATATAATGATCAGGACATGAGACACAATTTCTAGACATCCTGTTCAAGGTGCATAATTGCCCTAGTAGTCAAAATTGAGGAAAGGTCCTCATTTATTTGATCACGGTTAAGATAATAACTTTAACCTTAGACTGTCTACTGTTGACCTCACACCATTCCTAAGAGGCCTGTAAGGGGCGTTCATAAGCGCACCAACGTATCTGTTTTCTTACGTGTTTGACAAATAATAAATAAAATAAAATAATGGGTTGCTATTTGGGAGGATGTTTAACGGTTTCATTAGGATTGGATGATAATGGTTAATCCTGGTTTAATTGTTTTTTGAGTGGGACTGATTATTTGAAGAGAGGAAATTGTGGTGGAGTTTTTTTTAGATGGAAAGGAAGGATTCAGACTGGGTGTAATAGATATAATTTGTAATATATTATTTCTTAATATTTATATTATTTCTAATACTTATGATAGATATAGTGTGGCTGTTTTGCATTGCCAGACTAACTTATAAATATACTGAGAAGCAATTTTGTTGACTGTGATACTAGTTTACCTCAGTTGTACTAGTTTTGCCACACTTCTTTCTTGAATGTTTTTATTAAAGAGTATTCGAAACACCATACACTTTTTAATGTACAACTACTTTGGTTTCTATAACATAGTTATCTGTGGCAACCAAATAATTTTGTAACGGTTCTACCTAACAGTGGAGGGAGGGTATCTTTTAGATTATCTTTGAGTGTCTTTTAGATTCTGATTTTCTGTGATTTCAAAGGGTGATTATTTACACTGGATTCTTTACACCTCAAGATAAGAATCCAAGAACTAAATAATCCAAGAACTAAATAAGGAATGGCTGACTTTAGGAGACTAAGTCCTTAATAGGCAAGAAAACAAATTACAATAAAATAATTCAAGTATATCTCTCTGGTTTGTTGCAGGTATTTATTACAAATGGCTGGATGTCTGATTTGGTTATTGTTGTGGCTGTTACAAACCGTGAAGCCCGTTCCCCTGCTCACGGAATTAGCCTTTTCCTAGTAGAAAATGGTATGAAAGGCTTTGTTAAAGGACGTAAGCTTGAAAAAATAGGACTTAAAGCACAGGTGAGTCCCAGATAATTGCTCTAATAAATATGGGTAGTAAACACAATGGAAATATATTTCAATTATCATTGCATTAGATAGCAAGCTAGATATATTTGGCAAGTGGTTGTAGAAGTCTATGTCCTAATTTTACAGTTCCTATAACAGTGTTTTTCTCCTACTGAATGCCCGCCTGTGAGCTTTCTCTTGATAAACTATGGAATCCAACAGGACTTCTCAGCTGGGTCCAGTGGCAGGAAGATTTGGCTATTAATGGCTTTGCCACATTCAAATACAGGAAAGGGAGAGGGGAGGGGAGGGGAGATTGAGTGCACTCAAAAAGGGTATTATATTACTCAAAGGTGGAGGGCAAGGGCTTGGGCTTCTGAGAAAATAAAGCAAAGCTGCAGAAATAATTGCCTCCCATCTTCTATGTCCCATCTGGGATTTTTTGCATCCTTCATTACAAGTCAACAGAATAAATACAAGGTGGAACAAAGATTGATTTCCACTATTATATGCTACTTAGACCTTGGGATTTGGCTATGGAAAGTAATCACTTTGGTAAATAGTATCCTCCATCCATTTTAATGCATTTGTGGGCCCACAGCACTTCTTTAAAAAAGAAGCATCATGATACAAAGTTTAAGGAACATTGGCAAATATGTGACTTTATTATTTAAAATTAGGACACAGCTGAGTTGTTTTTTGAAGATGTCCGCTTGCCTGCCAGCGCACTACTTGGCCAGGAGAACAAAGGCTTCTATTATCTAATGTCAGAGCTTCCTCAGGTAAGACAGACACGGAACCACACTGAGATATAAAGCCACACCAAAGAATAATACAAAGGCATTATTTGTCATTGCAGCTATCTGGCAGCAACAGATTATATTGGATGACATTTGAGCTTCTGTGCAAGATGTTGACAGCTCACTTACTGATTTCAGGGTGGAAATCTTGCATCCAGAATTGCATTGTTATTTTCTCTTTCAAGGCTTGAACTTTTATATAACTTGTTGTAATATGTGAGGAAAAGTTTTGGGGATATACTTAGTAATGTTGATATTTTAATATTAAAATATGTAGTATCAGATCTCATTCCTGTTCTATAACTATTGTACAAATACTTAAAGAAGCAAAACCTTTTTTTTACTAGGGCCTTCCCCCTGCCTTTCTTTTCCTCTATTTCTATGTGAATAGAAATAGAGTGTTAGTGCTCTCTTTGTGGACTTCAGTAATGGAAACATGAAGTCTACGTAATGTCAGGAAAAGCTATCTCCCTGTCATTAGCTTTCAAAGGGGAGGAAATTGAAGGTTTAGGAGGCTGCAGCTGAACCTGTTTTGAGTCCAAAGCAAGACATATTTTGCTCCTAGGAAAGCATTCTTTTAAAGTTCCAAAGGAGGTGCTGATTTGTTTTAGCAATTTTTTTCTCTGGTAGAATTTCTCCGCTGCACCACCCCCCTTCCCACCCCCCAGGTCACACTTTCTGTCACCAATTTAAAATACCAAGTTATTGAAAATAGTTAAAAGAGGGCTCTTTTCTCTCAGCATCCACAAAAATAGAATTAATTCTTCAAAATATTTCACTTTGTTCAGTTCTATTTAGGTAGGCATTTGTCTCTACATTCTGTTTTTGTTTTCCTGTCTCATAATTTTTTGCATGGGAGGGGTATAATACAGGTAATCCTCGGGTTACGCATTCCCGTAGCAAACATTCGAAGTTACCGATAAGTGCATCCTAGCATTTGAGAACAAGTCCCGAAACTACAAATCTTGCAGCACTATGGCAGTTGTTCGCCCTTATGAACAATCACAGAGGCTCTGTAATATTCGTCCTCAATGTTGCAGGCTAAAATGGAGCTTCCGATGCTCCCTTTGGGCCTCCCCGGGCCTCCCCTGGCCCATTGCAGGCCAAAATGGAGCTTCCAGGGGGCAGATTCTCCCCTCTGACACTCCATTTGGGGCTCTACGGGCCTCTCCCAGCCTATTGCAGGTGGAGGCCTGAACAGAGTGTTGAAGGGTGGATCCACCCCAGAAGCTCCATTTCAGCCTGCAATGGGGGGAAGGCCCGAATGGAGCATTGGAGCGGCAGATCCACCCCCGGAAGCTTCATTTTGGCTGGCAACCTGCCAGGCAGGCCTGCGGAGTCCGAACACAACTGCAGAGGGGCACATGCGGCTGAGAGGTTGCTTGCTAGATGTTCAGAAGATAAGTGACCAGGCATGGCAGGATGTGGGGGAGAGGTAAGTGTGGAGAACATGAGGTATTTCAGTGGGTGGGGGAAGACTTGGGTGGTCTTAGGCAGGTGGCCTGTTCCATCACTAAGCTCCCCCCCCACCCATGGCCTTCCGCATTCCGCAATACCTCACATGCACTTAACAAGCCTCGCGTTTGGTTACCGAATGTGTGGGCGAAAGGAGGGAGTCCATTCCATTTGTAACTCTATTTGAATCTTTCCTTTGGGAATATTATTTTCTGAATATGATTCATGTTTTCATGTAGAATATCAACCATATTCAACAGTTCAAGAGGTTCATATACATTTACACGGTAGCACTAGGTAGAGAGTCAAAGTACAAAGCTGACACATATTTTGTACACCTCAAGTCTGTTGATGTGATGACACGGGGCATGGCACAGAGATAACACAGGCATGGCACAGAGTTCAGACCTCGCCTTTATTGCTCCAAATTTCCCCAAACGCTCCCACATTTTTGGCAAGTCCCAGCGCAAAATGATCACAAACCCCCACACACATCTCAAGCAGCCTCTGGCTGCATATAATCCAGCCCAGCACTGTGTACACTAAGGCTGCATAGCAATAAATCCAGCAGGGCAAATCAAGGAGTTCAGGAAACAAAGGATCCAGTTAATAAATCCAGAAAGCCAGAAGGAATGCAAGGACTCTTGGAAAGTTCAAACGTCAGCACATAACACTTCAGGAACTCAGCATTTGTTCCCCACAAATGCCCCTCCCCACAGCATCTCCTTAAGTCTCATTCCCCAGGTGTGCCTTGTGAAGATGGGCAGGGCACTCTTCTCCCAAGTAGCCTGCTCAGTCTGCGCTGTTCTCGCCTTCTCTATACTTTCCTTACTCTCAGATCAGGACGGGTGGTCCTTGCTCCTCGCCTGTGCTCTGTCTTATGTTCATCCTGCCCCTATTCCTCCCTGTCTACAAACTATTCTAATCCTGAAAGGCCTTGGCCAGACTGGCCCTTCCATTCCCCATTTTCCTCCAAAGCCAATGAAGCCTCCCTCTCAATCTGTCGGCTCAGATTCTAGCTCGTCTTCCCCCGCAGATTCAGGCTCCAACAGGGGGCATGACAGTTGGCTCCTCACCCCTGTGTCAGCCCTGGAAGTCATCTTTTTCTTTGGATCTTCAGGGATGCCACACTTAGTGCTGTGAGAAAACAGGAGGGGGATTATGGAGTTGGTGGAATATACAGCCATAACAACATTCTTTTCCTTGGCAGTCAAGGTCGTTCAGCTTGCACCTGGAGAAGCATAACTGGGGAACATTTCCAGTTGGGATGGTGGATTGATTGGACCATGTGATGGACATGTGGGTGCAGGGGAAGGGACTTTGGCTTTCCTTTGGATGGGGAAAACCCAGGGGCTTTCCGATTCGGTTTTCCCAGATGTGCCAATATGACATCTCTAATAAAATGGAACTTTGAGGCACAGCTGGCCTCGGAATCTTCCTTGGTTGGGACTTGGAACCCTGACACCCTGACTTCCATATGCTGATCAAAATTTCTGCATACCATAATCACAGATTCATCTCTCAATTATTTTAGGACCTATTCAAAATATGTCCATATTGGGCTGTATATTCATTAACCTGCAAACAGACTGAATTTCAGATTGATAACTTAAAGGAGTAGTACCAGTTAAGAGCAATTTCAAATTTTTCCACCCTGCATAAATTTTCCGCCATGCATTTCCACCATACATATTTTAACCTGCATAAAATGTATCTTGATGTTATAGACCAGAATATTAAATATTACAATTACATCTGGGACAAGTTAAATTATTTGAGAGCTTTTCTTTCCCTAGTTTTACATTTAACATAACAGGCACAAAAGTGTACTCAAAGCAGATCTACACTAGATCTAGTTGCAAGGCTGATTTAGGCCTATATACATCTTTATAAACCAGAAAGGTTTTTAAAGCCAGATATACAAAGACAAGGAAAAGATATCTAGGAAGAAGAATGTATAGAGACATAATGATATTTTTTCCATTTAATAAATGAACATGTTTGAGAATGTTTTTTCCCACTTATCTTTCAAGGAAAGGCTCTTGATCGGTGATATTGCTATTGCTAGCTGTGAATTCATGTTTGAAGAAACAAGAAACTATGTTAAACAACGAAAAGCTTTTGGGAAAACAATTTCACATTTACAGGTGAGAATTTGAGAATATTTGTTTCCTCAGTAATACTTTTTAATTTGAAATCCTTTTTGTTTTTTCATTTGGGGTGCAGACCTGGTTGCTTGGTCATCTGATGAACAATCTACATCCAGAAATCTTTTGATTTCTAGGTGAGGGCCGCTATTTGGCCTTAGGTTTGTAGGACTTTTTTTTGTTCTATGTATGCAGATTATATGCAGCTTTTTGTTTTTTAAGAAAATGACTTAGAGACTTTCTGAAGTTTCTCAGTTTATCACTTAAAAACATAAATGTTCCTATGAAGTGCATTGTTATATCTGATTCTTATGCATTAGGCTAACAGTTAAAAAATAAACAGATGAATTGCTGATATTTTGAAAGGATGTTGAAAGTCAGAATTATATCCTTTCCTTGCAAGCATGTCTTAAATACATCCTGGTGCTGGCTATTGTAATTGTTGAGGGTGGAATTCTGTGTTTATAATTCTGCATAATAAAATTTTCATTTCTAGATTTCTTAGAGATGGGGAAAAGACTTTAAGCCAGTTTATAATATCAATATGTATGTGGACTTATTTTCTTTTACAAATTCCTGACTCGGAAAAGGAGAAGAAATCCAATTGCAGAAATAATTTGTAGTTTTTAGACATTCCTGGGGTGTTCTTTGGGGAAATGAATATGCGAGGTAGCACCACTTCCTTTTGAAACATGCTCAGTAAAAATATTTTTCAAAAGAAAAATGGATTACCATTTTTTGGTGAACTTGCTGGAGGGAAGAATGCATATCAAATATTAAATAGGAAACAGATTGGGAGACATGAGAATTGCTGGTCAGGACAACTTGGGAGAGGAGATGGGACTGAGCAGAGAGATGCATGAGAACACAGTGCTAGAGGGGAGTTGGATGGCAGATGAAAGCCGAGATAGGGGAAAAACGAACTGTATAAAATTGACCTTCATATGAAATTAATTATGAGTATAATACGAAAAAAGAAAAATAAACACATGTTCTTTCTAGGTACAAAACCGATGTACTGTCAAGATTAATTAGATATAAAATGCTTCTGTTTATGATCAGTTTTACTGACTGGTTAAAATTTACAGTTATAAAAGTTTGTGTTGTTAAACTAAAGTTAAACTAGAATTTTGAAAAAGATGCATTATTATTACCATTGGTAATAGTGAACAATACAACAATCTTCATAGAGATAACATCCATTCACAGTATATAACTAATACTGTACCTACTAAAGTCAGAAAGAATTGTGGTGGGGTTTCACTCCCCACAAAATACACATAGTCCTTGACTTACACCCATTCATTTAGTGACCAATCGAAGTTACAATGGCACTGAAAAAAGTGACTTAGGATTGTTTTCCACATGACCTTTGCAGCATTTCCATGGTCACTTGTTCAAAATTGCTTGGCCACTGGCATGTATTTATGATGGTTGCAGTGTCCAGGGTCATGTTATCAACTTCTATGACCTGACAAGCAAAGTCAATGGGGAAGCCAGATTCATTTAACACTGTGTTATTAATTTAACAACTACAGTGATTCACTTAATAACTCTGACAAGAAAGATTGTAAAATAGGCCAAACTCACTTAACTGTCTTGTTTAGCAATGAAAATTTTGGGCTCAATTGTCGAGGACTACCTCTAAATATTAAGGCTTAAAATGTTTTTTTACATAGTTTCAATGTGATTAAATTGTTAGTTTGCTTTGGGCCAGTGAATACATTTTAAATTTTGAAGAATTTCTATGGACACTGTCTTTGAACATTTTTTGCAAAATATTGCCAGCTATTATGGAGATATAATTGAGATGTTCATAATGTGTTGCAAGTATTGAAAAATAACTTTGCATACATTGTATCTTTTCTTTTCCAATTGGAAGACTGTGCAACACAAATTAGCAGAATTGAAAACACAGATTTGTGTAAGTCGGACATTTTTGGATAATTGTATTGATCTTCATTCACGGAAATGCTTGGATTCTGCTACTGCTTCAATGGCCAAATACTGGTACGTCTATTAAATAAGAACTTAATGTCATATATATATGCTCTATATCTGAACAGTGACAATAAATATAATCTCATAATATACTCAAGAATTGTAGGGACAAATACCTTCTGCAGAAAATTCAAATGGGTTACCCTATTTTCAGTTCTATTTTCTTTCACTCACAATATATGTCAATATGTACAGTATGTATAAGGGGCCTTAACTAAGCAATCTTGGTTTTGCTTTAAACAGAATTTCATTAGAAGCATAGCTGGAAGGGATTATAGAAATAATCCTGTCCACACCCTGTTCAATACAAAATCCATCAAAACACCTCTGTAGAAGAACTCTAGTGAATGAGTAATCACTATGTTGTGTGGCAGCCTCTTTCACTGGCTGACAACTTGTCCACTGAAGAAATTATAATGTCTAGTGTGAAACTCCTTCCTTGTTTTCTACCCATTGGTTCTGGTCTTGCCCACTAGAGCAATGGAACAGAAGTCCATTCCCTTTTCTGTAAGTTGACACTTCAGATATTTGAAGATTGCTTTTTTATCTCCCTTGGCTATATTTTCTATAGGTAAAACATATCCAGATTATTAACTGTTTCTCAGTTGCAGTTCCAGACTTTTTGACTGGGTTTGGTTTCCAGACTTTTCACCTTGTTAGTAGCCCTCCTCTGAACCTGTTTCAATGTACCATTATCCTTTTTAAATTATGGCATCCAGAAGTGCCCTCAGAATTCCAAATGGGTATGATAAGGGCAGATGATCAAACGTTTCTTGGATCCATTATTAAATGAAATAAATAAATAGTTGTTTAACAATGTATTAAATACAAAGAATATTCTATATATTTCTATATATATATTACACACACATGTACACATTTGCACACATATACATACACACGTAGAATTTTTCTTAAATCTGACCAGAAAAGCAGTCCATTGTTATATAAGACAGCTTTACCTAGATTCCTTAGAATTCTGTTTTTCATTAGCAAGAAACAGCTCTTGGAATTTTTTGCTGTTACATATTAACATGTTTCACCAAAGTGAAAACATCCAAGGACATATTGTGTACTGATACCAGATTAAATTAACTGCATGGGTAAAAGAAGTAAGATACAGGTAGTTCTTGATTTACAACAGTTCATTTAGTAACCGTTCAAAGTTGCAACAGCACTGAAAAAGAGGAACTTATGACTAGTTTTCATACTTATGACTGTTGCAGCATCCCCATGGTCATGTGATTAAATTTTGGATGCTTGGCAACTGGTTCATGTTTATGACAGTTGCAGTGCAGTCACGTGATCACCTTTTGTAGCTTTCTGACAAGCAAAGTCAATTGGAAAATCACTTTCACTTAACAATTGTGTTACTAACGTAACAATTACAGTGATTCGTTTAACAACTGTGGCAAGAAAGGTCATAAAATGGGACAAAATTCATTTAACAAATGTCTCACTTCACAACAGAAATTTTGAGCTCCATCATGGTTGTAAGTCAAGGGCTACCTATATAAAATTAGGAGAAAGAGCAGAACACATTTTCTTGAAATGTTTGTCTCTTATGAAAATTAGTAAAATAAGCTCAAAGATGTCCACATGAGTAATATCCAGTAATATAAAATAATATTGGACTGAAACAGCAATTATATTTAGTTTTAATAAAAGGAAATCATTCATCTATTTGCAGTTGTACATACCTATTTAGTAGGATTTCCAGCAATGTGCAGAATGCTTATTTATGGTTGTACCTAGATATATATTTTGGGTATTGCCATTCATGACCTGGTTATCTTGCTTTCCAATGTAATCTTTAAAGTATCTTTCTTAAAGTTGTTTCTCTTTTACGTAATTGAATTTGATTTTAGCTATATTCATCATATAGTGCTGTGGAGATTTCATTACTGAATAGAAAATTCTCTTGGTACAGATAATTTTTCCATACTTTAAACTGATGTAGAAAACATTTTCAGTAGACGATAAACCATTAAATTGTTTGTATTGAGCATTTATGTATAGTGAATCTTGTTAAATTTAAACCTACATTTAAAACCCTTTTGTTCAATTGCCATTGCCAAAATTAGATTTTGAATTGTATATAAATTATTGTATGATTGCTTAGATATATTTTCTAGCTGTTAAAACTTCTCATGTGTTTTTGGCTAAATAATGCAGCTAGATAAATAGAAGTGATAATTTCAACTAATTTTTTGAGTATAACAATTCAAATAGTTTTGAAACAGACTTATCTATGCTTTAAGGGCTTCTGATCTCCAAAATAATGTGGCTACTCAGTGTGTGCAGCTTCATGGAGGATGGGGATATATGTGGGAGTACCCAATTGCAAAGTAAGTTACTTTTTTTATTTTGTTAGTAATTTTTTTTAAAAAAAATTTGATTTATATGCCGCCCTTCTCCGGAGACTCAGGGCGGCTTACAATGCGCTAAGCAATAGCTTTCATTCTTTTGTATATTTATACAAAGTCAGCTTATTGCCCCCACAATTGGGTCCTCAATTTACCTACCTTAGAAAGGATGGAAGGCTGAGTCAACCTTGAGCCTTGGCGAGATTCGAACCTGCAGTAATTGCAGGCATCTGGTCTTAATAACCAGCTTAATAACAGGGTGCCTTAGACCACTGTACTACCAAGGCTCTTAGTAATGCAGTTTAGTTGAACAAACTGAACATAAATACTTCAAGAATCTTTTACTTTTCCAGTCAGCTTACCTCATAAAATGTGAGCAGCAAGCTCAGGTTTTTATTACTTTTAAGTTTTCCGGTAATATGTTCCCTTTATATACAACTTTATGGCCACTTTGTTACTTTCAACTTTAATTTTATGTCTATTTTAATTTTATTTTATATCAGCTATTTTAAGTAGTTCTTTAACATCTGTGTTATATTGGTGTCATATAATTAAATATTATAGATTTCTTGGGATCAGTAGAATTTTGGGTCTCGTGGTTATCATCACAAAATACCTGATGTAGGAAATGTGTCCATTTACAAAATTATTCCTGTAGTTGATGTGATCAGTTATAACCAGGGCTGGGTTCTAAAATTTTTTACTACCGGTTCTATGGGCGTGGCTTATTTTGTGGGCATGGCTTGATGGTCATGTGACAATTCTTTAGGATTTAGCAGAGGTACTGGTCTACCAGGCTTTTAACTGCTTGCAGAGCTGTACCGGTCTACCCATTTATTTTTGCAGGCACTGGTCTACCCATTTATTTTTGCAGGCACAAGTCTACCCATTTATTTTTGCAGGCACCAGTCTACTCATTTGTTTTGGGAGGCAATGGTCTACCACCAAACTGCCTTTTACCACTGATCAGCTGTAGGGCAGCCCTTTGAAGCCCCTCCACAAGAGTTTAAACAGTTTTTCCTTATAGCCCATCAGCTGGGACTCAGGAAGCAGCAATAGATTGGGGGTGGGGGTCAAATAAAAGGTAAGAATAACGCAGGGGGTGGGGGTGGGGGGCCCACGGGGGCAGAACCTGTTCGGTGACATCATATTGTCAGCGCTACCGGCTCGGTGGAACCGGGAGGAACCCACCACTGGTTATAACGTATCCATTTTACAAAAAGGCAAACTGGTTGGATCACTTCGCAGACACAGAAAACCCACAAACACAAAGCATTTTCTCTGCTTTTCCTTCCCAGCCTTGACATTTGACAGAAGATTGTTTTATATATTTTATTATAATTTAAAAATAAAGTTCAACTATTTAATATTGTATATGGTATGATAAGTAACATATACATATTTTAAATACATGAATACATTTTTCATACTACCTGCTTAACCTGACTTGTCATTTCTTTGATTTTCACCACGTTTGATTGCAAGTCATCCCCAAAATTGTCTTTGTGTTTTCACTGTTAACTGCTTTGCTACAACTATTTTTCTTTCTTTCCTCCTCTTCTTTTGGATCATCCAGAGTTTTCTCCATTTTGTCTTTTTACTAAGCAGCTTTAATAATTATACTTGTCATCCTTATTCCCAAGAAGCTTAGGTTTTAGAAACATTCTGGAAAATAAGGTTGCAGAAACTTAAAATTTGCATTTCACATTATCTCAAAAGCTACCAATCACCATTAACAAGGTCATCGTTAAGAATATATCTTGGTAGGAAAAGATAGAAAAGACATAGATATTTATATTTATTAGTATTGGTATGCTTAATTCATATGCTTCAATATCTTTTTTTTCCCCAGATCTTTTGTAGATTCTCGTGTTCAGCCAATTTATGGTGGTACCAATGAAATAATGAAAGAGCTCATTGCAAGAGATATTGTAAGCAACAATTAGTTGCAGTTACCTGATAGAAAATTAAATTTTACAAAAACAAAATCCCAGCATATGATCCCAGCATATGAAGAAATGGAATAAAAGTTGTAAAAGTTGTAAAACAGTAACAAAAAACTGTTTCTCAGGTTGACCTTTAATGTTCAGTATTAAATCAGTCTGTCTTTGATGATATAAATTCACATTGAACAATGCAAGACGCTTTGTTGAATTTTTAACAATTCTCAAACTTCTGAAGTTACTCTGGATGCAATGTACTATGATTCTACATTCAGAATTAACATACTTTTTAAAGAAATTTTGGGTGCCAGAGGAAATGCCAATTGTAGAAACTTACATAATGGATTTTTTCAAAATAATGGAATGTGAATCTATTTTTTTCTTTTTAAAATATTACATATATTATAATATTAGATTTATTTCTGAACTGATACAAAATATAATTATAATTCTATTGATGAAGCAAAAGAAATTGCATTTGCTTTTTCAGTAGCCAGAATGTGCTGCTGATTCATAATCAGCTGGCAATCAACTGCTATTCTAGTAGTCTGTTTCACAAGTATGGTAGTATTACCAAACCAGATATCCTTGTGTACTATATTCACATAGTTGATTTTTATTTTGTAAGTGAAGCACTTTGAATTCATTCCGTTACTTTTATTCTATTAGGATCATTTTATATTTTATCTTAGTATTCTTAGTATTAATTATCCCATCCAATTTTTTTTTCTTACAGCAATTTATAATTATATTAAATAATTAAGTGTGAGATGATGTATGAGGCAAAAAAAATATTTACACTGACAGGATCCAAGAGGTCTGTATCAAGAAAAATGAATTGCATTTTCACAACTGTCCTGCTGGGAATCATTAGGAAAGGAACTGAAAATAAAACTGCCAAAATTCTAATCTTTGTGCAAATGTATTATGTGGGTGAATATGGAATATTATGTACAGTTCTAGTGTCCAGATTTGAAAAATAAGTTATAATAAAAGTAAAAAGATGTAAAGGAGTATAAATTAAATGATTGGAAGGGAGGGTCAGAATCTTTATAAGAACACGCTAAAATATTAGTTACTCTTTAGTTGGATGGGAGACATTTCAATGATCTAAAAAAAGCTGAATAAAAACAAGACATTTTTAATGAATGTAAAAGTTCTGTAGTGTATTTGATGAGATGTTAAAACTCATCATTCTTCAAAAAAAAAAAAATAAAACAGAATAACAGAGTTGGAAGGGACTTTGGAAGTCTTCTAGTTCAACCCCATCCTCAAGCAGGAAACTCATTTCAGACAAATGGTTGTCCAATCTCTTCTTAAAAACCTTCAGTATTTTATGCAGATAAAGTGTATAAAATTGCTTGGTTTGAGGAAAGTGGGCAGAAGTTTTTATCATCTGAAAACTAAGAAAAGAGGTCATCCAGTGAAGCTGATTGGAAGAAACTCAAAAAACTATAATTAGCACTTGTATTTCATTGCCACAAAACATGTCAATAGCCACTAATATACTTGGCTTTAAAGGCAATTAGATAAGCTCATGGAAGATAGATATGTCAAGCCAACTAATCTTGAAAACAGTGTTATTTCCCACTTGCAGGTGACATGCCTCCCAACAGATGTTGGAAAGGAAAGTTTGTTCTCCATTGTTTGGCATTTCAGTTGTTTAGGATTTCTCAAAGATAATATGTAGAGGCTCAGCCAGACCTTAAACACTCTGGAATGCAATTCATTTCAGTCTGATAAAAAATAAAGTAGTATTTCCTGCTTCGGTCAGTCTTAGATGTCAATCCTACCCCCTTCATAATTTCCTGTTGGAACATAAACATTTTGAAGGACGGGAAGAGAAGAGTAATCTTGTATTTTATTATATATGTTAACAGTTTATTGTCTTCACTGAGTAGCTAGTATACAGATTCCTTTTATTCTGAATATACAGTATCCAAAGAAGCCATTTTGATTAGGTTTAACATCTATTTTTAACCTAGGCTAAGTCATCCCATGTTTCCCTGAAAATAAGACAGTCTTGTATTTTTTTTCCACCAAAAAAGGCACCAGGTCTTATTTCTGGGGGAGAGGTGTCATCCACTCACCTCACTTGAGCGCATTGCCCCTGGCCTCCTTTTCGCTGTCAGAGGCCTTCAGGAACTTCTTCTGAGGCCAGCAAGGCTTTCCTGAAGGCCTCTGCAGCCGATAACAGAGCTCCAGATCGATCCAGAGCTCTGTTATCAGCTGCAGAGGCCTTTAGGAAACCCTTGCTGGCTGCAGAAAAAATGGGCCAGCAAGGCAGTTGTCGGGATGTGCGTGGCTTGGCTGAAACTGTCGAAAGGTAAGTAGTAGAGCAGCTCCACCCCACCATCCCTACCCTAGCTTAATTTTTACCCATGCATCCTGGAGTGGGCAGGGTCTTAATTAGGACTTATTTTGGGGAGGGTAGGACTTATTGAGCGCAGATTTAAAAACCAAGCTAGGACTTACTTTTGGGGTAGGTTGTATTTTCGAGAAAACATGGTTTTTACTTTCCTGATATCAGCCCTATAGTTTGGGCAACCTCCTCTCTTCGCTTATAACCTGATATTATTTCTATTTTGTGTATGAGCTCTTTTTTATGTTCAGATTTTCATTAAGTGTTTTGAATTCCCAGTTGGCATCTTCTGTTGTTCTTTTCTCACCTCATTGAACTTTTAAACCTCCTTCATTAGGAACTATTCTCTATCTCATCTATGTGTATCTTTTTTCCCCATTATCTTCCTATGTCATGGAATCTACTTTTGTTTTTTTAGGGATTCTGCAGATTGTTGACAGTCAAAAATGGCAAGTGCAACTGGGCAATTGAATGTGAAGCACACACATAGCTTCAACATAACAAAGGATATTTTAATCATTTTGATTTTGTTGACTGTCCTGTATGTCTCCGTCCTTATTGCTTGAGTTTAATCAAGTTTCATTTTTAAAAAGTAAAGCATGATACTCTGTTTTAGATTCCCTCAAAATCAAGACCTCCAGGATTACTGTTCTCCAAAGTACACATTACTTCTGCTTCCTCAACTAAGTATTGATTGATATCAAATCAAATGCTGCTCATTCTCTCTTGCTTTCCTCTGTGCTCTGAAGAAAATTGCCAAGTTGGGATCTTTTGTTTTCTGAAAATATACCAGGACAGCTAAAACAGAATTTTGCCTCAGAATTTGCAGCAGAATTTCATGCCTCTTTGAAATGCATCATACACTCGCATTGGCACTTAAAAGTGCACATTTAATGTAGCATTAGCTTTTATGGATATCATGATGGGTTTTTCAGATTTTAAAATGCCCCAAGGCTATTGCTTTCAATGAAATTATCTGTTAGTCTGTTTCCTAATGCTATTCCTACAATTCTGCAATTATTTCTTCTGTATCAGCAAGGAACTACTTTGACAGGACGGAAAAACAACGGACCAATGCTGCTCTCTTTACCTCGTGCTTGGCATTCATTCGCTAACGATGTTAAGCGTTTAACAATGTCCGCTCAGTACCCTAATCCACGAATGCGCAATTCCAGCGCACAATGAAACCGAGAAGGGAGCAGTCGGGCGAAGCGCCGAACGGGACGAGGCTCAAGTTCAAAATTGACTCTAAAGAGATCGGCTGAGTTCCCAGAATCCTGGGAGAATCCTGGAGACCCGCCGCAGTGTGCTTTGCATAGGGCCGCCCACTTTGGCTTTCCATTGGTTGGTTTAGGCGGCCAAGTCCGAGCAGAGGCCTCAGTTGCCCCGCCCAAACTCCTGCCCGCTAATGCTTGTTTGCTGCTGAGGCAACTTACTTGGAGCGGAGCTGCTGTTGGGGAGAGCCAGAATTGAGCGGAGCCGCCAAGTGGGATGGGAGGGACAAGGGAGGCGCCGCCGCCGCCGCTTTTGTTTTGGGGGAAGTGAACTGGGCTCTGCGAAACTGAGGCAACCGGAGGAAGAGAAGCAGCCCGCAAACGGACGGGCGGGCGGACGGAGTTTGCAGGCAAGTCGGTGCTTGGGGAGAGGTGGAGGCTGTTGCTTTTCACGGTTGCCTCGGGAATTTGAGAAGAGACGGTTGATTCCCGGCGGCGTTCTCCTTTCCTCCCGCCTTCTCTGGGACGCGCGAGGACAAGCGCAAACGACCCCCGGGGCAGCCGCAGAGTTCTGAGCAGCGCCGTAACGGCACTGAAGCGAGGAGAGGACGGAGGCGGTAGGGTTGCGGGGAACGAGAGGCGGGATTGGGAGGGCGCCGGGGGAGGGCGTGACGGCGCCCAAGGAATGTGGGAGGGGAGGGGAGGGGGGGATGCTGCCTCACGCCCTGAGGCGGGGCGGAGATAGAGACGTGGTTCGGGGGCGCGAGGGAGGGATCCGTTTTTTTGTTTGTTTTTTTTTTTACGATGCGGCAGAAGGAGAGGTGGGGACAGCCTGCCAAGAGTGCGCCTCAGGCTTGGGAAGCAGCGTTAGATTTCGTAGTTTAGAAAAGTCTACCGGGCGGGTTGGGGGAGGGGCTCAAAACTGATTCAACTCTATCTTGGCTACGGGGAAGAGGGAAACTTAAAAAGTACAGGTGATGGTCGGCCGAGGTTTATTTCTATTTAACTGAAATTTTCTCTCCTCGTAAGTAGCAACATGGGATGTATAAAATTGGATGTTTTTTTGCTGTTTGAAAATAGATTCAGCGGACTCCTAAACGCAGCCTAATTAAAGTGCTATCCACCAGCTTTTCAGCTAACAAAATACTTGCATATACTGTAACATGCTGTCCCTGCTTGTAATCCCTATCCTACCTTATGCACGTTGCCCTCATTTATGGACAGGAATTGGCGGATTCCTCCCAGCTTTGTTCCCCTCCACCAAATATCACCAACTAGTGGGAAAATATCCTGCATCCCCATCTCCTTGATGTGAGATTGAGCTGGGGTTGGCAGGAGGGGGTAAGGTTTGAAAGATGGCTAAATTGGTTGATTAACCAACTGTTAAAACTCCTCCAGATTTGTTCAAGTAGGTTAGGTTGAAAGGCTCCCTTTCAACCTAACCTACTTGAACAGATCTGGAGGAGTTTTAACAGTTGGTTAATCAACCAATTTAGTTAGGTTCCTTTTGGTTGCTGGTTTAGTGTCCAAAGAGAGTTGCCAATGAAACAGCAAGACTACTCTCCTTATTCACAGTATGGTCTCTCTGTCACCATTGCTGACCAGCTTCTATTTGGACCAGTCTAGCCTTCCAAAGTGGAGATTGGCTCAGGGTCCCTGTGGATATAGGGAGAGAACCCAGTTTGAAAGAACCAGGCTGTCCTAGTGTTCAAACAGTGGTTTTGGAACACCAAGGATCAAAAGAGCGGGTACTTCTGAACCAACCTTATTGACTAACAAGTACTGATCTCACCCCCAAAATATTACATGACTTGCCACTAACAATGATTGATGAAGTATACCAGAATAAGAGCCAAAATAATGTCAAGGTATAGGGGGAAAAGGTTACTTTTAACACTGTTGCAACTAAGGATGTTTAAGGCGATGCAGGCATAGACTGGGAGTCAGATGAAGACAGTGTCATGAAGACAAAGCAGAAAAAAAGGTTGCTGTTGCATATTTGGGGCATGGATGTAGCAGACATGTAGCCTGTGAATATTCTAAAAAGGTCAACTCATACTTAGTTTAAACTAGATAACCATGACATGTTGGGTTATTATTTCAGAGATATTTCCTTATATAAACAGAGAAACAGAATGACTATAAGTGAGCAAAAAGAAACAGCATTGGGAGCTGGGGGGCGGTGGCGGCAATTTTGGACTTCCTGCCAGCTTCACCATTGACTTTGCTTGGGGAAACTGGCAGGGAGGGTCAGAAATGTCTCTCTTCTTTATTCTTTACTTTACTTGCTTCCTTCTCTTCTATCCTCTTCTATCCTCGCCAACTAAATCTAAAAATGTGGTGTAAGAGAGAAAAACTTACTAATTTTCCAGAAGTAAATCAGTGTTCAATTGGATTCTTTCATTTGTTAGAATCATATTGCTAATGATAAGACAATATCAAGTCTGAATTTCAGCTTTTGTGTTCTTCCCAAATGGGAAATTCTGTTATTCTGGAAAGTGTAATTGATACATTTTAGCAAATATAGTGAAAATAATAATAGCATAAATTATATGCTAAAATATGTGTCTGTTGAGTGAATTGATCTGCCTATGTGTTACTCTATTTCAATAGGTAACTTGCTGGATATGTGACATGAGTGTACTTTAAAATATGGAACTTGATAATTATCCAATGCAATAATGTCTTGAATTAGTGTTTTTATTTATGCATATGTGCTGAACATCAGCATTCCTCCAAGGGTTAAAATAGAAATCTATCAATTTACTATCCAACCTCCTTAAGTAGAAATCAGATTGATCTGACTATTTTTTTATCTTCAACCTGCCTTTTAACATGTCAGGTGGCAAGCTCAAAATGTCCATTGCTAAGTAAGGTAGTAGTTAAGTGAGTTTTGCCCCAATTTATGAACATTTTTGCCAAAGTAGTTAAGTCAGTCACTGCAGTTGTTAAATGAATCCTGCAGTCATAAAGTGAAAAGCTTCCCCCATTGACTCTGATTGTTGGAAGCTGGATAGAAAAGTTATCACATGCCTCTGGACAATGCAACTGTCATACATACATGCCAACTGCCAAGCATCCAAATTTTGATCACGTTACCATTGGGATACTGCAACAGTAATAAGTGTCAAAACTGGTCATAAGTCACTTTTTTCAGTGACATTGTAACTTTGAATGGTCACTAAATGAATAATTGTAAGTTGTGGGCTATCTTTCTACTTAGTATCTCAGTTTTATCTTCTAAAAAGTGAAAATTATTTTGAAGGTAAAGGTTTCATACTTAGAAATACGGGAATGCTTACATCCCTATTCTGGATTATGTCAATAGCATATGCAGGAATTTACAGGGGATGAAATAGTTAAAACCAAATAAGATAGAATAGTAAGTAATACATTGTAATGATATTATTTTCATAAATGTTGAAATAATTAGATACATTTATGATGGCCACCATATTGTTTGTTGTTTGTGATACCATCTGAATTTTTCCCAAGAATGGCTCATAATCTCATCAGCCTTTTGACTTGATTGAGGTATTATAATTTGTGATTCAACATATTCAAAAATTGTGTGTCGGGTAGTTCAGAGGTTGTCAAACCTTTTCAGGCTCTGGACTCTAGTTTGAGTCCATGGAAGGAAGCTGACATCCTTCTGGAGGCTGATTTTTCAACCAGCCACTAGAGACAAAAGGGACACAAAATCCAAGAGGATTTTCACTCCTGAGCAAAGATGCATGGGAGAGAACGCTAGGGTTTCACAAAACGTAATTTGAAAAACCTTGAACTAATAATTTCCTATATATTTGAGTGAAACTTCTGATTCCTGAAAATTAAAACATATGTACCATCCACTTTATTAAGATTATTTTTATTAGTCTTTCAAAGTAAAAGTTTCCTACCAAATTTCTTATGGCCCAGTTAATTGAAACCAGGTTAATCCCTTGTTTTCATAGAGCTTTTAGATCACTGACCCCAAATGGATATTGGTATTGGCAGAGATTATAAATCTTAGTTTTTGTGATGTGCTCACTCGAGCATTTTGTATCATTGTGTGCAGCATAGTGAACATGGACAAGATAAAGAAAAGGAGAGAGTTGCCTGAGGAGGAAAGGAAGAAGGTAATAGCCGAGCATGGTAAAGGTAAAGGTTATACAATGTTCCCTAAAAACCTTCATGTACCTGTGACCAAGCTTGCTAATGTTATCAAGAAGTTTAAGGTCCATGGGATCATAGGCAACCTCCCTGGATGTGGCTGCAAGGGAAAAATTGACCCCAGATTGAATAGAAGGATAGTTTGAATGGTGGAGAAAGAACCAAAGAAAACTAGAAAAGATGTTGGCTGTGATCCAAGATCATGGTACAGGTAGTCCTTACTTAGCAACCACAATTGGAACTAGAATCTTGGTTGTTGAGCAAAACAATAATTAAACTAGATATCATGTGATTACTTCACTCAATGATGGCAATCCTGGCCCTTTCAACTGCAGTCATTAAGCAATCATGTAGGTTGTTAAGCAGAGAGGGTCTCAGGTAAGGAATGTGACTGCCCCTCAAAAGGGGGAATACCTGGGAAACTCCACTCGGGAGCTGAAAATCCTTTCTGCCAAAATCCAAGCAGGATTTTCACTCCTTAAGAGAAAGACAGTCGTGCTGCTTGTGCTAGACAACCCAGGGCCTTACTCCCATCCCTTGAGGCATCCCATACTTCTTTCCTTGCTGCACTGTCTCTCCATTCAGGAGCTGAAAGTCCTCCCTGTCAAAATCCAAGCAGGTTTTTCAGTCCTTGAGTGAAAAGACACATGACTTGACTTTCCCACCCATCTGAGGCATCCTTCACTCTCCTCTCACGAGCTGAAATAATTTTTTTAAAAAAAATTCAGCTTCCTCTCATCTCTAGTGCCTGAAGGAGCAGCCTTCCAAAAGATGTCAGCTTCCTTCCATGTGTGGAAGAGATGTCTAGTATAGTATTGATGAGTTTCCCTCAACAATTTAAAATATCCCATGGTGCCATATGAGCATACAGTTTGGCAACCACAACTTTAGCCAACTGTTCCTTCTTATTATAAAAATGCATAAGCAATAATTTGACCTTAAATACTTTCCCATGAGACTACTCAAAATTTGTGATCTCTAAAATAAATGAATAATTTATTATATAATTTTACTATAATTTCATTGTAAGCTCTAGTAGACTAGTCATCTTCAGATAAAAATGGTAGACTTCACCAATATATATATACAGTTCTGCAGATACCCCAGTTCTATGATTATGTAAAGCTTAAAACTTCTTATTTTACAAGAAGAGGGCTTAATGTCTGTGAAATCTGAAGGACACTTTTATGCATGTCCATCTGTCATTTTGCATGCGTGTCAAAAGTATGCATCAGGCTGCCCTGCTTGTTCTGAGCCATTGGTGCTCAGTGCTGGAACTACTACCTCTCTTGCTATGGAATTTGGAATTTATTTATGAAGAATTTTAGATATATTCATGCTTGGATTGTTGCAAAAAGGTTATTATATGCCAGTATGACTGGAGTCCCCTCAAGTATGTCTGTAGTCTTTTTAGTTGGTTAGAAATATGTCTGTAGACATATTTGCAATCTGACAGACGGCTAAGCATCATGAGAGATACATCAGATTTCCAAGCTCTAGACCCGTGATGGCGAACCTATGGCACGTGTGCCACAGGTGGCACACGGAGCCATATTAGTGGCCAGCCAGCTCAGCTCTGGGGCGCATGCGCACGCTGGCCAGCTGATTTTCGGGCCTTCTGGGCCCACCAGAAGTAGGGAAACAGGCTGTTTCCTGCCTCTGGAGGGCCTGGGGGGTTGGGGAAGGCCAGTTTTTCTTTCTTAACTGGCTCCAGATCCTCTCTGTGTATCTGGGAACGACAAAAACAGCCTTTCCCACTCCCTTGGAGGCCCTACGGAGGCTGAAAGGGCCCATTTCCCCACTCCCGGTGGGACAGGAAGTGACGTTTTTTTCCTCTCCCGAGACTCCCGAGACTCCTAGAGAGGCTCCTACAGACTCCTAGAGAGGTTCTGGAGGCTGGGGACAGCAAAAAATGTCACTTCCTGTCCCACCGAGAGTTGGGAAATGGGCCCTTTCAGCCTCCGTAGAGCCTCCAAGGGAGTGGGAAAGGCTGTTTTCCCCGTTCCCAGATACACAGAGAGGATTTGGAACCAGGGAAGAAAGAAAAACGGGCCTACCAGGCCATCATGTGCCAGGAGCGGGGGGTTGCACATACATGCGCGTGGGCACGTGCGACGCGACCCTCCCCCGCACCCCCTCTCCTGGCACGCGATGGCAAAAAGGTTAGCCGCCACTGCTCTAGGCAGTGTTTTTCTCATCATAGAATCCTATTTTAGATTCTTTTCTCATACATAGAATCCCATTTTACATATTTCATCCTTTCCTCTCGCTGTCATAATAACCAAGACTTATAGAAAGAATAAAAAATATTAAAATGCTCTTAAATAAATTTGATTTTTCTCAAACGTTTCTTTTAATTTCCCAATCAGTATATTCTCCAAATAATGACCAGAGTTTATAATGATTAGCTTCCAGGTTAGAATAGAATAGAAAAGAATAGAATAGAATAGAGCTGGAAGGGACTTTGGAGGTCTTCTAGTCCAGCCCCTGCTCAAGCAAGAGAACCTATACCATTTCAGATAAGTGACTGTCTAGTCTCTTCTTAAAACCTCCAGTGATGGAATGCCCACGATTTCTGAATGCAAGCTGTTCCACTGGTTAATTGTCCTAACTGTTAGGAAGTTTCTCCTTAATTCCAGGTTGCTTCTCTCTTTGATTAGTTTCCAACGATTGTTTCTTGTCCTGCCCTCTGGTGCTTTGGAGAATAATTTGACCCCCTCTTTGTGGCAGCTCCTCAAATACTGCTATCATGTCACCCCAATTCTTCTTTTCTTTGGACTAGCCAAACCAAAACCTGCAGCCTTTCTTCATATGTTTAGTCTCCAGGCCTTTGATCATCTTAGTTGCTCTTTTCTGAACTTTTTCCAAAGTCTCAAAACCTGTTTTATAGTATGGTGACCAAAATTGGTTGCAGTATTCCAGGTTTTACTAGGGTTTCTTACTAAATCAGCTAGATGTTACCACCTTGCCAATGTATGCCAACAATATCAGTTCTGTCATAGTAACCATATGTAACCTGGTTGCTGGGTCTAGCAAGCAACATTGCAAGTTTCTCTTTCTCAGATTCCCTATAACATTCTGATTATGAAAACGGAGTTTTAAAGAAATATTGTAAGGTGAAGTAATCTTCTAAATAAGGTATCTCACAGTTTTTAAATTTTTGAGATTGTCTCACTGAAATCAATGTCTTTTGAAGAGTTCTAATGGAAAAATGACTGTAGTCTTATAATACTAAATTTTCATGGGGATGGGGAATGCCAATAGTTTCCTTTCTCCCCTTTCTTTGTATTCTTTGCCACAAGCTGGTATTTTATAAATACACACAAAACTAGAGTTCTTAATACAGTCATAAAGTGATTGTTCATAAAATGTTGTTGCAATCTTTTTGATCTATCCTTTTAAAATACATGCTTACAACTTACAAATATGCTTTGTGTTAACAGCATCATTATTATCCTAAAACACTTCGTAGTATGTCACAGAATATTATAGAATATTATTTTTTAACCTTCTCCAAATTTATTAAGAAAAAATAATTTATTTCAGTTGGACTTTCTTCCAAATAAATAAGTTTAATAATGTAGTTGCAGTGCAATTATACTTAAGTTTACTTAGAAATAGGTATATATGCATTCATGTCATTAATAAGTGTGTTTAGATTGCAAAGTATTAAGATTCTTATTAAATAATTTTGACTTTTCATAATCAACAGCATTCAATTTTGAATAATATGTAATTCAGTTTACAAATGTGCGCAACTCAGGTAATTATTATATTAGAAGGAAATCAGTAGAAAAGTGAATATCAGAATATGTCATGGAAGAGACATTTGTTAGCTTGATCGTACAAAGATACTCTCCAGAAATTAGGCCTTCATTTTCCAGAATTATTCAACCAGCATGGCTATTGTTGATAATTATAGAAGCCCCAAAATATGGAGGGTGCCCAAGTTGGCAAAAGCTGGATTTGTTGAACTTCTTTCTGATACTATTTGCCCTTTTTTTGCTATGATTACAATTTTACCAACTTTATTTGACAGTCGTACTCATTGTTTCCTTTTATTACAGGTTTGCTGTAAACAATTTACAACAGCTATGACACCTGCTGTCCAAGAGAAAGCAATGAAAAGTCATGGTGTCTTTTTATCATCTTCTTTACCTTCAAGAGAGATGGAGTCCAGTGAAACACTAGCAATGGAAAGTACTAGACCAGTAAAAGAGAAGATAAATGACGATTCTGCCACAAGTTTTTCTTGTTCTGTTTTGGGGTTTCCTGCTTCTCAAGTCAACCATAATATTGATTGCTTTAACTTAAAATATTTTGATCCCCAGTCGTCTAAACATTGTTCTTTATTAATGAGTCCTAATTTAACATTCAGTGTAAACAATAACAATTGTATTCAGAAGAACTTAGAAGAGCATAATTGCTCTAAGTTGAGAAATCCTGTATGTAACAGCACTAATATACATTTCAATCAAAGTATTAATTCAGAATCTGGAGTACAGGTTAGAGGGGATGTTTTATCAGGAACAAGGAAAAGTTTTTTGGAAACAGAGAGATTACTGGATTTACATTTAACTGAATTGAAGAACACAGAAGAAAAGCAATTTCCAAACTATAAGTGGTATCGAAGAAATGGCTTTTGTGGCAAGGCTTTATTTGTTAATCCTGATACAAAAAAAGGAGATTTGTTCCATCAAATATTCCATGATGCCCCAGAAGTATCAATAAATTGCAATCCTGGCAGCAAAGAACAGGAATTAAATTTACGGTTACTTCAGTGTGTAAACAAGCAACAGACTTTGTTAAACCGGACCAAAAGAAGTCAGAAACACTTACAAATTTTGTTGGCAAAGCATATTGTCAAACATTGTGACCAGCAGATGAAATGCTTTATGAAACATCAGCTATCGAGAATGAAAGCTTTTTATGATACAAAGAGTCTTTTGGATGGAAACTATGAAAAATGTACTATGGTTAAAGTTGAAAACACCCTAGAAACTAGTAGGAATAAAAACATATGGTCTAATTTGGATACTGCACCTGATGAAATCAAGGTGTTTGCTTGTTCTACAGCAGAACTGCTGTCTCAAGTGGAAGAAGGTTTGGATTCTGAAGCAACTTGTAGCAGCTCAAGTGAAGATGATGATGAGCAGATTTCCAAAATAACTCTGCCAATGTAAGCATTAAAGCATTTCAAAATATCAGTGCTACAGAACTGCTAACAGTTTTATATACTCAAATTCAGTGCCATGCTTCATACCTAAAATCTGCATTAAAGATAAGTTGTTATGTTAATGATAAACTCAAAGTCAAGATGCAGATCTCTTGAGCTAGTTTTACTAAATGGTAAAGTTATACCCAATGACTGAAAACATGGAAAAAAAGCTCGTACTCAATGGGGAAGATGAGTAAACATTTTATACTGAATGAAGGGAATTTGTGGTTCTGTCTAATTGAGTTTCACTGTTTAACCTTCATATAACTTATTCTTCTGATATCCATTTCTCCCCCACACTCTGGTTGTAATGGAAAATAATATATTTTTCCCCTTTGGAAGGATCCATACATAGTATAAGTAACATTTGCTAATTCATATTCTCAAATGGTTTTAAAAGAACAACTGGAAAATATGAGTTGAGCTAACATGCTGATAATGATATTATAATGTTATATTACAGAAAATCATAATTAAACCAGGGCATGACTTGTTAAGAAGGAGTCAGACAACTGAAATAGATTCAGAAAAAAAACGAAGATCAAGAGACTAGAAATTTCAGACCTAATCAGGATAATTTAAAAATTGTTTAGCTTTGAGAAATTAAGACCTAAGGGAAATATAATAGAATAATCTTTAAATATGAGAAAGATGATATAAGATTATCAAGATCTGTTTTCCATTGTTTCAGAGCCTAGGATATGAAATAATGTATTTAAATTACAGGAAAACATCCTAAGAAGGGGATGCTTTGATTTTTTATAGAGTTAGACTTGTAAATGGTCCTTTCAGACTGATTCTGAGATAGATGATAGACAAACAGACAGATGATGGATGGGAGCTAGAGAACTGCTAAAAAGAAGTTTAATGTTAGTCCATTGTGAAGCAAAACAATAATGTTTTCTTAATTTTAGTTTAGCATTAAGCATATCATGTGAAGCAAAGTACAGTTGCCAATTCTCTAAGCTATGTTTACATAGCTACTAAAATGTTTTAATGTAAAAAAAATCATGCACAATATGTGTTGTGTTGAGAATGTCAAAATTTTATGTTAGATAAGTGTTTGGTTTTGTCCAATATATAGGTATTTTGTATACAATCTGGTTCTGGTTTTATGCTAACATGTATATAGTTGATCCAATCATCTAATTTTGTACTAGCTGTTTAAATACATAAAATTACATAAATTATATAAATTAGTATCTACTTGACCCCCCAAAAGGCATTTTATATTTTTGAGAGACAGTTTGGTGTAGTGGGTTCTAGTCCTGCTTTAGGCATGAAACTAGCTGGATGAGTTTGAGCCAGTCATTCTGTCTCAGCTCTAGGAAGAAGGCAATGGCAAACTACATATTTTGCCAAGAAGAATGCAGGGACTAATTTTATTAGCCATTTTTAATACTAACGAGTATCAGAAAGACTGAAGTATAGGATGCAGAATTTGTGACCCTTCAATTATGGATTCCTTTTTTTTTATGGTGGCATATACCCAGGAATTATGGAAATATTCAGTATCATCTGAAAAAGAATTTCCAAGATAGAGAAAGAAAAAATCAGGCCATGACATTATTGCCTCCTAAAATCCAGCTGTATAATAGATACCATAGATTGAATTACAGTGGTACCTGCTTTGAAATTAATCAGATTTAGTACTCAACACATTTTGATGCGAACATTTTGTCCCGATACTCATTGTTTGTTTGGTACTCAACGCACAAGCTAGAATTTGTCTGTGTTGACTGCCTTGTAACTCACTATATTATGCCTTATGGGAAAATATTGTTCGTTATTCATTGTTTTTGGTATTCATTGTGCCTCCCAGAGCCAATTAACAATGAGTACCAAACTACCACTTTAATTTGTTCTCTGCCAAACATTTCAGGCTACAATAAGAATTTCTAAAATAAAGAGATAATAATGACTGTTCCTCAATTTTTGAAAACCTAAGTACCCAACAGATAATTTGTCTGAAGTAAAAAGTGAAAGTTGGATGTTGCAACAGATAGTACTGAAATAGATGGTAATCAGAAATTATTAATTATGTAGAAGATATCTGAGTACTAACACATACATTAATAACACGCTCCTTCCAAAAATTATACAGGTGGTGACTAATCATACTTTAGTTCTAAGATTCTTTAGATATTTTGGCATTTTACCAGAACATGATGAAAATTAGATGTAACTTGCTGCAAGTGTTAAAAGCATTATTTGAAAAAAAGATTCCACCCCCCCCCACAACACATACTAGATATGGCCTATAATATGCTGATATCTTATATGAGCTATATATAAAAGAGAATACACACATTATAATAGAAGGATCACATTATACTAGAGGTCCTCAAACTTTTTGAACGGGGCCACTTCAGGGTCCCTCAGACTGTTGGAGGGCCGGACTGGCTAGGTGGGTGTGGCTGGGCCCCCCTTGTGACTGGGTGGGCGTGGATAGGTGGCCATGTGACCGGGTGGGTGTGGCTTTGTGCCTAGGGACTACTCAGGGCTGAAAAAAGTCATTTCTAACTGGTCCTTGCACTTTTGACCGGTCCTCACACTTATGACCATCCTCACACTTATGCCCATTGCAGCATTCTTAACAACCGTGTCACTCATTTCACAACTACTTCTCTTCACCACAGTGACAAGATAGGGCGCAAAACGTAAAATGTGAGGACAGTCGTAAGTGCAAGGACTGGTCAAAAGTGCGAAGACTGGTCAAAAATAACTTTTTCAGCCCTCTGAGTAATCCATATGCACATAGGGACTACCCAGAGGGCTGAAAAAAGTGACAGGTCCTCGCACTTTTGACCAGTCATCATTTATGCCAATTGCAGCACTTAATTAAATTAATTAAATAAAAATGACCTACTGGAGCAGTCTGAGGTGGGCATTCGGGCCGGCTGCAGGGCAAGGTGATACAACTGGGGTAGGTAGGCCGCTGCTGCCCAGGTGGGAGGCGGGCGCAAGCCTACAGGGCTGGCTGCAGGGTGAAGCGATCGGATGGGGTAGGTCAGAGGTCTGGAACTTTAAACACACAACCTTAAACACATGGTAAACACTTAAACACAACCTTAAACCTGGGTGGGCATTGCCAACTCCATATCACTTACTTCCACCCAGGTTTTGTGGCTCCCAGTATTTTCTTTTAAGCAGGTATCTCTATATGTCTCTTTCATCTCTCATCTCTTTCTTTCTCCCCCCCCTCTCTCTCTTCTTCATCTCTCTTTCTCCCCCTCTCTTTCTCTCCTTCATCTCTTTCTCTCCATCTCTCTTTCTCCTCTCCCGCCCGGGCGGTGGTGGCGGTACCTACCGCACCATCGGGTCGTGATGAGTGGGTGTGGCCAACTTTTTTTTTTTACTTTTAAAAGCATTTTTAAAAGTAAGAGGTTACAGAAAAAAAATGCTTTTAGAAGCCTCTGACGATCAGGCTACTCAGCTGGGATCGCCAGAGGCTTTTAAAGCCATTTTTTTTCCTACAGCCTCTTTGGCCAAAAAGCCAGCCATGCGAGGAGTGGGTGGGAGTGGTGGGGCAGGGCAGGGGGTGGGGCTGAATCCCACCACTGCGCAGGCCGGATACATTGTGTCAGCGGGCCATACCTGGCCGGCGGGCCGTAGTTTGAGGACCCCTGCATTATAGTATCTCAGCTTGCCCACTGCCACACACAAGAATGCTGTAGTGTCTTCCACTTCATGATTTACTAATGGAAGTAACAAATTTTGCAAGTGCCAATATTTAAGGGATAAAATATAGCATCTGTCAGAACACATTAAAGCAACTGAAGTAATTTAATATAGTTAATCTCTTCCTAGGCTCCCATATCTGCTATTTTCAACTACTACATAATCCTTGGAAGTTTAAGGTGTTCCTCGTAGGTGCTATCTGTATGCCAACATGCTTCTACACTACAAATTAGATATTGCTATTCTGAATCTCTTTATGGGACTTCAATCCAGTTAGGGCACATCGTAATTATTAAGGTCTACTCTCAAGAAAATAGAGTTGTTTTATTATTTTGCTTAAACTTCCTAGAGTAATATCGTCCTAAAACCTCTCTTGTAGAAAGCATACAATTTGAAAATCCACTGGATTAAGAAGAATGATCCTTTCTCCAGATCTTAAAATAGAGGAACTAAAATAAACAGCAGAAGCCCCTCTTGTTTGCTTTATCATGTGAGATGATTTCAGTCATTGTTAGATATAAAGTCAACACTCTTTTGTGTTTATTACCACCAATAGCTAAATTGGGTTTAGCCAGGATTAGGATCTGTATCACATGCCCTGCCAGAGCAATACTTTTTCTTTTTTTTTTTTTTAATTTGATTTTTATTATAACACATAGTGATACATTCGGTACATTTTCGGTTTATTGGTGCAATTATATACATATATACATCTACATACATTATTACTTGTCTTTTATTTGATATTGTTTCTTAAAGCTAGATTTAATTTCAAAACACTTAAGGATAATAGTGCTCAAATCTCTAAGACTAAATATAATACTATTCAATACTTCAATACTTTTTCCATTAGTGCATAGAAAAATGTTTTCCTACAGCTGCCAGCTCAGGCACCTTGCCATGCATACCAAAGCCAAAGAATTGCATGAAAATCATTAACTTAATGGTTTGAAGGCTATGTTAAATTGTCACATTCTGTTCTGCAATTTTGTACATTCTTCAGCTCCTAAATATTATGGCCTATACTATGAATAATCCACTGTTGTAGACTTTCTTTAATAGTGTGCTGCAGGCTAAGTTTTATTCCCAATAGAAATAAAACTTTTTTTTTTTAATTTCATTTATATGCCGCCCTTCTCCAGAGACTCAGGGCGGCTTACAATGTGCTAAGCAATAGCCTTCATACTTTTGTATATTTATACAAAGTCAGCTTATTGCCCCCACAAATGGGTCCTCAATTTACCTCCCTTAGAAAGGATGGAAGGCTGAGTCAACCTTGAGCCTGGCGAGATTCGAACCTGCAGTAATTGTAGGCAGCTGGTCTTAATAACAGGGTGCTTTAGACCACTGTACTACCAAGGCTCTTGACTGAATTAATTATGAAATCAAACATTGATTTCATAATTAATTTGAGTGGGAGAATAATCACATTAGTTAAAATTAAATACAGTTAATATTCTCCTAGCCATATATTTAACAATATTCTTTAATGCCAAAAAATTACAATTTGGTAATTTCTTTTTAAAGCCAGATTTTGGGAGGCTGCATATGGGCTAAATCAGATATTCTACTGTTTTTTCTGAATTCAATGTTTACCTTTGTTTAATTTTTATTGTCTTGGGCTAGAACTATATTAAGGTTTGAGCTACCACTACACATAGTAGAATTTAGAACTGTATAAGAAGCACTACATTTTGCAGCCTGGAATATATTTGTCTTTTTTAGTCCACATTCTCTTTACTGCTATCTATATGTTTTCAACTTGTCATCTTAGCCAACAAAGATAAAGTCATATGTTTCAAGGCTTATTTGTTTTAATATTTTAGCTTTCAGTAACATGTTAAATTCTAATTCTAACATTTATATTCCAGGGTGGAGTTGATTTAAATCAAGTCAATTTAAATCATTTAAATCACTAGTAAAAAGGCTTGATTTAAATCGACTTGATTTAAATCATAAATTTTAAAGAGCAGCTGTCATCTCTGTCCCACAGGGGCTCCTGCTCTGACTCGCTGTTGACTCACCGACATTCCCATTCACTTTAATGGGATGGCTGGTGATGCGGCAATGACACAACAAGGTGAGGGACGTGGCAGGCAGCAGGTGAGTGGATGCCCGCTAACAGGCGCTGCCATGATGGATCTGAAATGACGGGTGCTCTTTAATACTATATTTATAAGCTGCTTAGAAGGTTTCACTTTCATTTTTACTGCTTGCCCTTCCTCCTCACACTTAGAGCCTGGTGGTACAGATGCATTTCTCTTCAAATAATCACAGTTATCACAGAACTTTGTTTTATGATTTATCTCATGTTTTCACAGTTATCTCAATTTCAATTTCACACTGTGAAATTGTGTGAATGCACAAATGCAGTGCATGTTGTCTCAGCTTGCAGAGCTTGAATTGAATGAGTTTATCAAAAATGTAAATATTGCAGAATATACAGCCTCATGCTATATAACTAAGCTTCATTTCATGCTGAATAAACTAAATTATTACTGTACCGTATTTTTCGTACTATAAGACACACCGGCGTATAAGACGCTCCAAGATTTTGAAGAAGAAAACAAGGAAAAAAGTAGTCTTTGGTCTCTGTGCATCCGGTTTTTGTCCTCCCTGCCCCTGAAACCCTCTGTGCATCCCATTTTTGCGAAAAATGGGACGTGCAGGGCGGGGTTTTGGGAGGTCAAAAATGGCCGTATTCCGTGTACAAGACACACCGACATTTCCATCCTCTCTTTGGGGGCGGGGGGAAGTGTGTCTTATACTCCGAAAAGTACAGTATCTTCAATAGAAAGCTATCTTTAGATAGATTTTTACTCCAAAAGCATTTTATTAAAATAAATTTGATAAAAATAAAAAAATCTGATTTAAATAAAAAAAATCCAATTTAAATTTAAAAAATCCAATTAAAAATTTTGTTTTAAATCAATTTTTATCTACCCTGTTAAATTCTAACACATTAATAGCCAAGTAACAAGCTTGTTTCTTAAATTTATTTGTTAGAATTATATCCCACTTTTATATAGTGACTCGGGCTATATTTATTTATTTATTGGATTTGTATGCCGCCCTTCTACTGAAGGACTCAGGGCAGCTCACAACAATAAGAAACAGAGAATACAAAAGTTAAAAGACAAATTAAAACAGAATATCCAATAAATAGGTTAAACGTGGGAATACAAATTCAAATTTAAGATTTAAGAATTTAAAACGCTACAAAATCAGTTTAGAGTCAACCCTGGCCCGCCCGTGGAAGAGCCAGGTCTTCAAGGCCCGGCGGAAGGTTCTGAAGTCGGGGATTATCCGGAGCTCCAGGGGTAACATATTCCAGAGGGTAGGGGCTCCCACAGAGAAGGCTCTCCCCCTAGGGGTCACCAGTCAACATTGTCTAGCCGAAGGTACCCTGAGGAGGCCAACTCTGTGGGAGCGAACCGGGCGATGGAAGGCTACTGGTGGCAGGAGGAGGTCTCGCAAGTACTCTGGTCCTAGGCCACGTAGGGCTTTAAATGTGATCACCAGCACCTTGAATTGCACTCGGAAGACAACTGGGAGCCAATGCAGACCGCGAAGGAGTGGTGTAATATGGGACTACCAAGGCACCCCCATGCGCGGCCGCATTCTGCACCAGTTGAAGTCTCCAAATGCTCCTCAAGGGCAGCCCCATGTAAAGTGCATTGCAGTAGTCCAAACGAGAGGTGATGAGGGCATGAGCAACTGTGAGTAAGCCATCTTGGCCCAGAAAGGGACGCAATTGGCGAACCAGGTGCACCTGGACAAAGGTTCCCCTGGCTACGGCAGTCAAATGATCTTCCAAGCTAAGCCGTGGGTCTAGAAGGACTCCCAAATTGTGTACCTTCTCTAAGGGGGTCAACACCTCCCCCCCTAGGGAAAGCAATGGAACATAGTGGACAAAACGGGGTGCCGGTACACTGTCCTACTTTTTCAGACAAGAACTCTTGTGAGGTAGGTTTCACTAAAGTCAATACCATTCCCTGAGCTTTAATAGGTGAGGATGGATTAGAGTTGAATGGTTTTTAAGCCCGATATCATTTTAGCTCCAAATTTTCTCTCCAAATGATATATTTGGCATCTTTTGTAATAAATTCCAAAATGCTTTCTAAATGGCAATTATTACATTAATTGTAAAATATTTTTCTGTTAATAGATTTATTTTAAACAGTGATTCCAACAGTAAGTAGATAGACAGACAGACAGATAGACAGCTAGTCAGTCTGAGGATTATACTGTGGAATCCTGTTTACATATAATAGCTTTTCTGTCTGTTGGTGGGATTGGGGATTTTCTGCTTGGTAATTCTTTGATTAGGGTCGTGATGGCGAACTTATGGCACGCGTGCCAGAGGTGGCACACAGAACCCTCTCTATTGGCATGTGTTCCATCGCCCCAGGTCAGATCTCTGTGGTGTTTCTTTCGTGAGCTTGTTTCCCTGCAAATGACGAAACAAAAGCTCACAGAGAAAAAAATCTTACCTCTTGTTGCGCTGCTGGTGTTCGGATGCCCCACCTCCCGCTGGCCAGCTGGTCTTTGGGTCTCTGCTACACATGTGTGCATGTCGGTGCGTTCATGTGTGCGCACACACATTTCAGTTTGGGCATGCGTGCACAAGCAGTTTGGGCACTCAATGTCTAAAAGGTTCACCATCACTGGATTAGGATATTGTTTTCTGTTTGATTGTTTTTCTGTTGGTAATCCCTGTTTATCTGGGTGTTGACTACAGAAAAAGATGCAGTGGTAGGATTTGGACTGGTTTAGCTGAACCGGTTGTTAATTTTTTGCATAGTTCAGCGAACAGGTTGATCCCACCACTGGCTGGCCCTGCCCTGCCCACTAGGGTTGCCATTCAGGATGGGGAAGCTGCAGGGGCGTGTTTGGGAGCCATGCTGATCAGCTGGGAAGCTGTGAATGGACTGGCTACGCCAATCAGATGGGAGGCTGCAGCCCCCCTCCCCAGCGGCCCGTTTTTGGCCTGGGCGGCCTTGCATTATGATTGCTCATAAGTAAGTAAGAATCAGTAAAAGAGGAATGGAAAAATCCCTATCTATAGATCATCGTTTTTCAGTCTTGGCAAGTTTAAGATGGGCAAACTTCATGCTGTCTTGGGAATTCTGGGAATTGAAGTCCGTGCACCTTAAAGTTGCCAAAGTTGAGAAGCATGGGTCTACACTAGAGCTTAAGATTTTCCATTCCTGTTTTATTTAGAGTTTGCTGCAATTAAATAAAGCAGTTGTGGTTTCCTTAACAAATAGTGATTAAAGCAATATGAAGCATTACTGGACTTTTTCTGAGAAACTGAAATTAAAAATTGATCTGGACTTTGATGATTGGATATGGGATTATGGAAATAATGTAGACAAATGTTAATCTTAGAGTAAGGGTTTGATATTTTTTTACTTATATCTGTATCAAAGAAAGTTGGAAGTCATTATTTTTCGGTTTTCCTTCTTTTCCTTTCTTACACTTTCACTCTTTTTCTTTCCTGAGCCTTTTCTTTTTTCAAATCTGTTTTTATTTGTTTATCCCCTAGCTTTGTATTTTTTTGATGTATGAAGGATCAAAGACTCAGCCATTATAATTCTACATTCCTTATTTACAGAAATCATATCAAAATTTAGAATGAAATCCATTGGGAGCCATCTCATATAAGGCAAGTTCTGAGTCCCTCTAACCCAGTCGTTCTCAACCTTCCTAATGCCGCGACCCTTTAATACAGTTCCTCATGTTGTGGTGACCCCCAACCAGGGGTGGGTTCTAAATTTTTTTTACTAGCGGTTCTGTGGGCGTGGCTTATTTTGTGAGCGTGGCTTGGAGGTCATATGACTGGGTGGGCGTGGCTAGCTGGTCATGTGACCGGATGGCCATGGCTATGTGTATAGGGACTACTCAGAGGGCTGAAAAAAGTCATTTCTGACAGGTCCTCGCACTTTTGACTGGTCCTCACACTTATGACCATCCTCACATTTATGCCTGTGCAGCATTCTTAACAACCATGTAACTCATTTCACAACTGCTTCTTTTCACCATGGTGATAAGATAGGGCAAAAAATGTAAAATGTGAGGATAGTCATAAATTCGAGATCTGGTCAAAAGTGCGAGGACCAGTCAAAAATAACTTTTTCAGCCCTCTGAGTAGTCCCTGTGCACAAAAGGACTACCCAGAGGGCTGAAAAAAGTGATTTCTGACAGGTCCTCGCACTTTTGACCGATCTTCGCAGTTATGACGTCATCATTTATGCCCATTGTACCATTCTTAACAACTGTGTCACTCATTTCACAACTGCTTCTCTTCACCATGGTGACAAGATAGGGCAAAAACATAAATTGTGAGGACAGTCATAAGTTCGAGGACTGGTCAAAAGTGCGAGGACCAGTCAAAAATAACTTTTTCAGCCCTCTGAGTAGTCCATATGCATAAAAGGATACAGCAATAGAGAGGGATGAAGGAAGGGAAGGGAAATTAGAGGAGGAGTGAAGGTAAGAGAGGGAGGAAGAGAGGAGGAGAAGGAGAAAGAAAGAGGCAGTAGGGAGAAGAAGAAGAGGGGGGAAAGAGAAAGTAAGAAAAGACAGAGGTGGTAGGTTTGAGGAGAAAGATTGCTGTACAATAAAAAAGATGAAAGGGAAGAAAGCCAACCCCAAACAAATATTAAGATATTAAGATAAAGAATGAATTGTTAAACTTCAAAGAATAAAAGAGAACAAATAGCAATAAATAGCAATAATTAGAAACACACATACAAACATACAACGTATTTTCTTTGAACAGAGTATTTGGCTGGTTCACAAATTTAAACAGTTGTAGGAGGTTAGAACCCACCCCTTTCCCAGAAGAATGAAATATTTTGGGAAATATTAAAAAGGCAGAATATTATATTTCTCTGGATGATAAATGGAGAAGCATATTTTACAAAGCAGCTCCCACCTTCCTGCCCACCACCCTTTGTTAATGGGCCAGAGGCAGAAAGTCAATCCTTTGTCAAAGGACATTTGCAACACAATAGCAACAGAAACTAACACAATGGGCCCCATCAAGCCATGTGATTCTGTCCACCATTAAACCATCTTTCCAAGCAGTCTCCATGTTTCCAGTGTCTTTTTCCCCACTTGGAGCAGAACCCAGAAGGATATTTCTTCCAACACAGTATTTAGTCATTTCAATTAAATTTACAATTTCTATATTTCCTTTTTACCATATTTATTCCTCATCTATTTTTTAAAAAAATCAATATTACCCTTCATCCTCATCTCTAATCTTAATCAAATTCAATTTTTCCCTTCTATTCTATATTATACCCCTTCCCATTGTCATCTATTTTTATATCCATCCTCACATTGGTTAATTATGTAATACAGTTGTTTAATACAAATTCAACATTTTAATATAAATCAATTAGTTATATAACTATCTTTTTTGTATATTAATCAATATGAACATGAATATTCCAATTATTTCCATGCAATCCAATTTCTTACAAATCAATTATATTTACCAATACTAATGAACCAAATAATTTCCCCCATATATTCCTCCAAACCACAACCATTTCTGCTTTCAACATAATATCCAATTAATAGTATCTCAATTATTACAATTCCCTAAATAGAGCTTTTTTTCTTTTGTGTTTTAAAATCTTGCCCTAAAATCTTGCCCTAAATTTCCCATTGTTTGCAGTTTTGCACCTACCTTTTTTGGTGAGGAAAAAGAAAAAGAAATCTCTCTGCCTCATTTTGTCACGTTAGTTTCAATTTCCCTTCTCAGCATAGCTAGGGGGAAAAAAATTTGCTCCAGGAATTTACCTCTTTGCAGCTAGCTCTTTGAAGCCCCGCGGCAAGAATTTAAAGTTTTTTTTCCCTCAAGCCACCAGCTGGGACTCTGGAGGCAGCAATAGATTGGGAGTGGGCGGGGTAAGCGACCGGCGACCGGGCGATCCAACAGAGGCAGAGGGTGAGGGTGAGTGAAGGTGTGTGGGGGGGCGAGAGAGGGCTTTGGCGACCCCTGTGAAATGGCCGTTCGACCCCCAAAGGGGTTGCGACCCCCAGGTTGAGAACCGCTGCTCTAACCAAAAAGTATTTTATCAATAGAAGAGAGTATTTGTAGCTCAGGGTTGAACTGTTGGGTTCCTCTGAGCTTGATGATTTTCTTGCAGATGTTTCATTACCAAACTAGGTAAAATCATCAGTACTAGAAGGGAGTGGTAGTATTTTCATGTACTAATGGCTTAACCTGTCAGCTGATCACTTGCTTCACAGTGTTTTGATTGGTGCCAGGTCTCTACAGCCTCAGGCAGAGAAGGGCTATTCTGCACCCCTCCCTCAAATGTTCTTTAAAATACAGAGTTTCCCAGCATTCCGTTAGGAACCTCCAACATGCAAACTGTGGTTACTCATCCTAAAAATCCTCTTTACCTAGAGCTTCAAAATTTGCTGTTTGCTGGGAAGATGTGTAGCTAAAAGTTAGTCTACATTTAGTGTACATGTGACTTTGGTTTCTTCATAACCAAACAAAAGTGTACTTTCTGTGCAGTTCACACCCCTTGCTTGCTGGATCTGGATCTTTTGAATGGTGTATAAATTAGTTTATCTCTAGGTGACCACCAATGGCTGATTTGTCTGAATGTCAAGCATCTAGGGATTCCTGTTCTTTGGATTTAGCCTGGTTTAGAATTCTCACAGCTTCCAAACTAAAACTATCTTGAGTCTGTCAGTATGTTGTGAGATTAAACAGTTCTCATTGTGTGTTTTGACTGCTAGTTGGTGTTCTTGAATGTGCCCTGATTAAGAAAAATAGAAATTTACTCCTTGAACAATAATAAAATATTAAATGAATGAAAAGAACATAGACGTTATCTATTGCAGAAAACCAAATGAATAATAGCCTGAAGAATTGTGTAATAGAAATCAGAATTAAGGTTATCAACTGCTCATATTTAACTGATCTAGAATTATATCACAAATTATTATTATTATTATTATTATTATTATTATTATTATTATTATTATTATTTTATTGGATTTATATGCCGCCCTCTCTCCAAAGGACTCAGGGCGGCTCACATCAAATGAAACAATCCCAATAAATACAAATTAAAACATTCTAAAACAGACTAAAAACCAATTTAAAACAGTAGACCCCATCAGTCCTGGCTAGGGTGTTTAAACAGCCAGGTCTTAAGCTCACGGCGGAAGGTACGAAGGTCAGAGGCCAGTTGAAGACCCACGGGAAGTTGATTCCAAAGGATGGGCGCAGCCACAGAGAAGGCTCTACCCCTGGGGGTCGCCAGCCCACATTGTCTAGCCGCCGACACCCTGAGTAGGCCCTCTCTGTGGGAACGCACCGGGCGATGGGAAGCCGATGCTGATTGCAGGTGGTCCAACAGATATCCTGGGGCTAAGCCATGAAGGGCTTTATAGGTTAACACCAGCACCTTGAATCTCACCTGGAGGGCAACCGGCAACCAATACAAGTTGCACAGGGGAGGTGTAACATGGGAGTATCGGGATCCTCCCATTACAACCCGTGCGGCCGCATTCTGCACCAGCTGAAATGCTAATTTACCTTTAATGAGACCATAGAATACCAACATAGAACACAGAATAATAAGCAGAGACTTTACAACATTCTGAACAAGTGGTTGCCCAATCTCTTTGTGAAGATGAGCCCTGGTTGGCGCAGCAGACTAAAGCACTGTTATTAACATAAGCTGCCTGCAATTACTGCAAGTTTAAATCTCACCAGGCTCAAGGTTGACTCAGCCTTCCATCCTTTCTAAGGTAGATAAAATGAGGACCCGGATTGCGGGGCAATAAGCTGACTTTGTATAAATATACAAAAGTATGAAGGCTATTGCTTAACGCATTGTAAGCCGCCCTGAGTCTCCGGAGAAGGGCAGCATATAAATCAAATTAAAAAAAAAAAAATCCAGTGATGGAGCACCCACAATTTCTGGAGGGCAAGCCTCTCCATTAATTAATTGTGCTCATTGTCAGGCAATTTCTCCTTATTTCTAGGTTGGATTTCTCTTTAATGATCTTCCATCCATTATTTCTTGTCCTGCTGTTAGGTGCTTTGGAAAATAGGTCAACCCCTCTTCTCTGTGAGAGCCCCTTAAGTACTAGAAGACTGCTATCATGTCACCCCCAGTAGTCTTTGTTAGACTAGGCATACCTAGTTTTGTCAACTATTCAGTGTACAGTTTAGCCTCCAGACCCCTTATCATCTTTGTTCATTGCATACTAATTTACTGCCTACCATCTAAAATTTTACCCAGAGATAAGCTCTCATGAATGCACTAATGTTTGAAAAATGGGATATACATCAAAATAATAATGCAGAATATGTATATAGTCTCAAGTCTATAGTCTAGACTAGTATAAATGATCTATTATGTTCATATTAAAAAAATAGATGTGTTACTCTTAAATGTGAAAACTCATGAGTCTTACAGAATTTTTTAAAATAATCTGACACAATGTATTAAAAGACTTGTGGTTTTTAAATAAAGATTCAGAATACATAAGTTATATTTACATTGACTAATCAATGTTCTATCTTCTCAGTAACTGTAGATCTGACTGGAAATGGTTGGTAGAAAGAGCTAAAGTTGGCTGTCAGTGGACATGGCTTCAGGATCAGATTTCTGAACTGGAATACAAAATTCAACAATTTACTGACCTTCACAGACAGATTCGTGCCAGCAAGGTATTATTAATTAAAAGTATTTACTTAAAAAAACATGTAAAACTGTTGATAGGTATTCTCCATTGTGGGTGGAGACAGCAGCCAGGATGGGTTGTACCTGCCTGTTCAGATTGATGGACTGAGTCTCTCATAGCTGTTAAGTCCTGCCCTTGTTACTGGGCAGATCAAGCTTTTGACTCAGTCCGTCAGTCTGGACAGGCGTGTGGGACTGTATCTCTGGCTATTTTGGCTAATTTTAGCTGCTTCTAGTCCACCCTTTTTTCCTTATCCTTTCTCTATACTGCTGGATTTCCTTGGTGTGACCTGGACTGTTCTTTGGACTTCATTTATGCTTCAGTGATTATATAGTAAGATTTGGCCCTCAGTTACTGGCCTTGCTGGTTTCTGAGGGGATTTCCCTCCGTTCTTTGCACCTTTTGGCTGGACACCTCAGTTGGAGCATTGTGGAGCCTTGCGTTCCTTAGGGGGCTGTGCCAGCAAGGTATTATTGATTAAAAGTGTTTACTCAAAAAAACATGTAAAACTGTTGATAGGTATTTTCTATGCAATCCATGAACTCTATAGAGAAATGTTTTGAAAAATCTAAATTGACAAATGAAAAAGTTGTCTGGAATCTAGATATTAGATTTGATGGTGGTAAACATTATTCAGAGTCTCCCCTTCTATTCAAAACTTAATGGAAGGTACATTCTTATAGCCTGAATTAGGATCAACTTATATAGTAATGCGATTCTTGAAAAGGTAAATTTTTAATTTTATGTTTACAGTTGCAAGAAAAAGTATGTGAACCCCTTGGGATTACATGGAGTGTTGCATGAATTGGTCATAAAATGTGCTCTGAACTTCATCTAAGTCACAACAATAGAAAAACACAGTCTGCTTAAAATAATACTACACAAACATTAGATGTTGCCATGGTTTAATTGACCAGTAACATGTAAACATTCACAGCGCAGGGAGGAAAAAGTATGTGAGGCCCTAGCCTAATGACTTCTCCAAGAGCTAATTGGAGCCAGGAGTGAGCCAACCTTGACTCCAATCAGTATGATGATATTGGATGTGTTGCTGATAGCTGTCCTGCCATTTAAAAACACACACCTGTTTTGGGTTTACTGGTTTCAAGAAGCACTGTCTGATGTGAACCATGCCTCGCAGAAAAGAGCTCTCAGAAGACCTATGATTGTTGACTTGCATGAAGCTGGAAAGGGTTACAAAAGTATCTCCAAAAGCCTTGATGTTCATGTGTCCACAGTAAGACAGACTGTCTACAAATGAAGAAAGTTTAGCACTGTTGCTACTCTCCCTAAGCATGGTCGTCCTGTAAAAATGACTGCAAGAGCACAGCGCAGAATGCTTCATGAGGTAAAGAAGAATCCTAGAGTGTCAGCTAAAGACCTACAGAAATCTCTGGCACATGCTAACATTTTTGTTGACACATCTACAATAAGGAAAACATTAAACAAGAATGGAGTACATGGGAGGACACCACGGAGGAAGCCATTGCTGTCCAAAAAAAAATATTGCAGCACGTTTGAAGTTTGCAAAAGAGCACCTGGATGTTCCACAGCACTACTGGCAAAATATACTGTGGACAGATGAAACCAAAATTGAGTTGTTTGGGAAGAACACACAACACTATGTGTGGGGAAAAAAGGCACAGCACACCAACATCAAAACCTCATCCCCACTGTAAAACATGGCGGAGGGAACATCATGGTTTGGGGCTGCTTTGCTGCCTCAGGGCCTGGACGGATTGTTGTCATTGATGGGAAAATGAATTCCAGAGTTTATCAACACATTTTGCAGGAAAACGTACGACCATCTGTCTGCCAACTGAAGCTCCACAGAGGATGGGTGATGCAACAAGACAATGACCCAAAGCATACAAGTAATTCAACAAAAAAATGGCTTCAACAGCACAGAATACACCTTCTGGAGTGGCCCAGTCAGAGTCCTGACCTCAACCCGATTGAAATGCTTAAGAGAGCAATTCACACCAGACATCCCAAGAATATTGCTTGGAATATTGCTACACTGAAACAGTTTTGTGAAGAGGAGTGGTCCAAAATTACTCCAGATCATTGTGCAGGTCTGATCTGCAACTACAGGAAACATTTGGTTGAGGTTATTGCTGCCAAAGGAGGGTCAATCAGTTATTAAGTCCAAAGGTTCACATACTTTTTCCTCCCTGCACTGTGAATGTTTACATGTTACTGGTCAATTAAACCATGGCAACATCTAATGTTTGTGTAGTATTATTTTAAGCAGACTGTGTTTTTCTATTGTTGTGACTTAGATGAAGTTCAGAGCACATTTTATGACCAATTCATGCAACACTCCATGTAATCCCAAGAGGTTCACATACTTTTTCTTGCAACTATAGTTGCTATAATTGCACTAGTTGTAATATTTTTTTCTGGAGTACTTGATAAGAAATAATGGATAATGTATAAGCATGGAGGAACAGAAACAGTTTTATATATTTAGCAGCTTGATTACAACATCTTCCATTATGTTTTAGTTCCTAACCATTTACTTACAGTAAATCTAGATTTTCAGTTTTTAATTTACTGTAACTTAACATATGGAAGGATTTTAAAAAACCCAAGTCATTTAATTCCTGTTATTTATAATAAATCTTTATATATTTATATTTATATATAATCAATATGTCCAGAGGAGGATTAAGGAGAAAGTTTTCTTGCCAGGATTTCCATCTTTTTCCTCAGAGTGCTAGAAATGTGAATATTACTGTAAATTAGCAAACTAAAAATAAAATATATCCCAACTAAAATAGTGTGTTCTTTTCTGGCTCAGGAGCAAAGGAGGTTCAGACCTGATTAGTTCTTTGGTGAGAGACACTCACCAAAGTGAGTGTATATCAGCTGTTATATACTGCATTTCCCCGAAAATAAGACCTAACAAGAAAATAAGCCTTAGCCTGATTTTTAAGCATGCTCCTCATATAAGCCCTGCTCCCAAAATAACCCCCAGTAAAGGTCGTCATTAGCCAGGAGTGTGTGGGGCATGGCCAGCAGTGGAGACGCTGAAGAAGCAGGGGCTGATGGTGTCTGGCAGCAGCCACAGCTCGTTGCAGTATAGGTGAGTTGATTATCTGTCCAAGCAGCAGGCGGAGGCAGAGGCGGGGGAAGGCACGTGATCTAGATGTGGGCCATGGGAGAGGCAAGAGTTGATGGGCCAGAGTGGGCAGCCACAGCTTGTCTTTGTGCAGCAGCACCAGCAGCAGACGGAGGCAGAGGCACAGGGGGAAGGCAGGCAATCCAGACACGCTGCACAGGCTGTAGGAAAGCCAAGAGACAGTAGGACAGAGGGGGCAGGCAGCTGCGGGAGGCTTGTGCTTGCCTCTCTCAGCTTGTTTGCGGCCTGCGCAGCACGTCGGGATCACCTGCCTCCCCCGTACCTCTGCCTCCATGTGCTGCTTGGACAGGTAATCAAATCACCTGTGTTGCACAAGCTGCGTAGCCCCAGAGTACACCGACCAAGAGACTGGCGGGCTGCAGCAACTGTCGGACACTGTCATCCCCCCACACGCTCACTGCCTCTTGTGAGCATGCTGGGGGAGTGGGGAACCCAGCCAGGCTGATCACCCTGATATCGTGTTTCCCCAAAAATAAATCCTAATGCTTATTTTGGAGCCCCAAAAAATATAAGACCAGGTCTTATTTTCCAGGAAACACTGTACTAGACTGAGTAGTTGACTCAGTAGTTGAAAAACATCTCAGAAGAAGGCAGTGGCAAGCTATATCTGTGGACAAGAAAATTGCATGGATATATCCATAAAGTCACTAGGAGTTGAGTTTAACTGAAAGGCTCTGCTTTTTACTAGAATTGTGTGGATTGCCCAACTAAAAAAATCTTGCTGCAAGGCTATTTCAGCATCACTTTTCCAGTTTAAATTGTCCCAGGAAAAAGGTGCAGTAACTAAGATATATCTTGAATGCATGTATACTGATCACTAAGGATAGTGATATACATTGAATGCATGTATACTGATCACTAAGGATAGCAATAAAAAGAGGTATAAATATGCATGTAAATCAGTGAGAAAGGCAATGGAGAATTCTCTTATAGTTTAAATATAGGTGATCCTATGCAAAATAATTTAGAATATAATAAGACTTCTATGAAAAGAACGGGTTGTTTGGTTAAGTCCCTTAAGGTCCATGTTGAAAACTGATTGTTTTTGAAGTTGGAAGAGAACTAAGATATATATTTAATGCAACTGATTATATGGAATACATTATAATTATTTCCTGCTATTTTAGTTAATTCAATTAAATAAGAAGCTATTTGATATCTCTCTTCTGCCCCCAGCAATGTCCCAGTTTTTCTGTGGTGCTTTCAATTAATATTTAACTGTTACAGTTCAGATTTTTATTAATGTTTATTTATTTTAATTCATTTTTATGCCGCCTATATACCCTACAAGGTAACTCTGATTATCAGTCTGATTATGCTCATTTACTATTGTCTAGGGAATGGTGATTTTAGAAGAATGTTCAGTCCCAAAAGACATCTTGAAGAAACGTACACAATTACCAGATCAAGAGGCATTGAATTCTATAGGGAATTCACAAGCTTTCCTACATAGGCAGGACGTTTGGCCAGAACATGATTTTGAAATGTCACCTAGCAGTCCAACTTTGCTTCTTCGTAATATTGAAAAACAGGTATTAAAATGAAATTAACACAATGTGCATTATTTAATATACTTTAAAATTCATTTATGTTTTAACTCATAATCCATAAAAACACTTCTACTTTTCTAAGTATTTCTCCCAGATGTAAAAGTGGTAATCCTTGCGGTATGATAGTCCATTCAATGAACATTTGAAGTTACAATGCACATCTCAAATCCGTTTCAAATTTTGCAGCCCCCCTCCCCACCCCCTGTGGTGCAATCCTTTCCTCTCTAAACCAGCATAAACTATTACGATTTCTTCTTAGCTCTGCCAGTGCTAGTTTTACACTAGTGGTGCTAAGAAGAAATCATGGTTTAACCTGGCTGGGAAAGAAAGGATTTCCATGGAAACAAAAGAGATCAGATTTCTTCTTTTCTCTAACAGCACTAGCTTTACGCTAGCTTTGTGCTGGTAGAGCAAAGAAGAAATCTGATTTCTTGTTTCCGTGGCAATCCTTTCCTCCCCAGCTAGAGTAAACCACTAAAATTTGGTGTAAAACTAGCGTTGGTAGAGCTAAGAAGAAATCGTAGTACTTTATGCTGGCTGGAGAGGTAAAGATTGCAACAGAAGCAAAATAGATTGGATTTCTCCTTGATTATGTCACATGGTCCAGCGAGGAAGCAGCCTTCTCTATCCTGACTTCCTGAGCTCGTCAAAATGTAAGTAAGTGAATGGTGATGGGGTGGGGTATGGAGGAGGCCCATATGGAGGAGGCTTTGGGAAACCCAGGGGGCAGGGGGCAGAGCATGGGATATCTCAGTGATGGGGAGGCCTCCTGGGAGTGCCTGTGCCTGCACTAGGCCTCCCTCAGTTTCCCCCATCTCTGAGTCACTCCATGCTGTACCTAATTTATTTATTTATTTATTTATTTAATTTTTATACTGTCCTTCTCCCGAAGGACTAATGATCCATGCATTCTTTAATAAATTCATTGGGGAAAGCAAGGACAGGGAGATCGTTAGGTGTTTCATTTAACAGTCCTCAATTTCTGGCATGAATGGGCAGACTCCATTAATGTCATAAGTCGAGGACTACCTGTATAGTTAGCAGGCAATGTATTAGGTTTACTCAGTAGGAAGGGAGTTCAAGAAGATTCTAGATTTGAATTGTATTTGTTTCTTTATGTCTTCATTAATTTTCTGTAAGGATGAAATATAATTTCTGCTTATACCATATTGAAGGTCTTTTATTGGTAAAATACTTATCAGCACAAAAAGAGAAATATTTCACATTTATAGAGAAAGAGAATTATAATCCTTGGCTTTTCCTTGTGCTTTACAGGTAGTATTCAATTTAAGATTAGCTGTTCAACTGTTCAAATATGCTTATATCAGAAAATAACCTTAATAAGTCATACGTTAACAGCCATAATGGAGCCACCTCAAGATCTCAGGGATTATTTCTCAGTAAGGGACATGGACACCACAATTGTAATTTGTTTTGGTTTTTGCATATATCAATGTCTTCTAAATTTTCATAAATCTCTTTAGGATTTGAGTTTGATATGGTCTATATTATTTTGCAAGGCATTTTAAAAATTCAAATTAACTCTTCATTTGATATTGGTAAGGTTCAGTTATGAAGCATAGAATTTAGGTATAATATGGACACAACTGATTTTTTTTAGTTAAGTACTTATAGTATATTAAATTGAATATATATTTTTTCTCCTTGTACCATTCAGAGTGCTCAACTGAGTGAAATAATAAGCAGTCTGATTGTTCCCCTTAATCTGTCTCCAACATCATCTTCACTTTCTTCAAAAACCTGTAAACAAAATGAATTGGTTAATGGTATCTCTTTAAGGTAGGTAGCACTTCGAAAACTAACATGATAACATCAGGGTAAGTTTAGCATATATGAGCATATATATAAAATGACAGCATTACCTTGACCTCATCAGAGAATTCCCCTCCTTCCAAAAAAGATACTGAAAGATTTACTTTTAACTCTTACAATTTGCTGTGTCCAAGGAACTCAAATAATAGAAAAATGTTAACAAATGGAAGGCGTACGGGTGACTATAGGTCAGTTATTCTATCTCCACCCAAGCCACTTCACAGGAGTGTTGTTATGGGGGAAATAGGAGGAAGAAGGAGTATTAGGTATGTTTGCTGCCATGAGTTATTTATAAAAATAATAAAGGGAAATATTTTTAAAAAAATACTCCAATTAGTTATCCAATAATTCAGGGCATGGAGATATGCAGTCCTTGAGTAATTTTTGGGTAATATTGTTCTCTGTGTTCTCTGGGCACATTTCAAGAATGAGCAGTATAACAAACCAAAATCCAGGGATTATTGTAAATAATGATGCTAGAATCTGACGCTTTAAATTTACATCATGACAATTTATACATTTAATTTTAGTAAATAAAAAAGGCAGGTGGTACAGGAACCTATCAGCTTCAAAAGACTTGTCTGGGAATATTGGTGCCCACAAGCACTGCATTGCCTACACTTAGTATAGATAACAGGTGGCCTTCGTTATATGTGGTCCTGTTAGCTGCGATTGATAATTAGAGAACAGGCCTCGATATTTTGAAACGTTTAAAAATATTGTGGTTAGGCTCTTGTTTATCATTACTTTACACATGTCAGGCGTTATTCCATAAGCAGAAGTAACTATTCAGGAAAACTTAGAAGAAATCCCAAAACTTCAAATAAGTAATATTTACTGAAGTAAATTAGATACCAAAGAATTTCAGTGGTTGCCAAGTTTCAAGAATGATCCCTATACAGAGAAAAAAATTCCAAAACCTCTTACTCTTTGATTTTCTTCCTGATCATTTGACTACTTGAGCCCTTCTTTTGAGTCAGTTGCTCCTTTACTCTGGTAGCTTTTTCACAACTTAAGAAGAGGGACTATTTTGGTGCCAAGAACTGTGGGGAGTGGGAAGCCACTTTGAGCTCACCAAGGGAAATTAGCACCAAATGCAAGTACATTGTGGAGGTACCCACAGTGTGTAGAAGATGGATGAATTGTTCATGGAAGAAGAAAACTAGAGGCACTGGAATCTAATTGTTCAGTACCCAAAGATTCAAAATCTCATTATTTACAATTCACGCTGGAATGTAACACAATATATCTGAATAACAAATATTATTTATGTATACATTAATTAAACTAAGTAAAAGAAAGAATGTATGAACCAAAAAACAACTGTCATGGATCCTTAGAGTTGGAATTTATCTCATGTAGTCCAACAACTGCTCAATGCATCTGCTAAAATATTTTGAATCTATGGTTATTCAACAGTTTGAAGACTTTCTGTTCTTTCTGTTCTAATTCCCAACCTGAATCTACTTACTTGCTGTTTCAATACATTTTTTCTTGTCCTGTCTTCAGGACAAAAGAAAACAAGACCACTCCTTTTTTTTATATTACTTTAATATATCTGGTAACACAACTGCTATAGTTCATAAAATCAGTTACTTAATTCTGATATAACGATAGATTTTTAAATTAATATATTTAAGTTAATATTAACTGTAAGTGTAACTGTAGTGTGAGTTTTTAATATGCTTGACAACCTGGGATAATAGTTAGGTATATTTCAGAGAATCAGAGAACAAAGAAGAAATTTCATCTTCTAGTAGTTGCCTGGCTGATCAACAACATCTGAAGAGAAGAAGGAAAGAAAAGATGAAACTGAAAACACCTACTGTTGCTCTGATGAGCACATCTGCTCGCACTAGACCACTTCTGAGTTTCCAGAGAAGAAAGTCATATAGAATGAACACAGGTTTCACTTTGAATAACCAGGTGCAGATGTTTTCCCACTTTCTTAAATATAGTGTTAAGATTCCAGCCAATAGATACATCAGTATGTCAATCCCAGTATGTTTGTATGTATATATATTATTTTTACATATTATTTCTGTTTTTGTGAGAGCCTTGAATATATAGTATAAATGTGAGGCTGGCTGTACACAACACTTTCATATGTCTTGCAAATGTCATATTTTAATTAGATTCAGTGAAAGAACAAATGTTATTCATATTATTCTGTACTTCTTTAAAGTAAGAATCAAACATGCAAAGCCAAAATTAGGCATATATTGCAGAAGAGTACATGCAATTCTGTCCAGAGAATATTTAAATTGTTATAAATAAAGGGGGTGTCAGAAACCATCTGCTGTTTTGCAGTCAACATTCCTAACTTTTGGTTTTATTTTTTAAAATCAAAAGTCAGCAAAAAAATTGTTTACTTCTTAAGTTCTTCAAGTAATCTTATTTATCGGCTTAGAAGCATTTTATCGCTTCTCAGATTCTGTGTAACTTTTAAAAAAACAGTTTGGTTTTTAGGATGATTGTTGAAACATCCTAAGATGTTTCATGATGCATAAAACACAAAAATATATCCATAACAATATTTTATTAGATTAGCCATAGGCCATAACACAATACAGGTAATCCTGAAGATCATTTAGTGACCATTCAAAGTTACAACATACCTCCCAAAAGCCATGGGCTTATAAAAGTTATCTGGTCATTCACACTTATGAATGACCAGGAGACTTCATAACGTTGCAGAGACGCTGAAGAACACCCACCTATCTCTTCCCACCACCATCCTCGCCCTGCTAGGTCACCAAAGGCACTGGGCCAGCTCCCCGCTCTCCCATTCCACCCCTCACAATCCTTGCCTACCTTCCTGAGATCTGCAAAACTCAGTATATTGTGTGCCATTCTTACTGGGCCATGTGGAGCAGCCATTTTCAAACTGACCTCGGCAAAGCAGCATTTTCCCAGCCTTCTGCCTTTCTGTATGGCCTCTTTAACTCAAAACAGGATAATGAGCCACAGTTTGTGCTTTGAAGTTTCTATATTTCCTGGTAAAAAATGTTTTTAAAGGAAAGGGGAGAAACAGGAGCTGATGCAGTGACATGGAAAATGGACAATGAAGGGTTCAGTGTTAAAAGGGCAATGCAGGGGCAGGGGGGGAGAACAGTTTTGTCTTCCAGGTCAGGTTTCAAACAAGGCAAAGCAGCTCCCTCTGCATCGCCCTTATCTTGGGATGGGGGAGGCCCCAGGCAGGCATCCCTGAAGCACCTCATGCACATTTAACCACCCCTGCATTCACCCCTACATTTGTTTAATGTATGCATTGGGGTGATCCAGGATGAGGGCTCTTTCACTCAACAAGTTTCAATTAAAGTTCTCACACCTTACAACCAAAATGGGCAGGCTCCATTACTTTCATAAGTTGAAGATTACCTGTACAGAAAAATTGAATAAGACTATTGATAACAAAACAAAAAGAAAAACTTGATTCATATGTTCTTATCACTTTATAGTTTACCTCAGTTATATTGACATGTGGCTCTCAGTTGCACTGTTTTATTCAAAAAGGGGACCATTTTATTGTAATATTCTGACTGCGCTTTTAAAATATGTTCTGAGATATGGAGACAACTAACATTCAAATAATATACAATATATATTATATCCTCAGTTTCTGCTGTACCTCCAACACATGTACATTTATGATAGGGGATTAAACCAAACCCAAAGGTGCTTTTCAAAAGGCAACTGGACTTTGTTGTTGTTTTCTTGAAAATATTTCACTTCTCATCCAAGAAGGTTCTTTAGTTCTGACTGAATGATGGGGAGTAGAAGGATCCTTCCATTTCCCCACCATTCAATCAGAACCGAAGAAGTGAAATGTTTTCAAGGGGGAAAAAACCAAGAAAGTCCAGTTGCCTTTTGAAAAGCATCTTTGGGACAACTCTGACCTGGATGATTGAGAATCTCGATAGAGATTTAACTAAACATTTCATATTTTACCATTGTATCTAGTTGTTCAAATATCACCTGGTTAAATATCCTACTAAGATACTTGGGCATTTTTGTAATTATATTTTTTTCAGTTTCAAAATTATACTTGTAGCTTATCCATCTTGGCATATAAATCTTACTGAGCATCTTTGTGCATCAGTTTCTTAATTTGTCCAGACACAGCTAAACAAGACATAGGAAGCCCACAGTTTCTGATACAACTTGTTAATTATAAATACAAATTGAAATTGATTCTATTCTATCAAGTATAATTTTGAGAATATTAATCTCCATAAAAATAATTTTCCACTAAGTTTTATACCCTGTGATTTTTAAATCAGTACAAAACATATGCAGTGTATTCCCAACTCTGCTCTAACCGTAATAGCTTTTAGAGTCCTTTGGTATATCCAGTGTACTCAAGTGACATGAATGTGTTTGTTGTAAAAGTAATAACATGTTTTAAACATCATACTTTAACCCCATATAAGAAGATACAAGAACATGGACTTCATTAATTTTAACAGCAAATTCATGCTTATTATCATTGTAAGGGAGCTGCTACAATGATGAGGGAGCCATGAAGTCTCAGAAAAGACTAATAAGTAAGGAAAAGTGCTAAAATGTTCTTTTGGCTCATCATCTAAAAACCTTTTACAAAGACCACAGCATTTGACTTAGAAAGAACTACCAATAATTGTATTAATAAAAATCTTGAGGCCCTTTTTGCCCCAGATGAAATATGACCATTAAGCCAGATCCAGATCCACACATTTTATACCTGTTCTTTTAAGGAGGGCAATTTAACTCCTTTCAAAATAAACATATATCCTGAATTTTAGCCTCTAGAATCCACGAAACATTTGTATTGTTAACATGCAGCTTCAATTTCTACTCTAGATTCAATTTATGCTTTATATGAAAAGAAACTATTCAGTGTAACAAAACTCCTTTAGCTGCATTCAAATATTTTCTGTAAGTGTGTGTTTGTGTGTTATGATGGAATTGCTTTTACAACAAAAATCACCCACCAGTATGTTTAAATTTATGAATTAATATCCAAGATTTTTCCAAATGTAAGTTAATATTACCCCCCTCTGTGGTGTATTGCAATAGAAAAAAAATCATGTTAGTTAAATCTGTAACACTTCAAAATGATTCAGACACTTACCTCATGCAAGCACAGCTACTCTTTCCCCTTCTTAAAAAGTCACATGAACTTTAATGAATAGATTCCTTTTTAAGGTATATAACATGTATTGCAAGGAAGAAACAGAGGAAAAGGCACATCAGGTATTAGTTAATTTTTAGCCTTTCCAGAATAAAAGAAATCCGGTGAAATCAAACTTCACCTAGGTAGGAGCAAAATTCGTCTTTCATGTGGATCCTACTTCGAATAAGGCTTTTTCCTATTTATCCTATTTGAGATCTGATGGTGACATAAGAAAGGACTATTTCAGTGTTTTCTGGTAATTAGCAGATTCATGTAGACAAGGTTCCTAAAATATCTAGGTTTTAGGATATCCATCTTTGCACTGAAGGCTGAGCTGGGAATACCCCCAATACAAAATCATCTAACAATTATTTAATTGCTGGTTTCAGAATCCATCAATGGACTCAGACTATAAAAACTGTCTTTTGAAGAGCAGATTTTCAGCAGTTCTCCTGCACTTGTGCTAGTCATACTATTTCACAATAGGGATTTTCTGTTCACTTCCCCAGGTCAAGCAGACCTGAAAGCTAGCTAAAGTTTCAAAAGCTCCTGGATTTCACTGCCCATGATGACATAGCATATCTTAAGTGTACCAAGTCTTTGAAGAGGCTGGCACAACATAAATCAGATTTCCAGGTAGAAAGCATTTAATAATTTACATGCCTCAGCACCTTAGAAGACCTTTCTCTAGAGCTAGATTGAACCACACAATTCTATGGTAAAGTATGAGAGATTTCCTAAAGTACTTTTTGCAGAAAAATCTTATATTTTTCAAAAAAATTGTATATTTCTGGTGGTTCAGTTATTCAAGGTGCTGCTGTTACTCTGTAGCAAGAATTAATTGCCTAAACCTTTTTAATAATCTAAGCCATACTGGAACAGTCAAAATTAATTATACTTTTTGCAGAGAATGATCTTGTATATTACTAGAGGACTGTGTCTTTTATATCAAAGACCATCTAGAAGAGGATGGATCATGTAGAATAGATTTGGGTTGATTGCAGAGACAACAATATATTATGAAGGTGTTCTACTTTTATCTTAGTACTATTTTTAGAGTTTCTTAATATAGTCAAATGACCAAACAATACATTTACTTTTGCTTAAGGCATTGTAACATTTAAGAAGTGATAATGAGTCCTTTGTATTGTGTTTGAAAACAGATTATGATATAATAGTAGTGCTACATGTTCTAGAATGCTTTCTCTGGTTAAAAAAATATCTCTCTTCTACTAGCTGAAGTTTCTAGTATCTACATGTTCTTCCTGCATCAACTCAGAAAGCTTAGATTGCCCAAGGAGCTGCTGATACAGTTCTACGGAGAAATTATTGAGCATGTCATTTGTACCTCAATAACTGTCTGGTTTGGCACTGCAACCAAACAGGATAGATACAGACTTCAATTTCTACATACTCCTCACATCCTGGACATAATCTATTTCAACTTCTCCCCTCAGGACGCTGCTATAAGGCATTGCAAGCCAAAACTACTAGATACAAAGATAGCGCCCCCCCCCCCCCCCAATGCCATCACTGCTGAACACTTAATTCTGACATCACTGTCTCATTTCTTATCCTCTCATCTTTCCTACTATTTTCTCCAATTGGTTTCTTATGATTTATCAATTGTTGTTTATTATGATCTATGACCTATTACTTGCTGTTTATATGTATACTATGAGCTTATGCACCGGAGACAAATTTCTTCTGTTTTCAATCACACTTGGACAATAAAGAATTCTATAATTCTATGATCATCAGTTAGGAATTTCTGGAGAAAAGACAGACAAAGTGCATATTAATTAAGCAAAAAATTAGTTCTTTTGGTTCAGTAGGATCACAACATATAAGGTGGTAAATTTAAAGTTTCAATAACTATTGTTAAAATGTTTTCTACATGTATATATGACTTTTATTAAAACTTGTATGCATGTATAGTCACAAAAAGTTAAACTTAATAATTTGTACTATATTAATTTAGATTAGATGTATTGCTTGGTAATTGTGGCCAGATCCATTGTCATTAGAAAACAAATACAATTAGAACAGTTTAGTTTTGTTGTAATGTCATTATTTAAGAAAAGGGTTGAGCACAAATTAACCCAAACAATGAACTTTGTTTTTTAAGGGAAATATAGCCCATCAAAATCTAGTAGAACTGTGTCATTGAAGAAGTGATTTATTTTGTTTGGATTTGATTTCAGTTTTAGCACAAGTTTGTTTTAGGATTGGTCAAATCATTATTCCATTTGTTCAAATCTATATGCCATTTTATAGGCTTTGCATCAGGGCAGTACCTTGTATAATACGGAAGAGATTGCAAGCAGCAAAAGAAGTACTTACGAGTTTAGCACTAATTCTAGTATACACAAACAACTCATGTTGGAACTAGACACATCATTCCATCCTGTTTTATCATTTTCTTCAGGTAAGTTAGTTACTTGCTATTGCATGGATAGTTATTCTAAAAATCTTAATATAGTATAAAAATCATTACAAAAGAACATTTTCTTAAAGCTGATTGTTATGATAATCAAATCTCTAATTAGTTTTGTCCGTGTGCTGGAAAGTCATGGTACAATCAACACATATACATACATTATTTGGTGTGTAAGAATCATGGACTAGGAAAGCACTTGCTTATTCCCATTAGGAATCCAAAGTAATGATTTTAATGTGTTCATAGTTTGAATGGTCTACATTTGAACACATCCAATAAAAGGACACATACCATTTTTTTAGTTAATTGATTCCATTTATATAATTGTTTTTATTGTTAGTTCTTTTTCCTAATGTTCAAAGGAGATTTCAGTTTTTATATCTTATTCTGTAGTCTCAGTCACTAGGATGATAGAGAATGTGTTAAAATCTGGATGTTACATCAGAAAAATGCTGTCATATCCTCCACAGTCATTTCAAAACTGAGCAGTTTCCACCATCTCTTTGCATTGGTTTTAGCCATTCTTATTGCTATTATTTGAACCTGTTGATAGTTGATCTGAACCCAGTGCATAAGAACTGGCCATAATTTTATAAATAAGTGAGGACTAGCCATTGTACTTTATGGATTCCATTGTGTGAGATAAAAATGTAATTCTGATGTATCAAGCAAAAACCATACTTACTGAACAATATGTGATCAATTTCAACAATGTTAGTTAGTTGTTGGCTGATCTACCGTACTTAGACAGATCAAGCATTGGTAAAAGCAATTATAAAGAAATTAGATCAGTACTAGCTTAATTCTGTCCTTGGAGAAACAGTCTCTTGAGGAAGTGCTAGTTACGGTCTTTATTTATGTGATGTTGTAGATTTTCATCATATCATATTTATAGATGTAAATTTTAACATCTATAAATGTTAAAAACTGCTGAAATGTACACAATATGACAATATTCTCCCTCTTGTTTCTGCTTTGTGTTGAACTCTGTTAGACTCTTTAGACACCTAAAGATGAACAATATGATACTTGTTTTAGATAAACAGAGATACAATTGATAATAAAGCTTGTAAGTGAAAATTTCATGCCAGGTTTTTAATATTTACAGTTTTAATATATTTATCTATCATGTTGTTTTATTGTTGATATTATTTTATTGCTAACTGTAGCCCCCCAGAGTTAGATATAAGATGGGGAGCTATGTACAGTAAATGTTTTAAATAAATAAATGAAGTTATCTATTTAAATATTTTTTGCAGATGTTCCTCTACATGTTCATTTTAAAACTTTACTCAAAAAATATGAGATCAAAGGTGATGCTTTTGAAGGTGCTGCTCTTGGTTTAGCATACAAAATGTCTCCATTAAATGGTATGCAGGATAAAAAAACTATTTATTCAATAGTTTGTTGGTTTTCCTTTGTTTTTATATTTCTGATTGATAAGAACTAGTATTTAATACAATTGCAATATATATATATATATATATATATATATATATATATATATATATATATATATATATATATATATATATATACATACATACATCTGCTTGCTTTGAACTGAGATCATCATTCCATTTTTGTAGTGAAAATTCATCTGACAAAGGTCCGACCAAATATTTTATATTGTATGCACCTTTGGAAAATGAAATTTATCCATCTCTGATTTGCACTTACTCTATACTAATGAATATATCAAACCAATTTTTTTTTTACTAGAAATTACTATTAAAGAATCTTCCTGATTGGTGAACAAATCATCTTTCAAATATATAAATTAATAATATCTATTACTTAAAACAGTTTGATTTAAAATAAATCTATGTGCCCTTCTGTATCTAATAAATTTTACAGCAAGGAAAATATATACTGTATAAATTGTGCCCATCTATAAATTGTGACTGACATCATTGACCAGTTTTGATATATTTTTGGCTTTAAGTAATTCAACGTCTTAAAAGCATACTGCCAGAAATTAAACATTTTCTGTGTTATTTAAATAGATAAAGAACCACAGTAAAATTATGTTCGTTTTTATTTTAGTTTTTAGTCAAATTAAAGCTCCTCTTCAACAGTTGAGCCATGGATATGAATCCAGTTGTAAATATCAAAGTATGGCAAAAGTATCTGAACTGTTTTCAGAGGGAAGGAGGAAAAGACATTTAAGCGAGACATTGTCTGGTAAGTACATAGTACTCATGATACAATTATACTGGATAGGGTTTTTTTTAAATGTACCTGCCAGCACCGCTGAAAAAAGAGCACTGCACCTTTCCAGGTTATAAATTATCTTATATCCTGAATAATCCAATTCTCTGAGTGTTGAGGCACATTTTAAAATGCAGTAGTCCATGGATACTTTAAGAACTAGATCAATTTGGCATTCTACATTCATAATGAGAAACATCTCATTATTGTTAATGAGCAACATCTCTTAAACATAGCTTCTTTTTAATACAATATTTTTGTGGAGGAAAATTGTCTATAATTTGCTTACAAGGGAATTCTTTTAGTGACAGTTACCTGACATCATCAAGAGGGCAAGATCCTATGGTAAGGACACATTTTTTAACCAATGTACAAACATTAAGACCCAGAGTCTGATCTCTATTTTCATATCTGATTCAAAGCATAAGGCACATTGGAGACCTAAAACTCTGCACAGAGGAATTTGGACTGGATTTATTCTGGTAGGGAAAATGTGTCTTCACTAGTAAATTAAATTAATAAAAACTTTAACAACAAGTCATGACTGCAAATCAATAGGATGAAATAATAATTCTCTATTTGAACTCAAGGATAAACTCTTGTCTATTTATTTCAACCTTTGTAAAAAGCTAAAACTTATGTCCAATTGTAAGTGAATAAAGAGCTCCATTTATATGTCCCATAGTACTTTACATTAAATAATTCATTAGGCTATATGACACTGATTACGATATATAACATCTTTGTCCAAGAAGCAACCCTTTGAAAAATATCAAAATGAATTGTAAATATAGCGCCCATGCTTCCATGGGTCAAACAAAAAGTTTTCTCTATGCCCAAAGACAGTAATATTTGAATCCTTCCATTTTCAAGCTAAAGCTATTGCACCCATTAAAATGTTAATATTATCAGAGTTCTACAGACCTATTAAGTTTGGAAAAGCTTCACTCACGTTTCTGTGATACTCATGGTTTCTGCTATGTAATCTTCCTAAACTCCCATTAACAGGATCCCATTAAAAAGTTGTTGAGAGGCAATATACAGATTTAATAAACTACTAGTATTGTTTTAGTATTATAAATAAAATTGTTGCTTACTTGTCATTTTTCAAGAAGCAAGATGGTCGGTGAATTTATTTCTCCTGACCAGTATCTCTAAATTGGAGTGTACATGGGGCTCAAGAATGAGAATGGAATGAGCAGATCTCATTATATTTACTCGTTGTTTTACATGTAAAAGCTAGTAGTAGGGTGGCAGAGTTAATATTCCTAATTTTCCTGAACCCTTCCAAAGATGAAAGGTACTGAACAGAATTTCATGTGAATGCACATACAAACATAATTGTTATTTTAAGTTCTGAACCAATGTCTCATTTCCTAAATCAGAAATGAAGAGCACAATGAACTAAAAATAGCATGTAATTAAAGAAAACAGTTGAACAATTTAGCTACACTGTCTATTAAAACTGTCCCTTTTTTATAGGTTCTATATAAAATCATTATCAATAGAATAGAATAACAGAGTTGGAAGGGACCTTGGAGGTCTTGTAGTCCAACCCTCTGCTCAGGGAGGAGACCCTATGCAATTCAGACAAGGTGGCTGTCCAGTCTCTTTTTAAAAACCTCCAGTGACCGAGCATCCACAACTTCTGAAGACAAGCCATTTCACTTGTGTATTGTTCTCACTGTCAGGAAATTTCTTCTTAGTTCTAGGTTGCTTAAAAAAGTAAAAAATAAAGTTTACTTAAAAGTTAATTAAAAAGATGTTTCCTTTTAGTACAGTATATGACTCAAGCTCTAAAACTGATGGTAGCACGGACAACCAATTCTGCGGTAACAAGTGGTATATTTCCATATTCATGCATCCAACAAAATGAAATTCAATGTAGAGAAACATAAGGTTTTACACTTAGGCAAGAAAAATCAAATGTATTGCTACAGGTTACATGAAACCTAGCTCAATAGCAGAACTGTGAGAGGAATCTTAGAGTCCTAGTGGACAGCCACTTAAATATGAGCCACTAATGTGCAGCAGTAGCCAAAAAAAGCCAATGCAATCCTAGGTTGTTTTAACAGAGGGATAGAATCAAGGTCATGTCTACCAATAGACAGTGTAGCTAAATTGTTCAATTGTTTTCTTTAATTAAATGCTATTTTAGTTCATTGTGCTTTTCATTTCTGATTTAAGAAATGAGAGCATGGTTCAGAACTTAAAATACCACTTTATAAAGCCTAAGTAAGGCTTTATAACATAGAATAATGCACCCAGTTTTGTTCGCCATATAATAAAAATGTAGAGACTTTGGAAGGAACGCAGAAAAGAGCAACAAAGATTATTAGGGGACTGAGGACTAAAACATATGAAGAACAGTTGCAGAAATTGGGTTTGTCTAGTCTAGTGAAAAAAAGGACCAGGGGTGACATGATAACAGTGTTCCAATATTTGAGGGGCTTCCACAAAGATGAAGGGGTTAACCTATTTTCCAAAGCACCAGAAGGCAAGACAAGAAACAATGGATGAAATTAATCAAGGGGAGAAGCAACCTAGGATTGGAGAAATTTCCTAACAGTGAAAACATTACTGGAGGCTTTTAAGAAGAGACTGGACAGCCACTTGCCTGGAATGGGAGCTGGACTAGAAGACCTCCAGGTCCTTTCCAACTCTGTTATTCTGTTCTGTTATCTGGGGTGAAAAAGTTATAATAACTGCATTACTAGCCTACTCTCTACTCTAGATACGCTTTTGCAAGCATCTACATTATATGTTTATTATCAATTAATTTTGTTAATTTTGTCATTTGTTCATGGCAGGAGCAAATGATAGTTGTGAAGCATTGTCTTTTCAGCATGAGGGACAGGAGTCTTATAGTAATTTTACAGCAGCATCCAGTGTTGACATGTTATCTAGATCTAGTCACAGTATCTCATCACAGGTATGATAATATTGTTATATTGCCTATTTTTTTTTAAAAAAAATATTTGTTTAACTTTTAAATAGCTTCTATGAGGCAATGGCATTTTTTCTGTAATGATGAATCTTGAAAGCAATTTTTAGTTTTTAGGAACTATTTGTCTTTAATGAATTTTAAATCATATCTCATGCTTCAGCAAATTTCTTAAAATTAAAACGTTATTAAATATAGGATGGATTTCTGAATGTATCTGCTTAGGTGACTGCTAAAATTACATCACATTATTTAATAGCAAGACAAATTACAGTTTATTTTTGTTCCTAAGGCCTTTTAACAGAATATACAGAAACCGAGTGATTCAGAAGCTGAATCTTGGCCTTGAACTATAAAAGCCGTCTATAATCCTTTAAAAAGTGCCCTGCATTATTTTTTTCTGAGGCATCTTCCCAATGCCACAAAATGTTGAAAACATTTGTAATAATGCACCAAACTTAAGTGTACTTTCTGGTTCTTTTTTCTTTAAAATCAACCGAACATTCTCTTCCTGCCTGGTTTTCTCCATTTTTCTTTTTCTCATTTCCTGTCTATATCTTTATCCCTTTCCAAGTCTTCTCTGTGTGATCTTCTGAAAATGTCTTTGTTTTTCTAATCCAGTCTCTTCATAGCTCTCCCATCAAGTCTTTCAACAATCTTTATCAAGAAATGGAAATTCTTTTTTAATTCTTCTCTTTTTGTAGTGCTTTGGCCTTGCTATTTACCAGAGAAAAAACTTAGTCACCTGTTAGATAGTACTTTATAGTGTTACCTTTCTTATCATCTCTAGGGAAAAATAAAGATGCTATGACTAGAAGCCTGTGCTTTGCCCTGAAGGAATTGCACTCCTTGGGGCAGTTCAGTGTGATGGTTACTTAAGGGAAGTTTGCCAGACTATGGGCACTATAGTGACTAGAAGTGATTATTTAAGCATTTATCTTTTTTCTCTTATCTAAGCAACCATAGTCACATTTTAAAAATGCTTTTAGTTTTCTACATTCTATACATTTGAAATAAGTATGACTTTATAAAACGAAGAAAAAACATTGCCAGCTTCAAAAGAAAATATTACATAGAAATTAATGTATTTATTTGAGTTTGAAAGCTTAGTATTATTACTAATACGTGCACTGAAATTTGTTTTTATATAGCTTTTTAATGTAATTAATGAAACAATTTTTAAACAGCTCAATTCAAGGCGGAGACTGAGAAGTGAGTGTTCCTATGACATAGACAATATTGTTATTCCTATGTCATTAATTGCACCATCAAAACTGGAGAAACTTCAGTATAAAGAAATTCTTACCCCAAGGTATTTGAAATTTTATTGAATTTTATACATAAATAAATAATATAAAACTTTGTTCTGATAGAAAGCATGTTGTATACAATTGACAATATTGTGGAAAGGTCTAGTCATGCTACTTATTAGGGAAATGGATGTAGTGCCTATAACACAGCTCTTGGGATTTGTTCTTAATGCTTTCAATTATAGTCTGACTCTTGCTACAGATGTCTTATGTTGGTTAATAGATCACAAGTTTCTATATATCTAAATTTCTTTTCTGTGAAACAAAGATATTAGAGACCTATCTCATAGATTAATGGCAAAGCTAATTCAGAAAAGTTGTAGGATTTGTATTGCTAAAGATAATAAGCTCTCTTTATTGTTGATCAAATCATACAACTTTCAAATGAATGAACAGACTTCAATTAAATTAATGTATTATCTATGTATATAATATTGCAGTAGGCACAAAAGATTAAGATACTTAATTTAGATTAAAATTCTTAAATATTTAAATGTTAAACTGTACACGTTTAAAGTAAAATGTTTCATTATACTGTGTAAATTCAGAATTTGGCACCATCATACTACATATATCCATATGTTACATTAATTTATAAAAGCTTAAAAATCCAGTTGCATGTAAACATTTAGGCATTCCTCATGAAACCGTTTTAACAAATCCCCAAGGGAACAGAAGCTGATACACTTCTATATAATATGGCAAATGCAAAAGTTTGGACATCCTTCAAGTTGATTCAGCTGTCGCCCTCCTTTTCTGTAAAGTTGTTAGAAGTATTAAGTTACTAATGGCGAATGAATCAGATCTATGATTGCCTAGGAGAAATAATTAAATATTTTCAACAATCATGAGCTTTCTGAGCATTTAAAAATGGAAATAATCTACTTTTGAAATGCAGTGGAGGGCTATAAAATATCTAAATATCTAAACACTTCTACTTATTTCAACTGAAAGAAACATTATTAAGAAATGGAAATTAAATGGAATGGAAAGATCCAAAAAACTGAGAAAAAGCTGTGCCTTTCAGAACTAAACAGCATCTGATGTACAGATCACAAACCTCCTCCTCAAAAGGTGAACTGACACAGGAATACTGGGTTACAGGTCCACTGTATAACATTATTTTCCCAACAGTGGTCCACAGTTATCAGAAGGAAAACTTTTATCTTTGAAACTATGACTTAGTTTCAATAGTCATAATGTTAGTATTTATTTATTTATTTATTTATTTATCGTATTTATATGCCGCCCTTCTCCCGTAGGACTTGGGGCAACTCACAAGATAAAACAACATGACAATAAAATGATATTAAAATAATCCAATTTAAAATCCCCAAGCAATTAAAACTCACAGCAGATCAGGGAATTTGCTGAAAAAGCCATGTCTTTAGGTCACCGCAGAAAGTGTGGAGGTCAGGGGCTGTCCGGAGCCCAGTGGGTAACTCATTCCAGAGGATTGGTGCAACCACAGAGAATGCCCTCATCCTGGGTGCCACCTGCCGACATTGTATGGCCGATGGCACCCAGAGGAGGGCAATCCTATGTGAGCGCACTGGGTGGTGGGAGGCCGGTAGGAGGTGGTCCTGCAAGTACCCCGGGCCCATGCCATGAAGGGCTTTATAGGTAAGCACCAGCACCTTGAAGCGGATCCGAAGGACCACCGGCAACCAGTGCAGCTCGCGTAGGAGTGGTGTTACACGGGAGTAACGGGAGTATATATTTATAAGCTTGAGATGTTTTGGAATAAGATACTTTGGACTAATGAAACCAAAATTAAACCGATTAGTTATAACTGCACAATATATCTGGAAGAGAAAGGATGAAGGATTTGTAAAAGAACAAAAAACAAACCACACCTGTTCATTTAGGGGTTTATTAAAACATACAATTTGACCAGAAATGCCTAAACCTTTTCATTCAAACTGTGGATATTTCCTCACTTTTCAGTCATTTATCAGTGAATTATGATGACTACATTTAAGCAGCTGTCAGAAGCAACCAGTGTGTCTCTGCTTTCAGACATTCACAACATTTGTTTGTCATTACTGAGGTTCATTGCAAGTATGTGAAACTGTATCTAGTCTATCAGGACTTTGCTACCTTAGCTACCTTAGAAAGAGGAAAGAAAATGAACCAATTACAAAGGTAATTCTTTGGTTAATATAAGATTTCTGATAGAAGAATACCAAGAAAGTAGAAAACACAGATGAGAAATATTTGTTTAAAACAGGAGAATATATTGCTCATTTGTGCAGGCTGTTAATAAACATGTAGCTATGTAGCACTATGAAGAATCGCATAAAAGCAGATACTATGTTACTCAAAAGCAAAGTTAATTGCTTTAATTTCATTTAGGATAGTCTTTTCCATAAGCAAAAGATTGCAGAAAAAAAATATCCCTTAACCATGATCTTACTGAATCTCCAATTTTAAAATTACATGGGAACACATAGTCTTATGTTCAAATAAACACAGTACATTGGTGCATTTGTACAAATGATTTGATAAAAAGAGAAACTTACCTTAATATCAAAGCCAATGACTTTGGAACAGATAAATATTAACTATGAGAAAGAATTCAGTTATGTAATTGAATCGGTAGGTGTATTTGCAGTGTTTAGAGTAGAAATTGTTTTTCATAATGAATTAGAGTTGAGTTTTATCTGAACAATTTTCAAAGAAGAATCTTTTTTATCAACAGCTGGAGAATAGTTAGCCTAAAGCCTTTAGAAAAACTGCATGAGGATGAAGAGAAGGTAAGGTGTATTTATGATCAGCTGTTGTTTTGCTGTTGTTTTACAGTGAGGAATTTTATATTTTTCCTTGCAGATAAATTATTATACATCAGGATTGTGAAAGCATTGAAATGAAAGCATGTTAGCAAAGCATTCTTGAAATCTGAAAGTAGATATTTCCTTTAGGAGGTTTGGATGGCTGCTTCAGTTATTAACATACAATACTGGAGCCACAAGTGAAATGAAGCAGCTATATATGCACAACTGCATATTCAGAGACTGGGAACACTCTTTGAAGCTACCACAAAAGTCTTTCAAAGGATATAACTATTTTCACATTTCAAGGAGTAATGCCATTGTACAACTTACTGTATATGAAGAATAAGATAAAAGTTGTAATAAAAATAATTATTATAAAATAATAAAATTATAAATACTTTGACTATTTTTTATCTAAAACTATAGAGGAGAGTCAGTTTGGTATAATTATTAAGGCATCAGGCTAGAAACTGGGAGATCATAAGTTCTAGTCCTGCCTTAACACAGAGCTAACTGGGTAACCTTGGGTCAGACACTCTTCCTCATCTCTAGGAAAAAAGGCAATGGCAAACCACTTCCAAAAATACTGCCAGGAGAAATGCAGGAACTTGCAGGAGTCAGCATGGTACGAACACATGCACACACACACAATCACACACAAAAGGCAGAAGAAAAAATATAATTATTCTTGTTCTGAGATGGGTGAAGGACAGGTTACAAAAGAGAATATTTTGAGAGTTTATACTAAAATTGGGTCAACACTATAGCATTGGTTAGGGCAGGTGTCCACAAATCTACTGACCAGGGTCAACTATGCCTTGATTTTTCAATAATCCATGTTTGTTATTTGCTTGTTAATGATATTTGTAGCCTGTCCAAATTGTGACAGTGAACAATTATGAATATAAATCAACTACACAATAAAAAGGCCAAATATAAGCATGCCTAGATTTCCTATGATAACTGCCCATAATCAAAAAGGGCCAAATGCATAGAAGTAATCATCGATTTACAACCACAATTGGGACCAGACTTTCCATTGCTATGCAAAGAAGTTGTGAGTTGCACCTGGGGTCCCACATACTGTTATGAAATAGTCCAAGCACATAGCGAGCAGGATGAGAGTTCCATCACCACAGCATCCTGGCTCACCATCAAGAGCTGGGCAAAGGCCCTAGCCTTGATGTCTGCTTATCATATAAGCAGAAGCTTAAACCCCAGAAAGATCCTTAAATCACAAACACTTCTTTTACTGAATTTGGGGCAATTTTAATTGTATCATATTTCATATAAATATTGAATAACATAGGGGTAATCCCTGAGCTTGTGAGATACCATATTGGAGTCCTTTTCTCTTCCCTAATCACCATAATACTTCCAATCCTTCACAATGTCATGGTCATGACATTGGCTGCCATCAAATTAATAGGTGAGCTAATAGGATATAGAGGAGCAAACTTCCCATCTCCATGGAAGAGAAAAAGCAACATTTTTTTTTTTTTATTTTGCAATCTTATCATAGTAAGAGAAAAAGTTTCAGTCCATCTAGGTCTTTAAAAACAAGAATGGAGCAGGCTAGGTATGTATTCATTCATGTAAACTGATGGAGTGTCTGAAAAGAGAGGCTGTGGTGGTAGATGGGGGAAAAGATAAGGCAAAATATTTATTGCTCACTCTTGTATTTGGCCCAGATTCCCACCGATGCTCAATCCTAAAATGGGTTTCTTTTTTATTAAATATAATGTTCTTAAGAGCCATTTATACATTTATGTGGTTTTAGGATTATTCTACTGTTTTTTCCATGTTTAGTAAAAATGAATTATACTGTACATTTGTACAGTATATTTTTAGAGTGCTGAATTCATAACTGTTTTGTGAGAAGACTGTTCTCATTCATTAAATAAGATTTATAATCTGAGTATTCTAATACTTAGGCAGAAGATCTGTCTGATGATGTCTATGCTGCACGTCATTCAAAATATGAAGACAAAGAAAAAGCACGGTGGTCACTGTGGGAAAAGTGTCGATGTCCTAGAAGGAATAGGCAGGTTGAAATTTAAAAATATTGGAATTACATTTTTGTTTATTGCTAGTAGTCTCAAATTCTTCAGCCAGTTTCTCTTACAAAATTAGTTATGTTATTGGAGCTGTCTGAATCTTGCTTTCCTATTATTCAAATGAAAATTTACTATTGCAAATATAATGCTCGTGTCAGCATTTGTATCTAATTCTTACATAGGCAAGATGATTGACTTAATACTAATTGTAGCTGCGCATGAACTAAAAAGTATGTGTTGATTTTTCAGCATAGTTAGTTACAAAACCTTCACTTATGCAAATGTATTCAAATTTTTCATTTGAAAAAACATGAATGTTTTTAATATTGAAAGTATGGGTGGTTTAATTTATTGCTTTAGTGGCATCTGAAAATAAATAGTGTAAAAAGGTGGGTGTTTAAAATCCACAGAACTGTACTTTTCATTATCAATTGACTTTTTTTATATAGCATGCTTCCATTTTGTATAGCAAAATATTTTTTTAATTGGGAACTGGGGTTTGAAGGCATTTGGTGAGAAAATAACCCAAGAGCTGTTTCAGAAAGAAAAAGTGAATATTGTTCACATGACTAATGCAATCCTGTTATTATAAAACTAAGTAGTTCTTTGCTTTCTGAAACTAAGGATATATGATGAGATAACATTATGCGGTAATTTAAAATTTTAATATATAAACACAAAGCACAATGAATAAAATATAGTAGGAGAAATTCAGAAATTCTCAATGCGTTAATGCTGGCATTCAAGCAAGAACTGAAGGGAAAGGGCAAGTTTCCTATTTGAATATAAGTTCTGGAACATTACAGGCTCACCAATGTGTGAATAAATCGTTAACAATGTGACTAATAGGCTGGTTATTTGTTCAAATCATTACTGGATTATACTTCCTCAAAAGGTTGATGTTCTTGGACAGAGTTCCATGTCAGAATCTTCAAGAACTGTGAAGGGTCTTCTTAAAAAACAAATCACCCGCTCTAGCATGCATGCTTTTGGGTTTGATTTCCCTATGTCTTTGCCTTTTGTAAAAGGAAAGTGGGTTTGAAGCGATCAAGGGATAAAAGCAATACCAGACATCTCTGCAAGGTTAAAGGCCCAAGTTTGCCAAAAACTTTGACTGGGTTGTATAAATGCAGTCTTCTACGAGTTCTCTATGTAATATTTGTATGTATGAATGAATGAATGGCAATCTTATTTAAGCGGTAGAGGAGACAAGTGCACCATAATAATATTTGGTAAAGTAGAAGACTGTTTTAATTTAATGTAATGTAATTAAATTGTAGTTTTGCCAATGTCAGATAAGGAGATTGTCAGGAAGGCTCAAAGAAAGATGTGATCACAGCCATGACCTGGATGACTGACTCTTCACAGACATTCCTTTATCAGTTGGTAAAGCAGTTTTGTAGAGCACTGAGGGGATATTGACATCATCTTGGGACTTTGTAATAAAAGTAGACCTTGCTTAATGGCTGCCCTGTTTACTGACCATTTGAAGTTATGACAGCATTGAAATAATAACTTTATGGCCAGTCCTCACATTTACAACCATTGCAGTGTCCTCAAAGTCACAATTGCCATTTAGGTGCTTTGCAACCTGCACCCATTTGCAACTGTTACAGTGTCCCACATTGTGTGATTCCACTTGCATGTTTCACAATCAGCTTTTGCCAAGTAGAGTCAGTGGAGAAGCCACAAATAAAATTGCAAGATGCACTCCGTGTACTATTTCACTTAATCCCTAGTGACTTCCTTCATAACTCAGTAGTGAAATCCTGCTGGATCTATCCGGCTCATGTGAGACGGTAGGGCCGGCAGCGGGAGGCTCTGCCCACTCTCCGGGATATCATTAGATCCTGTTTTTGATCCCCTGCGCATGCGCAGAAGGCTCTGCACATGAGCAGAAGAGCGCGTGCTCACATTTCTGAACCGGTAACAAAGGTAAGTGCATTTCACCATTGTCATAACTGACTGGAAAATGATATAAGTGCATCCTGGTCAAGTGATATTTCACTTAATGACCACTTCACTTAGTGATGGAGTTCCTGGTCTCAGCTGTGGTCACTAAGCAAAGACTACCTGTATACAAGAAATAAGCAGGATGGCAGACAGTTAATTAACTTGATATGAAAATCTGAGATCATTCTTGGAGGAGGGCCATTTCTGGGTTAAACATTTTTTTATACTTATAAACATATATTTAGGGTTGGTCACCCTGCAGTGAAAACATAATAAAGGTATCTGTCCTGAGCATGAACAAAATCATCACTCAGGAATCCATTGCGTTCAAGAATAGACTGGAGAAACATTCTGAGTATAAGGTGTCTTGCCTTGAGCAGGGGGTTGGACTAGAAGACTTCCAAGGTCCCAGTTCTGTGATTCTGTTTCTGCTGTAGTCATTGTGGTATTAGGCATTTCCAACTGAGAATTATTTGTGAACGTCATTATAGAAATTTTGGAAAAAATGTCTTTCTTTCCAAAAGGCAATTGCAAAGAATGAGGAAAATACAGAAGATGGACTAATTTTTTATGTGATGAACAAAGAGATGCAATTTTAGACATGAATTTTTCTAGTTATTTATTTTTATTTATTTATTGAATTTATATTGTTGCCTATTCACCCATGGCAACTCAAGGCGGCTTACAGAATATAAAACCACAGTTTTGTGGTTTGGTTAGTGTTTAAGGAATCAGGCTAGAATGTGGGAGACCGTGAGCTCTAGTTCCACCTTAACCATGAAAGCCAGCTGAATGACCTTGGGCTAGTCACACTCTCTTAGCCCAACTCACCTCACAGGGTTGTTGTGGGGAAAAATAGGAGGAGGAAGATGTGTTGGATACATTGAGTATTTTGGCTTGAGTTATTTTAAAAATACAGGCAGGATATAAATAAATGAACAGTTTTCATATATATAAACTAGGTTATTATGACAGGGGTCATTCTGACTCATGATGATGACCTCACAGCACATCTTTGTTGCTCAGTACCAAAACATAAACAGAATAGGTGATTTGAGGATTTCTGTGCATTTTAATATTTATTTAAGGTAGCTTAAATGAGATTCTTGAATGTGACTTCATACATATTTCAATAACGACTGGGGTAGTTGTCTTTAATCAGAATGGGCTTTTTTATTGATTATGTGCCATCATTATATGCCATTTTTGACTCCTACTAATCACATACATTTTCTTCAAGACAATCTAATATTACTGTTCTTTGATTTGTTCAATGATCCATCAGCTTGTTTCTTGACTGTCCACAATATTTTCAGCAGTCTTCTCCAACACTAAGTTCAAAACCATCAATACTGCTTCTTTAAAGTCCAACTTTTGCTTCCATAGAGTGTCATAGGACACTATGACACGTTTTCATTTGCTATAAAAATTTAGATACGTCTTCGTGGCATTGTTTAATGGTAACGTGGTCAAAAGCGGTGTTGCCTGAAACAAAAACATCATTCTTGGCAAAACATTTGTTTTTATCAAAGAAATTCTCCCCAATAGACATTTCCATAATTAATGAAGCACATACTGACTTCTTTTAGGATTTTTAAAATTATTTTTTATTTTGCTTTTTCAATTATTCAGCATGCATTGGCAGTAATGTCTCGTGTTTTTTGGCCTTTTCTAAAGTCAGCTTGAACATCTGGTATTTTCTTTCCCATGTAGGGCTTTAATCTGTGTTGGATGATCTTAAACTAATGCTAGCATGTGAAATTAAGGATATTGTATGATAATTTGCATACTCTGTTAAGTCTTTCTTTTAGTTTTGGAATCTAGGTCGACTTCTTCCACTTGGTTGGCCCCAGTGTCTTTCTCCAGATTTGCTGGCATAGCTTGGTTAGGATTGACTAATTTATGTTCTTTTGGTTGCCATATTTCATCATGGGTATTCCATCAGTTCATATAACTTCTAGACTTGGTAATGACTGGAGTGCTGATCTGACTTCTTATTTAGTACCAGAGGTTTTTATAAGTAAGGACTATATTCTAAGATATCTTAGATCAGCGGTTCTCAACCTGGAGGTCGCGACCCCTTTGGGGGTCGAACGGCCATTTCACAGGGGTCGCCAAAGCCCTCTCTCGCTCCCTGCCCACCCACCCCGCCTTCACTCACCCTCACTCTCTGCTCTGTTGGATTGCCGGCCATTCGCTTACCCCGCCCACTCCCAATCTATTGCTGCCTCCGATGGCTAGAGGAAAAAAAACTGTTTAAATTCTTGCCGCGGGGCTTCAAAGGGCCGCCCTAGAGCCAGTGGTGCAGCCGAACCCTTTGTTAAATTGCTGGCTTGCCCCGCCCCTCCGCACCACTATTTATTGCCAATAAATAGTGGTGGGCGAGGGGCGGGGGAGCCAGCAATTTAACAAATGGTTCGGTGTTTTTTTTGTAATTTTATTGGCCCACGGAGCTTCAGCATAGGCTAATTAGCCCTTGCTTAGATCGGCTCCCGACCCCCAGCTGATTTGCTCTCAGCTGATTTGCTCAGGGCTCTTTTGCTTGCTTGGAAAGAGTGCAGATTTTTTCCCCCCTAGGTATACTGAAAAACGAAAGGGAAAGTAAAGCAGGCTGTTGGCTTTGCACGTTGGAAAATTAGGTAGGCAGATTTCTTTTTCCTCACCAAAAAAGGTAGGTGCAAACAACGGGAAATTTAGGAAAAAGAGGAGATTTTAAAACACAAAAGAAAAAAAGCTCTATTTAACTAGGGAATTGTAATAATTGAGATACTATTAATTGTATATTGTGTTGAAAGCAGAAATGGTTAAGTTGTGGTTTGGAGGAATATATGGGGGAAATTATTTGGCTGATTATTATTGGTAAATATAATTAATTGATTTGTAAGAAATTGGATTGCATGGAAATAATTGGAATATTCATGTTCATATTGATTAATATACAAAAAAGGTAGTTATATAACTAATTGATTTATATTAAAATGTTGAATTCATATTAAACAACTGTAATATTACATAATTAACCAATGTGAGGATGGATATAAAAATAGATGACAATGGGAAGGGGTATAATATAGAATAGAAGGGAAAAATTGAATTTGATTAAGATTAGAGATGAGGATGAAGGGTAATATTGGTTTTTTACAAAAATAGATGAGGAATAAATATGGCAAAAAGGAAATATAGAAATTGTAAATTTAATTGAAATGACTAAACACTGTTTAAATTTATGAACCGGCCAAATACTCTGTTCAAAGAAAATACATTGTATGTTTGTATGTGTGTTTCTAATTATTGTTATTTATTCATATTTGTTCTCTTTTATTCTTTAAAGTTTAACAATTCATTCTTTATCTTAATATCTTTATATTTGTTTGGGGTTGGCTTTCTTCCCTTTCATCTTTTTTATTGTACAGCAATCTTTCTCCTCAAACCTACCACCTCTCTCTTTTCTTTCCTTCTAACTTTCTCTTCCTTACCCTCTTCTTCTCCTCCCTACTTCCTCTTCCTTTCTCCTTCTCCTCCGCTCTTCCTCCCTCTCTTACCCTCACTCCTACTCTAATTTCCCTTCCCTTCCTTCATCCCTCTCTATTGCTGTATCCTTTTATGCATATGGACTACTCAGAGGGCTGAAAAAGTTATTTCTGACTGGTCCTCGCACTTTTGACCAGTCCTCGAACTTACGACTGTCCTCACATTTTACGTTTTTGCCCTATCTTGTCACCATGGTGAAGAGAAGCAGTTGTGAAATGAGTGACATGGTTGTTAAGAATGCTGCACGGGCATAAATGTGAGGATGGTCATAAGTGTGAGGACCAGTCAAAAGTGCGAGGACCTGTCAGAAATGACTTTTTTCAGCCCTCTGAGTAGTCCCTATACACATAGCCATGGCCACCCAGTCACATGACCTCCAAACCACGCCCACAAAATAAGCCACGCCCACAGAACCGGTAGTAAAAAAATTTAGAACCCACCCCTGGTTGGGGGTCACCACAACATGAGGAACTGTATTAAAGGGTCGCGGCATTAGGAAGGTTGAGAACAACTGTCTTAGATGCTGACATCTTTACTGAATATTTTATTCATTAGTTCAAAAGCTTTCCTTTTTTCCCCACATTTGTTTATTTATTTATTTATTTATTATTTAAATTTCTATACCGCCCTTCTCCAAAATAGGACTCAGGGCGGTGAACAGCCAAAGTAAAAAACAATACATACAAAATTTAAAAGCAGTTTAAAATAATTAAATATTTGGCCGAAAATTAAAACAACCCAATTTAAAATCAATTTAAAATTCACTCAAGCCAGCCCAGCTAGTTGAAATAAATGGGTTTTCAGGGCCCGACGAAAAATCTGGAGGTCTGTTATTGTACGTATCTCTGGGGGGAGGTTGTTCCAGAGGGTGGGCGCCGCCACAGAGAAGGCTCTCCCCCTGGGGGTCGCCAGCCGACATTGTCTGGCGGACGGCACCCTGAGGAGGCCCACTCTGTGCGAGCGTACTGGCTGGTGGGAGGCTATTGGTGGCAGAAGGCGGTCTCGTAAGTACCCCGGCCCTAAGCCATGGAGCGCTTTAAAGGTGGTTACCAACACCTTGAAGCGCACCCGGAAGACTACCGGGAGCCAGTGCAGCTCGCGCAGGAGAGATGTTACATGGGAGCGCCTCGTCGCCCCCATAATCCCCCGCGCGGCCGCGTTCTGGACCAGCTGGAGCCTCCGGGTGCACCCCAGGGGGAGCCCCATGTAGAGAGCGTTGCAGTAGTCCAGGCGGGAAGTGACGAGTGCCTGAGTGACTGTGCGTAGGGAGTCCCAATCTAGAAAGGGGCGCAACTGGCGTATCAGGCGGACCTGATAAAAAGCCCCCCTGGCCACGGCCGTCAAATGATCTTCTAACGACAGCCGTGCGTCCAGGAGGACGCCCAAGTTACGAGCCCTCTCCATGGGAGCGAGTGATTCGCCCCCAATAGCCAGCGATGGTGTCAGCTGGCTATATCGGGACGCCGGAAGCCACAGCCACTCGGTCTTGGAGGGGTTCAGTATCTTTACAGATGATGTAGTACTGCTTTTTGTCTTTTCTGAAAGCTCTTTTGTTAAATTCAGATATTTTTTCTCTCTTTCTTGGCTTTTGCTTCTCTTCTGTTCTTGTCAATTTCCAGTTTATTCTAACATCCAGTTTGCTTTCTCTTCTTCCTTCATTTTCAGCAGTTTCCTTTCACATTCATTCTTAACAATTTATTTAATTTCATTCCATGATTCTCTATTAATGTGGTTCAGGACTTAAAAGCTATTCCTGATATTCTTTAAAATGGTGTATATATATTCAAGATTATATCATATTAGCTGAATACCCGTGCTCCGCTACGAAACTATGTGATCGGGCTTGATAAATCAACACTTACAGCTTGAAAATTAATGGGTAGTTACGGATCGGCCTCTCCTCTCTCCTTCTCTCCTTTAGGCTTGCCCCACAGAAGCCTCTCCTGTCCTATCCCCTTCTCTCCCTCAGGGTTGCCCCACAGAAGCCTCTCCTATCCTATCCCATTTTCTCCAGAGTTATTTTCAGGTTGGGAGGGGGAGTAGAACGTCTAACTAATTAGCATCAGAGTGTGTTAATAATAATATAAGAAATGCTAATGATCTGATGGTCATTTTGAAAAATCCTTTCTTAGCGAGCATCTAGAAGCCAAGAGGAACATACGTGCCAAATTTCAAGTTTGTAGGCTTTACGGTTCTGGAGATTTTGTGATCGCGGCATGAGTGGTTTTCGCTTTTATATATATATAGATAAACTGACTGGCTTTCTTCTTTAGCTTAACTTGAAGCTTGCATAGGAGCAGTTCATGATGAATTCCAGTCATATCTAGTCATGTCTTTGATGTTATAACTGAGCTCCTCCATCTCCTTTTAGCAATAATATAGTCAACAGAATCAAATCAAATCAAATGGAAAAGATATGAAAAATACGCTTCACAGACTTGATTACATGGGTATTAACTCTATAATACTGAATTATTTGGCACCTTTCTCATATTGTGATTCCAAGAATTCAAAAAGAATACAATCTTTGCTTTATTCTCTTTCATCATTTCCAGCAATCTTCTTTCATATTCATCCTTTATTATTAAAATAAAATTATTTTTAAAAGATGTAGGATAGATAGAATCATAGAAAGATTATGGATTGTTCCACAAATGAAACATTAAAAAGACTGATTAAAAATATTTAAAACTTTGTATACAGTGGAAAGAGTATGTTTTTGTTTCCTAAAAGTTCCCTTTAGAATTAAATTTGTTGTTATAGAGATTCTTCTTCCATCATCTTATTGTTCATCAGATCATTGTTACTGAAAGAAATTAGAACTTATTTTATTTCATTATAGATCATATAGCAGAAATTTTGAGGAACAAGATGCATTACTGAAAGAAAAACAAGCAAATTCTAATCTAACCACCTACATTTCGGAAAACACTGCAGGCATAACTTCAGAAGCCTATAATTCTCAATATTTGGGAACATCAGAGACTTCAGGAAAAAAACTATCAATGGTAAGCACACATTAATGAATATGCCATTTAAATATAAGGATTTAATTATTGTTGAGTTTACTGAAGAGCAGTTAAAAGGACCAAAGTGAGCTACTTAGCAATTTCCTTTAAAAAACATCCTGTTTAGATCATTTGTGTTATAAAGTGTTTGTGTTGTTGTTCATTAAAGCATTTTTAATATACCAGAACACTATATTTAGTTTTTATGTAAGTCTCCTAATCATACTTTTTTTAAAACGATAATAGACTTAGTTGGAAAAACACACACGCACACACCATCCAAGCGAACACAGTGAGCTTAATTTTCAGTAGACAGTATTGCATTGAGTGCAACTCAATACATATTTATTTCATTTGCAATTATTTATTTATTTGGGGGTAGTGTGTTAAGACTATATTGTGTGAGGCTTCCCCAAGCTGTTCAATTGAACCTTCTAAATAAAACAGTCCAATTTTGTCATTGTGTAAATTTTAAGTTGATATAAATGATGTGATTTCAGAGCTTCCACTATCAGAATTAAGAATCATTGCAAATATTTTGTACAAGATATATAGCATATCTATTCCAAAGATAATCTTGAACTTCTTCCACTTAAAAAGAAGTCCTATGTTAAAAAAAACTTCTCAGTGCCCAGCTTTCTTTCTTGTCAGCTAGTTACCAATTCCAATTAAAATCATTTTTGGAGATTCCTTTCTTCCTTCATAATGTGCATATATGAAAAACTTGAATATGAACATGGCCTTGAAGCTACACCCCCCTTGAACTAGTAAGAGAATCATCATTTGTTTCTAATTAAATTAATGGCCTGTAGAAAAATTACCACACTTACAAAATGAATTGAACTCCAGTGTATGTAGCCATATTTTTCCTCTTTCTTTTACATACACAAGCACATCTCCCTTTCTATTCTGCCAGACACAGAAAAAGGAGGTGAGGTGGGGATAATGGAATGGGAAGGGGGTGAAGTGAAGGGTAGGGAAGAGAGGTAGAAACAAATTGGATGCAAATAGGAAAGGGGAAGACATAGTTAATAATCACAACTTTATCAAATTTATATACCACCCATCTCCTAGCAAGACCAGGATAGGGAAGAGTCATTATTATTTTATAATAACTTATTTAGGCATTATAAAAGGCTTACAGGTAGTCTCACCATAGTAGTTGCTTCTTTTCCAGGGTATCCAATTAGTGCAGCAGTAATGTCTGCAGCCATTTACATTTCTTATTCTTTCCTTTCCAACATCTGTTGAAAAATTAAGACGATTCCCCCTTCCTATTTGCAAGTACTGGCTGTGGTGTGTGTGTGTGTGTGTGTGTGTGTGTGTGTGTGTGTGTGTGTGTGTAAGTGACTAATCTTAAAAATAGTGGTAAGACACATGCTCTGCTAAAAGTTTATTTTCAGTGCCTTTTATTTTATCTTTCATCTCTGCCAGACTCTTCTCTGGGAACGTCGGGCTTTTCCACTAAAAACCGAAGAAATAGAAGCTTTAATACCCCAGCGTCACCCAGTAGTTCATCAAGAATGTTCAGATACGTCTGTTCTTAGAGATTCTGACCATAATCCATACAAGGCCTTTAGTTTTCTGAACGATAACCAGCCACAAAAGAAGAGTTCTGTCTCTGAAGTGGAAGACCACCACCAAATTTACTTGGGGAAAAAACAGACGTGACAGAGAGTAAAGTTGCTGATTTAGGAAAGTAAATCAAGCTGAAGGAAGATGTAAGGTAATATATTTTCATGCTCATGCAAGCAATAATTTTCTTCATAATATTAATGTTTACAATATAATTTTTTGACTTTTTTTACAGGCAGGATGAGAATGCAAGAGCTATTTATATTTATCTGAATTCCAAGAAGAATGTCTGGTAGACTAATATATTTGTTGTGAAAAGTGGATGCTCTTAAACTGTAACCTCAAATCATTGTCCCATCTTGATCAAATATGCAAAGTGTCTAGTTATTACAATGCAGCAAAATATATCTTTGCATTTAGCAAGTGGTAAAAAAATCAATCTATAAATATATAAATGGAACACATACTTGAATTCATTGGGCTAGGCAAGTTAAAACTACAGATGAGATAAAGTCAGTTTAAATGATTTAATTTTCTGTACTTCAATGGATTTCTCTTCTCCCCCCCCCCTTTATTTTAAAGGTAAGTACTAGAAGTATCTGAGAAATTCATATTTCTGAAGCAATGGAATCTATTTCTATTGCATTTAGCAGTATTTTTATTTATTTAACTCTTTTGTATCCCTACAAACACTATGTATGTATTACAATCAGCAGATTACGAGCATCCATTTTCGTATCTTAGAAACTTTACATATACATGGAAAAAAGGACATTTAAATATAAGCATTATGAGCAAGACAATAGCTGTTAGAAAATGATAAGACAAATGAAAAAGTTCTCATTCAAATTCCAAAATGCTGCATTGCAGTGTTACCTGTATTGACCAGGGGATGCTAGGTGAATAGATATTGCACAGGACTGTTATGTGCATTTACTGCTACCAACTCAAGAGGATAGTTCTTCTGTGAGGAACTATTGATGGCTTTTATTAACATACTATTATTAAGTATTCTTTATAAAACTGCCATTTCCCAAAGGAAGCTTTAACGGGTAGATGGCCAAATTTTAGTGTTCCATTGTCCCCAGCGGATTAGAAGTACACTGGCTAATATAAAAATGTTAAGTTGCCTTTTCACACTACAGCCTATGTTAGATTGTAGTTTGCTATATATTTTGGTTTTAGCTTTTTAAATATTTTGTCCAGGAAATTAACTTTGAATCTTGCTTCTGATAGACCAATTTTCAATGCAAGGTTTTAAAATTAAAAGTTATTTCTCTATACTACAGTGTGATGTTAATGGATTGAAATGTGTAATTAACATAAATATAGTATCCCTTTAGTATTTTGTATTTAACTATGACAAATCATGATTGGGAGATACTGTTGGCTTGGCATCAAATGTTTTACATAATTGTGATGAATATGAAATGACATTTTCCCCCTCTGATTTGCGTTCCAAAGCCGAAGTCTGTATTTTTGTTGGTCAACTTTATTTCTGGTTTATCATCTTCCTCATATTTCTTCTTAATATATAAATTACTATGACTTCTAATATATGAGTATCCAGCCAGAATGAGAAAAATGAAAACATGCATTATTTTAAAAACTATTTTTATTTTGTTGATTTGATTCTCACTCTTAAAACAGAGTTAATTCCAATTTACATCTTTATTAAAATTAGCTAAAAGGTGGGTTTTGATCATTTGAAAGATGATAATACTTTTTTCTGGTAAGTAATTTTTTTCATAGTAATAAATTTCTTGTGAACATCTTCTGTTCTTATAGTTGCTGACAGGTGAAGGAGATGCAATTCATACATACTATACATTGCTTGGTCTAATATAGATGCCTGTTGTATGTGTGCTAACTTCTACTTAGTTATTTTAAATGAATTTAGAGACCTATGTAAATAATTACATTGTATTATTTTTAACATGCAAAATTTCCTAATCAAATTTATTATGTTTTATCAAATATTCTGTTGAATTCAATAGGGCTTACTCTTAGCCAAATTTGTACAGGATTGCAACCTTTGCAAATTAAATAGAGGCCTCGACCAAAGCCAGAATCCCTAAAAGTTTGCTATCAGTTTCAAAAACGACAAAAAGTATGCATTTAACTACCTCATCTGCCAAGACCTGGCGTAAAAAAATATTTATTTTAATGCAATTGAACAACAGAAAAAGGTTCTATATATTTTCTTGCTTTTATGCTCTTCAGCTTACTGTTTATGCAAATCGAGATACAAGGATTAACATTTTTTTTAAAAAAAAATCTGTTCATCCCTGTTCTTTAACACTGTCTCCTACTGTTTTTTCAGCATAAAAAGGGTAGGTAAAGGATCGGGTTATTTTTTTAATTTCAAAATATATTCTCAATGAAGCCAATTAAAGAGATTAATATCAAACATTCCACTAAAAAAAGAATTGCAATATTTGTCTTCATTATCATATTTTTCTTTAAAAAATGATATAAATGTTGTAATTTGATGTGCCAATCTTGATTGGAAGAGAAGACTGTTTTTTGTTCAAAAGGCATTTGACAGGCACCAAATCATAACATTTCCTTAACTACTTTTATAGTATAAACTTTATATCTACTTCTGAAACAGCTGTGTCAATTGGGAACCAAAAGGATGTGCATGTGTGCATTAAAAAAAACAAATTATTTTCAATTTGCAAATAATTTATACAAGCTGAATGATAATTAGCATTGCCTCAAAGCTCAGGTATGCGTTCTTTTTCAGGCTGAGGGTACAACCAAGAATTGCATGGATTCTAGCAAAATTAAAACATTTAATGTAAATTACTGTCAAAGTATTTAATAGTTTTTCCTTCTGTCATGTTAACAGTTACAACTGATGGCAATTTTTAAAAGTTTTACAGATTATATACCCATGATCTTAACATTTTAATGGTTTGCAATTTTTGCTGTTGTTATTTTCATATTCTGAACATTGAAGCAAATTTCCTGCTCCATTTATTTCCATCCTTCCATTTCTCATATTTACCCTTCCATTTATATTCTTAAAGTGGATTAGACCTACAATTGTTCATCAGGGCCAAGTCACTCTTCAAACGTTTCCAATTCAAGGGTTTATTATTTAGCATTTTAAGGAATCACTACATTTGTATTTTAAAAAAATTTAAAAAAAACCTTTTCCATGACAAACTGCTGCATGAAATCAAGGAGCAAGCAAGCAGCATTTTCTCCAAGATCACAAGACACTCTTACTATGTATTGTGCTTGGGTTTTTTGGTCATAAAATGAGTCTCCAAAGTTGATGTCTTGTTTATTCCACAATGGTATCCCAACCCACCCATAATGAGAACAGTAAAACACAACCCATTTGGCTGCAACCTGATTTTACCGATCAAGAGAACGCTTTTGAGCAGCTTCACAACAGACATTCCTCAGAAGGTTAATCACAGCTCTAGGGTCGTCACTCTTCATTATAGCACTCCCAGACACAATCATATTTGCACCTGCCTAAAAGCAAATCCCATGACACTGCATAAGAATTTTTAAAATAAACATGCAATAATTATTAATTATAGTAAATTGTGAAATACAATATATACATTCTAACAGAAAACAAACAACAGTTAACCAGATCAGCACCTTTAATTATACTTTCCTTGTTACTCCTAATCAGCAAGAAGCATCAAGGTTTGTCAAAAGTACCAAATGAATACTCAAATGTTTTGCAAAAAAGTTACTTCTATATTTAATCGGAATGAAGAAAAAAGTTTAATATTAAACAGATTTTAAAAAATGGATTACCTAGACATAAGAAATTCCAATAATTAAAATTTTCCATTTAATATGAACTGTCTCTTAATCTTACCTCTGCACATTTATGTATAGTATCAGGCCCTACACCACCATCTACTTCAATATCCAAAGAAGGAAACTGGGTTCTCAGCCAGTGAACCTAGTTAGCAATGCAGAAAGAACATCAATTAACAGGAGCAGTAATTGTTTTTCTCATAATATGCAAAAATTAGACATCAATGTATAGTATTAACATTCTCAATTAAAATGTTTAAGGTTGTTCCCATTATTTTTTCATAATGCTGGGATTTTTGAAATAATTGGCAAACTTACTTTTGGCATCATATCTTCCATGAACTTTTGTCCACCAAAACCAGGTTCCACTGTCATAACTAAAGCCATGTCTATCTGATTGGCCCATGGTGCTAAAAAATCTACTGTGGTTCCTGGTTTGATAGCCAAACCAACCTAAAGAAGAAAAGGACCAAAATATTAAAACAACTTGTATCCTGAATATTTTAGAAAAGAAACAAAAAGATTCAAAGTTATTCCCACCAGATAGTGGGTAAAAAGCTGTGCCAAATAAACTTTCTAATGGCAAAGAAAAAAATAGATTACTTCCAATGTACAACTACTAAGGTAATGTTTGCTTAATGTGCTCAGGAGTTCAGAATTATATGACACATTGGTCTTAAATTTGTGATTAAACAGCATTCATTAAGCACTCATTATAGTGATTGGTATGTATCTGCAAAGTGTCTGATTTCAAAGTATTTTAGTGTTTGGGCTCAAAGAAAAAAACTTCAAAATTTAAGACAAATGGGGTGGGGGGGGGAGTCAGCACACGTTGCTTTGAGTATCTTGACATTTGTGAAGGGGAGTCCTTCTAAACTGTTCCGACCATATAGACATGAAGTAAATTGGCTTCATCTTTGCTGCTATGGGCTGGAGCTAGCTAAGAGGAGAACGGGAATCAGGGTGAAATGTTTTATGTAAGCAGATGTAACGAGTACACTTGTTGAGGTCCCTTTTTCAGAAATTCAGATTCCAAAGTATACAATACATAACATATATGTATTACAGGTACTGCTGTGATGGTATAAATGCAGAATTACACTGATGTATACTTTTCACAGGTAGAGAAGTATACTTTTACAGTTGCCAAGTTACTCATGAGCTGTATTAAAGTGATTCTAGTGCTGTCTGCTCTGTTGGATTTAATTCTGTGGCTTTTAATGAGGCATGCAAAATCATTATCTTCCAACTTTTTATAGGTCGGATGGTAAATAGCAGCAAGCAGGGACTGCTGTTCACTTAACATTTGTGACCTAAGATAACCAACTGGGGAGCAAAATAAAAGGCTTGTTTTGAGTTATTGCGAATGATGGGACATTGAAAAGTTTCAAGTGTTTGTTCCATTCAAACAGAAAACACTCAAAACTTTTAAGAAATTTTCTGCAGGAAAACTGGCAGTTAAAAGTGTCTCGTGGAACATTTTGAATGGAGCTCTTTTGTTCCAAAGAGAACAAAACATTAGCAAGCCAGAAACAAGTAAATAGCACAATAAATATAGGAGATAATCTACCTTAACAAATTTAGTTGAGCTGATACCGTGTTTCCCCAAAAATAAGACAGGGTCTTATTTTCTTTTGAACCCCGAAATAAGGGCTTGGCCTTATTATCGGGGGGGTGGGTGTCTTATTATTTTGGGGGTGCAGGAGGCCCGGGCAGTCTGCACACTCACAGCCAGGAGTCTGGCAGAGAGAGGATCCCTTCGTGCGCCGCCATCAAGCCCCTCCCCTCCCACGGTGTGTGTATGTAGAACACAAGCACCAAGCCGTGCAATTACCTGTCCCCACCCCCTGCTCGCGCACCTTCCAGGCCTCACCATGTTGATGTGGGTGAAGCTGGTGAACACCAGGTCCTTGAGCTCATAGCCAATGCTGCCGGCACCCACGTGGAAGCCACGACCTGGGCCAGCTCTCCCTGCAGGCTCCAGCTCTAGCCGTCACCATAGAGTGGGAAGCACAAACCCCAGCCACTGCCCTGGCTGGGGTTTGGAAGCCACAGAGGAAGAGTTTTGGGAAGAGAAAGAAAGACATCTGCTGCTTCTGCTTTTGGCTGCATGCAAGGGAAGCAGCAGAAGTCTTTCTTTCTCTCCCAGAAACTCTGCCTCTGCGGCTTCCAAACCCCAGCCAGGGCAGCGGCTGCTCTGGGGGTGTGCTTCCCAGTCTATGGTGACGGTGGCCTGAGGCCTCTCCTTCCCCCCTGCTCCTCTCTGCTCCGATTGCCCGAGTGCTGACTGACTGGAGTGCCTGCGGCAAGGCCGCAGGTCCAATTTACTCTTTCCAGGTGCTTGGCAGCGAGATGCTGGGCAGCCGCGCTGAGGGCAGCGCTGACAAACAGCTTGGCCAGCCCAGCCATGACCAATGCTCCTCACCCGTGGCTGAGCTTGGCCGCCGGTGGCCACCCTGCAAAGGGAGCCCCGGGGCGGCGATGCTTGTGCTGTGGCAGGTGCTTGGTAACACAGGCTATGTGGACACAGCGCCTGGGCACAGGGGAGAGAGCGGGTGGACCGCTACCATGGCGCAGGAGCAGGCATTCGAGGTTTATGGTCGGTGCCGTGGGTGGCGAAAGGGGCAGGGGCCGCAAGAGTTTGCAGGGATGTGGCTGCTTTGGGAGGGTTGAGGGACCTGTGTATGCATATGGGTGTGGGGGGGGAGCTTATTTTCAGGGAAGGGCGTATATTTAGGCCCACCCCCAAAAATCAAGCTTGGTCTTATTTTCAGGACATGTCTTATTTTTGGGAAAACATGGTAGTGTCATAAGTAGGGGAATAGGTCCAGGGTATATATGGCTTCAAACACCCACATGCATGCATATGGCTATGGTTGCCCATATGCTAACTATATTCATGAATATATTCTTTACAAATACTTTTTAAACAATATAGCACAAGAATCCCTACTGTTACCAGAAAAATACTTGAAAGGAGCTGTAAATACTAAGCACCCAACATCATAGCTCTGCCACATCTCTTTTTAAGTGCAGCCTCTAAGATTCAAGTTATTCATCTCCTTGTTTGACAACAGATACATGTATATCTAAGAATTCAATCACATCAAATACAAAAATGCTGAATTACTTCCTTGGGACAGAGTGTAGTATTTTTTTCTGCATGGTTCCTGGTCTGAGCATTGATTCCTATCAATTAGAAAATGTTTAGAACAGTAATTCCCACATTAACATAATGAAGGCAACTAGAAAAATAAAGTGCCTCATCTACCAGAGATATAGGAAACGTTGTCCTAGAATATAGAAGATCTAATTTATTATGTGATATCAGAGCTATGTGAGGTTAAGGATTATTTTACTGAAAGTATAACACCTTAGCAACCAATTTGTTATAGTGGTTAAGACATAGGTGAGAAATCAGGAGACCACAAATTCTAGTTCCGTCTTGGGCACAAAACCAGTCACTTTCGGTGACCTTGAGCCATTACTTGTCAGCCCTAGGAAGAAGGCAATGGAAAAACACTTCTGAAAAATCTTGCCAAGAAAACTGCAGGGACTTTTCCAATCTGTCTCCAGGAATTGGATACAACTGAACAGAAGGGGAAAAGGTGTTTGTAATACAATGTATATTTATTTAGTATTTTAAAGAAATAAGGGTATTAATAGAGATACAATGTAGGAAAAGGAGTGGCAGAACCCAGGAGTGGAATTAAAAGAGGGATCAGCCTAGAATCCTTACATAACCACAACAGAACTATGTACATCCCCCCTTCCCTTGAACTCCACTGACCCTTAATTTCACCCAAAGCATGTGCTAAGCCATTGGTTGAAAAGAGGAGTTTACTAAATTCTAATGATTCCAAACCTCTCACCTTCATTCCATTTTCTCTTATATCTTTGATGAGGGCCCCTGGATTATCGGTAGCTTCTATATGAAAGGTATACTGATTTGCACCGGCAACAGCCATAGGCTTTACCCACTGTTCTGGTTTAGCAACCATCATATGCATATCTAGAAAGAATAAAATAGGATCAGAAGCACAAATTACTGGACTGCATATTTTCTGAATCACTCAACCAGAGGACAGTCCCAATTTATAAAGCATTCTTGGTTTTAGGATATAAAAGATAGGATAGGAACCAGAGGTAAACTTTTAGCATTCAGTACATACATATTTAGTAGACTCTTTCCCTCAAATGCTAACATATCAATCTGTTTTGGGGATTACTAATACCTTAAATTCAAGAAAAACCCTGTTAATATGCTTTTCACCTATGCTTCAGAAGGCCTTGGCTATATCTCATTGACCCTCAAAGCAGCCATTCACCTGGATACCCTGTTTTGTTGCTATTGAAGCTGCTCACAACCTTTGCTTGTGCCACTGGCATGCCATCTAATGAGGGGAACCCCTTACTACCTCAACTGATGGCCTCTTCTTGCCCAAGCAGTCCTGACCAGTGAAGAACCCCAGAACCCACTAGAGCAGCAGGGCTGGCTCTGCAAGAAGTGTTTTAATGTGTGGACTTTAAACAAATAATTATATATAATTATATGATCAATCATGATTCAACTGATGCTATAATCACTATTCACTAAATAAAGAAAGGCTTTAGTATCCTCATTTAATTTTTGCACATCCATGGAAAATGAAAATAGAGCTGAAAGCAGCCCAGATTTTTTAAAAAAAAAAAACAGTAAAATTCTACACCTTGAAAAAAAAGTTATCTGCCCCTCCTTTAAATGGATTCCAGAAACAACTAGGAAAGAGAAGGGTAAAAAGCCTGGAATGCCGGAAGCTGCAGCAATGCTTTCCTAAAATCCATTTAAAAAAAAAAAGTACTTATGTGCCTGGGTGTGTAAGTAAATAAGGGGCAAGAGATCTTGCTAGGTTTAAAAATGGGCACTCATGATTGTGCACACTGATACCATGCTTGCTTAATTAAGATTAATATTTAACTGAATAAAATATTAAATACAATATTGATTATAAACAGCAAAACCCTAAATCCAAATCATTTGGCTTTTTTGCAAAGAATATATACATATTAGCCAAGATCTCTAATATATACTAATGTTCCAAAGGAATAAATTGTAATGTCACTGTTTTTCTTACATGCAAAACATTCAAAGGGGTGCTAGAGTGAGTGAATCACCTATTCTTGAGAGTACCAAAAGGAAGCCCATCTGCTGCAAGACTTAAATATCTTCCTTGAAGGCTGCCTCATGTATTTCTGCTTGTGTGGCTGTATGGGGAAGAGCCCCTGGACCCTCATGAAGCAAAGCCATATACAGGAAAAGGCAACCTCCAAGTCTTCCAAATAACACAGCTCCTGTAAGGCCTTGAGAAGAGGCTCTTCAGTTATGCTAACATGTTCTGCAAAACAGCCATTTGGAAGCTTTAAACCACCTTCAGATGGCATTTCTTTCACATCTTATGGACAATTCTACAGCTCAAAACAATGCTGATGTAAGGAGAGGATAATTCAAATGTATCTCATTCTAAATCTAAAATTAGCCGAAAACTAATAAAGAATAACAGCTTACCAAAAAAGGACTGCTGACCCAGCTGCTTCCGAAGGCTCTCTACAACAGGATGGCCAAAAGTTATGTTTGGAACAAAATGCCTATCCAAATGGAAAAAATAAATAAATCCATTTTCCAATTTTTGCTGGACTATTTCAATATATGCACAACTTTAAATAATTAACTGGTAATTAATTTACTGATTAAATATTAGTAAAATTCCTGCAATGACAGAAGAGTAAAGATCCTTAGCACTGAAAAGACCTTCAGCCAATGGCAGCAGTTCATACTTTTGGAATCTCAGACTGGAGGGAGGGGTTGGGGGGGCAAGCTTAAGAGTCCTTGCATTGCCACGTGCAGAATGCCACTCAAGAACTGGAAACCATTGCAATCACCCTACAGGATTGGTGATTCTGCAACCACTTTATGCAGAATGAGGTCTGTCTATATTGAATTTTATTCTAAAATACCAGTATATATTGGCAAACAAGTTTGGAAATGCAACTCCCTGCTCCTATTTTCAGTAATCTCCTGTCCACAATATTACATAGCTACAATCTACAGCTTTAATTCTATATATCATCAGTCTCATATTCCATTGATTTTAATGGAATTATTTTGCAATGTATTTGTAAGAAACAGATACCCAATTCCCAAACTTGGTAGATCTCTCTCCTTTGTAAATCATGGGTAACAGGTTATTAATATTTTACATCAGTTTTTTGCCAATTACATTTTTGAGTTATTGCAAGAAAAAACTTTCCTCTAAACTGAGGAAAGGCAGTACACATTTAAAATGTCTTCTGACCCCATAGTTTTATTCGGATGCATCAGCAGCATCTAAAACTCCTTAGAAATTATCAATACTGAAATATATTTTGATTGGTAAAATATCTATTTAGAGTCAATTAGAATATTAGTTATTTGAAATAAAGAGCTATAATAATATACTGTGTGCAAAATTATTAGGCAAGTTGTATTTTTGAGGATTATTTTTATTATTGAACAACTAAAGTGCCCTCAGTCAATCCAAAATGTTAATAAACCTCAAACCTAAATATTTAAGAAAGTAAAAGTGAGGTTTTGGCTTTCTTAGGAGAATATCTATGTATGCACAATTATTGGGCAACTATTTGTGTGCAGAATTATTATACAAGTAAATGAAAAATGAAAATTTGCCCATGTCGTTTATTTGCATCTGTGAGAATAATAAACAACCAACTCAAAATGTACAAATAAACATTTCTGACATTTCACACACACAAAAATCAATGACCAATATAGCCACCCTTCTTTTTAATAACAGTCATAAGCCTTCCGTTCATGGAGTCTGTCAGTTTTTTGATCTGTTGATGATCAATTTTTTGTGCAGCAGTAGACACAACCTCCCAAACACAGTTCAGAGAGGTCTGTGTTTTCCTTCATCGTAAATCTCCCATTTAAGAAAGGCTCACAAGTTCTCAATAGGGCTTAGGTCAGGTTAGGAAGGGACCATGTCATTCGTCTTTAAGGCCTTTACTGGCTAGCCATGCAGTGGAGTACTTCGATGCATACAATGGAGCATTGTCCTGCATAAAAATCATGGTCTTGAAAGATGCAGACTTTTTCCTGTACCACTGTTTGACGAAAGTATCTTCTAAAAACTGGCAGTAGGTTTGGAAGTTGATTTTGAATCCATCTTCAACCTGAAAAGGTCCAACCAGTTCATTTTTAATAATACCAGCCCAGACCAGTACCCCACCTCCATTTTGCTGGCGTCTGAGTTGAAGTGGAGCTCTGTGCCTGTTACTGCTCCAGCCATGGGTCCATCCAACTGGTCCGTCAAAAGTCACTCTCACCAGTCCATAAAACCTTTTAAAATTCTGACTTCAGATATTTCTGTATGGAATTACTAAGCATGGAACATTGCAAAATATTTGACTAATAAAGATGTGTTCATTTATTAGTTTGTTGTTTAAAAAATTAAAACTAAACTAAAAAAATAAATACAGGTTTCCCCTATGCTATGGACTTTATAAGATACAATAATTAAAGTAAAACATGGGGCCAAATATGAAATAATTTGGCTTGTTTTCTAAGTATTTCAAAAGTAAAAGTTCTGTTTTATTCTAGTTCATTTGAGTACAAAGATCCACTGTAGCCCATTTACACACTTTCTTTCCTATGATTGGTTGATTTAGAAAGGGTTTAAATTTTTGCATGCCAGCTGCAGTGGCCATAAAGTTAAATATCACATGACCGTTTTGCTTAGCCACAACAATCCAGCAGTCCTGCTTGCCATCATAACCCAGGATTATACAGATTGTTAACCAAGGACTTCACATGATCATGACATGGGAAGAGGCGGGAGTCCCAGAAAAGAAATCCAGCAGGTGAGAGCTATGGATGAGTGTCATGGGCAGGCACTAGGGAACATGTCCGGATGTTATAGGTGGGTGGATGAAAAAGCAGTGGAAGTAACTTGCAACATCTTGACAGCTTCTCTGTTGACAGTTTGTGGCAAGCCAGCAAGGAAGATTGCAAATTATGGCCTCATGACTGGAGGAGGCTGTAATGGTTGCAACTTTGTTGCATTAAGTCCCCCTTCCTCAGGGTTGTCATAACTTTGAACAGTTGCTGAATGAGGGCTTGTAAATCGAGGGCTACCTGTATTGCTAAGGCAAAAATGCTTCCAGGAAGTAGTCTGCATTATCGTCCCTAAAGTTCCAGGCACCATAACAAAGCATTGCTAACAAAATACTGTTTTCCTGAAAACGAAGTCGCTAAACAAAGTGATGATAGTATCGACTGCCATGGCTAACGGCCAGTTGGCAAGATCCCCATCCTTTACGCAGCTCTTCACGTGACTGAGGGCTGTTACGGTACAGGCAGCCGCCCACCCATCCCAGCATAACCCTGCTGGCACTGAACACGCCAGGAATTTGCTTTTCGTTTCACAAAATATAAAAAATGACGTTTGACTGACCGCGAGTGCTGTGAAGCACCATGGAACGGCATATAAGTCTAAGTGCTGTTGCTATTAAATATTGCACAAGAGCACCATACTTTCCTCCTTCCGTTCTATTCCAGGAAAGGTTCATTCAGAAAAAGGAAAGCCGCCCCGAGCCAATCAGAAGGGCGATTCTTATTGCCGTCCTCCCCGCCCACCACGACCGTCATCTACTACTAGAGAGCCGAATGACAGGCGTCGGCCGCCCCCGCGAGGAAGGGAAGGAGGGAGGGGACCCTGTCCCAAGCGCTCGAGCGAGTTACCCGTCCATTACATCCAGGTGCAGGTAGTCTGCGCCGCAGTCCATCATGCGCCTGCATTCGGCTCCCAGAGCCGCCAGGTCGCTGTTCAGAATGGAAGGACCTATCCGGCACCCCGACGCCATAACTATTTCTCGGAGGCCCAGAAGCGGAACTCATTCCAAACCGGAAGCAACTCGGGCTTCGCCAGTCCGCGGAAAGCAGTTTTGTGGGAAATGTAGTTTTCCTCTTCTTTGAAGGTGTGGCTTTGAAAACGGCCGCTTAGGCGCCAGGGGAGCTCACCTGCAAAACGTTAACCGTGAAAAGTCTACTTGGTTCGTCTGGGAAATCCCGAAAATTAAGTCACCTTGATTTGTGTGTCCGCGTATTATGTGGAGCCAGTTATTGCTAGGCCTTTCAAACTGTTTAGGCCTCGGGAAGCCCCAGAAGGGAGGACGAACCGACTGGCTCATTCCCCACATTACTTGCCTTTTCGGTGCGAATAGAGAAAGGAATCGCAACTGTGTTGCGGACACTTAATTTTGAAATCTAAACCACAGGATATGCCGTGATATCTATCTATATATATGAGTAAGGTGACCAGATTTTAACATTGGTAAAGAGGGACATTGTGGGCGTGGCTTATTTTGTGGACGTGGCTAGCTGGTCATGTGACTGGGTGGGCGTGGCTAGCTGGTCATGTGACCGGGTGGCCATGGCTATGCGTATAGGGTAAGGTGAACAGATTTTAACATTGGTAAGAAGGACACCATTGTGGGCGTGACTTATTGTGTGGGCGTGGCTTGGAGGCCATGTGACTGGGTGGGCGTGGCTAGCTGGTCATGTGACCGGGTGGCCATGGCTATGTGTATAGGGACTACTCAGAGGGCTGAAAAGTCATTTCTGACAGGTCCTCGCACTTTTGACTGGTCCTCACACTTATGACCATCCTCACATTTATGCCGGTGCAGTATTCTTAACAACCATGTCACTCATTTCACAACTGCTTCTCTTCACCATGGTGACAAGATAGGGCAAAAACGTAAAATGTGAAGACAGTCGTAAGTTCGAGGACTGGTCAAAAGTGTGAGGACCAGTCAAAAATAACTTTTTCAGCCCTCTGAGTAGTCCATATGCACAAAAGGACTAACCAGAGGGCTGAAAAAAGTCATTTCTGACAGGTCCTCGCACTTTTGACTGGTCCTCACACTTATGACCATCCTCACATTTATGCCCATGCAGCATTCTTAACAACCATGTCACTCATTTCACAACTGCTTCTCTTCACCATGATGACAAGATAGGGCAAAAATGTAAAATGTGAGGACAGTCATAAATTCGAGGACTGGTCAAAAGTGTGAGGACCAGTCAAAAATAACTTTTTCAGCCCTCTGAGTAGTCCATATGCATTAAAGGATACAGCAATAGAGAGGGATGATGGAAGGGAAGGGAAATTAGAGTAGGAGGGAGGGTAAGAGAGGGAGGAAGAGAGGAGGAGAAGGAGAAAGGAAGAGGAAGTAGGGAGGAGAAGAAGAGGGTGAGGAAGAGAAAGTAAGAAGGAAAGAAAAGAGAGAGGTGGTAGGTTTGAGGAGAAAGATTGCTGTACAATAAAAAAGATGAAAGGGAAGAAAACCAACCCCAAACAAATATAAAGATATTAAGATAAAGAATGAATTGTTAAACTTTAAAGAATAAAAGAGGAGAAATATGAATAAATAACAATAATTAGAAACACACATACAAACATAGAATGTATTTTCTTTGAACAGAGTATTTGGCCGGTTCACAAATTTAAACAGTGTTTAGTCATTTCAATTAAATTTACAATTTCTATATTTCCTTTTTGCCATATTTATTCCTCATCTATTTTTTTAAAAAAACAATATTACCCTTCATCCTCATCTCTAATCTTAATCAAATTCAATTTTTCCCTTCTATTCTATATTATACCCCTTCCCATTGTCATCTATTTTTATATCCATCCTCACATTGGTTAATTATGTAATTATGTAATACAGTTGTTTAATACAAATTCAACATTTTAATATAAATCAATTAGTTATATAACTATCTTTTTTGTATATTAATCAATATGAACATGAATATTCCAATTATTTCCATGCAATCCAATTTCTTACAAATCAATTAATTATATTTACCAATAATAATAAACCAAATAATTTCCCCCATATATTCCTCCAAACCACAACTTAACCATTTCTGCTTTCAACACAATATACAATTATTAATAGTATCTCAATTATTACAATTCCCTAGTTAAATAGAGCTTTTTTTCTTTTGTGTTTTAAAATCTTGAACTTTCCTCTTTTGCCCAAAATTTCCCATTGTTTGCAGTTTTGTACCTACCTTTTTTGGTGAGGAAAAAGAAAAAGAAAGAAATCTCTCTCTGCCTCATTTTGTCATGTTGCAGGTTTAGTTTCGCTTTCGCCTTTGTTTTCAGTATAGCTGGGGGGGGTGGGGAAATCTGCTCCAGGAACTTTTTGCAGCTTTTTGCAGCTAATTAACCTAGCGGAAGCTGTTAACAGGGGCTGTTTTTTCTATTTTTGCAGGCATGGGTCTATTCATTTTTTTTTTAACACTGATCAGCTGTAGGTCGGCCCTTTGAAGCCCCGCGGCAAGAGTTTAAAGAGTTTTTTTTCCCTCTAGCCATCAGCGGGGATTCAGGAGGCAGAATGAAAAATCGGGACTTTTTTAAAACGCCGCGGGACGCGGGACAAATTGCTCAAAAGCGGGACTGTCCCGCCAAAAGCGGGACGTCTGGTCACCTTTCTCTAGCCATCAGCGGGGATTCAGGAGGCAGAATGAAAAATCGGGACTTATTTAAAACGCCGCGGGACGCGGGACAAATTGCTCAAAAGCAGGACTGTCCCGCCAAAAGCGGGACGTCTGGTCACCTTACATTAACATAGGCTTCCTCTATCTCGTGGCATGCGTCTTTCCCAGCTTCCCGAGATAATATCAGTAATTGCACACGAGATCTTTTTTCAGGTAAAACTGTGGCTTCTTCCTTAAGAAATTGCCAGGCATAGATAACTGATCTGTCTGGTAAATTAGACAGTGGATCCGTTGAAGGTTATCCTGGAATTTTTAGGCAGGGATTTTTGCCAACACTGGCCTGAAAGGGCTGTTGTTTGGGTCAGGGGGTTTCCTCCACCCCTGGTCCTTGACATACAACCACAAAAGACCACCAGAACTCAAGCGAGTCGATTTTCTTCCTGTCTTGCTTTTTCAAGGCCCAACTTTCACAACCATAGGTAGCTATGGGGAACACAATAGAGTAGATTCACCTACATAGGATAGGATAGGATAGGATAGGATAGGATAGGATAGGATAGGATAGGATAAAACAGAACAGAGGTGGTCCCTAATTTTTCTACTTGCATTTTTTAACGTGCTTTCAAACTGCTAGATTGGCAGAAGCTGGGGCAAGTAATGGGGAGCTCACCCCGTTATGCAGCACTAGGGATTCGAACTGCTGAACTGCCGACCTTTCGATTGACAAGCTCAGTGTCTTAGCCACTGAGCTACTGCGTCCCTTTTAGAATAGAATAGGCAATAGCAATAGCAATTAGAATAGAACAGAACAGGAGCAGAATAGAATAAAATAAGTGCAGAATAGAATAGAAAAGAATAGAATAGAAAATGAATAGAATAGAATAGAATAGAATAGAATAGAATAGAATAGAATAGAATAGAATAGAATAGAATAGACATGACAGCAGTCTTTCAATATCTCAGGGGCTGCCACAAAGAAGAGGGAGTCAACCTATTCTCCAAAGCACCTGAGGGCAGGACAATAGAATAGAATAGAATAGAATAGAATAGAATAGAATAGAATAGAATAGAATAGAATAGAATAGAATAAAAGCAGAATAGAATAGAATAAGAGCAGAATAGAATTAGAGCAGGATAGAATAGACTTTATTGTCACTTTAAATGTCACATCAGTTTAAAAGCAGAGAGGACCTACGGAAAGCTGTAAAGAACCAAAACTGGAACCAACAGATTTTAGGACACTACCACCATCACAAATATGCAAAGCATCTGAATTTTGATCACGTGACCCCGGGGATGCTGCAAAGGTTGTAATAACTCTGAAAAACGGTCCTAAGTCACCTTTTTCAGTGCCGTTCTAACTCTGAATGGTCAGTAAATGAACTGTTGTAAGTCGAGGACTACCTGTATTTCCTGAAACCATCTGCCCCACAGACTGGTTCCTAACTAGTCCCCCTTCTCTAGGTGTTCCCCATTGGGTCAAACGCGCCTACCAAACATTCCATCAACGGGCGCTTTATCCTAGTTTTGTCCGCTCGTGTGCCCAGCCACGTGCACCTAGCGATATCTTTCCTCCCTCTTTCCTGAAAAAAAGCCGACAGGAGCATCGACTGTAATATCACACGGCCTGCTTTGCGTTCCAGTTTTTCTGTCCGACTGTACAGCCGAGGCCAAGATAGCATGGTATGTAATGGAGACCCTCCGTCAGCTGTTGTCCTCCTCGCCGGCCGACAAGAGGCTCATTCATAAGCCTCCCTTTTATCCTTGGGGGGGAGGGGTGAATAAGTAATTATTCCATATCGAGAAGAGCGGCTATTTGGAAGCCTCTATTGAATGTGGCAGGACGACATAATGAAACCTGCCATTTCTGGCGACCTGAGAGAGGAATGTAACAATTCTAGCACAGACGGTAACTTTATCCAGATGGACGGCCCGTTTCTTTGGCACATCAACCGGCCTTTTCTCCCGCTGACTGGCAGCTTCTGAAGGGGTTGCATTGACGTCCGTTCTAGCCTGCATTGTCATTTTTTAACGGCAGACAAGCTCCAGTGGGAGCAGGCGGTAATTTGAACCCACTTTTCCATAGAGCCGAGGCGAAGAGATAGTTGATCCTGACTATTGTAGCATAATGCGCCCAGTGACTTAGCATTTGCTTACGGGGGATAATCTTACTGATTACAATTAAGAGGATGGGGGAGGGGGCTTGGGGGGGAATTTGGACAAGAATACTGTATGTCTGCTTCTCCGTGTCAGTGTGACATTTTTTTTTACACCGGTTAGACGATGTTGTCTCCCTGTCATTGTCCCTGTTATTCTTGGCCTTGTAAGGATCACAGATCAGAGTGAATGCTGGAATATTGGAGAGGGAATAAAATAAAAGTAACCTGGTTCTAAATGTTAATAAAAGAGATCATCGTAGATTTTAGAAAGAGCCGGCATGGTCATACTCCACTCAGTATCAAGGATGCAGCTGTAGAGATGGTCGACAGTGTTAAGTATCTGGGGGTGCAGATAACTAACAATGAACTGGTCTCTGCACACGTCATCCTTAATGAAGTATGCAAACCAGCATCTGCATTTCCTGCATCAGATGAGGAGAGCACATCTTTCTCCTTCTGTCCTGGCCACTTATTACAGAGGCATGATTGAGAGCGTTATAACCAATTGTATCTCTGTTTGTTTTGGTGGCCGCAGTGCGTCAAATAGAAAGTCCCTACAGAGAGTGGTGAGGATAGCCGAGAAGATTAGAAGAAGCTCGCTTCCTGTCATTCAGGACACTGTGTATATAAGCGCTATGTGCTTAGAGTTCAAAGCATTGTCAAGAGACCCACACACACCCACTTCACAGTCTGTTTCTGTTGCTCCCCTCTGGGAGGAGGTTTCAAAGTATTTCTAGCAGGACTTCCAGATTCTGTAACCGCTTTGTTCCCTAGGCCGTCCATCTGATAAACTCGTAAGATTCGTTTTTCTCGCTATGTACATGTACACATCTGAAGTAGACTGTGTTGTTTCTCTGTGTCATATATGTGGGTATACGCATAATTTTGTATTTATTTATTTATTTATTTTGTCCTGTTTATGTAGTGTATATTGGAGGTGGTTGTTCTGACCTAGGCTTTCTTAGAAAGTATACAGCACAATCTTAGTCCCGGCAAACCTCTTTTATTCATACGGCTGTGAATTATTGTCCTTCACAGTCCGAAAGGCTTCTCAAACAGTCTTTCAGGGGGATGTTTACAAACACCCACCTTATCTCCCTTGGAATGCTGCCAGAGAACAAATCGCCACATCCAGGGCAAGGCCAAATTTAGGACAGAGTCAAACAGAACTTTTCCAAAGCTTTAATCGACCAGATGAACTAATTGCTTCCTGCAAAAGCTCACGTCCCGTTCGCTCTTCTTTTATGTCTTACGGGAGGGGCCAATCATCTCCAAGCCTTACTCCTGAGTTGACCCTGTTTTCTTAATTGTTCTTGTCACCTGGCAGCTCTGCACATGTGCACACTGGGGACAGGCTCCCTCTGTTCTTCTGCCCCCTGATGTCAGACTCCTGAGACTCCAAAGGCAGCAAAGAACTACCAGAGGGCCTTGGTCCCCTCTCTGCCTCCAACTCAGAGCCATCGTCCGAGCCTTCCCCAGACTCCAGGACTGGCCCATGTTCCTCCCCAACCTCCTCACTGTCCGAATCTGCTACTAGCTCTGCTGGCTGCTGGTGGGCCACAAAAGTGGTGATCCTTTGAGAGCTGTAGGCAACAGGATTTCATTTTCAGGTGTGCTGATTAGTGTACATTCAAAATGACAATAAAGTTATTCTAAGTCTTAAGTCATGGAAGGAACCATTTAGACCTGGAGATCAATCACCAACTCAGGGCAGGAATCGAAATTAAAGCAGACTTGACAGATGGCTGTCTACCTTCTGATTTACAATGTTCAGCCAAGGACCTGTCGCCTCTGTGGGTTATTGGTTCCACAGTCAAATTTCAGGTAGTCCTCGACTTACGACCAAGGAGGGAGGGGGGAGAAGGAGAGATGAGAGAGAGGGAGAGAGAGAGAGAGAGAGAGAGAGATGGGGGGAGAGTAGGAGAGAGAGAGAGAGATCGCCAATCAACAGGAGACTCAGAGTTCTAGACCTGCCTTAGACATGAAAACTGGCTGAGTGACCAATCACTAGGAGACTGAGAGTTCTAGTCCTGCCTTAGCTGTGAAAGCCAGCTGCGTGACTTTGGTCCAGTCCCTCTCTCTCAGCCCAACTCACCTCACAGCAAGGGTGGTATTCACTTACCTTCACTACTGGTTCGCAAATGTGAGCGCACACGCCACCTCCAGGCATGCACAGAGGGTCAAAAATGGGATGTAGTGACATCCCAGTGGGTGGGCGGAGCCTCCTGCAGCCGCTGCTACTGATTCGCCCGAACCGGATAGAACTGGCTGAATACCACCACTACCTCACAGGGTTGTTAATGTGGGGAAAATAGGAGGAAGAAGGAGCATTTGATATATTTGCTGCCTTGAGTTGCTCATAAAAATAATAACGGTGGGATATAAATTAAACAAATAAAAATAAACTGCTCAATTGCTAATTGAGCGATCAATTGACTTCTCCAGACAAAAATCAAAATTCCACACTTGAAGAAGCTGCTGTTAAGATTTCCGAATTCTGTTATTTATGAGCGTTCTTATAAATGTTCTTTGAAATAAGTATTTAACATTGCAATCGTCTGTTCAGGGCTCTGCATTCAGTAGTTTTTATAGCTAGGAAAATGTGCTTAGATTAGTTTTAACCCATTCAGCATTTTATCCAACATTTCCTGAGCTGCTTCAGCTATAACTCTCTGGCCCATTTCTGGTTTGGTAATTTAATTTTGCTCGTTAAAAAAGAAGTGAAGATCTCTCAAACCGCTGTTGCTGAAAATTGATGCTTTGCTGGTTTGTAACTTCGCTGCATTCTGAACTCTGTTTCTTGTATTCATTGATTTTTAGCAGCATTTATTTCAGCGTTACTCTGTTGTCCATGTCGTTTGATTCTAAGTGGAGTGACTGTGAAATTGCAATAAAAGCATCTTAAGATGCATCGGCTATGTAATGTGCTGTTTTGTTTGGAGATTTTTGTGCTCTCTGAAATGTGGTACTCATTGTCAGAAATGCAGATTAATAGACAATGCTAGGTAAAGGAGAGTAAATTTTTATATTCCCACAGGTGCTCAGTTCAATAAAAATGTAGGTTATTAGGCATTGATAAGAGAACGTATTTATTTTCCCAAGTGATGTTTTCTTTATCAGAATTAAAAAGAAATAAAGTGAAGGGTTATAAATGAGAACAGATGGTACAGCATCTTTATTTGATTGGTATTATTTTTGTAACGATCGCAGAACCAGTTTGGTATAGTGGTTAAGGCATCAGGCTCGAAACCAGGAAACGGTGAGTTCTAGTCCCGCCTTAGGCATGAAGACTGGCTGGATAACTTTGAGCCAGTCACCAGGAAACAGTGAGTTCTAGTCCTATCTTAGCCATGAAAGCTGGTTGGGTGACTTTGGGCCAATCACCAGGAGATGGAGAGTTGTAGTCCCGCCTTAGGCATGAAACCTGGCTGGATAACTTTGAGCCAGTCACCAGGAGACAGTGAGTTCTAGTCCTATCTTAGCCATGGAAGCTGGTTGGGTGACTTTGGACCAATTACCAGGAGACAGAGAATTCCGGTCCCATCTTAAACCATGAAAGCCAGCTGGGTAACCCTGGGCCAGCCACTTTCTCTCAGCCGTAGGATAGAAGCAATGGCAACCCACTTCTGAAAAACCTTTATCCAGGCACGTCAGAGTTAGTTGCAGCACATACAGCACAGACCGGGAGGATTTTTCATCAGGTTCGCCTGATTCGCCAGTTGCGTCCCTTTCTGGATCGGGACTCCTTACACACAGTCACTCATGCCCTCGTCACCTCTCGTCTGGACTATTGTAACGCTCTCTACATGGGGCCCCCCTTGAGGAGCACCCGGAGGCTCCAACTGGCGCAGAGTGCGGCCGCGCGGGTGGTAATGGGAGCGACTTGGCGTTCCCATGTAACACCTCTCCTGCGCAAGCTGCACTGGCTCCCGGTGGTCTTCCGGGTGTGCTTCAAGGTTTTGGTTACCACCTTTAAAGTGCTCCATGGCTCAGGACCTGGGTACTTGCGGGACCGCCTACTACCACCAATATCCTCCCACCGGCCAGTACGCTCCCATAGAGAGGGGTTCCTCCGGGTGCCGTCGGCCAAACAATGCCGACTGGCGGCCCCCAGGGGCAGAGCCTTCTCTGTGGGGGCACCTACTATCTGGAATGAGCTCCCCCCAGAGATACGGAGGATCCCGGATCTGTGCACCTTCCGTCGCGCTCTAAAGACCTTTTTATTTCACCAGGCGGGCCTGGCCTAATTTTCTCCCTCTTTTATAAAAGAATTTTTAATTTTTAATATTTTTTAGTATTTTATATATTCAAATTTTAAAATTGGTTTTAAATTGATTAGGGTTTTAATTTGTCTGGGCCAAAACTATTTAATTTGATTTTAATTCTGCTTTTAAATTTTGTATGTATGGATTTTATTGTTGGCTGTTCACCGCCCTGAGTTCTTCGGGAGTAGGGCGGTATAGAAATCAAATCAAATAAATAAATCAAATAAATAAATACAATCAGACAATTCAGCAGGATTCAAAACTTCTTTATATACATAACAACACACAAGGCATACGATGCCCTTGTAGGTTTTTCCACGTTGTAGAGAAGAGGAATAGCAAGTACAAACACAGCACAAAATGGAGAAGGCAAAATGGAGGAGAGAGAGAAGCTAGTGCCCTCAAGCTTATATACGGAACAGTTAAGCCACGCCCAGGCTCCAAACTGTCTCTTATGGCCCCATACAACAAATACTATGTTTCAGTTACCAAACAATCCCCCATTGGCTGACCTGTTGCTATGCCCTATTCCAGTTCATGAATATACTGACAAGGCAGATTTCAAAAACTGGACATAACTAAACGGAACAAAAAACCCCCATTTGATACTTAATGAAATGTCGAATTGAAATTTTAATTCCTCTTTGAAAGTTTGCAATCAGATGAAAAGGAACATTTTCTAGAAGGGGAAAAATATTGCCAAATTAGTACCTTTAAATGGGATTTTGTTTTTCCCTAGTTACAGCCTTCCAGTCCCTGCACGACGTGTTCCTGCTCCGCCATCGAGCAAAACGCCAAAAATGCTGCTGAGGCCAAGAAGGAGAACGGAGGGAAGCCACCCATCCCCAAAATATTTTTTGGCACCCGGACTCACAAGCAAATAGCTCAGATTGTGAAGGAGCTGCACAGGACGGGCTATTCAAGCGTTCGCATGACCATTCTGTCAAGTAGGGAGTATTCCTGCGTCCATCCGAGGATCTCCCGAGGCAGCAACAAGAATGAAAAATGCGCAGAGTTGCTGGAAGGAAAAGAGGTGAGTGGTTTCAGAATAACACAATTGGAAGGGATCTTGGAGGTCTTCTAGTCCAATCCCCTGCTGAAGCAGGGAGACCAGATACAGGTAATCCTCGAGTTGCGACCACAATTGAGCCCAGAATGTTTGTTGCTAAGTGACACATTCGTTAAGTGTGTGTTGCCCCATTTTACGATTTTTCTTGTCATATTTGTTAAGTGAATCGCTAAAATTGTTAAATTAGTCACACGGTTGTTAAGTGAATTTGGTTTCTCCCTTGACTTTGCTTGTCAAGTCACAAAAGGGGATCACATGACCCGGGACACTGCAACCGTCATAAATATGAACCAGCTGTCAAACTTCCGAATGTAAATCACGTGACCAATGATCATAAATGTGAAAAATGGTCTAAAGTCACCTTTTTCAGTGCCGTTGTAACTTCAAAGGGTCACTAAATGAACTGTTGTAAGTCGAGGATTAGCTGTACTATTTCAGACAAAGGGTTAGGGTTAGTGACCCTTCGAAATTACAATGGCACTGAAAAAGGTGATTTATTGACTGTTTTTCATGCAACTGTTGCTGCTTCCCCCTGGTCACATGATCAAAATTTGGATGCTTGGCAACGGATTCATATTTATGACGCTTGCAGTGTCCTGGGTTCATGTGATCCCCTTTTGTGACCTTCTGACGTCAATGGGGAAGCCAGATTCACTTAACAATCTTGTTAGTAACTTACTAACTGCAGTGATTCGCTTAACAATTGTGGCAAGAAAAGTTGTAAAATGGGGCAAAAACTCACTTAACAAATGTCTCACTTAGCAAAATAAATTTTGGGCTCAATTGTGGTCTTAAGTTAAGGTGACCAGATTTTAACATTGGTAAAGAGGGACATTGTGGGCGTGGCTTATTTTGTGGACGTGGCTAGCTGGTCATGTGACTGGGTGGGCGTGGCTAGCTGGTCATGTGACCGGGTGGCCATGGCTATGTGTATAGGGTAAGGTGAACAGATTTTAACATTGGTAAGAGGGACACCATTGTGGGCGTGGCTTATTGTGTGGGCGTGGCTTGGAGGCCATGTGACTGGGTCGGCGTGGCTAGCTGGTCATGTGACCGGGTGGCCATGGCTGTGTGTATAGGGACTACTCAGAGGGCTGAAAAGTCATTTCTGACAGGTCCTCACACTTTTGACTGGTCCTCACACTTATGACCATCCTCACATTTATGCCCGTGCAGCATTTTTAACAACCATGTCACTCATTTCACAACTGCTTCTCTTCACCATGGTGACAAGATAGGGCAAAAACGTAAAATGTGAAGACAGTCGTAAGTTCGAGGACTGGTCAAAAGTGTGAGGACCAGTCAAAAATAACTTTTTCAGCCCTCTGAGTAGTCCATATGCACAAAAGGACTAACCAGAGGGCTGAAAAAAGTCATTTCTGACAGGTCCTCGCACTTTTGACTGGTCCTCACACTTATGACCATCCTCACATTTATGCCCGTGCAGCATTCTTAACAACCATGTCACTCATTTCACAACTGCTTCTCTTCACCATGATGACAAGATAGGGCAAAAATGTAAAATGTGAGGACAGTCGTAAGTTCGAGGACTGGTCAAAAGTGCGAGGACCAGTCAAAAATAACTTTTTCAGCCCTCTGAGTAGTCCATATGCATAAAAGGATACAGTAATAGAGAGGGATGAAGGAAGGGAAGGGAAATTAGAGTAGGAGTGACGGTTAAGAGAGGGAGGAAGAGAGGAGGAGAAGGAGAAAGGAAGAGGAAGTAGGGAGGAGAAGAAGAGGGGGGGAAGAGAAAGTAAGAAGGAAAGAAAAGAGAGGTGGTAGGTTTGAGGAGAAAGATTGCTGTACAATAAAAAAGATGAAAGGGAAGAAAGCCAACCCCAAACAAATATAAAGATATTAAGATAAAGAATGAATTGTTAAACTTTAAAGAATAAAAGAGAACAAATATGAATAAATAGCAATAATTAGAAACACACATACATACAATGTATTTTCTTTGAACAGAATATTTGGCTGGTTCACAAATTTAAACAGTGTTTAGTCATTTCAATTAAATTTACAATTTCTATATTTCCTTTTTGCCATATTTATTCCTCATCTATTTTTTTAAAAAAACAATTTTACCCTTCATCCTCATCTCTAATCTTAATCAAATTCAATTTTTCCCTTCTATTCTATTTTATACCCCTTCCCATTGTCATCTATTTTTATATCCATCCTCACATTGGTTAATTATGTAATTATGTAATACAGTTGTTTAATACAAATTCAACATTTTAATATAAATCAATTAGTTATATAACTATCTTTTTTGTATATTAATCAATATGAACATGAATATTCCAATTATTTCCATGCAATCCAATTTCTTACAAATCAATTAATTATACTTACCAATAATAATAAACCAAATAATTTCCCCCATATATTCCTCCAAACCACAATTTAACCATTTCTGCTTTCAACACAGTATACAATTAATAATATCTCAATTATTACAATTCCCTAGTTAAAAAGAGCTTTTTTTTCTTTTGTGTTTTAAAATCTTGAACTCTCCTCTTTTGCCCTAAATAATTTTCCATTGTTTGCACTTACCTTTTTTGGTGAGGAAAAGGAAAATAAATCTGCTGCCTAATTTTCCAACGTTGCAAGCAAACCGCAAAGCCAACAGCCTGTTTTACTTTCAGTTTCGTTTTGAGCTTGGTTTGCACAAAGAGGAAAAAAAAACTGAGCAATTTAGCAAGAGCAGAGCCCTGTGCAAATCAGCTGAGAGGGGGAAGCCGAGCTAATTAACGTAGGGCAGCCCTTTGAAGCCCCGTGGCAAGAGTTTAAACAGGTTTTTTCTCTCTAGCCATCAGCGGGGATTCAGGAGGCAGCCGGGAACCAGGAGGCAGAATGAAAAATCGGGACTTTTTTAAAACGCCGCGGGACGCGGGACAAATTGCTCAAAAGCGGGACTGTCCCGCCAAAAGCGGGACGTCTGGTCACCTTATATATGAGACATCTCTCTCTATATGAGACACACACACACATATGTAAAAAGTTAAAATCTCAGGTGTGTTCCCACATCATTAAAAATCTGTTAGTTGAAATACTTAAAATCCTGGCTAAAATCCCAGTTTAAAATCCCCCAAAATCCCAACAAAACACTTTGTAAAGTCTTTGGAACTCTGGCTAAAATCCTAACCAACACTTTAAAAGTTTTCTTTTTGGCAACGTTTTGACAAGCTATCTAACTTGTCAACATCGGGCCCCTACTTTCAGTTTAGAAGCCGTGGGTATGCTGCGAGATCGGAGTTGTTGCTTTTCTATGTTCGCTGCTGCTGACGTATGCTGGTTGGCCTGCAACTCTGTGTCCTGATTGGAGGGCAGCATTTTTTTTTCTCCTGCTTCATTATCCTAGCTGCAGCCTGACTGCGTGTTAAAGGCCCAGCTTTCTCTGGTTCCGTTACTAACTGTCAATTGCAAAGAAGGAAGGATTCTGGTAGGTATCACTACACCGCTGATTGCCTGTTGAGATCTCAGCCTATCTTCTGGCTTGGTTCTCTCTCTTTCTCCCTATTGCTAGCTATCATCTGCAAAGAGGGAAGGACTCTGGCAGGCATTACAACACCACTGGTTGCCTGTTGGAATCTCTGCCTATCCTCTGATGTTAAAACTCAAGTTTCCCTCAGTGCAGGTCTCCAAATACTTGATAACCTAGAAGTGTCATCTTGTCTATTCATATTCTGCGGCCTCTTTTCAATTTCGATAGCCTCCCTAATTATTCTCTTATTAAGATGTTCCTCTTTCACCACTGTTCTAGTATTGTTGAAGTCGATATTATGTCCCGTGTATATAGGAAATGCATGTCAGGATTAGTCTCGAGAGAAAGATGGCAAGTCTCAAGAAATACTGGTCTCCGATGGGATATAATGGGTATCTTGCTGGTTTATGTGCACTTATGAAATAACCAGTAATTGTGTCTGTTCCAAGAAATCTACTGGGGAAAAAATTGAGGTTTTTGTGTTTTGCATAGTTTATTTATTATTTTATTGTTTATTGGTTCGATTTATATGCCGCTCTTTTCCGGAGACTCAGGGCGGCTTACAATGCGTTAAGCAATAGCCTTCATACTTTTGTATATACCTGCCCAGTGGTGTTCTTTTTTATACAAAGTCAGCTTATTGCCCCCACAAACCGGGTCCTCATTTTACCTACCTTCAAAAGGATGGAAGGCTGAGTCAACCTTGAGCCTGCTGAGATTTGAACTTGCAATAATTGCAGGCAGCTGGTGTTATCTTAACAGTGCTTTAGTCTGCTGCGCCACCAAGGCATAGATTCAAACATTAGCAACTAAAAGACTTCATCTGGTTCCAAGTTGGTCTTCTGTACAATTACAAACTGTTTCTAGCATCTGAATAGGAATAACCTATGAAGCACTTATATCAACATCAAAATGCACTGCCTCAGTATCATCGGTAATCCAGATCAGCCCACATGATTATAAGAGAATGTGTTTTGTCAAAATTATTTCTTTCATAAAAATTCAGAAGTATTGAAATGAAATACATGATAATTTTCAGAAAAAATTAAAATTTGAACTGAAACAATTTTTAAATTGGGAATAATTCCAAAAATTATAAATGAAAATATCACAATTTTTTGGCTAAGCAACTGATTAAAGTAGATGCTAAGCCCAATCCTGGAAAAGTGAAACTGCTGACAAAACAAGATTGGGAGATCAAAATAGTTTAATATGCAGCTGTGGCAAAACTGATTCAGAAATTGCTCCCTTAATATATTACAAGGCAGATTTAAACATTTAGAATTGGTTTCTAGGAAGAGTCAAGAAACTAATTAAAAACAACAGATTAAATGATTTAAACAGAACAAAGATCTCCAATGGTTTATATTAAATACTAAAAGCATAGCATAAACATTTAATTTATGCTTAGTCGCTGGAGAAAAAGAAGGACAGTGGAAAATGTGTTACTAAATTCTTCACAATTTTTAAAATTTATGCTCTTATTTTTTCCTTCTGCCTTTTGTTCATTCTGTTTTGTTCTCTTAAGCTTATAATAAAATTTAAATTTTTATGGATTAACCCAATAAAATAGCAACTCTCTGAATTGTGCACATAAAATACCTTTACTTAAGCAGAATCAGGATCGTTTAACGTCCCATACATGGAAGTCACATAAAAGTCTTAAAATTATTTATCATCATCATCTTAAGTACAAAAATACCTTCAGGCATAATGATGTATTTGTAGACAATTTATTTATGCATTTTCAAACAAACTATTTTAATCTCTTTCATAAACTTAATTCAAACATTTCTATAGTTTATTTTACCCTTCATCTTTGGTCATCTGATGCACTTTACAGATCTATTAACATTTTAATTCTATATCATTGATCTCAATTTTAAACAATTTTATTTAACTTTCAGGTGGGGTTTCATTTCCATTTGTAATTAAAAATTAGCTTTAATGTGTACAGATTGATTTTAAGGTTCATATAAATAAATATTTTTTTCAATTTCAATATATTTTTCAATAGTTAATATGGCAAAATAGCCCTTTTTTCACTTAAATATAGCATATATCAATGCAAAGATAACATTCCTCTGATTATCCTGAGATCATTTATTAACCATATTGATTGCTGCTATAAACAATCTAAACATTTTATACCTTATCCCTTGATATTTTTAAATCAGAATTTCTTTGGCAATCGAAGTATTCACTAAATTGAAACTTTTGCAGAGAAAGCTGTTTTGGAAATTTAAAATGACTTGTTTCTGAAGATAGTACTAATTTATATTTTTGAATGTCAATTCTTAATTTTAAAACTAAAATTCTACAGAAGTTATAATCAAACCAAGCTTTAATATTTCTAGGGAATCCTACAGCAGCATTCTTCAAACGTATCTGATGGCATTCTTATGCATGTACATATAAACATGAATACTGCAACGTTCAACACAGCTATGGTCACGGTAAGAAAAACACACATATAAATGCTGTAATCATATAGATTAGCAAGACAATAATGTTCCCTTTCTATAAAACTGGACAAGGATTGGGAACTGCTTGAAAAAATATTGGGAGGCACATGTTGAAGGAGGAATTTACAGGAAACTTGGGAGTATGGCTGTAATTTCATAACTTGGTATCACATGTTTTTTAGAAAGGGACATTTTAATAATGCCAATATCTTAATATAAAAATCTAAAACAACACAGACATTTTTTAAAAACAACACTATTCACACATAAGGCCTCTAACACTAAGCAAAATTAAGTTTCTTCACAGCAGATACATACTTATTACTTATCAGTATAGCAATGGAAGAAAGCAATAAATTCTTGTTAAGAGTACAATTCTATGTGCCTTTAGTTAGTACAATGCGACTAAAAGAAATACACAAGAAAAACATATGCTTGTATCACAGTAAATTGCTTGAGCAGTCATAGCTATTTTAGGCTATTTTTTAAAAATGTTTTTTTTTAAATAACGTAATTTTAAAATACAACTTAAACAAAATTACAATAGGCATATTTTTGAGGTTTTTATTATGGCTTGCTAAAATGGATTCAGTACTTTACTCTGGGTCACACTAAAAATGAAATGTAATAACTGACTTTGATAGAGAGATTCACAGTCATTATTGTTCCTAAAATGTGATTTTCAATGTGTCTTATTTATGTTCTGTGCATTCATACATATATGAGATGTACCTTCTACAGTACCCAAGAGAGATTTCTAGAGCTTTGGAGGATGTTTAGGTGAAAAGTCTTTAGTGTGTTTATTCCTCAGTATTGCATAGCCTTTGCCCATTTCCTTTTGACTGTTTTAATAGTAGAATCAACATTCATCTTGTTAGTTTTCATTTAATACAGTACATTCCCATTTTTCCTAGTGAAAATAAATTATTTGAAAAGGCAGGAAAAAAGCCCATTCTACTGGATCATGACATGTTTCATTCTTCCATATAGCAGCATGTATGCTATCCAGAGCACTATTTAAAACACACTAAGGCTGTGTGGAGTTTCAGATTCAGTGTAGAAGAGGCATTTGAGAATATGTGAGAATGTAAATATGGCATCTGTCTATTAAAGCAGCCATTTAACTATTTTTATAAAAACATGCAACTGCTTTAATGAAGCACAGACAGTGCTATATTAATGATCCCATGTATTCATGCTTCTGTGTGTTCCAAATTAAATCTGAGGCACTATACATTCTAAGTATGTTAAATGTGCTGTCAAGACTGACACACATCCTCTTTGTTTAGATTGCTTTCAGAACAGAATTTAGTAAAGACATTCCTATTGTTAAAAATTGTCAAAAAAGATATAGTAGCCACAACATCAATCTTTCCTTCTCCCAGAATTGGAATGACTCACACCCAGCATGGGTTTGTTTTGTTTTTTTTGCACCCCATGAAAAGTACATATAGCTGGATTGATGGACCTCACACATTTGATGGAAGGAGTTGCTTATGTCACTTTATCTGGACTAGAAAACCTCCAAGGTCCTTTCCAAGTCTGTTATTCTATTATCTGTTTTCAAGGTCATTTCAAAGAAGACAACCAAAATTGGACCATGCATGCTAGAAAATGCATGCCCTATCTAAAAAAAAAAACAAAACTTCTCCCTCAACTCTAGAAGTTTTCAACAGAACTGTATTCAGCTATATCAATATATGTATAAATGCACATATAGTAATGAATGTTTATTTCCTTCAATTAGATAGTTGTTACTGAAAAGTATTTATGGTATGTAAAATGTTAGTACACATATACACTTGGTAGCTGCAATGTCACATTCAGTGTCCACCAGTTAATCTGAAACCTTCACCACAGACAGAAAAAAGTTAGGGAAGGCTGCATTATAGTTATATATATATATTCATCTGAATAAACGATTTTTCAATCTTGCGAAGCCAATGAGAATCCCAATATAGAAGTAAATCAAGTAATAAATTTAGCAACATTTAAAAAGTGTTGTACACTTACATTAACTTTCATACTAACAACAGTGAAAGCAGCACGCCCCAGTATGTAGAGGTTAGATTGGTTTAAAGCAATGGGAGTTAATGAGAACAGTAAAAAAAATAATTTTGCCAAATCTTTTTGCTGCATAGCTTCAAAAGACCACCCTTAGCTAATTATGAAATATATATAATTAAAGTTTTGCTTCTTATGATAGGCTATATGTAGGCTATATGTATGGCTGATACTACATCCAATTTAGAACCCTTTAAATATTAACTAAATAAAATTAATTTATAGCAACATGACATCAGAATATAAAGGTTATTATTTACTTGAACATTAATAATTACATTCATATTCATTTAGATTGCAAATCATCCATTGGATATATACGGTAGTTCAGAGACATAATGCATATATGTTGTTTTTTCACAGATTCACAAACACCTGCAAACTTATATTGGTGTGAAAATAAATTGTGTCCTATGTTGATTGAAATATATAGTCATGAAATTTTCCTGTAGCATGATTGCTATTAATGTTTGTGATAAATATACTCTGTATATCTGTTTCCCATCTGAGATTATAAAAATAAACTTTAAGATATTAAGGTGGCCTGCCTTCTAAAAGATCATACTCATTTTCTGCCTGTCATGTTTAATGTAATATTTTATTGGAGAGTCTAAGAAGCAGAAGATTCCTATGTCATGATTAAGTTCGGTGTCTAAGAACATTCCAAGTTATTCCTCAATCTTACATGTGTCCTGAGTCTTAACTAGATCTTCCAAAGGCATAACTTACAAATTATGAAATATATTAACCCGCCAACAGAATATGAGATATCTCTCATTGTTTATAAAGTGCTCTTTCTTTACTTACATTACTTATAGAGAGCTATGACGATTAGAGGAAAGTCTCTTCTTCCTCTACTGTACTTATGTTTCTTTCAAGTCAAACATGTGATTCATCCAGGCCAACATCAATTTGTCCCATCTCAACTTGTGTGAAGTTGAACTGCCTGGAAAGAAGAGGATTCTCCATCCCATTGTCTTCACTTATATGAAGCACAGTATCTTCGTGCTGCAATAAACTGGTTGTTTCTAAGCCTGTGAAGTCCTCAGCGTCAGAAAGCTGTGTAGTTGGAGAAGTACTATGAGCAAGTGCTGGCTTTTCTTCTGAATCACCCTCCTTTTTTGTATCCTTTCCAGTAGCAAGTGTCTCAATCTGCAGTGAATAGAAGTGGATGTATTTATTTATTTATTAAATTTATTGGCCTTTCATCTTACCACAGGGGAATTCTGGGCACCCAATAAATCTATGAATACACACACACACCCCTCTACAAAATAACTATGCATTGCTTACAATTATATCTGTCCAAGAGTTCCCTTGAGGTAGTGGTAGCCTGGGTAATGCAAGTCAAAATAGAGTGGCAGATAGATGGAGACTTTGTTGTAATTAGAGCCTTATCTTTTTCCACACATAGCAAACTCCTTTTTGGAAATTGTTACAAAACTTTACCATAACAACTTTTTTAGTGTTAGGGAATTCTACAGTTCATCTTTCCTCAAGTAAAGGATAAGCATTATTGGACTGTTGGCAGAAAGAATGATGAAAGGAAACAATAATAGCACTGGCCATCACTGGCATCGATTTGAAATGGGAGAAGGAGACTGGCAAGTCGTGCAACACCAATACTTAAATCTATTGGGTTGGATGAGCAAATACTATTGGAACCCTGCCTAGTTTGTACTTGTCCTCCATTCTTACCCAGGTCGGAAAGGTCTAACCACCAGAAATGAGTACATCATGAAATATAGCTGCATCATGACTACCTTCCCTCTTTAGAAGATACTAGCTGATCAGAGCCACTAATTTTTATTCGTCTTTTAAATCACCTTATCTCCTTTTCTTTTTTTCATTTTACAGGGCTGAACTTGTTCTAACTCCCCTAGGTACATTCTCAAAATACAGCTGCAAATCTAAGCGCATTTCCTTTTCTCTTTCTCCTCAGCCATTGTCCTTTTCTTTATTGAGAATACAGTACCTAAATACCTATTATAAATGTATTAATAAAATATGGTCAACTGCCAGCAATTAAAAAAAAATTAAAACCAGACAAATGGGAATGAAAATTAACACAAAGATAAAAGCCACAGAGACAGATAACTGGAGAATAACAGATCTGATAACAAAATATCAATAGCATTAGGATTAAACTAGTACTTTTCTCCTGATTTTGATAGTCACTTTTAAGAATTTTTAACAATACATCTTATTTGTATCAAATTTGTACTAATCTACATTATTATATTGCCTTCCAAGTGAAATTTAAAAATACACTTGTGGAAAAAAGCAAAGAACTAGAACTTCTTTCACTCACTCTGCTTCTCCTTGGACTACCTATCATATTTCCTCATTTTTCTTCACTCCATCCTGAATCCTACAAGTTTGCTGTCTAATCAATTCCAGTTCCTATATCAGGAGTTGCTGGTGCCTATTGTAAAGGATGGCATGGAGTGCTGGAGCAAGAGTGGATCCCGATTGACAATTTGAGAACAGTTACTTTAAGCCTTACTGAAATCAATTTAGCTGAAACTGTTTGGGTTAAATTAACAGTCCAATGTACCAAAAATACATATATGATGTGCCACGTTCATCATGATAATTTTACAGAGTATTAGGACAGCCTTATCACTTTTTAGTTATCAGAGCCACATTCTCCTTCATTTAATCTGCATGCTTACAATTCATACCTGGAAAGGAAACAGGAGAACGGTGATGAGCATCTCAGTTGAAGTTAAAGTCTCTTTCCTTTCGTCTCCCTCCCCCACCCCAAGACCCTGAGAATCAACCACTATAGAATAGAATAGCTGGATTTTCATAGATTTGTACTTTGCATCTTTCTTTATATGCACTTTTATTGCTGTTGATTACTGCCATTCCAGACTAAAGAAAAATGTAGGCTGATTAAAGTCTAATAATTTGCAAAATTATTAATGTGCAAAATCCTATATTCTAATCAGAAAATGTGATATTGCCTGGAATCTTCTGGCTTTCTGGAACTTGCTACACCTCCATTCCTTGTGGGAGTAACTCTTTATTTTTCTGAAAATGAATCTGTTGGAACAGGAATTGATTCAAGAATTTCAGACATGGTCTGGCACTGGAGTACCACAACCATCTTTGTTCCAAGCCAGGTTTTGCACACATCTGAGTATAACTACATTATCCCAAAATTATAGTAATTGAATATGAACATTGTATATTCAATTAGAAGAAAATAGACTCTCCTCCTTTTCTGCAATAATAGTGTTAGATATGATATAAAGAACTCTTTATTAGAAAAAGGGTTGACAATAGTCCCACTGTCAACAATAGAAAAAGCTACTGTAAGGATTGCCTCTCCTTCCAACTTAAGAAAGGAAGAACTCTTGAAACGTGGTTGTTCAAAAGGATTATTTTATTAAGCAGAAGTGATAGCCACCCACTTAAAGCAAGATCTGAATACCCTTAGGCAAGACAAGTAGGATTAAAGCAGTAGAGACTCCCCCCTTTAAGTCAGAATGCAGATTTTAGCCAATACACAAGTGTGAAGATGTTTTCTTTCCCAATTTCCCTGAGAACCTGAACAACCATGCATTCACACCGTTATCCTTTAAAGTGAAACAACCCACATGGCTATCATAAAAATTCCTCCAGGTAAAGAAGATCTCAGGGCTCTTTGGCGCCAGGATATAGGTTGTAAAATATCTGTTGACACAGGCAATGCTAGTAAATCGAATCCAGGTCTCCCCCTTCCTCCAGTTGAATGGCAGTATCACTTTTAGGGATCTGACAGCTACAGTATGTATTGTATGGGAGCCGTGTAATTCTATTAATGATATAGAACAAATACATAGAAATGTTTAAAACATTTAGATGATCTCATACTTGTCCTATATGGAGAACTATGCTCCAATTTGGCATGCGTCTTGAACCGCACCCAAACTCCCAAAATGCAATGTGCATAATCCTTGGTAAATTTTATTTCTTTAGATATTCATTTTTTCGTTAGTGAGATATCACTTCCTTTATATAAATTGGAATGATTTTGATGGAATATTTTTTATATGGCCACATTGTCCTTTAATATAGTAGCTCCATTTTATAGTCTCAATATTTTTCCTTTTTTCTTTTCTTATTACATATACTAGCTACTTCCCAGGTTTATTTGGGGGAGGGGGGGCTTGCTTTATATAATTCACTTTTATTTCCATTTCTCTTACTGTTAGCATAGATAATTGTTATAAAAGCTCAATTTGTTAAGAAATATGTCTCTGGAAACTTCTTTAATTCTTTTTTTTCTTTTAATTTTTCTTTCATCCTTCTCTTTTCTTGTTGTTTCAGACAATGTATGTTTCTTGACAACAGATATACCATTTAAACAGTGGCAGAAGGATATATAAATTGTGTGGTAGGGTGAAAAACCACAAATTAAATATAAGGTGTTACAAGATGCAAAGGAAATAGGAGGATTTAGTTTACTGACTTGAAACTGTATTTGCAGCTTGTGTTTGCTTGTATTTGCTTTAGATGAAAGAGTGAGTTTTTCGGTGTTAGGACATGACCTGAGATTTAGGTGGCATGGATATTTGTGATATTTCAAATATGCATTTTAAAAATCATTATGTTATATCTGCCATACTGAGAATATAAAATAGATACAAACCCAGGTTGTGCCTGAAAATACCTTGGTGACTCTCAGCACAAGAAGTTTTTATAGGTGGGAAATAGTGGACAAACACAAATGGCTAACTTATTGAATGTAAAATAAAATCAAGAACTGGTGACAGAGGGATATAGTTATCAATGGTTCTCTTAATTAGAATTATTTAATCTAGACAAAATAATTTTTAGTTTTGAACATTGTAAGACTGAGTTTGAATTTGAGTTGTGTACAAATGATGAACATGTAATTCTTAAAATTTATAAACTTTTATTAAAATTTGAAACAGAAGGCGAACAAGAAAACAGTATGATGAAGTGGCCTAAAATTTGGTTATCATATACAGCTGGAACAGTAGGAAAATGTGTGGGTAAAAGAAGTTTTACATTTATATTATAATTTTAGACAGAATTTTTATAAAATGATGTAACACTGGTATATGTCATCAAAGAATTGGTCTAAAAAGTATAAAGGCACTTTAAAATTATGTTTTACCTGTAAACAAGAGGAGATGTTTTATCATGTTTGGTGGATGTGTAAAAAAGTTAGAAAATTGGATTCAAATGCATATACTGATTCAAAAAATTGTAAAGATAAATATACCATTAAAACCAAAAGGTGGGGGAGGGAATTGTTGGATAAACAGTTATAAAAAATTGTGGAACGTTGTTCTACATAAATAAGTACAGTGAGATTTGTTGTATGCATAAAGATGGAAAGATCAATCAATCAGAATAGAGCTGAAAGCGACCTCGGAGGTCTTCTAGTCCAACCCCTTGCTCAAGCAGGAGACCCTAGACTTTCCTACAGAGGAGAGAGGGATTAGGCCTCGTAAACCTGGAATAATTGCTCGACACTCAGCCCACAGTCCCCTCCTCAGGTCTTGCCCCATGCTGATGTCAGGCTGTCAGCTCATGAAGCTCGGATAGGTGATATGCAGCCATGACAAGGAGTCTCCCCATGGGAAAGCCAGCAGCCACCTCTCCTTCCCTACTTATTCATTTGGGACTACCTGCCAAGGTGGCTAAATTACTGGTAACTTTGATCAGAGATAAGACAATAGCTACATTTATTGCTAACTGGAAAATCCTTGTAGACTTTTTGTGTGAAACAGAAAAAAACGAATTTGTGATTTATAGTTTTGATGATTAGGAAGTATAGACTACAGAAAGAAGAGTGTTATGTTCAGAGTAAGAGGTAATTTATGATTGTACTTAAAACTGCTGAAAAGATGATTTCTTTGTATTTTTCTTCTTTTCTATTCTTTTTTCTATTCTTCTTTTCTTTCACTTTAAGCTTTCTCTTTGATTTTTCCTTTTCCTTTTCTCACTTTGTATTAGTTAGTATTATTTTTTTCTTTTTAAAAATATTTAATAAAAATATTATTTTTTAAAAGAATACAAGGAAGAAAAAATCCAAAACATCTTTTATGGCAAAAAGCAAAATAAGTTATAGTTACTTTACGAAACAGATTTTAAAGACATGTAATTCAGAAACTCTTTTATCATTTTATGAATAATGTTCTAATACTCTGTAAATTCCAACCTGTTCTGATTTTTTAAAAAAAATGGTATCCCCATTCTTTTATCTTGGCTCATAGAAGAAAATTGGGTAGTACACGTTTCTCATGCTTATGCATTTTTTAAAACTAACTATCCTGAGAGATGCAGATTCAACTCCCTAGTCAATAACCTACCTCACAGGGCTGTTGTGCTGATAGGATGGAGCCATGTATACTTCCTTGAGCTCCTGAAGAAAAGGTGGGCTATAAATATAATCAATTATTCAGTCAATCAAGGCACATTCAACATTTAATACAAAATAATTCTATTTGAGTTTTCCCTTCTTTATTCCATACAAGAAAATGATTCCTTAAATTTGAAAAGAAAGGAAATGTAAATATGAGTAGGAGAAAAATAAATTTTGTTTTCATACATCTGTTTTGGTATGCATAAACACCAAATTACATTCAATACAAGTAATAAGTTTATTATATCTGCACCAAAACAACATTCAGATCAGGTATTTGTAAAATGCTCACAAATTGCTTAACACATTGTAAGCCGCCCTCAGTCTCCGGAGAAGGGCGGCATATAAATCAAATTAAAAAAAAAAAAAATTAGTAAAATGAGATTTATTTTCTATACTTTCCAGCATCATTTATGCTGTTACTCAAAAAAAAAACAAAACACTTTTACCTAATTTGGGATAATTTAGCCAGGTTTGGGAAGCACTGGGCTAGAACCTAAATTCTTATACATTAGCCTGATTCATTCTGCTCTAGGCGTCTCCAGATTTACTTCTGCTCCAAGAGCTCCTTTGCACTATGAACTAGGAAAGGTTGCTCAGTTCAGTCCAAAACTGTTGTTTCTTCCTAGTTTAGTGGGCAAATCATATCTCTGTGGAACTCCCATTACAGCTCAAGCAATATCACGAGTGCCTCTGGAAGTCAAGAATAGCTATCCCATTTGATGGACTGATTGAATAGATCCATCCTCCCTGCAAAGTTTAGTAACCATGGACACAGCACAGAGTGTTCTGATCATGACAGGCAACAGATTGCAATATCTCCAAACCTCAGCTCACATTACATCTGTCCTGAACCAGAAACTTGATCTAGCATATGTCTCTTGCATAAGTTGGCCCTGGAAGTTCAGGTACTGATTCATGATTGTTGTGGGAGTTATGAACTTCCAGCCACCTCTGAGTCCATCCCCATTAAAAACATGTTTAAAATCCAATGCTGATCCAGATATGAGGTTGAGTAACTGCTACCATTGAACAGCAGGGAGATTAGTACAGCAGCAGCACTCCCAAGTTGTCCCTAGCTAGCATCCAACTAACAAATAAGGCTACACATGCAGTTATTTGTGGAATAGAAACTCTAAACTGCCACCAGAGTTTCCCAGATGACAATTCAATTCCCATCTCTCCATAAAGTGACGTAATTGTGGGAATTGTAAGATAGAACATTCAGATAGCATCAAGTTATCTACAGCTGGACTAAGAGATTAGAAAGATAAACTGTGCTTAATACTGTATGAGAAACCAAAGTCTAACATGCAAAGAATAATATGGTACAAACTGTGGGCATTAGTGGGCATATTCCATTGAAAATAGCAAGCATGTTTTTCTGCTTTATTAAATTACCTGGTAAGAAGAGATTTGACTATGGAGATCTGCCACAATAATAGTAGGTGATGACTTCACAACAGATTTATTGGTTGCTTGCTTGCTACCTTCTGTAGGGCTGTTCCTTTTGCTGCATTGTAGCTGCTGGGCTGTAATAGGTGTAGGATCAAATTTTGAAGATGATGCCTCTGACTGAGCTTCAGTGAAGGTTACAGATCGTTTTTGATCCACTGCAAGTAATGAGCAGCAATAGATACACAAGGATCAAAAAAGAATCTGAATATGTCTCATCATTATATTAACAAAAGTAGTTGCTAATCTTAAAAAGGTGCTCCTGAAATTACTGCCTAAGTAGATTTAAATCAAACCTCCCATCCCAAATTGAAACTGATACCAGGAACTTCCTTAAAATGAATATGTACATTTAGAACTAGAGGTTGGCATATTTTGGACCTTGGCGACTTCACAGAACTTTAAGGACTACACCTGTTCACAGCAACAAGTCTTTATGTATCTTCTGTCTACAATTGCTTGAAGTCAGTGGTTTGGAAGGCCAGGGTACAGAATTACATTCAACACTGCCACTATCTGCTGCTGCTGTGTTTTCTATTATATTTATTTATGCATAATTATGTCTATATTTAAAACCATTGGGGAAATATTTGTATGGCTGGAATGCAATCTGTGAACATAATTTATTTAAAATATAGAGGGAGAGGGAGAGAGCATGAGAAGAAATTATAAATAAAAATACAGTTAAAGAAAGGGATAATCTGCTTGGCATCTCTCAGAGTTTTTTGTCCATCTGCATTTTTAACAAATCTTTTTCAATTTTTTTCATTTTTAAAAATACTAAAACGTTTTTTTATTTAGCTAGCTGGAAAATAATAGCCCCTCAGATGCCAAAGCTTTCCCTTCCCCTTCCTAGAATATTCTCAGAAAGGACAGGCTGTGGCCAGCAGAGATGATGATTCTGTGAATTTCTTGTGAGACAAAATTGAAACAAAATAAAATAAAAATGCTTTTGATAAGATGTAAATGTGGAAAACTAGTAACAGCAATGGAAATTGTGAGAAATTGAGGGAGCAAAGAGATGCTTGAAAAATGAAACAGATGTTTTGTTACTGCATTACATTTTTTGATTGTCATTGTATCTCCCTCATTTTATGACATAGACATTTTCATTTCATCATATTGCTTTTTTTTTAAGTTGAGAGGGCTCACAGGCCCCAAGGAATTACTGTAGATGGGCTACAGCCAAATCAGATTTAAGGGAAGAGTGGAGGAAAATAGCAATAGGAAGATAGACCATTAGGAAAAGGCAAACATTCAAAATAAAGATTAAGGATAAGAGGTCCTGTGGAGCTAATATGTCTAGGAGACATTCTCTCAGACATTTGCTTGCCCATTTAATAGATCTTCCTTAAAATCATATTTCTATGCATATGCCACATTCAGTGGGCACCATACTTGCAAATAAAATAAAGCTGCCACCAGCTTTTCTGTCATATAATCCTCCACAACACACTTTAAGAAAATTTAATTTTCCAGATTATCTTCCATACTGCAGATCTATTTGAATATTAAAAGGATGTGTGTTTTTGTTTTATTTGTATAGTTTTCTCATGTATAATGTACACTGAAGATGGCATTTAATTTTGTTGTGTTTTATTGCAATGACAATAAAATAAACTTAAAAAAAATACTCTTAGCATATGTACTGTATGGCTATACTGTTTTTGAGTTTATAGCTTTCACAAAACATTCAGCCAATAAGGACTTGCTTTTCTTTCATAGAACTGGACAATAGGGTGCGCCCTGCCCCTGACTAGCTACCAGTCAAAATAGCAACAACAACAAAAATAACAACCCATTATACTTTTCATCCAAATAAAATGCATCGCTAGCTCCCTATAACCCATTTATTTTTGTATGGTGATTTACAAAAAACAGTTATTTCTGAGAAAAAGCAACACAAACTCTAAAATATGTAAATAAATATCCTCAAAATCCTCAAAACATTTCTAGTTAATATCATGCTGGCTGCTAGTGAATTCTGAGCTCTTCTGATTTGTGAAGACTGCAGAACACTAGCTGAAGCTGATAATGCTGGACAATTTATAATTCAGGTAGAGAAAGATTTATTTCATTTGCAAAAATGATGGGAGGGTGAGGCATATAAATCACATCTGAGATAGATCCCCCTCTCTGGGCATTTCTACACTGCTTGTCTAATGTGCATAAACCAGCTAGAAATGTTACCAATTTCAGAAACCCCTTTTCAGATTTCATCCCCTTAATCTATTTACAGGTTGGTAATGGCCTAGTATTCTATCTGGATAATGGTTACCACAACTCTTGTGGTTGGTGGATTCTCCTGTTTCTTTACCTATCCTGGAAAAGTTAAAGGGAAAAAAAGAAAAACCACAATTGTTTTTTCTGTCATTTGCGTAGAAGGGGCAAGTGACAGAATTCTTGTTATCGTCACTTGATTAAAACAATTTGGAAACAAACACCACCTCCCCTTCACCAGTACACCAGTAGCCAATACAATACCACATAGGTGTTTCGACATTAGCTTGATAGCAGTTCATCCCCAGGATGCTGCAAACTTGGTGTCAGGCTAGAACCGGCTGGGAGGAAGCCCATCTGTCTTCAAGATAGCCCTCCCCTCCCTAAATCCCATGCTGTTAGCATGAAGAGAATGCAACCCTGATAGCCTCCTCCCCCACCTCCTCCATCAGAATGGCAGCAACCCAACAGGTGACCTGACATTGATATATGTGGAAACCAGTTACATTTTAAAACTTAGAATACTATGAACGTTTCCTCACCAGTTGGTTTTGTTTTGGGCTGTATGCTTCTACGTGTTGTTGAAAGTCGTGCTCCGTGATGGCTGTGAGGTTCAGTTTGGGTTTTCTGGCGTGATAAAAGAGGCCTCCTTAGCTAGAAAGCATGGATGCAATTGAATTAGATAAGGAAATTCTGAGATTTGCAAATACTTACATCAGTATTTTCCTCCCATCTATTCATATCATGCCCTAATTCAGAAACCATTCTTGTTTCAGAAAGTCCATCAGATTCCTTAATATAAAATCTCTTAACAAATTCCCTTAACAAGTTACATTATCTTTTTTCATCCAATTGAATACAGCCTTGTTCTAACTCACCTGTCTTAGACCTCTTTTTCTCCCTAATGGTTGCTGAAGAAGGAGATTGTGGTGTCCAGGTTCACTCTGCACACTCGCTACCCTGTGTAAGTGTCAAGAATATGAGCATGACCACAGAATAATACAGACTAGAGAAAGATTTTCTTTGCAAAGGTTGTAAACAATAATGACACAGTCACTTCAAAGATACGGTACCATCTTTGAAGGTTATGAGAGACTATTTAGGTTATACAGGAAGAGTAATGGCACTGAAGATCCTATCATTGTCCAAAGTCGATTTTTAACCAAAGAATGATGACTTCCATTCCACAATTTTCTCCCTTCTTTGACATAACAGATCAAGGGAGGACAATAATGAGGATGCAATTTTAAAGCCTTAGCTTTAAACATTATATTGCAAATGTTAAATATTAAATTGAAACATATTTTCTTTGTAATTAGATTTGATAGGTATGCCATAGTTTTGAATAATTGGAGTTCAATACACAACAAAATGAATGATGAACACAGTTGACAAAGGTTTAACTCACAGCATTGGCACAGAACTTAGGGAAGAAGTTACCACACTGAACATATACTTGCAATTTCAAGTCACATTAAATAAGCACACTTTAGAAAAAGTAATTGGGATTTATTTATTTATAATCTTATTTATATCCCACTTTTAAACTTTGTGAAGGAATTAAAAAGCTAACAGAGTTTCCAAAAATGTCCCCTAAATGGTAATGTCCTAAACTATACAGAGCTTTCATGATCAGTACCAATACAAATTAGGCACAAAAAGCAATTGGCATTTTTGGATTCTTTAAAAAATGGATTTAACAAATTATAAAAGGAGTCTGTATACTTTCATAACGAAATAAGCAGGAATATCTTACTACAGCAATTATTTTTAATCTTCGTGTATATTAAAAACTAGATCCCTTAATGTATTTGCTTTCTTGCCAGCATTTTAGTGGAAGACACTGATATTAGAAAGACAACCAATTCCTATCCTAATAGTAAACCAGAAGATTGCTTTTTAAGGGCTAAATGCATATCATTCAACCTTTACATATGCCATCAGTAAGCCCTATATACAATTTAACATTCTTGACAACAAATTCATATGATGGCATGCATTATTTTTACGCTTTTGGCCTCTTTAGTTAGTCATAAACTATCTCTCCCTATTTGCAATGTAAAAATTTAATAAGCAATAGAAGTATGAATGTCTCAGCCAATGTCATGTGAGCTGGACTGAGAGAGAATGACTGGCATAAAGTCACCCAATTATCTTTCATGCCTAAAGCGGGACTAGCATTTACAGTCTCCTGGTTTCTAGCCTGATGGCTCAATATTTTGAACAATCTGGCTGTTTATTATCAGATGTTTTATTTTATTTATTGCTTTTAAGAAAATAAGAAAAATATAAAATGCCATCATTTTGCAATACTTTGGCAGTATCTGTTCCATAAACATGCTGTGGTTAGTCAATGCATAAGGCACATGAGGAATTATAAATCTATATCTCCTTGCTTTAAGATAGGTATCCTCTCTCCTCTCCAGATGGATACTAATTAATAATAAGTGTTAATCAAGTCTAAAAGAAATCTGGGCTGAATGTGACAAATTGCCTTAGAACAAAATTAGTCAGCCAGGCCATACTTCTTCAATTTACAAAATAGCAATACGAAAACTTGAAAACAGACTATTATGAAAGACAAATGTGTATCAGAACATACAAACTGATACTCATTTTTCCAAGATTTTAAAATTATCTACCGGTAGTAGTAACCAATTAAAAATACCCTATACTAACTGAAAATAATACCTATGTTTAAAATGCACAGTAGTAATACTGCACTCACTGTATGGAAAAAATGAATTGATGCACAGATATTAGATACCTGACCAGAGCTGCAGAATTCTGATACCATAGTTGTTATAATAAAAATAATAAAGCAGTAATAAAAGTAGGTTAGATCTAAATGGTGTATGTTTCTTAGTTTGATGTACCTGATATGGCTGCCACCAACCTTGCAAGTCTGAATACTACCTTTCCTCCCTCTTTTACCTTCATGAGAATTAGGGGGGAGGGGCTGTTTGTGTCTGAGGTATTATCCCAAATTACTTTCTTGGCCTGGGCTCAAGTATTGTTTATCTGATCATTTCCCTGATAGCAAATCCTTCTGACTTTCTCTCTGCCATACTCTTTGTGACATTAACAACATCTATAGGCCAATAGTGGGCTGCAATTTTTTTAACAACCGGTTCTCTGCCCTAATGACTGGCTGGGTGAGCATGGCCAACTCGATGTCACTTACATCGAGGGGTGCTTTGCCTCACCTGTCCTCTCATGACCGTGGGGATGCTGCAACTGTCGTAAGTGTGAAAAATGGTCATAAGTCACTTTTTCAGTGCCCTTGTAACTTTGAATGGTCACTAAATGATTTGTTGTAAATCAAGGATTACCTGTAAAAAAATACAAAAAGCTTCTTTGCAAAAAGCTGCCCTAAATACCAGTCATTAGATTAGAAATGGGGGAATACACACTGAAGATCAATGAGGCACAGCTGTCATGGAAACTTAAACTATTCTGAATACCTTCCTTTTCCTCAACAATGCCTGCAACCCGGAGTTATAAATCAGGCAGGTTGCCAGAGCCCATTGGCGAATTAAAATAGTTAAAATACAAGGATAACTATCAGCAGCCAAATTACTCTTGCTCATAAAGAGAAACCCTTTAGCAGAGAGGTCATTTAAGTTTTCCAGAAAGTGGGTGGGCATATTTGGGCTACAAAACGCCCAGCTAAAGAGACAAATTAACAAATTAACATCTTGAGTGAGGGCTATTCCCATTCTGCCTTTGTTCAGACCTTGCTGCAGGGAATTTTTGCCTATGAATACAGCTATCTCTTAAGTGCTGACCTCTTTTGTGGGCTATTAAGGAAAGTGGGGACTGCTTTTTCCCTCTAAGAAAAGATATTTCTCCATTTCTCATTCAGGGAAATATATTCTTCCCTTTTAATATTTCTCAAAATATTTCATTCTTCTTGGAGAGTGGTGGATGCTAACTTTCTACAATTAGTGTCATGTTACTATGCCATATTATCATGAGAAAAAACTAAAACAAATTGGAAGGAGTTATTATCAGTGAGCAATCACTGTGTCTTGCCTACTCCAAAGCAATGCAAAAGACTCCTGTCCCAAAGGTGCTTTGTCAAGAGGCAATTGGACTTTCTGGAAACCAAGAAAGTCCAGTTGCCTTTTGAAAAAAGCACCTTTGGGACAACCATAACCTGGATGACTGAAGAATCCCCATAGACAAGAGATTCCTGTGCTCAGTGAACGGACTGTAGGAAGTTAGCACCCACCCCTTTCCTGGAAGAGTGAAATGTTTTAGGAAATATGAAAAAGGCAGAATATTATATTTTCCTGGATGAGAAATGGATAAGCATGGTTTGAAGCAGCTCCCATCTTCCTGCCCCCACCCTTTGTCAATGGGCCATTAAGGCCTGGGCCAGTCTATTCTACATAACAAAGATCTACCTCCTTCAGGCAGAGCCATAGTAGGAACTGCCAAAGATCCAACAAAGATAGGATTAGCCCTCTACCCATCTATCAGCAGAAACTCACCACATTGACCTTGGAAGCACACGTGACCATCAGCCAGCAAGGCTAGCTAAGACCCCCATCCCCTGGGAGTCTGACAACCAATCAGGATACTCTTTCAGGGCCCCAAGAAATGCAAAGCCAGAAAGAGCATAAAAACCCGTGGGCTCGCTGTATTCGGCTCCTTTTCTGTTCAGGAACTCAAGCCATGTGATCCTGTCCACCATTAAACCATCTTTCCAAGCAGTCTCCATGTTTCCAGTGTCTTTTTCCCCGCTTGGAGCAGAACCTAGAAGGATGTTTCTTCCAACACTGACAAAGCACAGTTTCTCACCCAGGAGAAACAATCATTAGATCCATTTGCACCACTTAAAGAGTGGGGTCTCACTCACCTCACAAGATATCCTTAGGTAATCATCCAGATTTAAGGAAAGATCATATGCCCCCAAAAAGGCAGTAAAACAAAATAAGACAGAATGCCAAACTGTATCCTGCCTCTCAGCCATTTTTTCTATAGCTATGTCAATCCTTCTATAAATAGCTGTTCCAGCCGTGTTGGAAGTATACTCCAAAAAGCTTAAAACAACCTTTTAACAATCTTTAGGAAAGGCAAGCTCCAGGAATAAAAGCACCACAAAAACTCGGGAGTGGGGTGGGGGAGGGGAGACTCCAGAGAAGTTCAGTCTACAGCCAAAAAGTCTGGGCATAAGGTTTACAATGTAACAAGCTTAACCCAGAGGCAGTTTCTGAAAACATTTAAAGCAGCAGGGCAATTAAGATAAGAATTAGGCTAGAAATACATGCATACCTAAATGTTTCCTTCCTGCCTCCCTTGCAGGATTAGCCCTGTAAAGTGGGAAAAGATTTCTTCCAACAACAATCTCTGAACTGCTCAGAAAATTAACACCCGGTTAGCAAATATATCATTATTTGCTCTCCTGACTAATTCCAGTACTGCCCGCAATTTCACGGATGATGGGAATAGAAAAAAGATGGGCCACATATTGATATTGTTATATCTGATGATTAATTGTCATGATTTGAATTTGAATGAACTTGAAATGCAAATAATTTAATACATAAAATGGCTAAGTGGTATGATCCTTTTTCTACACCAGAGCTGAACCTGAAAACCAGCTATGAATAGCGGAAAACTGCTCCTGTTCCACTCTATTAACATCTTAACTGGACTAACAACTCCTCCTTATGATATTTATGATTACACAGTGCAGATGACTGTCACTTGGTATTTTCCCCAGCTTAAGTTTCTCAGGAAGACAAGTTATTTATAAGACAGCAGTTTCATAGCCAGGCACCCAATTGTGAAAAATCCCACACAACTATACTTATAGGAAATTATCAAGCTAGTGTTATATAGTAGAATCATACCTTCAGATACATATTCAGATTCAGTCACTGAGTGGTCTTTGCAAGCCATTGCTTTGTTTGGTTTTTAAATTGAATTTAAGCAGATCATGGTATAATAAATGATGCTAAGAATAACAATAATACAAGAATGCTCAATTGAATATATCCTTAGGTGCTGCTCCATACATAAGCCATTCCAATAGAAACCTAGAGGGCCTTTTATATTGTCTTTTTAATTTTCCTAGCATTATCAACTTTCAAACAAGTTTAGAGGGAATAGATTTTTTGTCTAGAAAAAAATTCCCACAGCTAATTCTACCCAAATTCAGATGAAAAAAATAATTCTTTTTGTCATCTGTTTGCTCTCTTTCATTTAATATTTAAATATTAATGTTTTAAAATTCTCATCAGGTTATTTCATTTTAAAAATTGAAAGATGGAAAGTAAACATAAGCAACCTAGTAAGTGGTTACCTTCCATATAAGTGGCGGGTACTATTCCTTAGCATACTGACTTAATACAATAAAATATTACTAATTTAAAAGTACAAAGTACTTTTTATTATTTGGTCATCTATACAATGTCTACTATTGCCTGATGATAAAAAAAAATCCATTCTAATTAATCCTATGCATATTGTCCACTATATAGAAAATGTGGTTCATATTTATTTTGAGTTAAGTTGCCTTTGGAAACAAATTCTTCAAATGCAATCCTATCTATTGGATTTCACAGAAATAATATAGCAATTACAAAGTAAATAAATTCATTATCATAATCTCTTGCATAAAGTTACTAATTAAAAATATTTTTTTTCAGATTTATTCCCAAATTTTGACAGCCCTATTATTTCTGGCACACTCTACATATCTGTCCAGAAAGTTATGCTACTAAAATGGTGGCTCGGTGGCTCAGTGGCTAAGACACTGAGCTTGTTGATCAGAAAGGTCGGCAGTTCAGCGGTTCAAATCCCTAGTATAAGTCTCCTGTGTGAGCTGAGGGTTGGACTAAATGACCTCCAAGGTCCCTTCCAACTCTGTTATTGTTATATTATTGAAGTCAATGAGGGCTTCAGATAAGTTTATTGTGAGGGTTCCAAAGGATGCCCTAAATTAAATCATGTTTTCATTTAATACTTGTTCAGAAACATCAGGATGTTTGATTCATATTTTAAATTCCTACTTTCTGTACACAAAAGTGTATTTTTCTCTCTCACATATGTTTTGACATCATGACTGTAAGATTGATTCATGTGGCTGTGGCAAATTAACATAAATACATAGATCTTTGTGAATTGTGAGAATAATCAATGTGGCAAACCCAGTGATATGTAATCTCCTGTTTTTAATGTCTAAAAACAATGACAAATTAAAGCAAAGAAGTAATTCCCAATAATCCCATTTAACATTGCCTGGCTGATCGAGTATTAAAGAAGGCAGCAGTCTTCGCACAGCTCATACAATTTTCTATAATAGTTTTCTATGGGGAAAAATAGGAGTCTTCCTAGCTATAGTGGATCAGTTGAGAGGCATCAGCAGAGTAAAACAGTAACTATGATTCAAATGACTGAACTGAATGTTAACGTTACAGTCATCCCATTACATCTTAAAAATAATAAACTTTAAAGGCATTATGCCTGTCTTATTTCTTGTACAAGGAGGGTATTTTAATTTCAAAGAATACATTGCCAGATGTCAGATTTCAAGAAAACATGTTCTTTTTTCGCTAGGGAAATGGGCTAAGGTTTGATTAATGCTTGAAGCTGTTATCACAATAAGGATATTATATTAACCAATTACATCCACTTATTTCTGCAATCTCTCTTTAATAGCCAGAAGCATTACATTTATAACTAGTTACAGGCAAAAAAAAAAAAAAAGGAACAAGAGCTGAAAATAAGGTTCCTCTTGGGGATTTTTTTCCCCTTCACTTTCCTGAGAATAAATAATTGCCTTCTTTAGAAGGTGAAAGTAAAATCCAGATAATCCACTTTCGTACAGGTAGTCCTCAATTTACAGCTGTAATGGAGCCTGCCCATCATGGTCGTAAATCATGATAGTCATTAAGTGAATACCACAGTTAAGTAAACATTGTGGTTGTTAATGAAACAATGGTTTGCCATAGGTATACCCATAGGTATGATTTTGTTGAAAACTGGAAGTAAATGGCAGTTTTCGGCATAATTGTCCTAACGGCATGGGACCATGGGACCCTGCAAATGGCTGTAAATGGGCCATGTTGCCAAATTAGAACTTTGAATCTGGGTTGTAAGTAACCCTAAGATAGGACTGGTGAAATTGATAGTGGGTTGAGGACTAACTGTAATATAAAGAGCATTGTAATCAAGCCATTTACAAAAAGAGCTGATATAATTTTGACAAGCACAAACTGCTAACTCTGTACAACCATATCATTATGATTAATCTATATGGATACTAACCTAATGTGTATACAAGATTAACATAGTAGTTAATAGTAGGAACAAATTGAAGGAGCATCTTTATTTTTAAAAGCCTCCAGCATGTACTTGAAATATATTTGTTAGTAATGGGTGATAAATGTTTCATATATTCCTACGGTCAAAAATACAGTGGGAATGAGAGAAGAAGAGAACTGTTCCAACAGATAATCTAGATGGTTTGGCAGCTTTGCTCCACACTGCTTTTGAATTCTATTTTGCCAATAAAGGTTGATGGAGCCAGAGATCACAGCTTGCTCAGGTTGCTACACCTTTGTCTTGCAGGCCTAACCATCAGTGAAGAACAAGAAACTGAAATGGAGGAAAAGAGAATCAGGATGGAAGAAAGACAGTGAAGATAGGGAGCAGATTGTTCCCAGCACAGACACTGACATACAGTAGGGTAAACACGGTACCTAGAGAGGCTGCCCTCAGCGGCCAGGCCCTGGGAGTCATCGAGGACATTGGGTTCACTGCAGGATGGGCAAAGAGGTGAAGCATTTAAGGAAGAAAATATGTTTTTAAAGCATGCAATTGTCTCTGTGTTTAAAGAAATTAAGTATCAGAAGAATAGTAGAGAAAATAAAGGAGAGCAAATTGGCCTCAACACTAATTCACTAAAGAGAAGCAAATAAAAAAACTGAAAGACGAATTTTCCTCCAGTCTAAAGAGCTTCCTGCATAGAGAAGATGTGATGCAATGAATCTCCACATTTATTCAATACATTTGGAGGCTAACTTCCATCTAGCCTCAGTGAAAAATACAAATTGACAGTAGTAAACCATCTTTCTTTTCACAGGCATAAACAGGCATTTGAGCTTCCCAATTTCCTCTACTTTCCAGCCATTGAATTGAACTACTGAGGTGGGAGATGCCAAAAAGAGTTATTTGGAGAGGATATATGGAGTATGACACTTATCCAACCCTAGGTCTTAGAAGAACTTCCAGTTCTCTGATCTCCCAACTGTATATTTGGAAAGATAATTAAAATATCCTCAGTAGCAGACAAGTCGATGCTCTCTTAGGATGATGGGAACTTAAGACATCCAGCTGTCTAAACAGCCATCCACTGTTTCATAACACTATTCATATAACATTTGGGAGTGTTATGCCCCAAAATGCAATGCTATCTTTTTTTTCTGGTTTGTAATACAATAGCACATTGCAACTAAAATAGTTACAAAAATGTTCAAACCTTATCTATTTCACTTCTCAGTTATTGGGAATCAAAAACTCTTTAATTAAATTGATAAATGCTTGTAATTTTAATGATCCCCCCCAAAAAATATGATCAGGAAAAACTTTTTTCATCTTATAAGTAGAATACAGTATATAGCAGAATTTTACTGATTTTTAAAAAAAATTAAAGGCAAGATAAATGTTATTTCTTTTGTATTAAAGCCAAAATTGTTTGAAAAAAACTGATAACTGCTAGCAGTGTTAGTAGATTTGACATGGAAGAGGGCCTCCAGAATGCAGGGAGCAGCTTTCTGTGACTAATTAAAGTAGCCATAGATGAGGAACAGAAGATCTTTGGCTCTTCTGTGATATTTTTAAAACCTTAAAAAAATGTTTTTAAGCAATGAGAAAAGCTGCTCAGGGTCCCTTGGGAGTTGGGCGGCATAGAAATGTGACTAACTAACTAACTAACTAAATAAATAAATAAATAAATAAATAAATAAATCACAAGAGCCTACAGAGTGAATTCAGACCAATTTGTTTTCCAATTGGTAGCCTAGGTTTATAAAGTTTCATCTCCTGTGTTGTGTTTTCACTGTCCAGACCTATCTAAGAAATATCTACCTAAACACTGTTAGGTATATATCACCAGATTAAATCCATGTCAGTTAGTTACCTTAATTAAATTTGTGCGGTGGGGTTATAGAGATCTCTAATACTTGCAAAATGATTGTGAATATAAATAATTGAAATCCAAAGCTGTTGCTTTACTAGTTTGTGTATAACTATTCCTGTATTCCTCCATTTCTGTTTGTCTCTGCCTTTCATAAGGATATTTTCAAAGATTTATTACAAAAATAAATTTGCTTGGAAGGCAGCTTGTTCAATGTGGAATTATAGAAATAGTCCAACCATTCATGGATCTCTCCTCCAAACCAAATATGCCTGCTTTTGATTTTTAATAGTGCATTTGCAAACATTTGAGGCAGAGATATATATCAGCACTAGGCTTCTGAACCTAATAAGCCATGGAAAAGCAACATTAACTAATACAGCTCTTTTTGCAGTTGGTGAGAAGTACCTAAGAAAGCCTGAATTTTTAAAATGAGAATAATAACTAAATATATCTCTTTTGCAAACCCTCGTTAAAAGCCAGGACTGGATCTGCTTTATTTTGTCTGGTCTTCACCCCAACATCTCTAATTTACAAGCTATATTTCTGTTCTTGGGAAAAATATCAGGAAATGAAAAGTAGGCTATTTTGTTACCTTTGACTGGGTAACATCCCCACTTCAGGCTGAGGTGCAGATATGCTGGAGAGATGGCTGGAGAATCGCCTCCTCCCAATGGTACCCATAAGGTATGCTTCCTGTTCACTTACCACACTGGGCATGCTCACTGAATCATCTGAAAGGAATACAGAAGAATGAAAGTCCTTCATTTGGGGCTTCAAGGATCAGCCTGTCAGGATGAAAACTTCTTCTATAGGTATTTCTTTGGCTAACAATGCCAGGGCTGTCATGGCTGCCAAGACTCAAGAGGGACTCTCCATCTCTCTTATAACTTGCCATTTATTTAGCATGTGGGCTGAGCTTGGTTTGTTTTTTGCAGATGTTTTATTACCCAACTAGGAAACATCATAAATGCAAATGAGTGTAATGTCTGCACCCTGTTTATAGTGGCTTGCCCCTGCCAGCTTTGGCAGGTGTGCGTGTGTTTCCTATTTAGTATGTGTATGTGAGAGAGATACAAACTCCCCCTTTTCTCCCTGAGTTTAAGACAATGTACATAGAGTCTCCCCTAATGATCCCCAACAACACCATTATGGGTTAGGCAATGTTAAGACTAGCCCCAGGTTTTCGTATTTTTTGAATGGAGATATAAACTTGAGTCTCCTTGGCTGATGCCAATTCCGTAATCCTTATTCTACAATAGCTCCAAAAGCCTTCCTAATTAATACAAAATCCAGAAAGACTTGAAAAGAAATGCTAAAAATATATCTGAAAAACCTTATCATTTGATGCTTTTTTAACTTGGATAATTTAAGAATATATACCAAACAAGATCAGATGGTACAGGTAGTCCTTGATTTACAAGAGTTCATTTAGTAACCATCTGAAGTTACAATGGCACTAAAAAAAGAAATGACTGTTTCTCACACTTATGATTGTTGGTGAATCCCCAGGATCATGTGATTATAATTAAGATGCTTGGCAAGTGACTCATATTTATGACTGTTTCAGTGTCCTAGGGTCATGTGATCCCCTTTTGTAAGCCTTCTGACCAGCAAAATCAGTGGGGAAGCCAGATTCACTTAATAACCCTAGGTGTTACTAATTTAACACCTGCAGTGATTCACTGTGGCAAGAAAGGTCATAAAATGGGGCAAAATTCACTTAACAAATGTCTCTCTTTAGGAACAGAAATGTTGGGCTTGATTGTGATCATAAGTCAAGGACTACTTGTATATTACTTGGGCCAGTCACCTAAAGAATGAAGAGTCAGGGTCTGTTTTAAGGAAAAGAGTCGATGTATGTGAGAAGACTGAAGAATTCCTTTGATTCCCACCATCCTGTATCTTAATGCCCTAGCATCCCTGTCCTCAGCTCTTTTCTTTTAACTAGATTCATAGGAGCTCAATGGTGGGAAAAGTTCTACCCAAAGAAAAATAAGCAGTAAATCTGCTGCCAAGGGAAATATAGGAAGAGAGTAACACTCCAGCTCAGCATCAAGATTCCTGATTGAGCAGAAGGCTGAATTGCAAGGCCAAAATGCACACTACAGGTAATCTTCAACAAGACCATTATTGGGACAGGAATTTCTGTTGTAAGCTGAAATTTTACAGCAATTTTCATAATGGTTGCTTAACCATAAATCAATTTTTTTTAAAAAAAAAAACCATGGTTGTTAAACCAATTACATGGTCATTAAGGGGATCCAGCTTCCCTAATGGGTGTTTTTTGGTGGGAATTAGTAAAAAAAGGTCACAAATTGCAATCGTGATTACAGACATCGCCGCCAGCCATAAATGTGAGCTGGTTGCCAAGCACCCACATTGCAAACATATGATGTGAGAGTGGTGGGATGATTGTAAGAGTGAGTATAGATCATAAGTTACTTTTTTCAAGGCTATTGTAACTGATTTTTGAAAATATTATATTATATTATATTATATTATATTATATTATATTATATTATTTACATTACATTACATTACATTATATTATTCTGTTGAACAAATGATTGTAAATTGAGGACTACCTGTATTGGACTCAATCAATTGGACTGAGATGGGCAACTACAGAAATTAATTAAATAAATCAAATCATGTCTAAGTTAGTGAATACTTACTTTCCTCATCTTCTTCATCTGTTCTGCTTAAAGTATCCTGGGAGGCTTGCTGAGAAGGCTCACTATCCTGTTCCCAAACAGTTCCAGTGCCAGTATTGGAGCGGGACATAGTGGCAAGGCTCAGTCGATAAGCAGAGGTGGAGGTTCCCACAGTGCTGATGGAGGTCTTCCCTTGGTAAGCTAAAACATGAATGACAATATGCTAGTAGAATAATGTTATCAAAGCAAAAGGAAAGGCATATGATTCTGAGCCATCAGTTGAAAAGTGTAAAGGATTAACAGTGTGGATAAAGAAAGGAGCAGCTTTCTTTTGAAATGTACTTAGTTTTATTTCCTTAAGAATGCCTCATTGGAAATTATAACCACAAGTAACCATCACAAGTTTTTCTCCCAATGTCATAAATTGTCATAAGTAAATGCCTTATTCTATAACAAGAGATATGTATATATGTACAGGATATAAAGGGTTAATTTATTCCTCCTCCTTTAATGTATTCATGTGTGATCACCCCCTTCCTTGACTCCTCCCCTTTGATATAAATAGAGAGTGCTTTTACCTCATGCTTGCTTCTCACTGTAAATCTGACAAGAATAAGTAGAATGCCTATTATGAATAAACACTTCTTTAACTGAAGAAATTGCTTCTGAATTCATCATTGAGTCTGATCCTCAAAATATTGTAACAAATTGGTAGCAGTCGATGGTTGAACTGACTCAATAAAATCCAACATGCCTAAGAAAGAAAACCTCAAGAATAAAAAAGAAAGACCCAATACCAGGGCAAATGATAAAGAAACAAAAACAGATCAAGAAATGATCGATGAACCAATAAATACAACAATCAAAGAATCTGAAGATAACACCACAGACATCGAAGAAACAGCAGATGAAACCGACAACCAAGAAGAGAACAAAATAAAAGACAAAGACCTCAGATCGGAGATACTGAGGCTAATAAAAAGTCAAAAAGATGACCACAAACTCATCGCGGAACTCCGAGGCTTCTTGGAAGAAAATGGAGCAGCGAGAGAAAAAGACATTGAAAAAGCCAAACCCGAAAATACAAAAATGGTGAGCGAACCTACAACGAAAGAAAAAATAACCAGAAGCAAGACCAGAGGTCCCGCTCAAAATTTTGAAAGGCAGCCATCTTTTCTTCAACCGGCCACAGAAATGAACACGGCTGAACCAATCAGAATGCACCATTCAAAAACTCTGGCGCGAAAAAACACAAAAAATAGCAAAAAATATATTTATTCTTCTGAAGAGTCAGAAACAGATACAGAAGAATCATCCACCGAACAAGAAATCGAAACACCCATGAGAAAATTATTTAAAACGTTTGGCACAAGTCTAACAATTTCAAAAGAATCGATAAAAGCCAATAATGCAAAAATACAAAAGAGACGAAGAAATAAACAGACACCTCAAAGCCTGCACGACTCAATCCGGACAACGATGATGACGACGCCTGAACCCAGAGGGCCCTGCGAAATTTCCCCCACACTACAAACGATCCAAAGAACAAAATACTCCAAGCAAGAAAGCTCCAAAGAAAAGAGAAGAACCACAGCTGCCAGCAGAACACCCAAGATCGAGCCGGAGACCGAATCATCAGAAGGAGAGCACTACGAGGGAGCTACAGCAAAGAGAACCTCTCCCAGCGGCTTCAGCAAAGAAATGACCAACGCGCATGCGCAGATGAACACAGAGAACTACAATGAACTTTATGAAGAAGGAGAACCTTTCAAGCTCATCAGCAGAATACCCACACCATTCTGCAATTTTCAACATCTACAGGACCATGGACTACCCACAGTTGTAAGTAGTGGGAATAGTAATATTGGGAATCTACCTAGTGATTTCCCAAAACTTAGAATTGATGGCATCAATTTACAGGAATGGTGTCAACAAATTCAGGTTGTCTTTATGAAAGAAAATTTATTATTTTTTATAACCAATCCTCCCAAAAGACCTTGGACTCTAAAAATAGACTGCCTGCATCACAGAGCATTCTATTTAATAATTTCTAGCATATCACCTGCCATGTACTACAGTATTAAGCATAATCTTACTGTTTCAGAAATAATTCAATGCATGTTTAAATTGTTTCATAGTGAAAGTGTAGCAACAACCACTAGAATGTCTAAAGATTTCTTTTCAGCCAAATTAAGATCTGGAACCACCATAAGTGAACATTTAATATCCTTAAACAAAACCAGAGCAGAATTACATCTAAGAGGAGAAATAATATCAGAACAGACAATGAAAAGCGTTATCCTTAACTCATTAGATTCATCATGGGATAACTACATATCACACTTAGACTCAATCAATCTAGGATACTTATCCATAGAAAGTCTGTCAAATAAGTTAATAGCTGAAGATAATTTGAGGAAAAGTAGATACAATGCATACACAGAACACAGACAGGCAAAAGGGGTAACCTTCCAAGAGAATCACCAAAAAACAATTGAATGTTACAATTGTGGATCCAGAAAACACTCTAAGGGAGATTGCCCCATGTTTCATAGGGAAAGACAAAACCGTGATTATAGGGGTAGATATCAAGACAGGCAATCATCTATTGATAGATACAGATATAGAGACTCCCCAAACTACAGAGAACGCAGAAAGGATAGAGATAATTCAAGGGACAGAAAATCAGGATCATTAAATGGATTAGATAAACATAACGATGTCATCACACAAAAATCAAAAAACAATACTTGGCTCATAGATTCAGGGGCGACTAATCATACAACAAATAACAAGAAAATACTGTCTTCATTCACAAATGATAAATTTATGATAAGAGTAGCCAATCAAGAAAATGTTCAAGTCATAGGGAAAGGAGATGTAAATATACCTGGTTTAGGTAAAGTAGAGGGGGTATTGTTGATACCAGAAATATCACATAACATACTTAGTGCAGTGAAATTAAGCCAAGATTCCAACATAAATATAATCTTCTCTGGGGGAAAAGCAATACTAGAAAAGGATGGGACTAAATTGAATAGTGTAGTTATCGAAGGGGGCCTACCCTTCCTTGTAACAGAAGATAAATGGTTGCATAACATTAATACAAACACTGATGACGACATCAACATAGACAGTGAACATAGTAACAACAATGACAATGAAGAACCCAATACACACTGTAATCACAAAGACACAGCCACTAGTGATACACACAATAACAAAAGACCCAATATAGGCAAACCAATTCATGATGAATGTGCACACATGTTGCATAGAAAATTGGGACATGCAAGTTTCCCTGTAATACAAAAAATGATTGAACATGCTGATGGCGTTAAAATAAAGGATTGTAAAAACTATTTGGAATGCTCAGTATGTAAATCCTCAAAACTCAGAACAAACCCAAAACCAAAGAGGGCAACAAGGACCTCTAACCAAATTTTTGATCTGGTACATATGGATCTGGTTGGTCCATTAACACCATCCATCACATACAAAAAAAGATATTTCCTAACTATTGTAGACGACTATAGCCGTTATGGATTTGTTTATACTTTAAAACACAAAGATGAAACTTTCCAAAAATTCAAAGAATTTTACAAACGTGTAGAAACACAACACAATATCAAAATAAAACAAATCATGACAGATAGGGGATCCGAGTTCATGTCAAAAGAATTCTCACAATGGATAAAAGACAAAGGAATGCTACACTTCACGACTAGCCCATTTTCTGCTTTTCAGAATGGTACAGCAGAACGAAAGAACTCAACACTGCAAACCATGATTAGATGTACATTAGAAGATGCTGGTTTAGGAAAACAATTCTGGTCAGAAGCATTACTATATTCAAACTATACCCAAAATAGGACCTGGTCTAGCATCCTAAATAAAACACCATACGAAGTGATGTACAATAGGAAACCAAAAATATCACACATGCACATATTTGGAGTTACAGCAGACGTACAAATACCAAAACAATTAAGACGTAAGGGAGATAACGTATCCAGAAGGCTCAGATTCATGGGATACGAAACAGGCACAAAAGGATATAGATTTATTGACAGTAATAACAAATTCATAGTCTCAAGAACAGCAGTATTTCATGAACAGGCCAACTGGTCTAAGATACATCTTAACGAGATAATCCAAAATACAAAACCAAATATTGAACAACAAGACAGAATAGAAAGAGAGAAACATGAACATAACACACATGATGACAAAAACAAAACATGGACAGGTAACCATACCAGGATAAAAACAGATTCATTAACCAAAAAGGAAGCAAGGTATTTACACGATAATGAGAGCATTCCAATAAGAACAATCAGGTGTAACAGAAAACAATTACCCAATAAGTATAAGGATTATATAATGTGTGTGAATGACGAGACACCAACACCTAACACATACGAGGAAGTGTTGAAACTTCCCATGGAAGAAAGAGAGAAATGGGAATTAGCCATAACAAAAGAAATGAACAGCTTGCGTGAATTAGGTGTATTTACACCAGTCCCTGCCCCTGAGAACAAGACAATTATAGGCACCAGATGGATATTCAAAATCAAAGATTTAGAAGAGGGTAATAAATTATATAAAGCTAGATTAGTCGCACAAGGTTACGCTCAAAAATATCCTGAGGATTACACTGACACATACTCTCCCACTGTAAGAACCGAAAGTGTTAAGACAGCTTTAGTCATAGCGGCTATACTCAATCTTGATGTCTTTCAATATGATGTGCAGACTGCATACTTACATGCAAAGCTCGACAAAGAGATATATGTAAGGGCACCTCATAGCCAATGTACAAATAGAAATGAGACCTGGTTACTTAACAAAAGCTTGTACGGATTAAAACAATCCGGCAAGCGTTGGTATGAATGTCTAGTCAGCGTGCTTAAAAATATGGATTTCAAAGCCACAACTGCAGACAATTGCTTTTTTGTTAGAAAGGAAGGTGAATCATTAGAATTTGTGTTAATCTATGTGGATGATATTTTGTATATAGGCAAACATAAAGAAAAGAAAGACTTATTTGTATCCAAGCTAAGTGAACATTTCTCTTTAAAGTCGCTAGGAAGGGTAAACAAATACCTTGGAGTTCAAATCAATAAAACAAGAAAGGGATTCAAATTATCCCAGAGAGATAAAATTATAGAACTTCTGGAAAAATGCAATTTAAGAGATGCCAAACCTTGCGATACTCCTATGCAGACTGATTTTCTAAGGAATATGGATGAATCTTCACCTGAGTTCGAGAACAATACATTATATAGATCAATTATTGGTTCTCTATTGTATATATCTAATTGGACCAGGCCTGATATAGCTCTGCCACTTAATTTATTATCTAGACATGTAAGTAAACCACTTATGTATCATTGGGAAGCAGTTAAACGAATACTAAGATATCTAAAACACAGCATGGATTTCTGCCTACTCTTAGAACCCAATAATATTAAAGAACCTATTATCACCAGTTACGCTGATGCAGACTGGGCAGGTGATGTCAAATGTAGAAAGAGCACCTCAGGTTATGTATTATTTTTAAATGATTGCCCAATATTCTGGTACACTGGGAAGCAAGATTTAGTAGCGACTTCCACAACAGAGGCAGAATACGTCTGTTTATCTAAAGCCTCAAATAATTTAGTGTGGTTTAATGATTTATTATCTGATATTTGGAAGAATCCAATACTACCATTTGTCATACATGAAGATAATAAGGCGGCTATAGAAATATCAAGATCTGACGCCATTGGTCAAAGGTCCAGACATATAGATATCAAATTTAAACACGTGAGACAATTATCTCAGGATGGATTCATTAAAGCAATCCACTGCGAAACCTCAGAACAAATAGCTGATATATTAACTAAACCTTTACCTTCTAAACAACACAAATACTTGACATCAAAATTACAAGTACTATATAGTTCTGAATCCGAATGCAATCATTGTTATATGTCGAATCGGCATTTAGAGGGGGATTTGTCATAAGTAAATGCCTTATTCTATAACAAGAGATATGTATATATGTACAGGATATAAAGGGTTAATTTATTCCTCCTCCTTTAATGTATTCATGTGTGATCACCCCCTTCCTTGACTCCTCCCCTTTGATATAAATAGAGAGTGCTTTTACCTCATGCTTGCTTCTCACTGTAAATCTGACAAGAATAAGTAGAATGCCTATTATGAATAAACACTTCTTTAACTGAAGAAATTGCTTCTGAATTCATCATTGAGTCTGATCCTCAAAATATTGTAACATAAATTAAACTCTACTTTTTAGTAAATAATCTTTCAATCACCATCACAATTCAAGTTTACAACTGCTTATAATTTTGAATGAGGATTCCTTCATTATTTATCAAAATTCAGATTCTTATTCTATAATATGTGTTTGATGAGAAGAAAAAACACTTGGCGTTCGATCTGATGCTAGCATTGATGTTCTTTTCTGATCAAACCTTTCCTGTTTCCTCATCTTCAGCCTCCCTTTTCCACCAGTGTCCTCACCTGATCCACTATGCACAGCCTCTTTGAGGATCTTCAGTTCATTATTGAATTCTGCAATGAGAGAGCTCTTACAGAGAGGGCGGGGGATGAAGCGCCGCTCTAGCTGGTCAGCAATGTGTTGTCGGGCAGTCAGTTCCTCGTGATTCTCAGCTGGCTGGGCTAGCAACTGAGGAGGACAATGCAGGGGACAACCATGAAGACTGGGAAATTTTACTTGCTATTAATGCACATACAAAACAACTATTCTCAGCCATTTATCATGAGGCCTGACTTTTACAAATCCAGAGTGAATCAGGCATATTAATTTTCAAACCAATACTTTTGAAACTGAATTTCTGGATTTGAGGGGTATTGCTTGCAAAAGCACCTTATCGCAAAGAAATTTCTTGTCCCTATTGGAACAATAATAAATCCTGTATGCAATATCATTTCAAAAAGAAATTCTGACTAATATAATAGTGAATCACCTTGCATTGAATAAAGGGTCGAAGAAGTACAAAAATAGGAATTCGAGTGCGTACAATAAAATCCAGGAAGTCCCATAGGGCCAGCCCTCCAACTTTTCGCAAAGCCATTTCTTTGACTTGCAGACTCAGCCAATACCATTGGCTACCAAGCTGCCGCTCAAAACAAACAAGGATCACCTTCAAAGCTAAAAAATGAGACAAATAAGTCCGAAAAATTAAACAACAGTATAGTGATAACAACCCATGCATACTTGCACATTAAAGATTTGGAATAGACTATTTTTGGGAGGAAAAAATAGTCATCCTATCAGCTTGTTCTCAATTTTCATTGCCAGATTGAAATTCTCACTCACCCAAGTAGGCTGCTTGACTAGTGGATTCAGCTAGCCCTTCCTTACGCAGGTCCTTTCCTGCATCTCCTGGAGTGGAGCAGTGGGCAGGGGAGCTCTCCAGCATGAAGTTCTTACTACGTGAAGTGCTAATAATGCGAGGTGGCAGTAAAATATTAATGACTGTCTGGAGCAGCAGGAGAACTTCAGGCTGCTCCAGCCAAGGACTGTCTGCATGATATCAAAAGGAAAAGACAAAGAGCAAATCAGGCATTGATTCCTATAAAAGAATCAAACACCACACAATGACACATAAACGTTCTGTAAACCACAGTTTCCCTACCTTTTCCTTCTGTAAGCAAAAGACAAAATTATTCAAGAACAAACACAACAAGACAAGACAAAGGAATCATGCTCTTTCTTGGCATTCCTACACTATATTATATTTGGTTTTGATTCTTTAAGAATTGAGGCTCATGCTGGACGTCACCATATTCTCTCTTGGCTTGTTAACCAAAGAGACGTAAAAGGGCCTTAGCCCTAAGGACTAAGCTGTACCCTCCCACACAATGTCAGGTGGCAGATCAGAGCCCAGCTGAAAGTGTGAATGAAGCCTTTGGAACAAAATCAGATGCACAGCACATCATGTTAAATAAGAGAGTTTAAACCATCCAGGAAGAGTAGCTTATATAGAAGCTGTGTGTTTTTCTTGTTTGTCCCCATGTTTTCTTACATATAGGTGAATTTTTGCTTTGTCCGGCCTGCTCTGTCACTGTGGTGATTTCAAAAAGGGAGTTCCTCTGTCAAAGATTTAATTCAGAAAATACAGCTGAAATGAGAGAAGGACACTACAACACACCAATGTTCTCATCCAAGTCCTCAACAAACCTTACAGACAATACACCAGAAAGAATGCTTGTGCCAAAAGAAACATGAAGGTATAACAATGCACAACATTGCTGTTTCACAGAGGCAGGAAGGAGGGGAAACAAAAATATTCTTTCTGTTAATCAGACCTTTGCTTCCTGATCCTACTGTGAGCACAAATGGAATCAGTAGATTTAAAAGCATTCCTTCCCTTCTCTCCTGATTGGTGAATGGGGAGATCACATGGCTTAAGGGAAAATCTTCTTTTAAAGCCTGTGCAGTGATAATAAAAAGATTGCATATTAATTAAAACTGGTAGATTAAAACAGCAAAATGTTTAAAAATTGAATCCACAAATACTTGGTTCACCCAATATATTACAGGATAGATTCACCACCTTAGATTTTTAGCTTCAACATAACCAATTGATTAAACATTCAAGATTTGGGGCTCATTGACCTATTTGTTTTAGTCTAAATGATGCAGATAGTATTGTCACAGGTAAATGCCTTATTCTCAAATATAGGAAATGTATGTATATAGTACATCAAGGGTTAATTTATTCTCCCTTCCTTAATGTATTCATATGTAACCACTCCTACCCCTAACCCCGCCTTATTGATATAAAAGAGCATACATGCTCCTCCTTCTTGCTTCTATCTGCAATCATCCAGAGAATATAGAATGCCTACTGTAAATAAATAATACTCTGTTTGAATACTACTTTTTCTGAATCCTTCATTGAGTCCGATCCTCGAATTATTGCAACAAATTGGTAGCAGAGGATGGTTGGCTGACTCAATAAGAAACAAACATGCCAAAGAAAGAAAACTCCAAAGAAAAGAGAGAAAGACCCAACACCAGGGCACACAATAAAGAGATAGAAACAGATCAAGAAATGATCGATGAATCCATGACTGAAACAACAAGAGAACCTGAAAACTACACCACAGACAAAGAAGAGGTAATCGATGAATCCGATGATCAAGAAGAGAGCGAGACAGAAAACGATACGCTCAGATCAGAAATATTAAGACTGCTGAAGAACCGTAAAGATGACAAAAATCTCATCGTGAACCTCCAAGACATTATAAAAGACAACGGAGCAGCGAGAGAAAAGCACATCAACACACCGGAGCCTAAAGAACCCAAAATGGTGAGCAAATCACCTACAGATGAAAACATAACCGAGAGGAAGACTAACAGTCCCGCGCAAAATTTTGAATGGCAGCCATCTTGGATTAGCCAGCCCACCAAAATGGCTAGCTCAGAACCAATCAAAGGACAGAATTCAAAATGGCTGGCGCGAAAGACTTTACCCAGCACAAAGAATAAAAAGGAGAAATCCTATTTTTCAGAAGAATATGATACAGACACCGAAGAAACGCCAACTGAAATACAAATCGAAACAGCTATGAGAACACTCTTCGCAGCCTTCGGCCCGAATCTGAAAATCACAAAAAAATCAGCGAAAGTACCAAAGACTGTAAATCAAATAACGAAGAAAGAGCAAACTACTCAATCCAAGGACACAGAAGCAAGCGGACAAGCATCCCTACTTCTATCCACTCCAGCCCAAACGACGAGAGCGCTGATGCCCGAACCTAGGGGACCCTGCAAGTACTCGCCCACACCGCAAATGATCCCGGGAGCCAGAGGCCTCAACCGAGACGACTACAACAGAACGAAGCAAGCTCCGATCCCCACCTGGACACCAAAAGCCGAGCCAGAAAGCGAATCGTCAGAAGAAGAGCACTACGAGGGAGCTACAGCGACGAGAACCTCTCCCGACGGCTTCAGAAACAAAATGAGCAACGCGCATGCACGAACTTACGCAGACGAACATAGAGACAGTGAAGAACAGAGAGAACCATTCAGACTGATCGCTAGCATACCTACACCATTCTGCAATTATCAACATTTACAAGATCATGGACAGCCTCCAGTTGTAAGTAATGCAACAAATAACATTGGAAACTTGCCTAGTGATTTCCCAAAATTGAGAATAGACGGTATTAATTTACAGGAATGGAGTCAACAACTCCAGGTTGTTTTCCTAAAAGAGAATTTATTATTTTTCATAACTAACCCTCCCAAAAGACCATGGACTCTAAAATTGGACTGCCTGCATCACAGAGCATTCTATTTGCTAATATCTAGCATATCTCCTGCTATCTATCATAGTATTAAGCATAATCTAACTGTCTCAGAAATAATTCATTGTATGTTTAAATTGTTTCATAGTGAAAGTGTAGCAACCACAACGAGAATGTCTAAAAATTTCTTCTCAGCCAGGATAAAACCTGGGATTACTGTAAGTGAGCATTTACTATCACTAAACGCAATTAGAGAGAGCTTCATTTAAGGGGAGAAATAATATCTGATCAGACAATGAAAAGCGTTATCATTAATTCATTAGACTCATCATGGGATAATTACATATCACATTTGGACACAATTAGTCTAGGATATCTATCTATAGAGAGTTTATCAAATAGACTAATAGCTGAAGATAATTTAAGGAGAAGCCGCTACAGCACACACAAAGAACACAGACAGACCAAAAGGGTAGTATTTCAAGACAGGCATCAAGAACCAATTGAATGTTATAATTGTGGGTCCAAAGAACACTATAGAAGAGATTGTCCAAAATTCCTTAGAGAAAGACAAAACCATGACAATAGAAACAGATACTATAACAGACAATCATCTATTGACAGGTACAGATATAGAAACTCACCAAATTTCAGAGAACATAGAGGGGGCAGAGATAACTCAAGAGAGAGAAAGTCTGGATCATTAAATGGACTAGATAAATATAACATAAGAAAAAATCAAAACCCAAAAGATAATGCCTGGCTCATTGATTCTGGGGCAACAAATCATACAACACATGACAAGAAAATATTATCTTCTTTCATAGAAGATAAATTTGTAATTAAAGTAGCCAACCAAGAAGAAGTTCAAGTCATTGGAAGGGGAAATGTAAATTTACCCGGTCTAGGGAAAATAGAGGGGGTTTTATTAATACCCGAAATACCCCATAACATTCTTAGTGCAATAAAGTTGAGCAGAGGCTCTGACATAAATATAGTGTTCTCAAAAGGAAAAGCATCTCTAGAGAAAAACAAAACAAACTTAGGCAATATAGTTATCAAAGGAGATCTACCATACTTAGTCACTGAAGAAAGATGGCTACACAACATTGATTCAAACATGGAAGATGACAATAGCATAGAAAATGAAAATGACAGTGACAGTAACAACGAGGAATATGAAACAAATCATAACCATGAAAACACATCAATTAAAGATACACATATTAACAAAAGACCAATAATTGGAAAACCAATTCATGATGAATGTGCACATATATTACACAGAAAATTAGGACATGCTAGTTTTCCTGTAATACAAAAAATGGTTGAACATGCTGAAGGTGTTAAAATAAAAGATTGTAAAAATTATTTGGAATGCTCAGTATGTAAGTCCTCAAAACTCAGAACTAAACCCAGACCAAAAAAGGCAACAAGATCATCAAATCATATCTTTAACCTGGTACATATGGACCTAGTTGGTCCATTGACCCCATCAATTACATACAAAAAACGATATTTCCTTACTATTGTAGACGACTATAGTCGTTATGGATTTGTCTATACTTTGAAACACAAAGATGAAACATTTCAAAAGTTTAAAGAACTTTATAAACGTGTAGAAACACAACACAATGTAAAAATAAAGCAAATCATGACAGACAGGGGATCTGAATTCATGTCAAAGGAATTCTCCCAATGGCTAAAAGACAAAGGAATGCTACACTTCACCTCTAGCCCTTTCTCTGCATTTCAAAATGGAGTGGCAGAACGAAAGAACTCAACATTACAAACCATGATTAGATGCACATTAGAAGATGCTGGTTTAGGCAAACAATTTTGGTCGGAAGCTCTATTATATTCTAATTATACCCTAAACAGAATTTGGTCTAGTGTCATAAATAAAACACCATATGAATTAGTATATAATAAAAAACCAAAAATAGCCCACATGCATGTATTTGGTGTTACAGCAGACGTACATATACCAAAACAATTGAGACGTAAGGGGGATAATGTATCCAGAAGGCTCAGATTCATGGGATATGAGACTGGCACAAAAGGATACAGATTTATTGACAATAACAATAGATTCATAATTTCTAGAACAGCTGTATTTCATGAACAGGCCAATTGGTCTAAGATACATCTTAATGAGATTTTTCCAAGTACGAAATCAAACATTGATAATCATGATAAGACAGAAAGAGAAGAACATGACCACAATACACAAAAGAGCAACAATAAAACATGGATAGGAAATTGTCCCAAAATCAAAACAGATTCATTAACAAAAAAAGAAGCAAGATATTTACACGATAACGATAGCAGACCAGAGAGAACAGTTAGATGTAACAGGAATCAAACACCAAATAAATATAAGGATTATATAATGCACATAAATGATAATACATCAACACCCAATACATACGAGGAAGTATTAAAACTCCCCATAGAAGAAAGAGAAAAATGGGAATTAGCCATGGCCAAAGAAATGGACAGTCTGCGAGAATTAAATGTATACACTCCAACACCAGCTCCAAAAGACAAAACAATTATTGGCACTAGGTGGATATTTAAAATTAAAAATCTGGAAGAAGGCAATTCATTATATAAAGCAAGACTAGTTGCACAGGGCTATGCTCAAAAATATCCTGAGGATTATACCGACACATATTCATTTCCCCACTGTAAGAACTGAAAGTGTCAAGACAGCTTTAGTAATAGCATCAGCCCTTAATCTTGAAGTCTTTCAATATGACATACAAACTGCATACCTACATGCAAAACTTGATAAAGAAATATATGTAAGAGCTCCTCATATCCAAAACACAAATAGGAATGAAACTTGGTTACTGAACAAAAGTTTGTATGGATTAAAGCAATCTGGCAAACGCTGGTATGAATGCTTGGTCAAAGTTTTCAAATCTATGAACTTTAATGCTACAACTGCAGATAATTGTTTTTTTGTTAGAAGGGATGGTGATTCAATAGAATTTGTATTAATTTATGTAGATGACATTTTGTATATTGGCAAACATAAAGAAAAAAGGGATACATTTGTAACAAAATTAAATGAACATTTTTCTTTGAAATCATTAGGGAAAGTAAATAAATATCTTGGAGTTCAAACCAGTAAGACTAAAAAAGGATTTAGATTATCTCAAAAAGATAAAATTATAGAACTATTGAATAAATGTAATATGAGTGATGCAAAGCCTTGTGATACTCCAATGCAAACTGATTTTTTAAGAAACATGAATGAATCATCTCCTGAGTTTACTGATAATACTCTTTATAGATCAGTTATTGGTTCCCTTTTGTATATATCTAATTGGACCAGACCAGATATTGCTCTACTTCTTAATTTATTATCCAGATATGTCAGTAAACCTTTAATGTATCATTGGGAAGCCATTAAACGAGTACTAAGATATTTGAAATACAGCATAGATTTCTCCCTAATATTAGAACCCAACGATGTTAAAGAATCTATTCTCACTTGTTACGCTGATGCGGATTGGGCAGGTGACACTAAGTGCAGGAAAAGCACTTCTGGTTATGTATTCTTTCTTAATAACTGCCAGTCTACTGGTATACTGGAAAACAGGATCTTGTAGCTACATCAACAATTGAGGCAGAATATGTTTGTTTGTCTAAAGCCTCTAATAATCTTGTATGGTTCAATGATTTATTATCAGACGTCTGGAAAAGTCCTTCATTGCCATTTGTTATACATGAAGATAATAAAGCTGCGATAGAGATATCTAGATCAGATGCTATTGGTCAAAGATCTAGACATATAGATATCAAATTCAAACATGTAAGACAATTATCTCAGGATGGATTCATTAAAGTTATTCATTGTGAAACCACAGAACAAATAGCTGATATATTGACTAAACCTTTACAATCTAAACAACATAAATATCTAACTTCAAAATTACAAGTTTTATATTGTTCTGAACCTGAATGTAATTACTGCTGAATGTCGAATCGGCATTTAGAGGGGGATTTGTCACAGGTAAATGCCTTATTCTCAAATATAGGAAATGTATGTATATAGTACATCAATTTATTCTCCCTTCCTTAATGTATTCATATGTAACCACTCCTACCCCTAACCCCGCCTTATTGATATAAAAAAGCATACATGCTCCTCCTTCTTGCTTCTATCTGCAATCATCCAGAGAATATAGAATGCCTACTGTAAATAAATAGTACTCTGTTTGAATACTACTTTTTCTGAATCCTTCATTGAGTCCGATCCTCGAATTATTGCAACATGTATACCTATGCCAACTCAACCCAAAAGTTCTGAAATAAAAAAAAAATATAGAAAAAAATGCAAGGAAAAGTATTTCAGTCATTTTTAAGAATTCACTACATTTCTCTGAAAATGTACATTTGGAAAACCATACCTATCGTTTTGTTTTGATCCTGATTCTGCCAAATGCCAAAGATTGGACAGATAGGGAACCGGAGCAGAAAGTCTACATCTGGAAAAAAATGTCATATCTTCTTCCTTCTCACCTTGTTTTAGCATCAATGAAGAACTAACCCCTCCCCATAAACAAAGCACAAAATTTGCATTTTCCAAGTAGGAGCAATGCAGTGTAGCACCCTAAGTTACTCCACAGAGTTTAGGCTATTAAAAGAGTATATTTGATAATGAACAATGTTAAAAACCATTAACAGATATAAATCCCAGATTATCTTCATCTAACTGATAGAAATACTTAATATTTAAGTAATTGAAAGAGTAAAAGATGGAGGGAAGGAGAGGGAGGGAGAGAAGCTGTCAGTTAAGTTCTGAAAATCTGGGATAGTAAACTGATAAGCAATATCTTCTAGAATTAATGAATGAGTATGCAAACTGGAAATTATATAAAATACTTCAGAGGGCAGAATGTAAAAATACTTGATCTTCAGATTCATATAAAGCACTTCCATGAAATTAGCTTTAGCCTTTCAAGTTTACAACCTACAAAAGACTTATTGTTTCAGCACTTTTGTAGCTCTTATTATTCATCTAAGAAGCAAAAATAAATAGTGTAATCTACATTGTCAGGAAATATAGTTGTCGCTCATGTCAGATCTTTGGTTGGCTTCAATCTGCACAATTCCAATGTGACTCAATGGAATTATGCTAAATTGACACCCACCAAAGACTTGGAGAGTTGCTAAATGTTATGTTATGAAACTTCAGCATTAAGTAAGGGGAAGTATGAACTTTGCCTCACAGTTTTTGCCCAGCTTTCGCAGAAAATGAAAGAGCACCAGTGAACTGGTGTCTCAACCACATAAGAAGCAAAGCCTGTCTAACAGGCAAGGCAGTCACACCTGAATCTGCAATGCTACAAGCCGGACAACAGCTGTGCTGAAGGGTAGAGGTGGCGAGAGATAAGGGCTGAGATGAAGAAGGGGTAATCCATCAGCCACACTGGAAGGTCCTACTACTCCCATCACCTGCAATACAAACACAGCACATCACCTTGACCAACTATTTCAATTCCATCCATGCCATACCCTCCAATGTTAATGAGGTACACGCTTCAGATAGCGCAAGACTGGGATGCTCAGGGCCCTCCACATGCCTTGCGGTAGCTGGGGTCAAGAAGGGAATGGAGTGGTTTTAGCAGGAGATGGGTGGGAAGGAAAAGGCGCTACTACAGGGTTAGCAGGAGGACTGGACGGAAGGCACAAGGAAAATCAGCATAGTTAAGAATGTACCCAGTACTAGCCCTGAATAACCAGCACCGTACTAGTAGAATAGGTGAGGCTGGAGGGTATGCCATGTAGTTACTGTACTCAATGGAAACATGTACTTGAAATCATCAATATTGTACTAGTTGGCTTGAGTTATTATCTCCTTATGTCAGGGTAATGTCCTGAGTCCGATCCAGATTGAGTTTAACACAATATTCAGACTCCCTTGTATGATTGTTCATATAATGTTCAGATTCTTCTCTTGTATAAGAATTAAACTTGCATGGGGATAAAGGGAGGATTTCGATGTATGTACATAAGATTTTAACATAGAATTTATGCCAAGTATAGTTTCAGGCCATGACAAAGGGCCTCCCAAAACAAAAACAAAACTACCGTACATACTCTACTATCAAATGGTTTAATGGCTACTCAAAACAATTGAAACTTATTTTGTGACCTAATTGCTTGGTGTAAGTAGGATTTTTTTCAGGAATTTGGTAGTGACAAATTATATATAAATTATATAATTATATAATTTGTCATAGATTTCTTAAGTTTTTGGCTTGAACATGTGTGTGCATGGAAGGGGAATTCAAAAAGTCCTAAAGGCAGCATAAAGGGTTCTGATTCTTTTTTTACATGAATCTCATGCATATGATATATGATAAAAATGGGCAGGACTTCAGTTACATGATCATGGGCATCATTTTGGCACAACTACAAGATCCTGGGCACTTTTTGACATCTCCCCCACCCAAGACCTCAGCTAGCACAAACATCTTGTTCTGGCCAATTTTAAGTGCTGGATTAATTATTAATATTGTTTGGAGGTGCTCATTTGTATTGAAGCGCTCATTTCTTTCAGTCTGCTTTCCATCAGTTCTGTTTGTATTTCAATAACTAGATCTTACAAAGGAAGATCTTAGAAAAGAAAATAACACTCTTCCATTTTGAAGGAGTGGATATCCACTAATTTCCTTTCTTAATTATTATTTATTAGGTTTGTATACCACCCAACCCCCTAACAATTCTGGGCAAAGAATAACAATAAAAGAGAAAATAAAACAATACAAGAACAAACAAGAACAAAGGAATGAAAGATGGCCAGGTGGATAGGAGAAATAACAAGCCCCCACAACCTAAAAGGGGCTTCAATCACACTCACCAAAGGCCTGGACAAAGAGTCAGGTCTTCAAAACACTAACAGGGACATGGGCAATCATATTTCAGGAGAATCTTATTCCAGTGGGCAGACACCTTGTAATAACTTTCAAGCTATTTAGAGTAGAGCTAAAAGAGATGTACTTTATCAACATCTCCTTTTGCAGACCCCAGAATGGGTGGGTTTGGAAAAGCTGACCTGATTTATTTAGAAGCTAGGACTAATTAAGGATCAAAATGAGAAACAACACTTGCACCCTTTAACACATCATTTCATCCCTAAGATTCCCCAACTTGGATCTTGGGACATTCAGTTCTTGAATTTAATTATTGATATGTGCCACAAATCTCAGTATGATCCTCCAGCTGATGAAAGTTGTATACTCTTGATAATAAAACTCCTGGTGTATCAGACCAAAAGTCAGTATAGTTCAACATCTTGTCTGACTTCAGCTGAGTTTCCTGAATTTCCTGCCTTCTACGATCCTCCAGACTGTAATCAAAATCATTTCAAAAGATCAATAAAAATGCCAACTAATTTAAACCAGCACTGTATATAGGGTACTTATTCCAATTTATTAGCTTTCATTTTAACCTTATAAAAACTCAATATTTTTACCCATTAAGTTTGTGCTTAAATGACAGTTATTGTTACATTAAGTATTCTAGCTTCTTTCATCTTTTTTAATTGAAGAGATATCACACCCGTGAAAGATTTATCTATTCTGGAATTGTCTTTCATGTCAGCTGTAATTATAGCAGTTTTATGCATGTCAAGGGCATACCAGGTCAAACTGATGTTCCTTAATGCAGTCTAGAAATATCCATGTTAAAGAGTCAGGAGGATCTGAACATCATACAAAGACACCACAAACTTTCTTTAAACTATGAATGTTACAAATGGCAAAACAATTTCATTCCAGTAATTTGTTAAGAATTAATGTCCTTTTGCATTATTTTTACAAGGTGAGGCTGAATAATGTCTCCAGGGTCCCACACTTCTTTTCAACTCCTCTGCCAGGTGAATGCAGGCGTGTGCAGTATCCACCACCCCACTCTCCAACTTGCAGCCCTCAACTCTCAGCGCAACATGCAGAAGTGGATTTTCAGAGTGGTGCGTGGAAAGTAGCCGAAACCAGTCATTGGATTATGGGTTTCTTTTTCATTCTCTCCCCATGCACCACTTTGAAAATGTACTTCATTATGTCTGGTGTTATTCAAGGAAGTTCTTTCTAGGAGTGCTGAACAGGGAGTTTGTATTGTAGAAGGGAGCTTGGCAAATGTGTAGGAGATTGCTGTTTTATTTACTCACCAAATTGACACAGACATTGATCAGTGACCTAAGATGAGGCAGGAAGGATATGATTGGCTGCCTCTGAAGTGTCAAACAAACCCCTTCAATCAAATTGCTGGCAGGCTCCCATTCAACCTGTCTCCTAGAATACAACGGTAAGTGGCATTAAATGGTTAGCCTAGAAAAAGGCGACTGAGAAATAGGAACACCAAGGAAAGTTCAAGATAAAGATCTCTGATGGCAATAACCAGTATCTCAGTGTGATCATTTTACCTGTTATTCAGAAGGGTAATGGAATATAAAACATTGTAGAAAAAAGTGACCCTGTAAAATGCTCAAATAACCAGCAAAACATAAATGAGTGAGGAAAAAATGAACATGGGCATATCACACTCCTTACTTTTATAAAGATAAAACCTTGCAAATGAAGCAAATTTCTAATGTCTAGGAGATAGGTGTTTACAATCAGCCTTTCTGTACTGAGAAAAGCTCTGAATATTCTGAGAAATTCAATTCAACGTGTAGAGGTTTTATTCTCTCAACAATATCACTGTTTATTGAACTCCAGTGTTTGCTAAATAAAGCTCTTTGAGACTCAAAACAGACTTTCTCTGTATATTTTTAAATATTTACTGAAGGAATTCAATGTAGCGAACATTATCAATAATAATAATAATAATAACAACAACAACAACAACAACAACAACAATAATAATAATAATAATAATACCCTTCCTTCGTGGCTTACAAATTCAGAAACAGATCCCATCGTTTTCTAACAAACACACTTACCTCAAAGTAGGCATCTTGTGAATTTTATTGAACATACGATCCAGTCTTTTCAAGATGAGGATAAGGGCAGGCCTCACTGCCTCAGCTGTCCAGTCAGTGATGGGCAACATTTCCATGATGTACCGGCGGAGCCCTCGGCTCTCCATTGTTTGGGTATCATAAGGTGCCAGCTTCAAAAGGGAATGTGCAATCTCTGCCAATCTAAAACCATTGCTCATTAAGAGGAAAATCTGGATTTTGTCACAGGAGCTCTTTTGAGAAAGTGATGAAACATTGTTTAATAGAAAAACTCACTCTCAATAAATAAATGCTACATAGTCCCAAAAGATAACTGATAATCACACTGGTGATTCTCACGGTCTGATGCAGCCTTTTCATTCTGATGCACTCTAGAGATGTGGCAACCTAAAGACTATGATAGTAAAATAATATAGGAATTTGCTATCAGGAGGACACAATGGGCTAAGGAAATCTGCCCTTAAATATTTAACATTATTACATATTTTTCTATATTAAATATTTTTCTGAAATGTGAACATTTTTATTTAAATGAACCATGCATATAGCACCTAAATAATATAATGGCTTAAATAAATAATAGTATTTCTTATATCCATACTGCTTTCTTAATAATTTAGTTACATAGTAGATTTACTAGATAGAGGAACCATATTATAGGTAGTCATCCACTTACAAGTACAAATGAACCCAGAAATTCTAAGCAAGATAGTTGTTAAGTGAGTTTTGCCCCATTTTATGATCTTTTCGCCACAGTTATTAAGTGAATCACTGCAGTTGTTAAGTTAGCAACACAGTTGTTAAGTGAAACAGGTTTCTCCATTTATTTTGCTTGTCAGAAGGTGATCACATGACTCTGGGACAGTGCAACTGTCATAAATACATGTGGTTGCCATGGTTCCAAATTTTGATCACGTGACCATGGGGATGCTGCAATGGTCATACGTGTGAAAAATGATCATAAATCACTTTTTCAATGTTGTTGTAATGTTCAAATGGTCACTAAGTGAATGGTTGGAAGTTGAAGACTACCTGTATTCATTACTTAGTTTTATATATTATATGCAATACTATATAAAATTATTATCTTAAGGATGGGAAAATACTACAGCAGTGTAATAGAGCAGAATGTTAATGTGTTGCCATAGTACTGATCCCTACTTATCAAGTTCTATCATAATGTGTTGTTTAATCATATACATGTGATTTGGTATTATCTTAAGCATAATTAAACCTATTTATCTAATTTTCAGACATTTCTGATATTTTGAGTATTAGAAGACAGAATCAATGTTATCCACTAATCTGTTAATACAACAAAAGAATGTTTTCCCCTTAGGAAAACTGAATGAATCATGCAATATTCTACTATTATCCAATCCAAAAAAGCTTATTCTAATAATAGAAATGCATATGCATTATAACTGCTCTACAGTTCAAGCTTCTCAAGTATCAATGACAGCTTGTTCCCAGGAGCTTCATTTTCCCTTTCTGGGAAGACAGAAGCAATATGTCCCTTGGAATACAAAGAGGCAGTGGCAACTGTATAGATAGATTCCCTATGGACATTATTACCATAAGGAATTAGTTTTGGCTTTCTCTTTATCCGTGTATTTTTTGCTCTTCTGGTCATGGCACAATTTGCTAATCTTACCTCTCTGGCTGGAATCATGAGTAGAAGGAAGAAGAGGATAAAGAGAAGGAGTAAGTATAGCAATGGGGAAGAACCTAAATTTTAGACCTAGCAATAGTTACTTCTCTTTATTTTTGAAATGTGTTTGGTCCCTTATTGTCTGTATTGTTGGACATGAATTTGCTTAGCAGATTGAAATAAAAAACATTTGGGACTGCCCCCTCTGGTATAGAAGAGAGAGAGGAGGTTCTCATTTCTACAGGGTGATAGGAGTAAATGGGAAACTTAAGCCAGGTCAAGAAACAAACACCACAGAGATTTTAGGATGCTACTTGATCACTATAGGCCATAATAAGAAAATCTGGAAAACCCACTAGAGATTCTCTCTGTCCCATTTTATATCAAACAAAAGCTCTTCCTTCCCCAAAGCCAGTTCATATTCTTTTACAGAAAGAATGGCAGACCCATGCTGCAAAATGGTGGATAGGAGAAGCTAGATGCTCTATGGATTGGGATCACTGGATGCACTGCCACCAGATATATTCCTGTTCTTTGATTTCTCAGCTCTCTAAAATTAAGGTCTACCTGGTGGAGGATAGGATTGTGTGCCTGAAGGTTTCCTACAGAGTAGTCACCCAACCTCTTGGTGGCCTCCTGGCTTCCTGGCTTTTTAAGGGATGCTGTGACTAAGATTCATCTGATACATAGTTCACTGCCACTGAAGGCTCCACTCAGAGGTAGGATTGATTGAAAATGCATAATCTGAAGATGGATGGAATCAAGGAAATAAATATTCCCTCCATTTTTTAATCAGCACAAAAGTTCTCAAACTGATAGGATGCCTCGGTTTTCCCAGAAAGCAGAATCAAGACTGATGGATCTTATTTTCTATAACTATGAAGGAAAGGGAAAGGATCATCGCTGCTGAAATGAAAATCATATTGACTTTATTTATTTTCTTCAACCAAAATCTCTATATCTAAATATATTTGTGCAAAAATTTATCTATATCTCAGAGTGGCAGGTTATATGTTCCTGACAACCTTCCAATTATCTGTCTTCAGGGATAAAAAAAAGTCATAAATATAAATGGCAACCAGGCTGATGATGCAGTAACAAAAAATACACCCTGAATGATTTCCTGAAAATATACTTAGCTGAGTTTTACACACAGAAATGACAAGATTTATAATTATAAATTTCAGCTAAAGCAGTGGTTCCCAAAGTGGGCGGTACCACCCCCTGGGGAGCGGTGGGATGACTTGGGGGGGCGGTAAGAGGCAAGGCAGGGGGGTGCTAGAGGGAAAAGGGGGCGGCAGGGGGGCGCTAAGTGGCAAGGAGGGGATCTGGGAATGGGTGTGAATTCATCCCACAGCCTTCTCCATCCCCTCCTCTGTGAAATTGCTTTCTCCCACTCGCTGGTGGTCAGCAAATTCAAAAGGACCCCCCAGCTGAGAATCACTGCTCTAGATGGGTTGATTCAGGGGATTTCTTTAGTATTAACTAATAGTGTTAGCTATTTTTGTTACAGGGATAGATTTGTATTGGACCAGCCTGCAGGCTTCCCAAAGGCTTTGCGCATCCTGTTTTTGCGAAAAACGGGCCCGTTTTTCACAAAAACGGGACATGCGGGGCAAGGCTTCAGGAGGCCAAAAATGGCTGTATTCTGTGTATTTTACTGTTACTATCTTCCTAAGTGGGTCGTGCAAACCACTATTCCGAACAATGCTATTTATAGGAGGTGGGGGTGGGGGCAGTGGTGGGTTCCCCCAGTTCTCACCGGTTCTATAGAACCGGTAGTAAAACCAGCAGGAGGCCCCACCCAACGACCCTGACATCACCAAAACGCTTCCGCGCATGTGCAGAAGAGCGTGTGCATTGGCGAGCGAAGTGAGCGTGCGCGCGTGGCCCCGCTGCAAACAGGTAGTAAAGGTAAGTAAAACCCATCCCTGGGTGGGGGGCACTGAGGATGAGTTTGTAGTACCAAGGGGGTGGTGTACTGAAAAAGTTTGGGAACCATTGAGCTAAAGGATGATGCTGTGGGTGTTTACACCAGAACAGCTTTTCCATTGTGACTTTACTCTATTTCTTGGTATCCACAATATTTGAAGTATTTAGATCAGATTTCCCTTTTCCTTTTTATGATATTACCTGAAGTAATTTGGAAAAGAAAAAATCTTATTCTACTTACAATTGAAAGAAGCTTATAATTCTGTATTGTATATTATAGTGAATAGTTGTCATACACACTTATTGCTAAGGGACAGTCAAATATTTATGGGCATTCAAAAATAATACCTCATATGAGACTTAACATCCAGCAGCTCTAAAGAAGTCACCCTGGGCTCTCCAGCCAGGTTCTGTAAGATCTTCAGTCGGGGGCCACAGTGTTTGTAGAACTCAGTGCATATATTCAGTAGGGACTCACGAGGTCGCCGAAACTCTTCTCTAGCAATCCGTTCATCCAGCTCCTCCCGCTGGATGCCTTGGCCTTCCTCTAGCAAATGAAGATTTTCTCTGAACATAACAAACAGGAAATGCAGAATATGGAAATCAAGAGAAAACAATGGGCTGATATTTGATATCATTGTCATGAATCCTGCCTGCTAATGGAACGTACCTTTACAGGAACTGTACCTTTGCAGGGAAATCATTGCTTGATATTTCTCATAAGAGAAGCAGCCAGAGAAGGCAGAAGCTGTTACTTAAGGGACTTTTGGCTGTTTTCTCCTGGTATGGAATCTCTGGTATAAAACCATTCAAAATAAAGCCTAGTTTGGGAAGATTGTATTAAAGGAATGTATTACAAATTCTAAAGAAAGAGGCTTGCAGCAATATTCCAGTACCTGATAAAATGCAGTTTGGCTCCTTGCTCTGGATACCTAGAATTTAGAAGACAAAAACAAAGACAGAGGAATTCAAAAATCATAAGGCAAGGTACACTTTGGTCTAGATCAAATACTCACAATATATGCAGTAGCAATGGAAGAATGAGGGGATGCTTTCCTCTTCATGTCCACCCTCCTGATAACACCTGTTCTGTATGTGAAGCAATTTCCTCTTGCACAAGAGTCATATTTGGATGTGGTGCTGTATGTGCATGAAATCTAATGCACAAACCCCATGCTAGATTGCTGTTCTGCACATTTCTTTGAGATAACAATAGCTCTGTTTAGACCTACATAATTTGGACTTAATACACACACAGCTCTATTTAGTATTATGTTTGCCAATGATTAGCTGTCAGTATGGACATATCGAGTGAGCACAGAGGAAAACAGCATCTCGGTCTGTTCACAAGAAGAAAAGAGCTTTGCTTTCTAATGGGGAAACATTTCTATACAAACAGTAGCATGTCACTGAACCACACATACTTGGAAGAAAGTCCAAATGAAATTTCAGCTGAAGAAAAGGTGCGAGGGCTTTCAGGTACTACATTTAAGGTTATTATGTAGGAATCATTAAATTGATTGCCTCATATTCATAAATATTCATTAGCTACCAGAGTAGGCATAAATTATTTAAAAGTCTAGATAAAATCACAAAGAATAAAGTCTAGCAGTGGCTTTTTAACCACTGTAATTAAAAACAGTATTTTAGTTCATGACAGTTATCCAATTATGATATATTATTTAAACTAATGTAAATTTCCATATAATTTCCAATTTCCAATAGGCAGATGGAAAAGGAGATAATTTTCACAAATTTCTTCCTGTGCAATCCCATCATCTGTTTCTGCTTAGAGCAAAAGCTTGTGGTAGAATAATAAAAAAGAAAGTTCCCCATATTTTACAAGACCGAACAATTTATTCACAATGGAGAACAATTCTATGTACAATTATTGACAAGCTAGGGCAGACCTGGGTGGATGACCTGAAGTTTGGTATTGCCAGAATCCTACCCACTCTGTGAGAGAAGCCCTGTGTCTGAAACACATCACAAGGTCAATTGAGAAGCTCCTACTCTAGGTACTCAGAACTACAGGAGTGAAGTCAAAATAAAATGGTTCCATCTTCATCTGGATAGTAGAAGTGGACAGGAAGATGTAGAGAATATGTCTATTCTGCCATCACATCTAAGACTAATAACATTCAAAAGTTCACCTACTTCTGTCTTCTGCCCCAGTTTAGTATGTTATGAAGTGCATTGAGAAGGACTCAGACTATTCCTCAGGCAGCTGCAAGTTCCAACCCCAGTTCCAGTTTCAGACTAACTTCATTTGTCATACTGCATAGTAGTCTGATTCTTCTCACCCCAGGGCAGTGAGATTGCTAAACTCTGGATATAAGCATATTTTCATGGGGAGATATATTTATAGCAATTGCACTTCAGGTTACTAAATGATAGAAATAAATTTTGACATATGACTGTCTTTTCTATCATGTATTATGTGTCAGATTATTGTGAGTTTTTTTTTTAATTGAAAAAGTTTTCAAATACAAGTTTTCCCCCTTCCCCCCCCTCTTCCCTAACCCCCCCTCTCCACCCATCCCCCCCTGTGACTTCTTCACAACAATAGGCTATTTCATAACTAGTTACATACATAATATCTTTCCTTTCCCTTACTCCCTCCTCAGAATACTGACCCTTAGCATATTATTCTTATAACTCCCATTTTTACGATAATCTGCCCTTTTTCTCCTCCCCTAAACTTATAGTATATTATTACAATTTAACATTTAGGGATTATTGTGAGTTTTGAACTGGCTTCTGCTAAAAACAAAAATAAAACCCATATTCATTTGCTGGTTTGATCTAATAGGGTAGATCTTATATTCTGTCCCTATCTGTCCCAACATTCATTTTCTTATGCAAATATATATATAGACTACATATATATAGACTAAATATATATATAGACTACTATGTACAATATATACACTACGCAAAAAAAACATTAGTATTAGTAAGGTTTCAACAATATGTTGCAGGGGAGGAGGGGTGTGGCCGGTGCCAGTGGCAGTACAGCAAATTCCAGGGCTCCTGGAAAATGCTGATATCTCAGCTGCTTTAGGGGATCCCCAGGGATCATAGCTGTTCTGTAGGGACAGTGAAGAACGGAAGCACAGGCAGGCATGAAAAAGGAGGTTGCAAACTCCCTGAAGTGTTTGTATCAGCCTCTGACCCAGCAGCAAGGGAAGACAGTCTTTAGGAGCTGTCAAAAGCCAGGCGGCCACACGCAAGATAAAGGAGAAAGAACTAGGAGCAATGATGAAACGGAGTATTGTTACCGAATGAGTGATTGGTCAACTCATAGGTAAGAAGAATTTTTTTAAAAAAAAACTTTAAAAGAGGTCCCAACCTGAAATAAGCAGCTAATTGGCATCCAGGAATTTAAAGCGAAGGAAAAAATAAAAAGAGGAACTTTAAAAACGAAAGCCCTAAAATGAGAACTAACCACCTGGATTTAAATTGGACTTAGAAGAAATTAAGTATAAATATAAAGAAAAGGAAATTGAGAGAAAGCATTTATTTAACAACAAAAGGAACTAATTGAAGAACAGAAAGCACTACTTTTGTGGATTTACAGTTGATACTTTTGCCTGGGGATTTGTGGATTGGAGAGAGTCATTTGCTGGTGGAAAAGAAATATTGCACTTAAATCAACGTGAGAAGCCGTATGGGGAGTATTTGTTTAAACAGCTGCAGTAAGATTACAAAAGGAACTTGAAATATTAAAACCTTGAACTGGGGAGACTTAAAAGGACTATTTGAATTGGATACTATTTGGAAAGAAGAAAGAAAACAAAAAAGACATTAAATGGACTTGAATTCAAACTATATATAAGTGAAAATAAAAATAATTTTAAAAGTTATTTCTTCTGAAAATATGGAAAATTGGGAACATGAGTACAAGGAGTTGAGGGAGATGTTGCAAAAGATGCGAGAAGCGTTTAAGGGAAACAAAGAAGTGGAAGATTGGATAGAATACAAAAAGAAAAAATGAGAAAAGAAAAATGAGAAGCAAGAATATAATGTGGGAAGGAAAATAATTGAAGGAAAAAATATAGATGATCACACTGAGATTAAAAATGATAAAATAAAAATAGAAAGAGGGGAATATCTCTCAAAAAAGAAGAAAAGAGAAGATAATGGGAAAAGAGAAAGGGGGAGAACTAAAAGGGTAACAAAGTTAAAAATTAGAGAAAAGATGCAGGAAGGAGGATATAATAAACACAAAAAGAAGAAGAGGAAGAAAGAAATAAGTGAATGGGAAAAAGGGGAGAAAATATCAAGAAGTGGAATTCAGGAGAGTGTAAAAGAAAATGGTTAAAAGGGGAAAGAAAAAAATGTAGTAGAAAGGAATTAAAGCAGTGATATGTTGATTTAAGGGAATGGCATTAGTAGTAGAAGTGGTATGTAAGAAATAAACTGGAATAAATATATAGATTACTGTAAAAGGGAATAATTAATTGGAATGAAGACATAAAATTGAAATGAAAATAAAGAAATGTGTGCTAAGGATTGAAAAAACAAAGGAAATTGAAGTAAGAAATGAAACTGAAATGTTAAATAAATGATGTAAGAAATTGTTGTAAGTAGACCAGCAGATATAGAAATGGTCTATATGTTAAAATATCAAGAAGTAATTGAAATATTAGGAAAAGAGAAAAATAACTATTGAAATGAAAATAAGAGGTGGAAAGTTAATTAAGTTGAAAGATTTTAAGGTAAAAATGAAACAAATTGAAACATAATGTTAAAAATTTTAAAATATGATGGGAATTTTGAGGAATATATGCAATAAAAGGAGAGAAAAACAGGGATGCCTGGACACCAGAGGTGGGTTCTATTTACCTTTACTACCGGTTTGCAATGGGGCCGTTCGCATGTGTTCGCTTGTTTCGCTCGTGCATGTGCTCTTCTGTGCATACACAGAAGCATTTTGATGACATCAGGGTCAGTGGGCAGAGCCTCCCGCTGGTTTTACTACCGGTTCTATAGAACCGGTGCGAACCTGGGGCAACCCACCACTGCTGGACACCATAGAAAAAAAGCACTGAATTGAAAATGAATACAGCAATAGAGAGAGATAGAAGAAGGAGTAGGGAGATTGAAGGAAGGGAGAAGGAGAGAGTGGAACAGAAGAAAGGGAAGAGGAGAGGAAGAAAGAAAAGGGGAATAAGAGTAGGAGGGAAGATTAGAGGGGGAGGAGGGAGGAAAGGAGGAGGGGGAGAAAGGAAGGGGAATAGGAGAGGAGGAAAGAAGAAGGTAGGAAGGACAAAAGAAGGGAGGGAGAGGAAGAGAAAGATGATTTGCTGTAAAACAAAAAAGATGAAATGGAACAAAGGCATCCCCGAACACGTTTAAATATATTAATATAAAGATTTAATTAATAAAAAATAAAATTAAGGAGAATGTATATGATTAAGAATAGAAAAAACAGAATTTGAGGGTGAAAGAAGATACTGTTTAGAAAAATAAGAATAGAAAAATTAAGATTTGATTAATAAATATGGAAAAAGAACACTTTGGCATAAACTGTAACTAAGTAAAATATATTTGAATATGATGAATTATATATATATGATATGGTCAATATTCTATTTCAAAAATATGTGGGTGTGCATGGGGGGGGCGGAACCAATAAAACTTGTCAAAAAAAATAATTTTTTTTTGTTGCAGGGCAGCCTCTGTTAAATACCTGGTATTTGTTCCAGCTGACATAGTATGGTTAGCAGAAGTGGTTCCTTTATGGCCTTGATCACAGCGACTCATCTGAGGTGCAGTCATTGGCCTGTTAATGGCAATAGTAGTAGCAGTACAGTAATTAGTAGAAGTAGCAGTAATAGAAGAATCTTAATATTAGAAAAGCTATTTGGGTCTCCTCTGCTTAAATTAAAATTAAAACTTCAACTTGTCGAGCCTCAATTTAACAAATCCAGCAAAGTGGAATTCACCACCTTACTCATCAACTGACCTCACTGCCAGATTATTCTTAGAGCTGGGAAATTATTCTAAATTTCAACTGGAATTAGCCAACCCATATCTTAAATCTATTATTCAATATGTATTATCAAATTTATTTTTATTATCAAATTTATAGACTGCCCTTCTCCTGAAGGACTCAGGGTGGTGTACAACCAAAGTAAAAAACATAGATACAAACATTAAAAGCAATTTAAAAAGATATATATAAATTTGGCCCCAAAGTTAAAAAACAATAACAAAACATATTAAAAACATTTAAAAAGCATTAAGCCAGCCCGGCTTGCTGAAAAAGGAAGGTCTTCAGGGCACGGCGGAAGGCACCGAGGTCTTGAATTTTTCGTATCTCTGGGGGCAGTTGATTCCAGAGAGCAGGTGCCCCCACAGAGAAGGCCCTCCCCCTGGGGCCACCAGTCTACATTGCTTGGCCGATGGCACCCTGAGGAGGCCCTCTCTGTGGGAGCGCACCGGTCGGTGGGAGGTCGTTGGTGGCAGCAGACGGTCTCGAAGGTATCCAGGTCCTATGCCATGGAGCGCTTTAAAGGTGATGACAATACCTTGAAGCGCACCTGAAAGACCACTGGGAGCCAGTGCAGCTCACGCAGGAGAGGTGTTATGTGGGAGGGCCATACAGCTCCCATCACTACCCGCGCGGCCGCATTCTGGACCAGCTCAAGTCTCCGGGTGCTCTTCAAGGGGAGCCCCATGTAGAGAGCATTGCCGTAGTCCAGGCAAGAGGTGACAAGGGCATGAGTGACTGTGCACAAGGAATCCCAATCTAGGAAGGGCCGCAACTGGCGGATCAGGAGAACCTGATAAAAAGTCCCCCTGGCCACAGCCGTCAGATGTTCCTCCAAGGACAGCTGTGTATCCAGGAGGATGCCCAAGTTGCGGGCCCTCTCTGTGGGGGCCAACGACTCCCCTCCAATAGTCAGTGATGGAGTCAACTGACTATATCAGGATGCCGGGAACCACAGCCACTCAGTCTTTGATGGGTTGAGCCTGAGCCTGTTCCTCCCCATCCATATCCGCATGGCCTCCAGGCACCGGGACATCACTTCAAGGGCATTGTTGGGGTGGCTTGGGGTGGAGATGTACAGCTGGGTCTCGTCAGCGTACTGGTGGCACTTCACCCCGAAGCTACAGATGATCTCACCCAGCGGCTTCACATAAATGTTGAACAAAAGGGGCGAGAGAACTGACCTGAGGCACCCCACATATGAGGCGTCTCGAGGTCGACCTCTGCCCCCCTGCCAACACGAACTGTGACCAGTCCGAGAGAAAGGAGGAGAACCACCGTAATACAGTGCCCCCCATCCCCAACTCTTCCAACTGGCGCAGCATGATACCATGGTCGATGGTATCAAAAGCCGCTGAGAGGTCTAACAGGACCAGAACAGAGGAGCAACCCCTGTCCCGAACCCTCCAGAGATCATCTACCAATGTGATCAATGCCGCTTCCGTGCTGTATCTGGGCCTGAAGCCCGACTGGAATGGATTTAGATAAGACGTTTCCTCCAGGTATTGTGGAAACTGTCATGCGACCACACTCTCAACAACCTTTGCAACAAAGCAAAGGTTGGAGACAGGACAATAGTTGGCTAACACTGCTGGGTCCAGGGAAGGCTTCTTGAGAAGAGGCCTCACCACCGCCTCTTTCAAGGCCGTGGGAGGTAACCCTCACTCAATGAAGCGTTGATAATTCCCTGGAGCTAGCCTTGTGTAACCTCCCGGGAAGCCAGTACTAACCAGGAGGGACATGGGTCCAATAAACATGTGGCTGCACTAAGTCTCCCCAGAGTCCTGTCCACGTCATCAGGGGTCACAGAGTCAAACTCTTCCCAGATAACATTCTCAAGACTATTCCTCACCACCCTACCTGAATCTACCCAGTTAGAGTCCAAATCCCCCCGAATCTGTGCGATTTTGTCATGCAGATATTGTCCAAATTCCTCAGCCCTGCCTTCCAGGGGATCCTCCCGCACTCCCAGATGTAACAGGGAGCGGGTCACCCTGAACAGGGCAGATGGATGGTTATCTGATGATGCAATAAGGGCGGAAAAGTAATTAAACTTTGCTGCCTTTATCGCCACTAGGTAGGTCTTAATATGCAACCTTACCAGTGTTCAGTCAGATTCAGCGAGACTGGCCTTCCAACCGCTCTCTAGGCGTCTTTTCTGGCGCTTCATCTCCCTCAGCTCCTCGGTAAACCATGGAGCCCCACGGGATCGGCACTGGGTCAGAGGCCACAAAGGCACAACTCAATCTAGAGCCCCCCCAGCCACCTGGTCCCAGGCAACTACCAGGTCATCGACCGAGTCGTGTGCCAGGTCCTCAGGAAATGGCCCAAGCTCCATCTGGAACCTATCCGGATCCATCAGGCGCCTGGGGCGGACCCACATTATCGGTTCCGCCTCCCTGCGGCGGGGTGTAGCGGTTCGAAGGTCCAGGTGAAGGAGCGAGTGATCTTTCCATGACAAGGGTTCTATTTCTATATCCTTTATAAGAAGACCACCCAACCACTGGCCAGAGACAAAAATCAAGTCCAGAGTGTGTCCCCCCCCCTGTAACTGGGGCCATGAACTAATTGGGCCAGGTTCATGGCCGTCATGGAAGCCATGAACTCCTGGGCCATCTTGGACGTTTCACCAACAGATGGCAGATTGAAATCACCCATGACCATAAGTCTGGGTGTATCAACTGCCACCATGGCTATCACATCGAGTAGCTCAGATAAGGCCGTTGCCACGTGGCAGGGAGCCAGGTACATTAGCAACAAGCCCATCTGAACCCCATGACCCCACCTTACAAAGAGGGACTCACATCCAGCAATCTGTGGCACAGTGGTCTCCCTCGGACCAAGACCTTCTTTTATAATAACCGCCACCACCACCACCACCCCTACCTGGGCCCTCAGCTGATGGAATGCTCTGAAGCCTGGTGGGCACATCTCAACCAGAGGGACCCCTCCCTCCGGGCCCAACCAGGTCTCCATAATACCTGCCAAGTCCGCTCCCCCTTCCTGTATAAGATCGTAAAATGAGGGGGGCCTTATTTACCACCGACCTGGCATTGCACAGCATCAGTCGAAGGCCCAGGTCCTGAGTATCTGTGCAACCTAGTACCCGAGAGGAGCATTGGGGACCGGGGTGCGCAATTGCTCTCAAACAGCAAGTGCGCACCCCCGGCACCTGATATGGCCCCCTGCTCCCGCCGTATCTGCCCCTCCCATCCACCAGCCCCTCGTCCTGCAGCCTCCAAACCGTTACCCCATGCTGGGCTTGGCTCCGACCTTGGTGGATTACCCCCCCATCCCCCTTGGTCGCCCTCCCAGTTCCCTGTAAAAGATAAAAACCCTGATTAAAAAACCCCTCAATCCCCGCTTTAGAACATGCCACCTCTCGGGGCTCCAAAGCCTGTCCTTAAGGTAGGCCTTCGATAGAGTGGAAGGCCACCACCGCGAGAGGAGAGCATCTTGCAGCGCAAGCAGATCCGCCAAGGTGTAAGCCATATAAGTGTGACGAGGTAAGGGAGAGTCACTCTGGTGTCAGTGATGGTCCTAGAGGTGTGAGATGGCAATACGGTTGGATATGAGCAAACTGGAGCCCCTCACTCTCTCACAGCGATGCAGCGTCTGGATCAAATAGCTACAGTGCAGGCAAATGGCCACAGCCGTTCTCTCACAGCGGCTGGATAACATAAGGCCAGCAGAGTTCAACTCCTTTCCTGCAGATGGAGCAGCAGCCATTATCCAGGACTCTCAGTTTCTCCCTCCGAACCTGCAATCTCCCTTCCCCCACGCCAAGGCCAAAAGGCGGTAATTGGGATAATATCCTGCCTTCAGAAGCAACAGGAAACAGGTCTTTGACTTTTTTAATGTAATCTTTTTTCAGGTATTTGAAGAGGACGATCAGGTCCGTACTCTCAATTTTCTCAAACTGAACAGTTTCAGTTCCTTCAATCTCTCTTCATAGGCCTTAATTATTAATTATCTCATTCCTTCTAAATAAGGCCTCCAGAATCAACATAGAACTCACAATACTGTCTGACTATATAAATAAAATAATAAAGTAGAACTGTTATTTCTTTTGATGTGGAAACTTTGTTTTTATTGATGCACCCTCATTAGTCTTTTTGTGTTATAGTTGTCTTTTTGGCTGATCCTGAAAAAGCTAAGAGGGACAGATTTGGAAAGGAGAACTCCAGGAAACTATGGAGATACAGGACATTGTTTGAACTAAATAAGTAAACAAACAAGCGAATAATCACACTATAAATAGGCAATTCCAAAATGACAATACTCATACATGTCTCAAGAGTCAAGCTCAACCTAGGAAACTGTTTATCTTTATGTGCATTTAACTTTATTAAATGTCATTGTATTACTTTGTGGAAAAGGAGGAAAATAAATTATGGATGGCAAATGCTGAATTTGCATTAATTAATCTGTGATTAAAATCCATCAGATAAATCCTACTTTGACACTCCCCCTCACCTCTGGTTTAATTTTCAGTGAAATAGATTTGGTGAGGACTTAATTTTGAAATAAATAAATGCAACCTTCTATATTTTATAATGTGGATGTGAATATTGCTCATTTAAATTCTTGTTCTTGTATGTACATACATACATTATACAAAGATATAATGGCATACAATTGTTTTCACCATGGGCAGGAACATAACATTCTCATCTTTTTCTCCTTGGACCCTTGCAAGGTCATGGCAAGTAAGTGGTATAGCTCACCGAGTAAGAACTTCCACACTGTACAAAAGTGCTTGCAAGGATGTTGCAAGAGCAGCTGTAGCAGCAATCTCTTCTCGAGCAGCTGTCACGGTTTCCACTTGGGAGGTTTGCCTCTTAAGTTTCTGCAAGTAACAGGGCACTAGAGCTTCAAGGACCATCAGCATCTGAAGACTGAAACAATGTAGATCATGTAACAATGCTATCAATGGGAGGCTATATCTGGAAGTACAATACCCCTCTCTTCAGGAGAAACCCATTTTTGTCTGCAGAAAAGGGGACTGTGCACAGTACTCTGTGGCTAGTTATTGTGAATATTAGGAAACCATCACAGTAAGAACAAATTTGAACCTGCAAAAAAAAAAATTCTTGTTTTTTTTAACAATAACAACTTCTTCCAAAAAATGTAATAACATGAAACAGGAAGTAACTGACACCAAGACAGTTTGAGAAGGCAAAAAATGGGAGATGTTTGTTTCCAGCGTGGTGTGGTTGAAGCAACCAGCAATAAGTGATTTTTCCCTGTTACTCAGAGAAGCCAGGCATCATCTAACTAAGTTCTATGGCTAAACCTGAGAAAGAATAAGCACTGAGGAGACAATGAACATAGGTAGAAGTTTAAAGGCCAGATAGAATAATCTTTATACCTGGAAATAGTAATGACCTTCCAATCATTAGACATAGAGACAAAATTTAATTTCAGGGAAAGAATAAATAAAAGAAAAAGAAAAGTCCTTGAATAATCCTTAAAACAAGAGGAATGTTTTAAACAGTTTAATAAATGTATTGTGCAAAGTTAAAATATATAAATTTGAATGATAGATTGTTATCATACTTGTTTGAAAATGCAAGAAATAGTTGTTACCTTCTGAAAGACTCAGGTGCATATGCCACAACTGTTACACATAACTTGATGGCTTCACTGATTGAAAATGTCAGGTCCTCATTGCCATAACAGAAATCTAAAATAGATACAAAATAGAACATAAGTGTTGTGGCCCACCAGCAGCCTGCACGGATTGTGGCTGATCCTGATGATGAGGAGGCTGGTGTGGTGTCACGCCAGCAGCCTGTGCAGCTGGCGCTCGAGTCGGACAGCGAGGAGGCTGAAGAGGATGTGGTGCCAGAAGCAGAGACTCAGCCAGGGCCTTCAGAACCTCCAGAGGCTCCTTCAAGTGAAGGAGCCTCTTCTAAATGCTCGAGCACACAGGGCTGCCAAAAGGCAGGAGCGGCTACTCAGGAGGAGGTCTCCTCGAGAGTAAGGCTTGGGGCTAATTGGCCACTCCCTTAGCCTATTTAAGTTCGCTCACAGATAGCACACACTGCTGGAAACAACATTTAATTACTATGCAGAGCATTTTGAGAGTGAGTTTCTTGTTATATCTTGGTTTCTGGGCTGGTTGCCAACCCTTGTCAGACTTTGTTTATTCTCTGTAATTCATAGCAGGCTGATAAGGACATCTGCACTGGAAGCCTGCATTTTGGAAGGGGTCTGTTTGTATTAAGCAGAGTTTTTGGAGCTTTGTGTGTGTCACACTCTTTGGGATCCAGAGCTGGAGAAAAACAATAACAGAGTATGAACAATATGAAATATTGTATCATGAGAGATAAAATCAACTAATTCCTGTTCAATCTCTATCTGTACATTTATACAATACCTATACATTGTATCAAAGTAGACTGGATCATTAGCAATATATTATTAATTCTATTAAAATTCCTTTCACTTTAGAATTTAAGGCTGCCTTTTGCATAGACATTCATCTAAAAAAAAAGTTAGCAGCACTTCTGAATAAATACGGGTAGGATTACCTGATCAGGCTGGCCCTATTACTATTTATTTGGCTCTTAACTCCACTGAAGACTGTAGTTCGAGGAAACATGTTATTATGTGACTGCACAGTAAAATTAACTAGGAAAATTCATTAAAACATAGTGAGAATTACTTCCAAGAAAACTTTTAACATTAGAAAATATAAAGAACAAGATACAATACAAGAATATAAAATAAAGAATATAAAATCCTATAGGTAGAAACAATTTATATAATACAATTGTAAGCCAGTTTGGACCTCTTTAGAATTTTGTTTCTTTAAAAATTAAAACACAGATAGCCCTCAACTTATGACCACAATTGAGCCCAGAATTTCTGTTACTAAGTGAGGCATTTTGCCCCATTTTACAATCTTTCTTGCCACAGTTGTTAAGTGAATTACTGCAATTGTTAAGTTAGTGACATAGCTGTTAAGTGTATCTGGCTTTCCCATTGACTTTCTTTATCAGAGGGTCGCAAAAGGTGATCACATGATCCTGGGACACTGCCATCATCAAATATGAGTCAGTTGCCAAACTTCCGAATTATGATCATGTGAACATGGAGATGCTGCAATGGTCGTAAGTGTGAAAAATGGTCATAAGTCACTTTTTTTAATGCTGTTGCAACTTTGAACACTCATTAAATGAACTGTTGTAAGTTGAGGACTATCTGTAAAAGGTTTCTTTGTGGAGGAAAATCATACGGTTTAAAGCAACGATTGGCTTCTCATTTACTGAATAGGGGCAGACCAGAAGATCCTGCATAGTATAAGCAACGTAATATGATCCTGACCTTTTAAAACAAATGTTTAAATTTGTTTTTTATTTAACATTTTAGTGTTTGTTATCGGAAAAAAGAAAGCAGAAATGTATTTATTTCACAAGAAAAATGGCAATTTTTAAAAAACAAATTGAAAATACCAGTACCTAGTGATTTCAGGGGCTTCTCTGCTTTTACCAATTCTAGAATATCTAGGTTGTCAGAAGTATCTCCTTCTAAGGACTGTAGGAGATCAAACAGGCACTGAGCAGACACTCCCTTGCTGGGTCCATTGTATGCAGCATCCTGCAGTGAAGAAAGTAATGTTGTTCTGTTTCTTGTTTGTTTATATACTGGATTTCAAGGCTGCCCTGCTCCAAAAACATTCTGGGTAGCTTACAATTTTTAAGAGGATGCGCGATGTTTTAAAAAAAGGAACTTCAATATCCAGTGAAAACCACTTATATTCCACTCATGTGTTTTTGTCAACTGAAGTAAGCAACACCAGTTTTGGATATGTAAGAATTTTATACAAGAGTTACAAACTTTAATCCCTATATATAGAAGATTAGATAACAAAATCTAAGAAATCCCAAGATGGTCTGATTTTGTGAAATGAGCTATGTAAAATCAAGGTGATGAGTAGGCAACCTTGTTGGAGGATGGAACAAATTATTTCATTTTTTATTGTTTTAAATATTTAAATATAAATAAAATAAAATATTGTTTTAAGTGGCTTTCATTAAGAGTTTTAATGGTTTCAGAAACTTTATTAATATTGATGTGTCAACAGGTAATTTTAGAAATTTTAAAACAGTATCTATAAATTGCACAATCAAGTGAGCATCTTTTGAAGAATGTTCACATTTTAACTCCCATTTAGCATGTACAACACAGTCTTTATGGCCTAAACATTTCTAAGTATCAAAAACTGAGATGTGAAGTTGAAGGTGACAGTTCACCACTCCCACTTAGAACTATGTCTTTTCTGTCATGTCCAAATATTCACTTTAACTAGTACATGCTTAGGCAAAAATGACAGCATTAGAAGATTTTTATTTATGTATAACACCATTTAATTTATGTACAGATGTGTCTCTCCATGTAGGCACAAAAAGCTGCATGTGCAGGGTAATATCAATATTCTGTTAATGGAAGAATGTCAGCCTTGGAGGAGAGAATTTTCTAGAGAGGAGACCAGAATTCTTGAAAATGTGAGCAAGCCTTCAAGGAATAAGTTGTGGGTTCAGAAATGGAAAGCTTATGCTTCTCTGCATAAGACAGTCAGTGGAAAAAAAGCATGCAAGATTGATGTAGGAACCATGTATCATTTCTCCCACCCACTGAAGGACTTTGTTGTTGTTGTTGTCTGGGTGTTCTCAAACTTTGGCTTGTAGCTCCTTAGGAGGTTGCAAGTAATGTTGACCTTAGTGTGGTTGTCAAGATTAATAATCCTAAACTCGTGAATTGATTTTCCAGCAGCTTCTTTTTCTGAGCAGAAACACAATGATCAATGAATTGCCCAGAACATTGCAATTCTTTAAATATATTATCATACTTCAATTGCAATTTCAGCATGGTCAGAAAACAATGAAAACAATTTTCATACAGCAGTTGGCTGACACTCACAGGAAATTCCAGAAGTGGAGCAACACTAGCAAACAATTGCAGCACAAAAGGCTTACGATGTAGAATGTAAAACTGACGGCAGGCGAATTCAATTGCTTGACGGAGCTGTGGATTACTCTCATAGTCAGCGTAGACCTGGGAAATAAGAAAATCCTTAGGAGTTTTGATTTGTTACCAAGAGGCTGAAGGATCATTTTCAAAAGCTGCACTGTGACTCAAAGCAGTCATAAAGAATTAAAGGGGTGCAATGAACAATGAGATCATCAATGGATCCTTCGGAAAGTCTGACCTGGCAGGATAGCCTAATGACTACTTTAGGACTTTCAATTTTCTTTTTTTAAGAAGCTTACCTGCAGCATAGTGGGAAGGATCCACTGGTAACCACTGAGAGAGAAGAGGTGGTTGAAGTGTACAGCTGTGTTGATTACAGTAGCAGCATACTGTCTCAACAATGCGCTGTCCTCTGGATGTAGGATCAGGGCTCCATTAAATACATTCAGGAACAGCATAATTTCATCCCCCCAAGGGAATTCACTGGGCATTCCCAGAAACATCTCTTCTAGCAATTTAATCCATAGGCTTTTCTGAAGTGTATCCAGACCAAACAGTTCCTTGCCAGCTAAGAGAACAAGGAGAACAATGTTATGTTAAAATGCAGTAGCTTATTTTAAAGAGAAATATCAGAGCTTTCTTTAAAAAAAATCTCTAGAGGTATCCATAGACCAAGGTATTAAAATAGGGCTTGCTGCGTTAACCTTGATTATTCAAAGAGATCATAGATTCTTGTTCTATTTTGCTAATTTCATATTAAACCCATTCAGTACTATTAAACAATTATGGTGATGCTATCTATGGATATTTAATTGTTTCTAAGCAACCAAATTACAATCTCATTTTGGTGGTTCAGTAGTGTATCAGTAAAATGTTTTCCATATAGTTAGACCTAGTTAGTACTTGTAGGAGATAAAGACAGGAAATCCTAGTACCCTATATTGTAAGCCTAGTAGCCTATATTGGAAAGCAAGATAAAAACATCTTAGAAGAGGATAATGGCAAACCAATTGTTTGTTACTGTCAAAAAATTTAGCCACCTGGAGTCAAGCTCAGCTTGAGGGAGACTTAGTGGTACCTTGTGGATCATTGAAGAGTGAAAATTCTGCATCAATGGCACTACGTGGAAATGAAGGTAAGCGAAGAAGGTCTTCTTGCAACAAAGACACATGGGACTGCTTGTGAGCCACAGGAATCTTCTGAGTCAAAGAAATGAGAAACAACACTCGACCCACTTCTTCTAATTTACGGGTAAATACCTACAAAAACAACCAGATAAGGAATTGAGAACTGGGAATAAGTAACTAATTTTAGTTCTATGCTCTATGAGCCGTCACTAAGAACTATCAGAATGAATAAATAATTAGTAATAACTACTCTACATCTAGAACATGGATCTGAAGCAAATAATCTGGAGTGGAAAAAAGAATGGAGAAATTATCATAGTTAGATGGAATATGTTAATGTAATTTAATTAATCTAATTTACAGTGTCACATGTTTTAATTAATTTAATTTATTCATGTTTTGAAAAATAGACTATATGAATATGAATATATATATCAAATATGTATATTTCAGCAACAGGATCTAAACTACATCTCACAAAGAGTTTTGGACTAGCACAAAACATATATCCAAGCAATATTTCCACATAGTGATGGGAATGACTTATCAGGCACAAGTTTATCCATCCTAACTCTAAGCATATTTTTTATTTATTTTATTTATTTTATTTATTTATTTTTCAATTTATATACCGCCCTTCTCCCTGAGGACTCAGGGCGGTGCACAGCCAGAATTAAAAACATGAAATACAAATATTAAAAACAATTAAAATATATATAATTTTGGCCCAAAAATTTAAAAAACCACAAACCAATTAAAACATTTAAAAAATTTAAAAATTTCTTCCTAAGCTAGCCTGGCTTGCTGGAAAAAGTGGGTTTTAAGGGCACGGCGGAAGGCACTGAGGTCTTGGATTCTCCTTATCTCTGGAGGCAACTGATTCCAGAGGGTAGGTGCCCCCACAGAGAAGGCTCTCCCCCCGGGGGTCACCAGCCTACATTGTTTGGCTGATGGCACCCTAAGGAGGCCCTCTCTGTGGGAGCGCACGGGTCACTGGGAGGTCGTCGGTAGCAGCAGGCGGTCTCGAAGATAGCTTGGCCCTATGCCATGGAGCACTTTAAACGTGATAACCAACACCTTGAAGCGCACCTGGAATAATTGAATGGAATAAGCAGAAATCAATAGGTAAATGGACCAACGCATCCCAAAACTGCTTTGAGCTACCATATTATGCACCCACAAATCCAAGAGACTGTCCCAGGAATCTACGTCTAGGAATCCTAGTTTCCTAGATAAGACAATATCTTATTCAATTCAAATATTTTTTGTAAATTGTAGCTATTAAGACACAGTATATCTATAGTATCTTGCACCAAAAATATAGAAATGAATAAGCTTGTGGCTTCTGCACCACAAAATATCTTTTAGACCATTCCAAATCATATACCAATATGATAATCTGGTCAGGATGCATCATTTTGATGTTTACTATAAACATACCTGTTTTTGAATGAGTTCTTGCCCCCTTTCTGGATGCATGTGTACCAGATTCAGTTGTGGAGATACTGATCTACGAAATGGGTAAATGTCACGGACATAGGTCTGTGGGATAATTTTAAAAAGCCTGTATTTTATAAATGAATTATATTTCTAGTACATTAGCAAATTGCATTTTCAGAAATAGTCATACTTTTCAGTCATAACAGTATAGTGAAGGAGAAAAATCTCTCTGTTCTGGGTTTTTCTTTTACATAGGTTGATAACTGCTTAAGAAACAGGAGACAGAAAAAGAATAAATGGTCAACTTTCAGACTGGTGATATATGCATAGTGTGAACTCCTAGGGATCAATATTGGGACTGATGGGACTAAGCTGGCAGGCATAGCCAACACCCTAGAAGACAGGCTCAAAATCCAGGTGGATTTTGACAGACATGAACCTTGGGTTCTGTTTAACAAAATGAAATTCAATGTGGAGAAAAGCAAAGTTTTACACTTAGGCAAGAAAAAGAAGAGGGGGGTGTCAACCAACCTTATAAGTATAGATTAGGTGAAAACGGACTCAATAGTAGTAACTGCAAGAGAGATCTTGGAGTCCTAGTGGACAATCACTTAAATAAGAGTCAGCAATGTGCGGCAACCACCAAAAAAGTCAATACAATCCTAGGTTGCATTAATAGAAGGATAGAATCATGATCATGTGACACATTAGTACTGCTTTATAAAGCCTTAGTATGACCACACTTGGAATACTGCATCCAGTTTTGGTCACCATAATATAAAAAAGATGTTGAGATTCTGGAAAGAGTGCAGAGAAGAGCAACCAAGATGGTTAGGGCCCTGGAATCTAAAACATATGAAGAATGGTTGCAAAAATTGGGTATGTATAGTCTAGTGAAAAGAAGGATTAGGGGAGACATGATAGAAATGCTTCAATATTTGAGGGGCTGCCACAAAGAAGAGGGGGTCAACCTGTTTTTCAAAGCATCAAAAGGCAAGGCAAGAAACAATGGGTGGAAATTAAACAAGGAGAGAAGCAATTTAGAATTAAGGAGAAATTTCCTAACAGTGAGAACAATCAACCAGTGGAACAGCTTGCCTTCAGAAGTTGTGGATGTTCCATCACGAGAGTCTTTTAAGAAGAGACTGGACTGCAATATGTCTGAAATGGAATAGGATCTCCTGCTCAAGCAAGGGATTGGACTAGAAGATTTCCAAAGTCCCTTCCAAATCTGTTATTCTATAGTTTAATCTATGGATTTCTCCCCCTTATATAGAAATGGTATAAAAAGTGAGAGTTGAGCAATGTACTACATTTGCTGATAATACCATAGTATTTAGAGTGGTAAAATATAAAAGGGATTGTGAGAATCCTCTCAAGAACCTCTCCAGAATGAAGCAATGAGCTTCAAAATGGCATGTAAAATTATGTATATTAGCCCAAAATATCCAAGTTTCATTGAAATATGAATGGGATTTGAATTGCTAGTGATTGATCAAGAAAGGGGGTCTTTAAAAAAGACAATTTTATGTTTGGAACCATTAGGAAAGCAGTTGAAAATAGAACTGCAAATAGAATAATGCCCTTATATAAAACTGTGGTTACAATATCTGTCCCCAATTATAAATAAATTTCACCACTGGAAAGTAAGACATAAATTATCATTTCTATTGAAGGCAGACTCTCCTCCCCTGGTAAGGGCTATCACTCGCTATTTTAAAAGGATGACAGCAATACGAGCCAGTTATATCGAAAAGAATTTCATTGATTGTAAGAAAGATGAGCTGAGTTAGAGAGGAGCTATCTTATTTGGGTTATCTAGTTTTGGAAATCTAGTTATTGAATATTATCTAGTTATTCAATATTGTTAAATTTTAAATGTCATATATCATATATTTTTAGACTGTTATTTCTGTAACTGTTTGTTTTATCTTTTTTTTTCTTTTTTTTAAAAAGGCCTTCGGGCTATTCAATAAAAGAACTGACAAATCTGTGGTGAGATTATATTTGGAATATTGTATATACCATTTCAGACAAATGGTTGTCCTATCTCTTCTTAAAAACTTCCAGTATTAGAGAACCCACACTTTCAGGGCCCGTACATATTATTATTGGGTTATATCAAACCTGCATATTAGTGTATCCAAAATGTCAGTTGTTGATAAGATTTTCAATTACAATTACTAAGTAACATTAGAATATAAAACTATCTCACCTTATTATAATGAATAAGATTCCACCGCTTATCCATTAAAAAATAGTTGGAAGACTGGGATTCAGGTATGTTAAAAAATTCCAGACACTCCTAGCACATAAAGACATAAGCATAAGGTAATATTGATTGATCACATGTTCTTCAATTTAGAAAGATATTTATTTTTAAAGTATTTTCCTCAGGTAATTATGACTATATCTCTGTTCCTACCCGTAAAGTTGGAATCTTAATAAAAATAAGCTGTCAAGCCTTGCCCTGCTATTAAGGCAGTTCTTAGTTAATTAGTGATACCACTTAGATTGTAACACTTGTCATCTTGAATTAAGGTCCAAAATCACAACTGAAAGTGATATAATATGCTTACTTCATATAGTAGGCCTATGGAAATGAGCCTGTTGGGTAACTGAAAGTGCAATATCTAACTAGCTAATTAACCGTTAAATGTCCAGCAAAGTCACTGATAACAGGTCACCCATATAACTGCTTTGTTTACTATGTATCTGAGGTAATTTGTAAGACGAATATTATATTATAGGTGGAATACATGTATGATGACCTTTTCACATATTAAGATGTAAAGAAGCTGCTAAATCAGGGAGTAGTGGGTTTCCCGTTGCTACCAGTTTGCTAATAGTGCGTGCGCGCTCACGCACGTGTGTGATGCTTCTGCACATGGACAGAAGCCTCTGCACATCCACAGAGACATCTGGGTGAGCGGGCGGAGCAACCCATCACTGAAATCAGGCTTTCAATAGATAATTTTGTAAAGACTAATTCATAAATAGGTACCAGAGCTCAGGCCTGCGTATTATTCCAGATCAATCTTTCTCCCACAACCTAAGGAGGTTAATGAAGGAGCTTTAATACTGGAAGTCAACAAAACTTTTTTGTCAAAATTATTTTAAAAATTTGCCAACCTTTAAAAGAGCTTCAAACTGGGTGTCTTCATGGACTGGTAACTGAGTTGGGATATCACATTCATTCTGCCCATGAACTACTAGGGTCTTGGTACCTTTAAAAGCATTGATATAATAAAATGTTTGTTTACAAAAAATATACTTTTGGAATCCTGGATAAATAAAAATAAATTACTTTATATCTTAATCTTCTTCTGAGTTGCTCAGATCATTTTAGATGGTTCTTAATCCGTTATCATTTTTGCTTCTGTACAGTATAGTTCAGCTGAAAAAGAGTGACTGTATTGTACAGGGATATTCAGAGAAGCCTCATGCCTCACTGAGAATTTCTCCCTCTCTCTTACCATGTCCAGTATTATAATATTATGCAATGCTGGCTTTCATACATGTGCAGACCTCTTTCTTCAAGCATGTGGATATAGCTAGGAAGAGAAGGTAACCCACTTCAGGCTGTAATTGCTAAATGTAAAACACTCTTATTGTTATTAATATAGATGGGATTTTAAAAAATAACAATGGGGATGTAATGCAGAATATAATTTGCAAGAACATGGATTATTTGTTTGGCTTGCTCCTTCAAATCAAAGGGAATACTTTCTATCAAAAGTTTTCTTTTGTTCACACTAAGGATCTTATGCAACATATGTATTGCAACTCATGGAGCTTTTTATGTGAAACTCTCCTTGGTGATAATCCAGCAAAATTATATCCATTAACACAAACCATTTTCCTAGACTATTTCTGTCTCATTAAGGCTCAAAGACTATCACACAGGATGGTGAACTATAATGTCAATTCCTTATATAAGCATAGATCACAGCATATTACAGCTGATACGGTCCATTTGCCCAATAGACTTGGGGAAGGAGTAAAGGACAGCCAAAGAAGTTGACCATCATTTTCTCACCAAATATTTCATGAATATTTTGGTTACTAGGTATATTTCTTAAAGGTAATGCTAATGTAAAGACAAAAAGGCAAAAATAAAACAAAGATTTTACACACATTTAAAGATCTCTTTCAGGCTTTCCCTTTCATACAGTAATGTCAATGATAGGCAGAAATCCATATACAGAGTCTAAGATTTACATCCCCTCTCCCCTTTTACTCAGGCTATGTTGATGAATTTAGAAAACAATTGGACAGAAACATTGTTGTTGTTGTTGTTGTTGTTGTTGTTGTTGTTGTTACAAAATAAAGATCAAATACCAGCAAAAAGTCCCTAGGGAAATAAAAATAATGCCTGCCATACCTGGCATTGAGGCAGTAACCAGAAGCTTCACTTCACATTGTTCCTTCTTCATAGTTTGTTTGAGATCCTTGAAGAACAGTCCTTCTACATAGCCCACCACTTCCCAAAGAAAGGTCAGAGTGGCTGAAATTGCATCCATGCCCCATTCACATGGTGTGCGCACAAAATACATGATCAGTCCCACCTATGAATCATAAAGTACACAATCTTTATTCCAATCTATAGCAGAAGCTAAGTAGATGGCCAGTGATAAATATGAACATGTGTAAGATTGAGCCCGTCTTTCTCTGTTAGTAATGGTAGTTTGTGCATTGAAAATCTGGGTGGCTATTCCTACCAAAGGAAAATATGGAATAATTTGCAAACTTAATTAAAATACCATGATGGAATTAAAAAAATTAGAAGATGTCTGTAATATCAATCTCACTTTTATCTTCTCCATAAAGTTCAAATAAAGAAAACCCACTGCAAAAAAATGCTAGAAAATGTTATGGCAAGGTTAACATTAAAGCTTGTGCAAATCCTTTGAAAAAGATGCTCTGCTGTACATGGGAACAAAGCACCTGTCTTCAAATCACTGACACAACCACATCTTTTTCTAGCTTAATGAAGCTCCTTCAAAGCCTCCTCTCAGTAGTCTCTGCATGTATGTTTGTGAAAAGCCATTTTATTTGGCTCCCAGCAGAATGAGAAAGTTAATATTTGTATCAATCAAATATAACTCCATGAAGAGTAGGAACCTACTAAAAAAGGACTATATAACTGTGCCACATCAAAAATTACAGCTATTTTTTATTTATTTATTTTATTTATTAAATTTATATTTTGCCCATCTCATTGTTTCAAAGAAGAGATGGACAGATGCTGCTGAAGGTTAGATAAATTGGTTTTCCTGTGCATTGCAGAGAGCTGGATCCCTATGTTACTTTCCAACTTCCTAATTCTATGATTCTATGAGACAAACAGAGGCAGTAAACAAGAAAAAGGCAGTATGCTTTATATAGATTTTAAAGCTCTCTGTACATCTAATTTGTGCTCCAAATTTTTGAAGAAGTTAGGATAAAAATATTATATGCTTCTGAGCATTTCAAATTTGATGCACACAAATTTTTTATCTTTTGGAAAGGTACATAGAGGGTCTTACTAACTCTGAAATACGCATCATAGATGTGATTACCACAAGGAGTAACTTCTTCAGCAAAAAGAAATGGTTTTTTGAAAAAAAAATTTAATTTTTTTTTAAAAAAAACACCTTCCTTTTTACAGCCCTGTAATCCCTATTTGGGGTAGAGTCAGGGCGACTGGATGGAGCTCAGCATTAATGGTCCAAAATATAACTCCCTGAAGTTCAATATATACACTAGAGAAATTCAGTTACATTTTTGATCTTCAGAAAATCAAAGCCAAAAAGCTAGAAAACGTATTGACTATAAGAAAAACTGTGCAGGAGGTGTATTTCTTTCCTGAATGTGACACTAATTATGATTAATTCAAAATTCCCAATTGTCTGTGCTTTGGATAAGGGCATCATTAGTGCCTACAGTTTGGGTTCTGCCCAGGATTCAGAAGAACATACCAAGTAGTTGAAGAGGATATGGGATGTCTGAGCAGGAAAGTCTCCAATATTCAATAAAAGTTTCCTCAGCATATACATCAATTCATCCTGTAGTTAGAGCAGAATTTTCCAATTTTGTTATAGCATAGCAGTCAATTTCACTACTTGCACAGGGATCAATTATTATACTTTAACGTAACATAGAATTCTTACAAGTTGCAGTATTATGTATATTTTCCCATAAAGAACACGGGAGAGCTTTTTCTTACAGGAGAGATATAAAACTTAATCAGAACATCCGAACAGAACCCTAGTTTGATAAAAGTCTAGTCTTATCTTCAAATGTTTGAACTCCTTATGTTTTTTTATTGTATTAGATGTTAACCAGTTTAATCATCTAACTTGAATGAACCTTGAGCATCCTTCTCTGGCATTGGCAGGAGACTGGAGATGTTGCCTTCATTTTAAATTGAATGCACTGAATTCTAATATAAGTCTCCCGGTTGTATCTGGTTAATATTAAATATGATTTATTAAAATAAGTCAAAAATTTAAACTGGATTATTTCAATAAAACATAGTAAAGATTCACTGCTATTTATTTGGATTCAGTCAAGTTAATCTGAAGTGAATTTCAGACAGATATATTTTCCTCATCTTTTCCTTGCAACTATATTGCAAGCAGAAGGAAGGGAGACAGTACAAATCTGAGATCTATTAAATTGTATTTTATTATTAGGCCTTAATAAATTGTATTTTATTATTAGTTCCAAATAGGACAGGAACACATTGGGGTTTTGTTTTGTTTTTTAGCCAAGGGCCAGATTTCATCTTTGTTCCATCTGTTAGTAGCTATGCTTCAACATGAACAGGGCCAGGCTAAAATTTAATTTGATTTAAATACAATTGATTTAGTACAGGATTAATTTTTTAATAACTTCCCCATTGTTACATTAAACATTACAACTGGGTGACAACTTTGGAGAGGTCTCTAGGACTTTGTAAAGATACACACACACACAAACACTGGTCGTCTTTTGCATTGCGGGTGTCACACAGTTCTATTCTCTCCCCACCACCACTTAACAACTATAATAGTTGCTATAACAACTTTATATTGCCACTGTGTTGCGAGAGAGATGTTGTCAATGTCATGTCTTGGAGTCTAAAGACTGTATTGGTCTGAATGGAAAAAACAGACTGAAGCTGTTTTCTTCCATCCAAATGAGATGAAGTTGCTGTATGCACATCAGGGTTTTCTGTCAACACCAGGATTCTCTCTGTATGGGCATTCACTAAGAAGCAGGTGAAGGAGCTGATTAATAATTCAGGAATCCTTCTGGACTTTTGTTAGAACTAAAGGTGGAAATTTTGCCCAGCTTTGGCTGGTGCACCAATTTCAATCCTACCTGGTATAGAATGACTCATCTTCATTACCAGCCAGATGGGCTACTGCAATATGCAGTACTTTAAATGAGCTACCCTCAATTTCTGAATTACTCAGAAATTGCCAATTGACCAAAATGCAGTGGCAAATATATTCACTGGCTTTTGGTGCTGCAAGCATACAGTATACTGCTGATTCTGCAAACTGCATTGGTTGCCATTTGGTCTCTGGGTACAATTTAAAATGCTGGTGTTCACTATTTAGCCCTTCATGCCATGGCACTTGGGTATCATGAAGAATGCCTGCTCCTGCTATAATAAATCTAACCCATTAGTTCCTTTAGGAAGAAACTATTTTTGGGGTCACACGTCTGAGAGGTGAGGGAGGGTGAATTAGAAGAAACTGCTTTGAAATAGCCTCCCTGTGGCTATTTGGCTGAACCATTGTTGTTGACCTTTAGGGAGATGTTGGAAAAAAGTAAGTATTTTTTGTAATCTAAAAACTATGCCATCTTTTACTTATTTTCATTTTTTTCATTTGTTGCTGTTGCTTTTATTTTACTTTATTTTGTTTTACGCTATCTTTGAGAGATATCAATGGATGTTTGATTGTTACATGATATACTATAGAAACAATTGATAGCCATTAGATTGTGATTGGAATACATGTCAAACAAATAAACAAACAATATCGTGGGACCGCAAGTTACTCTCCCCTGGAAGAGAGTTTTGACTGAGTGATTGAATACATGTGTTTATGGAAAGCAGAACCTCTACCTGCCGATTACTGATAGTGAGTTTCTCCAGGAAATGTCGAAGAACTGTGGACGGATCTTCAATGAGACAGTTCCACAAGACTTGTTGAGCCACTGCACTCACTATATAAGACAAAAGGAGAGAACGTATCTAGACCTGACTGGATCAATCAGTGCCTTCAAATGTAACCATTAGTGAAACTTTCAGTCTTCACAGCAAAGAAATCTGTTCTTGCCAAACCCTATACCATGTATATTATTGGTCTAAATTTGACACAACATTGTTTGGTAATGCAAGCTGTATCCAATTTGGTCCTAAATGCCTATTAAAGTTAGTAGTAGTATTTGATATGGAAAGAAACTGTAAGTATCCACATGACAGTGGATACTTAACCAAATACAAACATGCTATTTTATGGCATAGAAAAGGGTATGACCTTAGTATATTGTTCTCAATAGAAATGGGAAGAGAGAACTCAGTTATGATGGAAAGCATAACTGTCTGTAAATTCACATTTGCTTATTGTGGGAGATATTTTTTTCTGCCTTTTTTTCTAAAAGAGGAAAAGGGCACAAATGTCTTCAAGGAATATATCACTGGAACACAAAACAAGGCAGCAAGCCCTTCTGTCCATTAAAATAAAATATCCGTGGATTCCCCTTCACCAAAAGATGCTAATGAGATACTGATTTCAGATCTTTTGCTACTGCCAGCTCTTCCATTGCAGCCACCTTCTGACCGTGGATTTTATCCAAGTGACTGTGACAAGTCAGCTGGAATCCTTGATTAAAAGTCAGTGTGAAATTCCACATTCATGGAAAAATTTCTTCAGAAGAAAAAGAGATTATCCTGAATAAAGCAGTATCTGCAATTTTTGATAGAATTCAATCTACCATGATTTCTAACACTTACTCCAATCAGGCTATTCCATATGTCAGTGTCAAATTCTATCAGAATCTATATGGAGGATCAGGGTAGCTCCACACAAAGAAGCCAGACCCATTCCTCCTATAGATCAATCTGGCTCTCTAAGAAGGCATGCTAATACTCTGACATGCAGTATGGTGAAAAACTAGAAACTGTTAACCTGAGATATTTTTACATGAAATCTTGGGAGGGATTGCTTAGGATCTTCAGTGTTGTGGGACTGCTCTTAAGTATAGCTATATTTACCTGCTTATTATGCTAAAGATGCTTTTCAATATGCAGCCAAAAAGGGTAATAAAGCAAAACTTGTCATTACATTTTCATCAACATAACTTGGGAGCAATAAATTAAATTTCCCCATTCCATATGTGGGAAAGGGGTAAAATATGTAAAGTTTGACAGTTAAAGGTAAAGCTTATGTAGAATATTGAAGGAGATGGAAAAACACACGAAAGATTATTAGGGAATATTAAATGATTTCAAATTTTACTAGTCTATTCGGCAATGTAAATGCAAATAAAAATTTTAATAGAACTTTTGACTGAAGAGGAACAATAAAAAAATCCATGTAGAATTTTTGTTAACAATTTCATCAGTCATATGTATTCTCTCAAATACATTATATTATACTGACTGTCTATCAGTGGTGGATTGCCCCTGGTTCACATGGTTCTATAGAACCAGTAGTAAACCCGTCGGGAGGCTTCGCCCACCGACCCCGATGTCATCAAAACGCTTCTGCGGATGCACGTGGCCCTGCTACAAACCAGTAGTAAAGGTGTTTATGCTTCTGTGCACAGACATTGTCTATTTACATAAGGACTGTGCAGCAGTCCTTATTTTTCTCTGTGGAGAAAAATTTGGGAAAGCTATTTCATTCAGTGCAGTCATGTGAATGTTGCATCTCCTCTCTGCAGCTGCTGTGTGATCGCAAGAAAAGACACAGTTACTTCAAAGAATTGCTGAAAAGTGCTCCAAAGCACCATTTTCAAATGGAATCTGAAACTGAAGTAGTAAGTTTCTGTGTGTGAAGTTTCTACATGTGTCTAGTGTATAAGACAAAGATTTATCTATCAGCTAACAATGCTTGCTGTTAAAAGAAGTACAGATATTTTTAATTGCTTTCCAAAACTTTAAACTAAAAGAGTACCTGCTACTCCATCTTCCCGAACTTCTCCATCTTCCATCAAGTGAACAATGGGAAGTACAGCTGCACAAATGCATGCAGGGAACACTGCCTGTGGGGGCTGTGGCACATGATGATTTGGTGTGTGCTCTGTTGTATGCTCTTCATCTAAAAAAAAAGATATGGAAGTAAAGTCCAAATTAATTCTTACATTTCATCTATAGTTATTCCTCTTTATCTATATAACTACTGCTTGGTTGTAAGAAACCCCATTCTGAATAAGAGACAGATTACCTCAAGTCCACTCATCAAATGAATACCAATTTTGTGTCTACTGACAAAACTATTTAAACACTCATAAAGGGATAGAAGTTTCAAAACACAAATCACTCTTTGTAATGCTTGATTCACATATCATCCTAAAGATGTGTTTGCTACTGGAATCAGAAACTCTTCTATGTGATTAGCTGCTTATATGGATTTTGTCAAGATTCTGTGGGAAAGAAACCAACTAAAAATGAACAATATTAATCATGGGAACAGATCTGGCACAAGCAACATGGCCATTGTTTTAATATAAAGATAATAGGTTCTAAAATAATATCACAAATGAAGGCAAACATACATGTCCAGGATAATGATGAAAGATCCAATTTGGGTCAGTATTTTTTTAATGTGGATATTATTTTAAGATCCAATCTGGGTTAATCACCGGGACCAGAGGTTTAGTCTTCCAAGCTTCTGGACTTGCGGTGATGCCCATCCTTGGGGTGGGAACCTTCTCTCTAACAGAATGCTAGACAGAACAGAATGTCTAACACATTCCATTAGAGAGAAGTTCCCTGAGAATGGGCTCCAGCACGAGTTTGAAAGCTCAGAAGAGTAAACCTCTTGGATGGACCCAGACTGGAGCTTAAGATAATATCCACATTAAAAATTGTTGATTTAACTTGAGATGATTCCCTGGATAAGAAAGTTCTCATCATGATGAGAATTAGGATACCTCGCATTGAAGATTACATAAATATATTTTAAATACTGTAGGAAGACAGCTGTGTTAATCTATAGTGGCAAAAAAATTGGAGTCTAGTAGCATCTTTTCCAACACATTTTAACACAGAAATAAAATTAAGGCAGAATCAATAAGAATCATAAAACAATTAACCCCAATCTAAAATTCTGTGAGAAATAAAGAAATTAGGATTATTCCTGTAAAAACGTGTAGCCTAAGTTACGCCAATTTAAAATCATGTCAAGGCTTTATTTTACTCTGTATAACCTGATTATATAATTTAGCTGACATTTAAGAACATGAGAAAGGAACTGTGTAATTCCTGTGTTCTTGAGAATGTGTTTATCTGGCAGGAAATATGCTTTCAGGTCATCTTGCTCTCATTAAAAAGGGGAAGTACGCATATGCTGATATTACATATTACACATATAAGCAATATTTTTAAGTGGGGTATTTTTATATATTGGAATTGTGGGGACTTTCCACAAGGGGAAAACATGTGTTTAACTTGTTATATAAAGTCTGAAATTGTACTCAAGGGACATGCTTGTATCCTGGCTTGTATCCTGTACGATGTAACCTGAAATTGTATAAAAGATGGTAAGAAAGACACTGTAATTCGCCCTTTCAATTTGAGAGGGACCTTTGCAAAGAAATAAACTTTTTCTTGTCTTGAATTCCAACTCTCTGTCAATTATTTTCCGGGTGACAGGTATTTCCTGTGTATCACAAATTCCCTTACCTTCAGCACTGACTGCTGAACGCACTGACCAAACTGACCCACGTCGAAAAGAATAGTTTCTATGTGATGTACTGGAAGTACATGATGGACTCACAGACAGACGGCGTGATGCCAGGTTGGTGATTTCTTCTACTAATAAAATCAATAGAAGATGTTTACATTTTTATTTATGTAGTCTACTGATTTACTACAACAATGAAAACCATTTTATTATATGATAATGAATAATATACTTAATTTTATTGTATTGTATCTATAAAAGTATATGAAAAGATTTTGTATCAGTTCTTCCCAGATCTATTTTCAGGTCTGCCAACAGCAGAATCATGGTCATTGACAAAACAACAAGCATTTGTCCTTCCCTAAAAAACAAAAATCTGCAAAGACACTAACAAATTTGCAGGGGCCTTTGAAGCTCTTCCTAGAGTTACATGTAACAATACAATATCATGTCCTATGGCACTTCAGTAGCAGAAACTAATTAAGGAAGTCCGAAGAAATCATACCACCAATGATTTAAGATAGGGATGACCTGCAGTTGGCAGGTGCCTTATTTTGGTGCCTTCACCTCATTGCCCCCAAATCACACTAAATCCCAGTGCATTATTTATTCCTTTTTAAACATGGAAAATAGGTATATTAAGTTGCTTCCTCATACAACAACAACAAAACCTAGGGAGAAAGATTGCAGCTTTATTAACCAGTAATGGCCAATTGCAGCACTTGGAAGTAGAAATAACTGATAATATAAATATAGAAAAAAAAATCTGCCTTTCTTATGTGGTGTATGTGTTCATATGATGACTTTATCCTTTGCTATATGAGGACTCTTCCAGAGTACAAAGTGAGTGCACCTTCTTCCTCCTGCTCTAAGCTTGTGGAACAACTGGGTTCATAGCAAGCTTCCTGGGTGATAGGTATGGCAGTGATGAGACTAGCTTCTCGGCCCAGACGTTTCTTCTCCTCTTCCTGTTGCAGGTTCTTCAGAATGTGTTCTGCTCGTTGATGAGAGCGTGATACTGCCCGGGCTGAAAATGACTTCTGCAATCAAATCATTAAGAAAGACATTGGAAAAAAAGTTGTTTTTTATAAAGACATTTGCATGCATGGATACTACTTTACCAAACACAACTCAGGTTTATTTTTGTAAATAATTTATCAACTATCAGAATTTATCATCCATCACACCAAAGGAAAGAATGAAAACATACAAAGGGTGTGTGTATGTGTGTGTGATATATTGGGTAACCTTGAGATTTGCAGGTTATCTGATCTGATTTGGGGAAAAAAAAGTGAAGAGCTGCCAGAAATCATGAGAACTGGCACCAAATATTGAACTGGGGATGAGAAGAGAGAGATATTAACAATTATTAGGGAAATTAAATGGAATATGTGTTATGGAAGTGAAGGAGATAGAAAATTTAACTAGACCCTTTATATTATTAAGATAAGCATCTTCCTGGTTCACTTTGACAAGATACTTTTAAATATCTGAAGAATGGGACTGATAGCCACCCACAGAAATTAAAAGGAAAACAAAAGAGATACTTTTGTAACTAAAGTTGGCCAAAACTGTGTCCAACCCTTCTCTATTATTTCAATTCCAGGATGGAGAGAAATCAGGGAGGAAAGGAATGATTACTTGGAACATATTGAGTAATAATTTAGACAATGTCACAAAATAATTGCAGATGGCAAATATTTTCTCAGATGAAGTATTTAGAAGTGCAATGCACTGAAATATGTAAAGAATATGCAAGCAATTGCTATCTTCTTTATAACATCCTGTGAAATCCTCCTTCATAAACTATTAGACTTTCAGTCTTCCGGAACAGATAATAATGTTTAGTGTATTTTTGTTTCCAGATCCCACTTATCATACATATATATGAGAAGGAGCCTAAATGTAAAATTTGGATTAGCCAGTTTTGGTTGATTTTGCAGCATTTTCTCTGTATGAGGAAAAGAATAAATTCTTTTAATGATGTTCTAGATTGTTATGTCTAGACTCAATTACACAAAAGATCTGTGTAATCGAGAACAGCTGTAGAAGGATGATAACCAAAACAGTTCCAGAAGTATTTACTAGAATTTATTAAACTGCATATTAAGAAACAAAAGACTAAGCACATATCAGCCAATCTTATTTCTACAGAGATCCCTTGAGAATAGATGTCTCGATAATTTATTAGGCTGCCTTATATTTTTTTCCTCTGTGACTTCACCCTCTACCACAGTTAGATTTTCATTTCTAAAAGGAATGTCCTACTTACAGACTGATCTTCATTGATGGGATCCTGCACACTCCCACTGCACTGGGGAACCCATGGAGGGTCAAACATGGGGACAGACGGCATTCCAAGCACTGGAGAGGGCAGGGTGAAGTTAATACTTGGTGGAGGAATCTATAAAAATAAGTCCGGAAAATTCAATATGATAGTAATCACTCTTGTACATCTCTCATGAAAATGCATTTTTCCAGGAACAAGGAAATGTCAAAATATGTCAATTTTTTAAATTCTATCCTGAGATAAAGAAGAATTAGAAAATACAATTTTTCCTCACATAATATAATGGAAATGCAAGTAATTCCTTCTTTAGATGTTTTGTTAGTTGAGTTAGGATTCTTTTATTTTTTTAAACTTAATTGTAATGCATAAATAAAATGCAAATCAAACTATTTCTTATCAAGGCAAATAAGCATTGTCCAAGCACTGTTAAAACTACTGGAAATAATAGAAAAAATAGCTTTGAGCAAGGAGGGAAGATAATGTTTATAGTTTTTGGTATATATCCAGAAAGTTGTGTACTGGTTTTCTTTTTTTCTCATTATAGAGCATCCAGAAAAAGTACTAGTATTAGGAAATGGAGCTTTGAAAGCCAGAGAGTTTAGTCAATTTTCTTTCATTATATCATCTTACCTTATGCCTTGACAAACATAGTGCTGACACATTATTTCCTTTCAGCTATAAATTATAGGGTTAAAATAGTCATTCATATGGGAGAACAATAGATCTGCAAATGTGAAGGAATGTAGACCTGGCCTTGGGAAGGGAGAGGGAATGAGTGAGGTGTTTAACATGGGAAATTTAGAGCCCAGAAAAAGAGGAAAGGGTGAGAAAGAAACTCAAACTACTCCCAACTTGATTTTCTTTGAAATAAAAGTAGAGTAGAGAATATTGTAGAGAGAAACTCTGACAGAATTTCAAGATTTGCTATTTCATCCCACAAAAGTAAAAAGCATTCTTGGAATCCATATTGTACCTGCTTGTTTTTTGACTTTACCTACTTCAAAGGGCTATGATAAGACCCTTTAAATGGTTTCATTTACACTTCAATAACTATAAAGAATAAGGCTATTTTTGGATTAAGATGTGCAATTTACTTCATAGTATTCTTCAAAAATGATATATCAGAATTTCACTCTCAGTGTTTCTAAAAACTAGAACTTGCTATCAGCTCCAACTAGTTTAAATCTTCTCAGAAACTCAATATGGCATAGTTAATGGAGAATTTGTATGATTCACTATGACAGAAACTACTTTAAACAATTGACTGTTTTCTAATAGTTTTGATAAAATAAAATAAGCCAACTTTGTACAGAACAACATTGCTTAGGGGGGCCCGAAAGCCCTAATAAGCAGGTATATACAAAAAAGTATGCAAGCTATTGCTATAATGCATTGTAAGCCACTCTGAGTCTACGGAGAAGGGCGGCATATAAATTGGACTAATAAATAAATAAATAAAATCTCTTAAACCCACCCCCCAAGGTTTATACTCTGCAATGGTTTTTTCTAGTGCTTTCTACAGCTTGCAAAACACTGCTTTATCTTTCCCACCAATTGAGCAAGATCACAACTGATTATTTATAATTTTAGCATTACTGTCCAGGGAAAGTTTAGTTCCCCATGCATTTCTACAAAAGAAAAATAATTAAATCAGTCATCGGAAGAAATCAAGAAGGAGAATCTAGAACAACCTTATGACAAGTACGGTCTACTCAACTAGATCAAATTCTATTCAGAGTTGATGGCAAAATTGGTGGCACAGTGGTTAGAATGCAGTATTTCGATGCTTGTTGCTTGGTGTGGCTAAAAGAGTGGGTGAACCTCCAGAACAAGAGGCTACTTGATTTAGAAGGCCATGAATTAAGGATTGGATGGCACGGTTATTTATGGAATGACAAAGTTAAAAAGTAAATGTTGATTTTAACAACCATTTTGATAGATGTGCCATTCTAAGAATCTGGAATAAATATAAAACAAGGTTTTCTATAAAGATGCCTCTTTGGGTGTCCCCGCAAAAAGTCTTTTTCAGAAAATAAATGGTGGCAAAGCCGGACTGGTGGACTTATGGTAAAATGATATCTTTTAATTTTGGTGATCCCACCCTCAAGTCTAAGGAAGAGTTAGAATCAGAAGGTCATGTTTGCCATTGGTTTACATACTTACAATTGAAAGAAAGATTTAAATTAGATAAAAAGAGTTATGGTTTGACTTTGTTAAAAATGAATTGGAAATCTTACTGTGTGTTTGTGATGAACATATTATTGCTAAGGTTTATAAAATGTTATTGAAATTGAATTTGGAAAGTGAACATGTAAAGTATGATTCAGTAGGCAAGGAAGTTTGGATATAATGATATGCTTGAACAATGGGAGAATATCTGGACAAAAGGTTTAAAATTTACATTAAATTATAATTTAAAAGAAAACTTTTATAAGATGATGTATCGCTGGTATTTCACACCAGATAAGTTATCTAGAATATAAAGGTATTTCAAATAATTGTTGTAAATGTAAACAATTTATGGTGGACATGTAATAAAGCAAAGAAATACTGATGTAAGATTAATACTCTAATACAGAAAATTCTCAAAGTGAATATAGTCATAAAACCAGAAACTTTTCTTTTGGGCTTAATGGAAAAAGACTTGGAATTTTTTTCTAGAACTTTGATATTATATGTGTTGATGGCAGCAAGACTACTTTATGTACAAAAATGGAAGGACATTTCGATTCCTACAATGAAAGAATGGGTGAAAAAGTTGATGGAGTTAGCAGAGATGGCTAAATTGACTGTTTTGATCAAAGAAAAGAACATAAGTACTTTTGTTTCTATTTGGAAACCGCTTCTGGACTTTGTGCTTGAGGTGGAAAAAAATGAAACTTTGGTTATGGGTTTTATTGATTAGATAGATTTGCTGTTATAGAAATGGTTAGTTATACTATTATGGAAAAGTAAAAAGTTGAGGTTTGATGTTACTGTCTTAGTCTTCTGTACTAGAGGGAATCAGAAGTCAACACATTTTTTTCTTTTTCCCCTTCTTTTCTATACTTCTCTCTTCCCCTTTCCCTCCATTTTGTTTCCTATTATTTGCTTTTGTAATTTTTATATTTTATACTATAAGCTAATAAAAAGCTAAAAAAAAATGAATGCAGTATCAAGGTTGACTCAGACTTCATCCGTCAGTATGTTGGAGTCAATATGCTGACATTTATAACGTGCTCAGAGAGTGCTGCAAAGCACTATGGAGCAGAATATAAGTCTAAGTGCTATTCCTATTGCTTTCACGACTCATAGCAGAGACCATGATGAAACACCTAGAATCTACGAGACTCCCATGCATAGAACTCAAAATATAGATTCAAGATATATATGACATAATATATATTATGTCATAATATATATTATATTATATTTAATATAATATATTATAATACATTTGTCATAATAAAAGAGGAACAATGAGAGAAGACACATGAAACTATCAACAACATCATTAAAGGAATAAAATTCACAAGGGAAGAAGAAAACAATGGCATGGTCCCTTCCATCCCCTGGGTCGGAAACCTCTTGATGTAGCGAGGGAGATGCACATCCCATTCAGATGCACACCCCATTCAGGCTACATTGACTTCTGCCACCTGCCCAGGCTGAGGGCTTCCTTCATGAGGCCTCGAGATCAGGTTCCACCCTGGCAGTTGATGTGTGCCTTTGTGGCAACGTTGTCCGTCAGTATGAGCACATAATGTCCCTGGATACATATCAACATCACAGCCCACCCAGAGGCCAGCCGCCCCACGGAACCCACTGAGGTGCTACAGATGTGGGGGAATTGGCCACCTAGCAGCATGGTGTAGAACCCCTAGACTGGGACCGGCTCCACCGCCCAAAGCACGACCGGAATGAGGGCCCAAACGTGCCACCCAACAGAAGAGAAACCCCTGCAGTGGGATCTGATCTGTTAACGGGCATTCAAAACGCTAAAAGGGATGTTTGCAAAAGAACCTGTCTTAAAACACCCTGACCCTGAACAGCCCTTCGTCACCCAAGCAGACGCAAGTGATGTGGCAGTGGGGGCTGTACTGCTCCAAAAGAACAGCCTAGGTAATCTATAACCTGGCGCCTACACCTCCCGCAAACTCACCGACACGGAGAGGCGATGGGAGGCGTGGGAAAAAGAAGCGTTCATGGTGAGATGGGCGTTGTTGACCTGGCGGCACCTACTAGAGGGAGGCCAGAAACCGTTCGAAGTCTGGACTGATCATAAAAACCTGGAGGCCCTCAAAACCCCATGGAAATTGTCACCCAGGCAAGTCTGGTGGGCTCAATACTTCAATTGTTTCAACTTCGAGCTTAAGCACATTCCAGGGGGGAGGAATTTCCTGGCTGACGCCCTCTCCCGGATGCCCCAATACAACAGTGAGCGGGAGCAGGTAGTGAATGCCATCATCCCCTCCACCCAAGCAGCGGGTCAGGTAATCACCAGATGGCAATGACGTGACCAACAGGGCCAACCTGCCAGCAACTTAACTGCAAGACTAAAAAATGAGACAGTGACAGACACCTGGTTCCGAGACAATCAACATCTCTTGACAAAAAGAGATGACCTAGCATGGAAGGGGACAAAGCTCTATGTCCCACAGACTTTACGCCCCCTGATCCTCAAGAGGAGCAACGACGTTAAACCAGCAGGACACTTCGGGTTCCTAAAGACTCTGCACCTAGTACGAAGGCCATCGTGCAGATCCATCTCTCCGTCCCAAGCCCTTTCCAGTCACAGGAATTCCCCCCTCCCTCTATCTCCAACACGACCTGCCCCAAAGGGAAAAAAAACCACAAGTTAAGTATCATTATCCCCTCCTTGGCCGCGTCCCCCCCCCGGCTTGCCCGGGTGGTCTGCATGGAATTTTGCTGTAAGGCTTGGATGTTTGAGCTCTTCACCCAGGAAGCCTCTGACAATGGGTAGCCCTTCCATTTAATTAAGTATTGGAGGCGCCCCCTGTGCCATCGTGAGTCAAGAATTTGCTGTACTTCGTAATGAGTTTGGCCCCCAACCACCAGGGGCCAAGGGGGGGGTCACGTGGCATTGGCCTTAAAGTAGACCCCACTACAGGCTTCAGAAGGCTACTGTAGAAAACGGGATGAATCTTCCCTAGGAGACGGGGCAACTGCAGTTGTACTGTAACTGGGTTGATTATTTTTACTATAGGGAACGGTCCTATAAATTTCGGTAATAAGCTTCTCGAAGGTCTAGTGTGGTGAAAACTTTTCCTTTAGCTAGGTGGGCTAGCATGTCCTTCATGAGGGGGAGGGGATATAAGTTGTGTACGCAAACTGCGTTGACATCTCGAAAATCAACCACCAGCCTCATAGAGCTGTCCTTTTTCTCTTTAAAAAGGACCGGTGCTGCTACCCTTGGTTTTACTGGCTCAATGAATCCCCTTCGTAAGTTCTTGTCTATGTAGTTCCGCATTTCCTGCATTTCACGGGGCGTCATGGCATACAGTTTAGGTTTGGGCAGTTTCGCTCCCGGGATAATCTCGATGGCACAATTGGTCTTGGGGGGGGGGGGTAGAATGTCACATTCAGACTCGCTGAATACCTCTGCAAGGTCTTGGTACTCCCGTGGGATCTGATCTGTATCAGATGTTGATGTCAGCGTTCCAATTTATGATTTTCCCCAGCACTGAGAGAATGTTGTATGTTGTCCCTCCTTTCCTGAGACATGAATACCAGTCCCAAGGAGGAGTCTATGATGGCTCCGAGGTGGGTTATCTTGGTACTGGGAATGAGTTGGCTCTTTGGGTAATTTAGTAGAAACCCATAGGTTTGTAAAGTTTGAATGGTTAGATTTAGGTTCGTCTCTGCCTCTTGGGGAGATGAGGCCAGGATCAATATATCGTCTAGATAAGCCTGCAACCTCACTCATGATAATCGTAGGTGGGCTGCAAGGACGGCTAGTACTTTCGTGAAGCACATGCCAAATGGCATGACACAGTATTGGAGGTGGTGACCTGCATAACAGAATCTTAGAAACCTCTGATGATTTGGTGATATTTGAATGTGGAGGTATGCTTCTGAAAAATGGATTGAGGCCATAAAATCGCTGGGGCGAATCCCTTTTGAGGATCGACAGGAGTGAGCATATCTTGAGCCTCCTGTAGACCAAGTGCGTGTTGAGTGCCTTGAGGTCCAAGATGGATCTCCAGCCCCCTGAGCGCTTCGGCACAACAAACAGGATGGAATAAAATCCCCATCTCCGTTGACCTGGCAGAACCGGCTCTATGGCTCTGATGCCTAGGAGGTTCTGAATCGCACGTTCCATGAGATCCTGTCATAATAATTTGGTGGAGACAGGGCATTGTATGAAGCAGTCGGGAGGGCCGGAGAAAAACTCCAGTGATAGTCCTTGATGGATGGTCATAAGGACCCAACTGTCATTTGTTGAGAGAGCCCACTGGTCTACATATAGGCTCAACCGTCCTCCAATGGGAGGGTTCGGATGTAAGTCATCTCTACTTATGGAACTGGCGGTTGCCAGATCCGCATAAGTGGTTGCCAAATTGACGGGATCAATCACAAAAGGGATGTTTGTCTGGTTGACATGTTGACCCCTGCATGAAGGGGCGTTGTTGGGAAGGGCCTTCCTGTGCGTTGAAATGAGAGGGCTGTCTCCTATAATAAGGAGTGGCCCACCTATCCACCCTCCTTGTTGCCGAAGGCATCACCTTACATTTTTCCTTATCCTCCACCAGAAGGGGGGTCTAGAGACTCTCCAAATAATTTGGTTCCTGAGTGGGGGAAGAGGCCAGCCTCCATTTTGCTTTAAACTCTGCTGGCCATTGTCGGAGCCACAAACTCTCCTGGAGGTGACAGCGGAGGCAAGGAATACTTTGCGGCATGTAATGTCACATCCGCCGAAAATTGAACAGTGGCTATAATTTTGTTGAGGTCCTGATGTAAACAGACCTCACTGGGAGACAATCTGGCCTGTAACTGTTGGAGCCAGATGAGGGAAGACCGATTGAAAAAGGATGGCCCAGGTGGCGGCCTGGTGTGTCTTCCTGAATGTCAAATCCAATTTCTTCTTCTCTGGCTTTAAGCCTTCAGAGGCGTCCCTGGCCAGATTGGGTGAGGGGGAGGCAAGGGTATCAACCGGACCATCAGTGGAGAGTACCTGCAAGAGTTGTAGAAATGGGGGTGCCATGTTGTAATTCCTTCTGTCCGAACCTGCTGGGAGTGGGAAGGGATGCTAGACTGACCCATTGGTTGCGAACGACATCTGTGAAGAGCTTGGGAGCCAGAATGAAGAGTTGCTGAGCCACAGGCTCAGAGAAGAAGCCGTGCCCTTGCCCTGGGAAGACTAGGACTCGGCAGATGAGACTTCCTCTTGAAGTCCGGCAGTGGCCTTTGCCTTGAACAGTAAGGACTTGAAGAGACCTGAGGGAAAGAGACCGGTAAATGCAGGAAGCACCCCCTCATCATCGGAGAGATCCTGATTTCTTTGTGCCTCCTCCCCCAGAAATAGTCCATCACTACCACCCGAATGGGAAGGTGATTGGTTGGGTGGTTCAGTTAAACTGGCGATCAGAGAGGTGGGAGTGTGACGTGAGTAGGAGGTAGAAGCAACAGAAGCTGCCCTCTGATGTTGGATCACCTTGGCAACACCCTTAGAAATTGCTTGTGAAATTAAAATCTGGAGATTTTCAGGCAAATCAGATAACATTGGTGCTGAGGCTTCAGATGCCTGAATAGGTCTGGGATCCTTCGCTGCAATGGAACAAGCAAAAGGATTCTCTCCCCTGACCTGTCCTGGCCCACCTATTCCCTGTGACAGAGAAGCAGCAATCTCAGGTAACCATGCCCTCATTGAAGGTGCTGTCTGTTCCAGATGTGGAGATCTGGAAACTGAGTGGTCACTGGCTAGTGATTGAGTCTCCATGTGACTCTACTTTGTCTGTATTTCAGTAGATTTCTGCTTGGGCTCATTTCTGGAAGGCTGCTTGTCCTTGGATATGTGGTGAGATTTACAGGACGCCTTCCTTCCTCCTGAGGCCCCGGGTTCCTCCCTGGACCTGGCTTTTCCCTGGCCTTGGACTTATCTGCCATAATGAGAGGGAAGGGAGTCAAAGTAGCCCAATTTGTGGTAGCTATGCCTGTTCCAAGGACTTAGCCAGAACACCTATAAGCCTGATTAGGCTGTTCTGAGGGCGGCGTGCCTAGAGCGAACCTAGGAATTGCCAGCTCCTGCACCAAAGACCCCCCTCTTCCCAACGAAGCCAGGTAGTTGGCGTTGGTGATAAAGCGCTTCAAGCCATTTGGGAGTTCTTGTCAGGTGTGCTTCCTTCAAAGTTCAAGAAAGAATGACCCCAACTCCATGGTTTATAGAGAAAGGCACTTTTACTGAAAATTGAAGTGATCGCAACCAAAGAAAAGCAGAATCTGAGGCAAAAGTGTGAAAATTACAGATAAAAAGCATTCCCTCCCACTGTCCATCGTAAATCATCCAATCCAAAGGTCTCCCAGAAGTCAGGTGGGAGCACATGTCTGGCAGTGTCATCAATCAGAAATGCCACGACCATTGACCTGATAGCAGCTTCAAAGATGCAGCACAGTAGCTTAAGTCTCACATTTGTTTCTTCTCTCCAGCACGCTTCCTCCTCCCATGCCAGCTCCCCCCTCCCCGTTACTATGGGGGGAGCAGTAAAGGCAGAGGCTGACATTCGGCCCTCCTTCAGAAGAGATCTTATTCCTAAAAGGAAAAAAAAAAAGGAAAGGAGATAACAACACAACACATAAATTAAGGTTTATCAGGATATTTGGTGTGAAACAACTGCACTTTCTTTGGCGCTTGAACATCACTTTTATTTACCCATTCAGCTTTAGATAATGGAAAATGTTTCCAGGCCACCAAATATTGCACTCTACCATGATGCTTTCGGGAATCTAAAATTTCCTTAACTTCAAAATGTTGCTCATCCTCAATCAGAATGGGGACCGGGGGTGGGGGGGGGGTTCTTGGTCCAGATGTAAAGGGGATGAATGTTCCGGTTTCAATAAGCTGACATGAAACACAGGATGAATTCATCGCAAATTTTTTGGTAATTCCAATTCAGCTGTGACTGGATTAATTACTTGAGTGATAGGAAAAGGTCCCACATATTTGGGTCCAAGCTTTTTTGACTTTTGGGAGGTTTTTAAATATTTGGTGGAGAGATAAACCATGTCACCCACCTTATAAGGATGTGCCAGGCATCTCTTTTTGTCAGCTTGGGTTTTATGGGCTCGATGTGCTTCATCAAGAGCTTTTCGAGTTACTGCCCAAGTTCATCATACCTATTCAATCCAATCAATCAAAGAGGGATTTTGTGGGTTATCTTGGTGACGGCCGAGGAAGAGGAGATTAGCCAGGAGCCAGGTGTCTCCAATGATAGCGATGGAGGCGATCTGTCATTCCTGGATCCACGCCAATGAAGGCGTGATAAACGGTTGCAGCAGTTGAGGAGGCATGCCAGGGATTAGGCTGAGTCACTGGACCACACCCCAGAGACTATATAAGATAGTGTGGTGGCTATTTAAGACTCTGTGACGGACAAAAACTAACTCTGGCTAGTCACTTTGAACAACGCCTAAATCTGCCGAAGGTTTCTTGTTTTGAACTGGACTATTTGCAAACTGTGTGTATTTCTGTTTATATGGTGAAGGGATACTCCCATTTATTGAAGTAAAAGCACTTGGCAGTCGGTGCTCGTCTTGCTGCCAAGTTTCTGAAAACAAACTGTGTGCGTGCCAAGTGCTTCCTTAAACCCTCGGCTGGCTGTGTGTGTGTGTGTGTGTGTGGAGACGGGGACAGAACAGACAGCCCATATAACTGTGTTCCCCCCCACTATCCAGCAGGTCTACGATAAAATCCATGGATATCTCTTTCCAAGGGGCATTAGGTCTGGCCACACTCTGAAGTAGACCAGATGGCTTTCCTGGAGGTCTCTTAGCTGAGACACACACTGGACAGCTGGCTACATATGCCTCTATGTTTTTTTGAGTGTGGGCCACGAGAACTGTCTTTTAACCAGGTGTAGGGTTTTGACAAACCTGAAATGTCCTGCCACCTTAGAGTCATGAGCGTGCTGTAAAACTGTTGCTCTCAGACTAGTGAGAACATACAGCTTTGCTCCCACCCAGGCTAGTCCATCACGAAGTGTACATTCATTCGAGTGGGATTTAAACCACTCGTCAGTTTTTAGAGTGTCCTGTAGCTTCCGGAGCAAATCGCTCTGTAGAGCTAGATCGCCTCTCGCCTGCACTCTCGTAGTTACTGGTGCCACCAGCTGGGTTGCAGGGATGATTGGCCAAACCACTTCCTCTCTGGCACTGTTATACTGAGGCAGTCTAGAAAGTGCATCCACCATGAAGTTCTTCCCACCAGGAAGGTAATGTAGGGTGAAGTTAAAACGTTTGAAGTGTTGAGCCCAGTGGACTTGCTTGGGTGACAGCTTACGTGGTGTTTTCAATGCCTCCAGGTTTTTATGATCAGTCCACACTTCAAAAGGGTGCTTAGCTCTTTCAAGAAATTGTCTCCATGTTAATAGTGCCCACCGTACTGCAAAGGCCTCTTTCTCCCATATAGCCCATCTCCTCTCAGTCTCAGTCAATTTACGGGAGGTATAGGCACAAGGTTGTAATTTTCCTTCTGCATTCATTTGCAGTACAGCTCCTACTGCTATATCGCTAGCGTTAGCCTGTACAAAAGGCTCTTCCATATCGGGATGTTTAAGGACTGGTTCAGCAGCAAACAACCGTTTCAGCTTCTCGAATGCTGCCTGACAATCCATAGTCCATTCAAGGGGCCGGGAGGGCTTCGGTTTTAATTCACCTTTGGTGAATTTGTTATCGGCAGTGCGATTTTGGCAAACGAGGGGATGAACTGTCTGTAAAAGTTAGCAAATCCAAGGAAGCTCTGTAGTTGTTTGCAGGTACGTGTTGTGGCCCACTCCAACACTGCCCAGACTTTTCCAGGGTCCATCTCAATCCCCTCATGGGATATGCGGTATCCAAGATAGTCAATTTTGCTTTGGTAGAATTCGCACTTGGAGAGATTGGCATACAGTTCAGCAGCCCTGAGCTTTTTCAGGACAGTCCGCACCAATTTCACATGGTCATCCATGTTCTCGGAGTAGATAAGAATGTCATCCAAATAGACTAGCACCCCTTTATACAGGTGTTCATGCAGCACTTCGTTGATTAATTGCATGAACACAGCAGGAGCTCCTTGTAGTCCAAAAGGGAGCACCCAAAACTGGAAACATCCCAGCGGACAGTTAAATGCAGTTTTCCATTCATCTCCTTCCTTGATTCGTACTCTGTAGTATGCCTCTTGTAAATCAAGCTTGGTGAAAAGTTTCCCCTTTCCTAGATGGGCTAGCATGTCTTTCATGAGCAGCAGGGGGTAGACATTTTCTACAGAAATGGCATTTAAATTCCTATAATCAACTACCAAACAGAAGGAGCTGTCTTTCTTCTCCCGGAACAGTACTGGCGCTGCCACTCTTGGCCTGGCTGGTTGAATAAACCCCCTTTCTGGTTCTTGTCAATAAATTTCCGTAGTTGCCCCAGCTCTAGAGGGGTCATGAGGTAGATTTTTGGTTTAGGGAGTTTTACTCCAGGGAGTATTTCAATGGTACAGTCCGTTGGTCTGTGGGGAGGTAGCACATCTGAGGCCTTTTTGCTGAAAACCTCCTGCAGATCCCAATACTCCTTAGGAATCTTCTCCTCCCCCTCAATGTGGTCTACTGCCATTTCTGCTCCCTTGTTTTCTATACCATCCTCCAGGAGGGGTTCTTCCCTCTGTAGCCCTGGCTTCTCAGTGTGAATGCGCAAAAACCCCGTCCTCCAGTTAACCCATGGATTCCATTTTCGGAGCCAAGGGAGTCCAAGTATGAGGGGTCGCTCCATGCCAGGGGCCACAATAAAACTGAGAGTCTCTAAATGATCCCCCAATTGCATCTCAATGGGTTCGGTCACAAAACTGGCTGGGTCCCCGCCTGCCATCGATCCATCTAACTGACAGAAGGCCATGGGCCTCTTTAACGTTTTAAGCTTTAGGCCCATCTTCTCCACCACTTTTGGGCTGATTATGCATCTAGTGCACCCAGAGTCTAGGAGGCTGACATCTGCCCATGTGCCCCAGTGGCCGGCACCCTTATTTCTACTGGGATGCGCATGGGGCCCCCTTTGTGACTCACCAGGTCGTCGTTGTCAGAGTCGTTGTCAGTCTCGCTGTCGTCTGCGATGGTCGGAGTTCCCAACTCACCCTAGTTTCGGGGAGTGAACTCAATGACTTCTCCTTTCAGGGTGGCCTCGCAAGGTTTTGCAGGCGCTTTGTTGGTCCTCTTGGCTCCCAAGCTGGTGGCTTTCAGTGCTGGTTTGGAGAAACACTCCGCGGCCCGGCGCCCTTCCTTTCCACATTTGAAGCATGTGAAGGACTTCGGCTTGGGCTTAAACTCCGCTTTCCCCACAGCTGTCTTTGGCACCCCTTTGCGGTAGTGGGAGGATGACGGATCCCCTACATGGGCCCTACATGGAGTCAGCTTCAGGCCAGATCAATCTCCACGTCTTCAGTTACTATGTACCAGCTCTGCAGATCTTCGGGGACCCCCTGTGCTCTACAATCTTTGTAGATGTCTTCGTTTAACCCATCTTTATAATTCTCCAGTAGGGCCACCTCTGACCATCCTGTCATGAAAGGTGCCAGCTCACGAAACTCTTGGTTGTATCTGCCACCGATCTCCGGCCCTGCTGAATACTCTTCATTCGGAGTCTTGCCTTCTGTTCGGCTAGGTGGTCCTCAAACCGTCTTCTAAGAGCCCCCATGAATAGGTTGTAATTTCTCAGCAAGGGGGAGTTGTTATTGTGGAGGATCACCATCCATTCGGCTGCCACTCCCTCTAGGGCATTCGTGACACATCTCACTCGCGCCGCATCCGATAAGTAGTCCTCCCCCCAGTCCTGCATGTGGTTCCACACCTGGGTCAGGAAAAGCCCCAGGGTTTTCGGATTTCCTCCATACTTGTCAGTTAGGGGGGGAATTTTTGGTTTTTTGCGTCTCCGGGGTGGAGCCTGCAATGCTGGGGGCCCCTGGGCTGCTGCATCCCTCGCTTGGGTACCAGAGGCTTGAGCTGTTTCTTCTCCAGCTTCTTCTTCCTCTCCCCCACAAGCAACCTCCTTTGGATCCACCCTGGGGTAGTCTCCTCCCTTCCCTCCAGGGAATACATACGATTCACGGCTTTTACGGCTTTCTTCGACATCACGGAGGAGTTGCATAGTCTGAGCAATCATGAGGCTCTCCTTTTGCTCTTGCATCCACGCAGGTTCTCCCTTATGGGTCTGGAGCTGGTTACTCCTTGGGGGGTCCTCTCCAGGTCCGGCAACCTTCCTACTCCCCTCGACCATCTGGCTTCCTCTGGTTCCTCTCCCAATCGAATTTTTTCCATGCACTCCGCGACTTCTTTTTCCGCTTGAAATGAAGTCATCGTAGAGCCAGAAGCACCCATCTGATCTCCATCACTCTCTTGATCATACATTCTTTGGGCTCAGCCCCCTCGGTAGTTATCCGGGATGGCTGGAGAAATGAGATTCTGCTTAATGTCAGGTGTGCTTCCTTCAAAGTTCAAGAAAGAATGACCCCAACTCCATGGTTTATAGAGAAAGGTACTTTTACTGAAAATTGAAGTGATCGCAACCAAAGGAAAGCAGAATCTGAGGCAAAAGCGCAAAAATTACAGATGGAAAGCATTCCCTTCCACTGTCCATTGTAAACCATCCAATCCAAAGGCCTCCCAGAGGTCAGGTGGGAGCACACCTCCACTGATCTGGCAGTGTCATCAATCAGGAATGCCACGACCATTGACCCGATAGCAGCTTCAAAGACTTAAGCACAGTAGCTTAAGTCTCACTTTCGTTTCTTCTCTTCAGCACGCTTCCCCCTCATGCTAGCTCTCCTCTCCCTCCCCTTACCATGGCAGCCAAAGCAGTAAAGGCAGAGGCTGACAGTTCTTTTTAAACTGCCGCCGCATCAAGTGTTTAAGCGGAGGGAAAGCGGGGGAAGGGGCAGATCAAAACGCAACTCTCTGAGGCCAGGTTCCACTCCACAAGTAATAGTTGGTAGGAAATCGGGCAGATAAGGGCGCTGCAGAAGCTCGTTGCCCGAAGAGGTGACATGGCAAGCCCGAACTCCAACGTTGATTGTGACAGCGCAAAACTGCTGACGTGAAGGCTGCCTGCTTAAAATGGCCATGCCTGCTGATAGATTGCAGCACGGAAGCCAAAGGGGTTCAGGCGGCATCTATGTCCGACATAGCCGCAATGGCCAGAGGAGGAACGAGAATCGTTCCCATGGGTGGCGGCCCGGGCCGCTCCAAACGTTTGGCAGTGCTGTCAGTCAAGCTGAACCTGCCAGCACAAACTGCAATCAGGGGCAATGAATACAGGGGGAAACCTGATCCAAAGACTGTCCAAGAATGTCCAGAATTGGATTGAAACAGGAGCAATAGTAGAAATGTGTCTCTGTCAGATGACTGAGTTGAAAACTGGGCCCAACAGACACAAATGGGGGCGTGGCCAGCAAAATTATGACTCAGTCTCTGGGCAGTTTGTACTATATCCAGCCCAGTTGTAGACCATTCCACCGTCTATTGGGAGAAGCATGAAAGATTTGCCAAAAACCTAATAAGAGTGGAAATTTTAAAAAGGGCAAGAAATGATCAACAGTTATAATATTTTTTAACATGGTGGTTATTTTATTAAATGTTAGAAAAAAGAAGTAGAAAGTAGAAATTGGGAAGATAGTATTATGTATACTGAAATATAATAGAACATATTATAATTACTCCCGGTAAGTATACACAAATGTTAGAAGTTGAAAGGTTACAATTATGTATATTTAAATGGTAATAGTATTATCAGAATTGTATGCAAAGTATATTGACCCAGACAATACACTGTTCACCAAGTACTTTTGGATATTAAAGAAAAAAACATAAATAAAATTATTTTTTTTAAAAATGCTAGAGGATTCCTGGAAACCTGGCATTCAGACAGATCAGTCATCAAGAGGCACAGAGAGATAAATAACATCTACATACCATTCAAAAGAGACAATAAAAAAGCTAAAAATGAAACAAAAAGACCAAAACACCTCCTCACCAGCAAACAACCCCCAAATACGCAGACATTTATTTATTTATTTATTTATTTAATTTGTATACCGCCCTTCTCCCAGAAGGGACTCAGGGCGGTGAACAGCCAAAATTAAAAAACATACAAATACAAAAGTTAAGATAATTAAAAAAATTAAATAATTGGCTACCCAATTTAAAACCCCAAATCCATAAAATTTAAAATCCCAGTTAAAAACCATTTAGGCTAGGCCGGCTTGATGAAATAAAAACGTCTTCAGGGCTTTACGGAAGGTCCGGAGGTCCGGGATCATTAACACCAAGATTAATATTAGACCGTGATCAAGAAGTAAACAGTACCCCAATCACAGAACTACAAACTCAGATAAATAACAGTAAACAACAGCCTAATCAAAGAACCACTAGGAACACTCCCACCAACACTGACAGGGCAAGCCTCTGGTATATAAGTAGAGAACAAACCTCATTCCCTTCTAGCATTGATGATATTACCTAGTTTATTACAAAGCTCAGACAGTATCAAGAACTCACAGTTCAACCCTGAACTTCAAATGTTATCATCTATTGGTAACAAGTTGACTGCAGATTTTGAACCACATAGTTTGGGATAAAATCATAAAGATTTTATAAACCATTTTTCATAAGGATTTCAATCTAGGGAGATAAAGCATCAGACCATTTATTTATATTTGGCCAGAAAAGAATTAAGAGCATCGCCATGTGAATTCTTGACACAGGCTAATATCATTTCTATAGCTCAAGGGATCTGGTTTGCAATCAAGCTATTCCCTCATTCTGTGGAAGTTGATTCAAGACACCAGAACTCAAATTTTCATCTCTTATCCTTTTGATTCTGTTCATAATTGTTGAGAGGGTTTTTGTTATTGTTGTTGTTGGTTTAATCATTTTACTTGATAAAAAGTTCTTGAAAACTTGAAAGCCAGGATGGTATTTTATAAATTTTGAATTAACATAATATATTATGAAAGTTTAGGTTCCAACACATATCTATTACCTGACCTAAGTGTCACTTAACTCAAGTCCTATAGTGATAATACTTACTATATGGAAATATATCAGGTGGTATATAGTTCACCTTAAAGATTTGTTGAGCACCTTCCTCCATGCGAGGCCATACTTGATATCTAAATCTCCAGAGGGTGTGGAACTTGAGAATGGCATTCAGTCTCTGCACTGCCTCCGAGTGATGAAATTCAGACATCAGCATATCTGAAACTGCCTCTGGGACTTTCACAGCACATAAAAGGAACATGGCAGCTGTAGGAAGCAAATATTCCATGAAACATCTTTTTTCACCTAAAATCTAGAAGCATTATTATTTTACTGATGTACTTGAGAGCTGAGAGATGGAAGCACACATTAAGCTTATGAGCAGACTTGATAACAAAAGGAGCTGGTAATTGTCTTTGAATTTCAAGCAGGGAAATATCATGAAGAGAAGACAAGGTGGAAATACATATAAATGTAGGCTGCATAGGCAATGTTCTCAAAATCAAAGGAAGATTTCTGTAGTATTAGATCGAAAATCCTCAGAAGCCATTGCTGGGTGAAATGACTATGGTAGCTCCAATTCCCTAGGATTGGATTTTTGCATTTTTGAGGGCATTTTTAGAATGTGAAAGGAGCCTCTTACCTGCTGCACCAGCCATATGTTCATCCATACTGAGCAACAACTCCCATGCTGCAGGCTGGATGTCCCCATACATCTCTTCTGTGAGGATGGGAGCTGCCTTGATTAACAGTGAAAGTGGTGCTGGAGACAGGCTCATCACCTGCAAAAGAAAACCATGCACTCAATAATATAAAATAGGGCCCTCACAAACATATTTCCCTCAGTAGTGGGTTCCACTTACCTTTGCTACCGGTTTGGAACTGTGAGCATTCATGTGCAGAGGTTCTGTGCATGCGCAGAACTTTCTGCGCATGCACAGAGCGTCCATGATGACGTCTGGGTGGGTGGGCAGAGCCTCCCACCGCCGCCACTATCAGTTCGCCCAAACTGGGGCAAACCAATAGAAACCCACCACTGATTCCCCTGCTGAGGGGAATGTAGCACACACAATAAGAGTGGTGAAGATTGCAGCTTGGACTTCCGGTTTGTTCGCCGCCAGCGAGGATAGTCTCCCTTTAAGGACCGCCAGCCCTGCTGTCTGTAGAGCCACTTCGATACCTAGAAGTGGCTTGAAAACTCCAAAAATCTGAAGGATTGCTGGAGGAGAGAAGGCAAGGCACCGGTTGAGCCCCTGTGAGCCCCCAGAGAATCGCTGCTGGGGAGGAAACAGGCGCGGCTCCCTTTCAACTTGCCAGACTCCGGACGGCGTGGGACGATTCTGCTCTTTGCAGAACAAGCTGGCTGCTGCAAACGTCCTATCTGAATGAAACCAACCTTAATAATCAGCGGAAGTATCAACTTGAACCCCCAAACTTGAAAACTGCAAGTATTGATGCTTTGGTGACTTTTTAAATTAAGAGAAAGTACAATCGTGTGAAACTGATTTGAAAAAAATATGGCGCCCAGCAGCTGAGCTAACGAGCTAGTGAAAGTGATTCTGAGAAGTTACTTTGAGCAGTTACAAAGTTACTCTGCCTGTAATACAAAGGAATAGGAGAAGAGAAAAAATTTTCTTCTTTAAAATCTGAGTTTGTTCAGTCTAGCATCTATCTGACTAAACCTGGGGGATTTTTTTAGAAGCCTTTGTGGAGGTGGAAAAGGAAAGAGGATTTCCCTCTTTAGAAAAACTAACCTACGTGGCAGGATGGCTTCAAAGAAGCAGGAAGGAAAGGCAGCAGGGGGGGATCCCCCACACACAAACATGAATTACAGCCTCCTTCTGTGCAACAAACTCAGAAAAAAGACAAAGATTTTGACTTTGAAAATTTAAAAGAATTTATATCCCAGGCTCTGGATGATAAATTTCAAAAATCACAACAGGAAATAGATGATAAACTTCAAAAATCTCAACAGGAAATTATGCAGGAAATTAATGAAATTAAAGATATGGTGCAACAGGATTATGGCAAGGTGACTAAAAAAATATCAGATGTGGTGTCTGGCCTTGCAGAATTTATTATTAAAGTGGACTCTAAAGTGGAAGAATTTAAATCAGAAGTCAATGTTAAGATGAAGGACAATGATTATAAAATTTCTGATGTTGATGATAAAATGCAGAGAGTCGAAAATGAAATTGTTATGATGCAATTCAGGGCAATGGAATTTGCTATAAGGCTTCGAGGAATTAGAGAGGATGACCGACAGGATTTGAGACAGATTTGTGCTGAGGCTTTGGCAGTAATATTAAAAATTAATCCTGATGTGGTTTTTTACAAAATAGACAAAATTTACAGAGTGAATTCCTGGGTGGCCAGACAAAGACAACTGCCTAGAGATATACAAAGAGGTTCTTTTTACAGATGCGGGCAGATGGCAGTTGAAGACACTACAGACACTGTTGGACGAAGGGATTAATTTAACTTGGTTACAATATAATCAACTACAATTGAGATGGAAAGAGGACCAAAAAATTGGTATTATGTTGCATGAGGAAGAATTGGTTAGACATATTAAAGAGAAAGGTCCAATGCATATTAAAAGGCTTTATAATGTTTTGTTAGAAAGGGACTCGGAAACTGAACTGGTTAAAGATTGTATGGTTAAGTGGGCACAAAATTTTGAGGAACCAGTGATGTTGGAAACATGGGAAAAAATTTGGGTTCAGAATGTTAAATTCACACAGTCGCAGAATTTGAGGGAAAATTTTTATAAAATGTTTTATAGATGGCATTTAGACCCCAAAAATTGTCATGTATGTACCCTAACGTTCAGCCAAAATGTTGGAGATGTGATTGTTTAGATGCTACATATTACCATGTTTGGTGGACCTGTAGGAAAGTTAAGGCTTTTTGGATAAAAATTTGGTGGGTCATGCAGAATGTTTTGAAGAAAAAAATTCAATTTTCTCCACAATTGTTTTTATTGGGTATAGTTAAGGGTTTTACATTGGGTGAAACAAAATTGATATTGTATATGATAACAGCAGCAAGATTGTTGATAGGTAAATACTGGAAAAATGAAGCTTTGCCCACGATTGAGGAATGGACTTTGAAGATGGCCAGTTTTGCAGAGATGGCGAAGATTTCAGCATATTTAAAAGATTGTTCACAAGAGACTTATGAATGGGAATGGAAAAAGTGGATAGATTATGTTCAGAACAAATATCAAACTAGGAAGTATCAAATAGCTTTTATTTGAAAATGTTATATTAAGATAGAAATATTTTAATGTAATGAAGATGAAAATTTATAAGGGGGAGGGAGGGGTTCAAGTTTTATATACGTTTTATATAAAGGAGGGGTTTTTTTTACCTGATATGAGTATACTGTGTGGAAGTCCGGGGGGAGGGGAGGGTTAGGGTGGGTTAGGGAGGTTGGGAAGTTTGGGGTGGGTTGAGGGGGGAGGGGGAAAGGGGTGAAAATGTAATTGTAAAACTTTTGCAATAAAAAAAAAAAGATTGCAGCTTCTTCACAGAGACTTGGTGATGTCAGACAATCTATTATTTAAAGAGATTATAGAAAACTGATCCAAGAAGACAATGCAAGTAAAAAATGGGGAACACTTATCTAGTTAGCTTCTATAATACAGGTAATCCTCACTTAGTGACTCTTCAAAGTTATAATGAACCTCCTCAGAATTAATTTCAACCCAATATTTTTGGTGGTTTTTGCTGGTTTCTGATGCTTACTTCCATTTCTAAGCAAAAACGGCCTTTGAAGAAAATGGATTGGCTTAACAATTACATTGTCTGCTTAATAATTATAGCATTCTTTTAACAACTGCAGTTTTTGCTTATTGACCAGTACAAAAAAGGTTATAAAATTGGGCACAGTCAGATTGCAACCAACTTAACAACAGCCATGATTTATAATGGTAATTTTGGGATAAATTATGGTAGTAAATTGAGGACTACCAGTAGATAGATTAGATAATCTGAATTATTGACAGTGAATTCATTCAAGTCAAGGTAAAATGTGACATTCCCATAGTGCTGAGATATACTTTATAGAGACCTATGTTACTAGACACATAATGGCTCAGTGCAAGGCACTAAGGCAGCTGAAGCATGTTTCCATCATATGTTACATGCAACGCAAATTGTGCATGGCAACATTCTACTACATGTATAGTATTACCAGATACCATCGATAATTAAACAGAAGTCAAAGGAGCAATTTACAGGCTTAAGATTCCTTAGAGTTTCCCTACTTGGCAATAATATATATCGAAGGCTAAACATAATGTTCCACTAGTGCAGGATGTCAAACTCAAGGCCTGTGGACCAGATCTGGCCCACAGGGTGGTTAGATCTGGTCCGCAAGGTTGCCCTTCAAACAGTGGACCAGCCCGCAGTGCCTGTGCCAGTGAAAACAGAGTTCAGAAGGACTGCGCACAGCCCTCCTGAGCTCCATTTTTGCTGGCAGAAGGTTGCAGGAAAGCAGTGCAGGCTCCGTTTTCACTGACAGAGGGTTGCAGGGGGCCATCGTAGGCCATCGCTCCATTTTCGCTGACAGAGTTCTAGCAAAACAAACTACTAGCAAAAGTGGCATTTGATCACAAGGCAAGAATGCATCGAGAAATGTTTCCCCTTTTGCATCCAAGAAAAGACAGGAAGGAGAAAGAGAAAGAGGAAAGACAAGGAAAAAGAAAAAGAAGGAAAGATGGGAATAGAGCAAGGAAGGAAAAAGAAGGAAAGAGGGGAAGGAATAAGAAAGGAAAGTGAAGAGGGAAGGAAAAAGAAGAAAAGGGGAAAAGGAAGGGAGGGAGGGAGGAGATTATAATGAGAGGGAGTGTCTGAGGGAAGTTCTGCCTTAGCATTTGACCACCAGGACCCCTGCTGCCCTTTCGCTTCTCTTTGTCTCCTCCTCCTGATCTCTCCTGGTGATCTCCCATCCTATCGCTGAGGATGTTTTGGTTACAAAGCCGGGTCCCCTTGTGTGGAGAGGGAGTGGGCCTCCGTCTGACCCACACACTTTGCTGCCCTGCATACACCATGAGCAACCTGGCCAAGAAGAGCAAGAACAGCAGCAGCCTTGAGGAGGAGGTAAGTGCAGCCAGGTACCCCCTTGGGAAAGCGGGGCTGGGCTGGGCTGTGGGGTCCGGGTACCCTGGGAACTCGAGGGCCGGGCTGGGTACTTGTCCTCCATTGCCTGGGGCTCTGGACAGCCTGCACCATCTGCTGGAGACAATGGATCCCTCAGCCTCGCCTGGGCCACCACAGGCACCATCAACATGAGTGACGTTGAGCTGGCCACACCCACTCCAGCCACACACACCCAGTCACTCCTCCCCCACCCCCCAAGGTCAGACTCAACCTAATATGGCCCTCAATGAAATTGAATTTGACACCCCTGCACTAGTGCATTATTCCTTATTCCTTATATTCCTTATTCCTTATTCATATTCATATTATTCATTATTCATATTATTCATATTCATATTATTATATAATATTATTCATATTATTCATATTATTCTTTATATATAATGGAAATTCACATTACCTGATGCCTTATGTATTTCAACATTCCAGAGTCTTTTTTTCCTTCAAGATTAGAATCCAACACTCTTTTCTTCAGGGAGGGTGTTCTGAGGCATGACTTATCTGAACACTGAAAGACAATTGACCTAAACAAATCTGAGTGCTTTCAGAAGATACAGTAGCTCATTCGTAGAAGCTGGGGGTTCCATTATGTTTCTGACAGTAATACACTTAACTAATGCAGCTTTCCCTTGTTGACCAGAAACCACTGATAATGAGAGAAGCTGACATTTCCTTCTTTGCCTGTTTCCAAAATGATGCACGTTTCATAGGATGTCAACAGTCTCATCAGAATGTTGAAACAAATATTATGAAGCCAGCTTCCCCCCTCACAACATTTATATAACATTGTGATACATGCCCAAAAAGAATGAAGCCTGTGTCACGAAGCTTGCTTCATCATTTATTTGCCCCTGTATCAAAACAATTGTGGCAACATAAGCAGCAAACAAATTTAATAAATAAATAAATACATTGTTTCACTAAGGAAGGATCCTATATTAAACACAATTCTTAGAAACTCCTCCCACATCTATTCACCTGCGAGTAGAACCAAGTTTGACAGTCTAAAATAAATGTCTAGGCAGCTGAAAAATGAGTAATTTATTTATTTATTCATTGCCTCTTACCTCTTTTTGTTTTTTGCCTCTGGCCACACCATTTAATAAGTTATTTTCTTTAAGTGAATCCACAGTGTCTCCATACAAAAGTTTGATCGCCCGGACAAGGCGCGCACATGAACGACTGTGGTGGAGGTAGCAGTGAGGGTGGCAGTAATCAATATGGGTACAAATGAAACTCTGCTGGTTGCACAGCAGGATCATCACCTGGAAACAAAGTATGAATATTTATAGAATTGCAGTCCTGTTTTTGTGCCAAGAGAAGATTATGTGAAAATCCCTTTTTTAAATATCAGAAACCATAGACAGAAAAATCTTTGAAATGTTTTCAAACTATTTGTCTCCATCCTCTTCAATTTAATATTTCACTAACTCTGACAATTAACTCGTGAATGAGAGATCTAGCAAATATCTCATACTCATTAATCTTAATATTTAAACATATTTGTTCAGTTGATCAATGAAATGTTCCAGGGCAAAGTGAGATCAAGCAATAACCTTTTCCTTTGTTCCAAAAGCCACGTTTGAGTATTTATCATTGCTGCCATTTTGCTCAGAGTTGCCTAGTTTAAGAACAGGAATTTCCCCCTGCTATCTGGCTATTCAAAATTTCATTTCTGGAAATAATAATCACTTCAGGATTCTCCTCCTACACCCAATTTTTCTTGGCTGAGCAGCTGTGATTGCTTCTTCTTGGTTGATTTTATGAATTCTAGACATGGAAGACAAATTAATCACCTTGAAGATTCAGGAAGCATGGTGTGAGACTGGTGGAGAGGGAAAACATTATCTACAATTCCTTTCCCTCTTCTCTCCATTTTCTTACTCATTTTTGCAGTTCCCTATTCATATCATATTATAAATATCATATCATAAATAAATAAATATATTCATATCATAAACGCCTTTAGCGTTTAATCATGCCAGCCACATGACCACCGAGACGTCTTTGGACAACGCTGGCTCTTCGGCTTTGAAACGGAGATGAGCACCGTCCCCTAGAGTCAGGAACGACTAGCACATATGTGCAAGGGGAACCTTTACCTTTATTCATATCATCTAGTTGACAGGGATCTCAGAGCTGAGAAACTAAAGTACTAGTATAACATTATAATGATAAATATATTGATAAGTTATTGTCCTCCAAGGAAAATGTATGCAGAAATTGTGATTGTCCACATTGGAAACCATCAAGGTCAAGGTCATCACTGCAGGTGCTTGAGAAAGAGATGGACTGTTCCCATAACAAGAGGGAAGAAGAGGAAGCTGTTGTTTAACTAGGAAAGTATGTATGTGGGAAAACCAGAGCTGGCTCTGGTTTTGTTTCTACAGTACCAATATGGTGTATCTAATAGTTTTTCTTTCAGGAATTCAGTTCTCCCAATAGTGTTTCCAATTTGTTTTGGGTTCACAAATTGGACAGCTGACATTTTCTGGATTAAATTAAATTCTTGAGTAGTTTAAACTTTGTTATTCATAAAAAAAGATGACAAAGTGAATGTTATATAATTCTAGAGAAACAAAAATAATCTCTACTTACATGTAGCCACGTCATATTCCGGTGATAGTTATCTTCTGTTCCAGTGCTGCTGAGCACTTCAGGTTCTATACTAGGTTCACTTGCACTCCAAGGGCTTCCTTCTTAAAAATAAAACACACACACACATCCAAAAGTAGTTGTCTTCTGATGCTAACTCCATATTTTGAATCATATATATATATATATATGCTTGTAAACCAGATCAGGGTTTTGAAACCAATTGATTTTATTCCCTTATATTTTTTAGAGAGAACAGAATAATATGCCAGAAGCATACAATTCCTAATAGGCCAAGCCCTTCAGGAAGGAATGTGAGTTAAAAAATATCACCTCCAACCTTTCTTCATGTCCCAATTATTAGCTAGATTGATCATTACAAGCATAATTTATAGTCACCATGGAAATGACCACTAATCAGGGATAAATATTGTTCCCTTTTCTGGAAGAGGGGAGGGAGAGTAAGTAGAAACAAAATTCTTGCATAATCATGCTGCTGCCAATTGTTGGTTTCAGTGATCTGCATTGACTGGGCTCCATGTTAAAGAAAGATAATACACATATTCCTGCAATGGCAGCAATTTGTTACAATTACTGCCTTGTTAGATCCCATCAAGGGGTTACAGGGGAAGAAAGAGAAAAATCCTAATGGACATTTGAGAACAAAGGCAGAGGAATGCTCTCTCAGACCCCAGAGTTTCCTGCATGCACTTATTGTCAATGGGCCTTCCAATCAGACAGAACTTTAGCACACAATTTGTTTACTGTATTGTAATATTATGGCTGCAATCCTATATCCACTTGCTTGGGAGTTAGCACCACTGAATTCAATGAGAGAGATTTCTCAGAAGATATGCATAGGATTGTACTGAGGCTATTAAAAAGGCAGTATTTCCAATTACATCCTTCCCCGACCCTTAAAGCAAATATGCATTGACTTGGATGTCTACCCAGAAAAGAAAGAGCACGGGCAATACCACTGAGACCCACAAGGGGAAAAGAGATTCAGGTCTAGGATTTATCTGTGTCTGAGTTCTTCTCTAAAATAAATCTCTGGAAACAAATATTTTGGAGATTGACGAGTACACATATATTTATCTCATAGAAAGCAAAATATATGCATATTGTATATATAAGTATATGCATAGTACATACTATTGCAATGAGATGTGTATGTGTGTGAGAGAAAGAAAGAGTGAGTGTATATATACAATACCATATATATTATATATGCCACTGATATATAATATATGTTGTTTTTATATATACTTTCCTATTCACGGCATGCATTTGTTTGGCAGTCAGGAAAATGCCTGTACAGAGTCCACACATCAAACATTTCTATTTTTAAAATTTGGCATTCTTTGAGTGGAGCAGCACTGACTACTTCAAGAGGTATTGGCAGGGTTCAAGCTCTGTCCTTGCCAAATGTGAAGTCCATGCAAGAAAGGGAACTCCTGATTCAAGCCTGGGCCATGGGAGGTCTGCCTAGCCTCCAAGCCCCTTTCCTAGATCTCCTAAGCTAAGGATGCTGCTACCTCAAGATCCCTCTCCCTTTTTTTAACCAAGCTCATCTGTGTTACCTATGTCAGTGACAGTGTCCCTGCTGTGGGACAGCTGCAGCTCCTCATTCTCAGACTCTGAGTCCTGACGGGATAACTTGGTGCTCTTTAGGCTGCCGGCCCGGCGAATGCTGGACAGGGAACCCCCTCTCTTCACCCGGAAACTGCGGGTTCCTTTAATCTGGAGCAAGCGGGAGCCTCCTATCCTGATCTTCCTGCTGGGAACTGTATTAAAAGAATAAAAGAGGACTTTTTCCCCCTTATTTCCCCCATTTTAAAGTATAATGACGTATATTTTGTATAAAGTTATATTTTTCACCCTCCCCCCTCCTCCGTCTGCATTTCAATGCCTTTTTTCCAAGGAAGACCAGCAAGAGGCTCCCTCCAAAGCAACACCAAGGTGGCTCTAGAAATCATCCGATATGGGATGCTTTAGTGAAAGGTAAGACAAATCTATTACTCAGATTGTATTAGACCTCAATCCAGCCATTAGTGTAATTCAAATACTTTACAATCAGCATTATTGGAAATCCCACAGCTAAACCACAAATCTATATTTAGTGCCAAACAATTTGTTCTCATTTACATAGAACAGTTATCTTTCCATGTTTGCTAGTAAGACTTTTGCCATTCCATCAACACTCATCACTGGCTATCGATGACTGAACTGCAAGTTCCATCAGGCCTTGGAACAGAGCTGTTCTCCAGCTAGCCCAAGGCTGACCACGTTTTGTGATAGAATCATAACTTTCATTCATGTAGCAAGTATAGTAGGTGGCCTGCTTGTTTAAACTAGGCATGTCATTTGCTTATCCACTCTGAATGTTACCTTTGTATAATTCGTCGTCTTTGCACATTAAACTTCACCAGAATTCTACAGAAAAAGCAACAACATGTGGTCCCACTCTTCAGATAGTTCAGAAGTTTTCAGGCATTAAAGACATCTGTGTATGTGTTGAGTGTGTGCGTGTGTGTTTGTGTTTGTGTGTTTGTGTGCATGGGTGTGTGGGTGTGTGTAATGAGCACGAATATATGGAATGGTTTGAAGCACCAGTCACTGGCATGTTGTTCTCCACTCAGCTCTAAGGCAGTACATGGGCAATATGCATGTCCAAATGTTGCAACACTCAGCTGTACATCTATTTAAAAGTGAACACACAGCACAAGTCACAATACAAATAAATGATAGTTGTCTCTAGGGGCCAGAAGAAAGGACAATGATGAAATAGGAAATATCTAAACTTGCTAAGATCTAGGTTTTTAGGTAGCTGGGGAGGGAGGAAATCCTGATTTTTATACATTTGCACTCTGCCATGATGAATGCACAATTTTCTTTGCAAGTGATCACTTTTAGCATATATTTATTTGTATTTGCTTGGGTTTGTAGTTTTATCGACTAGCCTGAAAGTGGCACATTGTGTAACAAACTATCAGAGAAATATCATATTATTCCTCTGACAAGATCAATGAATGATTTTGCACAGTGTCTTAAAGGATAAGAGATAAATTGTGGGATAAGCTTCTGGGGACTAGAGTATTGGATGCATGAATTAAGAATATTTTTTAAAAAATCTACTTGGTATTTTAAAACTTACACCTCAATGCATCTTGTAATTTTTAATATCCTACAACATGTTGTTGTTGTTGTTTCTATGTTTAAATTATAACCAAAATGCAGGCAAGGGATTCCTGTAATAGAAAACTACTTCTAAAATACATATTACAGTATTAGAATCAGTTACAGAAGCCAGAAAAAGAGGAAGGGAAAAAAGAAATAGAAGAAGAATGAAAAGAAGAAAGGAGAATAATTTATTTTGTAAACAGCAACAGTATCATTTAGGCTGTATTCCATAGAAGTTTCACTGAATTTTGAATAGGAACAAAAGAGTTTATAAATTTCTTTTTCATCCATTCTAAAAATTCTTTAAAATATATTGTTGTTGTTGTTCCTGACCCCCCCCTCCTGAAAAGAGAGAGAATGAAAACCTTGTTTTAAACACTGCCAAACACAACAGTAATTCCATTGGCACATTTCCAGTGACATAATTATTGAATTTTGTTCTTTATATAGTGATTCTTTTTATATATATTTGTAACCTGGCCTGTTTTATACTGTTGAGTTTAATTATGTATTGGTCTTTGACCACAAAGATTTCTTCTTGTCATTAAAAGGTATTTGGGCATTGTTAAGGAACATTCATTGCTCTGTTTTAGATGCATATCAATTATAGTTTCCAATAAAGAGAAATTCATTATTTAACCTATTTAAATCTGTCTTCTGCATACAGGATTTTAATTTTAATTCCATAATTCCATGATTAACAAACTCAGCACAGAAATTCAAGATGTACTTAGCTACAATAGTCAATGTAGGCAATCAATAACAGACTTTAATTCTGATCAATTGTTTCATCCTAATGTTAAGTTAATTTTAAAAACCCATTATTAAATATAATGATAAAGAAATAAACGGGGGAAATGTTTATTGTTTCTAGATAGATTTTTTAACTTGTTGCCAGTTTTGTGGAAGTTATAAATAAAACCTTTGCTCCTGTGTGATATTTGTATCTATATCTGTAGTTTTGATACTAATAAATCCCACTCAAAATGACTTTGGTCATTTAAAAAGTCTACTTGGTCACATTCCATTGCCTTTCAGACATGTTCAACCCAACATTTACAATCTATTCTGGAATAGAAAAATTGCCTATGCCTATAGAATTAACTTTTGAATAAAGTTTTTACAAGGGAAAATGTATTAACACTTTTTTCAAAATCATTAACACTGCTTTTACTGTGATTTTAATATATTTATATTATGTTTTCACTGGCTGATTTATTTTATTGTATTGCATTATTCAAAGTTTAATTGTTGTTATTTCTGTTTTTAATGTTGCACATCTTCTGGGATACTTGTAGTTAATTAATGTAATAAGCCATAATCAATAATTACATGTTGTGAGATATATCTATCTATCTATCTATCTATCTATCTATCTATCTATCTATCTATCTATCTATCTATCTCCTACCAGTGACTTTTAAGAAGACAAATATATATATATATATATATATATATATATATATATATATATATATATATATATATATATCTTCTTAAAAGTCACTGGTAGGATTTTAGCTGAGGTTTTAAAGGACCTTGAAGAGTGCTCTGTAAGGATTTTTAGAAGATTTTAACCTGGGATTTTAACCAGAATTTTACACATTTTAACCAACTTATTTACAATAACGCGGGAAAACACCCGAGATTTTAATTTTATATACATATACATACATACATACATACATACATACATACATACATATATATATATATATATATATGCATATTCTTTCTAGCCAGGTTTTACCTACGTAAGCTAGGTTGTTCTGCAGCTCTGACTGTGTGAAATCTCATTCACCAACCTCAGAGCTCCTCCTCTGCTAACAAACTGCAACTCTGCGTTGCTCTCTGGGAGACTCAGATAGCTATTTCTGCCTTATAAGGCTTCGTCAGTGAGCCACACCCACTTCTCAGATATTCCCCCTGTAAAGGTACAATGTGTCTTTTTCTGTTTTTCGTAGGCTTTTATGTGCATATTCTTTCTAGCCAGGTTTTACCTACGTAAGCTAGGTTGTTCTGCAGCTCTGACTGTGTGAAATCTCATTCACCAACCTCAGAGCTCCTCCTCTGCTAACAAACTGCAACTCTGCGTTGCTCTCTGGGAGACTCAGATAGCTATTTCTGCCTTATAAGGCTTCGTCAGTGAGCCACACCCACTTCTCAGATATTCCCCCTGTAAAGGTACAATGTGTCTTTTTCTGTTTTTCGTAGGCTTTTATGTGCATATTCTTTCTAGCCAGGTTTTACCTACGTAAGCTAGGTTGTTCTGCAGCTCTGACTGTGTGAAATCTCATTCACCAACCTCAGAGCTCCTCCTCTGCTAACAAACTGCAACTCTGCGTTGCTCTCTGGGAGACTCAGATAGCTATTTCTGCCTTATAAGGCTTCGTCAGTGAGCCACACCCACTTCTCAGATATTCCCCCTGTAAAGGTACAATGTGTCTTTTTCTGTTTTTCGTAGGCTTTTATGTGCATATTCTTTCTAGCCAGGTTTTACCTACGTAAGCTAGGTTGTTCTGCAGCTCTGACTGTGTGAAATCTCATTCACCAACCTCAGAGCTCCTCCTCTGCTAACAAACTGCAACTCTGCGTTGCTCTCTGGGAGACTCAGATAGCTATTTCTGCCTTATAAGGCTTCGTCAGTGAGCCACACCCACTTCTCAGATATTCCCCCTGTAAAGGTACAATGTGTCTTTTTCTGTTTTTCGTAGGCTTTTATGTGCATATTCTTTCTAGCCAGGTTTTACCTACGTAAGCTAGGTTGTTCTGCAGCTCTGACTGTGTGAAATCTCATTCACCAACCTCAGAGCTCCTCCTCTGCTAACAAACTGCAACTCTGCGTTGCTCTCTGGGAGACCCAGATAGCTATTTCTGCCTTATAAGGCTTCGTCAGTGAGCCACACCCACTTCTCAGATATTCCCCCTGTAAAGGTACAATGTGTCTTTTTCTGTTTTTCGTAGGCTTTTATGTGCATATCTCACTGACGAAGCCTTATAAGGCAGAAATAGCTATCTGAGTCTCCCAGAGAGCAACGCAGAGTTGCAGTTTGTTAGCAGAGGAGGAGCTCCGAGGTTGGTGAATGAGATTTCACACAGTCAGAGCTGCAGAACAACCTAGCTTACGTAGGTAAAACCTGGCTAGAAAGAATATGCACATAAAAGCCTACAAAAAACAGAAAAAGACACATTGTACCTTTACAGGGGGAATATCTGAGAAGTGGGTGTGGCTCACTGACGAAGCCTTATAAGGCAGAAATAGCTATCTGAGTCTCCCAGAGAGCAACGCAGAGTTGCAGTTTGTTAGCAGAGGAGGAGCTCTGAGGTTGGTGAATGAGATTTCACACAGTCAGAGCTGCAGAACAACCTAGCTTACGTAGGTAAAACCTGGCTAGAAAGAATATGCACATAAAAGCCTACGAAAAACAGAAAAAGACACATTGTACCTTTACAGGGGGAATATCTGAGAAGTGGGTGTGGCTCACTGACGAAGCCTTATAAGGCAGAAATAGCTATCTGAGTCTCCCAGAGAGCAACGCAGAGTTGCAGTTTGTTAGCAGAGGAGGAGCTCTGAGGTTGGTGAATGAGATTTCACACAGTCAGAGCTGCAGAACAACCTAGCTTACGTAGGTAAAACCTGGCTAGAAAGAATATGCACATAAAAGCCTACGAAAAACAGAAAAAGACATATATATATATATATATATATATATATATATATATATATATATATATATATATATATATATATATATATATATATATATATATATATTCTTACTCTTTGTAGGATTTATGTGTGTTTTTTTCTTTTAGCCAGGTTTTTCCTACGTAACCAAGGTTTTTCTGCAGCCCTAGCTCAGTGGAGTCACATCCACTCGATTCTGGGTTTTTTTCCTTCTGGCAGCCAGCAAGCCCTTGCTGCCTGGTGAGAGACTTATATAGATCTATTTCTGGCTTGTTAACCATCATTATTAAGCCACACCCACATCTCATGTATCCTCCCTGTAAAGGTACAATGTCTATTTTCTTACTCTTCATAGGATTTATGTGTGTTTTTTCTTTCAGCCAGGTTTTTCCTACGTAACCAAGGTTTTTCTGCAGCCCTAGTTCAGTGGAGGATGTGACTCCAGAATCGAGTGGATGTGACTCCACTGAGCTAGGGCTGCAGAAAAACCTTGGTTACGTAGGAAAAACCTGGCTAAAAGAAAAAACACACATAAATCCTATGAAGAGTAAGAAAATAGACATTGTACCTTTACAGGGAGGATACATGAGATGTGGGTGTGGCTTACTGATGATGGCTAACGAGCCAGAAATCAATCAATCAATCAATCAATTAATTAATTAATTAATTATATTTCTATACCGCCTTTCTCCCGTAGGACTCAAGGCGGTGTACAGTCAAGAAAAATATAGACACACAAAAATAGAAATAGATCTATATAAGTCTCTCACCAGGCAGCAAGGGCTTGCTGGCTACCAGAAGGAAAAAAGCCCAGAATCGAGTGGATGTGACTCCACTGAGCTAGGGCTGCAGAAAGACCTTGGTTACGAAGGAAAAACCTGGTTAAAAGAAAAAACATACACACACACACACACACACACACACACACACACACACACACAGGTTTGCTTTGATTTCTGTCAGTGCTTTAACTAAGGATATCACCAATATCTATGAAAATTGAACACAAATAAAACATATATACAATTCTGTTAACACTTCACAGAGATCAGGAAACATTTTTTTCTATAAATTATGAGCCAATTTTACACAACATACTTTTAAACCACTAACAAATGAACAGAATAACATACAATAAAACAATAAATTAAAAATGAGATTAATTTATATACTACTTCAAAAAAGATTCCTTTATCACTTTCAATTTTTTTCTGGGCAGACCATAGCTTATTTAAATTCATGCTTCAGAATGGGCAACAAGAGATACATTCATATGGACATAGTTAAAGGGAAGAATTAACATTTGGTGCAGCTTTATCATATTTGTCACACATTGCTAATGCACAGGTACAGTAAAAAAGGGTTGCCATGTACATACACATCAGCAGAGGCATTTACCTGGTATAGAAGTACCAACAGGCAGTCCTTGACTTACAATAATTCATTAAGCAACTGTTTGAAATTACAATATCATTGAATAGTGATTACAATTAGAATCCCCTTCCCAACTGGCGCTTCTTGCACACCCTCACTTAACTGCATCACTTAGTACTGGAAATTTCAGTCCCAATTGAGGTTGTAACTTTAGGACTCCCTGTACAGCAACTTCCAGGAAGGTTATGCACTGTACGCCACCTAGAGTTGCTCTTGATGGTGATGCATGAAGTATAAATTTAATAAATAAATATTCTATATGAAGAGTTTTAGATTATTTTTACCATTGTTGATGAAATTAATACCTTCCTAAAAATATCTTCAGTCTTCCCCAACCACTTTCATATACCACTGATTCCTATTTTCACGTAACTGTATTGAGAATTGTGGTGCTATAGCAGGCTTATGCAACTTAAATGTCCAAATATAACTGAATATATCCCATTACCATTTTGTCTGCTAAGGAAGTGGATTTAGGACTAGTTGTATATTCCAAAGTGGAGTCCAATCTCCTCATAGGAAATACAACTGTCAGAACAATCCTATATATCAAGCATCTAAACTTCAATATTCAGAAAAGGAACAAACACAATACCAAAAATGAAAAATTAAATCTGTGTCAATTTCCCATGTAATGGAATCAGCCAGACTCAACGAAATAATACAATTTGTTTCTTCATCATTTAACTTATGGTTTATCATAGTTTCGTAAATCATAGTACCTTATCTTTTTAAAACTACTGTTTTATATATATATATATATATATATTTCATTTTGTAAGTACAAAAAGAGAACAGTGTACTTTATGAGTTATACTCTGTCATATTGACAGGTGGGGCTGCTATTTACAATATGCAATAATAAATTAAATAGCTACTGAGTATATTTTGGATTGAAACTCTTAAATATTAAAATAGTTTTGTAGTGGCTGTTTGTATGCATGAGATGGCATTACAATGATAAATACAGTATTCTACTGCCAGTAGTAAACACGGAAATGTAAGCTTTGAAATTACACATCACATTTTGGAATTAGCAAACAAGAGCCACGTGACATGAATTTTAAGCATATTGTAATTTTGGATATAAGTTAGAGGGAGCAAGAAACTGAATTATTTTTAAATGCATATACATGAGCCTCTGGTTCTTTCATATATAAAACAAAACATTAAAGTACTTAATTAAAGTACTTTCAACATTAATATGTTGATGCAATCAATATCTACTTACTACTTATTAAGTTTGTCTATAATCCAGCACAGACAAACATGATTTTAAATACTCCAAAAACTGACAGAAGTATTTAATTTATTTAAATGATCTACCTCATGGCAATGACCCTTTTACAGCAATTTGCATTGGAGAATTAAAAATAACAACTCTGAAAGAGGAGGAGGAGGAGGAGACTATATCTAGGCACAACAATTCCACCCAAATAAGAGTCTTACCACTGTTCAAATGTAGAATTGATAATATTGAAACTAAAGTACCAAAAATACATCTAAATATAAACGTATTAGATTCAGCTTAGTGTACTCTAATATTATTTTGGATGAAATAAGGACATGCTGTGCACAGTGACATTAGAGTTTGCAATAAAACAAAAGCTTCACTAGGTAACAAACCTTTCTTCTCTTCACAACCTGTATCAGACTTCAAGGTATGACTGCTGCTGTGTAAGGAATCTTTTGAATCTTCATTTTCATCCAAAACCCCAGCAAAGCTGATCTTCCTCTCATACCTGTGTCGATCCATCTCAGGGTCCAAACGCAACCTGCAACTCTCCAGATCCTATAATAGTATATAAACATAAAAGTGTATGACAAGCAAGTGTATAAATAAAACAGGCCTTCAAGTTTTTGAACTTTTGAAGCAAGAAAGAGTTCAAATTGAGAAGGAAATGTAAATGTTGCATTAGACTTTATCCTACTGTTTTGCAATGAACCCAAGAAGGAAGTAGGCTAGACTGAAGATAATTGATTTTATAACTGGTTTTTATATGCTGCTCTTATAATTCTATTACAAAATATTTTTTGTAAGCCTGCGCCTGCCCGGCTCCCTTTCCCACAGCACTTGGCTCTTTCTTTCTCTTTCTTTCTTTCTTTCTTTCTTTCTTTCTTTCTTTCTTTCTTTCTTTCTTTCTTTCTTTCTTTCTTTTCTTTCTTTCTTTCTTGCAAAAAGTTTTTTTATTTTTTCCAAACATACAAGTTATTAATTATTAATTTAATTAAGAATTAAGGTGGGTAATAGAAGGGTAATTGTTTTGATTAAGTAAATTTGTGTTAATTTTTTAAAGATGGTATTAGTTGAATATGTGATATAAGATTTAGAAATAAGTGCTATGGCAAAATAGTATAGATAAAATTTTGTTAAAACTTTTGTTAAAAATTGAACAAAGTGATGACCAGATCAAAGCTCTGTTCCGAAAGGATGTAATTTGTATGTTTAGCACCTGGCTCTTTATTGAGGGGGGTGGTATGTGGGGCGGGGGAGAAACAAGACGCGTCTTGCTGTCTCTTCTGCCCCCCCACCCTTGCCAGGGCCCAGGGAGACGCGAGATGCGTGTCTTACCTGCCTTGTAGCTCTGTCACGTGTCTCACTGTTGTCTGCAGGCAAACACGTAGGGTAAAACCAAACTGCTTGTGAGTTCAAGAAGTTTGATTGCACTTGCAAGGTTTTTTTTACCCTACGTGTTTGCCTGCAGACAATGGCGAGACACGCAACGGAGCTGCAAGGCAGGTAAGACAGCTCCACACACCCCTTCTGCCCTTTCCCGCCGTCTCTTTGTCGAGGGGGATGGCAGGTAGGGCAGGGGAGAAGCGAGAGGCATGGAGCGTCTTGCCATCTCTTCTCCCCCTCTCGCCAGGCATGGAGGGCTTCCGGTCCCTGCCCAAATTGGATGTAATTTGGGCTTGGCAGGTGGGGAGGGGTGGGGCCGGGGAGACACGAGATGCATGTCTTACTTGCCTTGCAGCTCTGTCGCGTGTCTCAACATTGTCTGCAGGCAAACACGTTATAGGGTAAAACCAAACTTCTCACGAGTTCAAGAAGTTTGATTGAACTCGCGAGGTTTCTTTTACCCTACAACATATTTGCCTGCAGACAACGGCAAGATACGCGACGGAGCTACAAGGTAGGTAAGACACATTTCATGTCTCCCCAGTCCCACCCCTTCCCACTTGTCATCCCCAAATTGCATGCAATTGGGGCAGGGACAGGAAGCCCTGCTAGACCTGGTGAGAGGGGAAGAAGAAACAGCAAGAAGAGCAAGCCCTGTCTCCGCTTCATGCCTTTTGCTTCTCTCCCACCCCCCTCAATAAAGAGTCGGGCACTGTGGAAAAGTGAGCCAGGCAGGCACGGGCTTTGGGCATCTGGGGCTGCTGGGAGTTGCCCAGCGGAGAGGTGGGAGCAGGGTGGGAGTTTGCAAGGGATCACTTCCCCTTTGCCTTCTCTCTCTAAAGTGTTCCTCGGGTGCAGCCACTTCTGCAGCAGGAGATTCGCGCCTCGCGGCAGCCTTCCAAAAATTACCATAGCAGCAGCTATCCACAACTTGTTAATCCTTATTTCGTCTCAACCCATGTGGCCCAGTACGGTCACGATGAACTAAGGGTAAAAAACTTGTGGATAGCTGCTGCTATAGTACCCTTCAGAAGGCACATGGGGCGCATCGCTTGGCTTCCTGCTGCAGAAGTGGCCACAATCCATGGCGAAAATGGCCACGCTTGCTGGAGGGCTTATTTTTGGGGGAGGGCGTATATTTATGCCCACCCCAAAAATCAGTCTTGGCCTTATTTTCGGGACATATCCTATTTTCAGAGAAACACGGTATCAGTTTTCATTCCTCTTGCTTTCTACTATATACATTCCCCATTTTTCCCATCCTTTATTTTTCTACTATATACATTCCCCATTTTCCCCATCCTTTATTATCATTATCTTTATCATCCCTTTATTTTTAATTTTCTTCATTTACAATATTTTACACATTTGTCACCTTCTCTCCATCGTTTATTCACATTTACTTTCCCTAATCTCGAGCCACTCATACCACTTAGTCCATACTTGATAATATTCTGTATCTTCCTTTTATTTCTTTCATTAATTTATCCATCTCCGCACAGTCCAGGATTTTCTTAATTATTTCTTCCTCTGTTGAGATCTTTTCTCTTTTTCAGGACTGTGTGTAGACTATCCTTGCCACTGTAATTATATGCAGAATCAAATATCTAATTTCTTTGCTGTAAATTCTGTTCAATATCCCCAGTAAAAACCTTTCTGGTTTCCAATCCACATTATAGCCAATTACCTCTTCTATCCAACTTCTAATTTTATTTTTTCGTATTGGGACATGTTCACCAGAGATGATAATATGTTCCGGGGACTTTTTTATATTTCCAACAATTTGGAGAATTGTTCAGAGACATTTTAGCAAGTCGTACTGGTGTGAAGTACCATCTATAGAACATTTTTAATGTTCTACAGATAACATTTTTAACTAGTTTTCCTTGAATGCTGTTGAAAGAGTCAATTTAATGTTTATTTCCCATCATTTTTCCCATTTCTCCAATTCTATATTGTAGCCAAAATCATGGTATCTTTAGCTACCTCTTCTTCCATTTTTATACTTCAGTAGATATTGGTATATATTACTAATTAATTTTATCTTTGTTCCATGAATAATTTTATCTAATTCTTGCGGCTCCTTTCGTATTTCATATATCTTTTTATCTCTTACAAATTTAGATTGCACTTGTGCAAATGTCCACCAATCCATCACCCTACCAGTTTCTTGTTCCAATTCTTGTTTCGTTTTCAAATCTCCCTGATCATTTACCAATTCCTTATATCTAATTATCTTATTTTTCTCCAATAAATTTGGGTATATCAATGCTTCTGTTGGTGATAACCACATTGGGATTCTAGTATAGTGTTTTTGTTTTGTTTTTTTCCAAATCTGTAGCAATGCATTCCTGATCAAATGTGTTTGAAAATATTTATGTGATTTATATTTCTCATCCCACAGGAATGCATGCCACCCTGCTTGCAGATCATGGCCTTCTATTGTTAGTATTCTGTTATTTTTCAGCTCCATCCAGTCTTTTAATCATACTAAACTTGCCGCTTGGTGATAAATTTCCCATTCTGGTAACACCAATCCCCCTCTATTCTTGGTGTCTTGCAAAAGTTTTAATTTAATCCTGGGGTTTTTCCCTTGCCATATAAATTTGGAAATTAATTCATTTAATTCTTGAAAGAATGTTTTCTAAAATGTTTTTTTTTTAAAAAAACTAAAGAATATTAAGAATGGTTGGACCCATCCATCTTGAGAAATCTTTTTTTTTTCAAGATCTATGACCAAATCACTGGCTATTTTGGTTAGTATATTTTCACTCTGTCTCATCAATACATTCTTAAGCTACACAATTGGTTTTTTGTTTCCTGCCCTACCCAGACCTTCCCCACTTCTGTAACTTTACTCTTTTATACCCAGATCCATCCCTTCCTCTCACTTACCACAAGCGGTTCAGTACGTGGCCTGGGCATGTAGGGAAAGGTCTCTCGAAGAAAAGTGGTGATCTCTAGAAGAAGCTGACATGCTGCCATCTTCAAAGCAAAAGGACAACAGCATTTGGTGGGATTTACTGTACCTAAAAAAGAAAATATACATATGTTCTGTTACAAAAAAAAGAACAGGAAAGAAAAAAGATCATTCTAAAAAAATGGACACCACCAAACATAGTACATAATGCAAACTATGTATGGAACAATATGTTGTATGATTATTCTATTTGGGGGTGGGGGGGAGGGAAAGGTGACAGACACATTTGGCTACAGTATTGTTTCATATTCACTGTGATTTATGATACCTCTACAACAGCATCACTGCAATAATTTCAAAGATATGATTCTTATAAATGAAGTCTCCCTAAGAACTCTTTACCTCATAATTCAGAACTGTTTTACAATCTTACACTATTTTTCCATTATTTCCCCCTTTAACTAATGCACTCTCTAGAGATTCAGTTTGAGAGGAATAATAGTGTGTTTTATTTGGTGGCAGATTAATCCTAACTTTCCCCTGCTGCTCTCTATATTGTTAATTCTGCTACATGAAAGAAAAACAGCAACTGTTGTTTGTTTGAAAAATTATAGGGGAAAAAGCATGTGAAGTTACATGTCATATTTAGTTTCAGTCTTCATACATACTTGATACAATTATAGAATCTACATTTCTTTCCATCTTCTTTTTCTTCATCATTAATGGTATTAGTTGTCTCCTCTAAAGGCTAGACTACAGAAGAAGGAATTTAAGCAAATCCCAGTGAATCTCAAATCCCAGTGCAATTTCAAATACACTACTTGATAACAACGTGATCAAGAAGATGAAAGTTGCACAACTGAAAACATAATCAAAATTATTTCCTATAAAGCTTTCAACTGGAGCATATGAATGACTTGCACTGGGCTGTTCTTGCTGGTTTAAGGAGCTCTATAATGTCTCTCTGCATCTGCTCAATATGTCAATCCAGGTATTACAGAAGCCCCAAAGGAAAACAGAACCAAACTAGAATTCATTACCAAATTGCTTCTCACTAATATTTGTAACTAACTATAAATCTAAAGTGTACAGTTGTAGATGAAAACACTCTAGAAAACAGATTAAAGAATAGAGGGGGGAAAAACTGGAGTTCAGAGTATGAAGATTAGTTTAGCTGATTAATTGCACATATCTGTATTTCTTGGTATTCTTTCCTCAATAAATGCACTTCTACACTGTAATTATTATTACAGTGTAATAATTATTCACTGTAAATATTTTCACCTTAGAGAAATATGAAATGGAAACAACCATAGTAGGTTTCACCAAATTTGCTACTTTCAAGTTTGAACTTTGAAACCATGAATTGAGAGGGAAGGAATTGCAAATTCTTCATAGATCTAGATAATACAGAGTTAAATTTTTTCAACATTCTCTCAGAGTCATCCTTGAATTGTATAACAAACTAGGACAAGCTATAATTCATTCTAGATAAAGTCTTTACTAAAACTGTGATTAAGTATAATTAATAGTTACAAATATTAGTGAGAAGCAATTTGGTAATGAATTCTAGTTTGGTTCTGTTTTCTTTTGGGGCTTCTGTAATACCTGGATTGACCCATGCTGCATTGTTTTATAAGAAGTGCAACAGGACATGATGATACTGTATATCTTAATAGCAAGTGAGCCAATTCTCTATACCTTTTAACTATCAAAATAAAATTATGAAATGTTACAGAATTTTTGAATGACAGAATTAAAATACAGACACACATGTGTTATATATTGGAGTCCCATTCCTCTCTGATTTACAAATTCTTCTTTCTCTAATTCCTTCACTATAAAGCACTTTCCTAATCCCATTAACTCTGCAGTAAGGTATAGAAAGTCCTTATACATGTACATGTATACATATGCATTTTTTCTTATTTATTTATTTATTTAGCCACATAACTAGCAGAACAATTCTAGACAACTGACAGAGATAAAAAGGTTCAGGCTGTATATGAGCAAGGTTAACAACCAATATATTGCCAGGCCTTGGTAACTGAAATAAGATGCCCACAATCTGTTCTATCCAAATATTAGATGGCTTAGATGGTCTTAGAACTTATATTTACAGAGTAAATCCAACAAAATCACAAGAAACTCTAATGGATAGCATGCTTAGAGGGGAAGCATGCTTAGAGGGGAAGCATTACAAATAGACACACATATAAATCAATGTATCACAGTAGACAAACATGTAGATGATATTTTGAAACATTTTTGTTCTGTTAGACTGACCTACATTTTGTTGACACAATTGTAGTGTCATGTTCTACTTGTCTATGCTGATTTATAAAAGTGTTAACATACAGTCTTCTTGCCATTTTAAATAATTGTGTGATACTAATTGCTACATTGCATAATATTAAAGCATAGATTTCCTTAACCACCTGACCTGCAGATGTGTTCGTCTACAATAGCATAGTTACCAATCAAGATAGCCAATTAATTCCTTAATTAATTTAAGGAGTGGGTGGCTTACAAGGTTGAACGCTGGGCTGACAATTGACAGCCCTGTGTTTGATACCCATTGCTCAGGGTGAGCTCCCATTTCATACACCAACTCCGCTAGTAGATAAATGGGTACCACTTTAGTGGCAACTTCATGGGGATGCAAATGGAGCCCCCACCTGGGTGTGCCCCGGGAATGTCACCAGAAAATCCTTTCACCACAAAAGCACTTTGGTGTTTCTGACATGGAAGTATTAGTAACTTCTTATTGTGAGTTCTGAATGTGATAGTCCCCCATTTTGAAGTGTAGATGACTAGGAAAGGTTTTTCTAGAATCTGTTTACCATTTTTTTAAAAAAAGAAAAACTTCCACAGATGAATATTTTACCTCTAATTTAAATCTTTTCATTTAGCCTGCTTTCTAGTTTTCCATTTAACAGGTGGATACTATCTAAAAGAACTCCCTTTCTTTACAAGTTCTGGTGGATTTAGAGGACAATAGAATGGCTAGCAGAAGCATAAGTCATGCACAGCACTTTTTTTAAAAAAACCCTGAAACCCTCACAAACCTGGGGCATATTTTCTCATGACAGGCAAACATTTAAGGGAGAAAATGGGTAGTTTAAGGCTTTGTGAAATCTCACCTCTGCACTATTCGGATTAATGCAGTATAATCTAACCCATTTAATTCTACACTGAGCTGGCCTTTAAGGATCATTCAGAAATTTAAACTGATTTAGTATGCTATGGCTCATGGAGTAATGGCCACTCCAAGATCTGCACATCACACTTCCATTTCAAAAATTACACTGGGAGCTGCTCAGTTTCCCAAGTGCAATTCATGTGCTGTAGTTATCTTTAAAAATCTGACATGACCTGGTTAAGATCCATGACCTGGACTTAAGACTGTGTGCTCAGAAATAAATCTGTTAGTCTGGTAAGAGTGGCCCTAATGAAAGTCCCTGTCCCGTCCCCGCCCCCCACCCGAATACCCATAGCAATGCATACTTCATGGTGGTGCTTCTTTTCTGGAATGTCTTGCCCATATATACAAAATACCTCCTCCCTAATGAGTTTTTGTAAAGAAGTAAAAATTTGGTACCAGTAGAAACCATTTTGGGGATGTTAGAATTTAGTATCTATCCATGTTGATCAATACTATTGTTTTTTTTATTTTATTACTATTATTATAAATTTTTAGGTTTTGCTTTATACACTGCTCTGAGCACAGACTTTTTAAAAATAAATTTAAAAAACAAAAATGGATCATATTGGAAACTGAAATTTCAGGTCTGTATTCTCAGTCCCCAGTAAACTGTCAGTGCAGATTCAAGTAGATCGGTAGTAGGTTTCAATTTCTGTCGCTACCAGTTCACTCGTGGGCTTGCGTACTCACATGTGCGCGACGCTTCTGCGCATGCACAGAGATATCCAGAGCCTCCCGCTGCCGCCACTACTGGTTCACCCAATCCGGGGCGAACCAGTAGCAACCCACCACTGAAGTAGATGTCTACACTATCCAAGTTATAAATTTGCCTAGGTTCTACTGAGCTACTGGAAGTAATTATGGGATGCAGATGAGAAGATGCACCCCACTAGGTCCATAAGATTCTGCAGGTGGCTATATTTTTATTTATATAAAAGGCAACACATCTGATTATTTCTTCCCCCTCTCATTTTTTAATGCACCAAACTATTATATAATGCATTAGAGCAAGATTCAGATAGTCAAAGAAGAAGAAGAAAAGAAGAAATGTGGTGAAACACTGTGGTTAGAAAGGGAACCAAAAAAAGAAATTTTTAAAAGAAAAAGGAAAGAAAAAGAAAAAAGAATAAGTGTTCCTAAAGGAGAGGTTCTTACAAGTGGGGGTTCTTGTAGTAAAGGGAGTCTCCTTACTGTCATCTAAAAAGTCTTCTTCCTCATCCTCCTTTCTCAGCCTCCTCTTGGTCTCCTCATCATAAATGAGGCCCAGCAGATTGGCCGGACTCTCACTCTCAGAATGGCAAAGTTCATTGAGACGGACTCCAATTGCCTGCCAAAAGTATAGAATTAAGAAAGGGTCATAAAGGTTTCTTAAAAAAGAAAATCTTAATTGTGATGTTGACATTTGCAAATAAAGACCTCTTTTGTATTCATGTTGTTTATATATGTCATTAAAAAAAGATCTGGGAAAAATACCACAATAAAGTAGAGCTTTTATATAATACTTTACAATATTCAAAGTGCTTCAATATCTAGCATCCTGTTGTGATCCTTTCCTTTTTTATATATCAGGTATAATAATTTTTATTAAAATTTACAGATCCAAAGATAAAAACTAATACAGACTAAGAAAAATCTAAAAAGTAAAGAGAAAAATAAAAAGTGCAAGAAGGAAAAAAGGGGGGAAATATATGAAGAAATGGTTTCCTGCTTCAATCAAGACAAGTATAAACAGTTTCAGAAACTTATCAAATCTGATACAGCAATATAAGACTTCTTCCTATATCTCATCTCTTACCTATAAACAATTTTTAAAGCTTTGTTATTCATAGCTGTAAGCAAAAATCCATTAAGAGTTAAACCAACTTTATATTCCTTTATTTTTAACACAGTAATTTATCACTTTTTCTGAAAATACCACAGTAGTTCTCTTTTTTCCACATCTTATCTATAAACAAATGTTTAAAGCCTCCTCATTAAAGAAAAATCTATTAAAAGCTACCAGAAACAATATATACTTTTGTCCCTGATCAAATAATCCAATTTTGTATTCCTTCCCTTTGCTTTTAAGAATCTTGATTTTTAATCCCTTTAAATAGTGTCCCCAAAGTTTCTTTCTTTTCATTTTTTTTCTTTGTCTCTTCTCAGGAACTCCTTTGTAAGTGTAACACATCTCTTTCGTAAATCTACAATAAGAATCCAAATCTGTTTTTTCTTTGTACATTCCTTTTAATTATTAAGACAACAGCTGTTTCATTTATAAATCCAATATAACATCTTTCTCCACGTTTTGTACCTGTCATTTTAAAATCCACATTAGAGTCAGCCTCACTTTTTATCCAATAAAAGCTGTTCCTCTTCTACATCATCTTTTAAATTCATTTTTAGGATAGCAGTAGGTGATTTGGATGCTGGGAAATATTTACTGAGCTTTTTGAAGATTCAGAAGGCAAATTAAATTAAACACTAAAATTTTATAGGAACTGTACACTGAAAAGTGGATTTGAAAGACTTGAAGGAACAAAAGAAGAGAAGATAAATAAGACTTTAAAACCTGGACAATTGGGAAGGTGTAAATTAGAAACTATAACACAAACTAATAGAAAATCTGGGAACTTGGTGGAATAATTTTGGGATTGACCAAATATTCTTAATATGTGATTTTTTTTCCCTGGAGTTTTCAGATATTGAGATATTGGGACATTAGAGGACATTAATTTGTTACAAAATGACCCAGCAGAAGACGATAAAGTTCTATGAAGAAATGCTAGAAATAGCGACAAAGAATTATAAGAAGTTGATGGGAATATTTAAAGATAAATATGTGAAAGTAGAAGTCTCTCAACAAATGGTGGGGGGAAATGAATATAATATACAGAAGTTAGCTGAGAAATTAGGAGTAGTGGAAGGGACGAAGCAAACTAAAATACAAAAAGATAAAAATAAGTTAAAAGCAGATAAAAATACTGAAAAGATAGCAATAATAAGTAATAAAAATCAAATAGACAATACTCTAAGAGCTTATAACAGAATAGAGAAGGAAAAAAAGAAAGATCTTTCAAAAATAATGAAAGGGTCAGGGATGGGTATTCAAAAGATGCAGCAGAAGGAGATACAGGATAAGACAGAGGGAACAATTAGTCTGTGCAAAAATGCTAGAAAGATATATAGGATTCCAAGAGAGAAACATAAAAGAATCACTAAAAAATCAATAAATGATGAAATTCTAAAAAGGCTGAGAGATGATGGATAGAGATATCTGGTGGCTCAGCAGACTGATAGCATTGTGATTAACACCAGCTGTCTGCAATTAATGTAAGTTTGAATCTCACCAGGCTCAAGGTTGACTCAGCCTTCCATCCTTTCTAAGGTAGGTAAATTGAGGACCCAGTTTGTGGGGGCAATAATCTGATTTTGTATAAATATACAAAAGTATGAAGGCTATTGCTTAACACATTGTAAGCCGCCCTGAGTCTCCGGAGAAGGGCGACATATAAATCAAATTTTTTAAAAAATATTTTGCAATATAGTAACAATAGAAATAAGTGGAAAGCTTAAACTGGGAAAATAGTAGTATATATAGAGACATATAATGGAATTTATTATAAATACAGATACATTAAGATTAGTAGGTGGAAGACTAGGAGTAGGCATATCTAAAGGTATTATTATGATCAACAAAATGTAAAAAATATATTGGAAAATATAGTTTTCAAGGACTATAAATTCAGGGGACTTAGAGATATAATCTTGGGACTGATTAAATTTTATTGACAATTGGTTTTATTGGTATTTATAGAAAGTTGAGATATTGAAAATGTGGTGGAACACGGAATTATAAATTGGGAAAATATTAGTATAATATCGATCAATACATAAAAGAATATATTATAATTATAATGAGCACATTAAGGCTAGAAATTGGAAGATAATTCCAATTTTTATTGGAAGATAAAAATTCTGTATATGTACTTGTATTATTACTGTGAGCACTATGTGAAAAATATGTCAACCCTGTCATTACATTGTCCACAAAAAATGTTGATTGTTAAAGAAAAACTGTAAATAAAACATATACAAAAAAACCAAAACCATTTTAAGTCTGCCTTTGCTTCCCTGAACATCCACATTTTTGGTAATCCTTTCCTCAGCCCTGTATATTGGATAAATGTTATTGTCCCCAATGAAAAATGGCCTGCTTAAGGCAAAAGCAATGACCAAACATTTGCATTGCATTTTTAATTAACTCTAGTTACTTTTGACAGTAACTCGTAACTCTATGAATAACTTACTAAATAAAACAGAAAATTCAGTTTGTTTCATTGCTGTGGAGAGGCCATAAAAACAAAACATTTAGAATGACATTTAGAATCTTGTTGCTTTCTAATAGTAGAAAAACCTGGAAAAGAGCCTGAGCCACTGATCTTTTTTTATTATTATTATTATTAAAGAGTTTTACAAAACAAAAAACATTTTTACAAGAAAAACATAAACTGTATGCCATCTTTCCATATATGGATTGTACAATCATATTTACAAATTAACAACCTCTTTAAAAAGAAACAGTTACGTAAACTCCAAGAACCTCTCCAGATTCTTTACACATGTTTTCCCTTCCCTCTTCCCCCCTCCTAACCCAACCCTCCCCCCTCGACTTCCCAGAGCAAATATAGGATATAGCATCTAACAAACATATATAAAAAAAAAGAAAAAAAACTTTAACTTTAAAGTTTAACTTTAACTCCCCTTGTTCATATCTAAATATAACTATTTAAACCAAGCCACTGATCTTAACTGATCACTTTTCATGCAGAAAAGTGGAATCATTTAAGTAACCTTGTTAGGCTACCTAAAATGTTTGTCTAACAAAACTGTAAGAAGATAGATTAGTATAAATCAGAAAGCCCATGGATTATTCAGAACAGAACTTTGATATTGCTGACTGGTAAGAAAAGGAGGGAGGGAAGGTGAGAGGAAGAACTCAAACTTACTTCCCCCCACTGGTAGAAGAGCTTGGCTGCACTCCACTGTAACTTCTGGTTTCGTTTATTTCCCACGATTGGAGAGCGCCCACGAGAAAGGCCTTTCTTAGTAATATTCACATGATGCCCCTTCATCCATTCTGGCCAGTTGCCCCGGTTGCAGCGGTGCACAAAGCGAGCACATTCCAAGAAAAGGGCCGCCCTCGCAACCACTGGTGCCTCCTAAAATGCATTACCAGAATATCCTTAAAATGAAAGTTAGCAGGTTGAAAAAAGCAGTGTAAAGACTCAGGGGGTCAGATTTTATTTTTATTTTAATAAAAAAAAGTACAATGCTGTTTCAAGCAAATGTAAATGAAGCAAATATCATAGATGACTTAGACCTATCAGGCTTTTTATCAGTTAATAAGGGCAGGCTCCTTTGGCACTTAAGGTTTAAAATGTATTGATATGAGGTACATCTAAAACTGTAAAAGACAATGTGTTATGAGACAAGGCTTTTTCAAGAAAAAAAATATTTTCTAAAACAATAATTAGCATTCCAAGAGATATTAAAGGACAGGATACTAAAAATATACTAAAATGTTTACACTATTTTTATACTAAATATGAATGAGATTGCTACAAATAAATCAAGGAAAAGAGTAAAAACAAATAAATTCTTCAAATTTTAATATATTTGTTTGTAAGAAACATGAGAATCTATAAAAATGAGAATTTCACAAACTATTCCTGTCATCTAAACATTTTTGTAGGGATTTAGCTCTAATACGTGTAGTATTTCAGACTCACATCTGGGCTACCACTTATTTATTTTTATTTATTTATTGAATTTATATTGCCGCCTATTCGCCCATGGCGACTCAAGGTGGCTTACAGAATATAAAACCACATTTAAAACAATAAAACTAATAAAAAGAATCAAACCTTGATATTGAAATATTAGACGAGTTCATTCCAATGTTATACCAATTCATAATTTGTCAGAACAACAAAAGCTACTTCCCTTCCTTCCTTCCTTTATTACAGAGGGTCTAATCTGCCTGCTGAAAGTTAATTTGTAATATCTCATGTCTGCATTTATTTATTAATTAAAGGTAATGTGAAAATTAATTTGCATTTTCAAATGCATATATATACAGTTTTGTACATACTTTCCAAAACATATATTTTCAAATAATATTTCAGTTATAATCAGCTTTGGAACATTATTTCCACCACTATGCACATTTCAGCATGATTTTTTGTTCCTGTTCATAAAGCAAAAACAACAACAACAAACAATCTGGAAAAATGTTGTTATTAAAATATTTCACATTCTATTTTGTGTATAGTTCTGGGAAACACAAATTAGGTAACTTCAGATTAAACTGTAAACTGGAGGATTTTTCTCCAATCTCTATAATTTTTTTTTTAATTTGCACAAATCGAATTTGCAAGTAAATCTATATTGATAAATAGTGGAGCTCAATTCAAACTATGGCACGGACAAGGCAATACATAATTACACAGCACACATGGGGAGAAGAGGAATCTAGGGTTTTTCACATCACATCAAACAATCACATAAACCCATTTCATATATGTACAGTACTCATTGTGCTGCAGCTCTTTGTTACTTAAGCCAAACAACATGATGCCAGATTTGCCTGCTTTCATACATACTGTATATCCAACTGAGCCCTGCATTTTTATGTAGCTATTACCAAGTGGGAATCAGTATTATTTAATTAATACATGAACTCACACTGTAAATAATCATTAAATTTATTTTTTTCCACTAAGCTTCCCTGATTGACATACAAATTTCCTTCTTCCCTCCAAAAAAAGCTGATCCCCGCCGCCCCGCCCCCCATCTTGTTTCATGTTAACTAATTTCACTGGAGCAAACAAGGGCAAATACAAAAGATTCTTTTCTCTTATACCTCCTTAGCTGCAGTAAGACGAAGAGTGAATTTAATGTTTATATTTTTATAAATATAAAATTAATTATTGTTTATATTTACTCTTCTATTATGTTATGCAACCCGAAGAGGCCATTATACCTACAATTCTGTGTTGAGCCAGCCCATATTAGCTCACCAATTGAATCTGCAACTACTAATGTTTATGCATTTAAAAGTTTAAGTAATGTGGAATTTTAAAATTAAATGGAGAAAATGAATCTGAACTCTGAATGCAAATCTATCTCCCACAGATCCAAAGTGGACTGTGAGGGAGTCATGTCTGCTTTTTCTAACAATTGAGAGGTAGGCACATCTGTTCAATTGAACATAGTTTTGAATGGAATGCTTGGCTATTCTCTATAATTCTAAAGGCAACATCAGCCCTCAGACCAGGGGTGGGTTCTAAATTTTTTTACTACTAGTTCTGTGGGCATGGCTTATTTTGTGGGCGTGGCTTGATGGTCATGTGACAATTCTTTAAGATTTAGCAGAGGTACTGATCTACCAGGCTTTTAACTGCTTGCAGAGCTGTACCAGTCCACTCATTTGTTTTTGGAGGCACCGGTCTACCCATTTATTTTTGCAGGCACCGGTCTACTCATTTGTTTTTGGAGGCACTGGTCTACCACCACACTGCCTTTTAACACTGATCAGCTGTAGGGCAGCCCTTTGAAGCCCCGCAGCAAGAGTTTAAACAGTTTTTTTCCTTCTAGCTGATCAGCTGGGACTCAGGAGGCAGCAATAGATTGGGGGGTGGGGTCAAATAAAAGGTACAAATAATGCAGGGGGTGGTGGGTGGGGGGACAGGGGAGTTGGGGGCAGAACCGATTCGGTGATGTCATATCGTCACCACTACCGGCTCGGTGGAACTGGGCTGAATCGGGAGGAACCCACCACTGCCTCAGTTCTTTATTGCAAGAGCTATTTCACCTACATCTAATGCCTCAAGCCTTATCTCAATTGAGGATCCATGATATAGCTTTCTGTTGTCTCAAATTTATATGAAACAAATGTTATCCACATTATACTTAGAGTCAACATGCTGAATCTCAGAACATTATGCAAAGGCATTGCAGTAGCTTACCTTATGCCCAGAGCAATCTGAAGAAGCAGCAAGAGAAAGATGAAGATGTTTGACAGAATGGATAAGGATGAATTCACACCACAGAGAAACACATCACAAATGAAGAGAAATGAATTAGCCACAAGTTGCATAGCTGAAAAGAACCATAAGATACCACTTTCATTGTCCACAGAAACAAAGCAATGCATGGGTGCAAAATTCAAAATAAGATGCACATTTTCCTCATAATTTGTTTATATAGCTGCCTCCTGCTGCTATTACAGTATTTGTACAATGTAGTTTAAAGATGGTGAAAATAACAATAACAACATAAAAATCACCATTTTCTTTGACAGCTTCATATAATGGCAAAATGTTTCTGAATAATGAATTGAACATGTAGATCAAAGGATAGAAAAAAACTTCAAAATTTAGGGAGGGGGGAAGAGTTGATTGTCATTAGGAAAGTTAAAGTTAATTTGCAATTCATGCTTCAGAATATGTGGGCTTATATAGTTCCTGAGAGAATTGTAGCATTCATTGGAGTTAATGAGAATCAGCTTGGAATGAAACAAGCAGCCTTCCGGGTGGATATAGGAATCCCACAGAAAGTGCTTACAGAGAAAACACAAGGACTTGGGCTCTGGGAAACAGATATTTTGTCTCCCTATGTAACATGTTCCCTTGAAAGCCAGGAGGTCTGAATTCCTCCTGCTGACATTTCCTAGGTATATGCATAAGAATGGAACCTCTTATTATATGGAACCTCTTATTCTGCATTGCAGAAAGAAAGAACAAACATAATGTGACCAGGGATACCAATATCCCAGAAGTGGTATTGTTCATAAGGATTTCACTTAAGCACTAGCCCTCTTGTAAGATGTCACCTGTACATGCAAGGAGAGGGATTAGACATGTAGATCTCCCCTTGCCCCTCACAAATAATTGCTATTGTTTCTTCATAGAGTGGGTGGTTGAACCAATGAGGCTCCTATTGATGAACATTCTCCTAGGCACTGAAAAACAAGGTTCTAAATCAGAAAAAAATATTCTCTAAGAAAAATATAAAGTAATCAAAAATGTGGGTCGGGAGGTTTTCATACCAGGAGACTTGCAGAGGGTTTCCTTGGTGAATCTTCTGGAAACTCTTCTATAGATATTGGTGTGCTTTTTTTTTTTTAATGGCTGTCCACATGTAAAGACAACATCAAATTAAGGCAGAGAAAGAGAGAAGGAAAGTCTAGTTGTTTTCCTCAAACGAAGGGACTGAATGTCCAGAGAATTCACAATTGTCCAGAGAATATGGTGAATCTATGACAAGTGTCAAAGATGACACGCCACCCAACAACTACTCTAGAAAGCATGCCTCATTCTCGCATGATTTTTGAAGGCTGTGAAGGCTGCAGGAGAATGGGCTGTGCTCTTGCATAATCTCTGGAGCCTTTGAAAATTGACGAGAATGGGGTATGCTTTTGTGTAGTTTTTGGAGATTACACAGTTCCCCTTCAAGAACAAAGGCCTCATTTGATCCAGAAGCGCCTCTGGTGGGCCGCAGAGGCCTGTCAACAGAAAGAGAAGACTGCCTGAAGATAAATGGTCTACAGCAGATCCTGAGGTTCATGTGCCTCAGGGAGATATTTATTTGTTCGTTTGTTTGTTTGTTTATTTGTTTATTAGCCTATCTTTCTAAATAACTCAAGTTAGGGAATATCATACCTAATATTCCTCCCTCCTCCTATTTTCCTGAAACAACCATCCTGTGACTGGCTCAAGGTCAGCCAGCTACCTTTCATGCCTAAAGTGGGACTAGAATTCACCCTCTCCCGTTTTCTAGTCTGGTGCCTTAACCAAAATGTCCCAGAATACTCTGAGGCAAGCTTTTTGAGTAGCAGTACTGGTTTTAGGCCTCAACTTCAGGCCCAGCCTCCAATGCTGCTATTCAGGATGGCCTAAATTAGGGGGTGGGGTGTGGGATAGGGGGAGAGAGATAGAGAATGGTTTCTCTTTTGTTTAGCGGGAAGGGTTGTGACATGCCAGCATGTCTATATTACTACTCTATACTACAGCCTCCAATATTTACTGCAACGTCTTGAGATGTGAGATTACTGGTACAATTACACAGAAGACAATAAAAGCACAGTCAGGAGGAATGGGGGTACAAAAGAGAAAATCCATACCTTATTTTCCCAATGTCTTCCCAAATGAACTAAATTTAACTATAATAGAACTTGAGAAATAAGTCAAAAAGTATCCCTGAGGAACTACTGACTTGAGGATCCTAGTGATTGGGAACATGTCTGCATAGGTAGAATTACTTACAAAAATATATCATGCAACACCAAAGGTTTTAAACATCAAAATTCTATGTTAAATGGCAATCACTGTAAAATCAGCAATTGGGGAGGAGCATTAATGGTGGATGAGATGAGAGAATAGCAAAAAGTAGCTTGCACAATGATTCGTTCGATTCCAATCTATGCGGGATATGGATTATTTAGTCTTTGGATCTACAAATCCCAGGCTTTAAATAACTCATAAAGCAGAATATAGTGAAGACTTCCTCAAATTGCTATCCCTTTACCTTCCAGAGAATAACTTGAGGCTCATAGCTATGGTTTGTGTTAATTATTGATAACATCAACTGAACTCTGTGGAATTACTGTAGTCAGAGTTATAAATTACATAAGTGTATAAGAGGCTTAATAAATTGAGTTGTGACAAGTGGAGCTTGGATAAGAAAAGAATTGTTTTCATTAGGCACAGCATAAATCCAAATAAAATGAAAGACATAATTACAGATGGATAAAAAATAATTTATTAGTCATTGTGCTTAGCATTAGTATTCCTATCCTTTTCTAGTTGTTTTCTCTCTCCCAGCAGTTACCATACTCCAGCACAAGCCAGAGTCTTCAGTATTACAAACAGAATGAGTGCATAGAGACTTACAAGATCAAGAGCAGCTGCAAGAATAGAAGCATCAGGGATTGTTCCTGGTTCACAGCAGTTTAAGAGAAATTGAAACCGCTTCATGCCTTGTCGAATGGCTCCCAAATTCACCACGTTCTTGCATTTGTTTCCCTCTTGGTTGGAAGCCAGATGATCTTCATAAGTCTGGCAACCTTAAAAGAAAATCCAAAAGGGAGGATGGGAGAGAGGGGAAAGAGAAAGCCCCCATGGATGTTTAAACATTCATTGGGTCTACTGACAATTCTGAAGCAAATGTCTCCTATTGATCTGCCCTGTCCTTGAGCATCAAGCGTGACAGAATGAGAGAGGCATATATTCAGAGTATCTATGACTGCAACAAACTCTATGAAGTCTTTAGGACATGATATTTTCCTCTCATCTAGTAGCAGAAAAAATGGGTAAGGTTTATGCAAAAGTGCATTGGACCAAAGTTCATCACAGTGGGTAAAAATACTGGTTTTAAAACTTTCCACAAATGAATTATGTTTAATCTACTCTTGGGACATTGTGCTTAGTGAATGAGAGAAGTGAATGAGAGAAGTGTTGCTAAATGTACAGGAAGTTCACAGGTTATCAAGAAGAGGTATTATGAGGATGTTCAAAGAAGTTGCATGTTGTGGTCAGGAGTCAGCTTGAAACCTGAGCCCATATTCTCTGGATTTATGAATGGTCATGATTATGTCACCTTTGAAGATAACCTAAATTGCATGGCTGGTATTAAAATGAGGAACGGCATGTACCAAACTTAAGATCCTTTATGGAAAAACAGAAGACATGCATAATTAATAAATATATCTGGATGGCACAATCGTAACTGATCATTATAACAGAGAAATGATTTAATGCTTAAGAAAATAGCTTCACTTTGTGTAAAAGTTTGCACTTATTAAATTCAACTTTTTGACTAGTCAGAATATTTTAAAACAGAAAGATCCATCTCAGGAAGCATGAGGGAATAAGACAAAGTCACAACAAACCATCACACATATAAAACAGAAAAGAAAAATATTAACAAAAGCTAATATCCATGTTCAGTGATGAGTCAAAATTTGTAATCTATAAAAAGAACTCAAATTGGGTAAGTCTTGTTTTCTGTGTTATTTCCTGTATAACTGATTCATACAATCATAAAACTAGAAAAGGCAACCTTCCTGTTCAATACAGGAATCAAAATGTAAGCATTCCAGGCAGATAGCCATTCTCTATTTAAAAACATTGAATGCTATAATATCTCCCTCAATAATCTTTTCTGATTTATTGTTAATTCCTTCCAACTTTATATTATTTGCACATCTAATAAAAGCTTCTTCTCCTTTATCATTAATGAAAGTATAAAAAGTAGAGGACTGATCTTTGCAGCAGCTCATCACTTTTTAATCTGACAAAGGACAATAGACACTTTGAATACAGTTTTCAAGAGAACTATGTATCCATGTCATTATCATTTTATTCAGGTCATGCTTGTGATACATCTTCAGGTGGTTACATCCTCAGTACTTTATCAAATGCTTTGCTGAAAGCATTTGATAAATGCTTTGCTCAAAGTAAATTTTAACTATAGATTTCCACAATATTTTAAGAAGGCTGCTTAATTTCTGTTTAAAATGAAATAAAATTTGTATGGCAAGATTTGTTCTTGACAAACATATGCTTATTTCTAGTAATTACTGCATTGGTTTCAAGATGCTTGTGGATTGATATGCTCTACAATCTTCCCAGGCATTTATGTTAAATTTTTTGTAATATTCCCCTTCCCCCTTTGTGAAAATGTGGACATTTGTTTTTCTTCAATCATCTAGCACTTCATCAGTTCTCCAGAACTGGGTTTGGCCAAATCATCAGCAATTCATTCAGTTAGTGCAGCCACCTACAGCACGAAACCTGCCCACTTTAGTTTACAGTAAAGGCCTTCCTTCCTTCCTTCCTTCCTTCCTTCCTTCCTTCCTTCCTTCCTTCCTTCCCTCCCTCCCTCCCTCCCTCCCTCCCTCCATCTCTCCTCCCGCTCTCTTTATTACCCAAGTTCAACTTCTTTCTTTATTTGTCAGAAAATTTGTTAGGGACTCCACCTCAAACTCCTCCAAGTGAACTTCCTAACAAGGGTTATCTGCAGGGTAGGTTCAAAAAAGTCAAGATGTCAGCCATAGTGTTGCAATGGAAGCATCAATACTTTTGTACATGCAACACACATAAAAAAGCAGAACATCAATTGCACTTTTGTGGTGAACATCTTGAATTTTGGCCATAGCCCTGTTCCCTAGCTTAACTTCCTCAATCGGCTGACTCTCTGAAAGCAGTCAGCTTTATACTCCCTCTACAGTCTTTTTACCTAAAAGGAAGAAGACAGCCAATTACCCACAATGGCAGTAATTCAGGAAATGACTTTTTCATCCCTCATAGTTCAGCAAAAATATGAATCAGAGCATATAGTTTCATTCTTCTCTTTTTTTTCAATTTTATTTCAGTTCCATTTCTACTAGTTCTACCCGTTGCTCACTCAATGAATGATGTGGCAACTCATTCCTGGGGTTGCTTGGTTTTTTTCAGTTTTCTGTACTATAATTACTGTACTTATGAGCTAACATTTCAGTAAAATTGAGTAAGAGTACCATGTTTTTTGGACTATAAGACACTCTGGATTATAAAACGCACATTAGCTTTAGAGGAGGAAAACAAGAGAAAAAAATCTGCCTCTGCATCCCAGCATCCATCCAGTATTCTTCTGGCTAACGTCCTCACCGCCAGAGCCCATTCACTGCAGCCTGTTTGCCGCCTCTATGGCTGGTTCACCACCGCTGCAGCCTTTCACCACCGCTGCAGCCTGTTCACCACGGCCCATTCGCTGTGGCCTATTCACCGCCACCCGCTCGCCATGGCCCATTCGCCACCGCCCATTCACAGATGCCCATTTACAGACGCCCATTTACAGACGCCCATTCGCCGCAATCAATGGCAAACAGGTGGTGGCAAATGGGCCATGGCGATAGGTGGTGGCGGTCCCCGCTGCCTAGAACAGCTGATCGGTGCTGTACCAACCCCACCCCCCGAGCAATATTTGCTCTATAAGATGCATAGACATTTCCATCCACTTTTGGGGTGGGGAAAGTGTGTTTTATAGTCCAAAAAATATGGTAATTTCATTTTATAATCAAGGCTGCAGTCCTGGGGTTACTCATATTCTGCCATGCTGAGCTGAACTTAACCTAAGAAAGTTTGCATAGTATATGTATTCCCTCTACATTTTATTTTAAAACAAGTTACTCCTTGGCACATCAGTAAGATCTTTATATTGCATGCTATTGAGTTGTGAACTAAAACTATCCATTAACTCCTATTATCACATATTGTCACATAATCAAAAGCCAAACAAAGTGGTATTTTCATCACTATTGGATAAGCCGGTTCATGTTAAAAACTGACAGTTTTTGTACAATGTAAAAAATTCAATGAAATAAAAGTTGAAATAAAAACATTTCTATTTGAAATTATATCTCAAATTGAAATACGAGGTCTGTTACATCATATCCTGCAGTCATGCTTGACTTTAACAAAGTAATCATGATATGAATTATAATATGCATTCATTCCCTGCCTAAAAACCACCTAACATTTTTCATTGAAACTGCAAAAATATTCAAATCTCATTGCTTATAATAGCATTAGGATGTGCTATTAAATTGTGGGGAAAAAAGTAAATTATTCTACTGGGTACCTGTATGGAAAGATACCCAGAAATAGCTGTAATTAGAAAGAGCCCAAATACTTCTATTAACATATTAAGATATACTAATAATCATATGTCATATGTCTTCATCTGAAACATCATTTTCTTTATATAGAAAGGCATTTTATGATGGAGCAATGACTAAATGAGGTAGTGACATCACTTCCATGTTTAATGAAGCATAAGCAATATGTAATGTTGGGTTATGTAAAGTTCTGTGAAAAAGACAACTAAATCCATTGGGATGCTTTGTCCCTTTTTCAATGCAAAAACAGGAAAATAACAAGATGCAAGGTTGTTTCTTTGGTAACGAGAAGCTCGAATATGCATATCTGAAATATTTGAAAGCAGTTAAGACCTAACCTTCTTTAGAGGCAAAAACTTGTTTCCTTAAAAATAACAAAGTAATCAGTCATATTTGTCATATAATTGTTCTCAATGTCACTCATAATTTTGCTAGGAATGAAGGACCGCATCTCTATAAGAAATGGCATGAAGACACAAGACAAGCAAACACAGAAGAAAAGAGATAATTAAAACACATTTGTACAGGGTTTTCCATTTCATCAGTGCTGAATTTTACTGAAAATATAGATGATCAATAATGGGGAATAAAAGCTGGTGGGCACATCCAACATTTCACATCAAGGAGTTAAGTGAAATATTAGTATACTATGTTTGAACCAGATAATCTGTTTCAAATTTCATATTTTCCAAATGATGGATTTGATTTCTTGAAAGGTCAATTTTGCCTTATCTAAATGCATTGGCCCATATATGCTTTTCCTTCTTGGCTAGAATTGAATGAAAATAAAAAATGACATAAGAAGAAATGAAAAAAGTAATGGCTACAAAATATATAAAGCCGTAGAATATAAAATTGGGTCCAGAAAATATGTTTTTAAAAGTAAAGGGTGAAATAAAGAAAGATGAAAATAATAATTTAAAAAAAGGAACAAAGAAAAAGTTTAAAGTTTTAAAAAAGGACTGAAGAAACAGAACCCTGATTTCTAACCATCTTTTTCTTCTGTGTGATGAAGCCTGGATGGATGTCTTCGGCAGGTGCGCCATTTACCAAGACGCTTGAAGAAATTATCCTCTTCTTCACGCCCATTTTCCATGCCACTTCCAGGCCCACCTTCTGCTAGCTTCACTGCACTAGTAAATTTCACCTAAATGTTAAAAGAAACATCATTTCATTGTTTTCATTGCTGATATAAACGTAACATTTTAAAATATCCTTTTTAATAAATATTCACCTTTATTAGTTATATTTTAAATACCATATCTCCATAAAGAGAACCATGTTGAGGGAATCACAGTTGAATAAGCAGGAAACAGGAACAAAATAACCTATCTTCCTTCCTTCCCCTCCCTCCCTCCTCTCTCCTTAGTGCTTAATATGTCTATTCTTCTACCTCATGACTTCTAAGGAAAACCAGTCACTGAAGAGAGAGATAAGCGGTGGGCTAAGAAAGTTGGTTAGTGGCCTCATTTTCTCTGCCTGTAGAAATACTTTATGAGCTCCATTATTTTTTGAATTACTTTATTGCTTTGCTTGTTCAGAAAAATCCTCATTCAGGAAGAAAGTTTTAGTTTCTAGTAAAGCAAAGTTTAGGTCCAATAAAACAATAAAACCTATAAACCCATGTTTTCCTTTTTTGGGTTCCTTGCAGTTTACAATAATCTGGCAATGTGAAGAATAATGATGGGAAATTAAAATGCTTGAGAAATGCAACTGAAGATGTAGCTCAATTCCAACCATTTAACCATGTTTAAAGCCTTCTGCACAAATTTTTAGATGTGGTAGTTCCACTCTCCTTTTTTCAGCCCTCCTCTTTCTCCACATTTTTTATTTTCTTCGGTTTAGTTTGGTTTTGATGAGAAATTTTGTTTTAAAATTATTTGTTCTTGTACCAAATTCTTTTAGCTCTAGAACCTACAGTAAGAGTCAAAACTCTAAAGTCCAGTTAACTTCTGTTAACTTTGTTTTTGTCCCTGGGTGATATCCTCTCTGATGCTCAATAACTTGAAGCTTTCACATATTTTAAATTGGCATTTAAAAGCAGAAAATTGAATTTGTGCCCACAGTATTTTCCAATTAGACCTGACAAATTGGGAAGAGAAGTTGTTTGTGTCCCTATTATTCTGGAGTATATAATCAATTGGGCTATATATTTTTCCCTTTCCAATCTATTTTAGGCCCATGGCCCAATTTTATTTGCATGCAAACATCACAGATATATAGCAACCTATTGCTCTTTTCTATTTTCCAGACTATTTCCTAGTCTGTGGCCTTTTCAAATCTCTTTTATAGGATAATTAAAATAGCATTGGAGTGGCAGGGGCTTGATATTCTCACTGATTTGTTTTTGTTTTGTTATACTTAGCCACTTAATAATAGGTTTGTACATGTTGTATGTATGTTAAAAATAGAAGTCTGCAGTTGGCTGGTTGGTTGAGTTATTTTTCCCCCTTCAAAAGGAAGTGTTCTTCCCTTTGTTGAAATGTATTGTGCAGCTCTACTGAGAGTATGACACAAATTTGGAAACAATTCTTCTGCTCTCCTTGTTGTATTGATGAGTCTGTGTATGTGTATGTGAAAGAAGACGTGAAAAAGGAGAAATGAAAGTAAAAGCTTGCATGGTCCTAGTAATTTCTTTAAAATGGAAGACAGATAATACTTGTAAGAGTCCACAGATTTAGAAACAATATGCAGTGACAATTTCAGTCCAGGAAGAAAGAAATATACTGTAGATGTTGAAGATATAGGTATGGATAGACAGAAAAATAAACATGCACATTCATTATTAGATAGCTTTTAATTTTTTTAAAAAAGAATGATGATAGAAAGGTTAGATATTTACCCTGGAGCTCTGCCTGATGAAAGAGAGACGATCCACAGAGCTAATATCCAGAAGATCTTCTACACCATCTGCCAGACCAGAAATTGATGAACGTTTCAGCCAGTTCCCTGTAGTACAGAAAGCATAGGTGTGAATATCTTTCTGAGTAGTTAAATAATCTACATCTCTCATTACTGGTACTAAGGACTCAATTCCTAACATCTAAACAAAATATTTGGAGTCATATAAAGGAACATGGGGAAAAATTAAAAGACACAGAATAGCATGACAAAGTATCTTCATGTAAAAGGCTCCCTGTGTGGAGAGAATTAATAGAGATCCATGTTCAAGTCTGCCCACAACTATGGAATCTGGTTGGATGACTTTGGGCCAATCTCTGTCGCTTTCATTGCTGAAGTTATGGGATTAAAGAAGAAAATAAATCCCTCCATCCTCCTGGAGAAAAAGCACAGCTAACAAACCAATAATTCAATGACCTAGTGGGAGTTTGAGTTTCTTTCTCAGGGAGATCCGTCTGGAGCGGGAGCGGGAGCGCCTCTCTGTGGTCGTTCCTGAGTGTGCAGTTGTGCATTCGGAAGTGTCTGGCTCCGACTGGCTGCTGGTATCGCTAGCTGCACTCTGAGATTTAAACATTTTCCGCCAGAAATCCTTGCGGCCTAAGGCTGCTCCTTGCATTTGTTCATCACTGTGAAGGAATTACATGGCTGGTAAAACTTAGCAAAATGAAAAAAAAAATTAAAAAATAGGGCAGTATCTTTCTCTCTTCTAATCCTGCCCTGTGCCCTGGATACTGGAAGTTGTTTGGCTAATTTTAGAAGAGGGAATAAGCCATAAACCTATCATCATAAAAGCAATATACTAAAAATATCAATGATTGGATTTTGTGACCCTTGTAAAGTAGGACAGTAAGCACTAGGATAATAGTATATAATATTTCTAATAAAGTAATAATCTTTATGTAGTAAATTAGGAAGGTGTTGAGATGGTGAATTTGATTTGCCTAAGGCTAGGCAGAATAAAATATTCTCTTACTGCTAGCAGTGCAGAGAGAAGAAGCTGTTGAGAAACAACTTCCATATAATTATTATGTGAACCTTTTTCTCTCAGCTAGCAAGCTAATTTTTACCTTGCTACAATTAAAACGAGGAAACCAGCTAATTCAAGTCTGAATAGTGTTGTTTTTGCTTTTTAAATTATGTTTGTATATAATCTGTTGATTAAAATACAATTTATTTATCAATTTACTTACTGCTCAGGAGTTTGTATTGGACGGCCTGAGATATAGCCACGACATTCATCAGGACCAGAAGACAGCTGTCCTTTATCAATAACAACACTTCCTACTTCAGATCTACAAGGACAAAGCTACTAGTCAGAGGAACAATAACATATTGTATTTATTCCTATTTAGCTTCCCTATATTATTTTTAAAAGTATTTCTAAAACAGAAAGATGAGGTAAATTTTCTACTCCTCCTCCTCCTATCAATACTTCATATAAAAAAGCAGTCAAGGGCATGAAAATATACCAATATTATCTAATTTGTAAATGTGCCTATTTAATGTAAATTCAGGAATGCTTCTCATTAAGTTAAATAGGATTCAATTAGCTTGTAATTATATGGGACTAAATATGTATAGGATTCCATTACAAAAAAGGATAGAGTTAACCACAATTTTCAGACATATTATTTTTTAAAAAATTGTGTGTTCTATCAAATTGGAATTTCTCTCCACATGGACAGATATATGGTAAAAAGGGCATGCTGCAGTAAATGCATCTTGACTCTAGCTTAGTAAATGCTTAAGAATATACATACATATCTATATCTATATCTATCTATCTATCTATCTATCTATCTATCTATCTATCTATCTCTATCTATCTATCTATCTATCTATATAACACTATATATATATATATATATATATATATATATATATATATATATATATATAACACTATATATATATTTAACACTATATATATATAAAACACTATATATATATACTTTAGCATTTACTAAGCTAGAGTCAAGATGCATTTACTGCAGCATGCCCTTTTTACCATATATCTGTCCATGTGAAGAGAAATTCCAATTTGATAGAACACACAATTTTTTAAAAAATAATCTGTCTGAAAATTGTATGTGTGTACAGTTAATATTTCGGGTTTCTTCCCATGTAATTGTGAACATATCCCTAAAAGGGTAGAAGCGACCTTTCGACAGAATCTCATCTGCCATCATCAGGCTTATGTGAGGGGTCTTTTGCAGTAACCCTAACCCTTCACATAAGCCTGATGATGGCAGATGAGATTCTGTCGAAACGTCACGTCTACCCTTTTAGGGATATGTTCACAATTACACGGGAAGAAACCTGAAATATTAACACACATATATACCCGTGAAAATTTACATACATACATATATATATATATATATATATATATATATATATATATATATATACACACACACACACACACACACACACATACATACATACATATATTTTCTGAGGTTTTCGTGGGTGTTTGTATGTAGGTCTTTGGTTATTCAGGTTTTCTCCCGCGTAAAATTGGAAGTGTCTTGGTGACGTTTCGACGAAGTCTCATTCATCATCTTCAGGCTGGTGTTTTCGGCTTTGTGCTTCCAGGAGCAATGTGAGATCGCAGCTGTCTCTTCCTTTTAATTGCTAGTGGGGGTGTGAGCTGATTGGGTGGGAACTTGGCTGTGTTGTGATTGGGTGGAGGTGTGTTCTGATTGGTTAGGGGCTTGGCTGTGCTCTGATTGGATGGGGGGTTGCTTGTGCTCTGATTGGCTGGGGGTGTGTTCTGTTTGGGTGGGGGCTTGGTTGTGCTCAGCTTAGTCTGAGTTGCAGGGGGATTTGAGCTGGTGAGCTGCGTTGTTGTTGTTTGGCTTCGTGTTTGTGGCTGTGCGAGCTCTTCATGGTGGGTGTCAGTCTGCTTCATGTATGGATTGGAGGGGTTTAAAGTGGCTAATGATGCAGCTGCGGTCTGGCTTCTGGTCCTTGGTCGTGGCTCATTATCAGTGTGGGTTTGAGTCTGCTTTCTGCGTGGATGTGTGGTGGTGACATCCTGTGTGGCTCTCGTGAGTGTGGATCTGGTGTCATTCGTCGTGTTAGGGACTCGTTTGTCAATAAGGGCGGGTTTCCAAATGGCTGGTAGGCGGGAGGTATCGTCTCATTTGTTCATGCTGTGTGGGTGTTTTTCTATCTCGATGGCTTCTCTGATTATTCTGTTGTTAAAGTTTCAGTTTTGGCGATAGTTCTGGTCTTTTTAAAGTCAATATCATGTCCTGTGGCTTTAAGGTGTTGGACCAGGGAAGAAGTTGGTTCCTCTTTTCTGACTGAGTTCTTGTGTTCTTCTATGCGTGCACTTATTCGTCTGTTGGTTTGTCCGATGTATGTGGTGGGGCAGGCGGTGCATGGGATTTCATATACTCCTTGATTTTCTAACTCAATTTTGTCTTTGGGGTTCTTTAGAATGGTGGATATTTTTCGGTTTGTGCAGAATGTTGTCTTGATGTTATGTTTGTGGAGGATTTTGCTTTTTCTGTCTGTGGTGCCTTTTATGTATGGGAGGAGGGCTTTGCTGTTTTCTTGTTCTCTGTCTTGGATTTTAGTGGGGGTTTCTTTTTGGATTAGGTTGGTGAACTTATTTCTTTGGAATCCATTGGATGTTAGTACGTTAGTGAGAGTGTGTAGTTCGGTTTTTAGGTGTTGTTCGTCAGCTAAGCGTTTTGTTCTGGAAATGAGTGTCTTGGCTACAGAGTTGATCTCATCTCTGAGTGAATCTCAGAGTTTCTCACATGGGAAAGAAAAACTGGACAACTTCCTCACACACCACAACAGCCTACACCCCAAAATACAGTTCACCATGGAAACAGAAGCGAACAACCAACTTCCCTTCCTGGATGTCTTAGTCTACAGAAAATCCAATGGCTCCCTAGGACACACTATCTACCAGAAGAAAACACACACAAACCGCTATCTGCACGCACTCTCACACCACCACCCTGCCCAGATCAACACGACGAATGACACCAGACCCACACTCACAAGAGCCACACAGGATGTCACCACCACACATCCACGCAGAAAGCAGACTCAAACCCACACTGATAATGAGCCAAGACCAAGGACCAGAAGCCAGACCGCAGCTGCATCATTAGCCACTTTAAACCCCTCCAATCCATACATGAAGCAGACTGACACCCACCATGAAGAGCTCGCACGGCCACAAACACGAAGCCAAACAACAACAACGCAGCTCACCAGCTCAAATCCCCCTGCAACTCAGACTAAGCTGAGCACAACCAAGTCCCCACCCAAACAGAACACACCCCCAGCCAATCAGAGCACAAGCAACCCCCCATCCAATCAGAGCACAGCCAAGCCCCTAACCAATCAGAACACACCTCCACCCAATCAGAACACAGCCAAGTTCCCACCCAATCAGCTCACACCCCCACTAGCAGTTAAAAGGAAGAGACAGCTGCGATCTCACATTGCTCCTGGAAGCACGAAGCCGAGAACACCAGCCTGAAGATGACGAATGAGACTTCGTCGAAACGTCGCCAAGACACTTCCAATTTTACGTATGAGAAGACCCGAATAACCAAAGACCTACATACAAACACCCGCGAAAACCTCAGAATATATATATATATATATATATATATATATATATATATATATATATATATATATATATATATATATATGTATTCTGAGGTTTTCGCGGGTGTTTACGGGTGTTTTGCAGGTGTTACGTGGGTGTTACGCGGGAGAAAACCCGAATAACCAAAGACCTACATATATATATGTATGTATGTATGTATGTATGTATGTATGTATGTATGTATTTATGTATGTATATACTAACATTATAGATAGAGACAGATAATAAATAGAATTAGTCTATATATATTAGGGCTAATTCCATAAGATAATGGAAAAAGAAAAAGTTGTGTATGAAACAGTTGTTAAGAAAAAAAATACTTCTTCCATGTTTAATTGGGAAAAAAGCCGAGAATGTCACCATCTCACTTGAATTAGTTAGCAAAGAAAGACTCCTGGCACATTGGTTTTTTTTCCAAGAGTATACTTTACTAAGAACAAAGTGGTTTCAGATTTTTGCAAGGCAGAATCTGTTGTCTTGGTGTGAAAACAATGCAATTAAGTTCCCCTTTTTTTTCTGGCCAGTCAATGTCCTATTATCACTCAATGTATTAGAAGTTCTCAGGTTGTTTTGGAAACAGTCCATTCACCATCTCCACATTCCTTTTGGCTGACCTTGTGCTGCTGGCTTTGTGCGACTCAGTATCAGGGCTGGCACAGCTTCATCCCCTCCCCCAAACCCAACCCATCCTTTCCTCACATTCCAAGCACTCACCTGATATTAAAAATATCAGGCTCGCAAGACCTGATGCAAAGCAAGAAGCAGAATTGCAGCCATGATAGAGAACATGGATCCATAACCATGCCATATTGACATGAAGCAGATCATCCCTCCTCATAGATAAATGACTGAGATGTCTACTTAATCCAGTATCCTATTCTCCTATGTTGTATAAAAATAATATTTTGTAGAATAGCTTTTCAGCTGAGTAACCCGAACGCAGTTCTTAACTATGCTTTAACCCTATACATTTGAATGAAATTAAAGGATATTTCTCTGCTATCTACAGTTTATGAATAACATAAGACCATCTTTGGGGAAGGGAGGATTTTTAGAGCAAATAGTATTAGTATGATTCATCTTCTCCCCAAAAGCAAGGCTGACAAGTCTGGGTAAGGCTGATCTTACTAGATTCAAGCATCTTAATGGCTTTTCCAGTCCAGATACATACTTTTTACTCCCTGGTGGTTTGGGTTCTTGTTCAGTATTTTCTTCTGTTTTTCTTCCTGGAATCAACTTTTCTGCACTGTCCAAAAGAGCACTAAGAGCTACTCTTCTGAAAACATTTCCATGAGCCTCCTTGATAAACTGTACCAATTGTCGGATGTCACAGTACAGACCCTGGAGCCAGCAGGATGTCATTTTGGGGGCGGGGAGGGGAAGGGGGAGAGAGTTTGTTAGGCTTCCAACATACAAACACTTTCTTTTTATGTTTTCTTAAGAGAATCAGTCTATGTTTCAGGCCTTCTGTTGCCATGAAATAAATTTCAGCAACAAATTTAATAGAAACTGCCTGAAAATGTTGAAAGGAAAGGTCGAAGAATTGCCATCTTGAACAACACAGTGATAACATTTTCAAGTCAAATTAATGACTAGATACAAATTCAAAGGGGATTTGCTTCTCTCATGTTCTACTGAACTGTGTGACATTTTCCAAAATTCACCTGCCAACATTTATTAATTAAAAAAAAATATTTTAAACAGTTTATATTTTATTTTTTCCACCCCTTTTTGAAAGAAGGTGGTACAATTCAACAATTTATATTGAGAATAGAAAAGCTAGTACTTAAAAACCTGTCATAATTGTGTGAAAAGGAAAGTTGCCCTTACCAGATTCTCAGGACTATGGAGCTCGTGCGTAGTAGAGGCACAACGAGTGATCAGAGATTTAAACATAGCACTGACAATAATGCCCTCAATACTTTGGGCTGTAGATTTGTTGTCCATGGTAGTAAAGTTATTTCCAAAACCAGCCTTGTCTACAAAATGCAAAATAAAACAGTTAAACTGCATGGTTAAATTTCAGAAAAACAGTAAGATATGCATTTGTAACACCTGAACTCAGCAATTCCTGATTTGCAATAGCATTCTCCATCCAGAAGAGGGATTTGTTACTTTGGAAAACCACATGGGGGCGGGGGGGGGGAGTACTCCAAAATGAACTTGGCAGTAAAAAAAAGGAGTGAAGACAAAGTGCCCATGTCTCATTCAATTAAAACAAACAAAAAGTTAAACACACACATTGCACATAAATTAATACATTTAGGCACACATCTGCAGGAAAGCTGAATGCTAAGGATGACAATCTATACTTACTGTCAGTAACTGGCTCCATGCAAAATCCTAGCAAAGCATGTAAAAAATCCACCACGTTGTTCAATGAATCTTTATTCACATAATCTCTCATTGTCTGACGAAACTGCATCTTATCCAGTTTATATAACTTTGTAAGGCAATTCTGAGCCTGTTAAGAAAGGTTTTAAGAATGTCAAGCTTAGGTTCTGGTGGTGATAATTACAGAGGACCATAGTGAATTCAACCTGTTAGTTCCTGAGTAATTAAAAACAGTACCCAATGAACTTCACAAAATAACTAGAGAGGATTTAAATAATTGTCTTCCTATTTTTATTGATACAATGACTTACCTGGACCCAAAGCTTCCAGAGGAATAAAGGTTTCAGGATAATATGTAAGATACAAGTATTTAAAATTTAATACATGTGCACTACAATTTAGAAGACAAATGCATAGGCAGCTACTTAGCAACAAGGGTTAAGATAAGAAACTAGGCAAGGCTGCTAGACGCTACGGTATGCAATCAAGTTTTTTGTTTCACTTCGTTGTTATGGTAGGAGCTCTTCTGATTAGAGTGTACTGGAATCTCACTTATCTTTGAAGTGTCAGGTCCCCTTGATAACCTGACCTTTTCTCCTAGATCTAAAGGGCCTCTCTTTTGCTCTATCACTATTCACGTTATTCTAAACATTCATGCTTGATTTGAAGCTAAAAGGGTTTCTCTAACATAGATATGCTTTAAATACTAGAAATTTTTTCCATACCTGTCTTTCTATTATCAAAACCATAGCAACCAGTATATTGGTATATGACCAAAGACTGTACCCTAAGCACAGCTAACTACTGGAGAGCTATTAAAATCCATGGTATCCAAATATTATGGATTTAAAAGGGAAGAGATTTGGAAACAATTTTCCATCCTTCTGCAGTTTTATACCTGATGTCTCAGACGATCTCCAGAGAGTCCTCGGTGACCTTCTCCACAGCCATATGCACAGCCCAGAGACTTCACAATTTTTATCAGCATTGTCAGAGCCAGCCTATGAGTGCTTACTGGAGTATTTTCATCCTTAGCAGCACAACATTTGAAAAAACCAGAAAGACCAGAGAAAAAGCTATTCAGTTTATGATGAGAATCAGAAAAATAATATCAAACTGGTATATGCCAGTTTATCTATTATCAGAATAAAACTTACACAGAATTTTTTTCTATAAATGATAACATGAGACCATTAAGGCTTAAAGTTTTCTTTAAAGGAAACAGTTTTAATACTGGTAAACAAAAAGATCAGTTTTATGTGGATAGGTCTGATCAAAAGACTTTGAAACACAGAGAGAAGCAATTCAATTTATTGTTTACAATCTTAGAAGAAGTAAGAATACCCAATACAAATGTATTCCAGATCCAGCCTCTCCTTCTCACAAATGTCAACCAGATGGCTCTGGAAAGACCACCAAGAGGACATAAACGTAGTAACCTTGCAAAGTACACCTGTTTTCTACAAGAACCAGCTCTAGAAAGTCTTTGATCCTGGGTGTACTATTGTTACTGGTGGTCTAATCCATGTTTTCTTATCCGCCCTTAAAGCTGTCTATGTTGTTGGCCATCATGACATCTTGGAAAATTGAATAACAGTGTGCTACATGCACATATATTTCATGTGATCTCATTTTTCTCACCCTGAGGTTAAATTGGGTTATTCTGGATTGTAGAACTTTGAACGGCATACAGTATTCCACATATGTTAGATTTTGTAAGAATATAAATAAACAGTTTTGCTTTCAGATCCCTTCCTAATAAATTCCAACATGGAATTTGTCTTCTTCGTAGCAATTACTGATTAAGTTGGCATTTGTACTAATTATTCATCACATCACTAGATCTTTCCCAGTGAGGTGCCAGTAAGTGAAATCTGCATGCTTCACTCCATTTAAATGTAGATCCACAGAGGACTTCACATTGAGGGCAATTAATCAACCAGTTGCAATTCATGTATCAGCTTGCTGAAACTTTTATTTTACAAGATTACTGATCTGGTAGAACTCAGAATAATACGCAGTTTTTCAAAAGCAAGTATTTTTGCATTTGTTGTTTGTAACTCACAGTAAAGTTCTACAACTTTATTCATGCTAATACTAATAAAATATTGTTATTGCAAAAGGCATACAAATACTCAAGCCACCTTGAGTCTTCGGAGAAAGGCAGCATATAAGTTGAACAAATAAATAAATAAATAAATAAAATTTAACTAGAAGAAATTTTTCAAGTTAAGATGCGAGTGTAAGAGCATCCTTCTAATTTTTGCTTCAGGAAATTAAACCATAAGATCAAGATCTTACACTGCATGCCACATACACTGAAATGACTTGGATAATTCTTCTATATGCTCATCTATCCCATACTTAGTTTCAATCTTTACACATTCATGTGAATATCTGAACAGGGATATCATATGTCAAACCTCTGAAGGCAAACTGAGAAATAAAAACAAACCTTAATTCATAGCCTGGGATTTTAACAGTTTGCAAAACACAATATCAGAAGTTAAATCAGGCAATGGACTATCACATCAATATGGAAGTTTCTATAAAAATCTTTTCAGCATTTACATAATAGTATTGATTGGTAAAAAATGACCCTATGAGAGCTTCAACATACCTTGTCTTCCTTTTTATCATTCTTTTCAAAGGATCTTCCTCCACCTTCTCCCCCTCCTCCTCCTCCACCACCACTTCCTCCATCTCCTCCACCACTTCCTCCTCCTCCTCCAGCAGCACTTCCAACTCCTCCTCCACCTTCTCCACTGCCATCTCCTGTTCCAGTTATTGCAACAGTCCCAAATCCAGACACTGAGGTAGTCAAAGCCCCCTTGAGTTGAAAGGAAGTTTCACTTGGTCTCTTTTCATTGGTCTCATTCTCCTTATTCTCACTTTTCCTTCTGACCTTCTCCACACAGGGTACCACACCAAGCTGAAGCAGACATTCCACAATATTGAGGGCCACATCACAGATTCGGGAGCTGATGTCATGATTCAAGACCAAGTAAACTGCTTTAAGAACCACCTTGAAAGAAGAAATGTTAGATATTGCGGGCAACACTATATTCACTTATTGTTTGCAAAAACCTGACTGCAGGTCTCTAAAGAAATGGTCTAAATGTGATATCTTATAACAAGGGGACATGTTCAATTATAGCATAATAGCAGGTGAATGAAAATATGTGTGCACCATTTATATAAGCCACCCTAAGCGTGATCCAGATCAATTTTCTGGTAGCAGTGCTTTTTTAGCTGATCTACAACAAATCTGCCTTTGATAAAAAGTAGTTTGCTACTGAAACAATATAAAGCAAAAATAATGTTTCATAAAATTATAGATGTTCAAGTCCCTAGTCTGAAAGATGGCTAACTGCACACATCTAGCCACTTCCTTAGTTACTACAGGTAGTCCTCAACTTACAACCACAATTGAGCCTAAAATTTATGTTGCTAAGTGAGACATTTGTTAAGTGAGTTGTGCCCCATTTTACAATTTTTCTTGCCACATTTGTTAAGTAAATCATTGCAGTTGTTAAATTAGTATTACGGTGGCTAAATGAATCTGGTTTCCCCATTAACTTTGCTTGTCAGAAGTTTGCAAAGATCACATGACCCCAGAACACTGCATCCATCATAAATGTGAGTCAGTTGTCAAGTATCCAAATGTAAATCACATGACCATGGGGATGCTGAAAAATGGCCATAAGTCACTTTTTTCATTTGAACAGTCACTAAGCGAACTGTTGTAAATCAAGGATTACCTGTATTTCCATTGCCAAACTCTTACAGTATTTGCCTTTCTGAGTTTAGAGACTTTTATTCTGGAGCATACATTATGGGATAGTAGACCTCCTTTCAACTATTTGAACACTATTCTCATATTCATAGAACATCAGCATTAGAAGGCACCTTGGAGGTCTTCTAGTCCAAGCCCCTGTTGAGCAGGAGATCCTATACCATTTCATATAATTGACTATCCAGTCTCTTCTTAAAAGCCTGCAATGATGGAGCACCCACATCTTTTGAAGGCAAACTGTTCCACTGGTTGAGTGTTCTCATTGTCAGGAAATTTCTCCTTAGTTCTAGGTTGCTTCTCTCCTTGGTTAGTTTCATTACTTCTTGTCCTGCCTTCTGGCACTTTGGAAAATAAGTTGAACCCTTCTTCTTTGTGGCAGCCTTCAAATATTGGAACATTGTTATAATGTCAGCCCTATTCCTTCTTTTTACTAGACTAGACAAACCGAATTCCTGCAATTGTTTCCCATATGTTTTAGCCTCCAGCACCCCAATAATCTTTCTTGCTCTTTTCTATACTCTTTTCAGAGTCTCAACATGCTTTTTATATTGTGGCCCCCAAAACTGGATGCAGTATTCCAAGTGTGGTCTTATCAAGACATTATGAAGTGGAACTAATACTTCATGTGAACTTGATTCTACAGCTCTGTTAATGCAGCCTAGGATTGCATTGGCTTTTTTGGTGGCTGCAACACACTGCTGGCTTATATGCAAGTGTTTGTCTACTTGGATTCCAAGATCCCTCTCGCAGTTACTGCTGTTGAGCCACGTTTCACTTAATCTGTACTTGTACATTTGGTTTTTCTTGCCTAAGTGTAAAACCTTGCTTTTCTTTACATTGAATTTCATTTTGTTATATAGGGCCCAATGGTTAAGTCTGCCAAGATCTGGATCTCGAGCCTATCTTCTGGCATGTTTCCTGCCATCTTGGTAGTCATCTGCAAATGTGATAAATTTCCCTTCTATTCCCTCATCTAAATCTAAATATTCCCATATGGTTGTCTTTAGTTAAGAAGAACATATCCATTATGATTTTTGATCCAGGACTTTGGACCCAGTATGCAAAAGGCGCTTCAGAATACATGGGAATCCCAATGTAGCACATGTCAGCAACAGTATAAAGCAGCTGTTTTTCTTGGGATCTCCATAAACTTGCAATTGGTGTCATCCTAGGAAAGGATGCAGAACATATGTAGATGCTATGTTTGTGTTCTTATCCAGTCTGGTGTACTTTCTGGAGGCTGGGTCCAAAACACTGCACAGCTCTAATAGCAGGTACTTCAATCTCCATGTGAACCTTTGTAAAATTTGAACTCGTACAAGCTTCCATTCCCTGATTAGGTTTCTCCATCAATCTTGAATTGAAATTTTGCTCTTCCAACAAGCTCTTCATAATGACCTGATGGGATGCATATCCTGTTCTCAAAGAAGATGCCAAATAGGGTTCAATTGTTCTACTTTCTCTTTGTTAGTTTTTATCTTTATTGTCATCCCACTGAATAGCTGGTATAATTGGAAACATATATGAAAAAGTTTTTTTTTTAGCATAATTCATTACCCTTGATTTATTGTGATATTTTTTGTTTTGTTGCATCATCTTTTCAAATCAAGACTACTTTTATGTATTTTTGCATGATGATTGTCACCTTATATATCTCTCCCCTTGATTGTGCAACTGGTTTGGTTTCTTCTGCTGCCTTCCACTTTTTCCCCATCTGAAACTGTTTGTGACTGTACTTTTTGGGGAAGTTCTACTCATCTTTGGCTTATGTTCCCATTATTTTCTCCTGCTGCAGGAACCTAGTTATCATTGTTTTGATAACTGTTTGACAAGTTAGTGCTCTTAAAATCAAGAATGCTAGCATTCCATAATCATCCAAATGTTCCTATTGTTGTATTTCTATTCCATTTAGTATACCTAATAGGCTACAATTAAGTCAAATATAGTTGATACTCATGTTTTTCTCTGCCTTCTGAAGGAAAATATATTCAAGACAAGATGTTCCTAACACCTTTTATGCCAACATACACACGATATGTTGGCATACTTAACATCTTCCAGGTTTGACAGATATTCATCTGTATCCTAAGTATCTTGCCTCTCCTCTATCAATATCCTGAAAAAGATCAATGCTTAGCATTGTGTAGCTGGTTCCTAAAGGATACCAATAAATTAATGTAAAGTCTCTCTCACTGAAACGTATTCCTCCACTGTAATTAAAGGTTCTGCATGCATGGAAGTTTAGAAATTAGCCCCTTCCACTAAAACAGCAATTTTATTTGAGCATTTTCTGGAGTTTGAAAAGAATTCAACAAGATTTAAGCCTGCTGGTCACTCAGTGGCACTAAACTTTATACTTCTAAACTCACTGAGAAATGGGAAAATGAACTTCTTGATTTGCATTTTTAACCTACTCCATCCTTCAAGTGCAATGTGAGCAACAAAAATTTTAAGGCATAACACAGGATAAAATAAAATATGTGACAATATGCTATAGAAGATCATGTTTTCCATATAATATTTCCATTTTTAACTAGAACTTTCTATAGGACCCTGGTTTCAATATAATGCTGTATGAAATTCTTCTCACTGAGAATTGGTTATATATTTTACTTTACTATTAATTGGTGGAATGATCTTTATGCAGGGCTGAAATGGAACAAGACTGCATACTTAAGGAATTTTGATTTGCATCATACAATAACTAGCACAGAAATGAATATTGCTTTTTCTTGATCATTACCGAAAGATCCAGCATGCCATTCTTGTGGACAAAGTTGCTGGTCCCATCTATGTGATCTGTATCTTCCAGGCAACTATAGTTGATGCAAGAATCGGTCAGACTTCGAGGGAGATTGGCACATGCCAGGGGCTCATGGGGCATTTCTGGTATGGGCACCTGGTTGCAGAGCTTGCGCATGTGCTCACTGAAGAAATCAGCATAGCCCACATTGAAAGAGGCCAGAGTGGTATTGAAGGTGGCCACCGTGATGGTGGAAATTTGGGAACGTACTGCAAGAGAGCATCACAGATATTAGTTCATTGGACAGAGCACTTGATATGAAGGTGTAAGCCAATTCATTTAAGTGCAATGTTCAGCTCTGGAACATTACAACTATTGTTCACAACTAATTAAGTGTATAACCACCTATAAGGAGAACTAAATAGAGGAAAGAAAAATCTATTGGTCTATTTTGGAATCCTTGTCAGATTGGCAACATTTGGGGAAATATTAGTTGTTCATACAAACTTAAGAGTTCAAACAATATATCATCTTTATCTACAGTAATTCCTTCAACACTGCCCTCTTCTGATTTAATAAGAAGACTCATTTATAACGGGGATCTGATATAAACACACAAGTCCTGAAAAAAATCCTGGGTAACTCAAAAGTTTACTCTAATTCTAACTAGTTGTCATCTGGACTTCTTCAAGAACTACTGGTATGTGCTGGAAAAATCACTTGCTCATGTTTTTGAATATCACCTCACCATGGCTGTTGGAGTGATCTGGCAGGTCAGTAACCAAAGTATGATGGGAATGAGAATGCCGAGCACTCAGACTTTCCATCTCAGTAGCTGTATCAGAGCTGCCCCGTCTTGTAAATCTCCCTGGAGTAGGAAAAAAGACATGCATTGTGCTGTTAGTGCTGCAGCATCATTTTATTTTATTTTTATTTTTATGTATTTTGTTATTGTTTTATTTTGTTATTTCTTGCTATTCTATCACTTATTCAGGAATCATTTGCAAACTGCATAATATTTAAAATAAAAATAAAAAATATTATTAGGATTTACAGGGACTGTACTGTACCCTTGTGGACTGTCACAATACAAATTTCAGATCATTATAATGTCCACTGATTAAAGAGACTTTGAATGAGGCACAGGTCAGAAGTCAATTAGTTGAAGTGATGGGTTAAACAAAGTTGGCAAACTGGTTTATTCTGAATTGGGTTCAACAGGAGCCAGTTATAAATAATATGGGATTTTCCCCTTGTTCAGCCTGTTGCCAATCAGTGGGTAGGGGTGAAGGGTAGGAAAGGTTATTTGTCTTTGTATTCTTGCTCAAACATCAGCTGATTTTTTAAAAAATTCTAATGCATCAGTTTTATGGTTCATAGTGTTTGTTTTTGTTTTTGTTTTGGTGGGAAGTTATATACCTTATTTTATTTTCATGGATCATGATTCTTAAAAGTATTGGGGTGAGCAGCTTCAAAATCTGGAGATGTCCTGGAAATGGCAGCAAAACTTCAGTGAGGAGCATAGCCACTGCATTTGTTACTACAAAGGGTATGAATCAGTGATAAAGTGCTATAAAAAAATGAAAATGCCCCTTTCCTTTCATGTAAGATGAAGAGACCAAGAAAATGAGTATCTCAGTTGTAATGAAGTGTGATCATTAAGTGACTTAAGAGCTTTAGGAGTTTGATTAGAATGGATCAATGAGCTGGAAACAATCTGCTTCCATTGGGCAGAAAATAATTAATTCTCGAATAATTATCCAGACTAAGCAAACAACAGATATATAAGATTAAAAGAAAAATTTGCATAAGTAATAACATATAACAAATGGGATTCCTATAAGATTAAATTAATAAGTTATGTTGGGTGGCATTAAATGTTATAAATGGACTTTTAACTGCCTAATGAAATTTTCCTCCTTCTTCACTACTTTATTTCTCATTTCTCCTCCAGTCTGGAGGAGATAAACTCTGGTTTATTAGAAAAGTTACTTTGTCTTCAGTAAGGGCCTTTTATTCACCTAGAATAGTGGTTTGCCACCCTCCTCTCTCAATGCCACGCCTGTCTTCACCAATCCCAGAGAAGCTGCCAAAAGAGAATGTGCTTCGAGTAGGTGATACATCCAAATGGTCTTCATGGAGCAGGAAGGGCACTCCCATTCGACGTTGCCTTTTCTTCCCTGTGTGGTGGAAAGGAATAGAGCCCTTGCGTTCACGATCCTCCTTACGACTCTTGAACTGCAGGAAAAATGTAGAAGAAGTCTATGCAGGACAACTGAATTGCAGAAAGCATAAAAGAGTTTCTTTAACAGAGTTTCTTTAACAGTGAAATGGGTGGTATATAAATGTAATAAACAAAAAACAAATCTCTTCTCAGATGCTCAGATTCTTGAAAATAATCTGGAATTAATTTGCTTTTTCTTTGGGCCTATACTGTTTTATCTAATCAGAGTAAGGGCAGGCAACATTTAGATGACCAAAAACAGGCTTATATTTTTTTTCTAGAAGGCTGAAGATCCCACAGTATTAGGTTACCTCATAGTCATTAGCAATAGTAGGGTTGCCAGGTGTCCACTATTTGAGCAGACAGTCCACTTTTTTCACATTATGTTCACTATTTTTTTCCACAAAATAGTGGACATTTTTTTTATTCAAAAGCTTTATGATGAAATGGTACATAATCTAAAGCTGTACAGTCTAAGAGAATAAGGATAGGAGAATCGCATTTTGTCTTTTTTTTCATTAAGTTAGAATGAGACAAAGATCGAATGCTCATTGCAATAATCACATTTTACACAACAGCGCAAAAAATGCATTAAAGCAGTTATCTTTTGATATCGAAAATGTAGTGCTGAATGTTTTTGCTGAATTTTCGAATTCTGCGAAGAAACGAGAAGAGTTGAAATCATTTTTTGAGTTTTGCGAGTCAGAATTCCATGAAGTTTTGCGCCATGTTCCAACACGTTGGTTAAGTTTGTTTAAAGCGGTCGAAAGACTTCTTTTAAACTGGATACCTCTAAAATCGTATTTTATTTCTCTTGGATCTGATGAGTGCCATAAGTTTATCTGGAACCTTATTTCGGATCAGGAAAATGAACTCGCAAAGGACGATGAACCAACAATTTCAGAATTGTATTTATATTTCACGCACTTCTTCATGTCAATAATGCAAGACACCCTACTGAAGCTGGAAAGCAAGAAAATTCTCGCATATGATCTTCACATTATCATGTGTAAGCTGCGTGATTCTTTGCAAAAAAAATACGATGAGCAGTTTTTTGGAATGAAAGTTTTATTTGCCTTACGTAAAAACATTTGCCTGAGAATGCCGTGCAAAAGTTCAAGAAAGAAGCCATCAACGTGTATCAAAGAGCCATTGCGTACCTAGAAAAGTGGTATAATTTCACCAATTCAGTATATGAGATGCTAAGTTGTTTCAATCTAATTGATCGCAATAATCCTCCAACTTTAGAAGAAATGACGAACATCTGGTTATTATCACCATGGCGAGAAGAACTTCCACCCAACACTCTCTTCGATGAAATTTCTGCCTTAGAAGAAGTTTATGTTCATCTGCAGGGCGATTCATCCCTTGATAAGTGGACGTACATTTTCAAGAAAGAGCCAGCTCCAAGTTTACTGAAACTGTTCCAATATTGTGCATCAATTCCAGTATCAAATGCAAACGTTGAACGAATTTTCAGCGTCATGGGAAATTTGTGGACTGACGAACGTAACCAACTGCTTGTACCATCAGTTCGAAGTGAACTTTGTATATTTTTTAATATTTCTCAACATTGTACTGAAATTAAAGAATTATTCCTTAAACACAAAGAATTGATCAAAGCTGCGCAGTCAAATAAAAAATACACACGACAGCAAAGTAAAGTGTAATTTAATATTTTTCATATTATTATAATATATTTGATGTTTTGAATTTTAAGTAAAGTTTTGAAGTGATTATTTTAATACGTATTAAAATGTTTGTAAGAAAATATATAATTTAATTGTAATTTATTTATTTTTTTACTACTTAACTCCCCCCTCCTCCCGCTTGTCCGCTATTTTTTGGAAGCAGACCTGGCAACCCTAAGCAATACTGAGTTTCTCTGGAGCGTGGATACTTGTCATTACAAAAACCTATTTTATTTTCATGTTTTTTTCTACTTCAAAAGGACTGGATACAGTAGTAATCAGGGCATATGTGGCTACAGGTACTTCTGAGCTACAATTTTCCAGTCCTGATTTAAAGTAACTGAACTAGGAAAAAATGTACGTTACCTTAATAATAGAGTTACAAGTGAATTTTAGCTCATTAGAAATGGTTGGGTTTTAGACTGATGGAGAGTGGGTTTGGGATGCAAATGGTGTTGTAAAATACAGAAGTGACCATGGCATTGCAGTGGAATATATGCTTAGCATATAAGATGAAGCTGGTGCCAATAAAACTGGAAAATATTAGGCTATGTGCATCTGGAGTTTGATTCAAAAACTGGACCTGGTTATGAAGGTGTGAAATGAGTGCACCGAACCTTTAAAAAATAACAATTTCCTTGCAGTTGCTTTTGGTTTGGTTGTTTCATTAGATGGAAGTTTGTTCCATGGTTTCCCAGTAGGTTTTTTTTCAAAATGAAAAGCAATGTGTACACAGCTTGGTGTCCTCCTGAGCTTTAGGTAGAAGCCTGCCATCTTTTCTTGGACACAGACTATACTAGGCCATAGATCTTAATTGTACCCTACTATGAAAGGAGCAACAGCAAATATAAGGCTAAATCCAACTGCAATATTAGACCTCCATCTAGTAAAATGCAGTTAGTATGTCATTTAGGGATCATACATGGAATTTAAAACATTATAGTTTTACCTTTTTAAATATATTCATTCCCAAATCAGAGGAGAGATCGGGAACTGCTGGTCTCCTCAGGTTAGTTAGGGATACTTTGGCAAAAGCTTCGGTGCTTAATGATTTTTCTTCCTCATTACATTTCATTGTGAGATCCTACACTCCCCAAGAAAGACAAGAAAAAAAAAACAAGCATGTAAAAAGCATGACCTTTTTGTCAGCATTTGTTTCCTTCGGATAATAGAGAATTTGAACCTTGTGGTAATGCTTGAACTGTAATGTTTTGAATATGAATAAAAGTTTTTATTTAGTTTAGTCATATTCAAACATTTCCAGTGTTAGCTGTTTCCTATCATTACAGACATCCTTCTGTCCATATTTCAGTTTTCTCTCTATAATCTTGCAGTGTTCTCTAGAAAGAACAGAGAACAGTCTTCACTAGTTACTTTGGAATCCTCATATCAGATTTTGTTTCTTGAAAGACTTATTATTCTGTAGACTTCAAGATTTAGCTAAAGTTGTTGTTGTTCCTAAATATCTGCTTATTTGCACCACTATCTGCACCTCTCTCTCTCCCCCACTCTCTTCATTGATTCTCAAGTTTGATAATATAGAAAAATACTAATCAATACGTCCTCTGCTTGCTTATGATTATAATGATGTCCATGATCTTTTGTTTCTCACTTTATTTAGGTTCTTTTGGCATAAGCACCCCCAAAGTAAAGAGACATAAGCAATCTACAACAAGTAAAGTTCAGTATGTATATCTAGAACTTCAATGATAATAATGAGTACTTTGTTTATAGAATTAAACATGAACTTCAATCCTAACTTGCAACTGAACTTTTGACCAGGTGTTAATGTTTAAAACTGGAAATATTAGCCATCCAATTGCCTGATTTTACCTGTGTTTTGTGAGTATTGACTAATGAAGGAGTAGCAGCCACCATGGAACTACTGCGTGGCCTTGGCAATGGTGGGATTTCTGGGTCAAATGATTTCTCTGGCTTTTCTTCTAACATGTGGCGCAGCCGCTGGAGATAATACATCAAGGACCATTGTGTGCCTTCCTCAGACCAGTGTGGCTGAAGCAGGCATCGTAATACAGCAACATCAAAGTAAGTGGCATAGCGGGACCTTTGGCATGGTGGGATCACCAAAGACACTCTGTTACAAAGAGCAAAAAGAAGCACATTAATCCAATCAATTGAGGAATCAAGTAACAATCAAGATGTGGGCCCCCAAATAACAATCTGTTTCTTCATCCTGGATAGAGTTGTTAATATCAGCATGATCTTAACAGACAATCCCCAAATGTGGTAACCCATTATTTAGAAAAAAGGGAACACAAACTGATTAATATGAAATGTAGCTTTTATTCTAAGACTTAGGAGAGTGAAGAAGAATGAAAGGGGCCCAGCTGATCTTGACCATGAATTTTAAAACTCAGCATTGTTGGGAAAGTTTCAGAAGGAAGAAACAGCCTCTCTCTGGATTCCATGAAAACCTGCCCAATTCTTCTGTCATCTCCACTGGGCACACATTTCAGATTCTCCTTGATGTATGTGATAATTACATTAATTAAGTTTCAAATAGAAGGTCTTCATGATACTCTGGAAATTGCTAGGTTATAAATTGTGCTTAAAAACCAAGGGCCCAATCCCAACCAAAGGACTGGTCTTAAAATTACACATGAATATACTCTTCTTAGATTGCCAAAAAAATGTTGGCTTTTTTTGGAATTGTTGAATACACTCCCATGGATCATTGTTCAGGGATAAAATTCTACTGCAAAGGATTCATAAGATTGAATATAAACATGATCATATTGCCCAGACTTATAACAACATAAACTCATAATTTTTGAAAATGTACAATGCACAAAACACAAGAATTAAAACATGTTACACTAAAATGATAACATAATACAAGCAGCAGGCACCAGAGTATTTTAAATGATTTTAAACAACACGTGTATTTAAAATTAAATCAATAATTGAGTAAAATATGGACAAACAAAAATGGCCGAAAAGAGAATAAAATTATACCGGGAGAATCATTTCAGAGGTGAAATACAACCACTGAAAAGAGCCATTCCTGTATACTGATTACTCAGGATCTCAGCATTAGAAGGTGCCAGAATAGGCCTCAGAAATTTTTCCTGGGATTCACTGAGGACAATTGGGAAGAAGGCATTCCTTTAGATAACATGGTCCCAAGTTCAGAAGAGCTTTATAGATTAAAACCTGTTCCTTGATCTCAGGAACAGAACAACTCTGGGAGTCAGTGAAAATAAAATTGGCTTAGTTGTAGTCAGAATTTTTTACTTTTTTGTACTAATTTTCCAGATCATATTCAAGAGCAGAAACTGGACAACTAACTTTCAGGGATGCTTTTCTTGCAGTAAATAGGAGGCTAAGGTTTATGACCTTCCAATTGTAGGATTCTATTCTACAATTATCTTGCCTGTAGCAATAGATATGTGCATTTGTAAATGCAATTAGTTGTAGGCATTCCTTCTAAGCATGTGTGTTTGAAAACTGATTAATCATCCATATCTCTATAAAGTGTTTCATCAATTCAGTTGATGTTTCAATGGTGCATTAATGCTTCTCCTACCAGTTAATGGATTACTGCTTTCAACAGTTTATATATTTAATAAAAATATGTTAAATGTGAAATTATATATACTGTAAAATACATCTAATGAATTTTCTGCAAAAGCCTTGCTGAAATAAACATACCCTTTTGAGAGCATTTGTATTCTAACAAGGATCCTCTAACTGCTACCGTAATCTAGTTTGGTTTTGTCAGTTTTAACTGAAATTGCACACCTATATGAACCCCAATAATACCACAGGAAAATGATTCCAATTGTCAGGGACAGATACAATCTTTTAAACAAACCATATCCATATTTTAATATTTTTCCGATAATGGTATCTGTATTTTTATCATAATCATTTTTCAAAATGTTCACAGCATATATTACTTTTCATCAGGTTTATTGCTGACATTTGTAGTTTTACTCTAACATATTTCCATAGAATACTCCCTCAGGCATTCCTCCACTTCAATAATTTCATCACTTTATTTTCTTTTGAATTATGTTCACTCTGCTGGTGGCTCCTTGTTTAGGCCATTCATCCACTTACAAAACAATGCTTCATTCCCTACAAAACGAGTTTGCTTTTTTTCTGACTTTTTAAGCCTTAACCATTCTTTTCTCTGACTACATTTTCTGCTGTTACCCTTTCTCTTTACACAAGATACAATTTCTTTCTTTCATTCATTCTGCTTTTTGCAGATATATATAAGTTCAGTTTCTTTCATTTTACCATGCCACCAAACACGTTCATCCTTCTCATTAGCACCACATAATTATGGGGCACCCTGCTTCATTTTTTTTCACTCCATTCGAGGTAGCTTTCATGTCTTCTTTTTTTATTGCCTGCTTTCCAGTCATTCTGACAGGAGACAAACCTATCTTTTAATACTTTTATACAAATATATAAAATTATATTGTTGTAACCACAGACTTAACATACAGAACTCCCTGGAGTTTTCCTTTCACTTTTGTTTCTTCTAGTTTCTTCCTTTCCTTTATTTTTCATTTGCCTCCAAAATCCATTCTCAACACTGCAATAAAATTGTCTTCCACACATTTCCAAACCTCTGAACACTCTTGAATTCTTCATTAATTCTCTTGGTCATTCATCACAAACAATTTAGCCAATAATTATTTTAGTTTTATATCTCCTCTTCCTATATGTACTTAAAGAGCCTTGATAGTACAGTGGTCTACGCACCCTGTTATTAACACAGCTGCCTGCAATTTACTGCTGGTTCGAATCTCTCCAAGGCTCAAGGTTGACTCAGCCTTCCATCCTTTCTAAGGTAGGTGAAATGAGGACCCAGTTTGTGGGGGCAATAAGCTGACTTTGTATAAAAATATATACAAAAGTATGAAGGCTATTGCTTAACGCATTGTAAGCCGCCCTGAGTCTCCGGAGGAGGGTGGCATATAAATCAAATTAAAAAAAAAAAAAACACATACGACTTCCGGTTTGCTTCTTGCCGCCGCCAGACGATCCCTCGGGATCGCCAGCCCCATTGCCTGTAAAGAGCCGCCTTTACAACTGAAAGGCGGCTCAAAAAAACTCCATTTCCATGTGGAAATGGAGATAGAGCCAGCAGGGGCAGGTAGAGCTCTCTGCGTAGCCCCAAAAGTTTTCTTTTTACTTTTGGGGACGAAGCAGATGAGGCTCCCTATTTCCCTCGCAGTCGCTCCGGGCTTTGGGAGACCTCTGCTTTTGCAGAGCTAGGCAACAAGAACAAGCCTACAAAATTAACAGATTAATTAAAAAGGATGTGAGCTGGACCTGTGACCCTGAATCGCAAGTATTTCATTTATTTTATAACAGTTACTGAAGAAGGAAAAAAAGAATTTTTAAAAATGGCGACTGCCGAGGCTTGAGAAGGGGCTGAAAGGGAAAGTCCTTCCATTTTCTATTAAGCTACAAAGTAGCAGAATAATTACTTCAGGCTACAATTGAAGATAAAGCTTCACTTTTGTGTTTTCTTTTTCCTGGAGATCTGATATTGATCTTGGTTGGAAAGAAGTTTTTTTTTCTTCTTTGCTTCTCTTTTCTTTTTTAAAAAAGTTTGTCTGTGTGGAAACATGGCATTAAAACTTACAAAGCCAGACAAACAAGCAGTGGGGGGGGATTCCCCCATTAATAAATTATGTGAACAAGTTCTAAATCTCCAGTCTCAGAAAACTGATTTTAACATAATTGAATTTCTTTTGGAGGAGATTGTAAGAAGGGATGAGATTGTGAATCAGAACTTTGAAAAATTTAAGCAGGAAATTAAAGAATTAGTGCAATTAAAGTTTGATACTTTGGACCGAAAGATTATAAAAATGGGTAATGGTTTTACAGAATTTATGATCAAGTTGGATGCAAATACTAATTTATTAGAGTCTAAAATGGAAGAAATTGAGGACAATTTGGACAATAGAATACAAAAAATTGAAAATGATTTGACAAACACTCAAGACAATAGCTCAGAAGAAAAACTTAAAATGGAGGCTGATCAAAAGACTTGTAATGCAGAAAACATACAACAACGGATTGAAAGAGAAGTTTTAATGATGCAATATAATTTTACTGAATATGCGATTAGACTGAGAGGATTGCAGGAAAATAACAGAGATGATTTAAGGAAAATATCTTCGGAAATTCTGGCTGGGATCTTAAAGGTTCAACCTGAGGAAGTATTTTGTAGGATCGATAGAGTTTACAGAATAAATTCCTGGACTGCAAAGCAAAGGCAATTGCCTAGAGATGTGGTGATTTATTTTACAGATAAAGAAATAAGAAATAATATTGTGCAAAATTCCTTCAACTCTACTTTGCAATTGTTTGGAAGAAAGATTTGGATATACAAAGAGCTCCCGCCCAAGATGTTAACGGAAAGAAAGAAATTTGGTTTTCTGGTGACTGAACTTAAAAGAAGAAATATTCTATTCAGGTGGGATGCTCCAGTTGGTATAATATTGAGATATCAAGGAGAAAGATATCAATTAAATACTGTTGAAAAAGCGGAAGAATTTTATCAAAAAATTTTGAAAATGAACTCAACATCTTTATGTATAATACAGGATAAGCAGAAGGAGTTGGAAATAAAGGGAAAACATTGAATTATAGAGGCTGCTGTGGACAAATTGCCTTTGGATTCTTTAGACACCTCAGCTGGATTATCTACAAATATGAGAGAAGTGGCATCGGATTCTAATGTGATGATTCATCAAGTCACAGACAAGCATGGAAACCAATTAGCTGATACACAATTGATAAAAAAGAAATATGAGTCACAAAAGCAAAACCAACAAGATCAAGTCATAAAGCAGAATGAAAACCGATCAGTTGATATACAACTTGTAGAAAGGAAACTAGGATGGAGATCAAACCCACAAAAAGAAAAGAAAAAAAGAAATAGGTCTCACAAAAATAAAAATTTCTAAATTAAGCAACAGTGAAGCCAGTTATTTTTAAAAAATGAATGAATATATGAAAATATAGTTGAGGCGAAGTATTGGTTAACATTATCCTGAGGAGACTGATAGACCTCTGCAATGCCGTAATTTTGGGATGTGAAAAGAGCCTTAAATTGTTGGATTGGAATTATCTACTTTGGATTTCTTTTTTTTATTGATAAATGTACTATATTTATGTTGAGCTATAAGGCAAGAGAGCTATGCTGGGGCACGCAGAAGATCTGGTTGTTACCCATTATGATGATGGGAATTAATAATCCTGAAGAAAGCCACAATTATAGATATTATATGGAATATAATTATAATGTCACTCGGGTGGTTGTTTTCCTTGTTTATATATATATGAGGATATTCATTAGTGATGGGGGCAGATGATGACTGAGGATTTTGAACAACCTGTTGCAACCAGGATGCTATGTTACTCTAATATGGATGATGGACCCAACAATCCAGTGGAAAGATATCAAAGAAGACATTATATGGATTATAAATTTAAACTCATTGAACTTTTCTATATAACGGAATATTTTTTTCTTTTTAGCAGGGCGGGCAGTAGATTAAAGATATTGAGAATTGTTGTGTATGGCAACTTTGTAGGAAAGTGGGTGGAAATAGGTTAGTTTACTGATTGTTTAGTTTAAGAAAAGGGATGTTTAAGTGATATATTTAGGGGACTGGAGGAAATGGATAGAGCTGAATAAATGTTAAATTAAGATTTATGGGGAAGGCTACTTTGTAATGTTATATATATAAGTATGGGGGAGGAGGAAAAAAAGGCAGACTGTTGCTAGATTGGGAGTTATAATAATATTATTATGCTAAATTAGAAGTTATTATATAATGTTATTTTGAAATGTATGGTAAAAGGGGGAAGTAATAATATTAATAATATTATTAGCATGTAAGGGTCAGTATTTAGAAGAGGGAGTAAGGGGATGGTAAAATATTATATAATCTGTTATGAATTAGGTTCTTGTTGTGAAGAAGTCACAGGGGGGGATGGGTGGTGAGGGGGGGTTAGGGAGGAGGGGGGAGAAAAATGGGGGGAAAATTTGTATTTGAAAACTTTTTCAATAAAAAAAAACACATCCAAAAAAACAAAACACACAGTTTATTTTATTTATTTATTTTTTATTTTATTTTGAATTTGTATACCGCCCTTCTCCCTGAGGACTCAGGGCGGTGAACAGCCAAGTAAAAACATCAAGTACAAATATTAAAATACAGTTAAAAATATACATATATAAATTTGGCCCCGTTAATTAAAAACAATAAACAAAACACTTAAAAACACTTTAAAAAAATTTGGCCAGCCCGGCTTGCTGGAAAAGGAAGGTTTTAAGGGCACGGCGGAAGTCACTGAGGTCTTGGATTCTCCTTATCTCTGGAGGCAGTTGGTTCCAGAGGGTAGGTGCCCCCACAGAGAAGGCCCTCCCCCTGGGGGTCACCAGCCTACACTGTTTGGCTGATGGCACCCCGAGGAGGCCCTCTCTGTGGGAGCGCACGGGTCGATGGGAGGACGTCGGTGGCAGCAGGCGGTCTCGAAGATAGCTAGGCCCTATGCCATGGTGCGCTTTAAAGGTGATAACCAACACCTTGAAGCGCACCCGGAAGACCACTGGGAGCCAGTGCAGCTCGCGCAGGAGCGGTGTTACATGGAAGCGCCAAGCTGCTCCCATCACTACCCGCGCTGCTGCGTTCTGGACCAGTTGGAGCCTCCGGGTGCTCTTCAAGGGGAGCCCCATGTAGAGAGCGTTGCAGTAGTCAAGGCGAGAGGTGACGAGGGCATGAGTGACTGTGCACAGGGAATCCCGATCAAGAAAGGGCCGCAACTGGCGAATCAGGCGAACCTGACAAAAGGTCCCCCTGGTTACAGCCGTCAGATGTTCCTCCAAGGACAGCTGCGTATCCCAGAGGACTCCCAGATTGCGAGCCCTCTCAGTGGGGGCCAACGACTCGCCCCCAATAGTCAGTGATGGAGTCAACTGACTATATCGGGATGCCAGGAGCCACAGCCACTCAGTCTTGGAAGGGTTGAGCCTGAGCTTGTTCTTCCCCATCCAGATCCACACAGCCTCCAGGCACTGGGACATCACTTCAAGGGCATCGTTGGGGTGGCCTGGGGTGGAGATGTACAGCTGGGTGTCATCAGCGTACTGGTGGTATCTCACCCCAAAGCCACGGATGATCTCGCCCAGCGGCTTCACATAAATGTTGAACAGGAGGGGCAAGAGGACTGACCCCTGAGGCACTCCACATATAAGAGGCCTTGAGGTCGACCTCTGCCCCCCTGCCAACACGAACTGCGACCGGTCGGAGAGAAAGGAGGAGAACCACCGTAATACGGTGCCCCCCATCCCCAACTCTTCCAACCGGTGCAGCATGATAAGTTATGTTTAGACTATGTATTTGAAACTAAAGAGAAACTCATCAAATAGTCACCATTCACTGGAGGTCTTCAAATGGCCTGTTCATATTTTCTGAATGCTATCATCTTGATCCTGCCCATCCATTCATGTCACTAGCAATATATTCTCCCCTGGAACACATTCACTCACAATGTTTCTCAGGTCTGGTTCTTCTGTTATCACAATTCATGGCAGTATATCAGGCGAGTATCACCAACATATGGATTCCTGTTTTCATATGCTCCCATAACAATCTAGATGACAGTAATTCATATTTCCTAACACAGATTTTAACACTTCCCCCCTCATAATTGCACAAACACCTTCATTTCCTAGCATGTATTTCTGAATGCCACTTCATTCAGATCTATTACATCTTTTCTTTTTTATTAGTTTCACAGATGCTCAACACATCTATTTTCATTTCTTTTCATTAATCAATGCTGTTTGCAATGTACTCTTTTATTCCAAGTTAATCTGTAAAGCTTAGTTATCACCACTTAAATCCATAGATTTGATCTCTACTCTCCTCATGGTTTTGATCAATCAGAGCTTTCACACAATGCTTTTTACTATGATAGAAAAGCTACAAAGCAGGTTACCAAACTTTGTTGTATCCATGTCCTATGTAGTATTCTCTGATAACAGTATGGACAATGTGGTACATTTCAGCCAGTATGTCACAAGCACCTGGAGCCCAAATTTACCTTGAATATGCCATTCTATGCATGCTTGGATATCTACTTTAGAAACTACCTTGTTTTCAACTAGTTTATTTATTCATATCTCACACATTGAATGGCTGAATAAATATAAGTATTCATTGTGACTATTGTAAGAAACAGTTATCTCATTTTTTTTCTGGATACTATATGATTCATTAAAGGATCCGCTTTTACGAAAAAGATGCAAACTGATATACAGATGAAAGAAAGTCTGACATTTTCCCCTTATAAATAGAATGCAAGTTAAATACAGAGATATTATCTTTCACAGAGAAACAAACATGTAAAAAAAATATAACAGTGAGAGTATTTGGGGAAGAAAGCTAAGGAATCTTTAGGCAGACATTCTAAATTAGCTCCATCAGAACTGTACAAAACATTTAACTGTGCTAAATAAAAACGATTCCTATTGTGCCCCTGTAACAGAATACCTAATCAATTGTTCAGCAAAGGCATTTTGAGCAAGTTGAAAGATCAGATAAATTACTGTTGATTGAAATAATTACATTCAATGTTCTAATTTCTGACATGCCTTATGCAGAAAAAAAAATGTTTCCCAAGACAAGTACAAATTTGTGGTTCACAGTACAAATAAACAAATTGCAAATGCATGTTATAGCAATATGTTAAAAAGGTTATCTATTTCTTATACACTTTAGATAGAACTTTGTTTCAACAATGTCATCTTATTTCTACTATTAAGGGTTACCAGGATAAAATACATATTGAAGAAATTAATGTATTTTCATGCTAAGTAACTCTTTCTAACCTTATGCCTCATGCCTTATTTATTCACTATTAAGTAATTTTTAAAGAAAGAATAGATAGTATAAAATAAGAATTATTGTTATCATAGTACTATTTGGCAATTTAACTGAGTATTCAATTAATTGTATAGCACGACAAATTCATTTAATCCTTCAGTTACAATGGCAATTGGGACCAGAATTTCTGTTGTAAGCAATGTGGACATAAAGCACAATGTTACATGACCACATTGCTTAATGATGGCAATCACAGCAGTCCCCATTGCCATCGTAATCTCAGAACTGTGTGGATTGTTAAGCAGAAAGAGGCAGGAGTCCCATACAAGAAGTGTGGGTGGGTGGGTGAGGTGTTCAGGCGCTATGGGGGTGGGTCTGCAGGCAGGTGTGCATTACAGTGCAGGCAGGTAGGATTGCAATGGAGTATGAAATCCTTCAGGAGAAACAGCAGCAGGACTGGAGCCTCCTGCTGGCTTCCTCATGGACTTTGTGCGAAGCCAGCAGGAAAAGTCTCAAATGGGACTCATGAGCCCGGAGAATGCTATAACTGTTGTAAGTGTAAGCCAGTTGCCAAGTGGCTGAATCACAATTATATGACCAATAGTATGCTGAAATGGTCAGAACTTTGAGGACTGGTTATAAATTCTCCTTGTTCAGTACTGTTGCAACTTTGAACAGTCAACGAGTAGACTATCGATATATGATACTTTGTCATATACTCTATGCTTCCTACAAACGCTATTAAGTTTCTATTGAAATTTATAAAAATTGGCATTCCAATTATTGCTTGAATTCTTTTAAATCTACAAATAATTATTCAGTGAAACATTTTTCATCTGTTCTTGTAAACATATCAGATTTTTCATGTGTTCTTGTAAATATATTATTAGCTCAAAGAAAAATTAGCAAAATTACTGGACGAAATAAATTTTGTAAACATTTATATTACTTCAACATTGTTATATTTACTTAGCAGCATTTCTAGGTAAATATCCTTATGTTATTTCAAAGAGATAGGTAAGATATTAAGAAATTGTACATGGCAAGGAGAAACCCCTACAATTTATTTATCTAAATTAAGCAGTTACATGATGATGACAGTTTTAATCTTCCTGATTTGCAGCTTTATCATTGGCATATATTTTGACTTCCTTCTCTCTACGGGACACAAGCAATCAGGTAACACGCCTCTGTTAGTACAAGTAGCAAGTTATTATGTAATTCCTCAGGAATTCTGGGAAAGGTCTTGGCTTTATTTTTAGCAATAGCTCTGTTCTGTCTCCTGCATTAAATACAACAAAGTAGGTCTGGAAGTCATTTGGTTAGAGTCAGTGGTGTTGGTTTTTTCTAAATTATTTTTGTTCCCCTCCTCCCCACTTCTCCACTTCTATTACGCTTTCCTCTTCTCTCTTTCAGCAATTTTTAAAATGTACATTTTTTTTTTCTACTTAATTTTAATTGCACACTAAGCTCACTGAGTCAGTGATTGCAAACTTTCCCCAAAGCCAGGATGTAATGATTGTTTGAATTTTATCGTCAAGGGCAGAAATAATTGTATAAAAGCTGGATCAGTAAGTAGAGCAAACAACATTTATTCTGTTCCTGCTTGTTGCTAGGCAACACCCTCTCCAGTTCCGTTTGGAGTGATCAATGAGTTCAGCAAATGAAGAGAAATTAATGACGCAGGTTAGAGACCCTGCCTGCAGCTTCATTGCCATAGTGACCACCCAGCTCAGTTTCAGACACTGAATGCCTTGCTCTATTTTGAACCTGCATATTTGAGGGGGGAAAGGACCCAATACATAGAAAATACCAATTTGATTTCCTGTTTCTTTTTAACCATCTGTATATGTAAGGCACAATCAGCCTTTTGACTTCTCACTGGTAAGCTACAGGTGCCACATTTCAACAATTACATCAATAAGATTGTGTTAACTATGGATTCTGGTTGATAAACAGGGTTGGTCACACATTTGTCCTATCAAATAAGGCATCCACTGGCTAGATCAGGGCAGGAAATTAAGCACTTAGATGTATTTCGTTTCAAGCTCAATATATAAAGAAGTTCCTCAGTTCATACAAAATGAACTATTATCTTTCATTTTTTAAAATATTTTATGAATGAAATGTTTTCTATTCAGCCTTTCAAGTGTGACAAAGTGTTTTAGGTGTCCAAGACTACAATTCCACAACGGCTAGGGGATTGAGGAGTATAAGTATTATACCCAGGCAGGACACTTGGGTGGATACAGCTGTATTACTGTACTACGTCAATCTGTGCCCAAAATGAAAAATGGCTGTGAAAAACTTGTACTTTAAACATGTTACAATCTTAGGGTTTCCAGTGGGACTTTTGGAGGGAAAGATGATTTAGAATAAAGGAAAGTAAAGGAGCACAAAATTATTCGGGTGCCTTAACTATTACACCAAACTGGTTCTCTTTAATGGAAGATTTCGTAAATTACCCTGTGCTGAACTAATTGAATTGAAACTGACAAATTTTAACCTTGCAGAAGAATGCCTACCGAGGATAGGGGGTTCCTTTCTCTTGGGACCCTTGGGGTGAGATGCTTCCATCAATGGAATTTCCACGGTGGCAGCCCAGAAAGGCTCGTCTTGGTGGAACAGAGTCTGATTCTGTTGATTCACACACTATCTGCAGGCCAGGAAGAAACAAGGTTAAAATGCAGATTGTGTAGATGCACCAGGGAATCAATACTGTTGTGACTACTAATTCAAGCAAGAAAACCTCCAGATATTGTCTTGAAAGTTTCTGTAAGTTAGGATGGAAGAAAAATTGCATTTCCCTGTCTTAGAAATAAATTGAAATTATTTTTAGAGCTTCTGGAATGAAAACAAATGGACATGATGAGACATGGAAAGAAAATAATATGTAGGTACTGTACATAAATAAATAAAGTTTATTGTCATTGTACGTATATATGCAGTATATCCATACAACAAAATTCACATAACAGCCACAGATCAGACCCAACTCACATGACAATCCCCAGACACATCCACACCCACCAAAAATTCCCCACCCCTAAAACCACCCAAACATCCACACTGGGATGATTACATCACCATCACTTCCAACAGCAGGTAAAGGCTCATACAATTTGTTGTATTTTGAATTGTTAAAATTATTATATGTCATTTAAAGAACAAAACCATCAAAAGAATGCCATTTTTAAATAAAATATGCACACACTCATTTTTTTTGGGGGGGGGACATATTGTAAACATGTCATACAATGGTTGTTGCAGAAGGACAACCTACTCACAAAGAGGCAGCAAGCATGACCAGTCACAAATACTTACAGGAAGGCCAGGTATGAAGCTTGCCCCATGTCAGCCCCTCCACCCGCATAAGATGTTTCCTAATAGTCCAGGTTAGCTTGCTCCTTTTTCTGGCTAGGTGGGGATGCTTGCAGGCCATACAATGGGGTGCAGTCTATCATTCTTTTATTGCTAAACATTCTTATTTTCTAAGATGCTTGAAATGATGCTATTGATGGCTACTGTGTTTGGCAGCATTCCAGTTTCCCATTTATTTATCTGTTTTAATGTCAGATACAGAGCCTGGAAGCCTCAAAGGAATTGCTGCAGGGACACTAGTGCATATGAGTGCCAAGTTTCCTACCACTATGACAGCAAGGCATTCTGTGCTATAAGCCCTTCATCTGTACTCTGAGATATAACCTAGATAAAAAATTGCCATCTTAGGTGCAACAAAACACAAGTGGTAAAACAAAAATAAAACGAATACTCAATGCCCCAGAAACCTTCAGGCACTGATTGAAATAGTTTATGGGCTCTTCAGCACCTCAACTTAAAAGGCACCTCAACATGAATTATGTGCAATTTCCCCTAAATCTTCAGTTCTTGGTAGCAGGGAGGACTGACTTGCTTAATCTATTTTACATTTCCTGGTGTCAGGAGGTCCTTTCAGGGAGCCAGGAGAAAAAGGTGGCTCATGGAGAAAGCCAAGGAGCCAATCAGATGGTCTATATACACAAATGACCCCCTTTTTGGTAGATATTGCTGTTCCAATTTCAATAAATATTTATACAGGGACATTTTATTGAATTTTCTGCCAATGGCTACAATAGAACTACCATTTTAAATGTATACTTAATCACAAGCCCAGGTGGCAACTACTGTTTGGAAGCGTTTTTCTGCCTGCTTACCCTGCTCCCACCATTGATTCCTATTACTCTCCCCAAAACAATATAGCCTCAGTGATTACCTCTGTATGCTCAGCATCCAAATTAGGTGATTCACATGTAAGACCCTGGTTTTTGATTGGAGAACTCCTCTTTGCTGGAAAATTCAACAATGTGTTAGTACAGAAGCTTCATGAATCAAGCTTTAGCAATTCTGACAGCAGACTATACTTTAAATGACCCACTCTTTTTAATCATATATGAGTAACTAGTTATCCTCTTTAATCAATACAGAACTATATATAAGGGACTCGAGAATTATGGATTCTAAATCTAATTGCATCTTATTATAAATATTGGGCAGATAGTATTGTGGGTGAGATCAGAATTAAAATTGTTAGGTGCAATTCTCAGCTTCTTTAAGATCTATAAGAAGTGATTTATGGTAACTAGGATTTTTTAAGAGAGGAGTTGTTAGATATAAGTTCTGGGCCACATTAGTATTACCATAAAAGATAAAAATTGGTTCACTGCATATGACGTTTGCCTTTGTTTTTTGGGTGAAGCTAGGCAACATCTTTATTATGATTATAAGTTACATTACATCATTAATACTGTACTTAAGATGCTGGGACATAATCTTTGACAGCGGCTGATAGCCTCCTGATATTTCCCATTTTTGGTCCTTCATATATTTCTCTATCATTGGGCTAAATGAGACAGCTACTTTGGATGGAAGATACTGCAGCATGTAAGTGATTGGCAGAACTTGTGCTCCTCATCTTGCCCTGTGTCCTTTAAGCTCACTTGCTACCTATCTACTCCTGCAATGGATTTAAAGAAAAACCCATTGCTTATGTGAAATGCAGGGCCCCTTTCTGATTCATTTTCAACATTAATTAGCTAACTAAGACAGTATTTATTTCTGGAAGTTCATGGAGTAGTCAGGCCAGAGAGCTCCATGTTACTGCTAAAATCAATGAATTATAGAATACAGTTATTCCACTATACCATTAAGTCAAATGAATTCACATACAATATCGCACTCTGCCAAGGTTCTCAACAAAGCTGTACTCATGCCATCAGTATGAGTACATAAAGAATGTAAAACATGCCCCCTGTCAAATTCTAGGAATGGGAACATGTCAAATAATTTAGTACTTTAGTCTCATATAACCCTCAGAATGTGACTCAAGGTTACATTTTAAAGGGCACCTATATTTTAAAATCTCACAAGTTTATCCTCTAATTGCAATCCACCTCTATGATTAGATTTATTCTTAAAAAACCCAAAGAGATAGTTTTCTCAACAATTTTTCCTTCTTTCTTGTTACCAGGAAAAGCTATATTAAAAATGAAGAAGCAGAATAGCTTGATTATTAGTGCTAGGAATTCTGTTGGTAAAAACAGTGTAGGCAATAGAAAGCCTCTCTTTACTGCCATCCTTTTAAAAAAAAAGCATGCAGATAATACTGTAAATCTATACTGATCCAATGGTCATAATAACTATAGTGTGCATATAGATGGAAAAGAACTTGTTTTAGTGTGTGCTCATATATACGTGCATACACACATGCACATACACATGCACACAAACACATACAAACACACAAACCTGTGATTATATTCCTGATGGGTTTAACAAGTGCAGTAAAGGCAGTGACTTCTGGCTGTCTATGTTCCCACATTGGCTGCCAAATGACAAGACCACTGGCAAGACGAAAGGTCAGATCAGATTCCTAAAAATAAGAATACAACAAATTATTTAATTATTCTAAGGAAAAAGGATATATGTGTAAAACATTCCAATTCTAAAGCTGGTTAATTTTTTTTTTCACATATATGCTATTTATGGTGCCAAATTAGCACTCAGATAAAGTGCTAATCTGACCTTAGCAAAAGGCCAGGTTAGCTAGTCTTTTAATTCGATAATCAAATTAAAATTACTGTAATTAATTAAAATTTAAGCAAAAATTACCATAAACATTAAGATGAGGCAAGATTACTCCACCATCTCTCCCTCCTCTACTTTAGTTACATTGTCCAGTAAAGAAAAAATCTGTGGATCCTGTAATGCTCATATTTTGGCAAAGTCTTTTCAGTACAGGCAATATATCCCCTGGAAGGCAATACTTTTTTTGATTAAAAATGAAAGGAGATGTGGGACTATTATTGCCACTAGAGTTTCATGGAACTGGTGTTCATCTCAGTCTTTTTTGCCCTTTTTAATCTCCTGTGCAGCTCTATTGAAGGAGAAGAAGCCAGAACAATAGCAGAGGTAGAATAGCTATAAAAGGCTCACTTTGGTGAAACCTCTTTAGGACTCAAAAAAGACAGAGAAATTTAGAAGTCTTTATTTTAGCCTCAGTGTGTTTGGAATTAAAACAAATTACTTAAGGGGTACGGTAATCGTTGGATCAATTAATTGCATGTGGGAGTTTATGGACATCCTGGCACTGCTAATTGTATCATGGGAACATAGCCTTCACCCTCCAAACCAGAAACAGAAAACATGATCAGAAGGCTAAGGGTATTTTGTCACTTTAAATGCCTCAACTATGACTAAGGCTCAGTAGGAAAAAGAATGAGTCATCTTTAGAGGAAAAACAGAGAACAATTCATGGCCTTTTTCATAATCCTCAGCATGCTTTGAAGACTTGAATTTAAGCTTTCCAGTCTCCATATGAGTAGTATAAATGAGCCCAAGGAGAAGTAAACAGGATCTTGTATGAAGATGATGACTAGTTTGGATAATAAGGAAGGAGCAACAGTAGTCACAGCTCAGTTATAGAGATAATGCAAGAATATCAAGACACTGTTTCTGGAAAACAAGATCATATGTCCATATTTTTGTCCCAAAGATGCTTTTACAAGAGGCATCTGGACTTTCTTGTTTTTCTTTGAAGACGTTTTACTCAAGAAACTTCTTCAGCTCTGACTGGATGGTGGTGAATGGAAGGATTTATATTCCCTGTAGAAAGCTGGTCATTTGTATTCTTTTAGAGAGATGTTGAGGCCACCTGGAGGTTTGTCAGTGTCCTCAGGATCATAAATGGGTGTGACACCTTCTTGGAACTGCTGAAAGGACTGTGTTGTGGAGCTGTGTTTTCTGCAGGATGTTTTCTGCCCTGTGACTTCAGGTTGAGAGGGCGACAACACAGACTCAGCCCCAACAGCCTGTGAACATACTGTGTTCACTGTGAACACAGGCACAGGCTGTTGGGAATGAGTCTGTGTTGTCTCCTTCTCAAGCTGAAGTCACAGTGAAGAGACACAGGGCAGAAAACATCCTATAGAAAACACAGCTCCTTTCAGCAGTTCCAAGAAAGTTCCACACCCATTTGCATTACTCAAGTGACCTTAAGGACATAGGCAAAGCTCCACAGCTTCAGTGACTCTCTAAAAATATACTATCTTTTTCTAAAGATATTCTATTTATGGCAGGCAAAATATCTGGATCCTGGATGAGTTTGAAGCCAGATGGTTGACTCTTTACACTAAAGGGGGAAAAAAATCTTGCAATCACCTCATATTCTTCCATATATAAATCAAATAAATGAATAAATTCCCTAATAAATGCAACATAGATGGAGACATGATAGTAGAAAAAAATCAGACTAGTTTCTTGTATCCACATACTACTTCTATCAAACACCAGATGTGCTAAGTAGTAGTTGTTACTTATGATAGCCAAATACTCCATCTCCTTTACAGCCTTTACAGCAGGGGTGAAATGCTCCCGGATCAGACTGGATTGCCTGATCCAGTACCAATTTTTCCTGTGGTTTGGCGATCTGGTAGCGATCATCGCCTAGGTGTCATTACCTCTGGTTTTAACAGAAGCGTGCGCTTCCGAACCAGTAAGGAAGGTAAGTAGATTTCACCCCTGCCTTACAGCCATTTTAGGCACTTACTTTAATCCTATGAACCAGAGGAGCAAACAAGAACACAAAAAGCTCAACAGTGGCCATTGAATTCTGAAAGAACTTCCTTCTGCTGTTCTCTTCTTCTTCATTGGTACTGTCACATCTTGATTGCCCTGGAGATCCTTGGTTTTCAATCTGGTGGATAAAGGCACTGCTGCTTCCTCTCCAGCTTGACCCTCTGTCTCCTGATCCTCCAAAGTGGTCATGGCTGCAGTCTTGAGGTGCTTCTAGCAACATCCAATGTAGAGTGTGAAGGAGTTTTGTCTCAGCAACACCAAGTTTGTCCTGATGTCCTAGATGGAAAAAGATTGTGAGGACCATGATTAAATGGTGCAGCTTGAAAAGAAGCTCTACTCAACTTGTTTACCATAATACCAAGCACATGCTACTGTACAAAACCAGCAGTCAACTAAATGAATCTCCTTATTTGTTGCCCATGCCCATCTAAGAAGACACTGTACTGGGCTATTACATTTTATCTGACAGGGTAATACATGAACTGTTCTACTTTAAATCATTCCTAAAGCTACTTATAAAACATAAACATCTTAATTTTTTCTACCCTGTTTCCCCCAAAATAAGACATACCCTGATAATAAGCCCAATTGGGCTTTTGAGCACATGGCAATAAGGCCAAGCACTTATTTCAGGGTTCAAAAAAATATAAGGCAGGGTCTTATTTTCAGGGAAACATGGTATGCTCTAATAAACCCAGTTAATATTTCAGAAGGTATCATCTAAACAATGTTTCTTGGACTTTATCTTGTATTTATATTGCATTGTATTGAAAGATAGATAAGACATGTGTTTTTCTATTGAAAACATGCTTTTAATTATATTTTGTAAAAATATAAGCAATTATCGGTTTCCTGAGGACTTTTACTGCTGACAATATGTTTAGTATTATCACATAGGTTTTAAAATCTAGCTGTCTTTCTATCACATTTTTGTGATTGACTGTATCCTTCCATGGTCCACCAAGCCGCTCCCTGTGACAAGACTCTCCATGATCAAACCCTTTAAGATACCATTCTTCGCCTTTCATCATTGTAGTCCCTTTCCTATACAACCATCAGTTAATCTTGCCCTGACAGTTTACTGTGACATAATTTGCACAAAAGCAAATGTGCATGAAAACACACCCTCCCTCCCTCCCTTCTTCCCTCCCTCTCTTCCTTCTTCCCTCCCTTTTTCTAATGGAACTGAAATGCAAGTCATAAATCTTTAATCTGAACTGTTACAGTAAAAATACAGTAATGTCTAACCACAGTTGTTTTTAAAATCTCAGATGTGCACTGACCTAACTTGTTTCGGTTGGAAAGCAGAGTGGCTGTGCAGTGAAGGACATGTGGTAAGGCAGCTTGAACCAATTCCCAGCGTGAAATGCTCTGGATGGCTTCAGAAAGAGCTGGTGAAAGACCATGCAGCTTGTTTTCAACCAAAACTCTTTCAAAGGACTAAAATGAAATGAGAGGAGAAAAAACCCTTAGTTTAGGTTTTTGAAACTTTTACTATATTCTCTTTTTTATGCACTTTGCTGCTGTTGGTGAAACATAAACTTACTAAAAGAAGGCAGATCTTTCATGTAACATTTTGCCTTGCTGTTTTTTGTAGCAAATATTAGCAAAGAATAGACTGGGTGCATTTATGTTTTAAATTTCATGTAGGTGTATCAGAGAACTGGTTGGCTCATGATTTTTTGGAGCCATGGCTCTATGTGTAAAATGATACATATGTTTATTATCCATGCTTGAGTGCTTGTCTTATACTCACGACAATTACGCTTGCTCAATTTTTGTCTTATGCTAGCATTCATGACTTTATTGTTCGTTCAAGGATATTTCTAAAGGATAAGGTCTTTATTAAACAGGAAAAAAATTAATGATGGCATTGCTACCCTGATAGACACAAATTAATCTGGTGCTGCTTTTCCCTTCAAATGGAACTGATAATCCTAAAGAGTCTCATGTTTTACCATACACAAATATGTAGCTTGGGCCATTTCCCCCAATAAATCAGAATAACAGAAGGGTTATTGGAAGGTTTTCTAGTCCAAGGCCCTGCTCAAGCCAGACAAATGGCTGTCCAGTCTTTTCTTAAAAGCCTCAGTGATGGAACATCCACAAAATCTGAAGGCAAGCCATTCCATTGAATAGCTATAATGTTTTGATTCGTTTCTTTAATCTTTCTTTAATCCTGTTATCAGTGGATATTTTCTTGTATAGTAGTTTCAAAAGTTACTTGAAGATGTATTGGAAACTGTTAAAACTGTGATTGGCAGGAATTGCAAGTCAACTCATTCAGTCGCAACACAGGTTTTACATCTATTTTCAGACTGAGAGGGTCATATGTGGAATAGTAATTTCCAATAACTATTTGGGACTAGGACAAAGACAAATAAGATTATGAAGACTAGGGTGGGAAAAAAACTTTAAAAGCAGTATTAACAAGAAATATAGCTCTCAAAATGAAGCTTAATAACAATGCTGGGAAACTATTGGAGAGGCAGCATTGTTGAAAATTGTAACTTTCCAATAAATATGATTTGTAACAACTTAGTATATCTTTGATTTTATTCAGTTTGATCAAATTGTCAAGCGAAAAACAGACATGAGCTGGTATATTCAAGGAACCAGTAGTCAGCTTCTAATTTGTTGTTAATTCCCATCCAGGAAATTTGATAATTTTTCAAAAATAGCTAGATATTTATCTTACTTAAAAAATGATAGATGAGGAATCTGATAAAATGGTCTAAGACAGTCAAGTAAACTGGAACAGTTATGAGTTCTCCAATATAGAATACTATAGAGGCAAAGAAACTTAATATGAACTAGCAAAATGAGGTAGATGCAAAAAAGAACTTTTTTTTAAAAAAAATGTATAATTTCCAGGTCATAGGAAGTAATAGTTCCACTTGAACCCTCAACATTGAGAATTGTATTCAGTTCTGGACACCATATTTTAAAAAGGATTCAAAGAAACTTGATCAGGTTCAAAAAATATAACTAATATAATCAGGGAACTAGAACATCCTACAAACAATGATAGAAGGGTAAAAATGTTTCCTCAGAAAAAAGATTACTGAAGTATTTGGCTTTGAGAAAATAACAACAACAACAGCAACAATATAGGGAGGGGTTATTGATAATTCTTCAAATACCAGAAACGTTATCACCCATAATAAAATCAAACTTTATTCTCTCTTATTCAGCATGAAGAATCAATGTATGTAGAGATTTAAATTACAGGATTTCAATCATTCTGATTGAATGATGGGGTAAAATCCTGTTTAGTTTAACATCAGAACCATTAACTCAGTAAATAGTGGGCTCCCCTTGAATAAATGTGTTCCCAATTAGTGCATGTTGGATTCAGTGCATGAATAACAAAATAACAGAGTTGGTAGGGAACTTGAGGTCTTCTAGTCCACCCCCCTCTTCAAGCAGGTGATTCTACCATTCCAGACAAGTAGCTATCCAGTCTCTTCTTAAAAACCTCCAGTGATCAAGTACCCACAACTTTTGAAGGCAAGTCATAGAAGTGATGACTACCTCACTGGTAGGAGGAATGTCTACTGCAAGAGAGTACCTTTTTATCTACTTGTTAGCATTGAGCAGAAACAGATAATTGTATGTTTTAGTAACATGAGAACTGCAAGCCATCAATCTTCTACTTTCCTTTTTTTCCAGAAAATTTCTTAGCAATGGCTTGAACATTAAATATATCACTTTAGATCTCTATTCCCATCTTAAGAAAATAATGACAGAAAAACAATTGATGATTTAGCTAACTACAATTTTTCTAAGACAAAGGCAAGACTATTTCACATTTTTATAAAGTTCCATCCACAATCCTTTATCTAAAGCTTCAATTAATCATCTTTTGTTTAAGTCGATCTGAGGACTGCAGTCCTGATTACACTGCTCTTGGTCTACTGCCCCTCTCCTTGCAACTGGCCCAGTTCTGAACAGTATTCTGTCTTGTTGGGGAAGTGCAATTGACCTTTAAATGATATAATTATAGTGACAAATATGAGAAATAGAAAAGGGATATTCTAAAAATAGTGCAATATCACATATTTCAGTGACTTTAGCAGGACAAATCACAAAAATACACAGGATATATTCAGTTTTTTAAAAAAAATCCCTGATGTAATCCTCATTGGTTATGGTTATGTCATTCTGACCTAGGAAAAATTACAAGAACAGTCCTGGAAAATAGGGCAGATCAACCTGACCAAGCCTGAAGGGGCTTAATATATACAGCTGGTAGCTCAAGCAATAAATGTTTCATTTGTACTAAAAAAAAAAGCCCCACTTGATATGATGGTCATGTCCTTGACAAAGTTTATAAGCAGCAACTTTCTCTCTGCTGGTGCAGCAGCAGTTGAGACCAGGATATATGCTCAAACTATGAGACAATAAAATAGGAGAAAGCTATAACAATCAGAAAAAGTATAAAAATATATATGGAAAAACGACTCCTATAATATTCTGCATTTGTTGAAAACTAACAGTACTCATCAAGCTCTAAATTTTTATTCTGCCTTCTTCTCTAGATCAGGAGCCATCTTGGTTGTGGATCATAACTTATTTTTCTGAGTAACTAGCTAGTAATTTCTAGTAATGTTTTGACCTCATCAGGAAAGGCATCTTTTGGCTCAATTTAAAAATTATTTTCAAGAATTTGAGGACTTAAACCCCACCACCATCCCCCATTGGTTCAATATCAAGCCACCAAAATTCACAATAACCAAATTTCATCATCCAAAAAACCATCATGAACTTTGCTTCCCCTTGTGCAGCATCCCTACACACACACACCTGACTTTTTATAAAGCTATTATTCTATGTGTTCTTCATTCTCTGGTTGTCTTGTGTTCACTTCTTGGTATTGTTTTGAGGTGGGCTACCTTCAATTCTTTTCATTGCTTCTTCTGGTACATCACCCAGAATATTCAGGTTAAGATGGGTTACAAACATTGCAAACAAACAAACAAACAAACCAATCAATCAATCAATCAATCAATCAATCTCTGTGTACTCCCTGGGATATAAATTTTAGCAAGGAGCATATTCAAAGTCTTTGACACAATGATGCTTTTTTGAGGGGTAACTATCTAACATTCTAGCATCAGGCAAGTTTTCTGTAGAGAATTGCAGAGATCACCATGGGAATGAAGGAAGTGGTTAGCAAAACATGATTTAAGGCTGAGAAAATGTGAGAATATTAGAAAGAAACATGATCTGGTTCTGTCTTAACTCTCTCAGTATAAGAAGGAAGAAAGGAAAATTACAATTGAGTTTTTCAAGGTTTTATTATTATAGCGTTTACCAATAAAGTAAAATTCTACTACTTCTCATGAAGTCTGTTTCCTGACTTGGCCTATCTCAAAGGACAACAATTTGAAAACAACTAGACAGTCATGTTTTATGTCTCATCCAAACATAGCATGTCTCTGCTATTCATTGAAGTACCCCTCCTCCTTTTTTTAAGAGCAGGCTGGTTTAAGAATCATCTTATTTTATTAAATTAACTTCATCATTTTTCAGGCTACACAGCCCTGTTAAATATCTGTTCTGAAGCAGATCTGATCAGATACCTCAGACCGGTCAATCTTAACAACTAGGAATAAATACCATTTTTCTCTGCCTCCTACTCCTTAGGTTTCTATAATTGCAGAGGAGTTTCACTGAATTCTTGTTGAAGTTTCCTCTAGTGAGATCTTTGTTTAAAACCTTACGGACACTGGCTTGTTAAAATTTTATCAGATGTGGAAGCCTGGCTTCTTGCTCAGAGATTTTTCTTTTTAATTGGAAGATTTGCTCTGTCCTCCTTCCCTTAGTCCCCAGCCCTAGTTCTCTTGTCAATTGGCAAGCCATTGCCTTCATATCTCCTCCTCCATAACTTTTTTTAGTTAGTACCTGAAACTGTCTCCCATTTCACTGGGATAAAGACACCCAAGAATCTATAGTGGATGGCAGATGTTTCTGCTTCCAAATTTGGAAATAGAAATGAAATAAGAGTTATACCCAGTAACTGGACAATGAGTTCTTGTCCAAAGGAACTAAATTCTTCAAATTACTCCCAGACATTTTGTTCTTGGCTAAATTATATTAGATGAATTGTAATTTAGTAAATCCCTGGGCGGGGGGGAACCTTGAGTCTAAATATGGCAATATCCAAAAGCTAAATAATCATGGAGAAACTGTATTACTAGATTGTTCAAAGAACAATAATATAACACCAAAATCTTAAGAGGAAAATGTTTATATGATTTTTTTGTTTAAAAAAAAAATCAACAAAAACCCAGTATTGATTTTGCCTGGCTTTTCTTACAATTTACATGTCTTAGTCAGCATTTTTTCCATTTAAAAATGCTTTGTAGCTATTTAAAAAGTTAGTGCCACAACTCATCTTTTTCAAAACTTCAAACATAAAAGATTTTTCTAGATTGTCAAAACCTTCTTCTGTCTCCAAAATGATCCTAGCCATTGTTTGATTATTTGGATTCGTGTTGTCAATAACATTCAATATATGTCTAATGTAGTATCTCATATATTTATTTGGGACAAACCTGATCAGATTTATTATATATGTATTCTTCCTGAAAGTATGACTTGTGAGAAACTTAAAATTTACATTTAGTAAAAAGTACACCATTCAAAGGGGAAACCATGGATCTAGCCTGTCTCAATCAAACATTTAACTATCAGTAGTGAAATGAGTAGTATGTTTGACCCACTGAGTTGAACATAGCTTCCTGAGTTTCATGTTAGAAGCAAGCAATTCATGCACATCAGTAAATCAAGAACATCAAAAATCACATACCACACAAGAAGCTTCATATTGCTTTCCCAATTTGGGTCTCAAAAATGCACTGAAAAAAGACATAGATGTTGTTAAAACAGGATTTTAGGTATAGTATATTATTAAATATTTTGATTCATTGGCACAATTGTTTAGTTTATATAAGTGTATATGTGTGTTTAAATCGATAGATGACCTGTTAGAAATATATAGTGTCATTTCAAAATAGCAATAGCAATAACATTCAGGCTTATATACCATCCACTTTTTACAGCACTCTCAAAGCAGTTTACAGAGTCAGCATATTGCTCCCAATAATCTGGATCCTCATTTTACCAACCCTGGGAAGATGGAAGCCTGAGTCAACCTTGAGACTGTCAGGATTGAACTTCAGTCTGCGGGCAGAATTAGCTAGCAGTACTGCATTCTAATCACTGTGCCACCAGGGGTCTTGAAATCCCATGCTATAAAGCTAGCAAGTATCTCCATGTGGCTGCCATGAAGAACATTTTCCAAGATACAATTCTTATAACAAGCAAATGTACACCATAAGTGCAAAACCTGATATGTAAGCTCCAGCACACATTTTGAATAAAGTTTAGGATCTCAGAGAGGGAAACTTAGATGGTAAATGGGTGGCTTAACTATAGCACAGGGTTAAGGAAGGCATCATTTTACCACTTAAAAATTCTCAGGCACCCAGCCAAAATAAAGCCAATATTTTTGATAGAGCGCTTGAACAGCACAATATATTTATACCTATTTAGGCCCATTAACCACTTCCCCCTAAGGCTAAATATTTATGTTATAATCAGTCCAAATTATAATTGCATTACTAACTATATCCCTCTGTGCCCTTGAAAGTGAAAAGCATTTTTTTTTCTTCCGTGCCCACAAGGAAGTTGCACACCCCTGCCCTATCCCATTTTTTGCACATGATATATATATCCTGATAGATATGGGATGGGATTGCAGCTAAAGGGGAAAAAAATCCTATTCAGTAAGAGTCATTATTTGAGTCCTTGGGTCCTCCAGGTTATATATGAGCAGGAACCAGTAACATTAATAGATCTGCAACAAGTGATGTGATTGGACAGTAGAGCCCTAGATTTTCTAGCCTGCAGACACAGTGGAGCATGCACAACACATGCTCAAGTAAACTGGTTGGCATAAGGTGGTGCTTGCCCATTCCCAAAATGGTTGTCATGACAAATGTGGCCAGTCACAAACCTGTCAAGGCAAACTGGTAAGGTTGTTCATTGTCAGGACCCCAAGATACTCAGTACCAGCTCTGAGTTTGGCTTTTTCTTATTTATTTTGGTTTTTTCTGCAGCTACTTAACATTTTTAATAATTAGGACAGGGCTGCAAGAGCCCTCAAAAATGTCAGCAGCAGGAAGTGAATATTCATCCAGCTGTCTATCATATGCCTTTAAAAAAAAAGAATGGCCTGAATTGAGTTAATTTGTTTAATACTTACTTTTCATCATGTAAGAAATAATCTAATACCCCACCAATATTGGAAAATCATGATGAACATCTGAATCAAGTCTGATGGAGGGAGGGGAATGATAAAGCTAGATGGTGCCAAAAGTATGAACTTGTCCACCCTCCATTAACACAATGCCATTGTGTCCCCATTCCTACTAATCATGACACAAAGAAATGGTCAGTCCACAGGTCACGGTTTTAAAAGGTGTAGCCTGTAATTATGGAAGAGGTGAACCATTATAACTTTAATTCAACCTTATTATCTTCTATGATATATACCATAACTAATCTTATCTTACTAAAGTAATTGTCAGCAAGAATGAGCTGAGCATCCTGTTTCAAAAGATAAAGTGCTTGTTATATAGTGACTTTTATCAATGAAATCCTTTAAATTGTACATACATAATCATTATCATAAATATTAGGTGAATCAAATAAATCTTTCATTGAACTGCATTTATGTCAGTTAGAAGAGACTAGAAAATCACATCCCTAAGAAATGTTAGAATTACCTGTTAGAATTCATTCTTGCCATTGTTAATGTTTTATTATAGGTAAATATAGTTTTTTAATGAGTTGGGGGTGAATTTCCATAGGTTGTTAATGTTCAATTTTATCTGGAAAGAAGGGATGTTCATAGATAGACAATGCATGTATACAGACAGTTAAAACTAATACAAAAAGATGATTTATTCTTTTGCTGAACCATTTTAGTAATGGTTACTGTATGACTTTTCTCAACCTTAACTGCTTAATTGCTTAACGCATTGTAAGCTGCCCTGAGTCTCCGGAGAAGGGTGGCATATAAATCAAATTTAAAAAAAAAACAAAACCTTGTGAAAATGGGTAACTGAAACTACAATTCAAAGCACACCCAATTGTGGAGTAAGATGAAAGGAGGGAAGTTATTCATGGGACTTGAGATGATTTTCTAGGGGTCAAATACAGTTTCCCAGATTTCATCTTCTTGTGCAATGTTGGCAGTTGACTCCAGTTGCAAAATGGATTTTCTGATGTTTCTTTGGATGGATAGCCCGACATCCCCTGACACCTGCTGCAGCCCTGATTTATTAGAGGTCACTGAGGAAGTGGTTTTATGGCATGCAGCGCTGGCACTTGGCCAGCAGAGACATCAGGCTGCAAGCTGAGGAAAAGGAGAGAGCATGGTTGTATCTTAACTCAGCCCCCAAATAGAGACCAACGGTAGAGGGCAGCAAAGAGTCCGAGGTTTCCGTATCTCTGCTGCTATCTAATGACTGTCCCCCTAAAGCAGAGCGGATAATTTAAAGAAAAGGTAGCTTCTCGTTGCCCTGCCTTCGATCTCATGGAATCAAGAACCTACAGGCGGGCGAAGAGCACGCAATTCTTACTGGAATCTCAGCCCTTGAATCCCAGCGAGCTTTAGCCGGCAGCGCCCCCTATTCTCCCTTACCTGGTTTGCCTCCACAGGAAGGTCTGGATAGGCAGCGGAACCCCTCGGCCGCTCTCCTGGTCCTGGCCTTCTGAGCTTTTCCTCTTCACCATGGTGCTGGTTCCTGTGCCGCAACAGCTGTTAGCCCATGTCTCTGCTCCGCCGCAGCAGCCCTCTCTGCCTCCGGCTCCGCTGGTGCAAAATGGCTGCAAAAACAGCGGCCGCAGCCAAGCAGGGAGAAATCAGCGCAGCCTGCGGGGAGGCGGCGGTGGCGGCGGCAGCCAAGGACGAGAGGATACTCGCCTCCCGCCCCGCATGATTCCCTTCCTTCAGAACCTCCTTCTGTGGACAGCAACTAGCGCGAAGGGACCTGCGCGTGATGTGTCAAGGGGATACCAACGCGGGGGGAGGCGACGATGGAGAGGAGCGGCGCCACCAACGGATAGCAAACTCCCCGATCTGAAGTGGAAAGTTTTGGGAGCAGCAAGGGCTTCTCGAATTTCCATCCTTCACAACCATAAACTGTAATTAATTCATTCCCTAGAATGGTTCCTTCTTTATGCAGTAATATTTCCACTCTTGGCTCCAGGCGAGGGGGGCTTACAGTAACAACTAACTTGTTGATAGAATCATATAATCTATATGTGGAAGGGGAAAGACAAAGAAAGTAAATGCTGAAAACTCCTCCTTAATCAAAAGTATCTGTCGAAATTGAAGCAAAGCAGTATCACAATCACAGGAACAGATCTAGGAAGCATACAGAACATTCCTCTTCTGATTTTATTCCACAGCAACCCTGTGAAGTAGGATAGCTGCTCATTTAGAGAGCTTTCCTGGCTTTATAGTATTGTTTGCAGGGACTGGCAGCAACTCTCCAGGACTCAGATGAGAATGTTTTCCCAGTCTCTCTACCCTCGCCTTGCCCCCCCACTCCCCATAGATAGGGCAGAGTTTTTCAAACTATATTCTGTAGATCCCAGATTTTATTTTTTTTATTTATTTTTTTTTAAATTTGTATACCGCCCTTCTCCCTGAGGACTCAGGGCAGTGAACAGCCAAGTAAAAACATAAACTACAAACATGAAAATACAATTAAAAAGATATATATAAATTTGGCCCCATGATTAAAAACAATAACAGACAATTAAAAACATTTTAAAAAGTGTTAGGCCAGCCCGGCTTGCTGGAAAAAGAAGGTTTTAAGGGCATGGTGGAAGGCACCAAGGTCTTGGATTCTCTTTATTTATTTATTTATTTGTTTCAATTTCTATACCGCCCTTCTCCAAGTAGGACTCAGGGCGGTGAACAGCCAAAGTAAAAAAACAGAACATACAAAATTTAAAAACAGTTTAAAATAATTAAATATTTTGGCCGTAAATTAAAACAATCCAATTTAAAATCAATTTAAAATTTAACTCAAGCCAGCCCAGCTAGTTGAAATAAATAGGTCTTCAGGGCCCGACGAAAAATCCGGAGGTCTGTTATTATACGTATCTCTGGGGGGAGGTTGTTCCAGAGGGTGGGTGCCACCACAGAGAAGGCTCTCCCCCTGGGGGTCACCAGCTGACATTGTCTGGCGGACGGCACCCTGAGGAGGCCCACTCTGTGCGAGCATACTGGCCGGTGGGAGGCTATTGGTGGCAGAAGGCGGTCTCGTAAATATCCTGGCCCTAAGCCATGGAGCGCTTTAAAGGTGGTCACCAACACCTTGAAGCGCACCCGGAAGACCACCGGGAGCCAGTGCAGCTCGCGCAGGAGAGGTGTCACATGGGAGTGCCTCGTCGCCCCCATAATCCCCCGTGCGGCCGCGTTCTGGACCAGCTGGAGCCTCCGGGTGCACCCCAGGGGGAGCCTCATGTAGAGAGCGTTGCAGTAGTCCAGGCGGGAAGTGACGAGTGCCTGAGTGACTGTGCGTAGGGAGTTCCGATCTAGAAAGGGGCGCAACTGGCGTATCAGGCGAACCTGATAAAAAGCCCCCCTGGCCACGGCCGTCAAATGATCTTCTAAAGACAGCCGTGCATCCAGGAGGACGCCCAAGTTACGAGCCCTCTCTGTGGGGGCGAGTGATTCACCCCCAATAGCCAGCGATGGCATCAGCTGGCTATATCGGGACACCGGAAGCCACAGCCACTCTGTCTTGGAGGGGTTGAGTCGGAGCCTGTTTCTCCCCATCCAGGCCCGCACGGCCTCCAGGCACTGGGACATCACTTCAAGGGCATCGTTGGGGTGGCCTGGGGTGGAGATGTACAGCTGGGTGTCATCAGCGTACTGATGGAACTCCACCCCGAAGCCACGGATGATCTCACCCAGCGGCTTTACATAAATGTTAAACAGAAGGGGCGAGAGGACCGACCCTTGTGGCACCCCACAAGCAAGGTGCCTCGGAGTCGACCGCTGCCCCCCTGTCAAAACAGATTGCGACCGGTCAGAGAGGTAGGAGGAGAACCACCGCAGAATGGTGCCCCCCACTCCCAACCCCGCCAGCCGGTGCAACATGATACCATGGTCGATGGTATCAAAAGCCGCTGAGAGGTCTAACAGGACCAGGATAGAGGAGCAACCCCTATCCCGAGCCCTCCAGAGATCATCCACCAACGCGACCAATGCCGTTTCCGTGCTGTGCCCAGGCCGGAAGCCGGACTGGAGCGGGTCTAGATAGACAGCTTCATCCAGGTACCGGGGAAGCTGTTGCGCCACCACACTCTCAACAACCTTCGCAACGAAGTGAAGGTTGGAGACTGGACGGTAGTTAGCCAAAACAGCTGGATCCAGAGAGGGCTTCTTGAGGAGGGGCCTCACAACCACTTCTTTCAAAGTGGCCGGCAGGACCCCCTCACTCAAAGAAGCGTTAACGATCTTCTGGAGCCAGCCTCGTGTCACCTCCCGGGAAGCCAGTACCAACCAGGAGGGACACGGGTCCAATAAACATGTGGTTGCGTTCAGCCGTCCCAGGACCCTGTCCATGTCCTCAGGAGCCACAGGATCGAACTCCCCCCAGATAACACTCTCAAGACCTGCCTCAGTCATCCCGTCCAGACATACCCAGTCAGAGGCCAGCCCTTCCCGAATCTGAGCGATTTTGTCATACAGATACTGCACAAAATCCTCAGCTCGGCCCTGCAAGGAGTCATCCCGCACTTCCAGATGGAGGAGGGAGCGGGTCACTCTAAACAGGGCGGCCGGGAGATTATCTGATGACGCGATAAGAGCGGCAAAATAGCTAGTTTTCGCCGCTTTTATCGCCACTAGGTAGGTCTTAATATGAGACCTCACCAGTGTTCGGTCAGATTCGGAGCGGCTGGTCCTCCAACTACTCTCCAGGCATCTTTTCCGGCGCTTCATCTCCCTAAGCTCCTCGGAGAACCAAGGAGCTAGGTGAGTTCGGTGCCGGGTCAGAGGCCGCAAAGGCACAACACGGTCCAAAGCCCTGGCAGCCGCACTATCCCAGGCGGCCACCAGGTCTTCAGCCGAGTCATGAGCCAGAATCTCAGGAAATGGCCCAAGCTCCATCTGGAACCTATCAGGATCCATCAGGCGCCTGGGGCAGAACCACCTGGTCAGTCCCGCCTCCCTGCGGCGGGGTGCAGCGGTTAGAAAGTCCAGTCGAAGGAGCGAGTGGTCAGACCATGATGGCTATATCCCCTATATCAAGGCCACTCAACCACTGACCAGAGACAAAAACTAAGTTCAGAGTGTGTCCTCCTGTGTGAGTGGGGTCATGAATTAACTGAGTAAGGTCCATGGCCGTCATGGAAGGCATGAACTCTCGAGCCACTTCAGACGTTTCAACGATAGATGGCAGGTTGAAATCCCCCATGATGACAAGTCTGGGGGTGTCCACCGCCACCTCGGCTATAACATTAAGCAGCTCGGGCAGGGCCGTTGCCACGTGGCAGGGAGCCAGGTACGTGACCAACAAGCCCATCTGTACTCCACGACCCCACTTCACAAAGAGGGACTCACATCCGGCTATCTGTGGAACAGTGGTCTCCCTTGGATCCAGACCTTCCTTTATAATAATCGCCACCCTCCCCCGCCCCTGCCCTGAGCCCTCGGCTGATGAAATGCGCGGAAGCCTGGTGGGTATATATCCACGAGGGGGACTCCCCCCTCCTGGCCCAACCAGGTCTCCGTAATGCCCGCCAGGTCCGCCTCCCCATCCTGAATAAGATCGTGAATGAGGGGGGCTTTATTAACAACGGACCTGGCATTGCATAACATCAGCCGAAGGCTCTGGCCCTGAGAATCTGGACAACCTGGGGAACGAGAAAAGCATTGGGGACCGGAGTGTGCAATCGCTCTAAGATAGCGAGTGCGCATTCCCCGAACATGATGTGGTCCCCAGCTTCCGCCATATCTGCCCCTCCCACTCACTATACTGATGGAACAGCCCTCTTTATCTCTGGGGGCAGCTGATTCCAGAGGGTAGGTTCCCCCACAGAGAAGGCCCTCCCCCTGGGGGTCACCAGCCTACATTGTTTGGCTGATGGCAACCCGAGGAGGCCCTCTCTGTGGAAGTGCACAGGTCGATGGGAGACCGTCGGTAGCAACAGGTGGTCTCGAAGATAACTAGGTCCTATGCCATGGAGCACTTTAAAGGTGATAACCTTTATCAGATATCCAGATATCCACAGGAAGTCTATGGGATTCTATGAGAGACAACAAACTAAGAAAGAAGTAAACAAACAAATGTGTTTCACTCAAACATAATTGAAATTTCTATCAATTGAGTTTTATCTCTTGATTAGGGATTTAGAAGGTTTTTTTTACAAACAAACAAACAACAGGTGCCAATAGAAGAGAATATTTGTGGCTCAGGGTTCAACTGTGGGGTTCTTGGTGCTCTCTGAGCTTAATGCTCTTGTTGCAGACATTTCATTACCACACTAGGTAATATGATCAGTACACTGCTTATGTTTCTTAGTTTGGTAATAAAATGTCTGCAACAATAGCACTAAGCTCAGAGAGCACCAAAGACTCCACAAATAGGCTCCGCAAAACCCGTTTTGCCTGAAAACGTTCAATAACTCCAGGCCTAGGGTATAGAATCCCAAAATGCGGAATCCAGAAGTACCAGCACAAGCTGCAGCACAATCTCTTGGCATCCATCAACTTTCTTCCACAGCATAACTTTATATATTATTTTTAAACAAATGTATTCTTATTCTCATTTGCTGCACAGTCAGCCACACATTTAGACCGCATTTGGCATTTTTATCCACCCATCAAGTTCCTTCCAAGAACCTGGGATAGGCAGGTACTATTTGATTATGTTAAAGGTATAGTTGCAGATGTAAGCTGTTCCGAGTAAAGCCATCTTTTGCATTTAACTCATGGTGAGTTTGTCAATGCTGATGGTGTTCAAGCGGTGTTGCAGTTGTTTTGAGATTGCACCCAAGGCACCTATTACTATTGGTACTACCTTTGCTTGCTTTTGCCATAGTAGGTTTTTTTCATTTTGTTATTTTCTCCAGTTCTTTCTCATCTATTCTGCTATTTCCAGGTACTGCCTTGTCTTTCTTATAGACAATTCTTAAGTCTGGGATGTTATGTGGCAGGCACCTGTCTGTTTGAATTCTAAAGTTCCAGAACAGTTTAGTTTCTTCATTTTCTATGACTTTCTCTATTTTATGGTCCCACCAGTTCTTGTTTGCAGGCAAATTATATTTCTTGCAGATCTTCCAATGCACCATTGTTGCTATTTTGTCATGCTATTGCTTGTATTCAGTGTGTATGATCTTCTTGCAGCAGGACCAGGTGATTCATTGTTTCTTTAGCTTGTTTGCATAGGTGGCACTTACTGCCTGTTGCTGTCTTCTCAACTCTGGCTTTACATGCATTGTTCTTAAGGCTTAGTCTCGTGCAACTAGAATTAACACCTGACTCTTTCTTCAAATTTCCTGCTCTTAGTCATTGCCAAGTCCTGTTATTATCTGCTTTCTCTGTTATTATGTAATGCCCTGGATGTGTAATGCTTTGTCTTCCCATGCCTCCTTTCTCTTCTTCATTTGATCTTTCTTGTCAGCCAGTTTGGTAACTTCAGTACTCATTATGCCTTTTTGGTATACTAGATTCACTGCATCGTCTGTCTTTCAGACTGTCTTTCAGATATTCTTCCAAAGCCCTTATTTCTTCTTCAACCATCTGATGTACTTGCAACATTCTACGCTCACCCATTTTCCTTGGTAGGTAGAGCCTGTCAAGGCCTTGTGTGGATGAAGGGCTTGATTCATTGTTATGGCTATTGGCTATTTAAAAGGATAATGTTGAACAACAATTCCATTTCAGATGGCGTTTTTCCATGCAGCTTCTGATCATCCATGAAAATGAGCAGGGGTGAAATGTAAAATTTGTTACTACCGGTTCTGTGGGCATGGCTTGATGGGGGTGGGGGTGTTAATGTGACTGGGTGGGCGTGGCCAACTTTTTTTTTTAACTTTTCAAAGCATTTTTTCTAATGCTTTGAAAAGCCTCTGCCAATCAGGCAACTCAGCTGGGATCATCAGAGAGGCATTTTAAAAAATACCTCTCTGCCAATCAGGCATCTCAGCTGGGAGTTGCCAGAGACTTTTCAAAGCATTTTTTTTACCACCTCTTCGGCCAAGAGGTTGTAGAAAAAATGCTTTTAAAAGTAAAAAAAAAAAAAGCCTCTGATGATCATGTGGGCATGGAGTGGGGGCAGAGATTTTTGCTACCGGTTCTCCGAACCACCCACCGCCATTGCTACCGGATCAGGTGATCCAGTCCGAACTGGGAGCATTTCACCCCTGAAAATGAGGCTTAATAGCTTGTCAGATGTTTTTGAAGTTTAAAAGCCATAACCTGACTGGTTCAGTATTGTTGACAGAGCAGTCAGCACAAGGAAAAACAGTAGTAGTGATAGTGAATCTACTTGAAAGATTCCTATCTTGATATTAACATCTTCCAATCTATGACCATTGATCAGCAACTGTGTCTTCCATTGTGCCTTTGATGTTTGCACAAACTTCTGATATTTCTACCGACTCTTGTTATTTCTAGGCACTTTATTATCCATTCACTTGGCAGAGAATCAAATGCCTTCTTGTGACCAATGGATTGTTAATGGATTGCTAGAAACATTTATAGTTAGAGATTCTGCCTATAGAACCTGCTGATCTTCTTGGCTGTAGCTACGTTTGCTGCTTTATTATTTCCTCTCTCTTTTTTTGAAATTTTTTTTTAATTAAACACATATTAAAGCATTGGACATGGTGAATACATTTTTATTGTTAACAATAAAATAATGCCAGCATTATCAGTTTAAAATCACCTTTCCTTCGAAAATGGATTTTTGAAAATCTTTTTATTAATGGTTAACTAAGTACCAAGATGAAGTCTTTCTCTTTTTATATTTATACAATTTACAAGCTGATAGCTACAGATGTAGCCAGGCAGAAGTGTTATAAGTAGGAGAGGGGAACACTTTTAGGCCTCCATTTAAATGAAAACAAGAATGTTTGATTCAACTGTTGATACAAAATATAAGCTCGGCAGGATTTATGGAAGATCTTTAATGTTCTGGGAATACAGGAAAGAAGCTCTTCTCTTGAGATAAATATCAAGTTTGAGCTTTGTCATCCACAAAAAAGACTATTCAGGCTATGTTGAGAAGTCTCTCTGGCCGGCAGATTATGAAATGAGAGGAATTTACTAGTTCCCTCTTGAGCTCTTTTTGAGCAAATATATTCAACAGGAGTTGAATCCTCATGTTGAAGGAATGTTCTCCATATGAAAGCTTTGTCTCAACAAAAGTTGAAGTTGAGCAAACCAATTCATTTTGAGAAAGTGCAAAGACTACCATGGATATACTAATTTCTCAGCAACTTCTTAAATTTAGAAGATTTCTTCATATGAACTCTGGAAATGCAGTGAGGCAAGGATACTCAGAAAAACAACAGCCACAAATATTATTACCTAAGATGATAAGGAAGACATGATGCTGGTTATAATACTTCTGCCTGGTTGTATTTGTAACTGTCAGCTTATTATCATCAAAATAGAAAAAGAGAAAGAATTCATCTTGGTACTTAGTTAACCATCAAGAAAAAAGATGTCTCCATTTTCAAAGGAAAGGTGATTTTTTAGCAATTAATTTTGCATACTAGAGATGGTTCAGTAGTTGCTATGACACTCATGCTGTGTTTTATGACTGCTTTGATTCTATGCAGCAAATAATCAAATGACACAACACAAAATAAATAGATATTTCTAATGCAGAGGATATTAGAATATACATCGCTCTCTCTTTCTCTCACACACACAGCAAGCAAGGAAATGTGTGAGAGTGTGTTCTCACAAACATACATTCTACTTCTGGCCTAGGTATCCAAATTCATTTGCTAAATATTTTTTGACAATTACTTAATTTTGCATCTAATTGAGATGCCATTGGACAGATGCTGGTTAGGGAATTTGGGGAGTTGAGATCCACACATCTGAAAGTTTCCAGGTTTGAAAAAGCACTGTACTATAGTTAGAAAGGAGTGTTTTGTAAAGCTTGCATAACCAATAGATAACAACTAAGACATAAAGTAATTAAGAAAAATGAACCAGCAGAAAGACATAGGCTTCAAGACATGCTTGGGGGGACGGGGGGTGGGGGAGTTGAATTAAAACTTGGAGTACTTATCTCAAAGCTTGGGGGGACGGGGGGGGAGTTGAATTAAAACTTGGAGTACTTATCTCAAATGATCTAAGTGCCAGAGCTCACTGTAACAACATTGCCAAAAAGGCATTAAAAGTTGTTAACCTAATCTTGCATAGCTTCTTCTCTGGTAATATTGTATTACTAACTAGAGCATACAAAACATTTGCTAGACCAATTCTCGAATACAGCTCATCTGTCTGGAACCCACACTGCATATTGGACAACTACAATTGAGAGAGTCCAGAAATATTTCACGAGAAGAGTCCTCCATTCCTCTACCCACAATAGAATACCTTATGCCACTAGACTTGAAATTTTGGGCTTAGACAACTTAGAACTACGTCGCCTTTGATCTGACCTAAGCGTAGTACATAAAATTATCTACTACAATGTCCTACCTGTCAATGACTATTTCAGCTTCAACCCACAACAATACATGAGCAAACAATAGATACAAACTTAAGGTAAACCACTCCAAACTGGATTGCAGAAAATATGACTTCAGCCACAGAATGGTCAATGCCTGGAATGCACTACCTGACTGTGGTTTCTTCCACAAACCCCCAAAACTTTAATCTTAGATTGTCTACTGTTGACCTCACCCCATTCCTAAGAGGTCTGTAAAGGGGATGCATAAGTGCACCAGCTTGCCTACCATCCCTGTCCTAATATTTCTTTTTACTCTCACTCTTTTCATATATTCAAATTATGTTTATACTTTTACCTGTTATCTAATACATGCTTGATGAAAAAAAAAATCAACCTTGTTGATAAGTCAGTAAGAACAAAGATACTTAATACCTTTCACTGACAGCAATAAAAATAGAGATTTTTTTTTGTGATGAATAAGTGTGAACTAATATAAAAAGACTAGTTTGGTGTAGTGGAAAAGTGCTAGATTAGAAAACAGGAGACTATGAGTTCTAGTCCCGCATTAGGCATGAAAGCCAGCTGGTGGGTGACTTTGGGCCAGTTTGGGCCTCTTTTTCAGCACAATTCACCTCACAAAGTTGTTGTTGTGGGGAAAACAGAGGGAGGAAGGAGTAGTGGTATATTTGCCATCTTGAGTTATTTGTAAAAATTATAAAGATGAGATTAAAAAAAATCTAAATAAATAAACCATCCCCAAAAACATGATGGAGGTCATGAATCATTGATCATTATATCTATCAAATCAGACCAAAAGTAGATTATTGAGAATCTCATTAAGTTAAGGGATATGGAAGGAATATTTGCAGGGCAGGGGAATACATCCATCAAGTGCATTCCAGACTGCAGAAAGCCAGACTGACGTAGGAGTGATGACTGTCTTATTAGGCTCAGGCTCAACCCATCCAAGACTGAGTGGCTGTGGTTTCCGACGTCCTGATGTAGTCAGCTGGTGCCATCGCTGACTATTGGGGGCGAATCATGGGCCCCCACGGAAAGGGCTCGCAACTTGGGCGTCCTCCTGGATTCACGGCTGTCTTTAGAAGAGCCCTTGATGGCCGTGACCGGGAGGATTTTTCATCAGTTTCACCTGAACTGCCAGTTGCGTCCCTTTCTAGATCGGGACTCTCTACACACAGTCACTCATGCCCTCGTCACCTCTCGTCTGGACTATTGTAACACTCTCTACATGGGGCTCCCCTTGAGGTGCACTCGGAGGCTCCAACTGGTGCAGAGTGCGGCCGCACGGGTGGTTATGGGAGCGATGTGGAGTTCCCATGTAACACCTCTCCTGCACGAGCTGCACTGACTCCCGGTGGTCTTCCGAGTGCGCTTCAAGGTTCTGGTTATCACCTTTAAAGCGCTCCATGGCTTAGGACCTAGTTATCTATGGGACCGCCTGCTACCACCAATAGCCTCCCACCGGCCAGTACACTCCCATAGAGAGGGGCTCCTCTGGGTGCCATCGGCCAAACAATGTCGACTGGCGGCCCCTAAGGGGAGAGCCTTCTCTGTGGGGGCACCTACGATCTGGAATGAGCTCCCCCCGGAGATACGGAGGATCCCGGATCTGCGCACCTTCCGTCACGCGCTTAAGACTCTTTTATTTCATCAAGCTGGCCTGGCCTAAATCTTCTCCCCTTTTTAAATGTAAATTTTAATTTGTTTTTAAATGATGGGGTATTTTAAATTCAGCCAAATTATTTAATTTGTTTTTAATTTATTTTAAATTTTTGTATTTATGTGTTTTATCTTGTGGCTGTTCACCGCCCTGAGTCCTTCGGGAGAAGGGCGGTATAGAAATTTAATAAAATAAATAAATAAATAATTATGTCAAGAGTAAATGATGGCAGTCCTTTCCAAGGAGATTTTCCTGGACCCCAAAACATAATACTCATTTCCAAATGCTCCCTTTTCAGGCAAAATATTTAAAAAAAGAGTTACCATTCAACACCAGAAAATCATCCAGACTCACAAAGAGATTTGAAAGCATAACTTTAGTTTGATAGTTTAGTGTAGGGTTAAGCTGAAAAATAAAAAGCTCTGTTGGAAAAATAGGGGGAGAGCAACTCTGTTGTTCCTTATGGATATATGCTTGCCTTTTGACAGTACTGATCATGAGGCCTAAGGGCATCAGCTCAGTGGGTATTCCACTTTTATCTGTAGATGATCATAGAGAAAGCTTTGAAGAAACTTGTTTTGTCCTTTGGATCCTTTCGTTAGAAAATGCTGCAGAGTTTTTATGTCCCTTATGCTGTTTAACACAGACATGAAACTGCTGACTCTGAAGTGGGGTATTCTTGCCAATTCTATTTCTCTGTTGTCAGAATCAGATGCTGCAGTGCTGGGACTAGCCTGCTGTTTCCATAATTCAACACCGCCCCCCTCCGAATGAGATTCAGTGAAGTAACCCTGAATCTCAAGAAAATGGGGCTCTTTTGAGGTTTCATGGAATCAGCAATTGAGTACATATTTTTTGAGATGGGAGGCTCTTTAATGTAGCATTCTGTTAGCAAGCTGAGGTTGCTTTGCTGACACAGGGTTGGCTGCCAATTACGGCTATTCCTAAAAAAAAAAAAGGATCGCCAGAGTACAATACTCAGATCAGTCCATATGGGCTTTTTTTCAGGGTAAAGCAGAAGTTGCAGCTAGTGCAAAATGTGTGGTAGCTAGACTCTTATCTGATGCAACATATAGGAGTCATACAACACTGATTCTAAAGGAGCTGTCGACTAATCTGAGTGCAAAGTATTAATGAGGCAATAAACAGTTTAGGACATTCATGGGAACTGGAAGGCCTAAGAGTGATGAGGCAAGAATCAGTGCTTCCCATGCTGGAAAGAAGCACCATGTACACGTATGCCAGCAGCCAAACACACTTTAAACTAGAAGGCCAGAAGAAGGGAAAAAATCACTGAGAATACATATATAAAGCCTCCCTTCAGTTCAAGGCTTACTTCTTGCTCACACTAAAGATCCTAAAACAGGTAAGTCTCATCTGGAAGTCATCTGCTGAATCAGGACAAGAGCTGATTCAGAGTAAAATGTCTGAAGATCTGTGACTTATTGCCAGTGCCTAACAAGAACATCCTTAGTGCAAATTAGATGCCATTAGATGTGTCTGTATAATTTTAAATGGCTGTTGTTTTATTGATTATTCCCTATGATTTTTAATGGTAGTCAAATAAGAAATGTTTTAAGCATATAAATGGAATGTCCCACTGCAGAACTTGAGGAGAAAAAGTGGTTAGAGAAGAAAATGAAATAAACAAACAAGCCTCCAACCCCAAAATAGCAGTCATTTCAAAAGTGACACTAGTTGAGACATAAATCTCTATCAGATGAATTTTATTATAGTCCTACACCATAATAAAAACCAAAAAGCTATTTAGCATGACCAAAATAATACTAAAATATCAGAAGTCACTGCAGATACTGTGAAACAATTATTAAATCAGTTGCCAGCTTGTTAGGCCCTGCCAGAATTTGCAAACTGTAGAACAAAACTTTGCTACAAACATAGAAGTGGATTCTTATACGAGCATAGAAATTATAAATAAAATAAATCTGCATACCCGTGGTAAGCAAATAGAGATGAGATTAGGCTAATGATATAGGATGGTGGCAGTTATTCATTTGATGGCACTGGCAGGGCATTGAATAATTGCCTACATGCAGCTTTTCTTGACTTTTCTTTCTCTGACTCAGGTAGAAAGAGTATTCACATTGACTAAATTGACTAATTCCTCCAAATGAGGAATTGTGATATGATTGAGATATTGAGCTGGTTTTAATATTACAACAGGCTATTTGCAAATATGTCTCTTGGCAAGGAGGCCTGCTCATTTTGGCCTGCCATGTCCAGAACCATTGCTACAGTGCAAGCATGGCTTGGTCATAGCCCAGCATCAAGATCATCTCAGTGGAAAAGCCTTCAGAGTCCTATTTCTTGGCAAGTGGGGTTTTTTTCCAACTAGAGTTAGAAGTATCAGTTAATATGAGAAGACCAAATCATTACAAAAAAGGATAACTTTGGCCCACATGCAAAAATGCTCAGCCAGAGGCCAATCTCAACTTTACTGATGCCTATTCCCTGTTATAGATCTTGTTTGAAATAAAGCAAATAACTTGAAATATATTCCATAAGAATTTGGATTGTGCATTCTCCAACATGATGCTGTTATCACCAGCATCTGCAATGTGTGTGTGTTTGTCAAAAAGGCAAGATGATAGTTGCAACAACATAATTAGAGTCCCAACCCTTTGTATTGTGTGTGCAACATTGATACACCCACAAAACAAGGAGGGTTTGGCTCATGTTTTCAAGGCTGCCATCTTATCATTTTTTTAAAAAATTCCCTCTGCAGAAAGCAGTAGCTGCCAGACAATTGGGTCTCAGATAGTTTCTATCTACATGCAAGAAAAATGCAGGAAAAAATCAGTTTATATTATTTAACTAAAATGTGTTTTCTAAAAATCAAAATATCCTCTTTCCTGGTCCTGTTTTAGAAACTAAGCCAAGTTAAAATGGATGCTGAGCAGAACCACCTTATTGCTTGAAGTCATTAAGATCAATTATATGGCTGAGATCTCCAATCAGTATATGGCATCATCTAGTGGTTGAAATTCCATATTACATCTACTTTGCAGTAAATATGGCAAGAACAAGATGCATTTCAACTCTGCGGTTCTACATTTCGGAGGGAAGACATTTGGATGTTTGCATGAGTTAAGACTAGAGGCTAGCTGGTAATGAGACTGAAGAAATGATATTGGTAAGCTGAGTGTCTTTGGGTGCTTTTCACCTTCTCTGAAACATGCACATACACAAACACAATCACCCAGTGGCTGTTAGCAGGCTACTTGAAGATTCCTTCATTTTATTAGCCTTGGATTGCTAATAAACCTCCTGTAAGCATCAGCAATTTGTCTTGCTTTTTTCCACTGTAAATCCTTACTTCAAAACTGCAGCCCTACCCCCATTACACTAAATGCCAAAGAAGTGATAGGATGGAGATGCTGTTGTTGCTTATTTTGTACACTACCCAACTTTCTAGAAATATGTTAAAAATAGGGAATAGAAAATGTGTTGTAACAAAGGAGCAGATAATTTCAACACTTTTATTTATTTGTTTGTTTGTTTGTTTGTTTATTTGTTTATTTGTTTATTTATTTATTGAATTTCTATACCGCCCTTCTCCCGAAGGACTCAGGGCGGTGAACAGATTAAGATTTCGTATACATATAATAATTTTTTTTTATTTATAAACAGTAAATAATAAATTGAGTCAACTTGGTGTATCTGCTAAGACCTTGGCATAGAATTTAGATGTTTATGCTAGCCCTGCTTGTTGAAACAGAAAGGTCTTCAGGGCACGTCGGAAAGTGCGAAGATCTGGGATTATTTGTATTCCAGGGGGTATTTTGTTCCAAAGAGTAGGTGCCCCCACAGAGAAGGCTCTCTCCCTTGGAACTACTAGACAACATTGTTTTAATGATGGTACTATGAGTAGGCCTATTCTGTGAGAGCGTATTGGTTGGTGGGAGGTTATCGGTTGCAGCAAGTGGTCTCGTAAGTACTCAGGTCCTAAGCCATGGAGCACTTTAAAGGTAAGAACCAACACCTTGAAGCGCACTCAGAAGGCCACCGGAAGCCAGTGCAGCTCGCGTTGAAGAGGTATTACATGTGAGCGCCATGTTGCTCCCATAATTACTCACGTGGCCGCATTCTGGACCAGTTGGAGCTTCCGGGTGCACTTCAAGGGGAGCCCCATGTAGAGAGCATTGCAGTAGTCAAGTAGGGAAATGATGAGGGCTTGAGTGACTGTGCGTAATGAGTCCCGGTCTAGAAAGGGACGCAATTGGTGAATCAGGCGAACCTGATAGAAAGCTCCTCTGGCCATGGCTGTTATATGATCTTCTAAAGACAGTCGTGCATCCAGGAGGATGCCTAAATTGTGAGCTTTCTCTGTGGGGGTCAATGACTCGTCCCCAATAATTAGTGATGGGACTAACTGGCTGTACCGGGACACCGGCAGCAACAGCCACTCAGTCTTGGAAGGGTTGAGTCGAAGCCTGTTTCTCCCCATCCAGACCTGTACGGCCTCAAGGCACCGGGACATCACTTCAAGGGCATCATTGGGGTGGTTTGTGGTGGAGATGTACAGCTGAGTGTCATCAGCATACAGATGACATCGCACCCCAAAACCACAGATGATCTCCCCCAATGGCTTCACATAAATGTTGAACAGGAGAGGCGAGAGGACCGACCCCTGTGGCACCGCGCAAGTAAGGGGTCTCGAGGGCGATCTCTGTCCACCTGTCAACACTGACTGCGACCTGTCAGAGAGGTAGGACGAGAACCACTGTAATATGGTGCCTCCTACTCCCAGCCCCTCCAACCGGTGCAGCATGATACCATGATCAATGATATCAAAAGCCACTGAGAGATCTAATAGGACCAGGATAGAGGAACATGATACCATGATCAATGATATCAAAAGCCGCTGAGAGATCTAATAGGACCAGGATAGAGGAACATCCCCTATCCCGAGCCCTCCAGAGATCATCAACCAATGCGACCAATGCTGTTTCTGTGCTGTATCCAGGCCTGAAGCTGGACTGGAATGAGTGTAGATAGACAGCTTCATCCATACTGTGGGAGCTGTTGTGCCATCACACTTTCAACAACCTTCACTAAAAAGCGAAGGTTGGAGATTGGACGGTAGTTTACTAAAACAGCCGGATCCAGAGAGGGCTTCTTAAGGAGGGGTCTCACCACTGCCTCTTTCAAGGCGGGAGGTAAGAATCCCTCGCTCAGAGAAGTGTTAATAATTCTCTGGAGCCAGCTACGTGTAACCTCCCGGGTAGCCAGCACTAGCCAGGAAGGGCACGGGTCCAATAAACATGTGGTTGCATTCAGCTTCCCCAGTAACCTATCCACGTCCTCAGGAGTCACAGTATCAAACTCATCCCAGATAATGTCCTCAAGATCTGCCCTCGTCATTTCATCTGAATTAACCCAGTTAGAGTCCAAGGCTTCCCAAATCTGAGCGATTTTATCGTGCAGATATTGTGCAAAATCTTCAGCTCATCCTTGCAGAGGGTCTTCCTGGTCTAAAGCACCAGTGGCCATCCTATCCCAGGACGCCACTAGGTCTTCAGCCGAGTCATGAGCCAAGGTCTCAGGAAATGTCCCAAGCTCCATCCGGAACCTATCAGGATCCATCAGGCGCCTGGGGCGGAACCATTTAATTGATTCCACCTCCCTGCAGTGGGTTGTAGTGGTCAGAAGGTCAAGCTTAAGGAGAGAATGGTCTGACCATGACAAGGGTTCGATGAGTATATCCCCTATATCTAGACCATTCAGCCACTGGTCAGAGATAAAGATCAAATCCAGAGTGTGTCCCCCCCGTGTGAGTAGGGTCATGAACTAATTGGGTCAGGTCCATGGCCATCATGGAAGCCATAAACTCCCGAGCCCCTTCAGACGTTTCACCAATGGATGGCAGGTTGAAATCTCCCATAACCAGTAGCTTAGGAGTCTCAACTGACACCTCGGCTATTACGTTGAGGAGCTCAGACAGGGCTGCTGATACGTGGCAGGGAGCCAGGTATGCTCAGGCCTCTTGAAGAGGTAGTCATTTCTGCCCCAGCAGCTATCGTCGGTGAGGGCAACTTCAGGTTTCCCGGCAAGTCTCCAAACCAATTCGGAGCCCCCAGGGTGTCTAGGGCTCGACAGGGACTACCATGGTGCCGGTCGCCGCTGCCGCCCACCTTCATTGTCGTTCCAACTGCCGTTGCTTTAAGAATGGAGGAACTGATGTAACTGCCAGTAACGGAACTGCTAGAGTTAGCCTCCCATGGTGCCTTCACATGCCAATATCTGCCCAGCTCTGATGATCCAGAGGGTGAGAGAAACATCGTTGAGCTGGGAAAAAACTCCCCTAGTTGGTGCTGGGGCTGAAGGGAGTTAAATCAGCCCCGGTGGACCTCCAAACGACCCAAAGCCGCCCCATCATCAGACGGAGATTAGGCGAGAGCTGCCATCTTGGCACATGCACAGAAGAATATTCTCTATATTTTAGAAAGTGGAAGAGGTTACACCTCTTAAAAAGAAAGCATAAAGGTTTCTTAGAAATTTGCTCAAATTGTTCTTCAGGTATCTGTTGAAAAATAGCCGTTTTAGCAAAACACTTCTAAAAGAACACCTTTTCTCCATTTCTATTATCTCAGGCAGGCAAAAGCCTGGGTGTATCATTCAGCCAACCACAAGAAGGCACCAAAGGGATACAGAAAATCCTCTTGGCTATCATCTAGTGGGTATTTGCATTTTTGCAGTACCTGTAATTTTTTCTACAAAATCATCCTCTTTTGTTCATCTCATTCTTCTCTTAAAAAAACACAATGTACTGCTGTGAAAGGCCCTATGCTAAAGAACCAGTTTGGAATTGTTTTCAATTGTTAAAATGGCAGTTTGGATCTATTTAATTCAAAAAGAATTTGATTTAGCTATGAAATAATTGTGTTAGCAATACAGAACTGGGCACCATTTGTTCATATCTATTTTATGGACATCCCAAACCCCCTTCCCACCCACTGAATGTATTAAACCTGCCAAATTCTCATGTACCCTAGATGAAAGCCATTTGCCTCCAACAAGAATCATTCCCTCTCCCTCCCACCCAGACCTAAGAATGATGGACATATAGGCAGAACATGTAACTTGACTATTTAAATCTGGTCTTCTAAGTTGTCGGTTTTCACCTAGACATAAGAAAGTGGGTCTTGACTTCAGGTTGATGTTGCTGGACAGCTGGAAAATAGTGGAGCTCCACCGGGCTCTGTGAAATGCAGCCAGTAACTGCTTGCTGGGAGACTCTACGGGGTTAAAGTTAGGGGACTTGGAGGAATAATCTTGGGATTGATCAAACTTTATAAAGAATTGATTTTTTCTGGAGTCTTTAGATATTGGGATTTCAGAGGTATATTAACTTGTTAATAGACTCCACAGGAGATAATAAAGTTTTATGAAGAAATGTTAGAAATAATGACAAAGAATTATTAGAAGTTGATGGGAATATTTAAAGATAAAGATGTGAAAGTAGAAGACTCTCACAAGGACATGATGGGACTGTCCAAAGATAAAGAAGTGAGTGTAGAAGGTCCTTAACAAATAGTAGGAAAAAATCAGAGATGGTATTCAGCCAGTTCGGACCAGTTTGCCCGAACCGGTAGTGGAAATTGCAGGTGCCCACCCACCCGCCCCGACTTTATGCCATCCTATTTAGGCACGTTTGTGAAGTCAGGCGCTTGCGCGGAAGGCACGCGCACCAGCAAAGTGCATGCATGGAAGGCCGGGCACATGCGTGGACGGGGTGCATACGAGCAAAACGAGTGTGAGTGAAGTGCCCTACCGGCACATTTGCGAGCCGGTAGGGAAAGTAAGTGAATACCACCTCTGGAAAAGATGAACAAAATATTCAGAAGATAGATGAGAAATCAGAAGGAGTGATGGAGGAAACAAACCAAAATAAGCTAACAAAGACAAAAATAGTGATAAGATAATAAAAATAAAGATTAAGAATCCAATAGTTAACTCTGTAAGAGCTTACAATAGCACAGAGAAAAAAAATGAAGCCTTCCCAAAAATAATGAAAAGGTTATGGATGGGCATCCAAACAATGCAGCAGAAGGAGATAAGGGGTTAGGTAGAGGGAACATTCTGATTATGTAAAACTGCTAGAAAGAAATATAGAATACCAAGAGAGAAATATAAAAGAATTACCAAAAAGTCAATAAATGATGAAATTCAAAACAGGCTGAGAGATGACAGATAGAGATACAATATTTTGTAACACTGGGGTGATATTAAAAATTAGTAGAAACAAATATAAGTAACACATATATAGATATATAATAGATTTTACTATACTCATAAATACTAAGTTTAGGAGGTGGAAGATTGTGATTAGGCATATTTAAATGTATTATTATGATTAATAGTGAGCAAAATATTTTGGAATTTATAACTTTAAGGATTACAAATTCAGGGGATTTAGAGACAAAACCCTGGGACCGATTTTTTAAATTAATAAATGGTTTTATTCAATGGTGGGATTCAGCCAGTTCGCACCACTTCAGGAGAACCGGTTGTTAACTTTCAGAGCAGTTTGGCAAACTGGTTGTTGGAAGAAATCATTAGGGCAGAGAACCGGTTGTTAAATTACTTGAATCCCACCACTGGTTTTATTGGTGTCTTCAGAAAACTGAGATATTGGGAATTTGGTGGAATTTGAGTAATGTTTAACATATTGGTGATCTAATAGGGGTCAATAAACACATTGTAAGACATATAATTGATGTTTAAATATATCTTTGGAGAATGTGATAAAGAATCATTAAGAGAGAATAGTACTGTTTAAAGATAAAGAGATGAATATGAAAAAACCCCAATTTGGGGGGGGGGGGAGTATAAATTGGGAAAATAGTATTATACATATTGATATATAAAAGAATATTTTATAATTATAATGAGTTTATTAAGGTTGGAAGTTGGAAGGCAAAAATTATGTATATGTAATTGTATTATTATGATAGCAATGTGTAAAAATGTATAGACCCAGTCATTACACTGTCCACAAAATATGTTAGTTGTTAAAGGAAAACTGCTAATAAAACATATACAAAAAAAAAGTGGGTCTTTTCCCAAATAAAAAAAGGTGGAGTTTGTCTTTTTCTTCTCTGATACAGTTTAGAATACAATAAAAAGGAATGATAGGAAAGAGATACCCAAAGAACTCACCCATAACTCAAATTGCTCTTCTGTCTCAAATTTCCACCAATTCTATATATAGTCATTTTTGGATCCAGATATAAAAATAATTACATTGGGCAGCAAAGGTTTTGTTTGCTTCCTGAACACTTATACACAAAAGTCTTATCTTATACATTTTTGGCTGCTAAATCATGAAAATTCTTATTCTTATGAAAGTTCTTATTCCAACAGGCTGGTCTGGCCTAACTCTCCCTTCTAAATTGGCCTTTAAATTGGCTTTTAAATTGGTTTTTAAATCTCTTTAGATAAATTTGGATATTTTAATCTTTGAACCTATACCTAAATTAATTAATCTGTTTTTAATAGTTTTCTAATTTTTGTATGTCTTTGTATTTATTTATGCTGTTCACCGCCCTGAGTCCCTCGGGAGTAGTAGTATACAAATATGAAAAATAAATAAATAAATAAATAAATAAATAAATAAATAAATAAATAAATAAATAAATGAATGAATGAATGAATAAATAAATAAATAAAATAGTCTGTAGTGTAATCTATTTTGTATCATTGTATAGAAACCTTATCTTTTTGCTTTTTTCCTTATAATTTTAAGTTTATTAAATTTCACTTGCATTATGTTTTGTGTGGTTCATGCATATCCAGGCATGCACTCAGGACTTACTGCATAACATCTATGAAATTGGTAGAGTTTGGGCATGTTTAGGCTGTGAATGGATGCTGCCTGGAAAAGCTATCAAAGCAGCTTGCGTGCACAGATGCTACTCATTTTGTTGATATCAATTTCCATGTATTTTGATAAAATTGTTGATATGTTCTATTTGTGGACAGTAGATGTTTAAACCTCAAATAAACACCATGACTGGACTTGTTAAAAAAGTGTATCAACTGCATGTCATAGAAGATTCCCAGTCTGGTAGTTGAGTCATGGCAACTGGACTTATTTTCTGGTTCGTCTAAGATGCTTCACTGCCCATCCAAGCAGCTTCTTCAGCCTCAATATGTATGAAATGTATTTTTGTTGTTAAGACTGGTGATCAAGACAAGACTTGTGCTCCTCACATTTAAAGTGTAACATGTGCTGTTGATCCTAAACCTTGGTTCAGAGGAACTTGGGAGTCACTTGGAAGGCATTTTTTGGGGGGGAGCTGGGGGCACAGATCAGATCAGTCATCAGCAACAAGTGGGTCAAAGCTCTTTAGTGGGGCCAGAGAAAATTTCATAGAAAGCATTCAAGGTTGTTGTTGAGATTTTTTTTGGCAACTACAGATCACCAAACTACATTCAACTGGTTGATAAACGTTTTCTAGCATAGAAGACCATGAAGTGCAACATGTCACTGAAGATTCATTTTCTGCAATCATAGTTGAACTTCTTTCCTGAAAATCTAGTCATCCAGTGATGAACATGGTGAAAGGTTTCACCAGGACATTGGCACAATGGAAAAATGGTATCAGGGAAACTGGAATCCATCAATGGTGGCTATTTTGGGACACTGAGGTGAAATGCATCAGACACTAAGTACAAATGAAAATCAAAATACTTTTAGTCCTGTTGAGCTCTTGCAGCACGTTGAAAATACTATACAATTATATACATTATAGTCATTAAAAGTTAATTTCATATTTCTCAAGATTCCTCTATGATACAGTCATTCTGAAATTATATGTGTTCAGTTTGAAGTTTGAATTACTACCATAATTACTAAAAGCAGTAGTGGTTTTCACTTACCTTCGCTACCGGTTTGGGACTGCACTTTGCTCATGTGCGGCACTTCTGTGCATACACAGAACTTTCTGCACATGCGCAGAGCGTCTGTGATGATATCCGGGCAAGTGGGTGGAGCCTTCCACCACCGCCACTACCGGTTTGCCCGAACCAGTGCGAACCGGTAGAAACCCACCACTGACCAAAAGGTTTTGAGGAAGCAAAGCATCTGAAAAAAATGTTGTCCAGTGTTACCAGCACGGTACTGTCTGGATGACAAGACACTGCTGCTCTGTTGCACTACAGTTTCTGGGAAAATACCTAATAGTTGAGATGTCAATCCAGGCTTCCTTTTACTTGAAAACTTTGTATTCCAAAATATAGACAGTCCTGTATCAGCATTTCAGTACCAGATATTCCTGCCAATGTGGCAGAAGCGGGAGGTATATTTATTCATTTCCAGATGAAAGTTGTTTATAAATGTACAAAAGATAATCTTGAACAGAACTATAAGATCCATTCTAATATTTGGTGCATATGAATACTATACACATTGAAAATCACCCACACACACACCTTTCTACCTTGTATCACCATTGGAATGTCACTAAGAAATTAATACATGCCCCTAAAACATCAGGCATGTATTAAACACAAACACTTAGCTTGATGGGTTGGAATCTGCTAGGTTCAAGAAACAAATAGACACAGCAAGTTATATTATGAGCCATGCTGGCACAGTGGTTAGAAAGCAGTACTGCAGGCTACCTGCTGATTGCTGACTGCCTGCAATTTGGCAGATTGAATCTCACCAGGCTCAAGGTTGACTCAGCCTTCCATCCTTCCGAGGTCGGTAAAATGAGAACCCAGATTATTGGGGGCAAGATGTTGACTCTGTAAAACCATTTAGAGAGGGCTGTAAAGCACTGTGAAGCGGTATATAAGTGTAAATGCTATTGCCATTATCAGGATGATTTCCTAGGAGACAGAAATTGCCCATCATTCTTTCCCAGAGGAGACGTGGGAGACTCCTTTCTTTAAGCTAATATCCTTATATTTCAGTGTGGAACAGCAGAGGATATAATGGAGAAACAGAAACTTGGGATGCAAGCATGTTGATGACAAGCGATTTTATTTTGCAAAACAATCACTATACAGCAACAAATACAACTGCAAGTTGGATTGAAAAACATGAACTACCTACCACCAGTCATTCAAGAAATGCCTCTTTTATGATAACAGGCTCTAGAATTACCAGGAAAGGAAAGAATTCCACAGGCTTTCTCATAGCCTACAGTATATCTTAAGAGAAAGAGAGAAAGAAAGGAAAAATCCCAGCACTCTGAAAATGATTTTGCATTTCTCTTTGCTAAAGTTGAAGTGATTGCTAGGTTTGACCCTACCAAATTTGCAAAATAATATATATTTTTATATAAGGAACTTTGTTTGATTATTTTATTAGTAGTGATCAATACAGTCTCCTCTAAATTGTGCTGTTGGTGATTTCCTGGTTTTGTTTTGTTTTTTGCAACAATATAGAAGCAATTTGCTATTTCTTTTTTTCAGTAAGCATTTCAGGAATTGTTTAGATCTAAAAAAAAGCTGTTGATGACCAACCAACTTTGCATAGAGGTCTTCTTGAGGCCCAGCAACTCCCATTTCCCCCATTCTAGGGAGCAGAAATACTGTACTCAGTATGTCTTGTGTTGCATTCAGTTGTCCATCATAAATCACAAGCCTGGATTTATCTGATAATTTGGTTTACTATTTCACTCTTAATATATTTGGAAGGAATTTTACTGCCTAGTAAAATAGAAAAACCCCTAGCATGTCTGTTGTGACAATATATATTGATCCTTTTGGATATTCTCTTGGCAAAGAGACTCATTTGCAAACCGCCAGAAGGAAGGGGAAGTTGTCATTATAAATGCATATCGTGTAGGTGTGTATGTGTACAGATACACGCACACACATTTACACTTACGTACCATCCAGTAAGCAAGGTGACTGCTGGTTTGGTCCAGAGTTGATAGAAACAACTTCCGTAGCCTTTACTGTACCCTTCATGCAGTGAGATGCTCATCAATGTGTGACAACTGGCTCTGCTAGCTGCTACCAAACAGCTGATCAGTGTATTAGGCATTGTAGAGCTACTCTCCTCTTATCTGGCTTGCAAAATTCCGGAAAACTTAACAATCAGTTCTAGCAAACTGGTACAAGCCAGCTGCAGCATACTACTGCCTTTGTGCCTAGGCTCACACAACACTACAGCATTGTAAGCAGAGGAGAGAGGGGATCCTGCCTTGTTATGGATCAGCTTTAGTACATAGCTTTGGTTACAGACTTTTTCCTCACCTTTGCTGCAAATTGCTAAATGCGTATTAGATTATTATACTTGACCACAGAGCTTACTAGTCAAAGTTATTGTGTCATGCCTTAACAGCTCTAATTATCTTTAATAGGGAACAAGCAAATAAGAATTTCTGTAGAGATGGTCCAATGTTTTGTGTGACCATGTCCCTTACAGGGCTTACATTGTGCCGTTAGTTTTTAAATCGAGCCTACAGTTGGCAGTTAAAGTTTCAATGGGATTACTAGCCAGGCAATGCCCGCCCTTGTCCCCAGTAAAAATCTAGAGTCCTGTAACATAATACATGCATTTCTTATATTACAACATGGTCCCCTTCTGGCTCTTCAATTTGTATAAATTCATCAACTTCTGCTATTCTTTCTATGGAAAGACAATTATGATTACAAGGACTTAGCTTCAAGATAAGATAAAACTGCAACATGGAATTAATGACTTTGGACACGTATGCTTGGTAAGCAACTTTATCATCTAGAATGTGTTTATATCTCAAAAAAGCAGATTACAAAATAGTCACAGATTAAACACTGTTCTGACTGGCTGACACTTAGCATTGTCCACCTCAGGTTCAGTAGAGCCTTAGATCCTGTTTTGCTCTAAGATTGGAAAAAGACATAAAAACTCAGAGAGGCTTCTGCAGGAACCAACAGCACAGAGTCAGAGTGACAACATTTCATTAAAAATACTGCTCTTTTTGACTTTTTAATTTTTTTAAAGCAGCGGCATGGAGCCCACAGCAAGATTGGCTCTCTTGTTCTGATCCAGCAGGGGAATTCTTATATCTGTAATCAATGTTGTGTTTGAACTTCAGAGTTATTCCAAATATCATAACAATCACAGAGCAAAACACTCCTCTTGACTGCTGGCTAACTTTAAAAGAAAAAGCCTACACAACTGCATTATAAGCAGTAGGATCTTAACATGAGGCAGCTTCTAAGATGTAACCTATCAGGCTATTTATGCATTAGTCTATCCTCATATTATCTGAACAAGTACACAGATTTACTTGTCCCCATTCATTTACAAATAAGAGCTTGACATTAAAGGCTCTATTTTAAAATTAGGATCCAATTTAACCCTATACCTATTACAAAACAATTCCAGAGAAGTGCAAAGAATCATATTTGTGCATCTAATAAATTCATCTAATGAGAGCCAGCTCCATGCATCTTATGAGATTGTATGCAGTGATACATTTGTTAGCTTTTATGATGATATGAGCCTCTTATTTATTTGCATTGTTGATGTTTTTCTTTGAAAATAATTGAAGCATCATTCTTGAGACACACTAGGTAAATTAAAATGTTTAAGAGGTAGCCCTTGTCCAACAGTTTCCAACACACAAAGCCATCCTAATGAACCATTTACATACAGGTCAGCTTGAGAACATGCAAATGTAATATAGGTGATTTTAAGGAAAATGCCATAAAACTGCAGGGTAAAATAGGGAACAATTATCATGTAGTCAAAACTAGCATATATTACATGAGTAGAGGGTGGTCCACTTATGCATCACATTACCAGACCATCTTGCGTATTCTTTTAATTTCCATGTAGCAATAGTGGAAATCCCATACACTCCAAGTTAAGTGCCTTTTCTCTTATTAAAAACACTGTCGTATACTTTTTATATTGTTTCTGAAGATTATCAGTCCATCACCTTGGTTATCCTACCTAGGGAGCTTACATACTAGGAATCAATATATGTTATGAATGCAACTCTCTAGAGCCTTGTTCTACTGAGGTGCCCAAGTACATCAATGCAAAGATGTAATTTGTAGACATGGAATAACTTCTGAGAAGACTCCTTGTTGTTTCTTGGAATTTCAACTTTAGCAAAAGAAAAAATAAATAATTTAAAAATATCACTTGTACTTCAGTGTTTTTTAAGGTAGAACAAAATTATTATTCTAAATGATATTTTTAAAATATTGAATCCAAAACTATAGTTTTGGAGAGAGAGGGAGGGCAGGAAGGCAGGAAAGCAGGAAGAAAGGAGGAAAGATAAGTAATACATAAATTCAGTAATGGCAAAGAAAACACAGATAGGTAGAAAGAAAGAAAGATTTTTTTTCAGTATCACAGAAGAGACTTGCATCTGGCACTAAAACAGGGTCACATTTTGAGATGTTACAGAAAGCAATTTCATGCTAAACAATCTTTTTTTTTTTTTTTTGTATTTGTAAAAGGTTGAATAGGGAAATAAAATCCCTGCTAACATCTACTTTTACAGACCTAAAATTGCAACACCAAAGGGTGCAAGAGACACAGATACTGTGAATAAAGAATTAGAATATTCAAGTATGGGGGGGGGGTATCACAAATGGCCACACAGATATATATATATATATATATATATATATATATATATATATATATATATATATATATATATATATATATATATTGATAATACTGTATCAAACAGATGGGAGAGGACATGAAACCAGTAGTGAAGACACAAATCTAGATGCTTAACTAATATTCTAATCTGACATAACTCCATAGCTTAATTTCAGTAACTGTTTTTAAAAAGAAAAAAAATGTTGCTTCCCCAGTAAGGCTCATATGATTTTCCCCCACTACTTACTTAATTATTAGTTAAATAATTTATTGTAATCAGCTATACACTGACATAATCATCCAACTTCCACAACGTTAATAACTTAATTGCCTCTTTCTTCTACCCATGTATATAAAATAACCCCACCCTTTCTGAAGTGTTGACATCACTATATTTGCCCTTCTGCATGGTCCTCAGACTCTCCTGTTTAAATTAACCTGTTGATAAATTACAAGTGGAGATGCTTCTTAATTCCATCCATCAACAAAACGGTCAAATGAGCAACTCAAGGGATTGAACAAGGCTCTTCAAAAAGTAGTGGATGGCCTTCAGGCACATGGAAGGTCAAAATGCATTGTTATTATAGTACATACTCCATGCAAGACAGAGCAGAGCAACAATAATTGTCCAATGTAATATACTGCAATTGTACCCATAGAAAAGCCAAGATCTTCCTGCTGTAATTGGAAATCAGGCCAGTTTCTGCATCTATATGGATCTTTCCCCCAGTTTTTATTTTATGATTACTACAGTCTTGGGATGTGACTTAATTTTAGACATAGTAAAGAATGAATGTTAACACCTGCTCAGAGCCCATTCCTGGCAAGAAATCATGCCTAAATATTGTAACTTCAAACACTGCTAACAAAGCAAATTCATAAGCCCTGTTTAGCGAGGGCTGCAGTGACATCTTCAGCCAGGGTGGCAAGTTGAGGAGATTCAAGCAGGTTGATACTGCCGGAGGAGGAGACGTTGCTGAGCCTCCGAGGGGAAGCCACACTTGATCGGCCAGGAGATTGGGTGATGATTTCAGCGCCATGGTCCACACGGGCCCTTGCGTGCTCTCGGAAATTGAGTTTCTGGCTGTCAATCTGTGCAAGGAAGGAAAATGCAAAAATAAAATGCAGGAACTACAGAGGTATGAAGCTCCCCTGAGACCAATTTCACTTTAATTTCCTTGGAAAAATTCTCTCAATATTTTCTTGGGTGGCAATCTTTCCTGGTCAAACTTCAAAAGCAGATTACAGTTGTGTCCTTTGCCCAGCCTCTTTGTGAAGATGTCCTAATTTCATCACCAGAATTCTCCTACTGCAGAACTTAAATGAAAATGAAGATATGTGCAAGAATCGTGTGGGAAATGTTGAAGTATAAGTTTAGTTTTGTTGATCAGGACTTTCCAAATTAATTTGGAAGATAGATAGATAGATTCATTCATGACAGATTCCCTGGGCTAAAATAATTTTTTGAAGATAATTTGTACTCTTTGGACATTCTGTATACTCCTTTTAAAAAGATTGAAACATTGATTTAAATAATATTTTAACTTTTTTGTTTAAATCATAAAACAAATACTCCAGCTTATACAATGCAGTTAAAGGGAACCCTAAGGGTGGAGGAAGGCTGTGGAATGCAAGTGAACTGTCTGTTGCTGGAGGCCACGTAATGAAGAATGTTTTGACCAAAGCAGACAGCGTTTCCCAAAGCAAAAGAATTGAATTCAATTGGTGAACTATATACTGTGGGTTGCCCAGAAGGGAAAAGGGGAATTAGCTATGTAGGTTTTCATGGGAAAAATCCCAGATCTGACTTTGTTTCTGCTGTACTTAGATGGATTTTTCAATAAAGCTACTCTTGGTTAACCTAAAGAGATGGGAGTTTGTTTTGTTGAATGTGTCAAATGGGACAGTTGACAGAAACAAAATCAAACATGCAGTGAAGATAGAGTCTGAAAGTTTTTGTACATAAACTAGTGGTCACAGTGTAAAGCTTTGACTTCAGAGAGGAGGCAGGAAATCTCTGGAACTTGGATATGGCATAAGATGGGACTTTTCATCCTTGGGAATCTCCCTGCTCTTGCAAGTCTCCTCTGAAGGAAGAGCTAAGCAGTTAACTCAAGCCTAATGGAGGACACCATAAAGTAATAGGAACCTCTATCTCTATGCAAATCATTGTCATTTTTACCTATAGGACTATGAAGAACTCCAGAATATTAAACAACTCCAAAATATTAAACAAAAGAATAGATGATCCATTAAAATAATATATTGACAAGCTTTCATGTCTATAACCCTTGATGTCTTACCTTAATATTACCTCCTCCAGGCACATGGTGAGCATTGTCAAGTGAGCCAACCTTGGCTTGAGCCTTTTCTTTAAAATCCAGTTTCACACTTTCGATTTTCACTCGACCCCCTCCTATAAGTTATGGCAGAAGGGAAAAATACTTTAAAAGAGCGCAGTTCTTCTGGATCTGGGATTTAAATAGCATTTAACCCTATTGTGTAACTGATTATTATGCACTTCAAACTGAAAAAAAATACTATATAATGAGAACACGACAAAAGAGAAATAAACATATACACACAATCCACATAATTGTAGACAAAACATTTATAGCAGTGGGCCTCATGACTAGAAAATATGACTATTATTAGCTAAAATGAGATATATCTGCCATACAAATGGAATCTGAGATATACAGGAATTGGTGAATTTTCACAGATTTGTATAACACAATAAATCAGTTTGTGGTTTGGTTTACTGCACTCTAAACCCAGACCATGGTTTCATTGTGGTTAATAAGGAAAACTTTAACTATATATTATAGCAATGGCTTGGTTAAGACTATGTGACCTTCACCATACTTCAGCATGTCATTTAACTTCAGCCTTCATAAAACTGAAGTGCTTCTGCAGCACTGCCTCTACAGCTTCTGGGCATTTTTGGACTACACCTCCTTGCAACCACACCAGGTTGATGTGATCCTGATTGGACTAGGCTGTTCTCTGTTAACAAAAAGCAGGAACAGTGAATTGGCCAGTTAACTCCCAGATGGCTGGGACACCAGTGAAAGATCTTTGTTCGGAATGATTTGGGATAACATCCTGGTGGGAATGATGATGAGGCCTATTTGGCCTCTGCACTAACTTTAAAAAGGACATTGAAAAGTTACATGCAAGAGTAATAATAGAGGTTTTTATTTAAAATATTTTTTGTAATATCTTTAGCCGCCAAGTCATACCTTGCCCTATTTTAACTAATAATCAATAGATATTCTGCCACAATTTTGCTAATTTCTGTCATCCCTTTGAAGTGTGACATACGTAATAATCAATAGATATTCTGCCACAATTTTGCTAATTTCTGTCATCCCTTTGAAGTGTGACATAGGTAATATGAATATGCTTATGCCTACAAATAGTTACATTTAAACAATGTTTGGAAAACACCCAGAAAAAAAGTGGGAAACATTCATGACAAACATCTGTCCTTCCTTTTAAAACAACTGCAGTATAGCCATTTTTAAAATATTTTTTCTTTGAATATTTCAGTATTTTACTGCTATGAAAGATATTCTTCCTACCAAGTTGTTTTATATACAATGCTAGCAATGCAACTAATGTAACTTTCAGGAGAAACAGATTTTTTTCTGAAATTAAGGAAGCAGAATTCACATGTAAACTATATAGTTACTTTTATACTTTGATCATTATCTAAAATTTATAATTAAAATACAAGAGATTAATGAGTTTGTGTAAATGAAGCGCTGCACTAATAGATAAGTTTAATGTACTCTGAAAATAAAATTATGCAGTTTCTTTATTGGTCTCCAATAATTCCAAGTTTCAAAAAGATTGTCAGCCAAGATGAAATAATGGTGATGTTGGGCTATGCACTGCCTCAGATTTTAACATAAAAGGTTGCCTTTGTGGTCCCAGGAAAAAATGTGGCTGCTTTAAAAGCAATTTCAAACAGGAGTTCCATTAGTTCCCCTGAACACTCTGAAGCACTGGTTTCTTACCTTGCTTCAACCACCTCTAGTGACCTACTTAATTTGGGAGAAGTCCCCTTAACTCTAGTCTTATCACTTTGGGGAAAGACACCAGCTCCATTCTTCTTGGAATGACTGAAAACCATGTAAGTTAAACAGTATGGGCCAACATGTTCCCAGCAGGTATGAAATATATTTATATATATTAGTTGCTAGTGTTGGGAAGTTCTTCACCACTAACACTGAAAACTAAACAGGGTGGTGTATCAACATCTCCAGTTTTGATGTGGTCCCAGTATCTTGTTGGGAAATGATTATTCTGAATAGACTGTTCAAGCACCTCTTTGTTTTGGTTACAAGTCTGTAATTGTGGTTGTCTCCCATATTCCTCTTAACTTCCAAATTCAATATAAAGTGCCAGCTTTAACATATAAAGGCCTTTACAGTTTGATGCCACTTCTTTCCTGTTCAGTTGGCACAGCCATTTGAATCATGCCAAGAGAAGCAGCTGACTGTCCTCCATTTTGGGGAGGATAGATGGGAGCTTAGAGGCATCTTCCCCTACACTCACCCCCAGAATGGCTTCCTACCCGAGGTTCAGTTGGGTCCAACGTTAAATGTCCTCCAGAAATAGCTGAAGATGGAGCATTTCGGAGAGCACTGAGGTGTTAATGCCAGATATTGGTTTGGGGTCTCTGTGTACTATATATTTTATTTTAACTTATTTAACTGTATTAACTATATATAAGTGTACTATATTTTAACTATTAACTATTTAACTTTAATTAAGCCACTACGACTACTTACAAGTGCCCCATGATATAAATTAGAGATAGATGGATGGATGGATGGATGGATGGATGGATGGATGGATAATTTACAACTTAAGTTACTGCAATGCTAAATATATGCAATATGTATGTTTTTAATGTTGAAAATGTGTACAATCAATTACTTCATGTTGGTTTATCTATTTTAAAAGGCTTAGTAAATTTGACTCCAATGATTTATCTGCAATTATCTGGTTTTACTGGAAAAGGGAAATTTCCTTAAAAAAACCTTATGAATTATACCTACCAGGTATATTGTTTATATGATTTTCTCAGCACACATTTGACCAATTACCAGACTGGTGTAGTCAATCTTTCTCTAATTTAGTTCCATGTACTTCAATGATGTAATGCAGGACATAATTCAGAAACCATTGTAAAAGTTTCACAATCATAAATTCCTCAAAGAATGCACTGAGAAGTAGTTACGACAAATCTACTCCCTCGAGGCTTTTTGTTGTGAGTGCTCTTGTGCTGCTCATCTTCTTCCCATCTTATTTATGTGTGCTGGGCTGATGGATAGGCTTTGCTAGAGACCTCCTTCCTTTCCTTTCTCCTACCCTGCCATGCAGCAATGTAACAGACCAGATATTAGGGAAATGGAGGATGCAGGTTTCCCCAATAATCCAGACATGGTTTTGGAATCAGAGTGCCTAAAAATGAAACTTTAGAAGTTTACAGAATTTCTGGAGTTTGCAGAATTCCATTTCCCCTCTGGAAAATCTTAGCATTACCTGGCCTATGACGGATATTCTTCAGGGAACCACATTTAGAAGTCACATGACTCAAGTCTATCTTCTTGGTTACAATTTGCACCTGTTTAAAATATACAAAATATATCTGTATGTTTATAGAGAGCTATAGACACAGAAAAAGATGCATTTTATATCTGTAGGAAGAAGAAATTAAAATAGAAAATGTAAGTATCAAGTTTGGAAAAAGCAGAATATTAGAAAGAAATAATAATGGTACAAAGAAGAGAATGATATCCAGGTTAATACAGCAAATATCCCATTGAAGAGTAAATTAGTGGAATCATTTAAAATCTCTTTCATTGATAGGTAAGGTTATTAATCAGGAAAGTGTGATTATTTCTAAAGATGAAGGTAAGATTTTCCTCAGTGCTGTGTGTTGAAGTGTGTCTTTTAAAGCTTCCATTTTCCTTAGGTAATCAAGGATGTTTTATTTTCATTGCCCGACTTTCTGCTCAGGACAATTTTTTCTTCCTAGACTATTTCATAAACTTCCTTAGCTCCTGAGAAACATTAGTGGAAATATTGTCTTATAATTTTGACATGTCAAATATGTTAAAATATTTAAGAGGTGTTCACTAGATTGCTTGGAATAAGTTTACTGAAAGGGTCAAACCATATAATTGGGCAAATGACTCAATATATGCAAGATAGCCCTAGATTCACATATCTCCCACTGTGAAGTGAAAGCATCTTACAACTAGTTAACATGCATTGTTCAGTGGCTATGAATGCCATCTGGTAAGATTAGGACCAATGAGTGATCAATCCATTTCTCTTACCTTTGAATCAGTGACAATACACCTGACATTTTAATCAAGCAATGGTAATTTTCTGTTGACATCATTATTTCTTCAGAACTCAGGACTTGTAAGACTCTTTTTCATTTTGCTTTCAAGCTTTGATTAACGATGGAGTTCAGAAGAACCAAAGCAATTAGTCATTACATCAGTGCTTGTAGAACAGGATGCTTTGTGAAGAAAACCTGACTCTTGTCCTTCTGAGTGAAACTTCTGTTTTTTTGAGGAAGATATACCACTCAGCACACAAAGCTGATGCATTACTAGACCAAATTAATGTGTGAGGCATTAGCAAGAAGAGAAGCAATCTTTGTAGAGGATTAAAGGGCTAGTTCATATAGTGTGGGTTCCCCACATCACCTGGAGAACAATGTAAGATACTACCTCTACTTACATTTCCTCCCCCTGCTGAATGTTTGATGTTATCTCTTGAACCACATCTGGAATGTACATCGCTAAAATCAATCTTCTTGCTTAAAATCCTAACCTAAAAGGAATTGGAGGTTATCTTACTATTAAGCATATTCTTTGGTTTTCATGATCCTGAAAATCAGGGTGCAAAACTACACTGTAAGGTCTGGCATTGCACGATTGCAGACTAACCAACCAGCATTTTGTACAAATCTACTGTCTTCCTCAAACATGGTCCATATAGCTATGTATACTGTGTGCATCTCAAAATCAGTTGCTGGAATACGTTAACAAAGAATAATCACATTAATTAATGAACAACATATCAATATATTATTGCCATTTATCATAAAATGTCACAATACAATAATAATGGGTAGCTTTATGTCATGTTTTTATATGAATAAACATGTATGGAAGATGGAACACAAAGCACACTCAAAGTAGGCCCAGAAGGCAGAAAGATTTGTTCATGAAAATTTCAGGTACAAAAGTGTGCAACAGTATCAAAATGAAGAGTCAGAAAAAGATACCACAAAGGATGATTCCCTGAATAACAGATTGTTCCCATGCGAGCTGCATGAGGAATGCTGCTTTGGTGGGAAAACATCAGGATGTGCCACAAAAATTCCCAAAGATTGCCTGCCCAATCTTGTGGGACAATGTAAAAATCGTGGGGATTGTTATCCTTGATTTTATGTGGGCATCTGTTTATGTTTTATAAAACATTGAAGAACTGGATGTGCTCCACAACACAGGGGTCAGAGTTTAGATGACTGTTGTGATGCTGTTATTAATTCTGTTTGGATTTACCCTCAACAACCTCTCTAGATTTTACTCTTTGTTAATACCATTTTATATTGTTTGTATGTATTAACTGCCTAGGGTCATATTTGTGAGATCGGTGGCCATACTTAACCTATGATCATTCATTCAGCGACTGTTTGAAGTTACAACAGCACTGAATTAATGGTAGTTGCAACTGGTCCTCAGAGTACTAGCCATCCCAGCAGCTCCCATCACATGATCACAATCTGGGTGCTTGGCAACTCAAATGCCCTGATCACCAGTTGCCAAATGCCCCACAGTTACATGATTGCCATTTTAAAACTTCCATGTTGGTTTCTGATGAAAGTCAAAGGGTAAGCCAGCAGAGAAGATTGCAAATCACTGGAGTAAATCTATCCCACCCATGCACCCACCTCAGCCCCTCTGTACTTGCACTGCATATTCCCTCACATCTACCTCATACTCCTGTGCATCCTTTTCTCACCCATGTGGCACTTCTCATGCCCTCTCCCCAATCTGCACAGAGCTACTCATGCACTCTCCATGACTCATGCCTCCCAGATCTCCCTGCACATCCTCCCTGATCTGCACAACACCTCCCACGCATTCCAATATACCCTCCCTCATCTGCATGGCACCTCTTGCACATTCTCCCAACCCACACAGTGCCTCCTCTTGCACACCCTCCCTAATGTTGTAGGAGCCTCTTGCATAGCCTTGCATAACTTCCCCAATCCACACAATGTCTCTTCCACACCCTTCATACCCTTCTGCAACCACCGTGATCCCCACAACTGCCTGTGGACCTGGGATTTGTAAGTTCCTGCCCACTTCCCCAGTAACTTTGGTTGTGGGAAGCCAGCAGGAGTGGCCTCACATAATGACCACAGAATTCAGTTAATGAAGCAATTGGTATTGCAGGAATTTCCATTGTGGAACAATGCGGTTACATTTTATGATCACGTCACTTACCAATGAAAACTGCAGTCTCAAGAACAGTCTGCAGATTCTAAACTGTTATAATGGGACAAGACAAAAAATGGCTGAACCCCAAAAAGGTGCCTGAGATCTGGCAAGTAGAATCAAATTATATTCTATAATTTAGGCATATTTATATATTAAACACTTCTTCTTTAACTTCTTTTTTGAGTGGCGAACACATTTACTCTACAACAGTGATGGCTAACCTTTTTCTTTGTTTGCCAAAAGCACAAGCACACGCTTGTGATAGCGCATGTGCATGCCAGCACCCATAATGCAATGTGTGCCACCCCTCCATGTGTGCACGCCCCCCTGTGCATGCGCACGCAATCCCCGTGCATGCATGCGAGGGGTGGCATTCAAAAATTTTAGCAACCTGCACCACAGCGGTGGGGGGGGGGCGTTTTCACCCTCCCCCGGCTCTGGAGGCCCTCCAGAGGCCAGAAAGGGGCCCATTTCTGGACTTCCGTTAGGCCTGTTTTTTGCCCTCCCCAGGCTCTAAAGGCTTTCCTTGAGCCTCTGGGAGGGTGGAAGTGGGCCCCCCTGGGCTCTGGAGGCCTTCTGGAGGCCAGAAAGGGGCCCATTTCCGGACTTTTTGGTAGGGCCATTTTTCACCCTCCCCAGGCTCTGGAAGCCTTTTCCAAGCCTCTGGTGGGCAAAAACAGCCTCTCCTGGACTCCAGGGCCTCTCCAGAGGCCAGAAATGGGGCCATTTCCGTACTTCTGGAACATGCACGCCACTTCCCCCCATGCTCCCCCACCCATGTATGCACGCATGCCCCCCATGCATGCGTGTGCATATCCTGCATGCCCCCTGCCCCCTGCACATTCCAAAAATCAGTTGGCCAGTGGGAGGTGCATGCGCATATGCGCAATGGAGCTCAGTTGGGCAACCGCTCGTGTGCCCACAGAGAGGGCTCTGCGTGCCAGCTGTGGCACCCATGCCATAGGTTCGCCATCACGGCACTAAACCAATCCTTTGAATATTCCACATCATATTCTCACATACACAATTCCCACCAATCTGCATTTTATCTGCACTACAAAAAAAATCATTTCAGCAAATTAACTGAAACCTATCCCAACCAACCAAGAAGTACATGTAGAAAAGAAAGATGAAAAAATTGGATTGATTTTCAGAGGGTTGAATATTATTGAAAATCTGTTGAGAGGTTGTAAACCTCCGTGCATACAAAGAATATTTCTAAACTCTGAATGTCCTTGAGTTCTAAAGGAAAGAGTGGGAAAATAATAAGAATAGGAGTATGCTTAGCTGCCTACAGGAAATCTTTGGAAGGCACTGTTTCTGTGAAAGGAAGCTAACAAAGTGCTGACCAAAGAGATATCTGAACTGTACCTGAGGAACAAATAAAGAATTGGGGAGGGGGGAACTAATAAAATAAGGCAGCAGAGATTAAGATTATGAAAAAAAGGGTGCAGTTCATTAGGAGATCTATGCTCTGCATGCAAATTGGGCCAGATTTAATCTCTTGGGTTACTGAATTATGTAGAGAATAACTTTTGTCTGATCTTTTGCAGCATTGTTGGCGTCTGACTGATTTCCTTGTTAAGGGAACAGATTAAAGCAGCCACAGAACTGAGTGTTGCCTGCCAGATGACCAAGAAAAGACACATTTCAGTCAAGGCATTCTGGACAGATGCAGCATGAATGCCCACTTGAACTCTGAATCACACTTTGCTCTGAAAATCCAGCTCTCTGCTGAGTCCTAATGCTGAGGTCGGTGGACCTCTGTGACTCTAGAACACAGCAGCTTTATATGCTCCAGTTTCCTGGGAGGACCAAGCACTCCAGACAGGCAGGAAGCCACTTGAAGATTTTAAAAGTTTTATGAACTTCTCAGAGTCACTGGGAGTCAGGCAATGTTCAAACTGACTTATTCACTAACTGAATGAATGAATGAATGAATGAATGAATGAATGAATGAATGGATCAACCCAAGGTCAAATTAGCAGGTGAATTATTTTGAAGAGATTATCTGTCAGCCTCAACTTTGCCTGCTTCAGCTGCCATAAGAAACGGGGGGAGGGATTAGTTAAGGGGGGCGAAAGGGTGGGGAAGGCGCAGGAGGTGTTTATCTATTGTAGGACGTGTCTTCCCAGGAATCGAAAGTGAATCTTCAAAAGGGGCTGGCTGACCAACTGCCCTACATTCCTGATGAATGACGTTGCCAGACGTGATGCCACCTGACCTTTGGGAGACCTTTGGATTGGCTGAGGGTCAATGGACACGGAGGGGGGAGAAGCTTAGTAGATGCTATTTCGCGCGTTTTGCTCACTTCCAGCTTTACCTGGGTTGCGATCATTTCATATTCAGTAAAAGTACTATTCTCTTCAAAATGATTGAGTTTGGGTTTTCCTTTCCTGAATACTGAAGGAAGCATACCTGACATTAAGCTGGAAGTCACATCCAGTCATCCCGGACAAAAACCGAGGGGACTGTAAATCCAAAATATGTCAGATCGAGAGACTGATGGAGAAGAGCAAAGGGGGGCAGCGTTTTCAACGGCAGTCGCTCTCCAAACAGAGAAAGAGACAGCAGAATGGTTGGAAAGAATCCGTTTAGAGCCGGAGGAAGCTAGATGGTCGAAAGGAGTAGGGAGGCTGCCAGACTGGGGGGAAGACCCCCGGGGAGTGACGACTTCCAGACCCCGTAAAAAAGAGGCAGTGTGGATGCAGGAGCAAAAAGAACGATTCATGATGGACCAAGCCTTGCAGCTTATCCGTGATGTAGAAGAAAGCAGAAAAAAACCGTGAGTCTTTTGGGATTTCTGTGGAAAAGGGGAAGGCAGGCCCCAGGGGAGAGCCAGAAGAGACAGCCTGTGGGAGAGAGGAAGAATTGGAGGAAGAAACATCCCAAGCTTCGGCAGCCCAAGGGAGAGATACAGCCGGCCAGAGAACCCCAGCCTTGCAGGCAGACGTAAAAGGCCAAAAATCCCCCCCCCCTCCTGGGAAGTTTGATGGAAATCCTAAAGCCTTGGGATTTTTCCTGACCCAAGTGTGGAACCACATGCAAGATTGGGGGGAGGACTACGAATCAGAGGCTGCTAAAGTCAGAAGCGTCGCAAATGCCCTAGAGGGAGTAGCTGCTGAGTGGATGGTGGTTCTCCACAATAACAACTCCCTCTTGCTGAGAAATTACAACCAGTTCATGGGGGGCCTCAGGAGGTGTTTTGAAGACCACTTAGCTGAACGAAAGGCGAGACTCAGAATGAAAAGCATTCAGCAGGGCCGGAGACCGGTGGCAGAATATATCCAAGAGTTCCGTGAGCTGGCACCCTATATGACGGGCTGGTCAGAAATGGCTCTTTTGGAGAGTTTCAAGGATGGGTTGAATGAAGAGATATATCGGGACTGCAGAAACATGGGGGTCCCCGATGATTTGGATAGATGGTACATAGTAGCTGAGGATGTGGAGATCGAGCTGAGGCAGAGCGAACTCCAAGGAAGGCGTATGGGAGACCAGTCATCCTCTTCCTACCATAAAGGGACATCAAAGATGGCTGGGGGGAAGACCGAATTCAAACCCAAGTCAAAGCCCTTCACCTGTTTCAAATGTGGGAAAGAAGGTCACCAGGCTGCTGAATGTTTCTCCAAGCCACCGCCAAAAGCTACCGGGGCCAGCCTGAAGAAAAGTGACAAAATACCCGCCAAAACCCGCGGCACCACCCTGAAAGGAGAAGTCGTTGAGTTCACTCCCCGAAACCAGGGTGAGTTGGGAACTCCGACCAACGATGATGACAGCGAGACGGACTCCGACTCCGACGATCGGGTGAGTCACACGGAAGAACCCTTACTCATCCCCGTAGAAATAAAGGTACCCTCCACAGGGACTCATGCGCAATTGTTAGCCTTGTTGGACTCGGGGTGCACTAGGTGCATAATTAGCCCCAAAGTAGTGGAGGAAATGGGACTGAGACTAAAAACCTTAAAAAGACCCATTGCATTTTGTCAATTAGACGGGTCGATTGCAGGAGGGGGGCCCAGCTAGCTTTATGACCGAACCCCTTGAACTGCAGTTGGGGAATCATGTAGAAAATCTCAGATTTATTGTAGCCCCTGGTATGGAGAGACCCCTCATTTTAGGACTGCCCTGGCTTCGAAAATGGAACCCACAAGTAAACTGGAAGACGGGGGTCCTGCGCATCCGCATGGCAGAACCAACTCCAGAAAAGGAAGCCCCCCCCCGAGAAACGACATAAAATCAGAAAGGGTGGCAGTAGCCATTAACTACATTGAAGGAGAAGAGAAAATTCCAAAGGAATATTGGGATCTCAATGAAGTTTTTAGTGAAAAGGCATCGGATGCTCTTCCTCCCCACAGGGCCACCGACTGCACCATCAAAATACTGCCTGGGGTGAAGCTCCCCAAACCAAAAATTTACCCCATGGCACCTCGAGAATTGAGGGAATTGCGGAATTTTATTGACAAAAACTTAGAATGGGGATTCATCGAACGAGCCAAAGGTGGCGGCGCCAGTAATGTTCCGCGAAAAGGAAGATGGATCCTTTCGTCTCGTAGTTGATTATAGAAATATGAACGCGATTTGCGTAGAAAATGTCTACCCCCTCCCACTCATGAAGGACATGTTAGCCCATTTAGGTAAGGGAAAAATTTTCACCAAACTTGATTTAAGAGAGGCATACTACCGAGTGAGAATAAAAGAGGAGGATGAATGGAAGACAGCATTTAATTGCCCACTGGGATGTTTCCAGTTTAGAGTACTCCCTTTTGGACTACAGGGAGCTCCGGCTGTATTCATGCAGCTGATCAACCAAGTTTTGCATGAGCACCTGTATAAGGGGGTGTTGGTCTACTTGGATGACATTCTGATCTATTCTGACAACATGGCCGACCATGTAAAGTTGGTACGAACGGTCTTAAAGAAACTCAGAGCAGCTGAACTCTATGCCAAACTTTCTAAATGTGAATTTCACCAAGACAAAATCGACTATCTTGGATATCGTATATCGCATGAGGGAATAGAGATGGACCCTGAAAAGGTTCGGACAGTACTGGAATGGGCTGCACCGCGCACCCGTAAGCAATTACAGAGTTTCTTAGGGTTTGCTAACTTTTATAGATAATTTATCCCCTCTTTCGCGAAAATCGCACTACCAATTACAGACTTGCTAAAAACCAAAGGGGAAGTAAAGCCCAAACCCTCGAAACCACTAGAATGGACTATGGACTGTCAGGCCGCTTTTGAAAAATTGAAACTGCTCTTTGCGGCTGAACCTGTGCTCAAACACCCCAACATGGAACAACCTTTTGTAGTACAAGCTGACGCCAGCGACGTAGCTGTAGGAGCAATACTCCTGCAAAAGAATGAAAATGGAATATTACAACCCTGTGCTTACACGTCCCGTAAACTATCAGAAACGGAAAGGAGATGGCCATATGGGAGAAAGAGGCGTTTGCAGTTAGATGGGCGCTGTTAACATGGAGACAATTTTTGGAAGGGGCGAAACACCCTTTCGAGGTGTGGACTGATCGTAAGAATTTAGAAGCATTAAAAACACCACGCAAACTATCACCCAAACAGGCTCGTTGGGCCCAACATTTCAAGCATTTCAATTTCACTCTACTTTACCTTCCTGGTGGAAAAAATTTCATGGCAGACGCACTTTCCAGATTGCCGCAGTACAATAGCATCAAGAAGGAGGTGGTTCAACCAATGATCCCCTTGACACAATTGGCAACACCAGTCACTACCAGAGCGCAGAGTAAAACCGAACCAGAACTCTCGGGAGATTTACTCGAAAAATTGCGAGAAGCGCTAAAAACTGACGAGTGGTTTAAGAATCACTTGAATGAATGCACACTTCGTGACGGACTAGCTTGGGTTGGATCGAAATTGTATGTTCCAACCACATTAAGGACAACCGTATTGAAATATGCTCATGATGCCAAGGCCGCAGGACACTTTGCGTTTGTCAAGACTCTACACCTTGTTAAGAGACAATTTTGGTGGCCTGCACTTAAAAAGGACATAGAGGCATATGTAGCTAGCTGCCCAGTATGTGCCTCGGCTAAAAGACCTCCAGGAAACCCCCTGGATTGCTGCAAAGTGTGGCTAGACCGAACGCCCCATGGAAGGAAATATCTATGGATTTTATTGTGGATTTACCAGAGAGTGAGGGCTGCACTGTCATTTGGGTAGTAACTGATTTGTTTTCCAAACAAGTACATTTCATCCCTTGCTCAAAGATCCCTTCAGCAAAAACCCTTGCAAAACTGTTTATTCGGCAGATTTACCAACTACATGGGTCTCCGAAAAGAATAATTTCTGACAGGGGGGTGCAATTTACTTCCAGTTTCTGGAAAGAATTTTTGAAGTTGATTGGCTCCGCCCAGGGGCTAAGTTCCAGTCACCACCCTCAGACAAATGGGGCCTGTGAAAGAACCAATGGGGTACTAGAACAATACCTGAGATGTTACGTAAATTACCAGCAAGACAATTGGGTAGACTTGTTGCCATTTGCAGAAGTGGCATATAATAATTCCGTACACAGTAGCACCGGTTTCACTCCTTTTAAGGTCGCGTCAGGCCAGGATTTCGTACCCATTTCCGAGCTACCAAGATGATCCCCAGAATCCCTCCTTGATGGATTGGATTGAACAATTAAAGAGCACATGGGCAGTGACTCGGAAGGCTTTAGATGAGGCACACCGGGCCCATAAGGCGCAAGCTGATAAGAAAAGGTCCCCAGCTCACATTTATAAAGTGGGTGATAAAGTCTATTTGTCTACAAAATATCTACAGACCACCCAGAAGTCCAAAAAGCTAGGCCTCAAGTATGTGGGACCATTTCATGTGATTAGACTAATTAATCCAGTAACAGTTGAATTGGAATTGCCAAAAACGTTGAGATGTATACATCCTGTATTTCATGTTAGTTTATTAAAACCTGAACACTTGTCTCCTCTAAGGGCTGACCAAAGCACCCCTCCAATTCCCATTCTTATAGAGGGGGAGCAACATTTTGAAGTTAAAGAAATTTTGGACTCTAAAAAACACCATGGTAAAGTTCATATCTGATAGCCTGGAAACATTTCGCTTTATCGCAGGCTGAATGGGTGAATAAACGGGATGTCTGAGCTCCCAAGAAAATACAGCAATTCTATACCAAATACCCTGATAAACCATAATTATTGTATATATTCTGTTCTCTCTCTCTTCTTTCCTCTTATTTAGGAGGAAAGGAGGTCTTTTCTGCAAGAGGGGCCGAATGTCAGCCTCAGCTTTGCCTGCTTCAGCTGCCATAAGAAACGGGGGGAGGGATTAGTTAAGGGGGGCGAAAGGGTGGGGAAGGCGCAGGAGGTGTTTATCTATTGTAGGACGTGTCTTCCCAGGAATCGAAAGTGAATCTTCAAAAGGGGCTGGCTGACCAACTGCCCTACAATCCTGATGAATGATGTTGCCAGACGTGATGCCACCTGACCTTTGGGAGACCTTTGGATTGGCTGAGGGTCAATGGACACGGAGGGGGGAGAAGCTTAGTAGATGCTATTTCGCGCGTTTTGCTCACTTCCAGCTTTACCTGGGTTGCGATCATTTCATATTCAGTAAAAGTACTATTCTCTTCAAAATGATTGAGTTTGGGTTTTCCTTTCCTGAATACTGAAGGAAGCATACCTGACATTATCAAACAAAGGCAACGTGTTAAGATATGATAGAAAACTGCAGAAGAAATGGTTGCAACAACTAGGTAATAAATGGAATACTGTATGACCCAGATTTTTGGCTAGAATGAGAAGAGGATATTGGAAGAATCTTCCCTTCTGAAGAATAACCTGAAGCAAAAACATTTACCATTTTAAAGTAGGCTTATATAATATATATATTCCCAGATGACAAAGACAGAATAACAAAATTTCTAAAATGTATTCTCTAAAATAAAATGCAAAAATATAGTCATAATTCGGAAGACCATGGCATAAATGGGCAGGGAACAATGATTACACCTGCTCTATATAATGGATCCATAGGATTCTGAGTTATGACAGTTTTTTACCGATAACTCTTGCATTTAAGTTGTTTCATTTGATCAAAGCCTGACACTAGCAAATTCTGGCACCTTTTCTTTCAGAAGGATCAAACAAAAGTTTACTGGAATGCCCAAGAAAAATAATTTCTAGTTCCAAACTTTATGCAATGATATTCTTTCAGAATTTTTATTTTAAAAACCTTGAGGATTCTATGCATTAAACATTTGGTTTAGATCTGGCTCCAGTAGGAAAGAATATTAATATTGGTGATGTTTGCCATCTTGAGTTTTTTTAAAAAATAATAAAGATAGGATAAAAACAAATAAACAAATAAGCAAATCATTTGGAAGTTTATAAAACAACTGGCTGCCCTATCCTCGAAGTGACAAATAAGCACTTCTGAGAATAGCAATTGAGAAAAAGTATTTATCTGGAAATAGCTTTCCAAGCTTTATGATTTTCCTCAGGGTGATTTTGCAGCTCTTCAGATCCTTACTCCATCCATTTCCCAAGCATATATACAAGAATATTCTGAGTTGTCCTTACTATTTTAGATTTATGTTGACACCTACAATAATGCCCATTATCTACATTTTTTGAGAAACTAGAGTATCAACCAATCTCCAAACTGAGAAAAAGTGCTTAATACTCTTAAACCCATAGATATTATTAATTACAATAGTTTGAACTGTGAATTTACAAAAATGCCATAATCCCTACTATGCAAACAAAACAATAACACATTGCTAGTGTTTTTTTCCTAGGGATTATAATTTACTTTTCCGTATATGTCTGGTGCTTTGAAAATCCATCCATCCATTTATCTGCCATACATACAGTATATACATATATTTAAAATCCCTTCTGAGGAATAATGCCAAAGAAATACTGAAGAAATATGTAAACAAAAACCCTGAATATGGCATCTCCTTTGTGATATAATAACAAACCCTTATTCAAAGGTTTTAATTAATGTGACTGTAGTGACATAGTGCTAAATCTGCATTCAAGTGTTTTTCTGAGCTGAGTGCTGAAAAGGGGAATGAAGGAAAGTCAGCTTTAGAAAATGCATGTCAAAAACAGGTCATGGGAAGCCCTGTGAAATAGAAGACACAAAGTCTTGGGAAAAGAGAAAGTGGCATTTCTTAAAGGAAGAAGGGGAAACAGACTTATATGGAAAACAGACTTTCCTCATGAATTATGGAACAGTTAACCTATAGAGTAACAGTGCCAATAACACTGAACATTTCAAACCAGCTTTTCATCATTTGGGAAACAAGAAGGAGGAGAAAGATACACAGGAAAGATGCATAGAGGGGAAAGCTATGGTCCATCATGAAGATGGACAATAGGTGGGACATTCTGAGGGCTGAATAAAAAAGTTATCTGGAATACTTATTAAATGTACAGATGGAACTGCTTTTAACTTTTAGGGGGAAAACTCTCTTGGATATGTTTGAATGAAATTAAGGATCTCAACTGTTATATATTTTACCTAGTCAATAGTTCTCTATTTTAGAAGAGAAGGCATGGGTATTTCTGCCCAGATGGTAACCCAAGTTCTTGGAGGACCATATCCTTATTCTTGATTGGCAAGTAGCATGCAGAATGATTGCCTATTTTGGGAAAAATATGTCACTAGCTCATTGCACAGCTGTGTTTTTCAAACTGCTTGCATGGTGTCTTCCCCTTCCCCCTCCATTTTTTAAAGTTTTTGCTTTATGAACAACTCTTGCCTACCATTCAGAAAACATCTCTTCTGTTCTCCAATTCTCTTACTATTTCTAATTATGAATTTTGGATTTATTATCCCATTTGACTGTCCATGCCTTGAAATCACAGCTGTATCTTTCCTGAGATTCTGAAACTTTTCTGAATTCCTCTTCCCCGACACAAGTAGGATTTCTTTTATATTTTTCAATATAAAAATCTTTTTGAAAATAATTAAATGCCACAAAGGTTTATTAAAAAGTTCCTAAATGTTTAAGTATATGTTTAAGTATACATGTTTTAAAACATATTTTATAATTGTCTAAGCTTCGTATTTTTTCTTCACAATCAGGTAGATTTTCAAGAAAATTCTAAGGGTATTCGCTTGTCTTCATTGCAGTATTCTGTTAGTTAAGGTGACTTTTTTAGTTTTACAGCTGCTGAATAAAAATTCTACCTTATAATGCCAGGGGAAAAAGGCTGTCCTTGTCTAAATCTATCCTGCACACATGACTGTGACTAGTGTTGCAAAAAACAAAAACACCAGAATTTTCCATTTATGAATTAAAATTACACAGCAAGGCAGTAAGAGAATACTTGCTTGGTGTTGCTCTCACTTCCAAAGGAAAGCAGCAATGCCTAAATGAGAGAGATTACAGGATGGAAATCTTTCTGAAAGCAGCTCTTAGACCTGTCTTTCCCCAGCCTCATAGGTAAATACAATCAAGGTCACTATATTTTTACTCCATGTGTTTCAGGAATAGATAGATACTGATTTTGAAAATGTCACAGTTTCTTCTGTCCTTGGCACAAATCAAACACTGAATTACTAAATACATTTCTAGAAAGGTGGTTAATGGGTGCCATGCCATGAAATGAAATTTCTTATGGGCTTTGTGCCACATTTACTATATCTCTTTATCAAAATGTCTGTGAGTATTTATCAGTCTCTATTTACCCAAATGCCTGCAATGGAATCTTGTAGTTGGTTAAAAAATTGGCAAGTTTTCCTCCTCCTCCTCCTCCTCCTCCTCCTCCTCCTCCTCCTCCTCCTCCTCCATTAAACAGCAACAATAACAACAAACCTACACTATACAATAAACTCATCAAAGATTCTGATATGTACCATATATACATTGCATATATCTTATTTAGATATAAAATATGCCACTATAAATAGAAAAGACAATTTGGCATAGGTGATTATCTTCTAGACAAGCATGGGCTTTTCACACAAGAAATAGGAAATTGGTCTTTATTAAAGATTCTTATAAAAATACAGCTGGGAAATCATTATTCTACAAGGAATGGCATGATTTTTATCAGTTTTATAAGTGGCAAAAGCATATCCATCAGGATGTATGGTAAATTGAAATTGAAATGGACAAATATAAGAAGATAAATGCTCTTGTGCATATTGCAATTATTATAATATAGAAAAAATAATTAAAATAAATTAAAACCTACACAATTACTGGATCTTGGTTTTAAACAAAAAGAAAAGTTCAAAAATGTTCAAATATATTAAAAAATACTCATACCTTTCTCCTGCTTCCTTTTTGCTACACTATTTTGAGTTGTGTGTATGTGTGTAGTTTTGCAGAAAGTTTATGAAAATTCATATATATCTCAAGGATCATTCTTTGAAAGAAGGGCACACAACTCTCAATGTTCATTCACTACCTTCAGGGTCCCTTCTGCTGTCTTTGCCAATTTCATATTTCCTTTGAAAGTTATAGAACACGACATTGCCAACAAAATGAGGCTCAACATGCAGAGCAATATTCAGAGACTGGCTGGCTTTTCCCATGTGCTATTTTAGAATGCAGAGCCATGCAAAAGAGAAGCTCTGGTAGAATCCCCAAGTGTTACATAGACCCATTTGGGTAGTAAAGATGTGCAGCTGACTTTTATTGATGACCCCTTATGTCCCTTCCAATTCTATGATTCTAAAGCTCTATGGTTGTCTTTCTGAGTCTTTCTCAAATTATTAAGTTGGAGATCAGGTAATTTTATCTGACATCACATACTAGCTACGAATGTGAGTGGGGGAGTTATCTTCTTTAGATGGATTTCAAATGCATTTTTAAATTAGAGGTATGAATAAGGTGACCAGACGTCCCGCTTTTGGCGGGACAGTCCCGCTTTTGAGTCCCGCGGCATTTTAAAAAAGTCCCGATTTTTCATTCTGCCTCCTGAGTCCCGGCTGCCTCCTGAGTCCCAGCTGATGGCTAGAGGGAAAAAACCTGTTTAAACTCTTGCCGTGGGGCTTCAAAGGGCCGCCCTACGTTGATTAGCTCGGCTTCCCCATTTCAGCTGATTTGCGCAGGGCTCTGCTCTTGCTAAATTGCTCAGCAGTTTTTTTTTTCTCTTTGTGCAAACCAAGCTCAAAACGAAACTGAAAGTAAAACAGGCTGTTGGCTTTGCTGTTTGCTTGCAACGTTGGAAAATTAGGCAGCAGATTTATTTTCCTTTTCCTCACCAAAAAAGGTAGGTGCAAACAATGGGAAATTATTTAGGGTAAAAGAGGAGAGTTCAAGATTTTAAAACACAAAAGAAAAAAAAGCTCTTTTTAACTAGGGAATTGTAATAATTGAGATACTATTAATTGTATACTGTGTTGAAAGCAGAAATGGTTAAGTTGTGGTTTGGAGGAATATATGGGGGAAATTATTTGGTTTATTATTATTGGTAAATATAATTAATTGATTTGTAAGAAATTGGATTGCATGGAAATAATTGGAATATTCATGTTCATATTGATTAATATACAAAAAAGATAGTTATATAACTAATTGATTTATATTAAAATGTTGAATTTGTATTAAACAACTGTATTACATAATTACATAATTAACCAATGTGAGGATGGATATAAAAATAGATGACAATGGGAAGGGGTATAATATAGAATAGAAGGGAAAAATTGAATTTGATTAAGATTAGAGATGAGGATGAAGGGTAATATTGTTTTTTTAAAAAAATAGATGAGGAATAAATATGGCAAAAAGGAAATATAGAAATTGTAAATTTATTTGAAATGACTAAACACTGTTTAAATTTGTGAACCAGCCAAATATTCTGTTCAAAGAAAATACATTGTATGTTTGTATGTGTGTTTCTAATTATTGCTATTTATTCATATTTGTTCTCTTTTATTCTTTAAAGTTTAACAATTCATTCTTTATCTTAATATCTTTATATTTGTTTGGGGTTGGCTTTCTTCCCTTTCATCTTTTTTATTGTACAGCAATCTTTCTCCTCAAACCTACCACCTCTCTTTTCTTTCCTTCTTACTTTCTCTTCCCCCCACCCTCTTCTTCTCCTCCCTAATTCCTCTTCCTTTCTCCTTCTCCTCCTCTCTTCCTCCCTCTCTTACCGTCACGCCTACTCTAATTTCCCTTCCCTTCCTTCATCCATCTCTATTACTGTATCCTTTAATGCATATGGACTACTCAGAGGGCTGAAAAAGTTATTTTTGACTGGTCCTCGCACTTTTGACCAGTCCTCGAACTTACGACTGTCCTCACATTTTACATTTTTGCCCTATCTTGTCATCATGGTGAAGAGAAGCAGTTGTGAAATGAGTGACATGGTTGTTAAGAATGCTGCACGGGCATAAATGTGAGGATGGTCATAAGTGTGAGGACCAGTCAAAAGTGTGAGGACCTGTCAGAAATGACTTTTTTCAGCCCTCTGAGTAGTCCCTATACACATAGCCATGGCCACCCGGTCACATGACCAGCTAGCCACGCCCACCCAGTCACATGGCCTCCAAGCCACGCCCACACAATAAGCCACGCCCACAATGGTGTCCTTCTTACCAAGGTTAAAATCTGTTCACCTTACCCTATATACATAGCCATGGCCACCCGGTCACATGACCAGCTAGCCAGCCCACAAAATAAACCACGCCCACAATGTCCCTCTTTACCAATGTTAAAATCTGGTCACCTTAGGTATGAACTGTAATGTTTGTAAAAATAAAGCTCTTGAATTTTAGCTGCATTTCTATTCAGGTATAGATTGAGAAAGTATAAATTAAATAAATTACAATTCCGATGTATGCTAAACCAAATTCTTCCATCTCTCACTTTCCTAAACTATTGCAAACAAATATTAAGATAGCTAGGGAATGCAAAATGTCAGGACACTGGTATATTTAACTAGCCATTATGGGGGAGAAAGCAAAGCTGAGAGCACAGTGGTTATATGCATTATTAGCCACACATCTTCATTTTTAAAGATAACTATGAAATTTAACAAGTATAGATTGGTCAATTCTAGATGATATTTGAATATTTTTCTTCTAAGGCATTCTCTCTTGCTAAAACATATTAAGAAGGGAGTTTGTTCTTTTTTTAAAAAAACAGGGCTCTACCAATAAATAAATTCTCTGGGATACATTTAAGACTCTATGATTATATTCCTGTAAATTAAAAAAAAAGATGATTAAAGATTAATTTTTGTTATACGTTAGAAATCTCAGAGACAAATCATATCAAGTATTTGTAGCAGCAAAGCTTAAATTGGAGGCAAATAACAATTTCAATTCTCTCTGAAATATATTGACTGGAAATACTGAGAATCTGACAGAAAGATACTAAAAAAATGCATTATTGTTTGAAACAAGAAAATTGACAAACATGTATAACTGAGATTCCAGATCAATGATAGAGAACTATTATCCAAGCTGAATTTATCAATTATCAAGGTTTTGATTTTTATACTGAGTTATATTAATCAGGGGCTTTTGTAACAATAGCAAATTATTAATTTCCTGGAAAACTAGTATATTTGTCCCATAGCTAGAGTTATTACAAAAGGATTTGTTTCTCAACTTGTCAAGTTACATCATTGCACTCAGAAAGGATGCTTCCTGTCTCTTTTAATTTTCAATTTAGTTCTTAAACCACTGGCTATTTCTATTAGACAATCTCAAGATAGTATTAGTATGGTTGCATTCAATATTGAATATAAATTGTTCTTATGTGCAGATATTATGACTATCCTTGTTAATTGTACAATGTACAATTGTACAATGTCATTACCACCATTGCTTTATAAACAGCAATGTGTTTACATTCTGGTTATACTACTAGTTATAACAAACTTGATTTACTAGCATTAGGATCCACTACAGCTATAGATTATTGCAAGAGACTGGATCTACAATTTATATTGGTTCACTAAAATGTTTGGATTTGTATTTTTCTCAACATATATCACAATCTATTGAATTAACTACCGTGTTTCTCCAAAAAGACAACCCAGCTTGAAAAGAAGCTCTATCACATTTTTGAGCGCATGCGATAAAATTAAGCCCCACCTACAAAATTAGCCCTAATTAAGATCCTGCCCACCCCAGGGTGCAGGGGGTGGGGTGAGGCACACAGTTAAAAATAAGCTAGGGTGGGAGTGGGGGGTGAAGCTGCCCTACTTACCGGGTCTCGCATACCCCGACACCTGCCTCGCCTTCTTCTGTGGCCGCTTGCCATCACTCGCACACATTGCCCTGGCCTCCGTTTTGCCTTCAGATGCCTGCTGGCATCTGTTATCTGCAGCCAATAACCATGCTCCAGATCAATCCAGAGCTCTTTTATTGGCTGCAGATGCCTTCCAGCAGGTATCTGAAGGCGAAATGAAGGCCGGGGCAATGCGTGCAAGTGGCGGCAAATGGCTACAGAAGAAGTGGGCCAAGAGCAGGCTCCTAACGGGCGGGGCTATCGGTGCCACCGCCGCAAGGTGAACCCTCCAAAAAGAAGGCCTAGCTGTTTTTTTCGGGGCTCAAAAGAAAATAAGACCCGGCCTTCTTTTTTGAGAAACATGGTATATCTAAACACATAGGTGCAATTTCAGTAAATATAGCTTGACGATTAAAACTCTAATTAAGTCTTTGGTCAAGATTAATGTTATCAAAATGAATATTACATTGACATTAATATATATTTTAAGACAGATTCCAAAGTTACTACTTTTCACAGGTAGATAAACTACTGGTAAATCAGAAAATGTTTATATCAAGCTAAAGTCCCTTGATTCACCAAATTGAGATCATCATAAAATGCTTTAACTTACTAGATTTTCAACTCAATCATTGGGCTTTTATACACTGCTGAAAAAAATAAAGGGAACACAAGCAGAAGACATCCGCGATCTGAATGAATGAAATAGCCTTATTAAATACTTTGTTCGTTACATACAGTAGTTTTGTGTATAAACTACTGTATGTAAAGAACAAAGCATTTAATAAGGCTATTTCATTCATTCAGATCGCGGATGTCTTCTGCTTGTGTTCCCTTTATTTTTTTCAGCAGCATATTAACATCAATATGTTTTATTCTTTTAGAATGAGGTGTTTTATTAATATTCCCTTCTTTTAGCCTAATTGATGAGTGAGTGTGTACTGCCTCTGGAATCTTGGCAAGTTTTACAGTCCAGACACATTAAAACAGGGATCTTCTTTTCCAGCGTTGAAAGATAGACAAGTGAGAATGTGGCATTATGGAATAATCCAGTCCAATCCAAACATTGTAAAATGACCCAACATTTTAAATCAGGTGGTTTTAACAGTCTTTTAAAGACTTCCAGATACTGTGTTCATTTTCATTCCTCATTCTAAGGAAATGATTATGTAAAATGAAAGTCAGTATTAATGATTTAACTGAAATGTGGAATTAAGAAGTAGACTTGCCTATTTTGAAGAATCAGAGGATCCAGTCATTAAAAAATGTAAAATGATAATATTTTATCATTTAAAATAGATCAATTCATCAGAAAATTATCTATTTTCTGATATTATTTAATATTTATGGGACCCCTCAAACAATGTTTAAAAAGACTAGACATTGGTGTGGCAATTAATTTGTATGTTCTGGTCTAAGACTGTAATAATAAATTGTATTGTAATTAATTTGTAACATTGAACGACATTCCTAAAACATAAATCTGTCATTTAAGGACCTTTGGTTCTTTTGAGCATGAACCATGACAAAACAGATACTTTTACACAAATGGAAATACTTTATGGATTTTAAGGAATGGATTCGGGATAAGAATCATATGTTTTTGAAAAGTCTCTCTGTTTCTACTGGATATGGTTTAGATTTAATGCTAAGCTAAGATGTGAATTAATATTATATTAATTTTCCTTATTAATTAGTTTTCACATTTAGTTTATTTTAATTCCTATAATATATCTAGTTTTCTTGTCTCTCTGCCTAACCACTGTTTTTCCTCTTAAAACTGTAGTTTTTTCATATTCTATTAAAATAAATAATACAAAAAAACAAAACAATCCCCCCCCTCAAATATTGATTTTTAAAGATTCTGGTTGCATTGCCATGATGAAGGTATATGGGCACCTGTTTTAAGCCTCATCGGAAATGAACTGTGTTGCATGTTATTTTGTCCTTTCCACAAACATATGAACTGCAGATCCACATTTGATCATCTCAGTTCTTGTGTATGTGATGCAATGTCCTTCACATTATAAATGTTCTAATTATTTTCTGTTTTCTATTTTTCAAGGAGATCTATAAGGAGAAATATACCTCAGCTGAAGTGTGTGGTTTTCAAAGGGTTCTCTAGCAGTTACCTAGCTGCCCACAGAGCATAAGAATATTCCTGTGGTAGGATATGTTTGATAATTTAAAAACTTTGTAATTTAAAACCAGAAATATATTTTACACAATTTCTTCAATCATAACTAAGAAAAAATAGCAACCAATGAGGGATTGTGGGGGGAGGGATCTAGGAAGAAAAGGGCTGTGTATGTACAGCAGACTTCTCTCCTGACTTTCTTTGGGCTTCCTTGCCAATCATTAAGCTCCCAAAGGCTCTTTCTCTCCATGTTTCCCATTCCTGATGGACAGCATACTAGATTCTTCTGAAACATATCATTCACAGCAAAGAGAACCACACTGTACATTTGACAAGGAGAGGCTGCTTTTTGCCCAACATACCCTGAAGAAGAATAAGTGCTTGGTTTTTGTTTTTGTTTTAAGTTGCCTTCATGTTGAGTTTGGCCCTCAATGATTTATACAGACACATCCTTATTTTGGCAATGCCTTCTGGGATGTGTTTTCAACTTCCTAGTCTAGACCACAGCAGTAAATATCTTCTGGTGATCTCCCATTCAACTACTAACCAGGCCCAATTCTGTTATATAAAATTACTTAATTTTTTGTAATGGTGAGTAATATTAAAATGTCATTGGATTAGGATACGTTTGTCTAGGAAGATTAACAGGAGTGGCACATTTTTCTCAGACCACTCCTGTATTACTTTTCTGCTGTGCATCATACCATCAGAGATATGCCATTATGAAAATAAGATGGTTGGACTTTTGTTAGAATGCATAACTATGTTGGTGATAGGATTATACTTCATTTTGTTTTTTTGTCTTAAATCATACATTATAAAAAATTACAATATTAGCGAAAGAGAAAAGCTAGAACTGTTCCCCTGATACTATCAGCAGCCACAGGGCTGAAGTTTTTGTGCTTAAACTATTTAAGAATGCAGTTCTTTATCTGCAACTTTTGGTGATTACATTAAGTAAGAGTGAGACTTTATGAACTGACTAGCAGTAGATTTGGCTGTGAGCAAAAGATACCTTTCTCCTGATTAAGAAATTGATGGCAATAGATCCTCTCTCCTTTGCCATTTTGCATGTTATAGCCATCCTTTTTTTTGGGAGGGTCAGAAGTTTATTTCAGAAAAAAAAGTAACAGAACTTGAAATGCCTTTGTTTTGTTTCAGTTAACAATTGGGGAAACCTCATCTTACTTCATAGTACGTGATCACGATTATAAAGTCTAAGGTCTTCTGTTGACATGTGAGCCATTTCAAGCTTTTTCAAAATTTCCATTTTTTTGTTGTCAGATAGTTATGCTGTATAAAAGTACTAACAGAAAAAGACCAATATGTGTGCATAGATTGAGAGCAAGAGATAGGTTAAACAGATTTATTAAGTAACTATCTACTAATGAGAACTATACTATATTTTGATTTATTAACAAACAACTTCTTACTGTTTTATGTAAGCACATCCAGTTGTTGGGGCTGTGACAATATTACTCTATTTCCAGACTAAGTGCATGGGTTAGTGCATTCCTAGGTTAGTGTATGCCTCTGGCAAAAGGAACAAGTTTATCTCCCAATGACACTCTAAAATAGCATCTCTTCTCTCTTTAGACAGTTAGTTGTCATATCAGTTTATAGTGGATTTTCCTCCCTTCTATGCTTTTTATTTTTGTCATAGCTATTTTAGCTCATATTATGAAACTCCAGCAGCATGCTCTTGATTTCCACAAATTGATTGTGGAAGCAATTCATAGAAAAGCAGTTCATTTCAATAGCCAGGAAAGTCACAGCCAAGGTATCTAATACTGAGAAAGCATTACCACATTATCTCAGATACTTAATTTTTTGAAAGTTAATTCTTATTGCCTAGAAGTACTTTTTCCAAAACTCCAAAGACCAGGCCTCTGGGTGGGCCCCCAAGTGACTGGAATGAAGCATCATTACCAAGCATGAAGTCTGCTTTCAACAAGAATGGTCCACCCCTATCTCCTGCCGGACATCTCCCCATGCCCATCACACCATCATGTCACTGCTTGCCTTTACTTCCTTCATATCACCCATCGCTTCTTCCCCAGGTCAAAGGAGCCATCGTATACTCAATTGCATGCACCTTCAAAATAGCTGACTGATCTGGAATGCTTCTGCAAAGCACTCTGCAACCAAAACCTAGCCAGCCAGTCTATCTACTTCCTTCCATCCATCCATCCACTATACCATCTCCTGGCTCAACCCAGGTACCTGGTGAAAATTTGAAAAAAGAAATAAAAACCCTTCTTATACCCCTACCAACAGAATGAACCAGAAATGATTCTCCTCTCCTCTCCGTCTCTCTCCTAAGAAGGGACAAGAAAGTCCCATCTCCTCAAACCTTTATCACTAGTTTAGTTTGTTCCTTAGTCTTTTAGATGTAATGATGCCATGGAAACTTGGCTCTGCACACTCAAGATCCTCAAACTTTCATGTCCAGAGTGCAGAGTGAAGGAGATGGCCAAAATGATCACTATCCCAGAGAGCTCACATGATAGCCAGAGGATGCAGGTTGGTTGTCTTGGTATATCATTGATCTATCTCCAAACTGATACCTGGGTGTCCAGTCTCTTCAGCACACCAAGATTGGTTATTTCCAGTTCACTGTCACCACTGCTGCTTATGTCAGATTGGCCCTTGATGCTATCACTTTTGTTGTTGCTTGCCATCACCATGTTGGAGGGTATAGTCAATTCTGCACCTATGTAGAGTCATCTCTTCAGCTATATGTAAATGGAGACTGGCCCTCCCTAATTGTTTCTTTTGGATGAAAGTTCCCCTTTGGACTCTTTGAGTCAACTGGAGTAATCCCAGTACAATACCTTACATGCAGGCTGTGCACCTAAAGCTGTAGCTTTATCATCTGTAATGGTGTGTGTGTGTGTGTGTGTGTGCGCGCGCATGCACACACACACACATATACATACACACACACACACAAACCTTCTGTAGGTCTTCTAATGTGGTTATAGTACTTTTTAACCATTAACATTTGCCACAATGCTTATTTAGCAACCTAAGGGGGTACTTTATTTGTATGAGACAATTATCATACAACCCTTCCCTAGTTTCTGTGTTCATTTTTATTATTCCATAGTGCACAAGAAAAAAGAGCAGCTTCAAAGAGGCTCCAATGTCCTCATGTTTGTCTAAATATTGCTCAAAATTGATTTTCTTTCTTCCTTCCTCTCCCACTCACCTTAGTAACATGTTGCTATGGCCACAGTCATTCAGAGAAATGTTTAAGAGCAGATGCCACTGTAACTGCTTTATGGTACCCAATGAGGACTTTTCTATCCAGATTTATGCTTTATCATCTAAGCAATGGTATGCTATCCACATTTTCTACCAAAATAATTGTGGATCATCTGCTGTGGCATACTATTTTATTCTATCCTTGTGGATAGGAGGAAAAGATATTTGTCAATCAATGGAAATTTAGGTAAGAAATTGTGATACTTAGCTATATGCCAGCTTGAAGGCATGAAGGGAGAGATTAATTGACTTTCTGTTCTATTAAACTTGCAAAAATACAAATATACTGATTTTAATTCTGAAAAATTAAAAACATAATGATACCTTGAAAGAATTTAGACTTGATTTAAATATATATTACATTGGATTATGAGATATAAAGGCTGAAAGGGAAAGGGTAAAAGCAACTGAGAGACATGTTAAGGGTCCAATACATAATTGGACAGAGAAAGAAGAGTAACAAGGACAAGCTTAGTTTTGCCATATAGAAAAATCCAATTATATGAAGCTTGGCTACGTTTGCGTTGTAGTTCACAGAGAAATTTACTACATGTTAAAAAATAGATCAATGCCACACACTCCCCACAATTAGTGAAGAACCTTCATTTCTCATCTCAATGCTCAAGAACAGATCTGAGATAAGAGAGCAAATGATGTTTGTATTTGTAAACCAATAAAATCAACTAGTTAGAACCTGGAGAATCAGAAAGTAAGAAAACTCTGAAAAAGCTAAAAGTCTGACCCAAGAGCTTTTGAGGCATGATGCTGATCTCAAGGCATCACATGAGTGTTTAATGCTCTTTAACCAACTATGCTTTCCATTCCCAGCAGAAATTGAGGAAAGTAACCCGATCAGGAAGAAGGCTATGTATACATGCAACTCTCAAACTGAGCCAGTTGGGGTATTGGGAGGTTTGCTGCAGCTATTCTTCTACAGATACTGTAGCAGAACTCTCCTAGTAGTAGATACTTCTTTTAGTTTCTTAATCCTTCTGTGCAGTAGGCAAGGATTATTGCATGAAAGCATCCCAAACAGGCAGATAGAAGATATTATAGCAATATGAAGCTGCATGACATTTTTCTAAGAGGATGAATAAAACAGGCATCATAATATGGAATTATTTTTGATGAACGAGACACACTTGATCGTTCAATATAAATAATAGTGAGATCTTAATGTATACACATTCTGCTATTTTTACGATTTATGGAATGTCCAGATATTTGCAGTTCCAATCTGGTAGCCCTCATTTGAAAGCAATTCCACAAAATAAAATAAAATAAAATTTCACAAGAAATAAAGCACAATTTGCATCTTAGGCAAATTATACCAAAGTATTTCACAAAGCTATCCCTTTATCATCATAAAGTCAGATTATAAAACAAAAACATTTAAGTGGTTAACTTCACCCTCTAGAAGTTTCCATTCTGCAGATTTTCTTTCTACTTTATCAGAAATAATTGGCTTCTTTTCTTCTAATAAAGGATACTAACACCTTATACATTCAAATATACTGCTAGGAAAAATGTTAAACGAATGGAACAAGAAGTGTGAGTAATTAGGTGTCAATTACTACTAGAATAGAATTAGAAGTGTACAGTAATTAATGAAGAATGTCTTTGGTAGCTACAAGTCAATACTGCCTGTTCTTCTCAACTCTCTCTACCCTAATCCTGTTTTTAAATGTACTTAAATGAAAGCCTTACCTGCCCCCCTTTAGGCTGATACTTGATGTTGTCTGTTGACCCAACTTTGGACCTGACATTCTTGAGATCTGGTAGAGGTTGATTAATCAGACGAAGTTGCTTAGGGGTTGCTGGAGATTTCGGAGGTGTGCGTATGATAGCAACTTTTTTCTCAGTGGGTACCAGAATTGCAGATGTGGGAGTACCCGGTGTATGTGGGGTTCTGGAATAACTAGGGGTCCCAGGTGTTCCTGGGGTTCGAGAGGAATAACTAGGTGGGGTTCCAGGAGTGATGGCAGTTGATCCTGGAGTAGTTGGAGTTGATGTACCACTTTTTCCTGTTCGGCTTCGAATAGGCTCTGATCCTGTATTGATAACAGAATTCTGTTTGTTCTATGATATTAATACCATTTCCTAGAGAGAACTGGCATCTAATTGTTCATAAAAGAACCTGATCACAAAAATATTCAGTCTTTGCTAAAACTTTATGAGGATCAGGGTGAGACTTAAAATTGAACAATATTATACTAAATGACAAGATTATCATGAAGTACAAACCAGCTGGGATTTAAAGCAAGTTAAAAATCAATAATATTGGATATTTGCAATTATATCTTTCATAGCTTAATGATCCCCAAGGAGAAATCAATGAAAAAGAGAGTTAGAGTTAAGGCTTAATGCAGATTTCGATCTTCAACAGTATCTCCATGTGCTCCCTACTTCTAGCTTCATCTCTCCCTATGACTACCAGTTCTGGGTTGTAAATACCTGGCTGTCATTTGATGATTGGAAAAGATACACTCATGATTAGTGGATATCTGGATTTTTGCAGCCCAGATTCAATAGCCCTGCCTGTACCTCTAAATTAAGATTAAGCTTAAAATTTAGAATCTCTTCATAAATTGGAAATTTTCCCCCTTAAATCAAAAACATTATATATTACAAAATGCAAGGCATTCTTTTCCATATATTTTAAAATTCTGCTATCAAATATTTCAAGGAACTGATATAAACTATACAAATAGAAACGTAGGATGTGTCCAGGGATTACCTTTTTTCTGCTAAACTTTTCTCTTTTCCTAAACACAGAATTTTCCTAGCTTTTTAAAAAGTATCCAATTACACAGAACCCATACTTTATAATATACCTAGAATTTTTTTTATCAGATCTTCTTCTCTGGTAGTATACATTCCTCTTACAATAGAAACACAGCTGAGCAGAAACTGGTTGCTGTCTAATATAGATATCATCTCTGGTCTAAAACGTATTTCTTCAACATGGCAGTGTGGCCACCAATGCATCCAGAAACATTTCTTTTGAAACCAGACAGACTCTGTATTTCATCTTGTCTTGTCTCATCTCATCAGATTCTTTTAGTTTAAAAAATTAAATGGGAGATTAGCATATTGCAAAAAAAGTGACATTTTAATGCAATTTTTTTTTATTTCCAGAAACATTTCTGGGTCCTGCATAGACTCTAGGTGGGGCGGGTTTCAAAAGCCGTCACTACCGATTCGCTCTTGGGCGCACGTGTGCTCACGCACCACTTCTGTGCATGCACAGAAGCGTCCGGGTGAGTGGGCGGAGCCTCCTGCCGCCACTGCTACCAGTTCACCCAATCCGGGGTGAACCGGTAGCAACCCACCACTAGTCTAAATCAAAAGCTAAGATTGCATCTTATAAGGTTACAGGGAATAGTGCTCTAGAATTGTACTAGTTTGCCTTCTGATAAATGGGGATTTTTGAGACTGTCTGGGCTCATTGTAGCATAATTGTTGTAAGATTATTTATAAAATGCTTTCAAAATTTCAAAAATGCCCACTAAGTCAAAATAGATTAGAGAACCCTGAGCTTGTGCTTCCAACTTTAACTCTGAATTATAGGGCAAGAGACATACTTGTAGTTCGTCGTACGGATGAGATGGTGCTGTTCAGGGAGAAAGAATTTTCATCTCGTTCTCTGTCTGCTGAGATACCTCTTCGGGCGGGTAAAATGGAAGAAGGTCTTGGTAAAGAGGAGCGCTTTTCAGGACTCTTGGTTATTCCATCCTAATACAAAAAAAATAGGAAGCACTCTGGTTTTAAACATGTACTGGTATATTCAGCTCCAGCCTAACTTGGCATTTAAACCATTAAAGGGAAAGCAACACTACAGTAGTGCAGTACAATAGTACAGAAGCTGTTGAGGAAAAAGGGTAGACTCCAAGGTTGAGGTCAGAAAGTTGACTTAATTTGGCTATGACTGCATCAGAATAGCCTTATTTTATTTGCATTTAAAGTAAAAAAAAAATTGTGTCTCTGCTGTGAACATACATTCATAGATCCATACACAGACATACAATCTGAAGCTAAATAGAACAACCATTCACTTGGTACTTGGAAACGGGCAGAGTGACTTCTCAACATACAAAAATTACTTGTAAAAGCCAAAGTTCTTAAGCAAGGGCTCTTCTATTGCAGCAAATGGCCTAAACCTACTACAAGTAGTCCTCGACTTATGATCAAAATTAAGTCCAGAATGTTGGTCTTAAGTCGTTGTGGTTGTTAAGGAAGATACCCATGTGGCTGCCTTGCTCAGCAACCACAATCCCAGCTCTTCCCATTGTGGTCATTAAGCAACCGCCCAGGTCATTAAATGACCTGCTGGCATGCAGAAATCTGCATGCTGGCAGGCTCAACGTCATGCAGGCCTCCTACCTCCTCCCGCATTCCAAGAAGCCTTAAGCAGCTAGGCTCAGGAGTGTGCAGGCCTCTGCCTTTTCCCCCACTCCTGAGTCTTCCAGTGAGCATCAGGTTTCTGTATCCCAATGGGCCTAGGCAGCTGAGGTCTCCAGCCCATGTTGGGGGAGAGGGCAGTTGCAGTGTTCCCAAGGGTGGGAAAGTTGCCAATAACTTGAATTTTGATCACATGATCATGGGGTGCTACAATGGTTGTAAATTCAGGCAGGGATTGTATGTCCCTTCACTCAACGCTATCATAGTTTTGAATGGTTTGCCGAATGAATGTTCATAAAACGACAACTACCAGTATGTGCATCTTATGAAATTTGTAGACATTGAATAGGATTAAATAATACATTAAGCTTTTTGAACAAATTTATTTTTATCATCTGTAAATTAAGTTTTAATACTAGTCATTATCAAGGCAACAAATCCCAGATTCTGACATCCTATGACATCACAACTCAGCTCTATCTCACACAGGTCTACCCTTGGCACTTCTTTGGATTCTGAAATTGGCTTTGCCTGCCAGAATCTGTAAATCAGCCTTTGCATTTCTTCCTGTTTACCTTCTCTCGTACTGTTTTTCAAAAACAGTTATGGGAATAGATCATCACCACTTTCTCTCATCAATTTTCTCATCACTTGTGATCTGTGATGAGGAATGACTAGATTAATTCCCTTTTATAGACTTTATAAGCTAACCATGAGAAGTGACCCATTGGAACTTTTGATATTGTGAACCAATTTGATTATATTGCTAACTTATATACTGCATTTCTTTTTTATTTGGGAAAAAGGATATCAAGGTGAGATATCCATATTTGATAGTGAAGGGAAAAAAATAAAGATGTGGGAATTTATTCTTGTTCTACCTCAACTGCCTTACCTGAGCTGTTTTTGAATAGTCTCTTGGGCCCGCTGAAGAGGGCCACGCAATATAATTGTCTTTACTGCGCAAAACAACTTTTTTAGTGGTGATTAGTGAACAAGCAGAGTTGGGTCTTGGAGGAAGCAATGACTTTGCTCTAACCTTTGAGGCAGGAATCTTTGACAAAGAAGAAGTCTAATTATAGGAAAACAAAAAGAAGAATGTAATAGGAAGATGAACAATGAGACAAACAGAAAATGTATGGAATATAGAAAACAGATTTCAAATCACAACCTTAAAAATAATTATTGTATTGTATTATTGTTATTACATTAAAGTAAGCATACATTAAAGTGATTTCATTGTTCAAATCATAAGAAGAAGAATGATATAATGGTTATTTTTCAAAAGTTGACATGGTTTTTTCTGAAGCTAATTTACACTATCGCTGGCCCATGCTAACATTCTATTTTTCTACTTTTACTGATAGCATCTTTCCAGGTTTTAAGACTGGAATTTCAGTTATAGTATTCACCAAAGAGTATTGATATCCAAGTTAGGATTCCTTTGGTTACCAGGCTGAAGCTAGACTTGCACTGACAAGGTAAATACAGCCTATATTCATATTATTTATAATGTTATTGTAAGATACAGGTTTTTTTAGATCTCAGAAAAATAAGTCAATAAGCACTTTAAGTTCAAGTTTAGGATATTAGTAGACAATATTGCTTTGAAACTGCTATTAAAACATTATGCATTATGCATTATTAACTGCAGCAGTCACAGACAAACTGCTATATCTTGTTAAAGCTGGAGAGAACATAGTCCTTGCCTTACGAAGTCTTCACACATAACTAATTTTAACAAAGCGAATTAAGGAAACCTTATGATATCATTAACATTTTTGCTGATTCTTTTCCTATTGCAAAACAAAATACAGAAGGCACTGTTTGTCTTTTTTTTTAAATAAAAATTTTATTATTAATTTCCTTTCAGAAACCTTTCACCTGAAGTCACACTCAGGTGCATTCCATATGCTATTCTTCATTTCAGTTTTAAATATACAAATCAAAGTAAATCAAACTCATATATGTGGCCTTTGTAAATTCATACAGATATAAGGACTAGGTTAGAATTACATTTAAAGAAAATAAATTGGGCACCAAAAACATGCAATGTGAATAACTTCCAAAAGAATAGCTATGTTAGTCTATAAAGCCAAAAAACAGAGTAAGTACTGAAAAACAGAACAGAGGGATGGGATTTGATGGGCACAATTAGTATTATTATGTTGGGGTTTATAAGCAACAAATGAGCATATAAGGCAGGGGTGTCAAACTCAAGGCCCAGGGAGCAGATTCCGCCTGCGGGGAGCTTAGATCTGGCCCGCAGGGCTATCCTGGTAACAGTGAAGGACTGGCCCGTAGTGCCTCTGCCAGCAAAAACGGAGCTTCCTGAGCTCCATTTTCACTGGCAGAGGGTTGCAGGACGCCATTGCAGCTGAAAACGAAGCTTGGGAGCCTGTTTTTGCTAGCAGAGCACTCAGGCCACCAGAGGTGCTCCCGACATGAGTGACATCAAGCTGACCATGCCCACCCTAGCCACGCCCCCCATCCCCGAAGTCAAACACAACTCTGATGCGGCTCTCAATGAAATCAAGTTTGATACCCCTGATATAAGGTTTGAGAAATTGTTTATGAAACTGTTTAATCCAATAAATATTTTTCTCAGAAAAATTCTATGAAGTTCATTGAACTCAAGTCTCCCAGCCACAGACCAAGAATTGTAACCATCAAGTGACAGCTTTATTTTAGAGAGAGATATTTTTTTATTTATTAAATTTATACAGCTGCCCATCTCACACAAAGTGATTCTGCACAGTGTATAATTATTAAAATAAAACAATAAAAATTATTAAAACAGACATCATTAAAGAGATAACCTCCTTTACTTAATCGACTCTCTGCCATCTTAAGATACTTGTGCTCAGAGCAGATAAGGTAATCAGGGGGCAAGCTTGCTACTTGAAATTATCACTTCAAGTAGTGACAGGAATTGAACAGAAGTCTAAGATGATTTTTTTTAAATTTACATATGCAAATTACTATTCTTTCACTATCGAATTCTGGAAAGCTGTGGCTGCTGGATAAAAAGGAAAAAGATACTTTCAGTGGGTGAGCAAAGATATTAAATACAAACAGGCAAATGTACATGTGCATATTAGATAAAAGGGAACAGGGCAGCCAGTGGTGGGTTTCTACAGGTTCACTCCAGTTCGGGAGAACCAGTAGTGGAGGCGGCAGGAGGCTCTATCCACTTGCCCGGACGTCATCATGGATGCTCTGCGCATCTGCAGAAGGTTCTGTGCATTCACAGAAGTGCTGTGCGCGAGCTCACAGTTCCGAACCGGTAGCGAAGGTAAGTGGAACCCACTACTGAGGACAGCCATATGTTTATTCAATTATCTGCACATCCCATGCAAATGAGTATGTGAGGTATATAATTTTTATAACATCTGGGGTATGGGAGAAGCCATCTCTTTCTACCTTTCTTTATAGTTTTCTTCTCAATCTGGTTTATTCTGAAGCAGCTAGACAAATGGTAATTATGCCCAGTCCCCAAAGTTATGGCCATTGCAATGCCCCTAACAGCCATGGGATCAAAATTTGGGCAGCCAACTCACTTAACTGCAGGGATGCTTCAATTCCCTTCATCTCCCCCCACCCCCGCCCCACATCATCTGTGTCCCTTTGGCTGCCCTTAGCTCCACTGACTCTACCATTCCCAGATACTCTTTGCCATCTTCTTCCTCCCACTGCTGAGGAAGTGTGCCCAGCCTGGCTCTTCATGAGGCAGGATGTGCAGTCTTGTCCAAATTGTGTCAGCTTTGTCCAAATCATGTGCAGCCTTCTCATGAGGCTCTGAGGGCCACATGCAATTTGTACAAGGCTGCGCTTTGTTTGTAGAATGGTCTAAATGGTCTCAGATAGAAGGTCTGGTGATTTGGATTTGATAGGCTCCCTTTCCTTGGTTATGTTTTATCATATCTTATTATTTGATTTCAATTTCTGCACTAAGATGGACTTAGTCGCTTCATCCGGTTGTATGATTCCAGCTGCAAAACTCATAACAGGTATATTTAAATCAGAGGGGATATTTCTTCCCTATAGACTAAAACAGAATATATGACTGAGGAAATAATATAAAGAATTGGAAAGCATTTCAACTTTGGCCACATCCTTTTTCATCCTGCATTTCCTGTTAGAACAAGTATGGTTTAAGAGAGACATTCTGCTCCTCCCATCTTTCTCTTCGCAGGAAAGGGGAGAAAGGAAGCAAAAAGAAAAGATGGCACTTCATAGAACGTCCTAGTTGTAAATCACCAGTCAACTGAATTTGTGATCTTGAACAAAGGATAAACATGGAAAGCAAAGTACTATGAATGGTACCTACCACATCTGGTAAAGTGCAGTCAAACATATTTGTGCAATGATTCCTTCCTTTGTAATGGTTAACAATGGGTGATAAAGATATTGTTCTGTTCTGCTGGTGGTGGTTCATTGTGCTGATTTCCTATTTTATGCTAATGAAAACAGGTTTTCTTTGCATCTTGTGGCTATGACAGCACTAGTTTTATTATATTTTTGTCTAGATTTTAATGCCTTATGCCTTGAGCTTAATGCCTTGAGAGTCCATGCAGCCAGACTTTCAGCTGCCTTGTAATTCAGGGGCCCTGACCAGAGAGTGCTGGTGTCAATTTGCTTATCTAGCTGATTAGCATTCAGTCCCAGCTTCAGTGTATTGGTTGAACTTTGGATTCCCGCCCCCCCCTTTTTTTTTTCAGGCAGAGCAGCTGCCATTGGCTTTTAAACATACAGAAAGCAGATCAGATATAGATTCTAATATTTTCTCTTACAAGAATGAATCAGACTGATAGATTGAAAGTAGTGCCATGAAATTCTCAGAATTGCATCTGATTGACTAGAACATAAAATAGAAAACTTAATATCTTTCTGTCAATATGTAATTTTACACAGTACAGCAATTAGAATATTTTAAGATCCTGTGATTAATTTCAAAGTGAGTAAAAAAGAAACTATTTGTTTAAAATTGTCAAATAGTTTTTAAAGTTATTTATGGTAATAAAACCACCAAATATTCAAAATACGCAGACATATAAAACACATAAAGGCAAATTCACCCACCGAAAGTTTTTCCTTTGCTTGCTTAAACACCCCAGGCGTCTGGTTTATTTCACCACCAGCAGCTATTAAAAAATAAGAGGAAAAGGGTTAACATTTGAAAATCATAACTTCAAATTAACCTTTAACATTTTCAGTTTAAATTGCCATGCAATATTTATAATGAACTAATTACTGGCCCAACTTTTGCTAATTAAAAATAAATTGCAACTGGAAAATTAAAGAATAACACTTCATAATGTTCTCTAAAAATGTTACCATCAGAGATTGCAAAGAAAATTATGAGGTTTGAATGATGTGGTATTAACAGCATTATATTCAAACAATTAGCAATAATCTGAAATCATTGGCCATCACCTTTTTAAACATATCAGCACCAGTAATTCTTGGTCATGACTTAAAACCACTTCCTATATGTATGTACTGCATCTTCTAGGAATAATATTATAAAGGAGGGCAAGACTTTATTTATATTAAGATAAAAGAATAGGACACTGAAATGATGGCTTTTATTTCCATTGTGTTATCTGTTATTTAAATGGTTTGCCCATAAACCAATTTACAAACATTAAAAAAAACGTAGTTAAAGAAACAGTGAATAAATACATAGCCCAACTGTTATATTCCATTCTTTTGGTTAGCAGCACGGAATGTAGAATTTGTACATATAAGAAAATCCCTGCATGTATGTTCAGTCTACTCCTCTGTAGTTGAAAAGGACAATGTGGGCATGAGTCAACAGGCAAGACGTGAGTGTAACATCCCTCACTGAACAGTTTCCAGACTTCTTACTCTGAGCTGGGGAAGCATGGAAAATGCTTCTATAATTTCTGGCTCCATGTATGTTTTCCATGGTGTTCAGGTGAGTCAAACGTAATAGTCCTGAGATCTTCATCATCATCAAAGGAAGGTTGGGAAGAGAGTCAAGATGATACAGAGGAGCAGCATGTATGCATCCTTTCCTCACCCCTTTAATCATCTTATGTGCAATCTGAATACCTGTGCCTAGTTTAACATATCCTATTGTATTAATCATCACCAGTTCATTGCTTGCAGTCAAATAACACAACTGCAGCAGATAGCATGGTTTGCAACATACATTTCTTAGAGATCTGATGGAGTTCCTTACACATGGAATTATTTCCAAGGTCCAGTTTGGCCAAACATTCCATGGTTTGCAAGGAAGTATCTATTATCAGTTTGGCTACATTATTATCAAATTAAATCCTTAAGTAACATTTAAAAAGTATTGGTAAATATATTAAAAGAAAAATAAAATAAAATAGTGTAGCTGTCAGTATTTGCAGGATATATTAATTACAAGCTGTTTGCATAATATTTTCTCAGTTTACTACTGGTCCCATCTACCCACCTACCCACCCACTCTTCCACGTAATAGATACATCTGATTGAATCATATATCAGTGATCCACAGCTATTAAATAATGGGGAAATGCCTTTACTGATGACTTACCTGAAAGCATAATAATTCTTCCATCTGAACAATAAACCTGGATCATGACTTCACCCTGTCCCTTGGAGTTCGATTAACAGTTTAATCATGCAAGAAACATGTTTAATTCTGGGACACACACCATGAAATTTAAGATGAGGAAGACAAACCTAATACATGTTTGTCCCAGTTCAGAGCCTAAGCTGCTACTTCTGTTTGTCCTATGATATGGATGTTGTGATGTCACAAAGGAAACACAGCCTTACTTTTTCAACCAACCAAAAACTGCAGTACAAATTTAGATAAGGTTCAGATGATAGCATTTATATTACTGTATTACAATGGTTGATTAAAGTCAATGTGGTTTCTTCAAATGCCCTTTTTTGTGTATATAAAAAAGGATAAAAAGAAATAAGTACTGCATCTAAGTTTTACCATTACACTTTTCATATATATATGTATGTATGTATGCATGTATGTATATGCATATGCATATCTCTATCTCTATATGTATATGTATATATATAGTTTCATATATATAGTTTACTCTGCTAGAAAGAAGATCCGTTGATTCAATGGGAAAGATTTCCAGCTTATAATGCCTGAAATTGCAGCTACAGAAATAAACCTCCATAGGGAGCTTTTGAGTATGTAATTAATAGAACTGGCAAATATGGGACACATTTCATATAAAACTGAGAATATTTTGAAGGGTTTCGGATTTGCAAATCAGTTCAGTCTTTAAAATAAATTTGAAGATACACAATTTGAAACTTGGCTATTTGAAAATAAATACAATATCAAGCCTTGCTTTAATAGTACACTCGAGTCTGACCTAATTCACAAACGTCAATCTTCCATGAAAGAAAAGAAAAGTATTGATCAGTAGCAGATTCTTCTAGTTTCCCTGAACCCCAACCCTTGGTCTCCTTACAGTTTTTCCACCTTATGGGAAATCCTTTGTGAACATAAGCTAGAGGAAGAGATCTCCTATTGTGTTGGAACTATGGCTAACTCAACTTTAGTCGGAACATGCCAGGATCTGAACAGTTTTCCTGAGTTCAGCTACAGTATTACAAGAAATAAGAAATTTTAAAGAGAGATATAAAAGATATACAAGAAAATAATGTTGTCATTTCCCCCTACTTGCTTATTTAAAAGTAAATTTGTTCTATCCCTCTAGCATTCTGAAAAAGTGCACAGACATTGAGATGATCAACACTGATGTAACTTTAAATGGATTTGCTATCTGGCCAATATTCTTGAAACTCTGTAATTCAAAAAAATTTGCCTGCTTCTCCCAGAAAGTAAAACAAACAAACAAACATTTTTTTGTTTTGTTTGCCAAATTAATTTTTGGCAACCTTTACACTGAGAGCAAGCGTATGCAGAAAGATAGATATCTCAATTTTGTTTCAATGTAAACTCTGAGTTTAATTTGGAATATTAGTGTAGAGGATATGGTTTAGTGTTTGTCAAAAACTGCCTCAAAGATACCTTAAGTAGCTAATGAGAACCACAAACAATACTCTATGATGGGGCATAAAAAATCAAGAAAGCAATGTTCTTCTGCAGCTGATAGTGCTGCTCAGTAGACAATTAGTGTCATGAAAATTATAGAGAAGGAGTTTGTGTCATATTCAATCATATCCATCATTTGCTTATCATCATTCTTATTTATTGAGTTTTGCTTGGAATAAAAATATCATTTAACTGAAATTAAGTAATTAATTACTCTATTTCTGATTTTCCATTCTGAGAAGTAAATTCTCTATTCTGATCAATAAGTGATGCAACAGAAGGAATTTTAAAACTAAGTCTTCTATTAGTCTCTCACAATTATTTGGGAACTGAGGCTTTCCTAATGCAAAAAAACAAGATTGGCTTCAGTCATATAGAAACAAGAGTGGTCATGCAACATCAGTATACTCTTAGGAGCTTTTCACTTTAGTGAGTACGCAAAAGTCTATCTCTCATTATGCTAAAATGTTCTGATTCAGAAACTATTGTCTGATCTTTATATAAGGTACAACTAATCCCTGATTTACAAGGATTTACAGTTGTTTAATGACCATTCAAAGTTACAACAGCTGGGAAAAGGGAACTTTATAGCCTCTAAAGCTATATGAAATAAAAGTTCCCCACAATCATGTTATTACCATTTGCAAAATTTCATGCCAGTTTCCCCAGAAAGTGAATTTGGAAAGGAAGCAGGGAAGGTTGCAAGCAGAGGGGACAGAGAAAAGCTGAAACTCTCATCTGGGCTGCAGGAATGGTGCTGAAATTCTGAACATCATGACATCCTGAAGATTTCATTTCTGTTCCTGCAGCCTCACAAAGGAATTCTCTGTACAGAGAGTAGAGCTAAAGTCCTTCTGTGAGCTGCAAAAACTTTTGGAAGCAAAAGTGCTGCCTGCCAAGAGGACTTCTACTTCACACTGACCTGGGAAATTGCTTAATGTCTGCAACTGGGAGTATTTGAATGACACAGTCACATGGGCTTGTTGCTAATGACCACTTTGCTCAACAACCAAGATTGCAATCCCAAGTGTGGATGAAATTGGAAGTGCTGTTGCAGAATTACTTCTGCCACAAATGTATGAAGGACAGGCATTTCTGTTGTCAGTGCTATGCTACATTTTGCCCAATGCTGTCCTCACAGGAAATTTAACTGGTATTTATTCCTACTTTTGAATATAGAAACTATGTACCTTACACCAAAGTAGGAAAAAAAAGCATTCATTGCCCACTACCATCTTCTTTAAAGACAGCAAGACAATGCAAAAGTCTTTTAAAGAAAAAGGAGTCTTCTTTTGTTTTTACATAGGAAGCCAGGATGCTTCTTATAGAGCAGCATTCCCCAACCTTTCCGGGTTGGTGGGCCGGCATGGGAGAAGGCAGGGGAGAAGGATTTGTGCAAGGGGCAGGCGGGCATACAGGCATGTGCACAGCTTAATTTGTGTGAGGGATGGGCTGTGAGTGGGGCTGTGAGTGCACCGGCCTACCATTCACATGGCCCAGTTGCGAATAGGCCACGCCCCACAGGTTGGGGACTCCTATAACAGAGATCTTCTTGGAAGTTTGAAGAAAGAAGGCAGATGCAATTTTTAAAAAATATTTAGGTTTGCCTGTTTAATCTATCATGATTTCAGGATAGAAACTACCAATAGTTTTAAGAAAATATACAACCTAAATGAAACCCCAAGAGTCAAGGCCTACAGTTATTGGAATCCAGACATTGTCATTTACATATCTGAATTATATATAATGTACTATCAACCTCTTCAATGAAGAGAAATATGCATTAGTCACAAAAAGTTCTGCAATACAATAGTTGATAATATATGGTTGAGTTCTACAGAAGGTCCAGTAAGGACAAATTTGTACTGTAATTTTATAAAATATAGCTTTTTGTCAATAAAGGAAATGGGGAATGAATTATTATTTAGCATTAGATTGGAGATTCATGAATATAATCAGTTAACAAGATCCTTTTCATCTATAAATTATAGATTGGCACTCCGGTTTTATAACCTTATATCCACAGACACACTAAACGAGAAATATTTTGGAATTGTCAGGAAAAATATTTTCCTGGAATTAGTAACATTATCTCATGTGCATTGTAATTCTGTATATAAAATAAAGAAATCAAGGGTAGTGTTTAGTTATCTCTCCTTTGATTGCAATAAAAAGCATACATAACCAAATATGTAATTATAAGATGCATATTTCAATCAATTTTTGCATGGCCAACCAAGTACAATTATTGACAAGTGTGCAAATTTGTCCTGAAAAGTATTTGCACAAATGTTGTTCCTTGTGAATTATTTATATTAATCTCTTCAACTCCAAAAGCTTATATCTCCTAAATTACTATAGATGTATAATTAGCTGCAAGTAGTCCCTCATTTTCTTTTCCTGTATTTTCTACATTTTTCACTGTAAGCATATATTCATATTCAGGAAAGTTTTCTGTTCAAAAATAGCTCAGATTCTGTACTTTAATACATAACAATTTTAGCAAACAAATCAGCCATCAATTTGACAGTTATGGTACACAATATAAATACAAAGTGGAATAATGTCGCAATTATTATTATGCATGAGAAGAAAAACAGTAAAAGAATAAAGGAAAAATGTAAAACATGGTTCAAAGCCATTTGCACTTTCCCACCAGAACAGAGCAAAAATGAAAAACAAAACAAAGCAAAATAGAGATTTATACAACACTATTATCAACAATAAACAGCTATAGAACTTGGGAAGTCCAAGCATGGTAAGCATTCATGATCATGGCCTCCGAATAATAATAAATGAAAAGAGTATGATACAAAAAAAAGCAGTATCATTCATGAGAGCTGAAAAACTCTTAGAGAGGAAAAAAATTGAAATCAAAATTAGAGCAGCCAATAGAGCAATGAGATTACAAATAATAATAATGAGAATAGTAATGTCTATGTTTGCCAGCCACATTGCATAAATTCAAGACAGCACAGTCACCTGTCTGCTTCCGCTTAACACAGGAGTGATGAGTTGGTCTAGTATGTTTGATAGCAGGTTTTAAAATGATTTTCCTGGAGGGAGAGTGAGCCTGAACTTCAGCTTTTTTAGAAAGTTCAGCTTTCTTATACACAGCTATAGACAAGAAAACAAGAGCATACAATCAGAAATAAAAAAATTGTAAGTAGAAATATATTTCAACAAATCAACATATTGGCTGCTGGTGCCAATTTAGCCATTTAACTCTGACTTGAGTTACCAATGCCCACATGATCTATATTTAAGATATTACTGCTTTCATCAATTCTGTCATCCTATCAATACACATCCTTTCCAAAATTACACAATTTTATTGAAAATGCATATATTATTTTAATAGGGTGGGAAAGCAAATTCTTTCTATTCCAATCTGTACCCCTGTGTCATTCTGATCCATTCCCTTGTCTGAACATCTCAGATAGCCTCAATGCTGGGCAACGTATGAAGCTATGGAAAGAAAGGAGCACCGATGTACATTAAGTACAAGGAAATCCTTGTGAGACATTCAGTTTTGAAGGCTCCCAACCTAGCTGTGGTTTGACTAATACGGTTTGATTCAGAGAGTTGGACATTTACCTTGATTCAAATTAAATGAAGTCTTCTGGATACCTACTAACAACTCTTTCTCTTTTTTTTTTAGTAAAGATTAGAATTGAGAGTACTCACGTGGAAGCCGTGATAATTAATGAGGTAGAAATACTGCTACGTGGATACTCAGCACCAATATTATTAAGGTAGATAATATCATGCTGACAATATTAATGAATCTTAGAAGATGAATTTCTATTGGTACGTTTATTTGCTGTTACCCCCAGCATAAAAGTGAAGCGATGGAAGTAGTATGGACTGTATGTCATACTGTTAGCACAAATGTATGTCCTTAATGAAAAAGTATACAGATGAGCAACCCACAGTACAGCATAAAAGGAAAAAGAGCAAGTATTATATAAACCTTTTTTCCTTCTCACTTCATCTCTGGAGACTGTGCTAGGTTCCTTTTTAGCTATTTTTCTTTCAGGAGTAGAAATCCTGCCTCTCCCAGTTTTTAAAGGCTTTTCTTTTTTATGTTTATCAAGAGATGGTCTCCGCAATTCTCTCTCTGATTTCTCCTCTTTAGGAACAGTGTCTAACTGTTCTGTCATGATGCTCCTATCATCATCTGCAGGATCAGAGTAAATTATAACAAAAACAGGATTAGTTATTTGCACTTTGCTGGGATATAATCTTTTAAACAATTTGGTTGATTCATGCTTGTATTATTTTAATAACATTCATGACTGCACTATCATTAATTATTTTTAATTGTTAATATAGTATATTGAAAGCAAAATGAATGAATGAATGAATGAAAAAGCATAAGGCACACCTTGTGTATCCACCCATATGCTGTCGGTATCCAGGACGGAGTCATCAATCGTTGTTTCATCTTTATAATCGTCATATATTTCTGTCTTGTAATCAGTTCCTGGGATTTCTTCCTGTTCAGCTGATCCAGGAGGTTCCGAAGACTTTTCTTCTGAGTCTGCTTCAACATGAGCAATAATCTCTGCCTCCATATCCAGCTTTTCAGTACAGAAAGCTTCTCCGCCTGTTTCAGCCTGTGCAGTTTCAGCAAAGCGAACACTGTGGGAATTGGCTTCTCCTTCATCAATGGTTGTCTGTACAATTGTAATGAAATCATCCTCAACTGTAACAACAGATTCTATTACTCCTTTAAGCTCAGGTATCTCCATGGGGATAGCTTTACATACTTCTTCACTGGGTCTCTCCAAGTCCTCTTCTTTACTCGTTTGCTTACTGGTTTCCTCTTCTTGATCTTTTTCCTCCTCTTGTCCTTCTGCTTGCTTGATCTCTTCCTCTTCTTTTTGCTTAATGTTTTCTTCATATTCATCTTTCTTAATCTCTACTTCATCTTGTTTCACAGGTTTAATGTCTTCATGTTGTTCTACATTTTTAATCTCTTTTTCATGTTCTTCCCTGTGCTTGATTTCCTCTTTTGTTTGTTTTTCTTCTTCCTCTTGTTCTTCTATTTGCTTAATCTCTTCCTTTTGTTCTTCTTCCACTTTTTCTTTTTCTTTCTCATATTTTAAATCATGGGATAACTTTTCAACATTCTCAGTGCCAGTTATCGCCACATTATCTACCTGATCTACTTTATGCTCTATTATGCTCTCCATTTGAGTTTCTGTTGTTTCTTCTTGAATAACTTTCGATATACTTTTTTCTGTAGCAGATTGTCCTGATGGAAAATGTGCTGCCTGTTCTTCCTCTGGCAAAGATGGGCTTTCTCGTTGTATTTTGTCCTCATGTGGCTTTGAAATTTCTCCAGACAATCCCTCTTGCACTTGACCATTATCTCCACTTGATTCATACGATTCTTCTTTATCTACTGCTTCTTGGTGCACCAGATCAGGCTTAGGGCCTTTTTCCTTAATTTCAATTTCAGACAGTTTAGCTGTATCTTTCATATGATCAGTTTCTAATTTTGCACATAGATCAGGTTCTTGATGTAATGTAAAGAGGATCTTCTCTGGATCTTCTTTATTCTGCTCTGAAACTAATTCCATGATATGACCTCCTAATTTACTCTGATACTCCTGTTCCACTTGCCGAGCAGCAGAATCCATATCATGTTTTATAGCATCATAGTCTGGTTTGCAGGACAATTCTGCCTTATCTATATTTGCAGCAACATGAATAGCATTTTCCTCTTTCTTAATTAATGAAGAATTTTTTTCTGGCTCAACTAGAGTTTTATCATTAACATCTACTAGCTCTGAACAAAGCTTTATTTCATGTTCAGTATCTTCAGGAAAAGATACTTCTTTAGAATCAACTTGTTCCTCACTTTTTTCTAACACAGTATCTAATTTATCAATAGCTTTTCTCTCTTGTTCAAAGTCCTGGCCCCAAACTGTGGAGTCCTCAGAGATCTCTTTTTCTTCACAGGATCTCTCAGCTGCTGCCAACTTCACTTCTATCAATGAGAGATCTGTAACTACACCTCTCCTCATTTTCTCCTCATAAGAGGAGCTTTCTCCTGCCAAATTCTCACTGTCCTGAACTGGAGACGGTAATGGTACTGTGTATTTGTTGAAAACACAGTAGCCTAAATCTTCTATTTGACTGTCAGCTTTTAGAGTCATGTGATTTTCATCAGTCATAAGCTGCTGAACTGCAGAGCTGTCCTCAACAACCACCTCTGAAGGAACAGATTTCCATTGTGCTACCTCTGTATCTGCACTCACAGATGCTACTCTTGACCTTGTGCCAGCTAAATCTAACATTTCAGGTAAGTCAGGAGCCATTACTGTTCCATTTTTGTAATAATCTTTAGCTAGGAAAGGCGATTCATATAAAGGCTCCACCTGAATCTCTCCTGACTCTTTAAATTTGGACTCTTCTATCCTCTCTTCTTCTGCTTCTTCTTCTACTTCTTCTTCTGCTGCTTCTGCTTCTTCTTCTTCTTCCCTACTTTCTGTTGGGAAGGGGGGAGCTTTTTCTATTCCTGGGGTGGTGGCGGGCAAGTAATCATCACCTTCATCTCCACTAGCCGTATCTAAAATATCTGAACCTAAAGGTGAAAGATCATGAGCACGTCCAAAGTTAAATCCCAGTGCTATAGAATCTAAGCAGGACATTGGGAGATTAATTGACATACTTCTCTGTTCTATAGCGGATCTTCCACCAAGCCCTAGGCTCCTGCTGAGAGTTAAGTCATCTTTATTTTTATTGTGGAGTTCTCTCTTATCTCCATACACATTTGGATCAATAGTATACATTCTTTCTGGAGGAGAGCTAGGTTCCTTAGCATCATCTTCTGGGAAACTCTGGGCAAGGGTACTGTATCCAATTTGATGAGCAGGTGGACTGGGCTGTTGGTGTGCTTCTGGCTGATAGTCATCAGTCTCCTTTTTAGATACAAGGGAATTTTTATGGTAAATATCATAAATCTGGTCTTTTGAATCACTCAGTTCATAGTAATCATTGCCTTGCTGTACTTTATCACTCTTGATAACTTCATCTTTAAGAGTGGAAGTTTCAAAATATGTAGACATACCTGATTTATCTTCTTCTATCCTCATCTGGTGGGGATCTGCATCTGTAACAGGAAACACTTTACCTTTCCCTTCTTTTTCAGAACGTTTGTCTTCCTGGGGTTCTTTATGTGTTTCAGATGGGGCTTTCTCTATTGTTTCATGTAATGCAGCGGTATCCAAATGCTCTTCATATTTTTCAGGAAAAAAATCTTTACTGAATCGGTCTGCCATGACCTCAGCACCATGTGTTTTCTCATCTTCTTTAATATTCCATGTTGTTGATTCCCCAGGTATCCCCGAATCTTCTGCTTTGGGTGCATCATATGCTTCTTTAGGGTCAATGTCTTTTCCCATAACTTCTTTATCCAGAATGGTTGGTTTTTGGTCACACACAGCAAAAGATTGATCATCCAATTCTTTGAGCCTCTGTCTACTGGACATGGCGTACCTCTCTTCATCACTTTCATCCTCGGTCATATCTTTCTCTTCTTCCCAAAGGGGAATTTGACTTGGAGTTTGTTCTACATTGGCTTGTGAGGCACTTGTAGCCACCACTGCAAAATCTTCTTCCTGTATTTTTATGTGCTCTTTGTTCATTGTTTGATCTTTTGAAAGGTCTTTGGTAATCTCTGTAATAGCAGACTTTTGTGTTGTTTTGCTACTCTCTTCTGGTACAGACGTATGTGGAACACCTGGTAAGGTTTCAGGAAAAAAGGCACTTGTTACTGTGCCTATGTCCACTATAGGTTCTGAGGGCAAAGAAGAACCAATGCTTGCAGGAGAAGTAAAGTCATTTTTTGGAATAGTCATCTGATCATCTTTAGATTCCAAGGGTGATGCTTCTGTTGCAAGTTTCTGGGTCTCTGTGGCCTTTTCATCTAGTGTACTTTTCTTATGCAACTCTGTTGACAAAACTCTTTGCTCTTGAGGTGTGGAAGCCTTCTCTTCTTTCTTTTGCAGAGTTGCATCCAAAGTTTCTCCCAACCGAGATGGGAATGCCATCTCTTCTCCTGTGAGATGTGGGTCTCTCATTTCTATAGTCTCTGTTTTTGCTGGCTGTGGAACTAAGGCATCTTGGACGGGGTGCTCACTGGGTTTACTTCCTTTCTCTTCTTCCTTGGTGCTCAAGGGTGTAGCTGCGAAAAGGCTCGTATCTTCCTGTCCATGGATTTCCATCTTCGAGGCTGAAAGTAAATCTGTAGTTGTTGCATTGGATTTTAGAACAGTTTACAGAAAGCATTTATAAAAGTAGTTTATAGCATAATGTGGCATGGCAAAGTCATAAAAATATGGCTACATGCAACTAGAAAAACTAATTAGAGATCTGTTTACTTTATTATTGTTTTACTCTCTCAGTGCACTATTAATAATCTTAGATTGATAAACCTAGCTGTATTTTGTTATATTTGTAACAATTATTAGATTTAAAATAAATCCAACTTCACCTTAGAAAACTTTATCATGCAATGAAGTTGAGATAAGATTCTGGAATATAACAAATATGAATATACACATATGTATGAATATACATACATGTGTGTATGTGTGAATGCATTTATGTGCTGTATTTAAAATTCAAAGTCCTATATCCATTTAATGACATTATTCCTTTTGTCTGATTCTGGCCAAATCATGGTACAATTGAAATGGATATACCAATCAACTTTTCACACAAATTGGGGAATGAGGGGACTGCTTTTTAAATACATTTTTAAAAAATTCTAGTATCATAAAACTATTCTTGAAAAACACAAGATTATGATAGAATGTTTATACCTACAACTGTTTCATACAAAATCACTGTACTGCAACTCTGAAACATTGCTGAAAAGCAGAGACTGAATATTTAACATTTTAAAATAATGGAATTCAATTATTAATCTTTGTGTATATTACACATTAACATTTATTATATGACTGTTGCAGGCTTTGACAGTGACTCAGAAGTGTTCCATACTTCTTTCAACCTCAAGGACAATACCTCACTGCTATTCATTCAAGCATGCATATCTTTTCTTGGACTTTCATGACACCTGAAGAAAATATAAATTAATCTTAATAAATCAAGTTCTCAAAGAAGTGCATCTTTAAAAGTGTTTATAGTAGTAACCACATCTTTTTTGGGGGCTCAAATGGTATACTGAAAAAAGGCAACTGTGTTTTAATGAATAGGCATTGCATTTGCACTTGAGTGAGGTATAAAACAGTAATTCCAAATCATTTTTGAAGCAAACGTAACCCTAATTTATATAATAGCACTTTTCCAAAACATTTTATGAAGTTCTCCCAAATCAATTATTGGGTGTGTGTGTGTGTGTCTGTATGTATGTACAATACACACAGATACACACAGACACACACATCAGGGTGGATAATGGCTATCCATTTATACATATTTAAAGACCAGATCTGACTTTGGCATTGAATTCTTAATTATTTCAGTAGGAACCATTTCAGCTCCGTATGCAGCAAAAAGCATATTTATTTTGAAAGAATTAAAAATGTGCACATTTCTCCAGAATTACTGGCAAGCCCAGGGATCAGTGAGGCATCTGAATTGGGCTGCAAAACATACAAATGTTAGTAGCATCCTTTTCAATGAACTTTTCCATTTGCAAAACTGGTTAGGAAGTATGGGTTTGTGAAATATATAGGAGTTGTTGTCCAATACATCTGAGCAGCAAGATATTGGAAATGACTTTTCTAAAAGGAGGAAACTGGAGGAAAAACACTACCACAATTGGAAGGATTTCTCGTATTTCTAATGTAATCTTCTGCCCTTGATTTATTTCCCAGAGAAATTGCATTTCGCAACACTGGAATTCTTTAATGGTTTTGTAACCTCCTCAGACTCAGGATAAAGAACTCCAATAATAAACAGCATTCTGAAAGCAGTGAAATAAAGCAGTTTAAAGCCACACAATATAATTCTTAGAATCAGTTTCACACTGGGAAATTGGCTTCCATATGCAGAGTAGCCTCCTGGGTCAGAACTGAAAAAAATGCTTCTTCTAGCTGATGAACACCTGAGATAAATGGCTTGATGGAAAGCAATGTCCAGTCCAGAATTCTGCCTCCAACAATGATTGACTAGATACCTCTGGAAGTGTGATGATGAACCATGAACCATCTTTAAGTCTGGCAGTTTTGACTACTGTATTGTAATAGTCCTTGAACAATCTATCCTCAATGAACAAATTTAATTTTTAAAAATGCAGTTAAAATCAATGACTGTGAAAATGAAAATGTTGTGCTATGTGAAGAACTATTGCTTCATCTGTATAGTAAAACCCATTAATTTCTGTGGATTTTATAAGGTGGTGGAGGAAACAGATCAGCTCCCTGATGAATCATAATGCCTAGATTCCCAACAGTTATTTAAAAAAAAGATAGGCAGCTTCTTATCCCTCTGGAAGCTGAGCTTCAAAACAAAAATATATTGCTTCTGGTTGGAAAGGAAGTGTCTGCCTACTTTTTAGCTAGTGGATGGACAGTTCTACAAAAGACTAAGAAAAGGCATACATATATTGCCTGGAAACAGAAAAACATTTTTGCTTGCTTTGTTTTGAATCTTCCATAATGGGAAACAATTTCTGCCTTAGAAAAAAAATTTTTAGAAATCTATGATTAAATAATAATAGATGGAATGGCTGAGCAAAGCATTCATAAAGAACTAATTCATAAAGTATGCTGTGCAAATAAAGTACCCTTCCTTGAAGCAAAGCATTAAAGTATAGTAGTTGCATCATTTGGGAAGCTGTCATGATTGCTTCAACAGGTGTCTCTAGTTCTCTGCACCTAAAGTACATCTGTTAGGGCTGCTAAGGAAAAACAGCTGTGTAGGCATATGAAGGTAGAAACATCTAGGGACAGCCTTCAAAGCAGCCATGATAGCTTTCCAGGGGACACAGCTGTTCCAAAGGGCAGTGCTTTTCTTGCACTAATGTCTTTTCAAATATGCTCTTTCAAATGCTCTGCACAGGGCATTTCTGTGACCCCAAAACACATAGTAGGAAAAAAGCATTGGATCTTTATTATTTACATTTCTCATAGACTTCATTGCTTCCAAGATGAAAAATTCAGCATCCAAAATATCCCAGGATCAATCTCTGTCTCCTGCAGATAGAGCTGGGAAAAATTCATAACTAAAAACCCAGAGAACTTGTGCCAGATGGGCATTCTTCATGTTTGCCAATTCCTTTTTCCAAATTAAAATACATGCATTAGACTGAGAGTGAGAGACAAGATGACATGTAGCAAAGTGTCAGCCTCCTATCTTAATTTTCAAGGTTCTGCTTGGTTTGTAATGACCCCAAAAGCTAGGCCTGTGTTTGAATTACTTCAAGTGTTTTGTTAAGTTCATCTCTCTCTCTCTCTCTCTCCCTCCCTCCCCCCCCCTTTCTCTTTGTGTAAACATCCACCATAGTCTTACACAATGTTGTAAACATATGATAGTCACTGGGTAGTCCTATTTTTTGTTATCCTATTTCCTATTTTTTATTATTATACCTTTCATTAAAGATAGATTTTCCAATGAACATTCTACTACACCTCATTCCAAGCATTAATTCTTTCCTAGGAAAATTACAAACAATTTAGATCATATCAGTGAATGTGGCAAATTAGTTTTGGCTCAAAAATATTCTATTGAATGGACTCACAAAGATAAGCTAGTCTGTTTTCAAGTTTACCAAATCTGCATGGGAATCTATCATCTTTGACAATTAATTTCAAATTATCCCTTGATTTAAGGGAATAAATGAATTAACTAAATTCATTTAATGCATATGAAAATGAATGTCATTCCTACACTTCCTCTCTGTCTTAATTAGTGACTCAGTAAAATAACTTACTTTCAATTATTTTACTGTATGTTTCATTAGATAAGTCACTTTTGACACAAATGATGTGAAAATTCATCAATGACTAGAATCTTTCATTTTTTTAAAAAAAAATTGTTAACAGTAAACTAAGGGATCAAATGACCTATGGAGGGAAAATGTAAATAAGGAAAAGTCATGTGGAAGAAGAGAACATTAATCCTTTCCAGTGCTGTAATCCCAAACTAAACTATTCTGATCACAAAATTCTCATTACTTGAGATTATGTTCATGTATGTTCCCTATCACAACTAGCTTGGTTTACCTGTTTGTTGATATAGTCAAGGTATGATGAATCCTTAGTGAAGTAAGAAGAAGCAAAGTTAATCCTGTAACAGTTGCAGCTGTTGTGATATATGTTCAGACTTCAGCTACGAGAACCTTAACTAGACTTCCCACAAATATTCCTTGAATGAAAATTAGATTTAACCAGTGCACAATTATTTGTTCAAAGGCTTGTGTTATTATGTGCAGAGAAATGTGAGTATATATCTAGACCACGTTTAATCTGGTTTATTAAGAATAAGCAATATAAATCAGTGAAAATTTATGAGCTTTATATTTAGTCCTTCACTATAATATCCAATGTGATTCATGTGAATTTTCTTCTCACACTGGGACTTTCACTCAGATAAACAGCTGGAAAGAAGGATAAAACAGATGCAAACTCAAAATCCTGGCAATGGCAAACAAGTGTTATGGTGGGCTGCAATGAATGGTAAAGATATGATATAAGCAGCAATAGCCTTAGGGAAATTGAGGCAGAATGTATTGAAGCATAAGCAAAAGTAGATTGCACAGCACAAACAAACTTTACAAAGTAAGCATTTTACGCCATAGTCAGGGTTAATCAGTTTGCTTCTTGAAATGAAAAACAGATGAATCTCCGTACCAAAATGAAATGAAATATATATAAAGACACAAATATCAGCAATGTGACTGGCAAACACATCTGCAACGAGGAGGGACAAGGGATGGCATATCAGGTTGGCTGCACTGCAAATGGTATCATGAGTAAAAAACACTCCCTTAAAAAGTCAGGAATCTACTGCAGTGGTGGGAAACCATGTCATCATACAGCCTTTGGCTTGCCATGTGCACACTCTTCAAGCATAATAACAAGAGCATTAACCATGAGGACAAATCAATGGGAAGAAAAGCCAATGAGAGAATGGGGAGAAAACTGAAGAGCAGCTCCTATGCAGCCAAGACATGCAGGTCCCTAATGCAGGCATACCTTCCTCACCGGAGGAAGGTAGTTTTGCTTTTGAGGTTTCCTTTCCAATGAGGATTATATTTTCCTCATTGTGATCCACTTGATCTTCAGGAAGGGAATCCTGCTGGGCCTCTGAGAAACCCTCTGTTTGTTCCAAAGGCTCAGCAGGCTCACTCCTTTTCTCATACTTCTCATCAAGGGGAGCCTCAGGTTTGGGGTCATCAGCCATGGGACCTTTGACTGTTTCTTCTTCCTCTTCTTCTTCTTCTTTGGGGGAGCAGGAAGGAGAAGGAAAGTATGGAAAAATGAGGCAACAGCTTCAAGATTAACAGATATTATATGGTCTATACACATATTAAACATTTATGTATGGAAGCTTTACATTTATGTTTACTTTTTTTCAAGTACTATAAAATTGGTTCGCACTGCTTTTTTAAAAATGGCTTAATTTCTATGGCTCACAATGCCTTAACATACTATTTTTTTACCTTAAAAAGTATGGTCTAAGTGTCCCAACAGCCAAACTACAATTTGTGGTCTCGCCCCTCTCTGTTTCTCTGCCTCTTTCTCTGATAAAGCTAGTTGTGATTTATGGTTACATATAAATTTATTTAACTATAGAGTTACTGATGATTCTAATTCATTTTTAGAATCAGACCAAAACCACTTGATCATTCTGGCTTAGAAGCTAGCCAAATTAAAATTACCTGGAACTATAGTATTCATTTTGTATTGGTAAATGGGGAAGAAACATTGCAGAATAGCCCCAAATGTTAAGAACATTTTGATACAATATAGAGAATTAAACAAAGCATTTGTTTTCAAGCAAGAAAGACAGAACTGAAATGACTGTGGTTCCTGGTAGATATGGCTATTGAAAAAATATGGGTTCTAAAACTACATTTTAGAAATGAAAGTATTGTAATCTTAGACCAGGCTAACACATGAAACGAGTTAGAATTCAAAACAGGACATCATCAGCTGTACCTGTTCTCGATATTTTCCACAGAGAAAATGATGAGGAATACTTCAAAAACCTATTATGATGTGAGACGAAGGTAGGGAAGTCAGATACCTCTGGTTTTGCCCTACTGAGATTCAAATGTTGTAAAAAATACAGTGGATGGGCCTTAGCAAACCTGTGGTATTCTTTCAGTCTTGTCATGGGCAATAAAGTAACAGAAGTAGGTTCTTCAGGCAAGATTTTAGATAATTAAGACCATTTTTATATTATTGGATATTTCAACCCTCTTATTTTAGGTGTGTGTGCTACAATTTACATGCAGTAATTGGCATTAAGATATGACCATATTTGTATTATAGATAATGTCTTTTATTTTTATTTTTTCTATTTTTATTTTATTCTTTCCATATTTAATATAAAATATTGTTTTGGCTTAGCTAGTCATATTTATTGATAACCTTATTTGAATTGTATTCGTATTTTCTGTTTTATGTTACCTCTTTATTCTCATTTGTAGCTTTTAAGTAAATTAGAAAATTTATTTTAAAAATAACAAGGAGATAAAATAGCATACATTTTTCTGTGGAATCTTCTTTAAAAATAGTATTGCATAGAGAGATTGCTTTATTTTCCTGACAAGTCTATTCTTGTCACCTGAGATACAGGAGGAACTGAATGACATACTGTAGAGTAAGGGTGTCAAATTCACGTCGTCACGGTGGCATCATGTGATATATCGGGACTTTTTTCCCTTTGCTAAACCGAGTGTGGGCATGGCTAGCACATGATGCATCCGGCCTGCAGGCCAGGCATTTGACAGTCCTGACATAGAGGCAAGGCTAAATGCACATCTGAGTAGAATCGTGCTAATGTTCTTTGGAAATATACTATTTGGGATAACTTTTCAATTTTAACCAATGTTAGCTTTAGTTCAAGAGGCTTAGAAAACTAATTTCAAACAAATATTAAAAATAGATTTTGCAGGACTTTTTTTGAAGATTATTTAATATAATGAAAGTATAAAGACATGGCCTTTGAAGAGCCTGCCTCTCTCTTTTTCTCTCTCTTTCATATTCTTGAGGACCAAATAATGAAATGTTTGTTGCAACATCAGGACACAAAGCCTGCCCCTTTTGTACTTGCATTGTGATATCATATTTATATGTAAGAGGCGAAGTTTGCATTACGACATCATGATGCAAATTTTGCCTTTTTGACAAAAGACAGATTCAGCAGGCATCTCTGAGTAATCCTTCAGCTTTGGGTCACCTGATCTATATAGCCAATTAATCAAACAAATGTATTAGCCAGGGTGCATTTTTTGTGAGATCAGTCATATATAATATGATTTTCCATGGGAAAAATTCCTCTGTTCCTCTAGACTCTAGAGGCAACCTATGTTTGACTGGTAAGTTGGAGGAGGGAAAGATGTATGTCACAACCCTTCAGTCCCTATATAAGGGAGAGCTGTTTGTCACGGCACAAGCAGGATTAGTTCTAGTCTAATGGAATAGGTATTGTTTTAAATGTTTCAGAATAACTGCAACTTATTAGCCTGAAAACAATGTATGTGATATTAAACTGTGACTCTGATTTCTATTGAAGTTTTAAAACCAGTCATCATTTGCTAATGAAGTTTCTATTATTTCAAGATCTTTAGCTGGACTCTACCAGAAGAAAACTATTATAAAAAATAATTGAATGCTTATTTTTAAGCCTCTGTATTACTGTTTGGTCTATGATACAAACATATAGCCTCCTAATATCAGCTATATGGAGAGAGAAAATAATTCAAGTTTTATACCTGCTTTAACCCTGTTGTCCATTACCTTTTGTTGAAATGATCACATAGGGAATGGGAACTTTCAGCATGCCTGTTCCATGAAAACATTTCACAGTAGTAAAATGGTGCTTTGGCATGAATTAAGTTTGTTCTGGCACCATCGTTATTAGGATAGTAGCTGAACAGCAAATATTTTACACAAAGGAATATTTAATTTAACTGCTATTGGAGACTATTGAATTAAACAATTTAATAAAGCTAATTTCTGGTGGAGAGAAAACAATTAAAATGTCTTCTAGTTACAGTTAATATTTTTAAAAATGTAGCTCTTAACGTGCAACTCACCCTTTGATTTCAAATTTTTATTCAAAGACATATATGCTTAAAATAAAAGCTCTCTTTTTACTCAGCTTATTTATTTCTCAGTTAGCCTCATGGAGTACATTAAAGACAAAAAGATAAATTGCCTGTGGGTCTCTGTGCCTAACTCTGTTTGACTAAATGGATCAGCCACCATTCAAGAAATCTTGCCAACTGAAATCTCAACACAACAATGCCTATATTCAACTTAGTTTTATTAAAATTGTATTAAGTACCTTATTCCCCCCAGCAGTACAAACATATCCACTCATTCTTATAGATAGGTAAAGTAAGCTATGAAAGTAGAAAAGGGAAGCTACAGCTGCAGGCCCTGCTGAATTAGACCTAAAAGAGATCTGACTCATTCCCTCTCTTTCTTTTGAATTTGCTGCAAGAGTACCCACCCACTTTTGATAGGATAGCCACAAGATGAGTTACACTTGAATTGTAGAGAAAGAAAAAAGAAGCTGGGTCCAAATCTACATGGTTTTCGGATCCTAGATGTATCCCTCAGAGCCTTCCAAATATGGTCACTGCAGTGTAACTTTTAATGGGACCAAATTGGAAGACATGGGCAGTCATCCTATTATCAATACTAAACTGATGTATTTTTATTATATTTAAACTTAAACATCATTAAATTGTACATAATTTTCCTTCACTTTGCCCATATTTTCATTTCCTTATTACTGTATTTTTGCATGCATTTATTTTTTGCATATATGTTGCCTTGTGTCAACATAGTATATAAATCACATACATCTCTAGACTTTTCTCAATGCAATACCAATGACAGCTTCACCTAATGTTTTTCTTATAACCATTTTCTGAGCTAAGTTGAACTGAGAGAAAATGCCCAAAGCAAAGTTATCCAGCAAGTTTTGAAACTGATCAGGGCTTGAACCTGGGTCTTTTCAGATGCAATCTAACACTAGAGCCTTTACTTCCTGATGTTTTTTGCCATGGTTCCACAGACATAGGAGAGTCCAGGATGCCACTAAAAGTCCATTTTGATTTCTGGCCTGGGAAAAAGAGTGTCTTATAGCTTTTAATTCTTGACTCCAAATAATTTTAGTTGCATATACCTGCAGCTAATATGTACAAAGCCATAACAACAGAATATGTGGTTTTTCAACTCTACTCTGCACAAACAAGTGAAAAGGCAGGCATTACCATTTGCATCCCACTGAAATGAATGCTGCCCACTAACCACATACTGTGGCTTGCTAGTTGAAAGGCCTATCCAACTCTGATGAGCTAAGTAAATGGGATGTTTACAAATCCCCTAGGTGGCTACCATATGTGGTTCTGACTACTGTTCCCAATTTTCCATGCCTTGTTTTGCTTATTTTAATATCAACGCAGTGGCTTCACATTAAATGACTGCCCTTGAATGGATCAATAGACGACCCTGTCCTTGAATGGCTGGGTGGACTGGACATTAACATTTGAACCACTATAAGTCCATGCATTTGCCATACGCTAAATAAATAAAGGTGACTGTAATTTATTCATTTAGTAAATAAACAAAGCTTTTTTTAAAAAAGATAAAGATAGATGAAATGTATTAAATGAATTTAAAACATTAGTATGATTAAGTGTGATTTTATATGTCTTTTAATGTTTGATTGGGAGCAACTCAAGAGTTGGTGGAAAGATGGGCATACTGTGGACTAACCCAGGCCATATAGGTAAACCTGTATCAATATCTGGGTTGCTTGTCTGGTTACTGGGAGGCCAACAGTTGAGCATGGCTCACTACTGATACATGCCTTTTAATCTTTTTTCTCCAGTTCAGAGATTTAAACAGGAAGGCATGCCAAGTAGGGACATGATATTGCTTTGGACTATTGCAATAAATTAAAACAGTATGTTGCCTCACTTTCTACCACAACTATAGAACTCTTTTCAATTGCAGGAATCCATTTTCCAACATGTATATCTAGAAAATCACTTTATTTTACTTATATTCAAATTCCCATCTAAGGTTTTGTACTGGTATGAATTATTCCTTAACTGGAAAAATGTGCAGCTCTGAAAGAGTCAATTAGCAGTGCGTATTGGCTCCTATGCTGTTACATTGATATCCTGACATGCCAAAAGTTAAAGACAAAAGTGCAAACATCTTGTTTTATGCAGATAACATGGTCCAAATGCCCTACACCAAGGTAGGGAAGATAAGATTATTTCTTAGATCTTTCTGCTCTTGTGAAATCAATGTTCTGAATATTATTAAGATTAAGGTTAATATAGTCATATATGGAAAGAGGCAGCAGATATAATTGATGTCTGGAAGGGAACACATATGCCAAGTTAAATTTTATTTGCATCAAAGTGCTGTCTTTTCAAAACAAGTTCCTGCCTTCTGCATTTTAAGAGGAGTTCACTAAAGACTATAACCAGCACTAGTTTAATAATGCAAGAGTTATCCACAATTCCAGTTAACAAGGTTTATAAATGCTAAAATAGTTCTGATGATAACATATGGTACAGAACTATGAGGATTCATCAATGTTCCCTTGTTGAAATGAAATCAATCCTCCTCAGAAATGCATCTTGAGGCTATATAAATCCACTCCAACCTCTGCTTCTGAGGCCAAGCTGGGAATATCTTTCATACAAAATCACTTATGATCAAAGTATTTCACTACAGGCAGAAGTTCTTATCATTGAACTCAGACTTACCAAATTGTGCTTTGAAGAGTAGGTTTTAACAAGTCTCCTTGTACTTGGGCTGCTCAGTTTACAAATACTATTTCTAGGTATTGTTCTCTCTAATCTCTAGTTCAAGCAGGCCAAGAAAAAAAGCTTCAGACAAATGCTTCTACATGTCACTGTGTGTAAGATAACATTGCATTCCTTAAATTTGTTAAGTCTATGAAATGGCTGGCACAATATAATAAAAGTAATGAGCAATTCATATGCCACAACATCGTAGAAGAATTTTTTTCCAGAGCACATTTCTAACAGCTTGATTGCGTGGTAAGGTATGGGAGGTTTCACAGAAAGATTGTATATAGATGGCACTCCAACTACTGAAGATATACAATATCTTATTTGACTGTTACCTAGACTCTGAAACAAGGCCTAATGTAAGCACCTATTTTAAAATTTAAGAAATATTGAAACAATCAGAATCACTGTCATATTTCTTCCAAAGAATGAACATGCATATTACCAGCAAGACTCCTTCTTTCATATCAAAGACTATCCAAACGATAAAACATTTAGAATAGAAAGGTGTAATGAAATTCTATGAATGTATTAATTTTTCTTTACTGTGATTTTATATCTCTTATTCCTGTTTTAATATGTTTTTTTGCCCACTGATGGGGGTCACATGACTAAACAATAAAATTAATTTGGAAAATTGGGGATCATTTACTGAATTGATCAGGCAAGGTTATCAAGGTTATCTTAAAGCAGAGCACTAGACAGCAATCCAGATTGAGCATCTTCCATATTCCTTTGCTCCCATCCAATGACTGATGAAATTTTCACAGCCGAGATAGGACGACTTCATCTTCAGAGTTTCAGCAACATAAATCCTGTTCCCCAAATGTAAGTTGTTCAAATGATATCTTAGTTGACTTACATGGAGAAGAACATTTTTGTCAGAAATTGACATTAATTAGAGGAAATCCATCCCATATCAAACAGCAGCAGTTCTGGTGATGATAAGTAATCTATTGTATTTATTGACTTAAATTGGAATGGAAAAAAAATTCTATGGTCAAAATTCCAACAAAATCTCTCTGGTTTTAGGGTTGAGAAAAAGGTGAAATATTTGGGGGTTATGTTAACAAACACAAATACAAAACTGTTCCAAAACAATTATGTATCTCTCTGAAATGACATTAAAAAAGATCTATTAAGATGGGATAAATTGCAGTTATCACTATTGGGCAGAATCTCTGTAATTAAGATTTTACTTAATTAAGTCTTACCAAAAATGCTCTTTTTGTTTCAGTCATTACCAATACTTGCAACTGATATTCCATTTAAACAATGGCAGAAGGATATCTCAAAGTTTATATGGCAAGGGGAAAAAAACCCCAAGAATTAGACATAGACTACTGCAAGATGCTAAGGAAAGAGTGGGTCTGCGTCTACCAAATTTGAAATTGTATTTTGATGCCTGCTGTTTGGTCTGGTTAAAAGAATAGGTGAACCTTCAGAATAAGAGGCTACTGTACTTAGAAGGTCATGAATTAAGATTTGGTTGGCACCATTATTTATGGTATGACAAAGTTAAAGTAAATGTTGACTTCAATAACCATTTTGTCAGATGTGAGAGTTTTGAATACATATAAAACATGATTTTCCCACGAAGGTGCCTCTTTGAGTTTTATCACAGGAAGCTTTTTTTAGAAAAGAAATTGTGACAAGGCCGAACTGGTGGACTTATGGTAAAATAATATATTTCAATTTAGGGGACCCTACCCTCAAATCTAAGGAGGAACTAGAATCAGAAGGTCATGTTTGTCATTGGTTTACATATTTACAACTGAAAGGAAGATTTAAATCATATAAAAAGAATCATGGGTTTAACTTTGTTAAAAATAAACTAGAAACTCTACTGCATGGTAATGATGAACATAGAATTACTAAAGTCTATAAATTCTTATTTAATTTAAATCTGGAAAATGAACAAGTAAAGCATTGTATGATTCAGTGGGCAAGAATTTTGAATATAATGTAAAGCTTGAACAGTGGGAGAATATGTGGAATAAAGGTTTAAAGTTTACATTAAACTATAATTTAAAAGAAAATTTCTATAAGATGATGTATCGTTGGTATTTAACTCCAGATAAATTGTCAAGAATGTATAAAGGTACTTCAAATGAATGTTGGAAATGTAAATGTAAGGAAGGGAATTGGAGTAGGATTCACTGAAGATGGCATTTAATTTTGTTGTACAACGTGCAATGATAATAAAGTAAACTAAACTAAACATATCTTAATACAGAAAATTCTTAAAGTGAATATAGAAAGAAAACCAGAGACTTTTCTTTTGAGTTTAATGGAACAAGATTTGGGAAAAAAGTTCAGAACTCTGATGTTATATATGTTGACAGCAGCAAGACTATTCTACTCACAGAAATGGAAGATCACCTCGATCCCCACAATGGATAAATGGCTACAAAAACTGATGGAGTTAGCAGAGATGGCTAAATTGACTGCTCTGATCAAAGAAAAAAAAATACAAATACTTTCATTTCTACTTGGAAACCACTTCTGGACTTTGTGCTTAAGGTGGAAAAAAATGAAACTTTGATTTGGGTTTTACCAATTAGATATATTTGTTTTTATAGAAATGGCTAGTTTATATGATTATGAAAAAGTAAAAAGTTGAGGGTATATGTGAATGCCTTATTTTCCTGCACCAAAGGAGTTGGAAGTCAATGATTGTTTTTTCTTTTCCTCTTGCTTTCCCCCACTATCCACTTCACTTTTTCCTTCCTTAATATTTATTTTTGTATTCTCTTTATATGTCACATTATAAATTAATAAAAAACTATATATATAAAATTCCAACAAAATCTCAATGACCTTTTATGTTGTTTTTTACAGGCAATAACAATAGCACTTAGACTCATATACACTTCACAGTGCTTTACAGCCCTCTCTAAGTGGTTTATAGAGTCAGCATATTGCCTCCCACAATCTGGGTCCTCATTTTACCCACCTCGGAAGGATGGAAGCTGAATCAACCTTGAGCAGGTGAGAATTGAACTCCTGGCAATCAGCAGAATTAGCCTGCAATACTGCATTCTAACCACTGTGCCACCATCAACAGGCAAGGGTTCCAACTCCACAAAGCTACTATATTCAAGCCACTGGAACTTCCAGCCCTTCAGTTGATTTCTTTTAAGGGAGATAGATTGTCTCTGGCACTTTTACAAGAGTTTCCAAATTTTAAAGATTTCTTGCTTTCTTCCTCTGTTTGTTGGAAATAAATTTATCTTTCAGCACTACTACTGTGAGGACTAGGTTACATGGACATTAAGAACCACTTACATAACTCAAACTCTACAATTTAATCTACTTGGCTGAAATTTGGGCACAGCTACCAACGAGCAATTGCTGCTCTATACAGCAGGACTTCCTTCTGCCTGTACTAGCAGAACTAATGAAAGTGCTCATGCTGATTTTTTAATTTTAATTTTGAATTTTCTGAAAATGGCTCAATATATATTCAAAATTGAAAGAAATGACAAATGTATAGACTGCTTTCTTGCAACTTGTGGTAGAGAATGGATATGATCTTAAAACACAGTCTGAATAAATATATTTGAATTATACCGGTGGCTCCATGGTTCCTAACAAATATTCTTACTTTATACTTAATTTCTACAAGCAGAATTTTCACTATTACAGATATAGATATTTTTTAAAACAGAAATAACTAATTCAAGTTACCAGTTGGAACCATAAGAACAACTTGTTCTACTGAGTCACAATGACCCAGGAATATTTCATTTTTTAAAAACTGAGTAAACTACAGTTAAATACATTTGGCATTTGAGAGCCTTAAAACTCCTGGAAATTAATCAGCTCTAGGGTTATATCAACTTAAATTAGTGGAAATGCAACAGCACTTTGCAACAGCAAAGCCAATTTTATGGTCACAATTGAAGTTTCCTCTGAATACAGACCAATAACTTGGCAGTCTGTATAAAATGTCAAGAAAAAGAAGGTCTCTTCCTATGAGCCAAGGAACTAATTTAGATAGTATTTTATCATAAGAAACTAAGCCAATGGAAATTATGTAATAATTTAAGTGCACATGGGAATAATAGTAGAGAAAAGGTCATTCATTTCCATGTTAGCTAATTGAGTAACATGTGTTTTTCCAACCTGTTATATTTAATATATTCAATACACACTTGGCTCTCTTTTGGACCATTTCGGAGAGCTGCAAGAAAGATTATTTAGTGATAACTGAAACGACATTCAACAGCATCCATCCTCATTTTAAAGGTAAAATATTAATAGAAACAGAAATGACTATCAATTAATAGTTCTATTTTAGCAATATCAGTGTCAATGTGTATTTAAATATATTTAAAGATATATTTGCATATCATTGAAGTATTACCTAATGCAATAATTCTTTACCTCATCAAACATTGCTTGACATGACAAAACTCAAATTTTGCATCCTACCTTATACACAGAACTAATAATGATATTGCTTAAAAGATTTTTTAAAAACTTGTTTCTTTTTTAAAAAAAGACAACAAAGATATAGATTGATCCCTATAGGTATGAAAGTATCCAATTACAAGTTTCTGTTAAAAGAAATATGAATGAAGCAAAATTAGTCATATTAATTTCATATAATTCATTCAAATTAATGGTTTAAAATATATAACTGATGAAATCACAAAAATAAACATAAACATAAATAAAATCATAGTAATAAACATGATTAAAAACATGGATAAAAATTCTACAAATGATAAGGTAGTGTCAGGTTTCAATGTCGTCTCAAATAAAATAAATTGCATTTCCAAACAAATAGTCTTATTTGTTTGGTGGAGAGATAAACCTTCTCTCCCACTCGGAATGGTCTTTGGGAAGTAAATGCAGGTTGAAGTGCTGACAGGGTAGCTTGTTAATATAATTATGTTAATATAACTAATTGTATTGTATTCTATTGTGCCAAGATCACCTTCTGAAATGCAGGTTTGCCCATAGTCTAAAACAAATGTAATGATAATTTTAACTTGCATTTTTAGAAAAATGAATATTGCTTCTATGGAGTAAAAAGATTATTATGGAAACAATTAAATGGAATATGTCTTTAGGCAACCTGGCACTTCATGTGAAGCTGCTTTAACACAAGCATCCATTTCTTCTTTTCTATTGTTATAGTTCAAAATAATCTTAAATTTGGTCTTAAGGAAAATTGATCTTAACAAAAATCTTTATGTTTGTGACTGTAGTGTATAATTCCCTTTGAATTACTTTAATTTCAAGTGTTCATATTTCAAAAGGTAAAACAACTCAATCCCAAAGTGCTTAAAATTGGTTATGAAATCTCTTTTAAATCATGCAAATGGCTGAAAAATGTTTATAGAGTACTGGTAGTTTCATCCTATATTTATCTTGATAAATCCCCTGAGAAAACTAGCACTTATGGAAATAAAAAATGTAGCAAATGTTTATAAGTTTGGCCTGGATGTTCTATGTTTAAAAAAATATTTTCAAACATCATTAGGGCAGTTTATTTTCCTGCATGTAATATTACATATGTTCTCTCTGTCTTTCTGCATATTTAAATTGCAGAATTTTAAGACTACAACCTCTTTAATACCTTAAAGCAAAAGTTCTCAAACTTTATGATACTGTAAAAATGATAATTGTTTATCATATCAATTATAGGCCTCATTCACGAGTACAACTAATGATTTCATTGGATTTAGGATTAGATAATTAAGAAGTGTACTACTTACTAAAAATTATTACAATCTTAATAACAACTAAACACTTACCATTTACCTAGATTTACTAAAATAAACTTCACTGCATTTTCTGAAGCTAATTTCATCAGCATTACTGGCAAAGTAATCATCTTTAGTTTTCTTCTTACCACTTAACAAGCCTTTTCTACTTTGAAAGCCTACAAATGTTAATTAATGGATAAAAATACTGACCCTTCCTAATATATGCACTTCCACAGATATTCAAAAGTCTTCAGATTTAGTCCCACACCAGAAATGAGTGGCTGTCAGTAAACCAGCTAGAAATCACAGTGCTTCTGTAACTAAGAATGATTTTGATAAGACAACCAGACCAGTGGAACAAATTGCAACGGTGCTCCCCTTGTCCTTACACAAACACAACCAGTTCTTTAAAATCCTGTAGTCCCCACCTATGTTGTTTGCAAGCCCACAATTTGAGAACTTGAGGCTGAAACAGAAATAACAGTTTCATCATAATCTCACATTTTAAACCTATAAAACAAGCTTAGCTGCAATGGACTGCACTACAAGATAGACCAGCCTAAGAAACCAAAGCCATATAGGTCAGGATTATTTTTTATTGTAACAGTTATAGTAACTGAATATTGCAAGTATGACTGTGCTTCTCCTCCCTCACTTTATCTTACAGAGAATTAGTAAAGGGCCTGTCTGAGACATTTATTCAAACTAATTTCTTGACCTGGCGTCAAGACCCACTTATCCAATTGTTGCCTTGCTAGTGGCTCTTCCTCTTGCACTTCACGGCCATTCCTTATGCCCACCACATGGATTTAGACACAAAAATAAATTAGCTTATGGATGAACAAAAGGGAAAAGGCATTGCAATATTATTTGAACAAACATTGATCCCAAATGAAATATAAAAATAGAAGATAATTTAATTTGCCAACTTCTTTCTCCATCACACTCTTATGTCTGTAAGTTCCTTATAAACGTATCTTCACAGAATAAGTGCAAATACAGTAAAGCAAATAGAATTCTGTTTGTTTCTTCTTTATATATAAACTCGGAACAAATAGAATATTTCAAAATCTAATGAGTTTTAGTACACCAGACAAGTTTTGTATTTAAAAAATAGACCTGAAACAAGTTGGAAAGGAAGAATTTCAGTGTAGAATATTTTTAGCAATATGGTAATAAAGGGCTAGAAAAACACTTTACCTACTTAAGTCTCAAATTCATCTGTCAAAAATTCTAGAAATATAAGCATTCTTATAGCTAAAATAGAACTTTAGCATCCTCTTCAGCTAGATAGCCTGTGTCTTAATGAAGCTTGCCTGGCTCAGATGTTGAAAGAATGATTTTGTTAGTAATAGCATAGAACAGCCCATTTTAAAGAACATTATTCATCACAGGATCAGTATGAATACATCTAATGAACTTTTTTCTGTTTGAAATGTGAAAGCTAGCATGGCCTTTTACAATATTCATAGGATAAAAAGAAAATTCACATAGTTCATATTCATTTATATTTCTTAAATATATAGATGCATGTACACACACACACACATGTGTATGTATGTATGTATATATATCAACATACAAATTTAAATTAAGTCTGCATTGCTATATGCTTTTGGTTATTTTTTGAAACCCCATCTATTCAATCTATAAGTTAAGACTTAAAGAATCTTCCTCCTACCTCTCTTTCTCTTTCACCAGGGTCCCTGGATTTCTCCTCTTAAAAATGCACCTACGTTGTGAATGCAACCCAAGGAAATTCTTACCTTCTTCCAGGGTTCCAGTCTGCTCTGACGCAGGTGATGGGGGTGGAGAAGGAGGCAGGTTAGCTGTTTCTTCAACTGCTAATGATTGAACAATAGAAAGAAAACACATCTATTAATTAATCTGAAACCAAAATACACTATTGGAGTCAAACTCCATTGTTTCAGTCTGCATCCAATAAACTGAATCTTATGAGTTCAAGTGAATCTCAGGAGTTTTTAATGTTGTACAACTCAAGTATCCACTCAATTCAAATGAGGGGACATTTGTGCATTTATAAACAAGTACAAATGTTGCTATATACTGTAAGAGGCAGAGGATATGGGGGTGCTTGGTTGACATGCCAACTCTTTGAATAAGTAACATTGTAGCTCTCAGATGACAATAAAAAACTGATTTGTAAACCTAAAAAGAAAAAAAAATCAAGCAATACTTGATTATAAAATTTGGAGGGGTTTTACAGCAGGATGCAATCACATGTAAAATTCACATGTGAATTTGAGAAATCAGTACTGTAATTTATTTCTTTCATATGTCATTACAATTTAAACAATTTTTTTCTGGCATCATCTTCATTTCTTACATAATTGCCAGCTAATTTTTTTTATAAGAGTAAAAATCATGATGCTCACCTCCTATTAATCATCTATTGGTGGTAGATGACATACTGTATGTGGCACAAGAGCAAAAGAGTGGCTTGAACAGAAATCAGTGCTAAATATACCCAAGTAATATTTCCTAGGCTTTCTCTTGAAATACTAGGCAACAACCAGGCAAACGTAAGCATCTCTTTGACCAGTTTACATCATTACAGAATAAACCATTTTTAAACAGGACTTTAAAATAATGTATTTTAAAGTCTTTTCAGTCTTATTTATGGTTCCTGTAATATAGGAATATTAGCAACATTCATAGATCTGTGATGTATATAGCAATGGGTAAGATAAGTAGATTAAAGCTGAATCCATGGGAAAATGAATCTATTATATATAAAGGTATAGTATTCATACTATGTTCATAAATGATTATTCTTGTGTGTGTGTGTGTGTGTGTGTGTGTGTGTGTGTGTGTGTGTGAGAGAGAGAGAGAGAGAGAGAGAGAGAGAGAGAGAGAGAGATATTAAATATGTGCTTAAGTTTCAGCATAAAATGAATTGAATATGCTTTCTGCTCACAGAAAATATATTTGTTCCTAAAAGCAGATACCCATTTTAATTGATTTCTGTTCTACTTTCTATTTCTCTTAATATTTACAGCAAGCCCTCAACTCTCAGGAACAGTTTTTCTGTTAAACCTGCAGAGGTTTGGACAACTGATTAAAATTTGGCAGTCTATCTATTTATGCATGTGCATGGATATGTGTAATTGAACAACCTTATTTATATACAGAAATATTTATATCCCCTTTTTTTCCATCTAGGAACTCAAGACATCACATATGGAGACTCCAAACCTTATCCTCACAAGACTGTGAGACACAGTACATTGGCCCAACGTAACTGCATGAGCAATATGAGCAAACAGGGCCCTGAATCTAGATTTTTCACTTCCAATATAACCTTTTAATCACTAATTCCATTGGGTTTTTTTATCGATTGCCCCTTATTTTGATTGCTGGGAAAGTTGAAAAATTACTTAAAGAATAAACATCCTATTTTGAAATTTGTATTATTCATATAAAAAGTCAAAAATTGGACTGTAACATAATCCTACCTTTCCTAAAAAGCTGCAAAATAATTCTAAGCGAGTCAGCTCTCAGGTGTTAATAATGAAAAAAATTATACAATTTTTAAAAATGGGAAAGCTGTAAGTCAACACTTTGTTTTCTAACACACCACAAACATACATTTAAGATCATTTGCTTTACCTAAAGGTAATTGCGCTGGCTGATCTTTGAACTGGGCTTCTTTTTCCTGTTCACTTTTCAGAACTGCCACAGCTTCAGCAGTTACTACTTGGACTATTCTTGCAGATACTTCTTCTGGGACGGATGGAGGATTAGAACAAGACAAACAAAAGCATGTTAATGATATAGGAAGACAATTATTTTCAATCTAAATTGCAATTCTGAAAGCACTTTTCCACGCTTACCTTATTATACTCAACTTACTCTATTTTGCTAACTTAGTACTGCTGCTTTCCCCCAAAATAGTCAGTCAGTCAGTCAGTCTGCCTGCCTGCCTGCCTGCCTATGTTATCTATCTATCTATGATATCTATGATATCTATCTATCTATCTATTTATCATATATTATCTAATGTAAGGTCAAATTTCCACATATAGTTATTATTAATTCTAGTTTCCATGACTGCATTGATTTATCAAAAATGTTGAGGAATAGTACTTGTACTTCAGCTGGAGTGAATAATCTAAATCTTTCAGATATTACTCCACTTCCTATTTGTTGATTGTTAGGAACTGCTGTTCATCAACATTTGGAGAACTGCAGATTCCCTACCGAGGCACTATATTGAAATTACTTGAAGACTCTTTATTTAGAATACTTGATCTGTGAAGTAAAGCATTATTGCTACCAAGCAATTAGTACTGTATAGACTTAATTGCTATTTTTTTTAAAAAAGGACTGTCTGTGCATACTATTTCTTAGGGGTTCTGGGATTTGGTTAGTGAATGTGGGCAGGTTCAAGGTTAAATAAAAGCATGGCTGCTTAGTATTAGAGAGAATGAAGTGACCTGTCAACTATCTCACCAAATAGGTTAATTACATCATTACCATCACCCACCCATCTTGCCCAATTGTGCTATTTTTCTATTGAAGAGAGATTTCAATCAGATTCAGTTAAGTATTTGTACTAACTTTGGTTTTATTTAGGAAGAAGATCCCAGTGTGTTTTGCTTAAAGTGACAAAATGTTTTGGGTAGTTTCACTTTAATACCAATGATCAGGAAAATCTCCCCTCCCTTAGACTCTTGTTTCAGTATCAGAAGGAACTCCCACATTTGTAGACAACTTGGCAAAATTGTTTAAGAGTTGTTATTGCCGTTTTAGATTAGAGTGATAGAATGGAAACACTTCCCTCTATTTTTATACCTGCCTTAAAAATCTCAAACAAAGTGGAAAAAAATTCCTCCCCTATACTATTTAGTAACCGTAGCATCATTGCCAAGAACTGACTTGTTTCCAGAAAACTAAAAGTGTAGGGAATTAATTGACCTTTGAAGTCCAGAGAGAGGAAGCTACAGCTAAGAGTGTTATTTTCTGGGTCCCCTCTGATCTTTTATAAGGATGAGGACCCAAAGCATATTTTCTCCGTTAGAACATATAAACTGAATCCAGGCCCAAGCTATACAGAGGTTTATAGCAATCCTCAAAAGGGGCTTCAAAACCTATTGGAAGCTTTTTCAAGATAAAGTATTATTCTATTAAACTGGACCACGCTGCTGAGCAGCAGCGTTCTGTGCCAGTTGAGGCTTCTGAGTCATCTTCCACAGTGTTCCACTTAAAGCAAATTACAGCACTCTAACTGAGAGATGCCAAGGGCATGAGTCACTGATCTCAGTGCCCATGGCCACCCCTGGCACCTGCAGGAGCCAGAAGTCCAGGCAGACCATAAGATTGAATGACAGATTTTCTATCGTAGTACAATCCCATTCATAGCAATAGGTGGAGCAACTGCCTCTTATTGGGATTTAATCTTATTCTGTTTTTCCGCATCCAATCCATCCCCTTCAGACAAACAGTCAAGATTTCTACTACATCTCCTGTTCAGTCCAAGATAGAGCATTGATGATACCGAATCTCAAGCTAACACATTTGAAATCTCCTCACAACATATAATTTAAAATGTAAGTGATGAAAAAAATGATTTAAAGTTTTTGTTCCTTGATTTAATGACTCTTAAATATATCAATTTCTGCTTCAGAGTGCAAAAAATAGCTTATGCAACTTTTCAAATAAAATTTGGATGGCTGAAGAAACTTAACTCTTTTATAAGCTCCAAATAACATCAATTCCTTATTCATGAATTTTGCAACAGCTTTAATCATCTGAGATAATTATGTCTAGTTATTCCCCGAGATCCCTTTCACATCAAAATCCTGGTCCAGTCTATGATTAGTGCCACCTCCTTGTGTCTCCACAATGCCATTATATTTGCACAGGCTTGGGAAGATGAGCCATTTAACTACTGACTTGTCCGTTTGAGAGACAAATGGTGCATAGAAAGATTTTTTTGGATCTGAGGGGCAGGTAATTTCCAACTGGTAGGAACTGTTACCTCATCACTCTCACTCCCAACCAGGAAATCTACATCCCCTACTACACCATCTTTTCCAGTCATTGATATGATTTTACCAGTTTGGTCTGTGCATAGCAATTCCTACATATAGGAATTTATAATAGCAATTTAGTTTAGAAAAACAACTGTTAGGAACAGAATCACTGGCAGACAAGATGGTTTTTAATTGTCAAGGACCTCATTCACAATATGTATCACATAATTTCCTTATCCTTTCAAGGGATATCAATTGTCTTAAAAAAAACCCCAACCATTGTTAAAAGATAAACCCTTGATGCTGGATTTAGCTTCAACTCAGTAGAAATAACTATCACCTTCAAGGCCGATTTAACAGTATGACAAGCAATCTTTCTTGTTTAACAAAGCATTCTGTCTCTGCCTGGAAAACCTACATGACTTGACATTTGTCCTCCCAGAGAAAGTGATGATACTTTGAAAACAGGCTTGGTAATGGGTCATACATAATGAAATAAAATGTCCATACGTATGCCTGAAAGTACGTAACCTCTTCCTTTCTTTATCAGTTGGCAATGTATGTTGCTGCAGTTGCAACCCAGACAGAAAGACATCCAATGCAATCAAGCTGAGTGATAGATGCTCGATCAAAAACTGACAACCATCATCTCACACTCTGCTAAGATTCTAGGCATGCCTGGAAATAAATGGTGAATCTTTGTTTTCTTTTAATAAAGTTTATAACATGGATATGACAACTGGAGATGAGGTTAGATCTGGAGTTAATTGATAGATTCAATCTTCTCTACAGTATGTATTTGTTGCTGAACTTTCAGCCCTAGGGACTTCCAAACTCTCTTAAGTTGAGCTTAATATTGGAAAAGATATGAGTGATTTTGGAAGTGAACAAAGAAGTGTCAGGGAGGATTTATTATCTAGCAACATTTTGCCCCTTGGATGATCTAGTAGAATAGCCTTAGCTTTATTCTATACCAAAGAAATTTGCCAGTCCTTGCCACTGGCAGTAAATTTTGCCTTGGACAAACCCACAGCAGACATAATGCTGTGTTAGCCTGAGCAAACTGCAACTCCTCAGAAGTCTGTTTACTGGCAGAAACATCTTTCCAGAGAAATTGGGGGTATGGTGATGAACAGTCCAACATTTACCTAATTGCTGCAGTGTTCTCAAGTCTTTTAGTGCATTCCCTAAAAACGGAAGAAACAATTTGTAACAACAGCTGAGGTAGTAGAAATAATAAATATAGTCTGAATAGAGTATACAAGACCAGTACATCCCTCCCACCCCAATCCAGATCTCAGTATCAGGTATAATAAAAATGGTCATTGGCTTTTCTTCAGATTCTGTTTGTTTCTCATTCTAAATATTATGCCTCTATCTCATGCAGCAGTCATGAGATGGAGAAAAAGTTGCAGGCTGTAGTGATACAGGAGAAGCAGTTTTGCTTCTTAATATATTAATATGTTTTTATTTAATCTTCTTATTTAATATAAGCCATCCAAATAAAACTAAACAAATTGCCATTTTTATTCAAGTAAAATTCAAGTTATAACATTATTGTAAGGGACATTTTTAGCAACATGTGCAGCAGAAACAGTCTTTTTATTGTTAATGGCTACCAAACAAAACCCAGACATTTGGTACTAATGGATCTTATAAATAACAGGATCCAATGATCCAAGGAGCCTGGATAGCTCTGCAGACAAGGCACTGTAATTTAACACCAGCTGTCTGCAATTAAAGTAAATTCGAATCTTGCCAGGCTCAAGGTTGACTCAGCCTTCCATCCTTTCTAAGGTAGGTGAAATGAGGACCCAGTTTGTGGGGGCAATAAGCTGACTTTGTATAAAAATATACAAAAGTATGAAGGCTATTGCTTAACGCACTGTAAGCCGCCCTGAGTCTCCGGAGAAGGGCGGCATATAAATCAAATTAAAAAAAAAAAAACAATTTGGGAAAGGTAGCTAGCTACTTAGCTCTTGTTACATAAATGGATTTTAGTGATATTAAAAAAGAAAATCCAATAAAATTCAGTGAGAAGGCAGGTGGGTATGAGTTTCTTTGTATCTTTAGAACTGTGTTTTTCAAGCCTGGCAACTCTAAGATCTGTTCATATCCAGGATTCCCCAGCCAGCATGGGAATTGGTCCACAGACTTTAAAGTTGCCGAGTCTGAAAAAACACTGCTTTAGAATATATTGCATGGGTGTCAAACTCGTGGCGTCACATTGCCAACATGTGACATCGGGATGTTTTCCCCTTCACAGAGCTGGAGTGGGCGTGGCCTGCACGTGACACATCAGGCCCACAGGCCGCCAGTTTGATACCCCTGGATAGCTATAAACTCTGAGCAAAAGGGGAAAGAGACTTTTTGATGCTGTTACACATTTATTCCCTATGCTGTTCTACCACAGTTCACATACACAGCACTGGATGAATTCTTATATAGCCAATAGGGATGTGGTTCACCCTGACTATAAGAGAGTCAAAAATGGGATTATATTAATTCTTTGAGATTTTCCAACTGGAGATCCTGTAAAGCAAGAAATCTACTATATTTAAAAACAATAAATGGTAGAGCATTTATTGAAAGACTAATTGGGGAAAAATGGCAAATATTGTTGAATTGTTTGCTCTCTGCAAGCAGACATCAGATTTGGTGATTTCTCTGAAGATCTGATGAAGGAACATAGGCTTTCTCATGATGTGTTTTAGGTTATAAATACTAAGCATTTTTATCGTATTTATTTATAAATTAAGAGAAATCACAAAGGAAACTACAATAAATACTGCCATCCTGAAAAATACCATCATCTGTAATTTAAGTATCAATGAATCTTTACTATGTTAAAGAAATAGTAAAGAGCCAGAAACAGCTAGAGAGAAAATGTGGGTCAAACTAGTTGCGTGGAACAACTATGTATAAGATGGAGGGGAATTGCCTCTTTTATTTGGCAAGAAGCATGGGGAGAAACAGCATTATTTTTCTCCACCCAGCGTAATTCTACTAGAGCTAGTTTGGGGAAGAACTGCTTAAGAGCATAAAACGGTAAACATTTGGTTCCTCCAAAGTATGAGTGATGCTTGGGTGACTCAGCCATCCAGCCATTTCATTATGAGCTGAAACCAGAAAAGGTAGATTCAAAATGACAGTCCCATCACATTTTATATTCTGAAAGTGGTCAAATACTGGAAAGATTCAGCTGGCCCAGAGAGAGAAATACTACTTTTCCCCCCTCTTCTGCCAATTTAGCCATGTTTTAGATGAGGAACAGGAGCAGAGGACAATGAAGCAATTAGCTATACTGCAGCTGTGATATGAGGAATTTTCAAATGCTTCTTGGAGAATTTCACAGCAGGGACCAGTTTCCTTAGCAACAACTCTAATAGCTGTTAAGGTAGAAATTAGACAATAAAAGGAATGAGTAATTCAGTTGTTAGTTAAGTGCATGTGCTAAATATATTTCTAAACTATGAAAATGAAGAACACTCATTACTTGCTTCATGTTAACAACCTGACAAATCTATGGTAGAACTTTGATTTTTTTTCTACTAATATATATCATATCTAAGCATCTTGACATAGATAACCAACAGAATTGGATTCTATTGTAATACCACCAAAACATTCAGTATTTTGAATACGTTGAATGTTAGGTAGCTTGGAATTAAATTTTTAAAAATCCAGATGTAATTTATTTGTATTGTATTTTTATATCAAACTAGTTGTACCCGGCCATGCGTTGCTGTGGCCCAGTCTTGTGGGTATACAATATTTTTTGACCCAGTGCCAATAATTTCCCTCTGTAGCTCAGGTAACGCCTACTTTGGCTCCGTCCCAGTTTGCCATGGGTGTAAGAGGTGGTTTCCCGGCAAGCCGGTATAACCGCTTTCACCTTCGCAGCTCTCCGCATCATAGGCAGCATCAGGGTCTCTGCCAAAGGTACGGCATACTCAGTTAGTCGGGAGGACGCTTGGCAGCGGTTGACATTTCCCACCATTTTGCTTGCGGGTTTGGCAGCAGCGGCGCTGAGGGGAAAAGACCCGGCTCGCGCCTGCCATTGTAGTGCTGCGACATTAAAGTCCAAAAAGATAGTATAGCGTGTGTTGCTTTATGTCCAACAGATGGCGCTGTTTCTCAAAAAAGCATGTTTTTACCTGTTACAGGTGTGACATCTATATAATATAGGTATATAAAAACACACACGTATTCGAATGCAAAGTTGTGTCAAAATTTCAAAGCAATCGGTGAAGAACTTTCGGAGATTTACGATTTTGAATAAACAAACATTTTCATTTTTATTTATATAGATTTAGGGACTGCATATCTCACTTAGAGAATGATGTAATTTAATATTAAATAACATTAATGCAAACAGAAAAGAACCATGAAATTATGAAATTCAAAACACTTTACCTCAATTTGTCTATATCTAAATTCATTCATGTCAGATTTCTTGCTCAATATGTATGTGAACCAAGTGGCAACAAAAGTGAGTACACCCCTAAGTGATAATGTCCAAATGGGGCCCAAGTAACTGTTTTCCCTCCCTGGTGTCATGTGACTCATTAGTGGTACAAGGTCTCAGGTGTGAAGGGGGACAGGTGTGTTAAATTTGGTGTTATCACTCTCACTCTCTCATACTGATCACTGGAAATTCAACATGGCACCTCATGGCAATGAACTCTCTGAGGATCTGAAAAAAATGAATTGTTGCTCTACATAAAGATGGCCTAGGCTATAAGAAGATTGCCAAGACCCTGAAACTGAGCTGCAGCATGGTGGCCAAGACCATAGAGGTGGTTTAACAGGACAGGTTCCACTCAGAACAGGCCTCACCATGGTCGACCAAAGAAGATGAGTGTCCGTGCTCAGTATCATATCCAGAGGTTGGCTTTGGGAAATAGATGTATGAGTGCTGCCAGCATTGTTGCAAAGGTTGAAGGGGTGGAGGGGTGGAGGGGGGTCAGCTTGTCAGTGCTCAGATCATATGCCACATGCTGCATCAAATTGGTCTGCAGGGCTGTCATGCCAGAAGGAAGCCTCTTCTAAAGATGATGCACAAGAAAGCCCGCAAATGGTTTGCTGCAGACAAGCAGACTAAGGACATGGATTCCTGGAACCATGTCCTGTGGTCTGATGAGACCAAGATAAACTTATTTGGTTCAGATGGTGTCAAGAGTGTGTGGCGGCAATCAGGTGAGGAGTACAAAGACAAGTGTGTCTTGCCTACAGTTAAGCATGGTAGTGGGAATGTCGTGGTCTGGGTCTGCATGAGTGCTGCTGGCACTGGGGGACTACAGTTCATTGAGGGAACCATGAATGCCAACATGTACTGTGACATACTGAAGCAGAGCATGATCCCTCCCTTCAGATACTGGGCCACAGGAAAGTATTCCAACATGATAACGACCCCAAACACACCTTCAAAATGACCACTGCCTTGCTAAAGAAGCTGAGGGTGATGGACTGGGCAAGCATGTCTCCAGAACTAAACTCTATTGAGCATCTGTGGGGCATCCTGAAACGGAAGGTGGAGGTGCACAAGGTCTCTAACATCCACCAGCTCCGTGATATCATCATGGAGGAGTGGAAGAGGACTCCAGTGTCAACCTGTGAAGCTCTGGTGAACTCTCTGGTGCCCAAGAGAGTTAAGGCAGTGCTGGAAAATAATGGTGGCCACACAAAGTATCGACACTTTGGGCCCCATTTGGACATTATCACTTAGGGGTGTGCTCACTTTTGTTGCCACCAGTTTAGACATTAATGGCTGTGTGTTGCGTTATTTTGAGGGGATGGCACATTTACACTATTATACAAGCTGTATACTCACTACTTTACACTGTAGCCAAATTTCATTTCTTCAGTGTTTTCACATGAAAAAATATACTTAAATATTTACAAAACGTGAGGGGGTGTACTTACTTCTGTGATATACTGTATATATAGATATAAGTGTGCAATCTTCGGTAGTCCAAGGTAAAAACTGCAAATAGTTACTCTTTTTACTGTACCCCTTTGAAACTAACCTTGTAGAAAGTGATTACCCAGAAAGCAATAAAGTATTTCTTAATCAGAAAACACATCTGAGTTAGGGGTTGGGGGCACTGTGTTGCAGTGGTTCTCCTCCTTTCTCTCCGACCGGTTGCAGTCTGTGTTGGCAGGGGGGCAGAGGTCGACCCCGAGGCGCCTCATATGTGGGGTGCCGACAAGGGTCGGTCCTCTCGCCCCTTCTGTTCAACATTTATGTAGAGCTGGGCGAGATCATCCGTGGTTTTGGGGTGAAGTACCATCAGTACGCTGATGATACTCAGCTGTACATCTCCACCCCGGACCACCCCAACAATGCCCTTGAAGTGATGTCCCAGTGCCTGGAGGCCGTGCGGATCTGGATGGGGAGAAACAGGCTCAGGCTCAACCCATCCAAGACCGAGTGGCTGTGGTTTCCGACGTCCCGATATAGTCAGTTGGTGCCATCACTGACTATTGGGGGTGAATCGCTGGCCCCCATGGAGAGGGCTCGCAACTTGGGCGTCCTCCTGGATTCATGGCTGTCTTTAGAAGAGCACTTGAGGGCCATGACCGGGAGGATTTTTCATCAGGTTCGCCTGATTCGCCAGTTGTGTCCCTTTCTGGATCGGGATTCCTTACGCACAGTCACTCATGCCCTCGTCACTTCCCGCCTGGACTACTGCAATGCTCTCTACATGGGGCTCCCCTTGAGGTGCACCCGGAGGCTCCAACTGGCGCAGAGTGCGGCCGTGCGGGTGGTTATGGGAGCGACATGGCATTCCCATGTAACACCTCTCCTGTGCGAGCTGCACTGACTCCCGGTGGTCTTCCGTGTGCGCTTCAAGGTCTTGGTTACCACCTTTAGAGCGCTCCATGGCTTAGGACCTGGTTACTTACGGGATCGCCTGCTGCCACCAGTAGCCTCCCACTGGCCGGTACGCTCTCATAGAGAGGGGCTCCTCCGGGTGCCGTCGGCCAAACAATGTCAACTGGCGGCCCCCCAGGGGGAGAGCCTTCTCTGTGGGGGCACCTACTATCTGGAATGAGCTCCCCCCAGAGATACAGAGAATCTACGCACCTTCCGCTGCGCTCTCTAGATCTTTTTATTCTATCAGGCTGTCCTGGCCAACTGTTTCCCTTTTTTCCCTTTTTAAAACGTAAATTTTAATTTGTTTTTAATTCATTGGGGTGTTTTAAATCTGTCTTCAGCCAAATTGTTTAATTCGATTTTATTCAGTTTTAAATTTTGTATTTATGTTTTTTATCCTGTGGCTGTTCACTGCCCTGAGTCCTTCGGGAGTAGGGCGGTATACAAATCAAATAAAACTAAAACTAAACTAAACTAAACATCAATGCCTCTCTAGTGAAATCTATTTCAGTGAATGCTGCAATAGATGGATGTACTTGATCTTCTAAGCCAGGGGTGTCAAACTCACAACGCACGGGAGCGTTATATGATGTATCGGGACTTTTTTCCCCTTTGCTAAACCGGGCATGGACGTGGCCAGTGTGTAACGCATCCAGCCTGCGGACCACGAGTTTGACAGCCCTGTTCTAAGCAATACATGGATAGGGTCTCTTGGGGTTGCCAGAGCTGTAGGCTAGACTACAAATATACATTTTAAGATCAGGGACAGCTATCTCCTGAGGCATTCATTGAAACAGATTCACTGGAATACAGGTAGTCTTCAATTACAACCATTTTTTTAGTGACCATTTGAAGTTACAACAACACTCAAAACAGTGACTTGTCACTGTTTTTCACACTTACAACTGTTGCAACATCTCCACGGTCACATGATCAAAATTCAGACGCTTGGCAATTGGCATGTATCTATGAAATACAGGGTCCCTGTATATGACCACCTTCTGACAAGCAAATTCAATGGGGAAGCATTCAATTAACAACTGTGTTACTAACTCAGCAACTGCAGTGGTTCACTTAACAATTGTGGCAAGAAAGTTTACAAAATGGAGTAAAACTCATTTAACTGTCAATGACTCAGGCTCCTCCTTATCTTTTTATTAGAGAATCTCAAAACCTTGATTTCTTGCCCCCCATGATCTCACCATTGTAGTATCTGTTAATTTGCACATCCTATTTTTAAAGGTTGATTGTTATGTGAAGATGAACTGACTATAGAATAACAGGTAATGGAAGGCTGCATGGCTGTAAGTGCAGGGTTTGGATTCCAGTTCAAATATAGGTTATCAATATGTGCCAGGTAATGGAGAACTCTAAGTTTGATACTGTTTCCATCAGCATGGAATGATTCATAAATAAATGTACACTTATTGGCTTTTTGGTACTGTAAGTTAGACTATCAATATTCCTTTTCTTGTCTTCCCTGTCCTATTTAAGGCATCCCCCACCAGAATAATAATCCAAAGCAAATGTGGTTCATGTAGAAGACGTTATTCATTTAAGGACATTTCTCTCATCTGAAGTTAGTACAAACTCTTCATTATATCTTATTCCTATATCACCTTGTACACCGTGGTTATTTTACACAGAGAAAAGGTTGGTATTATTGAGAAAATGCAGCTGAAGTGAAATAATTTCAAATTAATTTACAGTGTAAGTAACATCCATTTATGAAAAAAAATTCAATTAACACGCACAATTTCTTCAACACTACCAAGATTATACTCCAAATACTCTTTACTCATTATTTTAGAGACAGCAGTTTCTTTCAGGACAGATATTTATTATGTCAACCTCCTGCCTCATTCAAGGAATTTGGGAGATTGAGATAATGTCCTCTTCCCCTTATAAGCTTCCTCTGAAAAGTCATCAAATGATTCTAAGTGCAGAGTGTGCAAAACGGCAGACAAAACAGTAGATCATATACTCAGCTTCGGCAAGATGATTACAAACTGATTATAAACAACAACATAACACAAAATGATTCATTGGAAGATCTGTTAAAATCATCATTCGTCAGTAATGAAAACTTTCAGTGCAGAATTTAAAAATTAATTGAAAATGAGCAGGTTAAAATATTCTGGGATTTCCAAATACAAACTGATAAACTCTTGGCTCATAACAGACAAGATTTAAGTTTGGTTGAAAAGAGGAAAGATTATGGCACAAATTGGCCATGATGGTCCCAGTAGTTATCAGGCCACTAAGTGCAATACCACAAAATCTAAAATCTGGGAATTTAGAAAATCTGGGCTTGACAAAATTTCTATTTGTCAGTTACAAAAGGCTACATTGGATCCATGCGTACATTATGACTTGGAAGTGCTTGGAAGAATTTGATGCATATGATTTAATTTTAAATAGTTTAATGACAGCATGTAGACATTTAACTCTAATCCTAATATTTTACAGAGAAAAAAGCAGCCTATAATTGCCTTGGCACTGTTACTGGCAGAAATGACTCTAGATTGCTCCTGCCAAATTCCAGAGGCTTGAAAAATTACTCCAAGATATTTAAAAGCTGGAACTTGTTCTATTTTGTTAATTCCTATTTGCCATTGATGTTTATGGCAGCTAGATCCTATCAAGAAAACCAACAGTTTTAGTCATAGAGTAACATCTGCAGTAAGATATCCGGGGGGATTTGGACTCTGACTGGGTAGATCAGGGCAGGGTGACGAGGAATAGTCTTGAGAATGTTACCTGGGAGGAGTTTGATGCTGTGACTCCCGATGATGTGGACAGGATTTTGGGGAGACTTAGTGCGGCCACCTGTTTACTGGACCCGTGTCCCTCCTGGTTGGTACTGGCCTCCCGGGAGGTTACACGAGGCTGGCTCCAGGGTGTTATCAACGCTTCGTTGAGTGAGGGTCACTTCCCTGCGGCCTTGAAAGAGGCGGTGGTGAGGCCTCTCCTCAAGAAGCTGTCCCTGGATCCGGCAATATTGGCCAACTACCATCCTGTCTCCAACCTTCGCTTCATGGCGAAGGTTGTTGAGAGTGTGGTCGCGCGACAGTTTCCACAATTCCTGGAGGAAACATCCTATCTAGATCCGTTCCAGTCGGGTTTCAGGCCTGGGCACAGCATGGAAACGGCATTGGTCACGTTGGTTGATGATCTCTGGAGGGCTCGGGACAGGGGTTGTTCCTCTGTTCTGGTCCTGTTAGATCTCTCAGCAGCTTTTGATACTATCGACCATGGTATCATGCTGCACCGGTTGGAAGAGTTGGGGATGGAGGGCACCGTGTTACGGTGGTTCTCCTCCTTTCTCTCCAACCGGTTGCAGTTCATGTTGGCAGTGGGGCAGAGGTCGACCACGAGGCCTCTAATATGTGGAGTGCCTCAGGGGTCGGTCCTCTCGCCCCTCCTGTTCAACATTTATGTGAAGCCACTGGCCGAGATCATCCATGGCTTTGGGGTGAGATACCACCAGTACGCTGATGACACCCAGCTGTACATCTCCACCCCAGGCCACCCCAACGATGCCCTTGAAGTGATGTCCCAGTGCCTGGAGGCTGTGTGGATCTGGATGGGGAGGAACAGGCTCAAGCTCAACCCTTCCAAGACTGAGTGGCTGTGGTTCCCGGCATCCCGATATAGTCAGTTGACTCCATCACTGACTATTGGGGGCGAGTCTTTGGCCCCCACAGAGAGGGCCCGCAATCTGGGAGTCCTCCTGGATACACAGTTGTCCTTGGAGGAACATCTGACGGCTGTAACCAGGGGGACCTTTTGTCAGGTTCACCTGATTCGCCAGTTGCGGCCCTTTCTTGATTGGGATTCCCTGTGCACAGTCACTCATGCCCTCATCACCTCTCGCCTTGACTACTGCAACGCTCTCTACATGGGGCTCCCCTTGAAGAGCACCCGGAGGCTCCAACTGGTCCAGAACACAGCAGCGCGGGTAGTGACGGGAACAGCATGGCGCTCCCATGTAACACCGCTCCTGCGTGAGCTGCACTGGCTCCCGGTGGTCTTCCGGGTGCGCTTCAAGGTGTTGGTTATCACCTTTAAAGCGCTCCATGGCATAGGACCTAGCTATCTTCGAGACCGCCTGCTGCCACCGATGACCTCCCATCGACCCGTGCGCTTCCACAGAGAGGGCCTCCTCGGGGTGCCTTCAGCCAAACAGTGCAGGCTGGTGACCCCCAGGGGGAGGGCCTTCTCTGTGGGGGCACCTACCCTCTGGAATCAGTTGCCCACAGAGATAAGGAGAATCCATGACCTCAGTGCCTTCCGCCGTGCCCTTAAAACCTTCTTTTTCCAGCAAGCCGGGCTGGCCTAATTTTTAAAGTGTTTTTAATTGTTTTGTTTATCGTTTTAAATTAATGGGGCCACATTTATATATATCTTTTAACTGTATTTTAATATTTGTATTTGATGTTTTTATTTGGCTGTTCACCGCCCTGAGTCCTCAGGGGGAAGGGCGGTATACAAATTCAAAATAAAATAAAAAATAAATAAAAAATAAATAAAAGATATCCAGTTTTATTAGTGACCAAAGACCACTCGAGTTGCTATAATGGACTGTGAGAAGGACCTTGGGAGTCAAGAGGAGAAGCTGCAGCCCAGGCAACAGTGTGACAAGAGACATCTCAGCCCACAGAAGGAATGGGAATGGAGAGAAAGCCTCTCAGAAGGGACCCTCCCTAGTTCTGTAGAAAGTAAAGGCTGGAGAAGGGGAAAGTGCTTTCACACTTGCAAGACTCTGTTACTGTAACATTACAGTAAGGGTTAAAGTTAATACAGGACTCATGATTTTAGTTTCCTGTCTGGATTACCTCAAAGGGATGACATTTGTTGATGGGAAATGACTGGTACGCTCCTATCTTGACCTCTCTTTACTCATATTAACAACACATTCCAAAATATAATGTAATAAATCCAAACTCTAGGATTATTAAAAGGAATATTTCTGAATCTCAAGTATTCTGATACTACATAGATATAATATCAAAATACACCAGAAGGGATGCTCTAGCATGGCAGAAAACTCAAAGCTATAAGTATTCCTTTGGGAGGGAGATTGACAAATTTTCTGAGGAGAAAAACAAATTCCATTAGCAAGACTGTGACATGAAAGACAGGCACAATGCCTTCTCTCCCTTCAGGGTCCCATTGCCACATTGACATTGCTAATGCCACTAGACCTAAAACATTGCAGCAGCTGCATAACTCCTGGATATTAGTTTGGGCTCCAGCATAATTGAATCTTTTTCTTTTATACTGCTAAGAATTGCATTGTGCAATAATTCACCAAAATATAGAAGAGAAAGAAGTAAGAGTCTCACTGCACAAAAAAAAAAAAAAATCAGATTTGACACTCAAATGTGTATATAAATTGGCCCTCTGGATATTTATGGAAGTTGCACAAAATGATTCATTCTCAAAAACTATTAGCTTAGTTTTGTCATCATGATAGCTGGTGGGAAAAAGAACAGAAAACTGAAATCTTTATTTTGGTGGCCTGAAGAATTTTGCACAAGGTTCCCAATTTTAGAGTGGACTACCTGAAAGTCATTATCTTAGAGGCATATCAGATATGGAATGCCAAAACCTGGAAAACCACTAAATGGAAGCAAAGTGTTTTCAGAATCTGCAAAATCCAGATCACTGGATGACAGCAAAAAAAAAAAAAAAAAAGATGGGAGATAAAACTGACAAACACAGAATTGGTAAAATTCCTAAAACTATGAGCATTGTCAAAGGAAGCAACAATTTCACTACAGATTCTACAAGCTATATAACAATATTAATACAATTGCTTAACGCATTGTAAGCCGCCCTGAGTCTCCGGAGAAGGGCGGCATATAAATCAAATTTAAAAAAAATAAAAAATTAAGAGATATTTAATGAGAAAAATCATCCTTCTCTGAGAGTAGATACTGGAGACAGAATGAATCTGAAGGCTTCAGAAACTTAACTATTACTTAGGATATATAGTGTGCTCAGATATCCTTATAAAAGTGCAAGACGAACAGAGTTATGATTGCCATAGGACTGAGCCCTCAAGGAGAAAGCCAAACTTCATAGAGTTTTCTTGTATCTTCCTTCCAGAACATCTGCTGATACTGCATTCACTTGATTTTTTTAAAAAAAATAAGCAACTCAACATAGGACTAATCCTGGATATTTTTTTGTTCTTATAAATGTGGTCATTTAAGCACGTGTGTGTGTGTGTGTGTGTGTGTGTGTATCAGTGGTGGGTTTCAAAATTTTTTACTACCGGTTCTGTGGGCGTGGCTTGGTGGGCGTGGCATTGCTTGGTGGGCGTGGCTTGGTGGGCATGGCAGGGGAAGGATACTGTAAAATCTCCATTTCCTCCCCACTCCAGGGGAAGGTTACTGCAAAATCCCCATTTCCTCCAAATCATCTGGGACTCGGGAGGCAGAGAATAGATGGGGGTGGGGCCAGTCAGAATTTTTACTACCGGTTCTCCGAACTATTCAAAATTTCTGCTACCTGTTCTCCAGAACTAATCAGAACCTGCTGAAACCCACCTCTGATATGTATGTATGTATGTATGTATGTATGTATGTATGTATGTATGTTTATGTAAATCTTTTAAAAACATTGATATGCAGTATCTGAACAGCACAATTGTTGAGAATAGTCTCAGAGATGATGATGATGATGATGATGATAAGAATAATGACAACTGCTATCTCTGTGTTGCCTTACAGATAATCATTCATGCACATATGTGTGCGCACACACACAGATGAGAGGGAGGGAGGAAGGGGGAGGGAGAGAGAGAGAGATCTAAGAATTGCAACTTTTTGTAATTGAGTTGAGATTTTATCTTTTCCTATCATGTCCCAGTGATTTTCCAGATCTTTGGGTACTGCACCAAATGTGCCAATCATTATTGATACCACTATAACAATCTTTTTCTGCATTCACTTGATCTATTTTTGTTAAAATGCTGGCCACAGAATGGCCTCTTTTGCCATTTTTGCCTTCACAGCACCAGCTGCTTATTCTGAGTACATCTTTGGTTGCACTGTTTTCAATACACCTTCCTTTATTAAGTCATATAGCTTATCTTCCTAGCTACCCTTAGTATACTCAGCTCTGATCCTTTTTTCTTTTTCCATTGTTTGCTGCACTGAGTTCCTTTCATAGCAGGAATGATCTATCAATATTGCTACATGGGTGTAGTGCACAATTCATTGTCACTATTTTCTAAGACTTTGATCTGGTATTTTTAGCTCAGCTTGTGTCCAGAAAATAGTTTTTGAATACACTGGCTTTGACTTTAATACGTCTAATTCACTAAAAATTTGTAACCATCCTCTCATGCAAGATTTCATAATTTATTTCCAACTAGCCTTTCAATTCCATCAATTTTCACTTATTCGCTATTAATGATGGATTTTTATCTAATTGAAAATCCACACTTTTGATGATGATATTTCCTGAGCACTGTATTAAGAATGAAACTATGTTGATTCTGCACACAATATAAGAGACACAATACAAATATAAAAAGGAGGAAATTCTCCCCCCTCTCCCTATCTCTCAATCAACCAATCAATCAATCAATCTCACATGGTTGATGCAGTGTGAATGTCATGATGGAAAATTTATATGTAAGCAGCTTGAGCTCTAAGAGGAAAAGCAGGATAGAAATAGAATTTTCTTGGTTTTCTACAGTTTCTATGATATATAACACAGTCTTTTTCTCAACTCTTCACAACTACAGAAAACAAGACAACTTTCTGATAAAACAGAAGATGCACTGGAAATACAAAAATGATTTATTTCTACTGATTTACAGTCAGCCTAGATTTTTTTCATAAATGCAGATTCTGCATGAATCAAGCTCAATTTGTTCATAGTTTTTAGTGATCTATGTGTGTGAATGAGACATATAGATTTGTGTACAGCCCTTATTTCATTAACCAAGGCAGTTCTTGGCTGAAATGAAGCCAATTAATGGGTGCTGCCATTCTCCTATGATGACCATAGCAATAGCCTTATATACTGCTCCATAGTGTTTTACAGACCTCTCTAAACGATGCACAGAATCAGCATATTGCCCCCAACAATCTGTGTCCTCATTTTATTGACTTTGGAAGACTGAGTCATGTCTTCCAAAGTCAATCTTGACCTGGTCCAGATAGAACTCCTGGCAGTGGGCAGAATCAGCCTGCAATACTACATTCTAACCACTGTGCCACCATGCCTTCTGAGATGCTCAGATGATAACTGACACAGGCAGAAGAACAACATAGAGACACAAACTATTAATTCACAGGGATGATAAAGATGCATGCTACTGCTTCCATTATTTCTGAAAAGGCCTGCTGGAAGACTTCGGAAATCAAGGAGAAATAATCTAATTGGGAATATCACCTGCCTTGGCCATCTCCCATATTTTTCCCCAGAATTCTTAATGTGACTCTCCAATGTGTCTTTCATTTAGATCCTGTTACTGAATGGAATGTTTCCTGATATTTAATCCTTCTGAGAAAACACAGAGTGCTAGCAGCATCAATAACCATCAATGATGCTGTCAAAATGTTGACATTAATGATTGATTATGCCACCAAGTATAATTACATTTACCTTCTTCTACTGTATCTGATGCAAATCACAAGCCATAGTGTGATCTCATAACACATACTTGCTGTCATTTTCTCCTATGGCAAGGCTTTGCTCAGCCTAGCATCTTCCAGTTCTTTGGGACATTGAATCCCCAGTTGCCTCATCTTTGAATTCTGAAGTTTCAATCTGAGGGCAGCTAGAGTGTGCTAGTTAGGATCAAACTCTTGCAGTTGATGAAAAGATTCATTCCAAAGTGAAGGTCTGATTGAGGGAATGTAATAGTTCCTGGTACATAATTAAGTCTCTTGATAGATCTGAGAACACTTTTTTTTAAATCATAGGCTTCTATTTTTTCCCCCAAGTCTTCCACTTCTCATAAGTTTGAAATATTCAATATATTCACAGTAAATGTTCCCTTTTTTATATTAAAAAAGCTAAAAGAATTGAAGGTTAACTCGAGAAGAGGGGAGAAGGTAAGCAATCCAGAATGCTTTATTTTAGTTATGCACAGCAATAGGATGGGCTCCAGCACGAGTCCGAAGCCTGGAAGAATAAACCTCTGGTCCCAGTGACCAACTCGGATTGGATCCTATACACAGTAACTCATTTATTTGATTGGATCCTATACACAGAAATCATGGATACTGACAAGAAATCCTCTTTGTTTCTTAGCTTAATCCATCTATCCACTGTCTTTCAACCATATGCCATTATTGCTGAAAATGATTCCTTGCATCTTTTGTCTAGCAGATTGAGCTACCTCTGACTAGTCAAAGAGACAGTGCAGTTGGCCACGGGTCTGCTCTTGAATTCTAAATAAGCTCCCTTTCTGCCTACTTTACCTCAGAGGAGTTTAAACTGAAATTTCAGACAGCACACTGAAATGTTGGCATGGCAACACCAAAGAGAAAAGCTGCATTCAGATGAGGAATGGCAGCAGCTTGCTTATGTAGATGGTTGTTTTCAGTGTTTCAATTCTAACTCAGGACGTATTATATTTCTATGATTCTAGAATGGGTACATATTAACCCTGCACCATGAGTGTTTATAACTAATCAGAGAAATGAGGCAGTAAGTGTATAGATACTCAACAATCTTTTTAATTCCTGATGGCCTTCAAGAAATAAAATTTGATAAACGTAGATGCCTTTATTAAGAATTGAGTTTATAAAGACAATAACAAAATGGCAGAGTACTATAATATCTTACCAACGTCTTCTGGAAATATGAATTTCCTAAAAGTCTATGGCTGCCAATAAAGAATAAGGAAAACTGAGTGAAACAGAAAAAAAAATTAATAAAATTTCTTTAATCAGTTTCATTCAAAATGGAACTATTCAAGGAATAAATGTATTGCCTGTAAACAAAAATATGAATAAAAACTAGCAATTTCTTCCAGCTAGCTGTTTAAACTTTGTTTTGCTATAAACTAAAACGAATCCTTTATTTATCAAAGGTTAAATGGAAAGTGAATTGCCTCTCAACAAAATTATAAAATTATTTCTAAAATATTTTTAGAAATCCATTTCCTATAATAATTTGTATATCTGTTTATGAATTATTCTGCAAACACATATAAATTCAGAAATCAATATGATTTCTTTTAAGTTGGATTTCTTAAGTAAGCATAGGGGTCTGATTTTAATATGAAACTATAAACATCTTCATTTAATTGGGTTTCATGCCTCTCCTTTAGTTTAGTTCCAACTGTATCTAGATGAATAAGAAAAAAAATAAAAAATTTAAAAATATTTTATAATACACATCTATAGATTAGACTAGAGCAGGGGTGTCAAACTCAAGGCCTGGGGCCTGGATCCGGCCCGCATGGTGCTTACATCTGGCCCATGGGGCCAATCTGGAAACAGCAAAGGGCCATCCCACCGTGCCATTGCCAGCAAAAACAGAGCTCCATTTTTGCTAGCAGAGGGTTGCAGAAGGCCATTGCAGCCAAAAACGGAACTCGGGAGCCCGTTTTCAATGGCAAAGCGCTCAAGTCACCACAGGTGCCCCCGACACAAGTGACATTGAGCTGGCCATGCCTACCCTGGCCACGCCCCCCCAAGGTCAAACAGAATCCTGATGCAACCCTCAATGAAATTGAGTTTGACACCCCTGGAGTAGAACCCCAGTACTGAATTTATTAAATTCATTCATTGCTGACCATTAGAGGAGCTAGAAAGAGGAAACCCCTTCACATATTATCAAAACAGTTCAGATATTACTGGCGTCATATATTATTTGGACCTTTCACTGTGCATATTACAGATAATCCTGTAACGACTGTAATTGGGACCAGAATTTCCACTGCTAGGCAATACTTTCATAAAGTAGATGTCACAAGAATTATGCTGCTTAGTGATGGCAGTTGCAACACTTCCATTTGTTGTTGTTAAAGTGGACATCATGTGATCACCATTTGCGATATCCTGTTAGTTTCTCCATTGATTTTGCTGGCAGTAAAGGTTGCAAATGATAATCATATGACCACAGGACATTGTGATGTCATAACTCACCAAGCGCCTGGATTATACTGGGTGCAGGGCAGAAGCTGCAACAGCTACAATTACAAGGACTGATTGTAAGTACCACTTATTCAGCACTGTTGTAGTAAGTTTGAACAGTCGATGAACAAATTATTTTTAAGTGAGGACTACATGTACCACTTATTAATAAAAATAAAAATTATTAATTATAATAGGGAAGCCTCCACAAATAAAGAAAAGATTACAATTTGAATTGTTGATTTTTTAGATTTCTAACTAGCATTCTTCTGACTGTACTCATGGTCCACATTTATAAATATCTAGTACTAACATGTCACTCAAATTTTAAATAACTTTAGAGACTGCTTAATCCATTGATGTTAATATCCTAACTGAATCCCAAATTATATAGGGACCATCAAACTAACCAATTTTGAGCCCTCTTTGATAAGTGACTGTTTAAACAAGGGGTCACCAACCTTTCGGACCTCAGGGCCCACTAAATTCATAATTTTAAATCCCACGGACCACTAATATGATCTGCCTAATGACCGGATGGGTGGGCATGGCTAGGTGGTCATGCGACTTGGTAGGCATGGTCAACTCAATGTCACTCACGTCGAGGGGCGTCTTGACAGCCTCTACTCACCCCTTCCCTCCCAGCCACTCCTTGCCTCCCCAACCAGGCACTTTAGGGCCACAACAGGAAGCAGTTGTTGGAGCTAATCAGCCACCATGAGAAAGAGTTGACAAAACAGCTCAGTTCAGATTGAATCTGATCAAGAAGGAGGCTCAGGTTAGGCTCAGGTGAGATGAGCATAGGCTTTGCAAGCAGAGGGAAGACCTGCGGGAGTGCAACAGTGGTGGGTTGCCCCCGATTCATACTGGTTCTATAGAACCGGTAGTAAAACCAGCGGGAGGCTCCGCCCACCGACCCCGACATCATCAAAATGCTTTTGCGCATGTGCAGAAGTTTCTGCACTTGCGCGCGAGCGAAGGAAGCACGCGCGCACAGCCCCATTGCGAACCAGTACTAAAGGTAAGTAGAACCCATCCCTGGAGTGCAAGGCCAGGTACTGGTGCCTGGAGGCTCAGTGAGCTGAGATGATCAGTCAGTTCCAGGCCATCATGCAGTCCCACTGGAAAAAGGCCCTCCGGCTCTTCGCCACCAGCAGCACTTCCCTCCAGCCTTCGCCCAAAGCCCCACACCAGGAGGCTGAAGCAGACCCCCAGTCGGAATTTCATCTCTAACATGGCAGGTCTGAAGAAAGAGATTCTACATGAACTTAACTAAACATTTAATTCATATTTAATTTTGATCTGCCTTATGAATATAAAACTGACAGGTAGAAGAGTGTGTGCCAGAGTCTGTGCCAGGATGCATTAAGGTTACATAACTCTTTAGAATTGATTCCAAAACAAGTGCTTAGGAACATATTTATTTGCCTGCCTGTCTGCCTGCCTGCCTGCCTGCCTGTCTATCTATGGCATATCATATATGGACTAGCATAAGGTGACCAGACGTCCCGCTTTTGGCAGGACAGTCCCGCTTTTGAGCAATTTGTCCCACGTCCTGCGGCATTTTAAAAAAGTCCCGATTTTTCATTCTGCCTCCTGGTTCCCGGCTGCCTCCTGAATCCCCGCTGATGGCTAGAGGGAAAAAACCTGTTTAAACTCTTGCCGCGGGGCTTCAAAGGGCCGCCCTACGTTAATTAGCTCGGCTTCCCCCTCTCAGCTGATTTGCACAGGGCTCTGCTCTTGCTAAATTGCTCAGTTTTTTTTTCCTCTTTGTGCAAACCAAGCTCAAAACGAAACTGAAAGTAAAACAGGCTGTTGGCTTTGCGGTTTGCTTGCAACGTTGGAAAATTAGGCAGCAGATTTATTTTCCTTTTCCTCACCAAAAAAGGTAAGTGCAAACAATGGAAAATTATTTAGGACAAAAGAGGAGAGTTCAAGATTTTAAAACACAAAAGAAAAAAAAGCTCTTTTTAACTAGGGAATTGTAATAATTGAGATACTATTAATTGTATACTGTGTTGAAAGCAGAAATGGTTAAGTTGTGGTTTGGAGGAATATATGGGGGAAATTATTTGGTTTATTATTATTGGTAAGTATAATTAATTGATTTGTAAGAAATTGGATTGCATGGAAATAATTGGAATATTCATGTTCATATTGATTAATATACAAAAAAGATAGTTATATAACTAATTGATTTATATTAAAATGTTGAATTTGTATTAAACAACTGTATTACATAATTACATAATTAACCAATGTGAGGATGGATATAAAAATAGATGACAATGGGAAGGGGTATAATATAGAATAGAAGGGAAAAATTGAATTTGATTAAGATTAGAGATGAGGATGAAGGGTAAAATTGTTTTTTTTAAAAAATAGATGAGGAATAAATATGGCAAAAAGGAAATATAGAAATTGTAAATTTAATTGAAATGACTAAACACTGTTTAAATTTGTGAACCAGCCAAATATTCTGTTCAAAGAAAATACATTGTATGTATGTGTGTTTCTAATTATTGCTATTTATTCATATTTGTTCTCTTTTATTCTTTAAAGTTTAACAATTCATTCTTTATCTTAATATCTTTATATTTGTTTGGGGTTGGCTTTCTTCCCTTTCATCTTTTTTATTGTACAGCAATCTTTCTCCTCAAACCTACCACCTCTCTTTTCTTTCCTTCTTACTTTCTCTTCCCCCCCTCTTCTTCTCCTCCCTACTTCCTCTTCCTTTCTCCTTCTCCTCCTCTCTTCCTCCCTCTCTTAACCGTCACTCCTACTCTAATTTCCCTTCCCTTCCTTCATCCCTCTCTATTACTGTATCCTTTTATGCATATGGACTACTCAGAGGGCTGAAAAAGTTATTTTTGACTGGTCCTCGCACTTTTGACCAGTCCTCGAACTTACGACTGTCCTCACATTTTACATTTTTGCCCTATCTTGTCATCATGGTGAAGAGAAGCAGTTGTGAAATGAGTGACATGGTTGTTAAGAATGCTGCACGGGCATAAATGTGAGGATGGTCATAAGTTTGAGGACCAGTCAAAAGTGCGAGGACCTGTCAGAAATGACTTTTTTCAGCCCTCTGGTTAGTCCTTTTGTGCATATGGACTACTCAGAGGGCTGAAAAAGTTATTTTTGACTGGTCCTCGCACTTTTGACCAGTCCTCAAACTTACGACTGTCCTCACATTTTACGTTTTTTGCCCTATCTTGTCATCATGGTGAAGAGAAGCGGTTGTGAAATGAGTGACATGGTTGTTAAGAATGCTGCACGGGCATAAATGTGAGGATGGTCATAAGTGTGAGGACCAGTCAAAAGTGTGAGGACCTGTCAGAAATGACTTTTCAGCCCTCTGAGTAGTCCCTATACACACAGCCATGGCCACCCGGTCACATGACCAGCTAGCCACGCCCACCCAGTCACATGACCAGCTAGCCACGCCCACAAAATAAGCCACGCCCACAATGTCCCTCTTTACCAATGTTAAAATCTGGTCACCTTAGACTAGCAACATATATTAACATAAACCTCGATTAGTACAACTAATAAAATATAAATGTTAAAAAGATCTATGTTTAAATATATATAAAATATAGATATATAAATATATATTGAGTGTGTGTGTGTGTGTGTGTGTGTATCAATATATATAAACCATTTCACATAACCATCATTTATAAGAAGAAAAAAAAATCAGGAACACAAGTATCTTTCTGAAACTTTTTTAAATTGTTGCATCTTTTCACAGGATCATATGGCAGTAATAAGAGACAAACAAATGATCTTTAAAAAAGTAAAGGTAGTCCTTGACTTACAACGATTTGTTTAGCAATCATTTGAAGTTACGACAGCACTGACTAAAACTGGTCCTCATCCTTACAACTGTCGTAGTCCAATTCCTGCAGTCATATAATTGCAGTTTGGATGCTTGTGCTTAAAATATTTCAATAAATATATATTTCACTTCTAAAATGTCATATACATTATTTAACTTAGCTATAAATAAGCATGAACTTTGCATGCTTCCAATCTCAGACACTGACCACTGTGCAACTAATGATAAACTGCTATTACCAAGTAAGTCAAAAATGGCTATATTATGGATCCACTTATATATTATATTTCTTCATTATACTATTTATAGTTATTTCTTGCTTTCATGAACAGCTTTAATCCATATACCGTAATAGAGGGAGATACAGTTAAAAATTAATCCATGAATTGATGATCATCTCAGTTCTCTACATTGTAATTGAGATCTAGGCACTGTAATGTGGTCCAGACATTTATCAAATATTTACTACTAAACATATTCACTTTTAGAAGAAGTAAACCAATACTTATATCAAGTCTTATATTCAGACTTTGTATTGGTATTAAGCATGTGTAAGTTTCCTGCAGATGTTAATAGGTGTTTTTTGACTCCTTTTGAATGGTGGCTACAAGTATGGATAAGCTAAAACATCTTTAATCCAAAATATAATTTTACAATATTTTTAAAATATCAAGCATGATTATTATATATATTTGCCACAATGTGAAGAAGTAAATGCAATTTGCAACTGATGGTACTGCTTTCACCCTTTATATGGATGAGAAAAAGACTCTGACAATGGGAAGCATACCATATATTCATTTTATTCCCCATTATTTCATTTTTGACAGACTAACTGAACAGAAATAAAATTAGGAGTCATAGATGTATTTTACTGTATTATTAGTTACTCTTAGCTAATTGTCAGTTATTTTTCCCTAAATAAGTTGCTTCCTATTTATTGTTTTGTAAAATATCAACTGTAAAAGCATGGATCTTTAATATAAAATGTTCTCAATTAATCATAAAGTAGAAGCCTTTATTTTCCTAATCTAAACATGCCAATTAAACCTAATCATATGACAAATATTGCAATGCTGCAGTAAAAACAGAATAAAGCATTGCCAATCTTACCAGCATTAGATTTCTATACACCCTCACAGATATAGAAAGTTAGAATGGATTTGTAAATAGTTTTATTTATTTGTTTGTTTGTTTGTTGTTTGTTTAGTGTATGTCATATCATATGCTAAATATGAATAAATAAATACACGGGGAGAGATTGATTCCTAAAAGCAGGTAAATTAGAGCCACACCTTTGAATTCATCCAGCATTAAGTATTTAATATATTGCACTAACAATCAGTGCAAACAGCTTCACATTCTCAAATATCACAGTAGAAGAATATGAGACAAATGTTCCTAGAATGGACCAAACCTTTCAACTTTACTGTGGAAAAGTTTCACTTACTGTTTAACTGTCAAATAAAAACGTACATTATTAGGAGCCACTACATCTGGTATAAAGATACCAGAATCCAGTCCATGCTGTAGAACCCATTTGTAGCTACATGTAGTCAGTTCACTTGGCCAAAGAACATTTTCTTGCTGTCCTTGAACATTGTCTGTGTAAAGTACAAACTATCTATTGAAGAATGTATAGAGAATACGGTGAGGAATCTGAAGAGTACATAAAAATGTATTTGGTTTAATCCTCAAGACCAGAACAAAAACCTGATAAAGCAAAAATAGCAAGAGAATTAAAGACTCTGTCCAGAAGATGGTGCTACCTAACTACTCCTCACTGTGCACTTGTGCTCCTCTCTTCCATGAAGTAGAAGAATGACACTAGGATTAATGCCATCAGATGTGGGATACAAAAATCCTGGCAACCATTCGATGACTTCAAAGAGATGCAGAAAACTCTTAACCTTTTGCTGCCACTGATCGTCATCACCTGTCATCAGCATTGTTACAACTCAGGTCTAGCAGCTCTGAGCTCCTGTTAAGAAGCCTTTTATTTACTGAAGATTTTTAGGGAATCACAGTCCTAAATTACAAAAACTTGATTTCATTCATAGAATATTATTTATATATTTAAATGACAAATAGGCCACTTTTCCTCAAATCAGGATAGTATTTAAAGAATAACCATCTTAAAACATAAAAAAGGGCAGTGTCTCAAAAAAAATCAAGCCAAATTTACTAGATATTAGATGACAATACTAATGTCTTAAAAACTCTTCAAAATAAGTACAACAGGTGCTGTAATTTTATAAAGGGAAAACAGCTGAACCTAAATGGAGTATGGACTGATAAGAGTGCAAGATGTAAAACCTTTTATATCTAAATGATTTTGATAATTTTCGTCGGGCCCTGAAAACTTATTTATTTCACCTAGCCGGGCTGGCTTGATCCCACAGTTTTTGGTTAAATTTAATTGATTTTAATTGGGTTGTTTTAAATTGTGGCCAAAAATATTTAATTATTTTTAAACTGTTTTTAAATTTTGTATGTTCTGTTTTATTCTGGCTGTTCACCGCCCTGAGTCCTGCTGGAGAAGGGCGGTATACAAATTAAAACAAACAAACAAATAAATAAATAAAAAACATTATGATACTCAATTCAGTCTTGGAGCTAAATATATTCTCAATTCTTGAGGAATTTAAGGAAAGTTCAAAAACATACTGAGACCAGTAAGAAGAAGCATTCATCTATGGCCCATAAAATGCTTCTTGATTTTTTTAAAGTAATCATATACAATGAAATTGAGGTTTCATCATATGACATCATATGTAAAAGAATGTTATTACTTAAACTTTTAAACGCAATGTGCCAAAATGCTTGAATGGAAATTAAATTAAATATCATCCAATGGATAATTTAAAAAGTCATTCAATTTCACTGGAAAGAATTTCAATATATTCATAAAGAAGAGTCTACTGCAGGATAAGTAAATGACCTCTCTCCAAATAACTCTTCCTTGGAAAAATAAATCTATCATGTCAGTCACAAAGCATTTAAACACAAGAATGTTGGTTAAATTATAAAAGAATATTGGAAGATGAGAATGTGGAGAACACGTCTCAGAAGGGATCCTCCCTACTTTTGGAGAATAAAAGTGAAGGAAGAAAAGGGTGCCTTGAGACTTGCAAAATTGATATTAGCCTTGGAGGAAGTACAGACAAGAAGCCGACTATGATTTACAGGTAGTCCTCAATTTACAACCATTTGTTCAGTGACCTTTTAAATTACAATTGCACTGAAAAAAATGACATATGACCAGTTTTCACACGGCAACATTTGCAGCATCCCCATGGTCATATAATTAAAATTTGGGTATTTGGCAACTGGCACATATTCATGACAGTTGCACTGTACCATCTTCCCAGCTGGTTTCTGACAAATAGAAGTCAATGGGAGAAGCCAGATTCTCTTAATGACCACATGGTTCACTTAACAACTGCAGTAATTCATTTAACAACTATGGCAGAAAGGCTGTAAAATGGGGCACAACTCATTTAATAACTGCTTTACTTAGCAACAGAAATGTTAGGCTCAATTGTTGTCATTAAGTAGAGGACTACCTATACTAGCTTTATATTTATTATAAGGTTGCATTAAAGGAATTTTGCATGCCTGAAAGTACCTCTCCCCTTCCTTACTTTTACTCTCCATAAAGTAACACAGGAAGTCCCTTCTGAGGTGCTTTCTCCACTGCCACCCCTCTTTCAGTCTCAGAATTCATTGATCAGCTCAGTCTGTTGTCTAGGCCAGGAGTCTCCAACCCCTGGGCTACAGCCCACTACCGGGCCTTGAGCCGTTTGGAACCATGCCACAGAAGTGGCGGGCAAGCACACACCAATTCCCACTCATGCAAGCAGCGGGTGAGCACATGCACATGCACTCCATTTGTGCGAGCAGTGGACATCCGTGCCCACTGCTTGTGAAAATGGAGCTGCACGCACGTTTGTACAAATGAAGCTGCATGTGTGCATGCTCATGCAAGTGGAGCTGCATGTATGCGCACACTTGCCCACCGCTCACATGGAATCATTCTCTCTCCCCTCCCTCACTGGTCCGGAAAGGCAGAATGGTTGGAGAACTCTGATCTAGGCCACAGCTTTTCCTCCTTTCTCCCAAAGTCATTCCCACACACCATTACAGTCACAAACAAACTCATGGGGAAAATTTGTGAAAGAAATTTCCTTTGCACTATCAAGTGCTTCTAAGGTTTGGATTTTAAACAATCTATGTGGAGTCATAGTAGCAGAGTATATATGTTATTCTTTTGAATTGTTATTGCTATTGAATTAACACAGCATGCACTGCCCTAATCATGCTACAGAACTCCAATAGAACTACCTTTTTAAAAAGTATACTTAATCATACACTCAAAGTCCTATTACAAAACGTAATGCCCTGAAGGCATACAATGGAATGTGTGAAGAAGAAAATATACTTTGTATGTGTAGTCTTGGTAAAATGGCAATTAAGAGGGACTCTAGACTCACCATGTGATAGTCATTTCACAATGTCTTTTACACAGATCAAGTCAAACATGCACCCATCATTATAAGAATACACTAATGCAGGCAGAAAATACCTATTGATACAAAACTGCAGCCAGTAATTAATAGTAATAAAACTATTTGAGGCAGAGTACAGGAGAGTAAGGATGTCATACCCATCAACCCAAAAGGCGTCATCTGCAGTTGTTCTCCTGTCCTGGTTTCAACTGAAACTTCCTGACGAGTTACACTATGATTGATTGAGAGCTTGCTCTAATACAACAAACTAAGATTAAATTTTATTTCCAATTACAAAGATAATGCAATGAAATAATGTACAAAAAGTGTTCCCAGCAGAGGGCATTTTATTAGTTTTTAAATATATACTTAACTAATTCTGTATAAGGAGTTTCCCACAAATATATTTCACTTTATACTAAACAAATATATTTCTACACTGCTCACTACCATTTACAAAAACATAATGTAAGGGTCTGGAGCAGTGGTGGGTTTCAATTTTTTTTACTACCGGTTCTGTGGGTGTGGCTTGGTGGGCGTGGCAGGGGAAGAATACTGTAAAATCCCCATTCCCTCCCCAATCCAAGGGAAAGATACTGCAAAATCCCCATTTCCTCCCAATCAGCGGGACTTGGGAACCAGAGAATAGATGGGGGCGGGGCCAGTCAGCATTTTTACTACTGGTTCTACGAACTACTCAAAATTTTCACTACCGGTTCTCCAGAACTGGTCAGAACCTGCTGAAATCCACCTCTGGTCTGAAGTTTTAAAAGTTACTCATATTTTTTGTATTTGAAATATGGATTTACAGTGCTAGTGCATGCAGTTTAAAAGATGTATTCTGTTCAAGGGTGGGTTCTACTTACCTTTACTACCGGTTCGCAATGGGAGTGTGCACATGCGCAGAAGCTTCTGCGCATCCGCAGATCATCATTTATGACGACCGGGTGGGTGGGCAGAGCCTCCCACTGCTTTTACTACCGGTTCTAAAGAACCGGACGGAACCGGGAGCAACCCACCACCGATTCTGTTATATAAAAACATCAAACAATTATATGTTTTATTCTGAAATAACTTGTCTTCAAGGTGAATTTCTTTTTTGAAAAAATTGAGCACTAATGTATTTAGCAATGGAGCTACAGTGGCACAGTGGTTAGAGTGCAGTACTGCAGGCTAATTTTGGTGATCACTGGCTGCCAGCAGTTTGGCAGATCAAATCTCACCATCTCAAGGTTAACTCAGCCTTCCATCCAGTGGTGGGATTCAAATAATTTAACAACAGGTTCTCTGTCCTAATGACCGGCTGGGTAGGCATGGCCATGGTGGGCGTGGCCAGGGTGTGTGACTGGCAGCAATCGGCCTCCTGCACTCCCCTGGGAGCTGCAGGGGGGATGTGCCGCCGCCCCCCGCCCTAGTAGACCTCCCTGTAGCCTCCTGGGAGCGAAAATGGGGTGCAGGGGGACGTGCTGCTCTTCCCTGCGCCTTGTTTTGGGCCTAGGAGGCCTCCCTGCAGCCTCTTAGGAGCACTAATGGGCCACGGGGGGGCACTGCACCCCCATTCCCAGTTTTGGGCCTAGGAGGCCTCCCTCCAGCCTCCTGGGAGCCAAAATGGGGCGCATGGGGACTCCTGGAAGGGGTGGGGGGAGGGGCGGAGCCAGCCAGCAATTTAACTACTGGTTCGCCTGAACCAACCTGAACAACCTGAATCCCACCACTGCTTTCATCCTTCCCAGGTGGGTAAAATGAGGGGCCAGATTGTTGGGGGCAATATGCTGACTTTGTAAACTGCTTAGAGAGGGCTTCTAAGGCACTGTGAAGTGGTATATAAGTCTAAGTGCTCTTGCTCTTGCTATTTAAATAGATGGTGGAAAATATATATATTTGCAGACAAACTGAACACGGTGCAGTGGTTTGGGGCTACAAAAATATAGTATACAATTGGATAATATGTAATTTTCCAGTTACTATTGGCTTCAATAAGCTACTAATAATTTTAATGATACTAAGGATCCAGTGATGCCTTTCAACTAGCAAAATACTTCTTCTATTCATAGAAAGGTTATTTCCTACCTACTGGAAAAATACTGTCTAAGATCAGCCCACATCTGCGTTTATTGTTGCTCTTTCATGCACACAGTGTATGTGTTTTAACATGTCAATTCTTCTTCTATACTGCTGTTATAATATATCTTTTGATACACCATGATGCTGTTTTATGACAAAAAAATCTCCCATTGTTGGAAAGGAACTAATTTCTCATTTTTAAAAATTAAGCTATTGGCAAAAATATGTATAATTTTTAACTGTGTAATCCCAAATTTTGGTGGCTCAGGTAAGCATTCATCAGAATTTCCTCTTAATTTCTGAAGATCAGATGTTAGCTATCCTGCTCACATATATTCCCCAAGATGTACTTTTTTTTTCTTCAGAAAATGTTCTTCTTCCTAATGGTTAAAGCATTCCATCCTGCTAGGAGGTATTGGATCAAGCACTGCTTCTTGTGTTGAAGAATCATAGATTTTGTATCTTAATACATGAAATACTAGATCAAATATAGTTTAGCTTTTTAAAAAAATTGACCATACTTATGTTGGGGTTGGGTTTTTTATTTTGCTTTTGGATTTGAAATGGCAACTAAGCTTATTAGTTATCTTGTGCATCAATAACAACAATAAGGAAGCAAATGGAAAGCAATCAAACTGCTTGAATCTGCGTAATTGCCAAGACACCTAAAGGCAAGAAATCCTTCTGCTGTAATTACTATTACTACTATTTGCCATGGAATGAATAATTTCATTGACTTTCTAGGATGGCAATACAGAACTTCAAAGAGAAGTCCTATTCAGTGGAGCCTGATTGCCTTTATGAGTGCAGTTAGGGGTGTTCATAGGCAGGGATGGGTGTGGGAAGAAAAAAATGACAGCAACAACAGCAACAACAACAACAATAACAACATGGACATCTCTAAGTTCAATAAAACATTTTTTGCCTCAGAATGGTAAACATCAAGAGTGATTGAACCCAAACCAAACAATTAGCCTCAGATTATTATCTATCTCCTGAGCCTGGCCTACACATCCCAAAGAATATGAGACATACCCTTCCATTGAAAAATGTTCTCTTAAGCTAAAACTAAAAACAGGATGCAGCAGGCAAGGGGCTGTTATGACAATATGTTCTCCAGATCTGTTTATTTTCTATTCATAGAGCTGTGTTACAGAAGGCTGCAAGGCACTGAAATGGTATCTGCCTCTGCAGAAGGAGGGCATCTATGCCAGGATCACAGTATGTTGCATGAATAGGCCAAGATCTCTTATCATTTATTGATAAACGTTGCTTCATACAGAATGTATGTCAGTTATCTGGAACTACTAAAAGTAAATCAGATCTTATTGCCATTAACATTAAATAGCTGCTTAGGCTTTAATCAAAGCAAGTGTCGGCCTGCAAGGTGGACAGACTAAGAAACCAATGCCATATAGAGGAGGAGGACTTTTATTTTAACACCAACAGTGCCTGTAGTAGACCCTTGCAAGTCTAAATGTGCTTCCCTCCCACCTAACATTATTTTCCTGTGACCTAGGGAGGGGCCTGAGGCATTTATTTAAATTAATTTATTAACCTGAATTGAACTTCTCTTATTCAACTATTGCTTTGGTAGAGGCTCTTCCTCCTGACTTTCAATGTCATTCCCCTATGCCCCCTACAGCAGGCCACGTATTCATCAATTATACTTCAGTTAATTCCATTATACAGTAAATGCAACAAAAATATCTGTGACATTACTAGCTGCATTTAGTGCTATAATGATACACTAGCATCCCTTTCTTTTTTTGCTGTAAAACAATTTTTCAAGTAGCACAGAATTAATTTTTATAAAGTCTGCCATTGTTTTCACTCTGAAAACTCGATTTTAATGACTTTGTTTAAATTAGACTTTGACTAATTTAACTGTTTGACTGTTCAGCAACTAGACTTCAACCCAGTGTTTCTGCTCTTGCTAGTAAGCCCTTGTTAAGATCTCAGTGGCTTTCTAGCCTGAAAATATTATAGACTAAGACTTTTACTAAGAGCAACTACATGTAAACACTTTTCTTTCTGTGCAGTGCATTCTTCCCACTTTCAGAATTGGATCCCAATTCAAATACCCTGCACTGTGGTTTTTAATAACATAACTATGTTACCTGCGGAAGCCTAAACTGATTCAAGTTATTAGGATGCTATTGCCTAGAAAAAATATTATCTGCAGTGCTCTTTCCCTTAAAAGCAAGGATTTCAAGAACAAAAGAAGAGTAGTCTTTTGATAATTTACCTGCAGTGTCTTTCTCTCCTGAAGTTAGTTCTCCATTGATTCCATTCTCTTTGGTTCTGGAATATGAGCTCTGTGGTCCATGTGCACCATATTCTCCAGCTTCATCCTCTTTGTATGGAAACCCATTAGAACTTCTGACCAGTCCTTCCCCTGTGCCACTTTGCTCCTTCATCTCTGCAGCATGTGGATGTGAAGAAGCTTCTGCTATCTGACCCGAGGTCCAGTGCGGTGCCTTAGCTTCATCTTTCCTATCGTCTGCCATACTTCTTGTCTTTTATAATTTTTCTTCTAATAAGAAGGGAAAGAGAAACCACTAGTAAACTGAAACATGCTGCAGATATTCTTTCCCATTCAATGAAAAAAACGAAATATAGTTGGATATGGAAATGAGTAAGAAAGCACCATCTTAGGGATATGAAGAAAAAGAAAAATACATTGAAAGTTTTATATTTGACTTCAATAGAGTAAATATAGCAAAATCTTTGGATTCTTAAAGTTGCCTTCATTTACTTCCATTGGTAATACTGCAAGGAAGCAGTTAGAAGATGTTATAAGTTGAACGTTTCTTCACGTGTTATTTTGACATACATGTGAAATAATACAATTTACTAGATTTTACAGCTAAGGGATTTTTTTGAAATGCCTGAATCAGTGGAGGGTTTCAAATTTTTTTACTACCAGTTCTGTGGGTGTGGCTTGGTGGGTGTGGCATGGCTAAGTGGGCAGGACAGGGGAAGGATACTGTAAAATTTCCATTCCAACCCCATTCCAGGGGAAGGTTACTGCAAACTCCCCATTTCCTCCTGATCAGCTGGGACTTGGGAGGCAGAGAATAGATGGGGGCGGGGCCAGTCAGAATTTTTACTACCGGTTCTCTGAACTACTCAAAATTTCAGCTACCGGTTTTCCAGAACTGGTCAGAACCTGCTGAAACTCACCTCTGGCCTGAATGCCCATTACTATTTGCTGTTAATCTTAGGAAGACTAAGAGGAGGTAGTTGCATTGAGTCAACTACTTAGCATTTAGATGGCCTGATTACCATCTTTTGGGCAATAGAAAGTTGCTGTAGTAGGAATTCAGAAATAGTTTGGTTTATTTAAGCCAATGGATCTCAAATGGTTTACATTTTTCTGCTTACAAAATGCAATTACTAGAATACAAACAGAATGCCTTATGCTGAATCACCAAGGGTCTGATTTGACCAGTATTGTTTCTTTTCTCTGGCAGCTATCCAAAACTGCAGAAATTAAATCTTTTCTAATTCAGTTCCAAGAACTCTTTTTTAAAGCTGAAGATAATAGATAGTAATGCAGGTCCTCCAGCATGCAAAGCAGGTATACTACCCTGCAGTTATAGTTTCTCTTTGACTGTGATACAATGTGATACAGTGTTAGAGTTCTACCTTTAAAAAAACCCAATACAATTATGGACTAAAATGTCCAGAAACAGTAGAAAGTAGGGCTTTTGTACAACTAGTGAAAAAGAGTGGAGTTTGCCAGATGAAACTTGTTGCAATACCATCATTCAAGAAGTAAAATAAAAATCCCTGCTCATAGTGTTGGTGAGCTGGATGGAGGGTGAGCTGTTACCATCATCACAATCTGTCTGTGTGCTGCTTTTTATAAGGAGAAAGACTGGCAGAGCCAGGGGGAGGGGAGAAAAGGGGAATCAGCCTAGAATCACTACATAGCCACAAATCAACAACTGCCATTGACCCTTACTTAAGTCTAACCAGGTGCTGAATCTTTAGTTGAGAAGGTTCCTGTGCATAGGCTTTTACCAATAAATCAGTTAAATTGAACCTTCGCGTGTAGACCTGGTTTTTGTTGCGGATATTTTTTGATGTAAACTAACCCAAAGCAGCCCATATTATTAAAAGAAAGCTTGCAAAATGCCAAGCCTCCCAAACAAAATATAAATACTGTAATTATGTGAATGTTAAGGATTGTATATGCTAAACTTAATTTAGCATATTAAATGTATATAATCCTAACAAAAAATCTAGAAATACAATTTAATCAGCAAAACTGATGCTTTTCATAAAATTAAATGGTGGTCCAACAGCAAGGCTTAAGATTTGCTCAGGGTACCTTCAATTGCAGGTAACTAAAAGCCTATAGAAAAAGGCCAATTATTTCAGTCTAGATAGAGACTGGCTAGCCGCTAGAGAGAGGGGAAATGATCACACCATCTCCTTGCAGCAAAGTAGAAAAAATAGAAATGCAGATATTCATACTTCTTTTCATACAGCACTCCTGTATCTTTTTTTGTTTCCTCGTGTTTTTTTCAAATGGAGGTAAAGTTGCTAATATATGGACCTTGCAATGCAAATAGAACCATTAAAACTAAAAATGGGCAAAGCTGAATTGTTTTATAACTATCACAAATTCTCTTTATAAATTTATTTTTCAGGATTTATATGTATCTTGCTTTCCTTTATCCCTGATAAAATAAAATCCAGTTATGAATCACATCTGTTCCTGATTTCAAAAGGTGAGCCTAGAGACAGACTGACTGTCTGACTTCATTTACTGCTGCTTCTGATATGCTATGGTATCTTCTGAAGAAGATGGAGGGCTTCAGTAAGTAAAAATAAATAAGAAAGTAAGAACTTGAGGGAAGAACCTCAGTCTCATTCTACCCAACATCCTGAAGTTATCATGCTATAAAAATGATGGTCAGATATGTATAAATCCTTCCATTCCCCAGCATCCAGTCAGAACTGATGACACTTCTTGAATGAGAAGTGAAAAGTCTTTAAAGAAAAACAAGAAAGTCCAGTTGCTTCTTGAAAAGGCACCTTTGGGGTAACAAATTAAAGAGTATACGAGTTAAATGAGTTAAGAATTTAGTTATAACAAGACATCCTCTTACTCATTGGGTCATCCTTTCAGAAATAATTCTTTACCTAACCAGAGAAACAAAATGACCACAGCAACTTCTGATCTTCTGCCAACTTCCCCATTAATGTTGCTTGTGGGAGACTGGGAGGCAGCATTAGAAATTACTCCTCCTCCTCAGATGGCCTGTGGAACTGCCAGCCATTTTGCTGGAGTGAGGGGGAAATAAAGACAGCAGCAGATTACAAAGAAAACTGCACCCCGGCTCCCCATCCTGACATGTTCCCAAGGGGAGGGTGTGTATGGATGATGTCTAGGACAAGTGAGGTCCATACCCTCCACTACAGGAATTCAGTTGCAGTTTCTTCCTCAGTATTCAATATCCCTACTATAAAGACTATGTTTATTGCAAGCAAATTAGTAACCCATTAGGACATCAATCAAGTCTGACATTCTAGAACTCTCAGTATATGAAAAGATTCATTTTCTACCATGTTTCCAATGTTTTTCTCTAGCCAGTCCAAATCTCCTTTATGTTTCTCATCCTACTCTCAGAAGGAATAGAATATTTGCATCTGAACAATGTTCTCAACCTAGAAACAACCTTTATCCCCAATGCCCTGACATCTCTCCAGAGTGTTTTGGGTTCTGGTCTATACTATTATTCTATTAGAAAGCAGTAACTGAAATAGATTGACGGTGTGTGGTTTGTATATTTTATGGTTTTCCTATTAATCTTCTGTGCTAGTATTAATTTCAATACATTTTAAATTGATTGCATTATATACTGCCTTGAGAACATACTGCAATTTTGTTTCAACATCGGAAATATTCAGTAAAGTTTGTTAAACAAAAATTCTGTTGTAGAATGGAAACCTGACTCAGTGGATAAAGGATTTCATTTTTTTATGTGTAGATAGATCAGGATGAGGCATTTGTGGTCTTCCACGTGTAGCAACTCCAACTAGCATAGCCAGACATGAGGGTTGCTGAAAATTATAAATTCACAACATTTGGAAAGCAACAGGCTTTCCCTTCACAACTCCATTATAATGCTTTCTACCCAATTCTTGTGTCAGCTTAAGATTTCTGCCCTCATTTGCCACTGCCACTCATGCCACAGTAATGAGGCCAGTGAATGGTTCTGTCACTTCTTAATTATTGCAAGTCAAATTAAGGAACTGGTAGATTTCCCCAGTTTGGTTCTTCTCCCACCCAGAGTCACCCCCTGGCAAAAATTGCAAAAATTGCAAATAATTCTCTCTTAACACAGTTGGGCAGGTTAGTGTGAATTTAGAAGAATGCTTATAATGGTAGGTTTACCCATCTGTCAAGTTACCTGATAGGTGGCAGAAGCTAAGAGGAGAGCTTGGTATGAAGTAGGAGGTAGCTATCCTCTCAGCTGAGCTACTTCTATAGTGTCTCTATGAAAGAGACCTAAACCCATAAACCCAAAAGAGAGTACTTCAAGTCAATGTTATGGGGATGGTGCCTTGCAGGTTCCTGCAGGGCTCTACACTCTCTCTGCCCTTATTTAACATCTATGTGCAACTTCTTGGTGAAGTAATCTATTGACATAAGTGCTTGAATCCATTGGAATTGGGTGGCTATAATACATTTAAATATTTTTTAAATATGCTGCTGTTAACGCAGTTATGCATCTCCATCCCAAGCTGACTAACTGAGGGCTGTAGAAGTTGTTTCCCAATGCCTCAAGGTTTTGGAGATCTGGGTGGAAAAAACAGATTTTGGCTCAAGTCTAGCAAAACTGAGTGACTGGGATTTTGAGTCCTCTAATCCTAAGAATTATCACTTTGGGAGAATACACTCCTCCTGGTAGAACTGGTGCACAATTTGGGGTCTCTCTTGGGCTCTCAGCTTTTACTGGAGGAGCAGGTGGTAGACAAAGCCAAAAGGGCCTTTAAACAAACATATATTATGCATTAATAATGGATTAGGAGCCCCTACGTATGGTCACTCATGCCCTGGTCACCTGTCATTTGGACTGCTGCACTTGAAAACCACCCAGAAACTGAAGTTGTTCCAGAGCACAAAGTATAAGTAATTATAAGTATACCTCACAAAACAACTACTTTGGAAGCTATACTGGCTTCCTGAAACCTTCTGGATGCAGTTCAAAGTGCTGATTGTCACCTGTAAATATCTTTATGGTACAGGGCCAGGTTATTTACAGGAGTGCCTGTATACAATTATCTTCCCATAAGATCTGGTGGATCAGAAATGCTTTAGATCTCTTCTACAAAGCAATATTATCTAGTGGAACCAAAGAGATGGGCCTTCTCAGAATCAATGGATTCCCTGTGCAATAACACTCCCTCTGAATGAGCCTGACCTTCTCTCCTTCTTTAAAGCCTTAAGAACCTGGTTCTCTCCCCAGGCACCAGGCTAAAACATGGCATGAACCCATGTAAAATGAAATACTGTATGCTGCTTGAGATATGTGTATTTTGATCTTGGCTAAATCTGTAGTTATCATTATTTCTGTTCTTCCATTACCCTGTTGTTGTTTTTTCTGTCCCAAATTATCTTACATTGTATTCTTAATTTTGTGTGTTCATGTTTCTACAAACTGTAAGTCGTCCAGAATCTCTTGGCAAATTGGATATCCATATAAATATAATAAATAAAGAAAACAAGGGTAGCAGAGGGAAGGCTTCGGTCCTTCAGGCCTTCCCTATATTTGCCATTTCCTTGCTGAAGCCTGCAGGGAGATTGTGTTCCTGTAGGCTTCAGCATCCCTTTGCAAAAAGCCTTTGTTGGCACCAGCAGGGCTTGTGAGGAGTGGGCATGTCCCTCCAAAGCCCTGTTCCTACTGGCAAAGGCTTTTTGCAAAGTGCTGCCAAAGCCTACAGGGACACAATCCTTTGCCAACAAGAAAGCAGCCCCAAAAGGCCACATGCAGCCCTTTGGGGTTACTTTCTCACCCCACATCAGCTTGACAAGGCCTCCAGCACTGAGAAAGATAAGTCATCTGGCGCGACAGAATGGGAGAAGCAATTGTGGGGAGCCCAGGGGAGGGAGAAGGAGGTACTTCTGGGTTGGGGGAGGCCTTGGAAGGTCTGAAGTAGATGGCCTGTTCCCTCACTAGGCCCCCCATGGCCCTCCCCACCCTGATACTTCATGTGCACTTAACGAACCATGCATTTGTCCATGCATTTAATTAGCAAATGTGTGGGTGGAAGCAGGGAGTGATGTTGTTCAATGTATGAGATTCATTCCCACGAATTCTTGAGTTATGGATGGAATGGGCAGGTTCTGTTACATTTGTAACTCGAGGACTACCTGTAGTCTTCTTTCCAACGTTTTCAGAACTGATTTGCTATTGTCTTCTTCCTAGGGCCAAGATGAAGTGACTGGCTCAAGGTCACCAGTTGGCTTTGTGCCCAAGGCAGGATTAGAACTCATGATCTCTGGTTTCTAGTCTGATGTCTTAACCACATGAGACCAATTGGTTCTCAATATAAATGCTACCCATTAGTAAATTCAAGGTTTTTTCCTAGAAAATTTGAATAAATTTTGGGGGGAAATGCAGACTTAGCACATAAAACTTTTGATGTAAAATTAGCTTATATCAAGATAAAGAAACTACAAAGCCATTAAATAGATTATTCAGCATTTTTAAAAGAAAAATATATCTTGATTTGACAATATGTATAAAATTATTCTCTGCTCTCTTAGTTGCTTCATTTCAGGAAAAAGCATGTAAGATTAAGCATACATTTGTATTTGTGTTAAGCATAGTTTATAATCATTTTTAAAAAAAAATACATTTAAAAGGTACAATGGCTGTCCTCGCTTACCAACTGCCTCATTAAGCAACCATTAAATCTTATAATGGTTAAAAAAACAATTTTACAACCAATTATCACCTTTATGACCATTGCAGCATCACATGGATATGTGATCACCATTCGGGTGCTTCGTAATTGACATGCATTTAGGATAGCTGCAGCATCCTACAGTCACATGATTGCCATTTATGTGCTTCACAACCAGTTTCCAACAATTGTTAATTAAGAAATAGTTAAGAATTAATAGAGAATGTGGAAGTGATACTGCAGGTCACAGTCAGGTGATGTCTCACTTAACAACTGCAGTGATTTGCTTAAGGAACAACTCACTAGTGGGATCATAGGACTGCCACAAGGACTATTTGTACTTGAACTGCCAAAATATTTTAAGCAGAAGTATCAGACTTTGACTCTGAGTCCCTGAAGTGGCAGCCAATCTCAGAATGGCTCAGGAATTATATGGCTTCCAAAAACCAAATAAAGTGGTGGACAAGCATCATAGTAAGTACTTTCAGTCCCAAACACAAGAATTATGCATGGCTTGCATATTCTATGTCTGTGTGCATCTGTGTAAAAATGTTAAGATTTTTAGAGTGAATTTCAAAAATTCAAAATGCCTGTTACTACTAAATGAACATTAATCTTAAATTTAATTTCCATGTACTGTATATGCAGAAGGCTGATATTCAGAGTAATATTATTCAAAGCTGCAACTTTTCTGACTTGAAAAAATCAGAGTTGCAATGCAATAGGTCAGATTATGTTCTCATTTAACATATGTTAGCGTAAATTAGAATAAGCAGTCTTTGACTCATATTAACAGAGTTGGAAAGGACCTTGTAGGTCATCTAGTCCAACCTCCTGCCCAAGCAGGAGACCCTACACCATTTCTGACAAATGGCTATCCAATCTTTTCTTGAAAGCCTCCAGTGATGAAACTCCCACAACTTCTGAAGCCAAGCTGTTCCATTGGTTGATTTTTCTCACTGTCAGAAAATTTCTCCTTATTTCTAGGTTGAATCTCTTCTTGATCAGTTTCCATCCATTATTCCTTGTCTGGCCTTCAGATGCCTTGAAAAATAGATTGACTCCTTCCTCTCTGTGGCAGCCCCTCAAATATTGGAACACTGCTATCATGGTCCTTCTCTTCACTAGACTAGCCATGCCCAGTTCCTATAAATGTTCTTCATAAGTTTTAGTCTCCAGTCCCCTAATCATCCTGGTTGCTCTTCTCTGCACTTTTTCTAGAGTCTCAACATCTTTTTTATAGTGTGGTGACCAAAACTGGATGCAGTATTCTAGGTGTGGTCTTACTAAGGCTTGTCACAAATTTGTGCTGTATGAACCCAGGTCCTGGATCTTTCTTGTTGTCTAGCATTATGGGAGTTGTGTGCAGTCCTGAGTACATTTTTCATGAAAAGCCAGTAATGCCTATACACATACTGTATGGGCAAGATTTTCCTACCACTCTCTTTGATTAGCAACCCCTTCTTTTGGTCTGGATTAATTTATTCAAACTTATTTAGAGCTCTTACCTTGTTAAACTGACATTTATTTCTATTCCTTGAAGGAACTATGTGGGGCAAGTTTGAATTATTATTCCCACAAGTGCATGTAATAATGATTTAATTATTAGTCCCGCACTTGCAAGTCATCTGTCTAGCAAGTTTTAACCCATTCTGGGTGTCTTTCCAAGGAAACAATGCTGAGTGTCTTCACCACAGGCAATGTGAGAGATCTGGGGGCAGCTGCAGAGCAGGAAGTATATATTACCAATTTAAAATAGCTTTTTAAAATCAAAACTATTGATTTTAAAATTTAAAAAGTTAGTTTAGCCTGGAAATAGAATAATACAATTTTGACCCATCGCATTATTGGGTAACCATAAATAAATGAAAAGGACTACCTCCTGAACCACTTAAGTTGATTCATAATTAATTGGAAGTTTCTTAACCGGGCCACTACTATACTGGTGAGAAAAGCTTCAGTTCAGGGAGAAAAAATCCTGTTATTGAAGTACTATACAGACCAGATGAAAACTCCTAATTGACAGAAACAGAACTTCCTTCCAAAGTGCAAACCAGATATTATAATCTCAGATTATAAAATGTCAGAATAGGTATCAATATTTGGGTGCATTTAGATGATAAATATATATAACATTGTTTCATAGTATTATAAAATACAATGTTCTATAATTGATTTTTAAATAATAAAACCTACATTAAGAATTACATTTTTTAAAAATTTCCTGAAATTAGTAGGATATGTAGGACTCTAAATGTATATATCCCAGAAAAACTGGCCAGAATGGTCAAGAATCAAGGCTATTCTGAGTTGTACTTCAGATCACCCCAAGACTCCCAACCTAGGTTAAAACAGCCCTAAAATGTTAGCAAAATGATTGTGTCAACAGGAAACACATTAGTCTTTAATTTCTTACATCACAATTCATCCCAATAAAAGCCCAAAATTTGAGTGGTACTGGGAATTTTCATTTGTTTATTCTTTGTCACTGACATTCTCTATTTTTGTTAATCTAATATTTCCCTCAACATCCTAAACCTTTTCTTATTTTTCAAATATCAATTATATTAATTTTTAAAAAGATATCTAAAAGCTAATTGCCAACTTTATCTTTATTCTTTTTATATATATATAAAAGAAATATTATGCACAAATATATATATATATAACTGAGTTGCCAATACAAAGTTACACAGAAATTTAAAATTAGGATGAGGAATAATGAGAAAAAAATGTGCCTGGAAACTTGCATCAGAAACAGAAAAGAACAGAATCACAAATTTAGCAGATTATTTAAAATTCTTCTTCTTTACTCCTTTGTTGAAAAAACACTAATTTAAATTCTGTATTGATAAACATCATATCAACAATCCATTGCTTTGGATGGGGAAGGGTAGATTTAGGATCAGTCTAAACAAGACAGAGTGGCTATTAATCCAAAAAATGAATTCCAGAGCAGTATTGATGGGAGTCCATAAATTTTAACAGCAGGTGGAGAAACTATTGTCTGAATACTCTTAGCCCAGATTCTGTTCTTGGACTGGGAGGCATCAGCAACTATCATTTCTATTCTTGTCACTATCAGAATGGATTTCCATCATGTATTCTGCCCTTGAAAATCACCTAGAAACCTCACCTGGTGCAGAATGCAGCTGTCTGTGTACTAATGAGAATTTCTCTACATGGACATATTAATATTGGTACTCTAAGAACTGCATTGGCTACCAATTTATTTATGGGTACAATTCAAGATGGTCATGATAATGTACAAAGTCCTACATTAAGGCTTGGAATCTGGATATCTGTAGGGCTGTAGACTTAAAGCAGAATTTACCCATTGAAAAAGTGTGAATACAGAAATTATGCTAAAAACTACACCTCTGTGAAATGTAGCAAAATTGCACAGAGGTATTTTGTGGATCAACCTGTCAAAACAGCAAGAACAGCAGGAGTGATGAAGTCCTGTCCCTTTTTTACATACATGCAATTCATGCAATATGTGCTGAAAATGTGGATCTTCAATCACCCAAATCTGCCTGCTATTTTGATGCTGGTCACAAGGAAGCAATCTCTGCCAGAACTCCCTTCTGTGGAATTAGCTTCCCCAGAAGTAAAATTTGCATCTTTGTTAACCTTTAGAAGGTTGGTAAATTTGGAGTTGCAGGCATGTTGGATAAAGTCTTTTCTGTGTGACTATCATTGGAACATCAGACCCCAGACTGACCCTGACCTTGCTAGCCTTTCCCAAGGCCCTCAAAACATGGCTTGGCCCACAGTCGTGAGGACCCAGGAATGGGGTAGAGCTGGTGCAGTGATTGTACTGATATTAAGGATGGATGTATTTACCTTGGCTCAGTATTTTGTTATACAGTTTTATATTGTTTTTGCTGTTTTTTAAATGATTGTACTATAGAAAAACAAAGTTGTTTATATTAGTTCAAATGCTTGTGTACTGCTCAGCAGATCTTGAGATAAAAGGCTATATAAATTAGATGACAGACAGACAGACGGATGGCTATACCTAGGATGGGAGAGGGCTATCTTGCTAATCATCTTGTTAAAATGTTGATTACTTTAATGTGATACATTGTATAATTTATTATATATCTCAGTGTTAACCCACTTAGGTTCATTTCTTTTTACTGAAGCCACATAAAGTACTTGACAAATAAACAAACAAAAATGGAAAAGGAGAAAAAGATCTTTGAGAGTAGGGTGCAATAAATACTATAATGCCTTTGTTCAGCCCGGAGAAATAAAAGAGGAATGCCTGTTAATGTCACATTTCTTGCCCATTTCAGACAAACACAGAGTGGTCAGCTGTTACACTTGAACAGTGCGATATCTTGATGGCTTTGAACTTCCTACTAAATAAACTCCTTCAAACCTGACATAGTCAAATGTTCTTTCTATGAAGTGTAAAAAAAAAGGCAGAGAGGATTCAGTGCAGGATGACTGTGTATGTGAATTTTTGGAAGGAGATGCCTTTTCATATTTTGTCAGAAAAGACTGAAGGAGGGCTGAAAAATCTGATTCCAGGATGAGAGAAATTACAATTAGTGTTAGACTATATTGACTGAAGATAGAGAGGAGACCAAGGGCAGGATCTCTTCTCACTTATTTACAGGCCTAAAGCAGAGCAGGCAGAAAACAATTAGTAAGAATGTACAGTATACTATTGTTAGTCCTGCATCAACCGGATCTGAGGAGATTCTAGGACAACCTAAGCAAAAAAGCAGCTAACCAGGAGTACTGCTTTGTTGTATACAGTAAAATAGAAGGCTTAGGAACTGCTGCTTATTGTTTGTTAAAGACAATACATTTCTATGAGGAACAGTGGTGAGTTGCTCCTGGTTCGGTCCAGTTCTATAGAACCGGTAGTAAAACCGGCGGGGGGCTCTGCCCACCTGCCACAACATCATCATGGGGGATCTGCGCATGCGCAGAAGCAAGCAAGCACTCCCGCTGCAAACCAGTAGTAAAGGTAAGTGGAACCCACCCCTGATGAGGAATGTCATATGTTTATAATTTGTAGGTGCTTCCAACATGAATAAAAAATGAGGAGGAATGCCCTATATTTTAGGCCCTGCCTTCCCCAAAAAAGGTACCATTCTATAAGGAGAGTCAGGTTCTGTTTCTGCATCACATTTCTCCTCTGTATATGTGGAAACCTTTACTTTTTGAGATGGCCCAGAAAGAAAGACTTTCCATATTCTCACAGCCTTTAAAATCCAAAGATACCTCTTTACTCACAGTCCAATCCAAAAATGGACAGCATTCATCCAATCCAAACAAATGGGACATTCCTACTAAATTACTAAATGCTAAATTCTGGGCATGACATTTTAGCATCTGTTTGCTAATAAGCTTTTCACCAAAGCCATTTAAGAGATTCAGGCACAGTTAAGCTTGACTAGAACATCTATCTTTTACTATTTCACTAATGCCCAGCAAACATAATCTGAATCTGCTCCTCATTATAAGATTTCTCCCAGCTTTTTTTAGCTTTATGGACTAAAGCAGGCATTTGCTGACCTATACAATATTTTTATTTCTCATCTGGTCCAATTTCTAAACTTTCAAGAAAATCTCTATCACAGATCAGAGATAAACTGTACTCCTATTCGTTCTGAATTCAAAAACAGCTTCCAAGCTGAAGGCCATAAACTGTGCACAAAGCATTAACAAATTACTGGTGTCTGCATTTCTTGCAGGTGTAGGGGAAGAATGCGCAGAATGACAGCATGTCACAGACTACAGCAGTGTACTAACATTCAGAGCTAAACATAAAAATATATTGCATGAAATATTGCCCTTGTTGGACTAATGAACAGCATGCCAGCATACATGTAACCAGTGAACAGGCGAGTACTTTAATGAAAGCAGTAGCACTGAGGAATTCTCTTTTCGATGACAGAAATGCAATGAATATAAAAATAATATAGTGAACCCTGTTCCATTCTTATACAGCTCCAACTTACAACAGTAACCCCCTAATGGGATGCTGAATAGTAATGACGTCTGTCTGAAAACAGATGCTGCAGGGCTTTGAATGAAATCTAGTGTACTTTCTTACTCACTGAAAATGAGATGTTTGCCCCATTGATAACCTCAGCTCATACCCAAAGGGCCTGTCTCTGGATGAAAGATTATTCTTGGCCTCTGCACACTTAATTGAATGAAAAGACTGTATTCAAATGTCAAAGCATTTGTCAGTTGAAATCCTGTCACACTTTCAGTCTGACATGACTAGGTCAGAATCATGCACTTGGTTCCCTGTCTCCTTAGATTGCATGAACCTTTTACTCCTCAGTCTGTTCTTAAATAGTTCATTTTTAAAGGGCTTGATGGCTTTCACTCTTGCTGGCCATAGCAGCAGCTGATTCAGATCTTGGGAATATCTAAAGATGTTTATATCTTGCACAAAGGGCCAGTGTGTTGTAATGGTTAAAGAGTTGGGATTAGGAGTGGGAAGACTCAATACTCATCCTCACCCTCAGAAAACACCCTGGGGTAACACTCATCTCAACAGTGTCTAGGCCCGTGATGGTGAACCTATGGCACGCATGCCAGAGATGCCACACAGAGCCCTCTCTGTGGGCACGTGCACTATCGCCAGCTGCTCTTGTTTTCCAGCGCGCACATGCACACTAGCCAGCTGGTCTTTGTGGGCGCTGGAGCACTAGAAAACAGCCTGAAAACAGCCTGAAAAATTGCCAAAAACGGGCTGAAAATGGCCCGAAAAACCACCAAAAATGGCCAAAAAACATGCATGCGTGCACCGGCCAGCTGGTCTTCAGGTTCAAATTTCTCGAAATCGTGAGAAGGTTTTCTTTTACAGCATGTTTCCCTGGACACAACAGTGAGGAAAGCGACAGAGCTTGAAAGGTAAGATGCGCATCCCACTTCTCACCCGCTCTACCTGCCACCTCCAAATTGCATCCCTAAAGGGGGCAGATGGCTAAGCGAGGGGCAGGAGCCCTGTCATGCCTGGTGAGGGGCGGAGAAGAGACGGCAAGGGGAGCCAGGTCTTGCTTCACGCATCTCACTTCTCCCCAGCCCCACCTGCCACCCCTTTCGATAAAGAGATCCCGGGGAAGGGAAGCAGCTGTTGCCATTGGGGTGGGGTGGGACGTGTTGGGCCGCTCAGCCGGTGCAAAGAACAGGGAGGGGAGGCGATGACAGCAATGGGACATCCAGTCCCATGCTCGCCACCTCCTGCACCCCCAAAATAATAAGACCCCTCAATAATAAGGCCAAGCCCTTATTTGGGGGAGGGGGGTCAAAAGAAAATGAGCCTTGATAGTACAGTGGTTTAGTGCACCCTATTATTAACACAGCTGCCTGCAATTTCTGCTGGTTCGAATCTCTCCAAGGCTCAAGGTTGACTCAGCCTTCCATCCTTTCTAAGGTAGGTGAAATGAGGACCCAGTTTGTGGGGGTAATAAGCTGACTTTGTATAAAATATACAAAAGAATGAAGGCTATTGCTTAACGCATTGTAAGCCGCCCTGAGTCTCTGGAGAAGGGCGGCATATAAATCAATTTAAAAAATAATAATAATAAGATCCTGTCTTATTTTCGGGGAAACATGGTATTTGTGTACCATTATAGGCTGACTTGATCAACTGCTGTTACTTTTGAATATTTAATTATTATCTCAAATTCCTCATGAACATGTTACCAAATGAGCAATCAAGTGAATTTCCAAATGACAGTAAGTTCATTTATTAGTTTATTATTTAAATAACATTGTGTTGAAACTATCAAGAAATGGGTGAAGATAATGGAGACTTTTCTTTACCCTCCTACCATATATCAGTATATGGGAAACAGCTGCCCCTATCTAAAACAGCTGGCATATAAAAGAGAAAAAAAGCAGGAAGCTAGTCTAATATTGATTGATTGATTTTTATCCTGCCTTTATTATTTTTATAAATAACTCAAAATGGCAAACATATGTAATACTCCTTCCTTCTTCTATTCTCTCCACAAGAACCCTAGGAGATAGGTTGAGCTGAGAGAGAGTGACTGACCCTAAGTCACGCAGCCAACTTTGATTCCCAAGGCAAGATTATTCGTACATAGCTCTGCCTTTACCATATAACCATGCTCTCCTTTATATTTCGACCCTTTATATTCCTATCCTTTGGTGGAAAAGATCCTCATTCAGCGTCTGAATTGTCAGAATTAGGGCTGGAGAGACACAATTTGGCCTTTCAGTGGTGCTAGGGCCTGAGCTTTCTTTCAGTGACCAATCCACTGTGTATCCCCCTCCTCCTTTAAGGATGACCCAAAGAGTAGATAACTAGTATGCATCTACTACTATTGCCCCCTCTCCTTTTCCTCCTGATCTGATTCTACTTTCTGAAAAGCAACACAACACATCCTACCCCTCCCACACAAGAATGGGGATGGGATGAATATCAAAGTATAAGCTGAGATGTGGATGGATGACAACTATAGTTGTGCATTTATACCCACATTTCAAATGTATATTAGGGATTACCCAAGTACTACACATGTAAATGTCTTTCTTTGAGCAAGGCAAAAGACTCAGTGGATGTGATATATGGTACATAGAAAATGCTACTAGATAGTCAGCACCCAGCATCCATTAGACTATCATATATGAATTAAAACAAACAGAAAATGTTAGATTCAAAGTGAGCAAGTTTTAGAAAACTGCTCCTAGTGGAAGATGAGTATAAATTCAACATGCAACATTTCCAAGATTATGAAGACATTGTAAGAGAATAAAAGCAATCCAGGCATGCATGCTGCTTCTATCGCTACTGCAATACCGTTTGGCAATTTCAGAGACGCAAGCTGAAGACCACTTCGTGGCTGCTTTGACACCAAAGCAACCTATCCTGGAACTGTTAAATCTGGAAGGAGGATATTTTGAAATGCAAATAAAACCATTTGGCTTTCTTCAAAAAATGTCATTAACGTTTTCTGAATTTACTCACATAATGGAACATCCCTTTTTGGCATTCTTTCAACCTCGGAAGATCTGCAATCACGAATAACCATTGCAAATGTTTTGATTTAATACTCCCCACCTCAAGCACATACATAAAAGACCCATTTTCTGTTGGCTACCATCCTTTTAAATTGCTATGTTGCCATGAGAACTTGATTAAAATACCACCTACAGGCTAGGGAGGGAGAGGGGGAGGGGGAACATCTTCTAACCTTTTGGAAAATGCTAGTCCTACTACATATGTGCTGCATTGCAGTATTTTCCCAGTTACCATAAACGTTCTGCAGTACAAGGCAGCTGAAATGTCTTGACAGCTTTTATTTTGCTGAACGCTTTCTGCTGGAAAATATTTAGCAGTCAGAACACTTTCTAGCCAGTACGTACTGTCACACAACAATATTCATGCATATACAGTAATCTTTTGTATTGGTAGAAATATTATTAGCACAGAGATCTAGACTGAAAATTACAAAAGGGTTTTTTTTTTTTTAAGCTCTGGGAGGTAATAAAGTTCCAGGTGTGCATGTCTGCAAAATACTCTCAGAAGCCTAATAAATTTGAAATTTCTTCCATTACCTAATTTTATACATTCTGGGTTAATGAGTAATGTAACATGGGATTGTAATAACACATTTGTCTGATGATTTGCCAAAAGAAAAAAGGAGGGCACCATGGGTAATCTTTTAAATGATTAAGGACTAGTCACAAAATAAGTGTAATTGGTGATGCCCAAACGTATCGAGTGGCAACACTAGGGAGGAATATCACTCAAGCCTGACATAGGAAAACAGTCCCTATTCACAGGAGTAAAATATTGTACACTCCCTAATTATGCATAGTTCTTTTCTGAGAAAAATAATGGAAAAGTAGTGGAAAATAATAATGGACAAGTAATGGAAAAATACATAATGATAAGTTTGTAATTAAATTATCTCTTGATAATATTTCTCAACCACCACAGAACTACTTATTAAATCAGAGTAATTTATATTACTGAAATTTAGAAACAGATTCATTCTCAAAGAGTCTTTAATATAGCAAGGAATACTCATCAGAACCTTTCAGAATACAAATAGCACAGATCACATCCAGAAAAAGGGTTGCCGGGCATAACTCTTCTAGCTTTCCATGATAACTTCAGGCCACGCAACTTGCCTGGTCATTTATTTAGATCTCAAGCAGGAATGGGAAAAAGAGACTCATATTGATAATATCAGCTGAACATTACCACCCCTGGCTGAACTGCAGATACCATGGAGGTTTCCAGAGGCAATTGGGGTCTGAGTGGATGAAATAAGTTCAGACTAAATCCCTCCGAGATCAAGTTGTTCTTTGTCAAGAGACATCCAGTAACATTGGACCTGATATGGGAAACTGGACAGGATTGGATTGCCCAGAGGAAGACAGTTCATATTCTAAGATCTGCCTGGACATACAGCTGCTATTCAAATAGCAAGTGGAAGCCAAGGCAAGGAAGGACTTTGCCCACCTCCATCTGGTGACCCAGTTATAACCCCATGATGCTTTGACAATGGTAAATCATGTTTTTATCACCACTCATTTGAATTACCTTAATATGGTCCCTGAAGCTACAATTAATCCAGAATGCAATGGCTGGATTGATGATAGATAAACCTCACCATGGAGATAATATTGCTGCTAAAATTGTTGCACTGGTTACCACCAAGTTCTAGGATGCTTGTCATCACCTACAAAACCCTGTATGACACAGCACTGGTTACACCAGACATCACCTTGCCCATCTGCCTAAGAACAATAGGAGAAGGCCTGAGAAGAATCCTATGCTATATGAAGTCAGAGAGATGTGCAAGCAGCAAGCCTTTTCTGTTGTAGCCCCTGCACTCTGGAACTGCCTGTGTGGAAAGTATGTGCCCCACCCTCCTTCTTGGCATTTCACAAAGCTGTTAAAACTACACTATTTCACCATTGTTTTAATGAGAGTTGATTGCTTAATGGCAGCTAGTTTGGGGAGGTGGTTATTAATTTTTATATTATTTTTTTTGCACTTTACTCTGTCATTCAGAGTCTAATAATGTGGTCAGCTACCAAAACTATAAAACAGAACAAACAAACAAACAAACAAATAAATACAACGCAGATTTCTATTTAAGCATGAACCAGTTAGCTACAAATGTAAGTATGATAGTTATTGTTCTTCACCACATGTTCACTTTGCACATAAACATTTAATTCTAAATTGTAACAAAAACTGCTGCTAAATACTTTGATAGATAAACTAGATGTGAAAAGGCAGCCATGCTTTTTTATTCTCTGTATGAATAAGAGCTATGGCAAGGGTTCGGAGAAATATTTTATAAGCAAAGAAAAAACAAACAAAAAAGCAAGCCAAAAAAAGCATCAAAAGCAGAAGCTGAATTTACTGAACTCTTATCAAGTCAAGCCTTTGTCTTCCCAGACTAGCTGCAAGCCACCTAGGGTACAGTGAGTAATGAGCATACAAATTGATGTGATAAATAAATAAAGCACAAAGTGAGGAGGCTTCATTCATCCTCTCCTTTGTGTCTCTTCGGATGTAAAATTAGTTTATAAAGCAGAGAATAAGACAATATCTAGGCCTATGTTAAATGTGACTGTCCAAATTCTGTTATATTTTTCTCCTCTTCAAAATATATACAAATACAAAAATCTATCATTAGTATGCCACAAAAATAACTTCTATCTCTTAGTTTCATTGTACATTCTGATGCTATGGAACCTGTTGCAACTGATTTCCCAACTGTATAACAATAAAAATAAACAATTTATATTCCATATTTAGACATCTATAAACTAGATGAAATTGTCTTTGCACTATCATCATCATCATCATCATCGATCTATCAACAACACCTCAACAACTGTGGTGAGAAATTAAATCCTCATTGTTATGTAAACAAAACTGAACAGATACTATACCTTCCCCAATGAACTGTTGGTTTGACTGAAATACTGCATGACTATATCAGTTGTATAAATATTCTTGCTTTGCATTGAATTAACCAATATAATAATTTTGCTATTAATGTTCTAATTTACATCTTTCTATCAGGGAGAATAGTTTTGCAAATATTTTGGGGAAACCAAATCACATCAAATCAATTATCATTATTATGGTCTTCGACCACCCTTTACAATAAAAGGGTACAATAAAAAGGGAGATAGTTTAACACAACAATTTTAATTGGGGAAGCGAAAAAATAATAGAATAATAAAACAACATTTTTTGCACAAAGGTTTTGCACAGTTGTAGATATCTGGCCACCTAATATGTGAGAGTGGGGTTAGCATCTTTATAAAATAATAAACGTAACTTGATCCGTATGGTCCTCCAATTTGGAAATGATTTGGTGATCAGAGTAACCAGAACTGATGTTTTCATTCTAATTTCCTCATTTCTCTTCCTGACTCATCTAGATCCAAGTGTCACACAAGTTTAGCTAACTAGCACACTTCAACAGAATATTTGCAACTAACTAGCAACATTGCAAGTGAAATTCTGAATTAAAATAAGGATGGATAAACCTGTCGGTTTCAGTTTCTTTCCAACTTGGTCTCTTTCTTTTAGTTTGCCATGTTAGGAGAAATATTTGCTCTTCTTATACACACTGTTTTGCAATTTGTCTACAAAATGCATTCTTTTGAAAGCAGCTTTATTTAGCATGTTTGTATATTATCATCTGTGTGTGTGTGTGTGTGTGTTGTGGGATGTGTGTGTGTGTGTGTACTTTTTCCTAAAAAGATGACTAAAAATTCCTATGTTCATTTTAAAACATCAAAAATTACATTTAGATTTCTATTTTTAAAAAGGATACAAAAGTAGCCCATATTTACAATCATCATCTAGATATCCCTGGATAAGCCTAGACTACTGATCTATATTCCTCTGTTTCCAGTGAATTGGTCAAAAAATTTCTGAACATACAGAATGTGGATTATGGGAGCTAAAATATCTAACATATCTGAAGGATGGCAAGTTGGGGAGGCTGACCAAAAAATATCTCCATAGGTCATTTTGATTCTGGGTTTCAGTTTGTGTCTTCTTGGTGAATACTTTTTCTGACCTTGCTATCTCTTCAGCCATCTGTCTGTTTTATTAAATATATGACTCGTTTTATGGTAGAAAAGTTGAGGCATATAAATAGCTTGTGTTCTCTTTTTGTCATATATAGTAATTTTTATGAACTAATTGGCATAAACATGAAATGTAAAGAGTTTACTTCATAGAAATTGATGTATATGACAAAAAGAGAACTTAAATTACTAATATGTGCATAAAGGTGCAAAAGGGGAGAGAAGTGGACATGTCTCTAGAGGTAACAGAAACTGGTTCAGAGATACATTAACCAACCTCTCCATCTGAGAGAAATTCCAGTTATAATGAAGAATGGTAACATTTACAATATCAAGGGCAGATGTAGAGGTGGGAGATGGAACTGATGGAATTAGGGCTACCATTTCCAGTCAGAACTTGGATGAACACATGATGGTAGCAAAGGAGAGTTTTCTGCATCTCCTTTCGACCATCTAGTGCAGGAGTGTCAAACTCAATGTCATGTTGTCTTCCAGTGTATGAGGCCTTCGACCGCAAGTTTGACACCCCTGATCTAGTGAGTGTTTGCATTTCTGCAATCCAAATCTGGTAGATCTAGTGACAATTCTATTTTGAAGCCAATTTATTTTTATTATAAACAAAAGTTAAAAGCAATAACAATAAATCTCTATGTCTTCGTATGATTCAAGCATTTTCTAGAGTATCTCATAAGTTGGTCCTACACTAAGACACTAAGACACTACACTACACTAAGACACCTGATTTGAGTTTCATATATTGTTTCCCAAACAAATTTATGTGGTGAAAACTAGACAGCAGGAAAGGTAAGATTACTCCCCACATTATTTTCTGATTTGCTGGTTGAACTCAGAGATACAGTAATTGCTTAATTGAACAAACACTGCAATCAATCTCTTCTAAGAAGGTAGCTTTCACTTACCTTTGGATTTTGTAAAACTGTGCAAGGCTAGAGTACAACAGAAGGAAGGCGTAAGAAAGGTCTGTCTAACATTCTAACCAAAACCAGTGGTGGGATTCTGCCGGTTCGCACAGGTTTGACATAACTGATACTTAATTTTTTGTTGAGTTCAGCGAACCAGCTCTGAATTGGCCAGACTAACATGCATTCACGTGCCTCCAATCCCTTGCTTGCTGCAATCTGGTTTTGCAGCAAGCAAGAGGGTTGGAGGCACGTGAATGCACGCTAGTCTGGCATCTCAAAAAAATGGGATTCTGATATGCAGCTCATTTGCCTTGTCCTGCCTCACCCCTCCCCACCTTACCGCACCCAACCTCGCTGTGCCTGGCGCCACCTTGCCCCACCCAGCCACACCTTGTCACTCCTGGCCTCTCCTCTCCTTGCCTGGCCTCTCCTCACCACACCTGGCCTTGCCTGGTCTCACCTCACTTCATGGAGGCAGCGGCAGCAGCAGCAGCAGAAGCCTCGAGGAGGCCAGGCGCCCCCTCGGGAAAGCAGGGCTGGGGAGGTGGCAGGCAAAGGCTGCTTGCATGCAGTTGTTTCTGATGCCTAAAGAGGGGGACTGGCAGGGCATCAGTGCGCAACTGGGGAGGGTGCCTGGGGGTTGAATGGTGCTGGGGGCGCAGTGGGAGGGGCAGCCAAATTGTACAAACTGCAACGGGAAGGGAGAGTAAAAATAGGAAGCTGCCGTGGGCAATGGGCAGGCAGCAGTGGGCAGGGGCTTCCCATTTTGACCTCTTCCCACTGCTTTTGCCTCTCTGTCTGACTCCAACCTAAAACTGAATGGGCAGTTCAGCTGCCCCACCCCACACCCCACCATACCCCAGCACCATTAGAACATCCAGGCACCCTCTCCAGCTGCATGCAAGCACTGATGCCCCTCCACACACATCAGAAACAGTGCAGGGCAGGGCAGGAGCACAGGGCGGCATGGACCCATGGACAAGGACATCTGTGCCCCACGGAGGCCCACGAGCTCCTGTTGTCAGTCAGTCAGGATCAGGTGTGGGGTGGCATGGCGTGGGGCGGCAGGCCAACTGCCTGTATGGGGTCAGGCAGGCAGAATCAGTCAGTTGGCCTGCCACGCCCCCCTCGCCAGAAGCTTTCTGCAAATCAAGGTACAATAAGTTAAATAAAAATGCAATAAAGGAAATAAAGATGGAAAATCCTGACAACTGACACCAAAAATATGCAACATAACAGTATGTCAAACATATGTAACAATTTTTGAAAAGGCCACCTTGAGAAGGCTTTTTTAACAAGGAAGGTCAGAGTAGAGATGGTCATAGCATTACTGGATAAGAATGCTTCTCCCCCTTTCTGCTACTCTCAAACCATCTCAATGAAAACATTTGTTCCCTCTAAATGAACTGAGTAGAACTGAGGCTCTAGTACACATGGATTTACAACATTCTTCTATTACAATGCAGGAGTTCTCTCAAAGCAAGGCAGTGGTCATAACATGTTCTCAAAATGGCAGTGGGGCCCCTGGTGAAAAATGAGGAGTGGTAGGGCTTTCCTGGGCAGTCTAGAGAGCTCCCTAATAGGCTCATAGATTTCTCTGCACTTTTCCTCATAGGCGGCATGCCTGCAGTTGCGTGAGATTCTCAAATTCAGCTGTGTTTCCTAGAAGGAAGCACACTACTGGCTTGCACCCTACTCTTCCCCCCCCCCCGCCCCGAGTCAGATGTATTTTCAAAATGGCTCTGTTTTGCAAGAATTATTGATTATGCTACATCTTGGCCTCTAGTTATTTTGAGGGGCTTAAAATATATATTTTATATTAGAATTCTTTCCTACAATATTAGGGCACTTGAATTGTGCATGTGTAAACCAGGTCCTAGGGTAGATTTATTCTGATGGCCAAAAAGCTGTCAGTGTTGTGAATTGTACAAAAGAATGGTTGTGGAACAGGTGCCAATCCAGCACAGTTATACAAAAGAAGTGTTGGTTCATTTATGTAATATACAGTACAGTATACTTAATTATGAGCTTGCTTTAGGGAAAAGCTTAGAAGTGTTAATCTGTTTGTTTATTTATGCTAATAAAATAACTGGACCAGACAAACCTCATTGTTTTTCTATTAGCTGGATCATTTGGAAGTTGCAGACATTACAATGGTTTGATTAAATCTATGTCCAGCTGCCATCCCTACAGCAAATAAATACCATACAGCTACTTGCGCGTGTCCTCTGAGCTAAACAATGCTGAATTATTTCTGCTGCAGTACAGTCTACTAGGAGTGATGGCAAAGCTGCTAATGCTGAAGGCACTTGGATATCTCCACTGCATTGTTGATTCAGCTAAGGAGAAACAACGTGTTTAATTTGTTTGAAAACGACTCACCCTTTTACACAGCGGTTGCTGGAATGGCCTGCCTAGATGAACGAGAGAAATGATGGCGGGACACAAAGCCAGGAGGATATCCAGGGAGACATCACAAGGGCTACATGGAAGACCTCAACTGTGATTCATTCTACAGATACTTCAAAAGCCACTCTGGGCTCCCAATCCCAACATGTTGCCAGGATTTGCTACTACTTCTTAGAGTTATACCTCCAGCTTTATTTTTGTACAACTCAACCTACCTACTTTCTCCACAATAACCCTGTGAAATAGTCAGTCTGAAAGAAAGTGACTGGCCCAAAGTCACCCAGCTAGTTTTCATTCCTAAGGGAGGAGCCAACTCACAATCTCCTACTTTCTAGTCCACCATCTTATCCCCTGCATCAAATTGGGTCTTTGGTATTATTTTAATTTTAATTTTTCCTATCCCTGAGAAACAACAGAAAAAGCACATTTCAATGAGAAGGATTTTGAAAGAATAGTTGAGCATCTATTTGCTTTTTGGCTGACTGTCATATGGGAGCTAGCTAGATTAGAGATATGCAGTACAACTCATACACTCGTGCACTGAAATGGGTTCACACCATACAGACTTTCTAAACCAACATATATTGATTGTTGCATAAATGATGCTTGCTCTTTGCAATTATAGCCCACATAATATACATGAGGGATAATTTAGACTTATAATTAACACTGCGGCATATATAAATGTCTTATAGAGAGCAATGTGACAGAGTTATCATTAAAATTACAACCTTTTAAAATAACAATGCACTTTGCTTTATAGCCACTCGGGGAGTGGTGAATCTGAGAGTTGCTTCTCTGATCATGACAAGAGGAATCATTCTTAACTCACTGCTTGATAGACCAGCTACTAGATCATTAGTTTATCATTTATGATGCACAGAGAGACTATAAATTTTTTACAATAATCAAGTGTCCATAGATCGTCTTTCTTGAAACATGAATTTCTCAGTCTTTTGGCTGGCCATGGTCTGGCCCAGATGGCCACATTGCAGATCAGTGCCATGCCTGCACTATGCCTGCACCTCGCCCCCTCATCTCTACTGGGCCTGGAAAACCATGGCGCTAATGGGGATCTGGCTTTCCCCGCTCAGAGTAGCTGTCTTTTACCTGCTGGGCTTGGGTGTGCTCTACCACCTGTACTTGGCCTTTCTAGCTGGCCGCTTCATCTCCTTCGGGCTGAGCGAGTCTGCCAAACAGCAGAAGCAGCAGCAGCAGCCAGCAGCAGTCAAGGTGCATTGGGTGCATGGGGGGAACACACTCCATGCTCAGGCCAAGGGCAAGACTTGCAAGGGGTCCAAGGAGATGACCAGCAGTGACCTACTCTCCAGTCACAAAACAAAATAGACAGTGGGACAGAGTAAGTGCGTCCAACAGTTCGCATCATGTGCCTCTCCCACTCCTCCTCCATCTGCTGTTTGGATGGCCAGCCTGATGGTGCCAGTGGGCTCCAGAGCCATAGAGTGGGCCAGCTGAGGGGCCAGCAGGCTGTGGCTGCAGCCAGAAACCATCACCCCCCACGCACAATGGGCGGCAAGCGTGCAGGGGCCAACAGTTTCAAGATGTAGCCACCCCACCCCCACCGCGCCTCACCTCATCCCATGGTACGAGCCTCCTGCCCACCATCCCACTTGCCGGAGACCCCTGGATTCCCTCCCCAACCCCGCCTGGATCCCACAGGCACCGCCACCATATGAGTGATGTCAAGCGATGGCCACACCCCCAGGCCATGCCCAGTCAGTCATGACCACCCTGGCCAAGCCCCTCCCCTCAGCCCCCAGATGACAACCACAATGCTGATCCAGCTCTCAACTAAATTGAATTTGAGACCCCTGATCTAGTTCTTTGTGTACATCAAGTTTAGATCTCAACAAACAGCAATACTTTGACAACCTTGCCTGGGCTCAGAAGTTAAGCAGTACCATGAAGGGAGACCTATCAGGACAGTAAGATAGCAAATATGTGACAAAATATTAAGTTATGGCACACCTTATACATACATTGGCAAGAAAATTGCATGAAAATATCCATGCAATCATCAAGAATGGAACTCAACATGAAGATGATTATTCTTTTTAAACAACAATTAAAAACTAATGTATTAGTTGCCTCGAATTCAATTTGTGTGTAAGCAAATAGACTAGAAGACCTCAAAGGTCTCTTCCAATTCTATTATTCTGTTATCACAATCAGGAGTCATGTATTTCTTAATGTTTTTATTTTATGCAGACACACACACACAATATTTCTTTCAAGCCTTTTCAAAACAATGAAGCTTTTGAAATCTATTCATTCAAATACTTAGCTGATCCAAAGTGAATATGGTTCAAGACTTTGTGAAATACGATTTGTGAACCAGGGTTTCTTTTTGAGGAAGGATCACACAACACACTACTCAATAACAAACACATCGCATTCAAGCTAAATCAGTAAGGTAACTGTTCAAACCTTGAACAGTTGGGTGAAAGTAATCTTTGGTTTCCTGTAACTCATCAATATGCAATCAAATGTTCAATCACATTTGTGACAAGTAGTATTGGTTGTTAAACATAGAACAAAAGCGATGAGTCTGATATAGATATTTCAGACAAAAATAGAAATATGTATCTACAAAAGATACCATACCCCTGCATTTTGATGACTGAGAGTGAAATACCATCCCACGCATCGAAACCACTAAACAAAAAAAAATCACTAAAGGATATGATACTTCTCCAAACTTTTTTTTTTGAAAAAATTTTTTTTATTTATTTTTAAACATAGATAAAATACATCTTTTTAAAGCAAGGGTTTAATCCGGTATAAAATAAGTACAGTTGCTCACACTCCCTTCCAAATTTCATCCATTAACATCTTAAAAAGGGGGGTGGGGGGAGAAAAAGAAAAAGACATGAAGAAATCCAAACCCAATTTTTATCACTCAATCTAACATCTTATTCTTAATATTTGGCATTCTGCTATATCACCCTAAATCTTAAACTCCAACTATAGACAGCTCTTTGTTATATTCATTTATCATTTTAACAATCAGTATTTCATATATGTTCCTTACTTCTAAGACCCAAATCAAATCAATATTTTCTTAAATCACATCTAATGTCCATAGTTTTAACATAAAATATTTTACTCCTGTCTTAAAATCCTTTCAGAATCAATTCACTTTAAAATTTATTCCACATTTCCATCTATAATTTATTATTCCCAAAATGCTTTGTTTTTGCTAGTTACGAGCTTCTTCTCCATTGCAACTAATTCTGATATTTAACTGGCTCATAATTTAAATAGCTATTCCCCAGCAGTATTTTCCTCCACTTCTATCAATCTGACTCAGATTGATAGAAATTTGTCTAAACTTTAGACTCTAAAGGATGTCATCTTTTCATGGGAAGCCTCAGTTCAAAGGATCGTGGCCAAGAAGAAGGGTCTCCATCAGAATAGATGTTACTGCACATGGATGTTCTAGCAGCTGCGAGGACGGTGTCGTGAAACAGCAGCTGTGTTTTGGCTTAGTGAATATTTGGATGAGAACCCTATCATTACTCGACAATGCCTGTCTACTCTTGGGAAACCTTCTTGTTTATTTCAGCAACCTTGTTTTCAAAGTACCACAGCAGGCAGACAGGCAGTAAGAGAGAAGATGATGCCAACAAATAAACCTACTGACCTGAATTTGTTGCCAAAAAATTACTCGACACCTCTCCTAATGTAAAGGATAAGCAAATCCCCAGGACTGCTAAATATATATATATATATGCAGAATTCTAAAACAGTGCTACAAAAACTTAAAAACGAAAACATTATAAGCTTGGGCATGGTTTTGGTTGTCATCCCTTTGCCTTTCATTTAATTTTTTTTTTAAAAAATCTTTTTAGAGATCAACCTTGCCTTCAGCAAGGATACTATAGGAATATAGTATCTACCACATGACATAATATATTTCATCAAGATTACTAAACTATATTTAACAGAGATGACATCTTGAGTTACATGATGCAAGGTGTAATAAATGCTTAGGTTTCATCCATACTACTATTTGTTTTCACAGCAGCTAATGTTTAGTTCTCTCACATTATTTTCTTTATTTAAATTTATAAGAAATCCAACTCCGAACTTCCGGTGGCTCCGCTGGCGCCGAAAGACGCTCCTTGGTGAGTGCCAGCCCTGGGACTCTGTTAGAGCCGCTAGAACAGCGAGAATCAGCTGTCTAGCGGCTTGAAAACTTTCCCCCTGGAGAAAGAGAGCCAATGGGTGTGGGTAGAGCTCCCCAAGAGCCCCAGGTTTCTTTTTTTGTGGCACGACAACTTCCCCGGCACCTGGATGAAGCTATCTATCTAGACCCGTACCAGTCGGGCTTCAGGCAGGGGTACAGCACAGAAACGGCATTGGTCGCGTTGGTGGATGATCTCTGGAGGGCTCGGGACAGGGGTTGTTCCTCTGTCCTAGTCCTATTAGACCTCTCAGCGGCTTTTGATACCATCGACCATGGTATCATGCTGCAGCGGTTGAGGGGGTTAGGAATAGGGGGCACTGTTCTGCGGTGGTTCTCTTCCTTCCTCTCCGACCGCTCGCAGTTTGTGTTGGCAGGGGGGCAGAGGTCGACCTCGAGGCATCTCGCATGGGGAGTGCCGCAAGGGTCGGTCCTCTCGCCTCTCCTGTTCAACATTTATGTGAAGCCGCTGGGTGAGATCATCCGTGGTTTTGGGGTGAAGTGCCATCTGTACGCTGATGATACTCAGCTGTACATCTCCACCCCAGACCACCCCAACGATGCCCTTGATGTGATGTCCCGCTGCCTGGAGGCCGTGCGGGCCTGGATGGGGAGGAACAGGCTCAGACTCAACCCCTCCAAGACCGAGTGGCTGTGGCTTCCGGCGCCCCGATATAGTCAGCAGGTGCCATCGCTGACTATTGGGGGTGAATCCTTGCCCCCCACAGAGAGGGCTCGCAATCTGGGTGTCCTCCTGGACACACGGCTGTCTTTAGAAGAGCACATGACGGCCGTGGCCAGGGGGGCCTTTTATCAGGTCCGCCTGATTCGCCAGTTGCAGCCCTTTCTGGATCGGGACGCCTTGCGCACGGTCACTCACGCCCTTGTCACCTCCCGGTTGGACTATTGCAATGCTCTCTACATGGGGCTCCCCTTGAAGAGCACTCGGAGGCTCCAACTGGTCCAGAATGCGGCCGCGCGGGTGGTTATGGGCGCGTCCCGCTGTGCCCATGTGACACCCCTCCTGCGCGAGCTGCACTGGCTCCCAGTGGTCTTCCGGGTGCGATTCAAGGTGTTGGTTACCACCTTTAAAGCGCTCCATGGCATAGGACCAGGGTACCTCCGAGACCGTCTTCTGCCACCAACAGCCTCCCACCGACCAGTCCGTTCCCACAGAGAGGGTCTCCTCAGGGTGCCATCAGCCAAGTTATGTCGGCTGGCGACACCCAGGGGGAGGGCCTTCTCTGTGGGAGCCCCAGCCCTATGGAATGAACTGCCCCCGGAAATTCGTAAGATCTCCGACCTCCGGGCGTTTCGCTGCGCATTGAAGACCCTGTTGTTCCGCCAAGCCGGACTATCAACACAATAGTTTTAAATTGGGTATTTAAATTTATTGGGGTTTTAAATTTGAGCCACCTATTTAATTATTTTAAATTTTATACTGTTGTTTTGTCTGTGTTTTTAAATAGGCTGTACACCGCCCTGAGTCCTTCGGGAGAAGGGCGGTATAGAAATAAAATTATTATTATTATTATTATTATTATTAAATTTGGGGCTTAATGGGTGAGAGCTCCTCGGGAAGCCCATCATTGCTCCGGACCCGGGATGTTTCTGCTTCAAGCAGAACCAGATGCCGTGACCACCCCAGAAACTCAATTTTAAAAAAATGATTTTGGACTTGAAAGCTGGCAGAGCAAATACAGGAGAAACTAAAATTGCAAGTACTAAACTTTAACTGCGGAAAGCTTATCACTTCCCTCTGAATTTCTATGGGAGAAAGAGAAAGTAAGATGGCGTTTGACTCTAACGGGACGTGAAGAAGTGAAAGTTAGATACAAAGTATTATGCTGTGTTAAAGGCCCTGTTTAAAAGAAGAGGATTTTATCTGAAAGGAGAAGGACTTAAAAATTAAAAAGGAGTCCTTAAAAAGGAACTCCCAAAAAGTTTTATTGGGAGGGGGAAAAAAAAAAAGAAAAAAATGGCTGGCTTTTTTGAAAGTGATGAAGGCTTACCATTATATACATCAGTAATTACACAAATTCTGACTGTGGATCTCTTTAAAGAAATTTTAGAATCATTTACCTCCGTGATAGTGGAAAGAATGGAAAGGTTTTTCAAGAAGGATTTTACTCAAACTTGCAACAAAGATACAAGAGAAGATACTGTATCGGTATTTCGGATGCCAAATAATAGTGAGTTGTTGAATGAAGAGGTGGGAGAAACAATCCGGTTCAATGTGTCTTTGGAAAATGGAATGGACGTTTTTCAAATTAAGAAAGAAAGGCTGAGAGGTTTGAAGGAGTGTAACCAGGAAATACTGAGAGAGATTTCTCCAGAGGCTATGACACAGTTAACTGGAAAATTGTCACAACTTTTTCATAAAAATGGACTCTCAATCGCAGTTAAAGAGGTGCGTTTACTGAAAGGAACTACTTTGCAAAGAGAACAAGATTGTAAAGTACAGCAATTTCAGCAAATTCAAGAACTTATAAAAATAAAAGAAGGTGGAGGAATAAGACTGAAGAATAAGATTGAAGAATTTATATAAGCTGATGGGTTAAAAGAAAAATATTGTGGATGTAAAAGTTATGGACAGTGTAGATCATTTAATATAAGTTTATGGGTTAGAAGAAGGATATTACTTAAACCTTTATACTTTGTTTTAAATTACATAAATGTTATATTGAAGAATGTTTTGTTGAAGAATAAATATAAACTTGTGGGTTATAAGGAAAATATAAGTGGTGCAAGGGTTGAGGGAAGGTTTTTACAATATTTTTTATAGATATTAAATAGTGAAGAGGGTATTTAACTACATGTAATGGATTTGTAGAGAATAAGATGAATAAGTTTATGTAAAGCTATTAACTAAGGAATGTTTCCAGGAAGAATTAACATAAGTGTATGGGGTAAAAAGTAAAGATAAGGTTCTTACAATATATTTTATTTGAGATTGGGTAAAATATTTTGTTAATGTGTTAATATATGTAAGGGTTAGAAATGTGATGGTTAATTGTAATTGGGCTAATGTGTAATATTGGAAGAAAGAAGACTTGCTTATTATTGAAGAATGGACAAGAACAAAGGTGGATTGATTACTTTCAAGCAATAATTGGTTTAATTAGTTATATTTAGATTTGAACAAGGGGAGTTAAAGTGCAAGAGGGAGATAAATTTATAGATAGTTAGCCTATGTTATTTTTATGATTGTTAAATGCTATACCCTGTATTGGCTCTGGGAAGTCCGGGGGGGGGGGAGGGTTGGGGCAGGAGGGGGGAGGAGGGAGGGGAAAATATGTGTAAATTTTTTTTTAAAAAAAACTTTTTAAGAATAATAATAAAAAAGAAATCCAACTCCAATGGACTCTGAATTTCACAGCCTTCCGCTCAGTGGTGGGATTCAAAAAATTTTTTCTATCGGTTCTGTGGGCATGGTGTGGTGGGCGTGGCAGGGGAAGGATACTGTAAAATCTCCATTCCCAACCCGCTCCAGGGGAAGGTTACTGCAAAATCCCCATTTCCTCCCGATCATCTGGAACTCCGGAGGCAGGGCCAGCTGGGACTTGAGGGCGGGGCCAGCCAGAGGTGGTATTTACTGGTTCTCCAAACTACTCAAAATTTCTGCTACCAGTTCTCCAGAACTGGTCAGAACCTGCTGAACACCACCTCTGCCTCCGTTAGAGTAATAGTTTATACTATGATAGTTTATCAATCCCATCTTAAATGAAACCTGGATCCATTTTTTCACTGGATCACTGAAATCAGAAAAGTTAATCGATATGACTGAATGTCAGAAGAAAACCTGGGTTCAGGTCAGAGGGAGTTGACCTTTACATAAATTATGTAAAGGAATTGTACATTCTGTCTGTTCATCCATCTGTCTGTCTTCCACCCAAAATCAACATGGTCCAAATTTTGATGGTTGGAGAAACTGGCAAATTAAAGATCAAATCTAAAAATGGGCTGGAAAGAGTGAATATTGGGTCTCCATATTTGCCCAGGGAAGCCTTATGGAATAGGCAGTTGACAACAGCTGGGAATGCTGCCAATTGCTTTCTTCTGTGTCTCCCTCCTGGTCATGTGACTCTAAGTGGAGCATCTGGAGCCCAGTATGCGCTTCCCAGTGCACATTTGTTACAGAGACAAACACCATGAGGGGAGAGGGGAAACATCAACACAAGAGGCAACATGTATGAACACATCCGGATTAGACCCCGGAAGGAAGGGCACCCACATAAACACAAGTGCAACTTATTACTTTTGTTATCTGTTCAATTGTGTCCAATTTTTGGACACTGACTGGACTGGTCCCTGAAATTTTCTTGGCAAGGTTTTTCAGAAGCAGTTTGCCATTGCATCCTTCCTAGGGCTCAGATAAACTGACTGGCCCAATATTACCCAGCTGGCTTCATGCCAAGAACTAGGAGACTAGAACTCAAAGTCTCTTAGTTTCTAGCCTGGTGCCTTGGCCTTAACCACTATAACAAACTGGTTATCATTACTTTATTATCCAGAAGAAAATATGGGCCCTGGTATTTATCAAGAATTCCAGAAACTGTGCTGTGCATGCTGTCCCTAGCTGAAATAGATAATCTTTTTTTTTTAAGTCAGTGCCAAAGAGCTCTTAGCGTCTCTTTGCAAAAAAACTACAGTGGGTCAATTATCCAAGTAAGTGGGTTTTTAAAATCTTCTTCAGTGGGATTTGTATGATGTGGAGAAGCACAATTATGCCACTTCAAATTAAGTATTCCTACTCTTGCTGACTTTCCATAATAAACTGCATCCTAGTTGGAGCTCATTTGCTTTTCCCAGTTCTGATTTTTCACATATTCATGTTAATTTATTTTCTCTGAAGAGAAGTCCATGGAGAAGCATAAAAAGCAGCTTTCCTGGTAATGTATGGTGCAATCACTCTTCTAGCTTTTTTAACCATCTTAAATCTCTGACTACCCTCAATGAAATATTCAAGGATTTACCATTGGGTTCTTGTTTTGGCCCAGTTATGTTTCATCTTTAGCAAATGATAAATAATATATTACATACAGGCATTCTCTTCAACATCTATCTCAATACACAGATTTATTTGATATGGATTCTTTAGTCTATGATCATTTTAAAAAGTGTCCAAGATTCTGCCATGCCATATCTGCCCCTGTCTAACTTCCTGGACAGCAAAGTTCCCTAGACAGTGGACAGCAAGTGAGCAGCAGCCTTGAACATGAAATCATAGAGCTGGAAGGTACCTCGAGGTCTTCTAGTCAGGACACCACATACCAATCCCATCAAATGGTTGTCCAGTCTATTCTTGAAAACCTGCAGTGCACCATTGAGCATCACAACTCCAGGATGCAACCTATTCCATTGATTAACTGTTCTCACTGTCAGGAAATGGCTCCTTATTTCTAGATTGATTTTCTCTTTAACAAGCTTCCACTCATTATTTCTTGTCCTGTCCTCCTCACCCACCCAGCCACCCACCCACCTGGGATGCTTTGAAGAATAAGTCAATCCCCTCTGCTCTGTGACAGCCTCTCAAGTTCTGGAAGATAGTTATCATGTCCCCCCCAATCCTTTTCTTCAATAGGCTAGACATTACCTAGCTCCTTCAACCATTCATTATATGATTTAGCTTGCAGGCCCCTTATCATCTTGCTCTTCTCTAGACACTTTCTAGAGTGTCTAGAGCAGTGATGGCTAACCTTTTTGCCATCGCGTGCCAGGAGAGGGGGCGGGGGAGGGTCATGCGCACGTGCCCACGCGCATGTGTGCGCAACCCCCCTCCTGCTCCTGGCACATGATGGCCTGGTAGGCCCGTTTTTCTTTCTTACCTGGTTCCAGATCCTCTCTGTGTATCTGGGAAGGGCCTTTCCCACTCCCTTGGAGGTCCTACGGAGGCTGAAAGGGCCCATTTCCCAACTCTCGGTGGGACAGGAAGTGATATTTTTTGCTGTCCCCAGCCTCCAGAACCTCTCTAGGAGTCTCTAGGAGCCTCTCTAGGAGTCTCTAGGAGCCTCTCTAGGAGTCTCTGGAGGCTGGGGACAGGAAAAAAGTCACTTCCTGTCCCACCGGGAGTTGGGAAATGGGCCCTTTCAGCCTCCGAAGGGCCTCCAAGGGAGTGGGAAAGGCTGTTTTCACCCTTCCCAGATACACAGAGAGGATCTGAAGCCAGGTAAGAAAGAAAAACAGGCCTTCCCCACCCAGCCCTCAGGCCCTCCAAAGGCAGGAAACAGCCTGTTTCCCTACTTCTGGTGGGCCCAGAAGGCCCGAAAATCAGCTGGCCGGTGCGCACATGCGCCCCAGAGATGAGCTGGCGTGCCCACTAATATAGCTCCGGGTGCCACCTGTGGCACGCGTGCCATCGGTTCGCCGTCACGGGTCTAGAGCATCTTGTCTGTGTCATAGTGACCAGAACTGTACACAGTACTTCAAGTGTGGTCTTACCAGTGTCGGATAAAGCAGTACTATCATTTCTTGTGATCTTGATCCAATCTCTCTCTGGATGCAGCCCAGGACAGCATCGCTTTTTTGGAAGCTGGCACATTGCTGGCTCATATTTAAGTGGTGGTCCACTAGGACACTTAGATCTCTCTCACAGCTATTACTGTTAAGCCAGATACCATCTATTCTGTACTTATATATTTGTTTTTTCCTGCGTAATTACAGGACCTTACTTTTCTCACCACTGAATCTTATTGGATAAGGCCCAATGCTCAAGTCTATCAAGATCTTTCTGAATATCTTCCAAAGTGTTAGCAATTCCCCCCAGCTAAAGAGTGAAATGCTCCCAGTTCGGACCAGATCGCACGATCTGGTAGCGATGGAGGCAGGTGATTAGGAGAACCGGTAGCAAAAATCCCTGGCCCCCGCCCCCATGCCCAGCTGAGCTGCACATTTATCAGAAGCTTTTTTTTTACTTTTAATAGCACTTTTTCTACAACCTCTTCAGCTGAAGAGTAAAAGTAAAAAAAAAAAAGCCTCTGATGATTGTGCGGCTCAGCTAGGATCATCAAAGGCTTTTAAAAGAAAAAAAACCTTTTTTTCTTTTAAATGCCTCTGACGATCCAAGCTGAGTTGCCTGATCGTCAGAGGCATTTAAAAGAAAAAAAAGTTTTTAATTTTCAATTAAATATTAGCTCTCAGTACCGGTACTACATGATCCATTTAAAGAAACAAGTGTTTTATTGGAAGATACTTATTCTTGTTTTAAAGTTGAGGTATTTCATTCTCTTTAAAAACATACTGAAATATTGTTGAAAATGCAAAGGCCAAGTGTCTTTTTAAATGTCTGTCTTCTTTGTTAAACCAATGTATGTTTTACTTCTGTTTGAAACATTGGACAAACCAAGTTGCACTAATTTAAGAATGACTCTAAAATTCCACTTGGAACCTGGAAACTTGTATTTTGTGGTGTGTCTCTAACAATTCCAAGGAAGCATCATCTTTGCCTCTTATTAATTGGGTTAAGAGATGATTCAAAATTGGGAATTCTGACATATGATGCAACACCCAGAAAAATACACATACTTCACTTAATCCTCCAGGGAAAAATTGAAAGCAAACGAGGTCCAGGCAGAAGAAGAACATCATGGTTTCAAAATCTAAGGAACTGGTTTGGATAAAACTCAGCAGCACTTTTTCATGCAGCTGTTGATAAAAATAGGATCACCAACATGATCACTAATGTCTGATGACGGATATGGCAGAAGAAGAAAAAGAAGAGGAAGAAGGAGGAGGAGGAGGAGGAGAGGAGGAGGAAATGGAAGAGGAGGAGGAGGAGGAGGAGAGGAGGAGGAGGAGGAGGAGGAGGAGGAGGAGGAGGAGGAGAAGGAGAAGGAGAAGGAGAAGGAGAAGAAGAAGAAGAAGAAGAAGAAGAAGAAGAAGAAGAAGAAGAAGAAGAAGAAGAAGAAGAAGAAGAAGAAGAAGAGCGTTCCTACTTGAAAAGCAGGTGGCAGTTGCAACTAGGAGGGCTTTTGTTCAGTTACATCTACTCTTGGATCAGGAGGCTCTGTGTCTGGTCATACATGCCCTAGTCATTTCCCAGTTGGATTACTGTAATGTGTATTACCTGGACATGTTCTTGAAGAATATCTGCACCCTACAACTAGTGCAGAATACAGCAGCCCCAGCAGCCATGGCTATGACCTGATAGTACTACTTGATCCCCTCTGCTTCAGAGCACCATTAATTGCCAAACAGTTTTTAGTTTTCAGTCTTGGTTGTCATCTTTAAAATTCTGTCCTACATATGTTCTGTCCTAGTAATCTATATCTTCTGGCATTCAGCTACCTGTCCAGTCAGATTTTATAGGGTCGACTATTTCGAAGCCCTGTTGTCATCAGCCTCTTTGGAGGCAGTTCATTGCTGCCTCACTCTCTGAAACTCTCCTCCAATGAAACTGATCTGTTTCATCTCTTCTCCTCAACTTCTTGAGGAAATTGGTAAAATCATTTAACTTCCAGCTGTTACAGTAGGGAGAGGGTTCATAATATGCAGATAAAGTCAGCATTATGTGACACTTTTTAACATGAGTTTGGGTTTTATATACATTTTGGAGTCTAAGAGTTATGAAACCATATTTTGTTATCTATCTAGAGCCTCTGGGAATGGGCTCTAAGCATGTAAGTATTGTGTATAAATGAATAAAAAGCCTTATTTTTCATTGTGTTCTCACTGTATAAGTAAAGTCTGCAGAGCGGAGTATTCCTCATCTACAACCAGCCTAGTGAGTCTCTAAAATTCCTAACAAAAATGGTACTAGTCGTAACTGATTTTAGCTAGCTTCTTCTGTAATCATTCATTCATCCATCCATCCATTCATCCAGCCATTCATTTTTCAGAACGTTTAAATAGGTTATTTTTTCCACATCCTTTAAGACAATCTGTGTTCTTGTTATGCTCAACTAAACTTTCACTCCTTTTCTTAATCAAAAAACAAGCAACTAGAGACATCTGGAAAATAGTATTGGATTGCAAGAGAGAGGCCTGACAGCTCAGTTCTAATCATGTTTACTTAAAAGATAAATCCCCATTTCCTCCTATTCTTCATTCAGGCAGGTGATTGAAGTCCCCTTATCTTTTTCTTTCTTCCCATCTGGGTTTGTTAACTTTGCCATCTTTCTTTGTGTTCATTTTGTGTTGTTTTCTTATTTTAAATGTTTTTAACCATTTGTAAACTGCCCATAGCCACTGGAAATCAGGTGGGGCACAGAATGATACATACCCTATATTTAATTCCATTGTGCAATTTAATTTTCACATTTAATATTTAGGATATTATGCAAACAAATGGCTGGTTTATTCAACGTACAAGACATTGCTAACAAACCATAATACCTTGATTCCCACATCATGCTAACTAAAAGCAAAAGAAGCCAAAGCATGGTTTAGCATGTGGTGGTGAACCAGATCAGTGTTTACAAAAAGGAAGTTAATAATTATTAAGGAGTTATAATTCCCATAGTCCTTTACATAGACCAAGCTAGCTGGACAATGGGATTTTAAGTCTGCAACATGTGGAAGATGCCAGCAGATTTATTTATTAAGCACTGAGTGCAATACCAGCCATGGTGAATTGTAAACTATGGCTCACATTGAGCTCTTCAGATAAAGTGGATAAATTTAAGAAATGAAAGGTCCTACTAAACATATTCTGGTCGTCAGATGTGTATATGTGATTTTGAGTCTGTGTTGACTCCTGGAAACTTCCTGGAGAAGTCCCTGCAGTTTTCTTGGTGAAGTTTTTTTGAAGTGGTTTGTGATTCCTTCCTTCCTAGGGCTGAGGGAAAGTGACTGGCTCAAGGTTGGTTTTGTGCCTAAGGCAGGACTAGAATGCACAATCACCTGGTTTCTAGCCTTGTGCCTTGGACACTACAACCAAAACGGCTCTTGGATCTCACACAGCTTTTTTATAACATAGATTGAAATCACATAAGAGGAGATGAACTCCTTTTTTCTTAAGGGCAGAATGGAATAAGATTGTGGAGGAGGAAGCTAATACCACAAAGGTCTGCTTTGGCTTATAACAGAGGGAAAACCCATTCTCAAAGGGGCAAGTACAGCTTCAGCCCCAGTTCCAAACTTCTTATTCTGTTGCATATATCTGTTTCAGCTGGACCAGGTAGGGGATAGAGTGACACAAAGCAATACCACTTGCCCAGAACAATTGGTAAAATAACCTCTTTCCAGAGTGTGTCCTTTCCCCAACAATCTAAAAGGTAAGTGTGCTCTGTCCTATAGTATATGCAGGTAGCCCTTGATTTACAATCATTCACTTATCATTAATCGTTCATTCTACCATGCATTCTAACAACTGTTCTGTCCCCATCTCACACACACACACAAACAGTCAGCCAGGAGTTAAAATAAACTTGCAGACAATAATTACCATTGATAACAGAATTGGCAGCAACCCAGTAGCTGCTTGCCAAAAACTTTACTCACAGAGGGAGATGTTCCTCCTCCGTTAGATAAACCAAAATAAATTCACAAAGCCAAAGAATTGTCAAGTCCAGTCTATAATAAATCCAAGGAAGGCAGATAATGAAGTTCCAGAGACACAGAATGACTTGCTAGCTGTTCAGTTTTGTCCGTCAGAAAGCCTGAATGGCCATCATACCCCCTTTTATCCCCTGTGGGGTGTGGTCCAGTGACTCAGCTTAATCTCTGGCACGTCTCCTTCTCTGCTGCATGCGCTTGTCTTTCCGATGCTGGCGGGGATCCAGCCAAGATTTATCTCCGTCGCTGTCTAACTGTGGCTGCTCGGAGATGCCTGGCTCCTGGCCTATCTCTTCTCCTTCGGGAGACACCTGAGGCATTGCCAGAGAGGAGGGTCCTGGAGTGGGAAGCCTTGCCAACTCCTCTCCTTCACTTTTGGAGTCTTCTCCCTCCAATAAGACGGGCTTGGGGGTCGGAGTCACAACAACAGCTCTGAAAAAAGTGATCTTCCTTTCTGACAAGCAAAATCAAGAGGGGGAAGCTGAATTTGCTGAAAGTCTGCATGGTTCACTTACTTAACTGTAGTGATTCTCTTAACAACCACAGCAAAGAAGGTCACTTAACAGATGTCTTGTTTAGCAACAGAAATTCTGGTCCCAATTGTAGTTGTAACTCGAGGTCTATCTGTATGTGTGTTTTATTTAAAACAAACAAGTATTATTACTTAATTCCAGCTATCAATAGTACATAATGTAAAGTCTGGCCTAATGGTTAGGGCACCAGGCTAGAAACTGGGAGGCTGTGAATTCTAGACCTACCTTAGGCATAAAAGTTGGTTGGGTGAATTTGGATCAGTCATTCTTTCTCAGACCAGCCTACCTCACAGGGTTGTTGATGTAGGGAAAATAGAAGGAGGAAGGAGTATTAGGTATGTTCGCTGCCTTGAGTTATTTGTAAAAATAATAAAGTGGGGAAATAAATAAATAATTTTTTAAAATAAGGTTTTTCCAATTATTTGCCTCCAGGATTTTTGCATTATAATAACTAGGACTCCAAAGATATAACTGGAATTCTGGGAAGAAAAATCAAATACATCTGGAAGGTATGAAATAAGTAAATTCTAGAAAGGAGAAAACACTTAAAATAAATTGAACACCTTATTATACACTTTGAAGACATTTGACACCTCACCAAACTCAAAGCAACTAATTGAACTTGATTAATATCCTGGTTTTGCCACCTGTTTAAGACAGAACAGAGAATTTAGCATTCAAACAGGTTGTGATTAAGTTGATGGTGTTTGGATAAGCAGACTGAGTCTACGTCCACATCTCCAATTTTGCGATCTCCTGTTTCCATCCCAGAGCTGGCAGGAAATTATGCCATCCTATATCTTACGGTTCCCATACCTCACCCTTATCACAAACTCAGAATGGAGCTGTGCACTACTTCTACCATATTGCTTTAATGGACAACATTCTAAGAACCACGACTGCTGGTTCCCTCAGCTGAAATGCCAGCCCCATCCAATGTCATCCAGCATGTGTAAAGCCTCCACCAATTGTCATGCAAAACACTCTGGTTATTCCAGACATAGCATTTTCCCCTCTTTCCTGGTTCCCAATTTCCACCCTATCAAATACTATTCCTTGAAACCATCAGTCAACCACTCAATTGTTCAACTTGTTGACCACTAAGTGACAGCAAAAGCTATTTTTAATTTCTTGGATGCCATTTAGTGATGATCTGGATTTGTGCAGCCTAGATCAGGGATCCCCAACCCCTGGGCTGCGGCCCACTACTGGGCTGTGGCTGGTTGGAAGTCGGCCATGTGAGCAGCGAGCAAAAGACAAAGAGGTCAAGGATCAGACTAATTCAACAGTGTCCCATCCATCACTATTTCACTTCCGTGTGAAGTGAAGTTACCGGTAGTAAAATTAGGACCTTGGGAGGCCCCTCCTAAAAGAAAACATTTTTTTTTAATTTCAAACTGAGTTGAGAGATACCTACTTTTTTCAATGTATTTTTCATGGATGAATACATATAATGGGTAATATAAAAATTTTAACTGCTCACATAGTTCTACAGTGCTTTCTTAAATAGATCATTTAAACAGCCCATTTAAAAGTCTTTTAAGGAGTATCTAATGCCAAAGGTTTTGCTAGCTGGTAATATATTTCACAAGCAGCTTTATTCATTTACAATATTGAACCTCAATATTTTTATACATTGACAATCTGAAAGGGAGTAAAGGTTTAAGTAGAGAGCAGAAAAAATTACATTCTACTCCTGAAAATTGGTCAAGTGAGCAGACTTATAGCCATGATCGTTTTCTAGGTTTATTTATGTAGGCTGCCTATCTATTTATCTCTGATACCTGTACATTCCTGCCAGGGGTGAAATTCACTTACTGTATTTTCCGGCGTATAAGACGACTTTTTAACACATGAAAATCATCTCAAAAGTCGGGGGTCGTCTTATACGCCGGGTGTCGTTCTCCTGTAACCAGGCAGACCAGCCCAAAAGACTCTTAACGAGCCTTAAATGGCTCTGGCGATCGAAGCTCTGACGATCCCAGCTTTGCCTGCTAATCAGGCAACTCAGCTGGGATGCCAGAGCCATGTTAAAGGAAAAAACTTTTTTCCTTTTACGTGACTCTGCAAACTCTGACGATCCCAGCTGAGTTGCCTGCCAATCGGGCATCGCAGCTGGGATCGCCAGAGCCATCGATCCAAGCTCTGACGATCCCAGCTGCGTTGCCTGCTAATCAGGCAACTCAGCTGGGATCTCCAGAGCCCAGAGCCCTGTAAAAAGAAAAAAGTTTTCCCCCTCCAGCTTGCTTACCTTAGCTGGTAATCGCAACGCTTGCCTTGCTTCGCTTGCCTGAATCCATTCCATCAGCAAGCCACTTTCTGCCTGCAATCATGCAGGCAGGAGTTGTGGACTTCAACTCCCAGAATTCCTCAGCCAGTAAAAACAAAGCTGGCTGAGGAATTCTGGGAGTTGAAGTCTACAAGTCTTAAAGTTGCCAAGGTTGGAGACCCCTGTTCTATTGGGTAAGTTTTTTAACCCTTTGGGAGCTTTAAAAAAATAGTTAATTGGGGTTTTTTTAGTTGTTCTTTTTTAGACCTAGCCATTTAAAGTTTAGGAAGTTTTAAATTTAGTTTTCATATAAAAATAAAAATAAAATAATATTTGTGCAGCTTTCTGAGATGTGGTGTCTTTCTGTAGTGTTTCACTCTAACTACACAAACACACAAAATCTCACAAAGCTGTATGTGGAATTTTGTGTGTGTAAAGTTTGATTTTTTTGGGCTTTTTGTGGCTGTGTGAGGTTCCTGCTTGTTGCAGGGGCCATTTTGGGTCTAGCACAGCTGCTTTTACATTGTGGGTGAGCCAGTTGTGTTGTGTTGTGTGTGTGTGTGTATAAAGTGTGAAAGTTGTTTTTTTGGGCTTTTTGTGGCTGTGTGAGGTTCCTGCTAGTTGCAGGGGCCATTTTGGGTCTAGCACAGCTGCTTTTACATTGTGTTGAGGCAGTTGATGTTTTTTAATTTTTATTTGGTGTGTGTTGGAAGAGGGGTAGTCTTATATGGCGAGTATAGCCCAAACCCTATATTTTAACAGGAAAAGTTGGGGGTCGTCTTATACGCCCAGTCGTCTTATACGCCGGAAAATACGGTACCTTCCCTACTGGTTTGCAAATGTACACACACCATTGTTTGCGCATGCGGAAAGCCTTCTGAGCATGTGCAGAGGCTTAAAATTGTCGCAAAAAAGCAACATCATGATGTCTGCGCAGGTGGGTGGAGCCTCCCGCAGCTGCCGCTACCAGTTTGCCCGAGCTGGATAGAACCGGCTGAATTTCACCTCTGATTCCTGCACGTTCAAATCAATATACACATCCAGATGCATGTCTTTTGGATTGTTTTCCACATTAACACAGGAACTAATACAAGGGTGCTATCTACAGTAATATGAAGGAAATAGCAGAGAGAGTGCAGCAAAGTGCAGCAAACTACAGGGGGGAAACTGCTGGAAGCCAGCAGTTCACTTTTGTTATTCACTGTTGATCATATATAAGATGGCTGGCTACATATATTTTTAATAAATAAATGAATTAATATCAGTAAAAATGTGCTTTTTAAAATATTTCTTCATGTCTCCTATGGTCCTTGCTCATTTAGTTGTATGTTCCTCAGAAATAAATATAAGCCAAGATATACAACTGAATATCTTCAATATATTGATATTTGAACATGGGTTAATAGATGATAACCCCTCCCCCCACAAGGTTCATGTAAATATTAAATAGGAGAAATGAAAAGACTTAACCCTATGGCCTATGGGGGGGCTCACAAGTCAGGGGCCTCAGGATAGGGATCTCTCCCTATCACTACCAATTGGAATTAGCCCTGGGAAAAGAAAGAAAATGATTGCAAAACTATGACTTCACAACTAATCCTCACATTTGGTCCAGAAGTAGGTATATCATGATTGATGACAAGACAGTCACACCACCACCATTCTGGTTCTGCCAAAGATTATCAATAATCTTTGGCAATAAAGAACCTGTAGTACAGTGGACTAAAGCACTGTTATTAACATCTGCTGCTTGCAATTACTGCAAGTTCAAATCTCACCAGGCTCAAGGTTGACTCAGCCTTCCATCCTTTCAAAGGTAGGTGAAATGAGGACCCAGATTGTGGGGGCAATAAGCTGACTTTGTATAAATATACAAAAGTATGAATGCTATTGCTTAACGCATTGTAAGCCGCCCTGAGTCTCCAGAGAAGAAGCCCTCCAGAGAAGGGCGGCATATAAATTAAAGCAAAAAAAAATATGTCCCTAAAACCTGACTGAAATTTGCTTCCTCTGGGGCTCTCTGAAGCATTAATCCTATAATCATTTCAACATTCTTTCCTAAAAAGGGGAAAGTTGGAGATCAGACAGTACATAGTGTCCAGATATAGCTTCTTGAGGAAGGAAAATTCAAATATACAAGTTTCTTCTGGAACCCATCTGAATCTACTCCTTTATTATGTGAAAAATAACCAGCAGAAAAAAAGATAAGGCACTCTAGTAATGTAGTAGTTTGGAGAACCGGCAATAACATTGGATGGCCATGCCCCCGAACCAGTCCCCTGCCCGGTCGCCACTCACTTACCCCACCCACCTCATCAATGGCTTTTTTTTTTTACTTTTAAAAGCATTTTTCTGCAACCTCTTTGGCTGAAGAGGTTATAGGGGGGAAAATGCCTTTAAAAGCCTCTGGCGATCCCAGCTGAGTTGCCTGATAGTCAAAGGCTTCTAAAAGCATTTTTTTCTGCAGCCGCTTAAGGTTGTAGAAAAAATGCTTTTAAAAGTAAAAAAAAAAAGTTGGCCATGCCCACCCAGTCACTTTACCCGCCTACCAAGCCATGCCCACAAAATAAGCCATGCCCACAGAACTAGTAATAAAAAAATGTAGAACCCACCCCTGGTATAAACCATTTTAAAATCGGCATTGTCAGCAGTTTCAAGAGAAGATGCCTGCAGCAGTTTAATATAATAACACTGTAGACATCTGGAGAGTTAGGAAGTGGTATGGTATTAGCTTGGTATCTGTCTTACAAATGGTTCCCTCCTGACTGAAGCTCAACATATAAACCAATTAACAATTTTTGTTCTCAAGTTTTGTCTAACACTGTGGCTCTAGTGAATAACATCAGAAACTCATTCCATCTTAATTGTCTCTTTTAATTAGGTTGAACATGTATTTAAGTGATCATGCTTTAACTTCAGCTCTGAATAATCCTACACCACAAACTCAGCTAATGTGTTTCCCCGAAAATAAGACCCTGTCTTATATTTTTTTGAACCCTGAAATAAACCCTTGACCTTATTGCCATGCGCTCAAAAGCCCAATCAGGCTTATTATCAGGGGATGTCTTATTTTGGGGGAAACAGGGTATACACAACGTCTTCAGATTAATAACCAAGGATAGCAATTGCAACAATAACAAATGGTTACTCTTCCTAGCCAAAGCTGAGCTGAAACCAGGAAGATTTATTTATTTTATTTATTAGAATTTGTCAAACAAAAATGAGAACAAGAATAACAGAAAAAATACAATAACAGGGATGATAGGCACGATCGTGCACTTATGCACGCCCCCTCTACTGACCACTTAAGTATGAAGTATGGTCCACAGAAGTCAATTTGCAACTGAAACTATGAAAATTTGTAGCTGAGACAACTGGATCAGGTAGTGCATTCCAGACTTTGACAACTCTATTACAGAAATCATATTTTTTACAGTCAAGTTTAGAACGATATACATTGAGTTTAAAGCGGTTGTTCGCGCGTGTATTATTGCGATTAAAACAAAAAAAATCATTTACAGGTAAAGAATTACTATGTATAATTTTGTATACCTAGGTCTGGCTGCAAGTGACACAGTACTGAGTTATCCAAAGCGAGAATTACCAGCCTAGTAGCATAGGGAATTCTATTGTGTACAGAAGAGTGCAAAACTTTTCTAGTGAAATACTTCTGAACCTGCTCGATTGTACTGATGTCAGATAAATGGTGGGGATTCCAAACAGTTGAACAATGTTCTAAGATTGGTCTAGCATATGTTTTATAAATTCTAATTAGCAATACGGTGTTTCCAGAAAAAAAGCTTAGCAAAATTAAATTTACAACTCTTAATGCTTTTTTAGCAACACTGTTCCAATGAACTTTGGAACATAGGTCATCTATGTAAGTACACCTAGGTCATTGACAAAGTGAGGGTCATCTGCTAAATCAATACCACGTATTGATCTAGCTTATTGATCAAAATTTGAAGTTGCCATTCAGACACATAGTTGAGATCACTTTGCAAAACAACAGAATTATCTGTAGTATTAAATAATTTTACATCATTGGCAAACAGGACGCAATTGCTTTTAAGTTGATTACATAAGTCGTTGATATAGGACAAGAAAAGCGTGGGACCTAAAATGCTGCCTTGCGGAACACCACTGTTAACTGATGCAGGATTAGACAGCGAATTTCCTATTTTGAGATTCTTTTAGTGAAGACGTCTCTCTGCTAAAGAAGTATTTTCTTCCTCTTTATCAATTGATGATGTTTTTATTTGCACATGGATCAATAAATAAAAAAGAAAATCACAATTAATTAAGATAAAAAGGGAAAATTAATTGTTCTAAAATTGGAAGATATACTATGGTATACTGTACAAATTGTAAAACAGCATTTACCTGTAGTCAAAGAAGTAAAATAAAATGATCAAATATTGCCTAGCACAAAGGAGACTTCCCTCCCTCTTTAATTAGGGGAACATAATAATAGAGTGAAGGAAAGCACATATTCAGAAAAATATATTCTTGTACTAGTATCAGTCTGATTCTCATTGTTAACCAATCAATGGCAGGGATGCCATTACACAGCCACTATTACCTCATGGTATCATTGTGTACAGGAAAAAGAGTGATTAAAGGCTCAGCCTCATGTCCAGGGATGGGTTCTAAAAAATTTTACTACTGGTTCTGTGGCCGTAGCTTATTTTGTGGGCATGGCTTGATGGTCATGTGACAATTATTTAGGATTTAGCAGAGTACTGGTCTACCAGGCTTTTAACTGCTTGTAGAGCTGTACCGATCTACCCATTCATTTTTGCAGGCACTGGTCTACTCATGTATTTTTGCAGGCACTGGTCTACCCATTTATTTTTGCAGGCACTAATCTACTCATGTATTTTTGCAGGCACTGATCTACTCATGTATTTTTGCAAGCACCAGTCTACTCATTTGTTTTCTTTTAACACTGATCAGCTTTAGGGCGGCCCTTTGAAGCCCCACAGCAAGAGTTTAAACAGTTTTTTTTTTCCTCTAGCCATCAGCTGGGACTCAGGAGGCAGCAATAGATTGGGGGTGGGGCCAAATAAAAGGTAAGAATAACACGGGGGGTGAGGGGGTGGGGGGCCAGAACTGGTTCGGTGATGTCATATCGTCACCGCTACCGGCTCGGGGGAACCGGGCCAAACTGGGAGGAACCCACCACTGCTCATGTCCCTTTAACTGCAGCACAAATGTGCTCAGTTTTTATGTGATAAATTATCATAATGCTTTATTTATTTAATTTATCAAATTTCAATACCACCAATCATACATGCATGCCTCTGGCTTTATCTCATCCCTATAGACACAGCTATGGCAGTGTAAGGTAGTCTTTTGCTATTCTGATTTAAAGTAATCCTTTCCTTTTTCTTCTAACCATGACAAGGCATGAGAGCTTCCCACTTTAATAGCAATAGCACTTAGAGTTATATACCGCTTCACAGTGCTTTACAGCCCTCTCTAAGAGGTTTACAGAGTCAGCATATTGCCCCCAACAATCTGAGTCCTCATTTTACCCGCCTTGGAAGGATGGAAGGATGGGTCAACTTTGAGCCAGTCAGAATCGAACCCCTGCAATATTATATTCTAACCACTCCGCCACAAGGGCTCTTTAATTTACTGAGGGCTCCCCCCCCCCTCTCCAGTTGCTGCCATTGCCTTGACAGCCTGTAGGAGAGACCAGACACCTGCCAAAAAATCTGCCCATGTAATGCTTGACTGGCACTTTCTGAAGTTCTTGTCAGGTACTCATGTGCATGGGTTAGCAGTCTTTTAAAAGATTGCTAGACTTGACTTTTAAACTCTTCAGAGTTTAAACATATCAGAGAGTGATATACTTGTACAGAAGTTTGATTGAACACAAGAAAGAGAGACATGTTCTGTTGGCTGTCATCCTATCTACTTTGTAGGTTATTTCTGGGGGCATCTACTATGGCCACTCATTGCTAGCACTGTCATTGCCCTGCAGAAGAGTTGAGGATAGAGCTTGTTATTAATACTCCCTCCTGCTTCATCCCTTCTTCATGTCTGCAACCGTCAGCCAGGCTTGTATTTTTGGATATGGGTTTAGCACTCTCTCAAAAGTCTTGCTAGTTGGGTAACTTGACAGTTGGCCAAACCTGATAGTACGAAAGGACATGCCACTTCACCACACTTTAAAGAAGCGAAACCAAGAAAATTTACTGATCGCTGCCCTTAATTTGTCCCAGGACAACTCACTGGGCTCATTACCAAAAAGAATAAAACTTTGGAGTTGGAACAACACATTTTCTGCCAACATATTTTTCTGCCATCACAAGGCCTGCCAGATTGCATTTTAATGCAACCATCTGGCTATGGCCTAAAACAAAAGGGAAAAAAATATTAAACTAACCACAAACTGGGGAGGCAAGCAACCTGTGAAATGTGCTAGAAATAGAATGGCCAGTCAGGACTAGAACACAACAGACCAACCCAAACTACTATAATACATCCCGAAAATGTTTGCATCAATCAATATTTAAGAGTTTCCCCATTGTAACAGTTTATTCACATGATAAGATCAGCAGTCTGAACTGATACGATCTATCTTTGCTATAGGACTATTATATGGCACCACCAAAGCAGCACTTTTAGGATTCTTTTCATTAATTTTCGATCCTGCATTTTCAGCATTTAAGAGTTAGCTTACACAGTATTAGACTGTAAATATTTCAAATTATCTTGTAACTGTGTTGCTTGTGTGTGATGGAGCACCCACAACTTCTGAAGGCAAACTATTCCATTGGTTGATTGGTCTCACCCTTAGGAAATTTCTTCTTAGTCCTAGGTTGCTTCTCTCTTCGGTTAGTTTCCATACATTGTTTCTTGTCATGCCTTTTGGTGCTTTGGAAAATAAATTGACTCCCTCGTTTTTGTAGAAGCCCCTCAAATTTCCTGACAGAACAATTAATCAGTGGCACAACTTGTCTCCAGAAGTTGTAAATGTTCCAATAGTGGAAGTTTTTAAGAAGAAATTGGATAACGATTTGTCTGAAATTGTGTAGGGTTTCCTGCCTAAGCAGGAGGTTGGACTAGAAGACCTCCAAGGTCCCTTCCAACTCTGTTATTCTATTCTAAATATTGGAACAGTGCTATTTTATTGTGTTATTTTATTGTGACTTGGACTAAGGAGAAATTTCCTAAGGGTGAGACCAATCAAGTTGGCCATGCCCACCCAGTCACATGACCACCCAGCCGGTCATTAGGCCAGAGAACCAGTTGTTAAACTATTTGAATCCCACCATTGGGACGCAGAGGTAAAATGCTCCCGGTTCGGACCGGATCGCCCGATCCAGTAGTGATGTAGGCGGGTGGTTCGGAGAACTGGTAGCAAAAATCCCTCCCCCACCCAGCCAGCTGAGCTGCGCGATCATCATTTTTCTTTAAAAGAAAAAAACCCTTTGCCAATCAGGCAACTCAGCTGGGATTGTCAGAGGCTTTTAAAAGCATTTTTTTACAACCTCTTTGCCGAAGAGGTTGTAGAAAAAATGATTTTAAAAGTAAAAAAAAAAAAAAAAAAGTTGGCCACGTCCACTCAGTCACATTAACCCACCACCACCAAGCCATGTCCACAGAACCAGTGGTAACAAATTTAAATTTCACCAATGCTGGGAAGGTTCTGACAGTATGCCTTAGCTCCACTGGAATTTATTTCACAGGTCTTCAAGGAAGCCCCATTTGCAATTTAACACGCTTTGAATGCAAAGACTTTTTGCCCAATTATTTTACTGCCCGCTGCTTGGCAGTGTATCTGCCTTTCTCTATGAGCATCTGCAGCTGATGACATACAGTTGGTGAAAATGCACATTTTCCTTCCAAAACACAGGCCACAAGAAGGAACATACAACTTCCTAATGCCCATTCCATAAGCACCACAGCACATCACAGCAAACTATGCCCTAAGCGTTAAGTACTTTCTATTTATTTCGGAAAAGTAATTAGCAACATAAGTGAAGAGGAGACTTAAAGTTAATCTCCCCCTCTATTTTTTGCAAAGGTGTTCATAATTCTCAGTTCACACCTAAGAAATTCTGGAATATTATATTTTGGGGCCAATCTGAAATCGATTAAGTTTGTAAACCATAGCTCTCATGCAGACAATTTATGGAGGGAGGAGGGAGCAAGCAAGCGAACAAGAATTGCAAAACGGCATTAATAGTCAGGTTGAGATAGCAGGATCTGTTGTCCTCTGCTTAAGTTTATGACACTGTTGTTATTGTTAGTGCATGTTCTGCACAGTTGCAGGGTCCATTTCCTCTGTGTCACCCAACTGTCTTCCACATCTAAGGAGGAACTAGAACTTGGCTTTCCCCACTCCTAGTTCAGTGCCTTAACCACTCCACCATGCTGGCTCACAATTTTATGATACCGTTGCATAATTTGGGGCCAATCTGAACTCAAACATGCAAGTTTGATTACATAATGGTTCCATAAAATTATCTACTGTATATAATCTCTGGTCAGATGGAATAAATATATTCATGGAGAGACAGAGATATAAACTTCTTTGTTCCATAAATAAACTGCTTATAGTTGCATCATTGTTTTTAATTATTGCTAGCCACCTTGAGTATCTGCTTGAATAGAAAGTCGGGACATAAATAAAATAATGTACATGCACACACAAAGGAAGTGTTATTACTTCCTCTCAAAAATGCATCCAAAAATGGAAGTGGGCAAAATTTTAGCCCTCACTAATTGAAACTACCAGGCATCCCTGTATTTGCTCTGGCTGACAAACACCATTTCCATGTGTTAGTCTGCAACCTTTGTCTTACGTACAACTGCAATATTAGCAGAAGTTTGAATTGTTCACCATTGTCTCCGTACTGATCACATCTGCTGCCCCGGAGGTAAAAATAACCAAGACAAAAACAGACCTCAACATCATTTTTAGTACTCTCTTATCACAACTGCAATTATAAGCCAAATGTAATTTTCCAAGTGTAACTGTTTTTATTGTGTGAATAAAAATATATCAATAGGAAAGTAACATATCCATGTTTTATAGCAGTATTCCTCAATCTTAGCCATGCCTGCTGTAAATTTGGGGAGTTCAGGTCCACACCTCTTAAAGTTGCTGAAGTTAAGAGAAAAACTTTACAATGGTCCAAAGTCTATTCTAGTGAACATGTTTTCAGCAAGACAGATTGACTTCTCTTTAAGAACTGGTTCAAGCCAGTTCAAATCTCTTTCTTAAAGGAAGAATTTATAATCGCACATATTTTTATCTTTGCAGCTCTGAAATCTATGAACAATGGCAGGGTCTTGACGGAAGGAGCCAGATGATATAGGCATTTGTCCCCTGCCTCATATACAAGGAAACAAGCACAAGAAGGAAGAAATCAGGAATGGTAGAGTTGGAAAAGTACTTTGGATATACCAAAACCTAGGGCCTTGTCCAAGTAGATATAGACCATTTGGACACATAGATGCATGAATATGGTACAGCAGGCTAGGGTGGACTAAAACAATAATGAGGCAAAAATTGAAGTACTCTATGAATGATGAATAAAAATATAAAGAATCAGCCATGAATTTTCATGACCAAAAACTGCCTAAGAAGAGCTAGACTTCTTCCTTTTAAACTGTAACAATATTCCATGACAAATCTTATAAAAATCAGCTGGTCAAAATCCAAGTGGTCAAGTCCTTTAGGTTATAAAGTAAAAGGCAAAGAGCAGAGTAAGTTGTATATGTGTGTAGCTGTCATGGACAGAAGGAATAACTTTAGAGGAACAGGACGAAGTGATGCAACCAAAGAAATCTGAGTCCTGCGCATGATTGTAATCTGAGAAAGCATTTCAGACAAGTAATTACAAAAATAAAGGGAGAAAGAGGAGAAGCACATTCAGACATGCAATAAACTTAAAATAAAAATAAAAAAGTTAATATGCCAGGAAGGCTTGCTGACTACTGGAGAGACCAAACTGGCCTACAAGAAAGACCAAATGAAGAACAGAATGGAGGCATGAGAAGACAAAGCACTACATGGCCAGTATATTTAAAAAAAATAGCAGGAAAAGCAGATAATAACAAGACCTGGCAATGGCTAAGAGCAGGAAAGTTAAAGAAAGAGACCGAGGGATTAATTCTGGCTGCACAAGACCAAGCCTTAAGGACAAATGTATACAAAGCCAGAATTGAGAAGACAGCAACAGACAGTAAGTGCCGCCTATGCAAAGAAGCTGAAGAAACAGTGGACCATCTGGTAAGCAGCTGCAAGAAGATTGCACAGACTGACTACAAGCAGCAGCATGACAAGCTAGCAACAATGGTGCATTGGAAGATCTGCAAGAAATATCATTTGCCTGTAAACAAGAACTGGTGGGACCATAAAATAGAAAAAGTCATAGAAAATGGAGAAGTAAGTTAAATTGCTCTGGGACTTCAAAATCCAGACAGACAGGCACCTGCCACATAACACCCCAGACTTAACAGTTGTCAACAAAAAGACAAAAAAAGCCTGGATAGTGGATGTGGCAGTGCCTGGAGACAGCAGAATTGAAGAGAAAGAACTGGAGAAGATAACAAAATACAAAGACATACAAATAGAAATAGAACGACTATGGCAAAGTCAAGCAAAGGTAGTTCCAATAGTAATAGGCAACTTGGGTGCAGTCCCAAAACAACTGGAGCAACACTTGAACACCATTGGCATTGATAAATTTGCCATCAGTCAATTGCAGAAAGCGGCTCTACTTGGAACTGCTTCCATTCTGCGATGATATCTATAACATCATCAAATATCCAGATTTGCCTATCCCAGGTCCTTGGTAAGAACTCGATAGGTAGACAAAAATGCCAAAACCAGTCTGAACGTCTGGCTGACTGTGCGATGAATAATAATAATAATAGCATGCCTGACTTTCCTAGTCTGGTCTACCTTAAAGAGTAGACAGTAGCCTGTAAGGGTGCACTATGCTGTTTGCTGCTTTTGCAAGCTATTTCTTTCATTTTCAACATTGGGATATCATTCTGGAATCAAGAAACTGCATGACAACTTTTGGTAGTTATCTCACTACTAATTTAGATAAGCTCTTTGGTTATATTACCAAGGATCAATGGTCAATGATGTGTGCTTCTAATTAGTGGTGCTGGAATTGAGAAATGCACTAACGAAATAATTGTATTCAAGCCATCACTTAATAAATCTATGCTATTATTGCTGTTGTACATTATTGCTTTCTGTGCTGATTGATACCACTTAGGATAAAGATCCTGAGAGGAATGAAAATAGGGTCTCTCAAGAAGTCTGTAGGCCTAAGAGTCCAGAGTGAGCACAAACTTGGATTTTAAGATAGTCAGATGTTTTTTACTATAAGGAATTAAATACTTAGGAAAAAGTAAGCCATACATTTAAACATCGAGAGAGCCAGTTTGGTCTAGTGTTTAAAGCACCAGGCAAGAAACCAGGGGACTGTGAACTCTAGTTCTGCCTTAAGCATGAAAGCCAGCTGAGTGACTATTAACCAATCTGTCAGCCCATGACACAACTCAGGTGACAAGCCAGTCAGTCAATTCCTGTCGCAACCAATGAATCAACCAATAACCAGATCAACCAATAACACTCTGGTTGATCTGAAAAAAGCAGATTCTGCACTTGCTCTAAAACGATTAGAAGAAAAGAAGTATATCTAAAAGTGAACTTTGCTGAGCAAGGTACAAACATTTTTAACCTCCAAGTGAATGCTTTTTAGTCTTGGACAGTATGTATTCACCATTTCAGTTATATTCTAGCTAGCATGACACAAGGACTTAAATTTGATAAAACGATACACAAATATCGTTGTAGGACCATGTTTGAATTTTCACTGTAAATGCATTTGTTTGAAGCTTCCTCAGTCCAAAATAATCCCTGCCTATAAATAACTCTTTGGGGACAATTTGTTTTCTGCAAATTTGTTTTCCATATGTATATTACAGAGGTTTTTATATGTAGGACTACCGGTAGATAGTCATGTGGATTCCTAACTAAGCTGAAGTAGCACAGCCAAGATGCAGATTTATAGGCTCATCTGGAACACAGCCTATGAAACAAAGAAGGTTATATAGAACTACTGAAATAGAAGTAAATAGAAGGAATTCCAATTTCTTTTACTTCTCTGCTTGATGGGATAAAGTCTAGAGGCCAGACACTTGCCATCTTAGAAACTAGACTTAATAAATGGACAGAATAATTTCAGCAACAACTCAAATGAATTTGGCATCTGCATTTAATTGCTTTCTCTCATAAAAGTGAATGGTTGTGATTAATTTCTAATCAGACCATAATTTGGAGGAGAGCATTGCTCTGTACACAAAGAACCACAGTGTATTACAAAATATTCATCCTGCCTTCTGTCATTTCCTATCAAAGCCAGACTTTATGGGGAGGCCATAAAGAAAAGAACTGAGCCATTTTTTGAACACCAACTACTTTAGTTCTAAGTAGGGCTTAGCACAAGTTGCTAAGTAGGACCAGCACATATTACAAAGTACATGTAAACTGTATGGGAGAGTTAAGTTATTGAAAGGTATACCCCAAATTCCCTGCTAAATTCCTTGATCAAAATCCATCCTTCATCAGATTAATCAGAAGAGGCAGAAGTGCAGAGCAAAAGGTTTAGTCTTTGATGCCTGGCTGAACATTATGCCAGTGCAGTATGTCTTGCGGTCATCTTTTCCTGCAATCCTGTAGGTGATTGGCTGAATACTTGCCACTCCTTTAGTAACCTTGTTTTGAAACCTGTTACTATCTCTGCACCACCCACATGTCAAAAATCCAAATGTACATCTCAAATGCTCTGGGGCATGAAACAACATGTAAATTAGTAATAATATAAGCAGCCTGAGTTTAAAAGGCTGTATTACCTAGTACAGTATTATCTATGCTCAAAAATAACTCCTGCTCATTCTCACTGAGAATGTAGGTATAGGAGTGCAGTTTTACACAGTATGCATACATAGTCACACTGTCTCTCTTCCAAACTCTGCATGCGTAGAATTGGAATAGATAAATTTGGGTAATGACAACCAAGAGGAAATTGACAACACAGTTCTATTACTGGCATGTTTTAATGAGATGAGATTTTTGTATGATTTACTAGTTGGGAGAGATTATTTTTAAGGAAACAATTACAAAACATTTGTGAATTTCTTTATATGTTCAACAACCTTACTCTGGCAAGACAAAACCTGCCATTAATATCTTGCATTTCAAACAGAAGATGAACTTAGTAGAAGCTTTCTGTTCTTACTGTCATTTACAGCCTAAAGCTTCTTTCTGAAAAGCCAAGATTATCCAAAAGCTCCTATGGGATGTTGTAAAGTGGCATAATTCAATGCTACACTAAGAAAATTTAAAAGATGTGGGTAGAGATAAACTTTCTTCTACAAATATTTTAATATAAAGGCATGGCCAGGGACTACTTCTCTATCCCAGTTTCCTTACTAATAATAGGAATAGTGCATTACTTGTCAAATTTGCATGATCCAGCTAAATAAGCTTATCTATCCTAAATATTTAATAAAGCTCGAAGGTATATTGGACAGTAACAATAATATGTACAGACTCATTATAATTCACAGCTCATCTCTGTCTTAGAAGACTAGAAGACATAATTTAATGCTGCAATAACAAACTGTTTCATTTTTTATGCAATAACCACTGTTACATTCTAAATGCCGAACTTTATTTTTGTCTAGGTTACCAGTACAAAAGAGGACAAGCACATTTACCTTTTTTTTTAACCTGCAAGATTAGCAGGTTCTTCTGAAATCTTCCATACTTATAATTGTCTCCCTTCCCCCCACCTTAGAATCACATAGTTTGTAATGCTCCAAATACATCACTATTTAAAATAAAATAGTGTTTATGTTTAAAAATAGTGAGCTCTGTGCAATCTGCAGTGAATGGCATGACATCATCATTTTCATTTGTTCTTGTTTTTCAAGAACAGGGATTTGTTTGCTCTCTTTGCCAGCATTACTGCAAAAGCCTGGCTGATATCATCAAGATCAATAGAAAACAATGGTCCTTAACACACCAGGTTGGATCTGTTTTAATGAATTTCTTTAGGAATTGCTGTTGAGCTTGTTCCTTACAGATAAATCAGATTAAACTTTTGGAAAAGCAAGATAAATAACTGCTGCCAGGGCTAGAGAAACTGATGAGAAATATATTAACATTCCCCATTCATGCTTTCCAGCGTTTATGCTCCCTAACCTATCCACACATCACAAAAGAAATATTGTAGTACTTTTTATGAGGAAAAAGCCTAGAACAAATGGAACATTTAGAAGAATTCTTAACTTTATTAATTAAACAATAATATATGTTATTCTTGAAATAACATATATTCTCAGATCAGCCATCTCCATTGCCATTCAATCAGATGTCTGGAAATTCTGATAGTTGCTCTCCTAATATTTCTTGAAGAAAAATATTTCAGGTTAGGAATTGCTGGCTATTGTAAAGATATCATGCTTGGATTTAAGAGTGCTATATCCTGCTGCCGAAGAAGTGCTTCTTTCTGCAAGTTCCTCCCAGAGATTGTTGAACAAACTCTGGCTATTAGCATGACCAGGGATCATAGAGCAACATCTTTCCCGTTAGACAGCAACCAAAGGATTTATTGATGTAATATTTCCAAAAATCCTGATGACATGTTAGAGGAAAAAAACCCAAACCATTACTATAGGAACATATTGAATGTTCCTATAGTAATGGAGTAACTTGGTTTCTCCATTAAATTAATTTTATTTGTCATATTAAATTTAACAGTTGCATTAATTCATATAAGGAAAAATGTAATTGGTTGGATGATTTTGGCACAAAATAGTGGGTAAAGAGCAAATTGGTTAGAATTTATACTGATTATGGAAATCAAGTAATAGAGTTAAATAAACTTCAATAGATTGAATCCTATGTTCTTGTATTTCAATTTTTGAAATAGTACTTTTTTAGCTCTCTTCACTGGGTTAGATGACATTCAAAATTCCTGGGATAAAGGAAAAAGTTACAGGTAAATCCTGCTTTAGGCTTCCCACATACACTCCTCATGTCAGCTGGAAGCTTAAGGAGGAGAACAACATCTACATCAGGCCCCAAACTGGCCAGAACTTTCCTGGATCAAGAATTTTCAAGTTTGATTCCAGCAAATGTTCTTACATGAAGAACGAGGCACTTTGAATTCCTCAGATAATAAAATATTCCCATATTTGTACTTTGTAGACAGTGGCCTGGACAGCATGGTTAGCAGCATGGGCATCTGCAGGAGGGAGAAAGGTGGAGGGATGACAATATGGATGAGATGACCCAATCATGAGAATGACACAATTTAAATATATTATATAAATTCTTAATTGCAGCATTTGCATGATTGCAGCATTTGCATGCATCTCATATGTCTTGGGTTAAATAGTGTCAGACATCAACCTTTAGCTATTGAACTACATTCAAGATTTTGCTTTTGACCTGTAAAATCCGAAGCTATTGGGAACTTTAGATACCCAAGGGACCTCCTTCCCCATTATACTTCATCAATAACAATCAACCAGGGACCTTCTGCATGTGTGAAAAGCCACAAGAGGCCACTTCACAGTGATTTATGGCAACTTTTCTCTACTGTGTCATTGTCAGTCTAGAATAGTCTTTCTTGGACATATGTGGGGCTCCTGCTACTTAAGGCTTCTCTTGAACATCTTTCTTGTTCAGGCATTCCCTACAATTACAGCAAGATGAATAGTTTTGTCTTCTACTTTTGTCTTTCTTTTCTCTATCCTTTATAGTATGTATGGTTCTTTGAACAGTTATGAACTAATGGATTCTACAGTATTTTATATATTAATTATGAATACTAATACCAATATATCACCTATCAAATAATTCCCCTAATTCTGGCCAGAAAATAGATTTGTGCTTGATTTCCTTTCTTAAAGTATATGAGCCATTTTATAGTTAAAAAACAGCAAATTGATCCAGGAATAGAAATGAGACAACACTGAAAAATCTCCTTTGGAATATTTCTCCTCTGCAATATAATAATTTATATTCAAACAATTTAAATATTAGAACAGTAACAATAACTGTAGAATATAGCTTTATGTTTCTTTTCAGTTATACATAATTAGAGTTGGTATTCAAATATCTACTAGTCCTCAATGAGCATATGAGACTGGCTCTGAATATGCAATTGATTCATTTATTTTTTCATTTTTCTTTTTATCCTACTTTTGTTACTGCGGTAGAATATAATGTAATAGTTTGCATCTCCTTTCAATCCCCCCTCCATATCCATATTCTTACTGGGCAGACATTTTTCAGTCTTGACCACCGTTACCCAAGAATAAATTCCATTGAAGAGAATGGGCTATCTAAGCAAAATTACAATGGGTTATCTTCTAAATTTCCAAAAGGTAGCTCATCTTGCCCTATTATTACATAAAAAGTTTGTTTCCCCTTGCTTCCAGCATTTGTTTTTATATCTCTGTAACTACTTGCAGATGCTGAGGAAAACAATTCTATTCTTTTTCCTCTTCCATTGCCACTTGTCTTGGAACAAATGGGCAAAAAAGACATTGTTGCTTATATTGGTAATTGGAAGCTTTGAGAAAATTGACTCTCTGCTCAATAGAGCTTCACCCAAACTTGCCCTTATAATAGTCATGTGATCCCAGATCAGGTTTGAGAGCAACAAAGTGGGTGAACGTATGTCAAATGGGCCCTTTTGACCAGAAGCCTGGAAAGGACTCTGCCGGAGATCCTACATTCCAATTAAGACCAGGGACCAGTAGTCTGTGTTACAATAGAAGGCAGCTTAATAAGTCTATATGCTTTGAAAGCCAGATACACAATGGGTGATAGGGCTAAGAAGCAAAAACACTGAAAGGTAATACAAGAAGTAGAACTTAATATTGAAATCTACTTGCTGTTTGTTTGTTTGTTTTCTAGAAGATATAGCATAGTGCTTAGAAATCAGGATGGAATTAAGGAATACACAATATACACAAACTGAAAGCATGCATGCAGTTTGAATGCCATAACAGGCATGATCTACTGTAAATTTTAGTTTGCCTCGTAACAGAAAGCTACAGCTAACTTTGATACTCTAGCAATCGTATCCAGGTGACATGTCTTCAATAAACAAGAATAGTCCAGCCTAATGAAACCCCCCAAAACATTTGCAAAATACTTTTATTATAAAAATAATAAAAGCCATCCATGCTTTTTTCAATCTATAGTGCAAATGGTTGTAAAATGAATGAAATCTTGATGAATGTGTGACCCCTGTGGATGCCCAGGAAAAAAAGTTCTGCAGCTTTTATACAAACATTTAAATATGAGCCTTTATGGAATGACTTCAAGAATGAAAATTAACAAAAAGGAGGTATGTGTTGTTTCTCATGTAACTGTATATTTTTAAATCCAATATATAGCATTCAATGACATGGATATAGACATCTTTCTGTTACAACCAGGTCAAAGCAAATAAGATTTTTTTTTTCTTTTCTGGAAATTTTGCTTAACAGAATAAGATATGTAATATCTTATGTATTTGTTTATATGAATCATCTTAATATTTAGAAAAAAATATTGTACCCCATAATTTCTTTTTGGTGACTCAGAACATAAGCAAAAAAAAAAAAAAAGAGTTTCATTCTATTCTATCTGGGTGGTTCTGATTAGTGATTTAGTAAAGCATGGTTTTCATTTCATCACAGTTCCAAGAACTGAAATAATGACATTTTTTATGATACCTGGAATGGCTTGTCAGAATGCAGCTATCACTAATGACTCTTAATGGCACTCCAGGACTATACCAGAACATCCAAGAAAAGCATACAACTGCCCCACAGAAAGGTCACCTGCAAATGAAGCACCCGTATCCTAGCATGAATGTGAACAGGTGAAAAGTATGACATACCTTACCGTTTGTCTGTGACCAAGTCAAACCCAAGGATGATGTCACGTTAGAAAGAAAAAGCTGGAGAGCCTGCAAAAGAACACACCCCCAATTAAAATTGTTACCTTGAAAAGGTCTTTCCTTTTGTTCCACGTCTGAACATGCATTCCGTTTATTTAAAGCAAAACAAAAAAAACCCACAACAAAACAAGAGTGATTCACAATGCCTGCAAAAATCTACCAAGCCCTTCCAAACATAAAACAGACTCCATGTAATAGAAATATGCATCCACTCCTTGCTTTACAAAAAGAGTCTGAACCGATGGATGCTGTTTACAGCAGGAAGGGCTCCAGTAAAGCAGCATATTGCAGGTGTTTCCAAAGGGATGCACACAAAGCTCATGGTGAAACAAAGGGAGTAAAAACATTACCAGCTTCTGTGTTGAAATGCCACAAAGGCATATCCTTAAATAACTGCAGCTTAATTATTCTCCCAATGCATGCATTAACATCCGTGAGCTCGCAGTCTATTTCCAGACAGACACAGTCTGCTAGCCACCAGCTTGTAGCTTCCGTATATATGTCGGGGGGGTGGGAAGAAAACCGCACATCAGATGAAGTCCCCACAGTGATAAAATGGAGAAGAGGCCGCATGGAAGACACAGACGGAGCTTGCTGGCCGCAGAAATTTCCAGAATGAAGGCGAGGCTGCCAGCTCAGCCATCATTCATTTACAAAAGGAGACTGCACTCGCCTCAGTGAAAGCAGGTTCTTGAATGGATCCTGAGTGCCTGATAGGCATTTTAATTGCACCAAACTGAAACACGAGTTGAGCGATCAGGCCCCAAATCTCAGAAAAGCCAGCAATTGGATTTCTTTTGCACATCAAATAAAAACTGCATACACAGACAACATGGCTTATGAAATGTAATTTTAGATGTCCAATTTTTAAATATATTTTAATTTTATGGAGTGCACTGCTACTCTCATCTTTCCCTCTGTGAAAAGGTTTCTTTCCATTTTGCACCTTCCCGTTACTTTCCCTCTTTGATTCATAAAGAAACAACACTAATTATAACCAAAAATATATTGTATCAGATCATGTATCACCAATGCTCTGTTTTGAAGAAAAAAAAATCACATACCTCTAGTAAAAGGTGCGCTAGTTTACTATAATAAAGAGGAGCTCACTGTTATAGATACACTCTAAATTAGTTAAAAGAGCTCTGCCGAGGATTGTAAACACTAGCTGAAATATCCTATGCAAACACATTTTAAAAAGCATATTGTTGTATGACAATTCAGAGCTAACATATATGAGCCATCCTACCAAATCACTGCAGATTATGTGCATATAAATATTAAGAATGAGCAAATATTTTCATTGATTAAGACAAATTTGGGGGGCATCAGATACTTCTCAACAGACTAGATATTCCTCTTTTTTTTCTTCAAAATCACAACAATCTATTTTGAATGTTTACTTACAAATAGATCACGCTGAAATTAACAGGATTAATTCCCAGGTAAGTATGCAACTATGAGGCTAGCAATCTGCAATTGCAATTAACCTCCAAAACATAGAAGATAGCCTGTCAAATTACTGGAAAAAGTTTTGAAAAATATTTTCTCATAAATCTCTTTTAGGCATACAGTATCTGGGCTTGTCAGATTTCAGAAAGTTCAGAAAATGTAATGGGGACAATAAAGTCTTTCTGAATGTCAGTTCCAATTTATTTAAAGCATCTTCTGAGAATAAATGTGTGCAACTGAACTACATGTATGTTTTAGTGACTAACATAAGAATCAGGGGGTTGAAATAAATATTGTACAGCTATTGTACATTTGTACATTTGTACAGCTAAGAGGTTCCTGCTCCCCAATCATTTCTAGTACAATGTATAGATTTCAGTTCATCCCAGACTTCCCTGTCTCATAGCTCACTTACCTGAGGGAAAAGGCTTCTTTGGGGAAAAGGGTTTAGAAAGATAAAAGGGCAAAAAAGGCTGGGGGGTGGGTGGAGGATTTCCACTAGAACTGATGCTGAAGTAGAGAGGGTTAAATGAAATTCCTAATATCACCGTCTTTATGGAATTCTTTCCCTATGAGTCAGAAAAGGGTTATTTGGATAATCGGTGGAACATCTTGGTCTATGCAGGAATCCCAACTGAAGCATCTCCAACAAATGGCAGCCCAACCTTTCCTTGACACACCCAGGGAATTATTATTATTATTATTATTATTATTATTATTATTATTATTATTATTATTATTATTATTATTATATTTATATACCGCCCTTCTCCCGAAGGACTTGGGGCAGTGTACAGCCAGAATTAAAACATAAATACACAATATCATAGTTAAAATTAATTTAAATCATTGAATAGTTTTGGCAGAATTTTAAAACCCAAAATTAAAACCCAATTTAAAATCATTCAGTTAGACAGCCCCGCCTGTCGGAACAGTAGGGTCTTGAGGGCACAGCGAAAGACCCGGAGGTCAGAAATGTTACGAATATCCGGGGGCAATTCATTCCAAAGGGCAGGAGCTCCGACAGAGAAGGCTCTCCTCCTGGGTGTCGCCAGCTGACATAACTTGGCCGACGGTACCCTGAGGAGTCCCTCTCTGTGGGAATGAACTGGTCGGTGGGAGGCTGTTGGTGGCAGAAGGCGGTCCTGTAGATATCCTGGTCCTATGCCATGGAGCGCTTTAAAGGTGGTGCCCAACACCTTGAATTGCACTCGGAAGACCACTGGGAGCCAGTGCAGCTCGCGCAGGAGAGATGTTACATGGGCGTAACGAGGTGCGCCCACAACCACCCGCGCTGCTGCATTCTGGACCAGTTGGAGCCTCCGAGTGCTCTTCAAGGGGAGCCCCATGTAGAGAGCATTACAATAGTCCAGACAGGAGGTGATGAGGGCATGAGTGACCGTACGCAAGGAGTCCCAGTCCAGAAAGGGACACAACTGCGGATCAGGCGAACCTGATAAAAAGCCCCCATGGCTACAGCTGTCATATGCTCTTCTAAAGACAGCCGTGAGTCCAGGAGGACATCCAGATTGCGGGCCCTTTCTGTGGGGGGCAAAGATTCACCCCCAATAGTCAGTGATGGCACCAGCTGACTATACCGGGAATAGGGAAGGGGATTTCTTAAACCTCTCAAGGTGCTTGCCTCCATTGCTGTCCTGCTCTTATTATTGCGAATGTTTTGTTTTTTTACCATTCAACCAACATCTGCCGTTCTGCAAGTTACATTTATTATTCCATGCCTTCCTCTCTAGGAGAACACAGACCAGGCCTTCTCCCCCAACCCCCCACCCCAGTGACACATCTTTTCAGATACTGGAAGAGTCATCTCCTCACTTCTTCTTCAGGATTTACTTTTCTAATCCCCTGCTCACTCTCACCTGCCTTTTCTGAACCTGTTCTAATTGCTCTTATCTTGACCATTACCAATAAAACAGAAGCATTATTTCCTGTGATTTAGAAATTTTTCAGACTAAAACTGTATTTGCATTTTGGAGCCACATTACATTGTTGACTGCAATTCAATTTCTAATCAACTATTATTTTTTTAAAAATTCCCAATTATTTTTACAAAACTGTGTTTTCTTCCATTCTATACTGTGCACTTAATTTCAACCACAGTTATTAACAAAATTACTGAATAATACATGAATATTCCCTGGTATTGATATCTGATTGATAGTTCTATAAATTCCTGGTTCCTCATTTGCTCTTATAACTATAGAGGCAACATTTATCCTGTATTGTCCAACAACAATACAACATTTATTGTTGTATTGTTGTTGGACTTCTTTGCTATTGTAATTTTAGTGTATCTTCTTTTTTAAGAATTGCAACTCATCTCAAAATACCTATGCAGCTCTCCATTGGCTGAACACGAACTGGTCAAGGGGGTGGGGGGAGGACTGGGGGGAGGGGAAAAATACGATATCAACAAGAGAGTAAAAGAATTGAAATGGAAATGGGCTGGTCACATAGCAAGAAGAATTGATGGCAGGTTGACCAAGGCAGTCATAGAATGGATCCTACTTGTTAAAAAGCATCCATGAAAGAGACCTAAAACAAGATGGATCGATGACATCAGCAAGTATTACCGGCCCAATTGGCAAAAGAAAGCTCAGGACGGTATTGGTTGGAAACATGCGGAAGAGGCCTTCATCCTGCAGTGGGTAGATAATGGCTGAAATGATGGTGGTGGTGGTGATAAAAATGCTTTAAGTAATAGCAATTCTGCTGTCATTTTAATATTCAATATTGTAAAATTATAGTATGTAGGAAAACTATTTATGAAAAGACTCTGGATGTCATGTTGGAAAGCAGAAATTGAAACTACTGCACTTCAAGAGCCATAGGTTTCCTTGATCAGTTTTTCTTTGATATTTAACTGTTTCTCTTCTGTCGATTATCAGATTCTGTCCCCTGCCCATTTTGAATTATATATTCTGAATTCCACTAGGATCAAGATAAAAATTGTTGCTGGATTGTCATGTAATGTTGAAATAAGCCTGAATAGTATCTATCTTCATGCCTGGGAAGCATGAACAATCAATCACAATTCCCTAAAAGCCTAGCGTTTGTATCTGAAAACAAGGATACATTCCCAGCTTATTGATAATGTTCTTTATTTATTTATTTATTACACTTATTTATTGGCTGCCCAACTTGCCATAGGGTAGCTCATACACTTCCTATCTTTAAAATATTATTAGATTGGAACAATGATGATTATGGGTTATTAAGAATACTAAATCAAATCTAAATCTCAAAAAAAAAAATTACAATACTGGAAGTATAATATCAAATTACTTACTTTACAAGAAATGAGCTATATGTTGAACACTTTATTCTTGATTTGTTTATTTCTAATTTAGATTTCCAAGGCCATGCTGCTCAACAATGACTAAGTAATTGTAATTGCTCAGTTCTGAGCATTAAAAATGTTTTGATTCAAAAGGAATGTGCTTTTTCTTTTTTAGCATCAGAATCTGACTTTAAATAAAATATCTAGGACATAGCTATTCAAAAAAAAGTGCCTTCAATTACTGAAATTAGTTAAATCAGTTTCTAAAATATATTATTTCTAATTATTTCTTTACTAATGTATAAGTTTCAGATAAAGAAATATTATTTTTATGGTTTACCTGATTGTACACCTTGGAATGGAAGCTGTATAAATATGGAGAGATTGGTGATTACTGTTATTATTCAGTATAAAAAGGAGAACAGTAATCAATTATGCATTTATTTATACAAGTAGGCTTCTTTTCCACCAACGAGCACTCAAAAGATGCATAAGCTAATAAAATCAATCATGTCTGAATCTAAAATAAAATTAAAGCTTCTGGATTAACATTACTACAACATATAGCAATTAAATTACAACAACATATTTCAATTAAATAGTTTAGGAGAAGTAAAACAATTTTTAAAACAATCAAGTCTACTGTAAGCTTTAAAAAGTGAAAGATAATAACATATTTGTAATCCTGGCACTGTCAGAAATAAAACCTATTCGGCAAGGTGGTCTCTGCGATCAGCTACAGTCAATGTCTTCCTAGTTAGACCAGACAAGAAACATGACTAGATGAGCTAAATCTACTTTATTGTAAAGTTACATTAATAGAATGTTGAAAGTCTGAAGGTACAAAACTTCCCACCATCGCTTTTAACTCCTTGATCCATGGGCGGAGGGGTCCTTTCTAAATTTCTTCCTCTGACTATTAAGCCATTGGGGGTTCCTACCTCTCTTGTCAGTTTCCTAGAAAGTATCTCTTCCCTTCTTTCCCCAAGGTCATTCCCATTATCCATTACAATCGATCTTCATTATTTACATATTCATCAGTTGTGAATTCATCTATTTGTTAACATTTATTTATAACACACAAATTAATACTCTTGGAGTCACCCAATGCACACAATGTTCCTAACTGAGTTTGAGCAAGGCCTTCTCTCATATTGATGATCTTACTTGTTAAACATGTGCCCCAACCTAGTGTTCCTAAGCACAAGACTGTGATATGCCTTACAGAAAAAAATATGTGAGGGAGATAAGTTTCATTCAGGCATGAATTATAATGCTGTTGACCGGGAGTTCTATGTTAATGAATCAACAATTTGGTACATTCAGAAAAAAAAGAGGCAATTTGCTGATTAGCATGTAAGCATCTGGAATTTGCTAAAGTAACATCTATAGTGCATGATGAACCTATGGAAAAAGATAGATTGGCTAATGTAGCTACATTTGCAAATTCTTGAAACGATGGCCAATTTTTTAAAAAGTGTGGCAGACAACATTATTCTGAGTCTGAAAGTCAAAGAAGTTTATGGTCATGTTATCTAGGGACAGGCTAGTGCTGGCTGGCTCACACATTTCAAAAGGTGATACAGCATGAAAAATGTTAAACTTGCAGATGAGGCAGATTCTGCAGATCAGGAGGATGTGCAAGAATTTTAAAAATATCCTGTAAGTGTTATGCAGGAAAATGATTATGTGGAAAAGCAAGTTTTCAATGCTGAGGAAACTGATTTGTTTTACAAGCACGTTGGCAAATGAACCTACACAACAGAAATGGCCTCCAAAGCCCCTGGCTTTAAATCATTCAAAGACTATGCGACCTTGTTATTGTGTGCCAATGCCAAGTTCAACTTTAAGTGCAAACTCTTAATGGCATACAGAGCCCCAAATCCACAAACACTTAAATGGAAAAATTTGAACAATATACCATTGGAGATTGAACGAAAAAAAGGGGCTGACACCAGACTCTAGTAGACTCATTCTACTAGAATGCAGAAGTTGAATATGCTATTCTGCAGGGCAAAACCTCTTGCTCTGGATAAATTTTGGATAAAGTCCCAGTCCATTGTTCAAACTCAAAAATGCCCACCCTAATATAGAAGTTCTTTTTATACCCCCAAACATTATGTTTCTCATTCTTCAGAGCATTCCATCAGCCGAGGGCCCAGGGGAGGGGTGGGGGGGGTGGCGGTTATTATTAACGAGGATCTGGGTCCGAGGGAGACCACTGTGCCTCAGATAGCCGGATGTGAGTCCCTCCTTGTGAGGTGGGGCCATGGGGTCCAGATGGGCTTGTTGCTTACGTACCTGGCTCCCTGCCGCGTGGCAACAGCCCTACCTGAGCTACTCGACGTGATAGCCACGGTGGCAGTAGATACACCCAGGCTTTTAGTCATGGGTGATTTCAACTTGCCATCCGTTGGTGAAACGTCTGAGGTGGCTCGGGAGTTCATGGCTTCCATGACGGCCATGGACCTGACCCAGTTAGTTCATGGCCCTACTCACAGGGGAGGTCACACTCTGGACTTGATTTTTGTCTCTGGCCAGTGGTTGAGTGGTCTTGTTATAGGGGATATAGACATGGAACCCTTGTCATGGACTGACCACTCACTCCTTCATCTAGATTTTCGAACCGCAACCCCTCGCCGCAGGGAGGCGGACCCAATTAGATGGATCCGCCCCAGGCGCCTGATGGATCCTGATAGGTTCCAGATGGAGCTTGGGCCATTTCCTGAGGATCTAGCACATGACTCGGCCGAGGACCTGGTAGCTGCCTGGGATCGGGCGGCTGGTGGGGCCTTGGACCGAGTCGTGCCTTTGCAGCCTCTGACCCGATGCCGATCCCGTGCGGCTCCTTGGTTTACTGAGGAGATGAGGGAAATGAAGCACCAGAAAAGACGCCTGGTTGGAGGGCCAGTCTCGCTGAATCTGATCGAACACTGGTAAGGTCGCACATTAAGGCCTACCTACTGGCGATAAAGACGGCAAAGTCTAACTACTTTTCCGCCTCTATTGCATCATCAGGGAATCGTCCAGCCGCCCTGTTTAGGGTGACCCGCTCCCTGTTCCATCTGGGAGTGCGGGAGGATCCCTTAGAAGGCAGGGCGGAGGATTTCGGACAATACCTCTATGACAAAATCGCTCAGATCCGGGAGGGATTTGGACTCTGACTGGGTAGATCAGGGCAGGATGACAAGGAACAGTCTTGAGAATGTTATCTGGGAGGAGTTTGATGCTGTGACTCCTGATGATCTGGACAGGATTTTGGGGAGACTTAGTGCGGCCACATGTTTACTGGACCCGTGTCCCTCCTGGTTGGTACTGGCTTCCCGGGAGTTTACACAAGGCTGGCTCCAGGGCGTCATTAATGCTTCGTTGAGTGAGGGTCACTTCCCCGCTGCCCTGAAAGAGGCGGTGGTGAGGCCTCTCCTCAAGAAGCCATCCCTGGATCCGGCAATATTGGCTAACTATCGTCCTGTCTCCAACCTTTGCTTCATTGCGAAGGTTGTTGAGAGTGTGGTCACGCAACAGTTTCCGCAATTCCTGGAGGAAACATCCTATCTAGATCCGTTCCAGTCGGGTTTCAGGTCTGGGCACAGCACGGAAACGGCATTGGTCGCATTGGTGGATGATCTATGGAGGGCTCGGGACAGGGGTTATTCCTCTGTTCTGGTCCTATTAGATCTCTCAGCGGCTTTTGATACCATCGACCATGGTATCATGCTGCACCGGCTGGAAGAGTTGGGGGTGGGAGGCACCGTACTATGGTGGTTCTCCTCCTTTCTCTCTGACCGGTCGCAGTTTGTGTTGGCAGTGGGGCAGAGGTCGACCTCGAGGCCTCTCATCTGTGGAGTGCCGCAGGGATCGGTCCTCTTGCCCCTTCTGTTCAACATTTATGTGAAGCCGCTGGGTGACATCATCCGTGGCTTTGGGGTGAGATACCATCAGTACGCTGATGACACCCAGCTGTACATCTCCACCCCAGGCCACCCCAACGATGCCCTTGAAGTGATGTCCCAGTGCCTGGCTGTGCGGATCTGGATGGGGAGGAACAGGCTCAAGCTCAACCCTTCCAAGACTGAGTGGCTGTGGCTCCCGGCATCCCGATATAATCAGTTGACTCCATCACTGACTATTGGGGGCGAGTCTTTGGCCCCCACTGAAAGGGCTCGCAATCTGGGAGTCCTCCTGGATAGGCAACTGTCTTTGGAGGAACATCTGACGGCTGTTCGCCTGATTCGCCAGTTGAGGCCCTTTCTCGATCGGGATTCCTTGTGCACAGTCACTCACGCCCTCGTTACCTCTCGCCTTGACTACTGCAATGCTCTCTACATGGGGCTCCCCTTGAAGAGCACCCGGAGGCTCCAGCTGGTCCAGAATGCAGCAGCGCGGGTAGTGATGGGAGCAACATGGCGCTCCCATGTAACACCGCTCCTGCACGAGCTGCACTGGCTCCCGGTGGTCTTCCGGGTGCGCTTCAAGGTGTTGGTTATCACCTTTAAAGCGCTCCATGGCATAGGGCCTAGCTATCTGCGAGACCGTCTGCTGCTACCGACGACCTCCCATCGACCCGTGCGCTCCCACAGAGAGGGCCTCCTCAGGGTGCCATCAGCCAAACAATGTAGGCTGGTGGCCCCCAGGGGAGGGCCTTCTCTGTGGGGGCTCCCACCCTCTGGAATCAGTTGCCCCCAGAGATAAGGAGAATCCATGACCTCAATGCCTTCCGTCGTTCCCTGAAAACCCATCTTTTCCAGCAAGCCGGGTTGGCTTAAGAAGAAATTTTTAAATTCTTTTAATTAGTCTGTGATTTTTTAACTTTCGGGCCAAAATTTATATATATTTTTAAATGTTTTAATATTTGTATTCTATGTTTTTTTATCTTGGCTGTACACTGCCCTGAGTCCTCAGGGAGAAGGGGGGTATATAAATTGGAAATTAAATTAAATTAAATTAAATTCAACCTCCCAATCAGGGCATAATGAAAGCTTTTGAGGTGCACTACATGAGGAAGTTTTATAGGAAAGTTTGCAAGGCTCTTGGCCCTTACCAGGAAACCACCATGATGGACTATTGGAAGTCAGCCACCATACACAACCTTATTGGTTATGTTGGCACGGCCTGGGACAGCATGAAGTGGGCTATGGTTGGAAAAATGTTGGGCCAGGTGTCACAGATAATATAAAGAAAAGTGTCAAAACCACATGCATACTGCATGGCAAATGTGGAAAAGGCTTCAATGACCTGAAGGAAGAAGAAATGGACAAAATTTTGGCAGAGAAAGCAGCAGAACTGACAACAAAGAGAATGAGGTGGCAAAACAAGGCATGTCATGGAACCTGAGAATGACCTTGGGGAAAGAGGGGAGAAGATGCTGCTTAAGAAACAATCAGCAAGAGAGGCAGAAGCCTCCCCACCCCCACCCCATGGCATAATGGTCAGAGGAAGAAACTTAGGAAGGACTTGCCCTAATGGATCAAGCAGTTAAAGGTGGCAAAGGAAGTTGTTTATACCGTCAGACTTAAAAGATTCTGTTAATACAGCCCTACGATACAGTAGAATTAGTTCATCTGATCCCGTTTCTTGTCTGGTTTAACTGGGAGGGCTGACAGCATTAGAGTCAATGATGAGGAGGACAGTGATTACAGTCAGTCTGAAACTCTAAGAATTGTCCCTCTTACAGGGACAAAATATTAGAATGGAATTTGGCCTGGGCTTTTGGGCACAAGAATGCAGAAGAGCCCCACCAAAATCATCAAAGTTACCAAAATTGTAGCATAGGAAGGTTAAAGAAAATACTGTAAATTGTACTGTTACAGTCAGAATGTTAACATCTGATAATACAAGGGTATGATCTTACTATCATCTGACCCTATACATTCCTCATTTCTACAAAAGCTCCAAGCCCATCTTATTCTAGTGATATCAACACCTCTGATATAAATAATGTCCTTTATTGTGCCCATGGTTTTTACACCATGGAAAATGCAATGGTCTGGTTTCTATTTTCTATCTCCTTATGCTTCATGATCATCAGGCTGTTCTGATTCATCTGCTCTGCCCAATAAACCTTTCAGAACATAAAGAATGGGTAGAACATTTGTTTCCTACAGTATGCATATGTATGATCTGACCCTTGGTCATAAAGTGATAATTGCTTCCCACAAATTTAGGCATAACAGATAAGCAGAGAGACAGACATGTACATGCACATGTGTGCACACACACCATTCATATATGGATGAGAAAAAAAAAAAGAAAAAATGCATATACAATTTAAGAGCCAGCAGGATAACTATTAGAAGATACTAAAAGCCCAATTCCATTTAATTTTGAAAAGAAGGCAAAAATCTCATGGTTGAGAGAGCTATTTCCTCAGAAAGTAATATTCCATAGCCAACCAAGTAATAGAAGCTTGTTTTATGTTTTTTAATTCATGATCCAAATCAAATAAAACCCACCACCAACACCCACAATGTGTCAGCGTTCCAAATTATGATCTCTTTCAGCGCTGACATTAAAAGAATGAAAGAGGGAGAAGCCTTGCTTTAATGCTGAGATGAACTTTCACCTAGTTCCTGGCTCTTCAGTAGATAGTGTTACTTGGGCAACAGAGGGAGGGGGGAAATTCCTGTGAAAAGAAAGTGCTTGGGACGAAGAGATGGATCTGCATGGTGGCCAATGAGACATTGGGGTTGAAGAACGGAAAGGGAGGGGTTTGGAAGGAGGTGCCAATCTTGGCTGCACCAGAGTTCAGGCATGTCGTTCTTCTATTCTTAAATAATAAAAAAAAGATTCATTAGAGACCTTGCATTTGAGAATGAAGTTTATTTAAGATTGCAACGAAATCTGACACAATGGCCAAAATGGCTGGACAGGTTCCATTTTTTACAGCAAAAACCAGTATGTTTTGACATCTTCTCCCTATGGAGCCACAGTTCAATCCATAATTATGCATTGAATTTACCACATTTCCAGGCCTGTTTCTTCTCATTAAAATCCATAAAATCAGAATTAGATTCCATGGGCAATAAATAGCATTAAATGTATTAGTGAGGGGAAAAAACTGAAGTATTTATGCTATGAAGGAGATTATGCAGGTAGTCCTCACTTAACAATGGTAATTGGGATGAAAATTTCCCCCATTTGGTAATGTAGTCATAAAGCACAATGTCATATGACCATACTGCTTAACAATTGTATGTTCCAGCACTTTCCAGTTACTATCATTAAGAAAGGCCACACTGTTAAGCAGAATGTCACATGATTGCAATTTCTGACTTCCTACCAACTTTCCCATTGACTTTGCTTGTGGGAAGCCAACAAGGGAGATCACAAATTATGACCACATGACTGCAGGATGTTGTGCCAGTCAGAACTTCAAGGACCAACTACCACTTGACTATTGCAAGCTGAACAAGTGGTGGTTAAATGAGGACCACATATTACAGAAACTCTCACTTTTAACCATCTCTATGGTCCCTATGGGATAAAAAGAGAGAAATGGGGTAGTTTTATAAGAAACACTTTCAGTCTCAGGTATCAGTCTGAAAAATAATCAGTGGATGAAGTCCTGCTTTTCTTCCCATCCTTTTTTGTCCCAAAGATGCTTTTTTAAAGAAGCAACTGGACTTCCTTTGTGTTTCCCTGAAGACGTTTCGCTTCTTATCCAAGAAGCTTCTTTAGTTCTGAAATGAGAAGTGAAATGTCTTCAAGGAAAAACAAAGAAAGTTCAGTTGCCTTTTGAAAAAGCACCTTTGGGACAACCATGACCTGCATGAATGAGAATCCCCATAGATATTCCCATCCTTTTGTTTTTTTCTTCCAATATCATATTTGCTCATCTCATTTTGGACAAATTTCATTCAAATTTTTCAAAGTAATCTAATTCTGGACTTGAACCCCTTAGACTGTTTTATGGCCAGCATATTTCATCAGCTTACCAATTTAGGCCCTCTCTTTTTGGTACTGTTTTTTTTTTTAATTTATTGGTTGGTTGGTTGGTTTTCTAATTTGTTTGTTTACCTGAGGACTCTTCAGCAGTAAGAAAAGATACAGGTCTGCTATCACTGACATACAAGATTTGAGTTGGCCTGACTGGATTGTTCATAAAATCATGCAACTACTTTCTTTCTTTCTTTCTTTCTTTCTTTCTTTCTTTCTTTCTTTCTTTCTTTCCCTCCCTCCCTCCCTCCCTCCCTCCCTCTCTCTCTCTCTCTCCCTCCCTCCCTCCCTCCCTCCCTTTCTTTCTTTCTTGACCTCTTCTGGTTATCTTTTTTCTCCTCAATGATAAGAAGCATTCATGGAAATAATATGTAAAAGATTTCAAATTATGCAGGGGTATTCTGAATATTTTTTAAGAGCCAAAAAATAATATATTTTACATAGTATGTTGATTTGTATGAAATTCTTACAAGCCACTCCATAAATTGTTCTAGCCCCAGACAGAACATGCAGGATTGGCTACCATGGGCAAAGTCCCCTTGATCTACATTCATGATTTGAGAAAGGGAAGCTTGTAGTGAGATGAAGCCCTAAAGGAGCTCCATGGAGTCTGACAGGCAAGGAAGCTACTTGTCTTCCATGGAATGCAAGCTCTGTCTTCATACATTGGCCAGGAGAAAGGCAACATGGATTCTAAACATAGTGGTACTTGGGAACAGGCAAACAAGCAAAGCTGATTCCTTCATGTTAGAGGATTAAGACCCAAAGCAAAACAAAGCCCATAAAGCCGCAATTGATAGCCAAAGAGACCGGAGGAAATATCAAATACTTGGTTTCTGAAATAGCACAGAATTTCCAAAGGTCAATCAACTAAGGAAAGCCCAGCCCGGAAGGCACAAAGGGGCTGTTTCAAATAATATAGCAGAAAATACATTACACAATGTAGCCCAAATGACTTATTACTTTAATATGCTTTAACATGACAGGTCTAAATAAAATGGTAACTGTTATAAGCTGCTATGTGCCCTTTTATTCTGCAATCTTCATTAATGAGCTGAATCTTCCAAGCCTCGGAAAGTTGGTTCAACCTCTGCTACTCTGCTGTATGGAACCTTCTTTTTCTTTCTAGTAATGCTCTCCTTGTTTTAAAGTTAAATATTAACAATTTAAGAAGCTTAGACAGTCATTTTTTATTTAATTAGTATTGTTAAGTTGGGTGAATGAGGACGCAGCAAGCCAGAGTAGTTAGTGACAACAGCTCTTTATTATATAGTGAGACTCCAGCAACTGACCCAGGGAGCCAGCTCCCTTTATATACCTTGCAGCTGTGGTGGTCAGCCAATCAGCTGAGGGTCAGTTAATTCGAACTTCCCGCCAAACAAACCTATTTACATAACACTCCTCCCCTCCCAGAAGTCACTTGGGGTGTTATTTACATACAAAGTCTCTCAGGTGACTAGGGCATGTGTGAGTCCTAGTTGACCTGCGCAGTTCAGTCGGAGGGGCGGCATCGAGCAAGTCGGAGGGACTTTCTGTCCATTGTATTTAGGGGGTATAGAAATTCCTTCACAGAAGTCAATTCTCAGTTTTGTCCCCATAGAAGAAGCCTACAGTACTTTGAGATTGTAGACCTGTGATGGCAAACTTATGGCACGTGTGCCAGAGGTGGCACGCAGCGCCCTCTCTGATGACACATGAGCCGTTGCCCCAGTTCAGCTCTGCTGCATGTGCGTGTGTGCCTTCCATCAGCCAGCTGGTCTCCAGGTCTCTGCTGCACATGCACCGGGGCGGGGCATATGCGGGGAGCCCATGCGTGCATGCAGGGGTGGGGCGTATGCAGGGGGCATGCACATGCATGGGAGGATGGGGGCATGTGGGGGGGCATACATTGCATTTTGGGGGGTTGGCTGGATGCGCATTCCCTTGTGTGCAGGTGCTATGGGCACTCGGTCCAGAAAAGGTTAGCCATCACTGTTGTAGACCCTAATTTTGGTTACTCTTAGTGACCCTGTCATTTCAACAAAAGAAAGAGTGGCAAGAAACTTTGCTAACAACAGCTATTCCACTAAGAGGTGGAAATCATCTGATAGTCCCATCTAGTATGCTATGTTATGTGTAAGGTCACCAGAAATGACTGTACTGCTGTTTGTCCATAAATTTAAATCTCTACATGGCCACTGATGGCCCAGAAAAGCCAGAGAATGTACAATATATACATGTTGCCCTCCAGGATATTTGATCACTCACTCTTTGCAGATAAACCAAATATATACCCCTGTTTTCATTCCTGTTGGGGCCTGCCAGCGGCCTGCACGGATTTGGCTGATCCCGATGATGAGGAGGCTGGTGTGGTGTCGCATCAGCAGTGTGGCCGGCGCTTGAGTCAGACAGCGAGGAGGCTGAAGAGGATGTGGTGCCAGAGGCAGAGACTCAGCCAGGGCCTTCAGAACCTCCAGAGGCTCCTTCAAGTGAAGGAGCCTCTTCTCAATGCTCGAGCACGCAGGGCTGCCAAAAGGCAAGAGTGGCTACTCAGGAGGAGGTCTCCTCGAGAGTAAGGCTTGGGGCTAATTGGCCACTCCCTTAGCCTATTTAAGTTCGTTCACAGATAGCACACGCTGCTGGAAACAATGTTTAATTACTACGCAGAGCATTTTGAGAGTGAGTTTCTTGTTATATCTTGGTTTCTGGGCTGGTTGCCAACCCTTGTCAGACTTTGTTTATTCTCTGTAATTCATAGCAGGCTGATAAGGACATTGGCACTGAAAGCCTGTATTTTAAAAGGGTTCTGTTTGTTTTAAACAGAGCTTTTGGAGCTTTGTGTGTGTCACACTCCTTGGGATCCGGAGCTGGGGCAGAACAATTCCCTGCTGAGTAGGGATCTTTTCTCTCAAATATAGGCTTTAGAATATTGCCCCCTCACAGCCAGATGTGACTTTGCTAATATGTCAGAATGAGAGAGGAAGAATGACAGCAGGATGGATCAATTTATGACCATTCCATTTAACAATGGTTCATATTTATGATGGCACTGAAAAAAAGTGATTTATGACCCATCCTTGAAGTTATAAACATTGTACTGTCCTCACGGTCACAATTCAGAAGGTTTATTCATATTTACCACTACCTAGTTGAAACATGATTGTGATTTGCGACCTTCCCAACCAGCTTCCAACAAAAGAAGTCAAGGAGGGTAGCCAGATTTGCTTAATGACCACAAAATTCACCTAACATCCATAGTAAAAATGGTCATAAAGTGGGGTCCAGTTACATGACTCACTTAATAACTGTATCATTTAACATCCACAATTCAGGTCCTAATTGTGGTCCTAAATCAAGATCTACCTGTATAGTGAAAGATCCAAAGAAAGTTTTTCTAAAATAGAATTCCTTAACCGGTCTCCTATCTTCTTTCATCTTCAGAAAAAGCTTATCTAAAACATGATAAGGATGAAACCTCTTATTATATTTGTGAAAACGGTGAAATCAGTGGGGAAAAGGTTTCAATTTCAAGCTATATGTCCCCATTTGAGAATGTTTGATTTACTCTAAAAAATCTGAATTAGAGTAATATTTAAAATATGTTGGGCAATCCTGCAATTTGAAATCTCTTTATGGACCCTGTATTTAATGTCTATTTTCCCACCCTCCTCATCCCATTAGTTTTTATAGACATGAACAGATGAAGTTATACCAAGGAAATAGTTATTCTTGCAATGACTCTTTTTCTCAATCACATACCAAATGGACCAGGTTGAATGCAGAACTAGAATTCTGAAGAATGGCTTTGCAGGAGGTGCTATGGAAGGGGGAAACAATATATATTCTTCCACAAAAAATCCCCTTTCTTTTACTTGTTTTTGCACAGCTCTCTAGTTCCTCTAACTTCATTACCTGCATCTGTCTGTAACCTATAATTCATCCTTCAGCCTTATTAAAGACATAGGTTGACTATTTAGAAGAAATACTTTTTTAACAGATTAACAGAGTTGGAAGGAATCTTGTAGGTCATCTAGTCCAACCCCCTGCCCAAGCAGGAGACCCTGCATCATTCCTGACATATGGCTGTCCAGTCTCTTCTTGAAAGCTTCCAGTGATGAAGCTCCCACAACTTCTGAAGGCAAATTGTTCCATTGGTTGATTGTTCTCACTGTCAAAAAATTTCTCCTTATTTCTAGGTTGAATCTCTCCTTGATCAGTTTCCATCCATTATTCCTTGTCTGGCCTTCAGGTGCTTTGGAAAATAGGTTGACCTCCTCCTCTCTGTGGCAGCTCCTTAAATATTGGAACACTGCTATCATGTCTCCCCTGGTCCTCCTCTTCACTAAACTAGCCATGCCCAGTTCCTGCAAGTGTTCATCATGTTTTAGTCTCTAGTCCCCTAATCATCTTGGTTGATCTTCTCTCCACTCTTTCTAGATTCTCAACATCTTTTTTATAGTGTGGTGACCAAAACTAGATGCAGTATTCTAGGTGTGGTCTTATTAAGGCTTTATAGAGTGGTATTAGTACCTCACTTGATCTTGATTAAATCTTTCTGTTAATGCAATTTAGGATTGCAATTTAGGATTGCATTGGCTTTTTGGGCTGCTGCCGCACACTGTTGACTGGTATTTAATTGATTATCCACTAAGTCTCCAAGATCCCTCTCACAGTTACTGCTATTAAGCCAGATTTCACCAAGTCTATATGTGTACTTTTGGTTTTTCTTGCCTAAGTATAAGACTTTACTTTTCTCTACATTGAATTTCATTTTGTTGGATAGGGCCCATTGTTCAAGTCAAGTTCTTTTAGGATCCTGAGTTTGTCTTCTGGAGTGTTGGCTATTCCTGCCAGCTTAGTATCATCTGCAAATTTGGTAAATTCCCCTTCTATTCCCCCATCTAAGTCGTTTATGAAGATATTGAAGAATACTGGGTTATACTACATGGTATCTATCTCTTAGCTGTATATATCAATCTTCACAGTGGATACTCCCTTTTATTTATGAGGAAGAATTCTGTAAAACACTAAACTTGACCTGCAGCCCCAATCAATAACTTCCACTGCTTCCAAACAAAGTATTATGTTTTCACTGTTGCAAAGATGTTGCTATTTACAGCTAGTCTCTGCATGCAATTACAATTGGCCTATGTATTTCACACATGAAAGCTGATTGTTTTTTCAGTCATAGCAGCCAAATCATAGAGGAACCCAATAAATGGATTTGTTATTGGATCAATAATTGATTGCATTTGATTGGATATCTAACAACTTTTAGAGCTACACATTCTCACAGTTCTTCATGACCTCATATATCACTGATTGAAACAGCACTGCATTAATCAGTAATTTCTCCTTTAGTATTTCACTTCTCAGCCTCCAAAGGTTCCTTTTAAACAGGTATATATTCTTCCAGGCAAACTGAAAAAAATAGGTCATTACTTTCAGGAATCCAAGCAGAATATTAAAGCCCCTGCAAATTATTCCAGGCTATTATTAAATCAGTCAGTTTTGGTTGATGGAAGGATTGCAAGTTATATTTTAAAATACATGGAAAACATAAAACAGATACTTTTTTAAAAAAAGAGTGCATCATACTGCAATAAGTTCAACAGTGTCTCTAGCCCTAGGCAATTTTTAAAATTACTGAAATTTAAATTACTGGTAATTTTTTGCAGTCATTGATGAAATTTTGCTATTACTTTTGGTTGATGGGTTCTACAGGGAACAGAGCAAAGATTCACAATAGCATGCAAAATAGTTTATTTTCTGATGATTTCTCCTTTTTTCAAGGTTTTGGTGATATGGCTTTCTAAAGGCTTAGAGGAGTTTCGTTGTTTTTCCATTAGAAATTTGGGAGGAAATAGAGCCACTCATATTCAGGAACTAGAAATTGTGAGTTCAGCATTTTTGGTAGCTACAGACCACGAGTACCAACCCATAATTTACTGCTGAGTGCTCAAGGCTGAAACAACTAAATATTGATATTAATCTAGTATTATCCAATTGAAAGTGATGTCACATATCGCTTATTTTATTATCAAACTGGATGAAAATCCTGCCTGTTTCTGCTTGCCTTATGAACAGTTTCTGAAATAACAGGGCTGGGAGAGAGCAATAATTGGTCTATTTAAATTATTTTAAAATGTTACACCATTTATTAAATGGTTCATAAGATTGCAACATGTGGGTTAGAGAACATAATGCATATTTGGCAAAAACATGGCAAAGACTTTCACATTGAAATATCTGTGTGAAATATTCAGATTAAAACTGGCGTTTTAGACCTCATGTGGTCTCATGTGAGCCTTGACTTATTGTCCCAAATTATGTAACTTGATTTATTTAGAGAAAATAGAAGAGACATAAAATTTGCAGGGTAGCTACATGAAATGAAGGTTGGAAAGCCAAGAAATTTATGAACTTCATGCATAAAAATTAAACTACAAAGAAGTGGCACTCAAGCAATATTGTTTGTAGTGTCACTATTTTGGTTTTCCACTGGACTCTTTAAGTATTGCACAAATTTTCTTTTTCTCACTAATTATATTCCCCTATAATCTCTCAACCTAACTATTCTTTCAAGACTATCGGTACCACTCTATTGTTTACAGTTGTGCTGTTTTAACTATCTATGGCTACAATCTCAATGGTGAGAGAATTATTTTTTAAATGCAAGCAAATTCTCACAATAAAACATTTGCACGTGCACATGGCATTGGGGGGAGAGCAAGAGAGAAGAATCTCTGCCTAATTAGGATTCCATTCCACAACTAATTTTTAAAAAATGTGTTGAAAGATTAAAAACACATAAATCAGTATGCAGATCAAGTCAGTATCAGAATTCTGTATTCAAGAGAATGCTGGATTTAGTTTAAGAGAAAGTCAGAAGATATAATTTAAATATGTCTATCAAAACTGCAAAGGAATTGAAGATTTGAGACTGAATATACAAACCAATCTCAGCTGCACACCCCACCTGTAATAAGAACAGCACACAAAGTCTTATCACATATGAGTTTTCTAAACAGAAGATACTCTGGAGAAGGAGATAACCCTGTTTGTCTACCAACTTACGTTTACCAATGTGTGATACGTAACCTTGAATGCAGTATGAATATATACAACATTAATATATCATAGGTACTATGCAACCACACAATTGGGACTAGAATTTCTATTGCTGAGCAAGGCAGTTAAGTGAGTCATGCCTTTTTTAAATGACTTTTGCCATGACTGTTAAGCAGATCACTGCAGCTATTGACTGAATCACACGGTCATTAAGTAAATCTAGCTCCCTCCATTGACACTGCTTGTCGGAAGCTAGTTGGAAAGGTCACAAATAGTGATCATATGACCCTAGGACGCTGCAATCCTTTTCAATGCATGCTGATTGCCAAGCACCTGAAGTTTAATTACATGACTGTGGGGATGCTGCAATGATCATCAGAGAAGGACCGGATATAAGTCACTTTTTCCAGTGCTGCTGTAACTTCAAATGGTTACTAAATGAATGGTTGTAAGTAAGGGGTACTTGTACACAATATTGGAAATTGGGGGTGAAGCAGTATTGGAAGCTATAGGCATACTCTAATTCTAAACCCCAATGAAATCAGTAGTGAGAGTCCAAGGTAAAGTCGTTCTCTGAAATTTATAACGGTTTGCTACATAAACATTAGACATCTTCTATCATCTTTTGCAGTAAATATATTTTCAGTAAGAATGTATAATAAACACATTTCTAAAAAAGCAGAATGCTTAGATGTTATCTAGGCACATACTGGATTGCTTCTAAATACACACCACTGCCAATGAAAGTTATCCATCTGTGAAATAATGAGTAAGTGGTTTTGGATCATTTTCCATTTTTGAGAAATCTCTCTCCTTAAGATCTACTCCAAAAAGGCCTCCAAATTTTTGAAACAAACTTGGAAAGCAGAGGGAGGAAGAAGAACTGCTGAAAATCAACAGACACATCTACACCTACTCCAACAGAGAATCCTAGGGATAAATACTCACCCTTGGCAGAGAGGACTAACCTGTGTTGTGTGGTTGTTGTCTTTGGCAGTACATAATCATAGGTGAAAATAAATTCTGCCCCTAACATTAAGAATAGATTGCTTATTTCTAACTTTGATTAGCTATCTCTGCATTCACATGTGTGGTTTTTGTGCTTATTCAAAATTAATTCCAATTAAAGGTTAATTGGAATTAACCTTTAGCTAAGGTTTTAGGCAAAAACACATCACTTGCATGCTCAAAGACTCAGGTCCATCTTTGTTCAAGGTCTCATCTCAGGTATCTATTCCTTGGAAAATGCTATCAATCTAAAAGTCTGCTCTATAGTTCAAACAGTCAAATTTAGGAAATGGATATGCAAGAAGATGATTTCTTAATCTTAATAAGCAGATTCCTGTTAGGGCTTGCAAAACATTTGAATCACTCTACAAGCACCTCACTTCCTCCCTTCAATGTAAATGGCTAGTAGTCTTTTAATATCAAGTGCTTTAAGAAGCGTGGTAATTGTGTGGCTAGAAGATCAAAAGATAAAGATTGGTTGAGATAAAGATTAATGCAACTTTTGGTAAAAGTGTGACCTCAGATCAAAGCACTCCCTTTTTCTGAACTTCAGGAAAGGAGGTCAATTCTCAGTTACAGGATTCCTTCAAGTTGATGTAATTGCTATAAGAGAGGCAGATGTCATTGATTTAAGGAAACCCTTGTAGGTTGGGAAGATCAAAGTACAAAAGTATTTATCCGTTAGGCCTATTGAAGTGAACTAATCTGCTCACTGAATTAAAAAAGCATGTGCTCATCCTGAACATTAAAAGGTGGACTGAACTTGCTGAGTGTCTAAAAAATCCCCTATCCCATTTTCAGTTAGCAAAATAGCAAGAGGTTGTATCAAAACTATAGACTGTATTGGGAGTATAGATGCTTTTGGTAAACAATGACTTGGATCTCCCTTGCCAAAATTGGTAATGTTTTGACACATGGACACATGTGGAGGTGTAGACTAGAATAATGGATTGTACAAAAGAATCCTGGGATACATGGTAGTGTTTTTCTATGTCTTTAAATGTTTATAAAGAATATTCTCAAAGATATGTCTTGTTGTGGCCAAGCTGGAGTCAAAGTCACCATTTTGATGGGTCCTTGGTGTTTTTTGGGGTCAATTTGAGAGGCACATGCAGGTCAGAGTGAGTGGTGGTGGTGGGGTTACGAGAAGCATTGTGGAGGTCAAAGAGATTGCACAGGAGTATGGTGTGCATTCCAGGCCCACCCATTGAATTTGCTTTCTCTGCTGCATCCTCTATCTTCTGGAACAGCAACTCTGCAGAGATGAGGACATGGCCCCGTCTCCTGCAGTTCTGGAAAGATTTTAACACTTGGCTTTGGACCCATGCCTGGAGTTGGTGTTTGTTATTTGATTAAGGACCCTTGTTTTGTTTTCTGGATTTTATTATTAGAGAATTTTAGTTTGAGCTGCTTGCTGATTTACTGTAATACCTTCAGCTGTTTTTATGTATTTTTTAGACATTTTGTGGGCCATCCAGAGTACACTGTAGTTAGATAAATTTAAATAAATAAGTAACTATCTATAAGCTGATCTGGCAATGTCAACAGGCTTGTTTGATTTTTATACTGCCTTTCCCACCACAAGCTTAAGACTGTATATAGATAATTCCCTTTTCCAAATTTTCCCAACAATTCTGTGAGGTAAGTGGACTGAGAAATTCCCAAACCAAATTGCCATCACTTTCCATGCCTGAGGACAGATCTGAATCAGCACCTCCCCACTCCAGTCCATTCCTTAACCAATACAGTATATCGGCTTGCTCCAAGACAGTCTTTGGAGCTGTAATCTCCATAGCAGGCCCAATTGTGATGGCTAGTTCCACTTTGGGAATACCTGGTTACTCTGGTTATTATTGGGGGTGGGGGGTGTAGCAGTTTTACTTTCCAGAAGAGCACATATTATGGGTGTTAATCAGTGGTGAAATCCAAATTGTTTTACTACCGGTTCTGTGAGCATGGCTTGGTGGGCGTGGTGTGGTTTGATGGGCATGGCTTCGGCATGGCTTGGGCTTCCCTCCCCACTCCTGGGGGGAGGATCTTGCAAAATCTCCATTCCCACCCCGCTCTGGGGCCAGCCAGAAGTGGTATTTGCCAGTTCTCTGAACTACTCAAAATTTCCGCTACTGGTTCTCCAGAACCTGTCAGAACCTGCTGGATTTCACCCCTGGGGTCAATCCCAAACCCATGAGAGGAGTGAAAGAGTTTAGCATGATAAATCAAATTAAACCTTTATTACAACCTTTGGGCTAGAAAGATAAGATGATGGCACATGCCCATTTGCAAGGAATTCACTAGTCAACTGGTTTGAAAATCCATATCCCAGATATATTGTTTAAGATGACTCCTGGCATTTTCAAGTCCTAATGGACAGAGACTCTCCAGGGAGAGTCCTAAGGACTGAAATCTGCTATTAGCTTTTGTCAGCCAGGTTGACAAAATTGTCTCTGAAAACCTCTAAGGAGAAAGAGTCATAGTTCAGCCACAGGAGGCATCTCTATCTCTCACTGTAAAATGACATTCTTGATGCATTTTGGAACTGTGAATATTGCTCTTATAAATTTTGACTGGACAACGTCCAAAATATTAAACTGTGTAAAAATGCAAATTAGAACACCATAAAGAACTGTGAGATGACCTTAGCAAAAAAAACCCTTGGCAGTGACATGAATAAAATCTACCCCTTTTGAATGAAAGAATCTTACGACAGCAATGGGGCTACACTGGACTCCACTTGAACGATGAGAGAAATGTGTAGTCCAAGATAAGAAAGCCTGGAATATCACCCCGAGATATTTATAAACATATACATGCTATATTGAATGTCCTATTAATTTGCCGTTTAGGTAGTCCTCAATTTAGGACTACAATGGAGTCTAAAAATTTGGTCATAAGTCATTGTGGTTGTAACTTGAGATGCCATGTGACTGAATTCAACTTTATGACAATTTGTACAACAGTTGTAAAGTCAGCCACTGTGGTCATTAAATGAATCACATGGTTATTAAGTGAATCCAGCATATCCAATGGGCGTTTTGCCAGAAACTGGCAAAAATGTTATAAATTGGGGTTACATGATCAAAGGATGTGGCAATTGGTCATAAATGCAAGCTGGTTGCCAAGCGCCTCAAATCTGATAACATGACAAGGAGGGTGGGTTGCAGCAGTTACAACTTCACAGACAGATTGTAAGTAGCTTTTTTTAAGTTCATTGTAAGTTTGAACGGTTGTCAAGCCAGTTGCAAGTCAAGGACTCCTACACTGTTGTGTCATGCAAACACTAGCACTTGAAAGTTTTGATTATTTATTACAAGGGTTTTTTTGTTTAGGCAAAAGGAAGCCAATGTCCTCAATGCCCTTCTCATTTGCACCTGAGAGACAGACAAAATTAATACATTGCCTGCATATTTTAAGGCTGGAATAGCACAATCTTCAAACATTGGAGAGTGATGATTAGAAGATGAGAGAGTCTGAATTATTGAATTGATGTATATATTAAAAAGTAAAGGAGCTAGAATACACCCTTGTCTTTTGGTGGAAACAGCTCCAGCATGTTAAATTTCTCTGCATTTGATGTCAAACTATGAATTCATAGATGTGGCAGTGATGGGGGTTGGTAAAGCAATTATTGGAGGTGTAGTCAATATAGTATGGAGTGAAGGTACCACCCATAAAGGCCAATACTATCAAAGGTACAATATGAGCCTTCTTTTTTGGGTATCTGTCCCTGCCTAAATGCAGTCCTTCTTCTAAATTGTCTTTTTGGGGGGGAAGGAGGAGGGACTGCTAGCCTGGAGTTGTGAGCAAGGATCTGGGAGGCATTGGCTATAGAAGATGACTTGCTAGAAACAGGCTAAATCATATCCAAGAAAATGGCGACTGAGCTCCATACAATCATTACTGATGGCTCAGTGACCAGCTTTCCCTAAGAAAAGTGTGGAGTCTTAACAGTTTCTTTGTGATTGTTCTGTGGGTTTTTGACACTACCTATTAAGTCCTCTACTATATTGCTCTCTCCCGGTTAGTTGAAGATATAGTTTTTGCTCTCTATAGAAAGTAATATCAATACACAATTGGTATACCTACAGAGTAAGACTTAGAGGCCATATTTATTTAGTTATTTTATAATATCAGTTTTGAGGCTGCCTCCAAACAACACTGGGCAGTTGTCACATACAAAGCAAGAAGAAAACATCACAGCCTGCTAGTACCATCTCCTGACACTGAAGCATCATTTCTACCACTTTTTAAAAAAATTTAGAGAGAAAGATAAAGAAGATAAATAATAGCAAAATGAGATAAGGAAGACCCAGCTAGGTATATTTAAGAATAGAGAAAGACCTCATTGTGACTGTTGTATGAATCAAAAAGGAACTGAGAGGGACAATGAGGGACACAGGACTAGTGTTTAGGTCTATACAGGATTCTGCAACAGTGAAAAATCTATATTCTTTCTTTCTATGTTCTTTCTCCCCAATTTTTTTTTAATGTTGGGATGCCCCTGTGCTAATCATGGACTTCTACCTTACAAATAATGACTCTTCCAGTCTAGTAATTCTATTTCTGTTTTCATTTTGTGTGAGATGTGTACTGGCAAAGTATTAGATTTCAAAAGACAAGTGTTCCAATGAGTGCTCAATTCTGCCCTAACTGAACATTTCAATCAAGCCTAAAATAGAAAATACAATTAAGGGGACTGCACTATCCCTCTATCTCTCCTTGAACACAGTGAGACTGTCCATAATCCAATGTCTTTCAAAGCATGCACAGAGACGCCATTTAGCTTGCTGGTATTCATCACTTGGGAAAATTAGTTCAAGTGAAACCTGTTTTCCAACATAGTTTGAAAGGAAACAAGTAACACTTTTAGCAGTATGGACCAAAAGAGCAACTAAATACTACATGGGCAGCTATACTGCATGAGTCATTGGCACAGTGGAAAAAGGAGATGAACCAAAGAAGTAATCATACTTAATAGAAAATGCAAGCTCCCACTCCCCCCCAAAAAATAGATCAAAGTTTGTGCATAACTATGAAACTTGCACTAATCTCCAAGGAATGATTTTGAAAGTTCGTACCACTATGTTAGAGAAATAGGATTTTTAGCTTCCTCCCCACCCTTCCCAATTGCTCCCTAAAAGTAAACTTTATAAGCTAATATATTTCATCTATATATGCTGTCTTCCAATTTAATTTACCAGAAAAGACTAAACTGGACAAAGATTCAATTTTATCCCTCCAATCCTAACTACAAAATTTCAACTTGATGATTCAGGATTATACTTGTAAGCAATGCACAGAAAGAACACTAAAAGAGAAGAAATTATCTTTTGAGAGCCATCTACAAATCAAATATTAGACCTACCGGTAGATAAATATTACTTTTAGGGCGCATTTCCAAATTGGAATATACAAACGCATAGCAGACTTTAGGGAACAATTCCAACTGTAGTTTATATAACAGGTTTTAACATTCACCTTCAAATAAACAGAACCAAGGGAATTGAAATAAATTTCAAATTTCAGTGAAATCCAGCACTATTGCATCTCACTTGTGAGCCTCCTTTGGCATCAAGAGTCAGAAAAGGCTTCTCCTTATGTGCTGGATGAAGAATTGCATTGTTTTGTGAAGTAGCTTCATAAGAAAGAATTCTTCAGAGCTCTCTGATAGGTAAACTGAAAGTTTACATTATCTGAACTATGCAACTCTGATTATAGCATTACGTAGCCTCCAAATTACAGTTATGGTGTATAACACCATAAGCTGCTTTCCAGCAGGATTCTTCAGAAATTCAGTGGGACAAGAGCCTACAGTACTTCTTTATGCTTGTCCTCAGAGATTGATGCCAGGAAAGATGCCAGTTTATACTCTACTGATAAAAGGAAGCTGCTTCCAGAAAAAAGCTAAGGCATGAAGTCCCTGCTTGCCTATACAGTAGGTCCCCCATCCAATCAACGACTGCATGAGGGGATCAGAAAATTGGTCAACTGTCCTTGCTAATAAAAATAGCCCAGTGTTCCTACCTTTAGATCAAAAAATGAACATTCTAATGGTTTACAGCTCCAATGCCTAGCATATCTAAATATACCAAATACCCAAGAACTTCCCTGAAATTATATGTCTATTATCTAGAAAAAGTATTTTGCATCCATTACTTGGTCGCCTATGATAAATTTTGAATTTATATAGCAATGTAGGCTCAGTTCTTGAGGACTTTATGAAAGCATCCATGCAGTTTTCTTTGCAACAATGTGCATGTAGTTGCAGTTTTCCTCTTGCTAGATATATTTCAAGTTCCTAGTCTGCTTAGCAATACTAATATTCAATTGAAGTTTGTCATCCAAGTACTAACCCAGCTTAATCCTTCTTAACTTTCATATGCAGACAAGGCTAACATAATTCACCGTAATGAACTACTGATTCCAAAGCCTGGTTCTGAACATGGTATAATGAGATTTAAGCAAAGTCTTTTTGGTACCTAGTGGAATCCACCAGTATGTGAGATCAGAAGTGAATGATTGCGGTGGCCAAGAAGGGAACTCAAGTTTGCTGAGAGCCTCTAATTCCATGGTTTCAATAACAGGTAAGCTTGTTTTTGGTCTCTCCATCTCCCCGGATATCTTATCTTTCTCTTCAACATATTTCTGGTATGTTTTAAAGCAAAGCTTGAGGATTTGCTACCTCTTTTAAATTCACAACTTATGAAATTGAAAAAGCAGAGACTAATTTGTATCCATGATATTTTTTTTCCAGTCTGGAAGTGAAATTCTGGAAGTGGGAGTTTTCTGAAACAGATGATTTTTCCTTTCTCCACATTTATTCTGCCTTAAGAGAAATATACCTCTATTTTTCTATGTGTATTGAAGATAGGTACTTCTATCTTCAATACACATATATACACAGGTTTTAAACAGCATAGCAAGGTCTCTTGTTCTTTTATAAAATGTAAGCCTACATCTAGATGTTTTTAAAATAAAATACTTTTTTTTAAAGAAAAGAGAGAATTAATGTTTAAGATAATAATTCCTTAAATGTTTAATGTGGAGTTTCTCCCTCATGCCTGTATGTATGTGCACATTTTACATACTTATTTGCCATCAACTATATGTCTCTTTAATCTAAACATGACTCTCTGTAGTTTCCAAAATGCAAACATTCAAATATAAAAGCAGAAAAAATAATCGTTGCATGTCAAAGCAAAAAGGCCCCACAAAACAGCTGCAGTTTCCACACCCTGGGCAGGAGATGCCCCCAACTCTCACATCTGTTCTCAAAGCTCTGTGGAATCACCAGTTTTAATGGCATTCCAAATCACCAGTGGGATGAGAACTTTACAAGGATCTTCTCTTAAAAGCATTCATCATATTGGCAGCTAGTGAAGATTATTTAAAAAAAAACAAAAAAAAAACAGCCAAGCCGTGTTTCTTGTGCCATTAGTATTATTTGCTTTATTATGACAGACTAGCATAGCTAGCCCTCTGGGAAAAGAGAAGGCAGAAAAACCTTGACAGTAAATATGCTGGCCTCCAGAAAACAGTGTGTCACTGAAGTAGCAAAGGACAGAAGAACATACAGTAATTTGTAAAGCAGCACTTCTTATTTCACATTATATAAGTATAAAGGTATTTTAAAACCAATTCCTGAATCGTTCTCCCCAAATCCAGCTGACTCCAGGGGACTGCTTATTTATTTATTTATTTATTTTATTTTATTAAATTTAGATACTACCCATCTCACTCCATAGATGTTCATCTGAATCAGAGGTCATCATGTACTGGGTCTTTTAACCTCAGCTGCCACTTTTCAAACATTAATATACACATAATTCTTGGAAAAAACTGTGTTTTTTCTATTATTATTATTATTATTATTGGTTAATCTTTAGTGAGATTCACAGCCTTTGAGGCTGGTTAATAGCTCAGCAGCTCGAGTCCTAACCAAGGACCTAGGAACTGTTAAGGTATCGTCGGAGGATGTAAGCTGTTCCGAGTAAGGTGGTTTTTTGTAGAGTCAAAATGTTTAAGTCCGGCAAATTTAGAATTTCTAAATAGCGGGGTAGCCCTTTGGGTATTGCTCCAAGGGCTCCTATTATTATTGAGACTATCTCTTCCTCCATAATCACTCAATTTCAATTTTCAAATCACAATATTTTGTTATTTTTTTCTAGCTGTTTCTCCTCAATTTGTGCATCAGCTAGTATTGAAATATCAATGAACCAAACTTTTTTCTTTTCCTCAATAGTGATGTCAGATATGTTGTGGGCCAACTATCTGCCTGTTTGGATCCAAAAGTACCCCAGGATCTTGTTTCCCTTGTTCACCTCCTTCAACAGTGGCTCTTTTGCTTTTTTTATGAGGCCATTTAAGCCCGGTTTTTCTTCTTCCATAGTTTATTTCACCTGTAAGAGTCCTCTGCCACCCTGAGATCTAGGCAAGTACACTCAATTAATATGATTTTTTTGGGCGCATATCATGGTGCACTGTCATTAGTTTTCTTGTCTTTTGATCCAAGTTATCAAGTTGACACCCATCAATTATTCCAGCTGAATATCATATTACAGGCACTGCCCAGTAGTTAATTGCCTTTATGATATTTCCTCCACCCAGCTTTAGTCTCAAGTCCCAGATTCGCTTTATGTATTTTGTTGAAGTAGCTTCCTTAACTTGGTTGTGCAACAGGCCAGAAGCTTCCAAAACTCCTAAGTACTTGTACCCGTCTTCTGGTGTTACTGCTTTTATCACCTCTACATTTATCAAGTTCGAATCCATCATCTTCAATTATTTTTCCTGTCTTAACAGCAATTGTTGCACATTTGTCAATGCCAAATTGTATTTCAATGTCTCTGCTAAACTCCTCAGTGCATTTCAGTACTGAGCTCAATTCAGCTTTTGTTTTTCCAAACAGTTTTAAATCATCCATGTAGAGCAAATGGGAAATTTTAAGTCATTTTTTAGCATAGCCACAGTTTGTTTTGTTCAAAATGCTTGTTAGTGGTGGCGCAGTGATTAGAATGCAGTACTGCAGGCTACTTCTGCTGAGTGCTGGCTGCTAGCAATTTGGTAGTTCAAATCTCACCAGCTCAAGGTTGACTAGCCTTCCATCCTTCTGAGGTTGGTAAAATGAGGACCCAGATTGTTGGGGGCAATATACTGACTTTGTAAACTGCTTAGAGTGGGCTGTAAAGCACTGTGAAGCAGTATATAAGTCTAAGTGCTATTGCTATTGCTATTGCTAGTGGAGCCATCAAATAACAGAGGTGACAATGAATCTCCTTGGAAGACTCCTTGTTTGATTTCAACTTCACCAAGTTTTTCTCCACAGGACATTGACTTAGTCTGCCATAGCTTCATGGAAGTCTTCAGGAACTTCTGGATGTTGCTGCTAATTTCAAAAATGTCTAAGCATTTCTCAGTCCAGCTGTATGGATCAGAATCAAAATGCTTTCTTATCAATCCAGACCATGAACAAATGTGTTCGTCTTTTTTTTGAATTTTTCAAAACCAGTTTATCAATCATCAGTTGACCTTTGGTTCCTCTTGAATTTTTGTAGTGGCAGCAAATCCTTGTTTTCTAGATATTAATAAATTTGGTTTATAATAATGCCTGTAAGTAATTTGTATGTTGTTGGCAGGCAAGTGATTGGCCTGTAATTTTCAGGTTTATATCCCTTTTCTGCATCCTTCTGAATCAAAATAATTGTTCCAATTGTTAGCCATTTTTCAGTTTCTGGTGTTTCTAAAATCTGATTCATCTGGTTTGCTAACCTTGCATGCAAACTTGTTAGTTATTTCAACCAGAATCCATGCAGCCCTAAATCAGGGGCATTCCAGTTCTTGATCTTCTTTGATTGTTTTCTGTTGAAAACAATCATCCCACTTCTGTTGATGTTGTTGCTGTTGTTGTTGCTGCTGCTGTTGTTGCACTATTGTTGCCAAAAAAGTATTACCTTAAGTCTGTTTATGGCCAGGACTTACATACTCTTGTGTACTCATAGAATAGGGAGTATTACAGATGTTATTCATTTCTTTTCCATGTTACCCAAATTCAAACATGGCTTGGTTGTCATGTATAAAGACAGGCTTGCCTTGATTAATTGACAACTGTACCATAGTCTCTGTTATGTAGCTAAGAAACAGATACTCAAAAGCATGAATGAAGTTAATTTAAAGAGATAGTGGAATAAGTCCCTGAAATGCATTATTACTGGATTTAAAAATTGTCAGTCTGAAGTGGTCTCAGATAATCTATTATTTTTAAACTGTGTAACATTAGATAGAATCTGCTGAAAATGATAAGAGTAGAAAGATGAGCCTGAGGTTTGGCAACTCTGTTCAACACAAGTCTTGAGAAACTAGTATAGCAATACATAAACTGATCTTCTAATTCTCCTGTGGACTTTAGTGTGAGGTAAACAACTAGTTTTATTACAATATTTTAAGCATAAACAATTAGTATAATAAAATTTCAAATGCAGGAATTTGCCTTTATGGATTTGTTACAGTAAATGCTATTATTTCCTCCTCCCTACATTTGCTTGGCTTTCTTGGCTGCAGTGTGTGTTATGCTAAGCAATTATTTATGCATTAAGAGTGTTGTGGGGAAAGAGAGTTACACTTGCATAATGTGCCTAAATATCCATGCACGTATCTATGCATGTAACAGAAATTCTAATTTGATAAGCCTCGGTTAACAGATGTTACCTCAGGCAAAGGATATGTGCACAATTTTCACACCTTACAATACAGTACTTTTCTCTTTGGCCACTTGCCCTAAAATATTAGAACATACTGTGTGAGTTTAATGGGTGAATATAGAGCTACAAAAACCACAATTTCAATTCTAGTGAAAATGTCTTACAGTCTTGATGGAGAAATAACTAAATTTTCTCCAGTCATCTTTTTCATAACTTCAGGGCTACAGTAATGATCTGCCACTGAATCTTGTTCCAGAATTCTAGGTATAATTGAAACCTGAACTGTCTAATAAATATTAATATGCCCATGGCATCGTACCCATATTGAGAATGACTGTGTAGTGCAAATCAGGCCTCAAGGGAGTTGCTTACCCTTTCAATAGGTTGTTATCAGAAATTGAGGTGATTCCAGGACGCACTCCGCCTAAAACTCTCTCAGGTCTGGCTGGGGAAAAGAAATAGACAAAAGTTGAGGTCCTTTTCGATAAAATATGTGGACAGTATATAGAACCATACATACATGCATGTATACATACATAGCTATATTTTGATTTCTCAGAGGATTTATTAAATGGGACAAGAATTTGTATGTGCCTTTCCAACTCCAAAGTGAAACTCAATGGTAGCTTTTCATCCATTTTTTCACTTGACAAAGAATGTCGAGTTTCCCCTTTGATGCTTAACATATGTTTAAATCTCTCAAAATCTGTTTTTAGACAGGATAATAATATCCATAGTTCTTCTTGCAATGCATTCAAACATAAATTAATTAGTAAATTTAATAAAATAGATATTTTGTTATCTATTCTGAACTTCATAGCCTTGAAGCATTAGATTAGTTAGTACACAGGGGTGAGTTAGTAATTGGCCTAAATTAAAACATATAGCAAAAATTTATATTTTTTATATTAGATATATATTTACATTATTTTTATATATGAAGTGTATGTATGTATGTACACACACACACTTTTTAATTTAATTAAACTTTTATTAAAACTAATACAAACTAATATAAAGGAAGGAAGGAAGGAAAGAAAGAAAGAAAGAAAGAAAGAAAGAAAGAAAAGAAAGGGAAAGAAAGAAAGAAAGAAAGAAGGAAGGAAGGAAGGAAGGAAGGAAGGAAGGAAGGAAAAGGAAGAAAAGAAATGAAAGAAATATTGAAAACAAAGAAAAAGGTTTCCAGTGACCAATAAATATAGACAATGTATTTTCTTTAATTAAAGAAGTTAATTTATTCATCTCAGCTAGATCTATCAATTTCACCAACCATCCCTCCATAGTGGGTAGTGTTGAATCTTTCCAATTTTTTGCATATAATAATCTCACTGTAATTATCAAATATTGAAATAATCTTCCATGCCTTTTTTTCTGTTTATCCATTAGCCCTAAAAGGGAATATTCTGACATCAATTACATTATTAATGTTTAAAATCCTCTGCATCAATGTATGTATGTGAATGCATTTTTTTAGCTTTTTTATATGTCCACCAAGAATGATAAGATGTCCCTTCATGTTGCCCACATTTTCAATAAATATTTGAAATACTTTCTAGATAATTTATCTATCATATTATACCAATATTTTATATTATAAATAAATGTTACATGCTTCATTTTACAAAAAGTCTTTCAGATCATAATACAATATAAATTTCAATTATTTTAATCACATATTACCCACTGATCCCGCTGCGTAAGATTAACACCCATCCCAAATATCTGTTATGTTCATCAGTTGAGGATATATACAAAGGTTGAGGATTTATATACAAAACAACTCCATTTTTTTCTCAATTTTGCTGAAATAAATTATTTGACTTTCTGACTTAAACATTTTACATTTTTCCTAATACGTGTTTCTTGTAAAAAATATTACATCTTGTTTTAACTTTTCCAAATAATTATTCTTTTTCCATTTTCAGGAACATTTACTCTGCATTTCTTTAAGAAAAACAGTTCTTTTTCTCTCAGTTCCAATAAACCCAAGTTATCCAAACCTTTCTCCATTTCTCTAATTATTCTTTCTTAGTTTCCAAAACTTCTACTTTCTCAATACAGTAATTTCTTTTAAACTGTAGCCAACTGACCTACAACCTACAGATTCTTCAATCTTCTTAACTACTTTTCTCATTATTTTTTTTATTTCGGCAAATCCTTTTCCACTTCCTTTTAACCACTGCAGTCATCTTTTTGCCAAATTCTTCAAACATTTTCTGCAATAACTCTGGTGAAATCCTCGAACCGTACCCTTAAGTTGTTCTAATGAGTTCTAATGAGTCCCTGAGTCTTTCTCCTAATTTAGCATCTTTTCTTGTGATTGCCATTGTGCTAGACTGAAAGTATGTGGATTACTTGGTGAATGTAAAAGGCAAGGTATTCCTTTTTTCTGTTTTCCTATCTCTATCTTTAGCACTTTAATCCCAATTAGCTCTCTGTAGTTACAGTTCTCACAGTTTAGCTCATATCATCTTGTTTTGTAAAATCCACCAATTATATCCTGTCCTTAATAATAAGCAATCAGCATTCCCAGGAAGGTCCAATCTGTTAGTCTAATTATTACTGCTGTTTTCAAAGGGATTTTCATAAGAAAAAAAAAATCTGTTCTTAAAAAAAAATCACTGCCCCCTTTTATCCCCTTTATTTCTTGGATCTTTCTCATTAAGCATTTTGCTTTTAAATTAAAATCCTTTAAAATAGCCATTTTTTTTTCCCTTTCTTAATTTCAAAAAGAAGACACTCACCAAGAAACTTTGATCTTCATTGCCATATGGAATATCTCTCTTAAGTCATAAATTAAGTCCAAAGATGATTAAGAAAATAAAGCTATTGCTGATCAAATGTCCATTAACACTTTGCAGCAGTTAAGGGTCAACTGTAAATCTTCAACTTTCCATTGACCACAAGAAACTCAATTCCTATGGTTTCCTTGGGAGGAGCAGCAACAATTCCAGGGTGCAAATGGGTAATTCCTAACAATCTATCATTCCTCCAAAGAGATTTCCGTCACCCAGAACTGACTGCTAGCCAGCAATTTCAGGGCAGTGCTGTCCCTGCTCCTGGAGTTCCTTATAGGATATCTAACCCACCATCAGTCCTCATCCTGAAGCCTGGGTTCCAAATTTTGAATTACACTCCTATACACATGAATGGCATGAATAACATCTGGAAGAGTAAAGATATCAGCCTCACAGCCAAATGCAAGTTAGTTAATGCAATAGTTTTTCCAATTGCTACTTATGGCTGTGCAACTTGGGACTCTTGAAAAAGGCAGATAGGAAAAGGGTTGACCCCTTTGAACTGTGGTGTTGGAGGCAATTATTACACATCCCATGGACTGCAAAAATAACAAACAAAGAAGTTCTAGACCGAACCTCACCAAAATGATAACTTGAAGCCAAAATCACCAAACAGAGACTGTCGCACTTTGGTCATGTCATGAGAGTGACTCACTCAAAAAGTCAGTCATGCTGGGAGAGATCAGTGGAAAAAGGAGAAGGAGCTGCCCTACCACCCACTGGCCTGACAAGGATGACACTGGGATGACTACGGCTGAAAGAGGCAGGGCGAGACAGAGGGACATGGAGACTGCTGATCCACAGTGTGGCTGAGGGTCAGACACGACTGAATGGCTGACAATGACACATTTTCTGACTTTACCAAATTCACTCAAAATACATTTTCTATAGCACCTTTACACATATTTATACTAGCAGGCAGGTTTTATTACGAACTTTATTACGATCTAAGATTAGAGAAGTATGAATTGTACATAAAGTTCTCCATAGATCATTAAGATATCAATGTATTTATTTATTTATTCGTTTGTTTGTATGTTTATTTATTAGATTTGTGTGCTGCCCATCTTGATTAAAAGAGGTTAAAAGGTTAAAAGGAAAATGAGAGGAGAAAATGCAATGTTAACAGATAATATCTGCTGCCTTACTGTCATAGAATTGAGGCAGTATTTGACTATATTATGGGTAATAGTGATCTTGCGATCAGTTAGGAAGTAGGAGATAGACTAATGATTGCATCTTCCTGGGAGATCATTCATGAGAGGCCAAATTAATATATCACACAAATTGAAATAGAAATTACAGGGCAATAGGACATGCTCTGTAGCATGGGAATCATGGGGAAAAGTCATTTGCTGGACGGAATCTTCAGGTATTTACCATCTATGACCACTAGAGGGAGTCCACGGAATCTAGCCAGAGCAAATGCTCTGTGATGTTTTTGGTTTATTAAGGATTGGAAATAATCTGGTGGACAGGTAGTAAAATAAAGTCTCAAAGACTTAGCTTGCCTTGTTGCTAAACAACAATTAATATTAACAATTAATAAAATTAATATTTTGGTCAACTTTATCTTTACACCAGTAGTATTTTCAATTTCAGAGACATCTAAATTACTAGAATTACCAAATCCTGAGAGACTAAAAAATCCCACAATTATTTTTAATAAATACTTTTTGATAAATTACTGGTAGTCCTCAGTTTATAACATTTGTTTAGTGCCTGTTAAGTTACAACAGCACTGAAAAATATAACTTATGACCGTTTTTCACACTGTTGCAGCATCCTCATGGTCACAGGACCAAAATTCAAATACTTGGCAACTGGTTCATACTTATAACGATTGCAGTGTCCCAAGGTCATGTGATCACCTTTTGCGGCCTTCTGACAAGCAAAATCAATGGGGAAGTCAGATTCGCTTAACAACCATGTTAGTAGCTTAACAACTGCAGTGATTCACTTCAACTGTGGCAAGGATTGCCGTAAAATGGGGCAAAACACATTTAACAACTGTCTCACTTAGCAACAGAAATTTTGGGCTCAATTGGGGTCATAAAATGAGGACCTGTAATTCAATATGCATATGTCAGAGACAGACTGGAATGAGGAATTGGAGATCTCTATTTTGTCTAAACAATAGGAGTCTCAATTTTTATATAAAAAATTACAGTAGATCTTAGACTATGAATTATTTTGCAAATCAACAAAAATCAGATTTATTGGACTCTGTTACATTTGTACACAAAAGCAATTCATTGTGTTATTGGAGATGCAATGAGAATACTTCATTCAAACACATCTTTGAAAATGTGCTAAATTCATTACATGGGAAGGAAGAAGACATCATTACCTGTATAAACATGCCTTCAAGACTGAATTTTAATAGGTTTGGATGTCCATAATCTTTTGCATTACATAAATACTATAATGAAACTGAGGGCTGGCCTACAAAAATAGATTCTCTGAAATCTTATTAAGAGATGTATTCTTCAACTTTGGAAAGAAATTTATGGCCCTAATTACTCAGTGAACTGAAGAAGTGATATTGCTTGCAACTAATGAACAAATATAATAAAATTTGGTTATCTTTTATTAAAACTTTTTTGTAAAACTCTGAATACATATGTACCCATATGAGATGCCTTATATATTTCTTTTCTTTTTTCTGTTTCTTCTTTTGATCAAATAAAAGTAAAAGATAGTTTTTAAAAAATTGATGTACTATTTTTAAAAATGCACTATTTATCTGTAATTTGTCATTATCTTTAATTTACAGCAAAATATTAAAAAAAAATGGTGGGTAGAGAACTTTATATTAATAAAGCTCTAGAGCATGGGTGTCAAACTCACAGCGTCATGTTACGGTCATGTGACGTTTCACGATGTTTTTCCCCTTCATGGAGCTGCGGGGGTGGGGGGGCATGGCCTGCAAGTGACACATCCAGCCCCCGGGCCACCAGTTTGACACCCCTGCTCTAGAGCATTTAAATGATGTCAAGTCAACCAAAGTAAAACTGAATCCTTTTATTTATATATGTCCCCATACTGAATATGGGGTCCCTCTTTGAAGGAAAGGGTAGTTCAGAAATGTGAAAAATAAATGTAGCAATATAAGTAGCAGATTGAAATTGGCCCTCACAAAAAGGTCTGCTGCTTTTTAATAATTGAAGTGTATTTGATAATGCATGATATACTTTGACTTTGAATACTTTTTAACGTTATTCAATCTAACATAATTGTTCAGGATTTAACAGTAAACAAGTCTAAAATATGGCAATGTTAATAACTAAGATCACATAGAACATAGAATAATAAGGCCTGGGACCTTGGAGATCTTCTAGTCCAAGCAGGAGACCCTATACCCTTGATGGTGAACCTATGGCACACGTGCCAAAGCGCCACGCAGAGCCATGTTGCCTGACATGCACGGCAGCGTCCATTCCTCTTCCGGGTTTCTGGCGCACATGCATGCGCAATGATCACTGGTCTTTTTGCATGTGGCAGTGCCGGAAACTGGAAGAGATGGTCTTCCATTTTCCTGCGTGAGCATGTGTGCCGACCAGCTGTTCATCGCATGCACATGCGTGCCAGAAACCCAGAAAATTAGCTGGAAGGTGCGCATGCGCACGCCGTAAACCATAAGTTCATTTTCTCTTCCGGGTTGTGGCCCAATGAGCGTGTCCGCGGTACTCGGTGCCGAAAAGATTCACCATCACTGCCCTATACAATTTCAGACACATGGTTGTGCAATCTCTTCTTTAAAGCCTCCAGAGCCTACAACCTCTGAAGGTAAGTCAATCCACTGATTAATTGTTCTTACTGTCAAGAAATTTCTCCTTAGAAGTACTATCCAGTTGGTTGGATAGTAAGTTAGTGACTCCTAACTTACTTGCAGTCTCCACTAAATCACAATCTCTGATGTTGAAGGTACTTGGTCATCTAGACCAAACCTGTTCAAAATAAGATTCATACAGCATCTCTAACAGATGACCTCTCAGATTCCATTTGAAGACCTTCAGTAAATAATTTATAACTTCCTATGCCACCCTGTAGTCGCTGATGCAGCAGGAAGTTTCTTCTTTGTCTAGTTTGAATCTGCTTCCTTGTACTTTTAACCTGCTGTGTTAAACAATGGCTCTCCTCTAATCTTCTGGATTCTAACGCCAGCTCAAAAGAATATGGCACTGTTAGGCCTCATTGACAGATGGTGCACCTAACACTAAACACCATTTTCAGAATAATCTGGATAAAAGTTTGGCACTGCAGCCCCTAAACCTTGGCACATTAAGCTGTGCCTACTTGGCATTAGACTAAACCATTTCCTGCAAGGATCTCCTCTGCCTTCCAAGAGTACTCAAATTTACCAAGAGCAGTTCTATGATCACCTCTACTTCCTTCCTCTAGGATGTAATCTATCTGGAAACCAAATACATTTACTCTTTCCTTGCCTACCATAAACTAGTTCCCTCCACCCTCCAGTGACATTATGATGACTAGTTAGGGCTCAATTCCTTCTTAGGGAAGGGAGGAACAAATTAGGAATAAAGTTCTGTCTTCTCACCGTCACCAATTTATGACGTTCTCCTAACAATAGATCACTATTGTTTCCAACACTTCCAGAGAACTCTTTTTTTATTGCTTTTGGTGTGTCTCGCAGGCTCACCTCATTCACTTATAAGAAATAACTTTGCGTTCTTCTTTAGCTACAGTAGGCCCACCTATTTCCATTTCTTATGCATTTCTTTTTCTGGTCAGCATTGAGCGTATGTGTCCAACAATTTATCCCACTGTTTTTTCTTGAAGAAATTGTTTGCAATTGTGCTTTCAGAATTGCATTTTGTACAATTTCCCATCCTTCTGGCATACTTTTTTTTTTCTTAAAGACTTCACGGTATAGAATCTGACTTGTCATCCTTCCAGATCTGCTCTTCTGAAGTCCAATATACAAGTTTCTTCAGTCCTCTTCCCCCAAATAATATTCAAGATAATATGAACAATTTCCCCCAGGGTACCAGATACTTTCACTTTTTCAAGGATTGGGTCTAAGCATAAGGTGACCAGATTTTAACGTTGGTAAAGAGGGACATTGTGGGCGTGGCTTATTTTGTGGGCGTGGCTAGCTGGTCATGTGACTGGGTGGGCGTGGCTAGCTGGTCATGTGACTGGGTGGGTGTGGCTAGCTGGTCATGTGACCGGGTGGCCATGGCTATGCGTATAGGGTAAGGTGAACAGATTTTAACATTGGTAAGAAGGACACCATTGTGGGCGTGACTTATTGTGTGGGTGTGGCTTGGAGGCCATGTGACTGGGTGGGCGTGGCTAGCTGGTCATGTGACCGGGTGGCCATGGCTATGTGTATAGGGACTACTCAGAGGGCTGAAAAGTCATTTTTGACAGGTCCTCACACTTTTGACTGGTCCTCACACTTATGACCATCCTCACATTTATGCCCGTGCAGTATTCTTAACAACCATGTCACTCATTTCACAACTGCTTCTCTTCACCATGGTGACAAGATAGGGCAAAAACGTAAAATGTGAGGACAGTCGTAAGTTCGAGGACTGGTCAAAAGTGTGAGGACCAGTCAAAATTAACTTTTTCAGCCCTCTGAGTAGTCCATATGCACAAAAGGACTAACCAGAGGGCTGAAAAAAGTCATTTCTGACAGGTCCTCGCACTTTTGACTGGTCCTCACACTTATGACCATCCTCACATTTATGCCCGTGCAGCATTCTTAACAACCATGTCACTCATTTCACAACTGCTTCTCTTCACCATGATGACAAGATAGGGCAAAAATGTAAAATGTGAGGACAGTCATAAATTCGAGGACTGGTCAAAAGTGTGAGGACCAGTCAAAAATAACTTTTTCAGCCCTCTGAGTAGTCCATATGCATTAAAGGATACAGCAATAGAGAGGGATGAAGGAATGGAAATTAGAGTAGGAGTGAGGGTAAGAGAGGGAGGAAGAGAGGAGGAGAAGGAGAAAGGAAGAGGAAGTAGGGAGGAGAAAAAGAGGGTGGGGGGAAGAGAAAGTAAGAAGGAAAGAAAAGAGAGTGGTGGTAGGTTTGAGGAGAAAGATTGCTGTACAATAAAAAAGATGAAAGGGAAGAAAGCCAACCCCAAGCAAATATAAAGATATTAAGATTAAGAATGAATTGTTAAACTTTAAAGAATAAAAGAGAACAAATATGAATAAATAGCAATAATTAGAAACACACATACAAACATGCAATGTATTTTCTTTGAACAGAATATTTGGCTGGTTCACAAATTTAAACAGCGTTTAGTCATTTCAATTAAATTTACAATTTCTATATTTCCTTTTTGCCATATTTATTCCTCATCTATTTTTTTAAAAAAACAATATTACCCTTCATCCTCATCTCTAATCTTAATCAAATTCAATTTTTCCCTTCTATTCTATATTATACCCCTTCCCATTGTCATCTATTTTTATATCCATCCTCACATTGGTTAATTATGTAATTATGTAATACAGTTGTTTAATACAAATTCAACATTTTAATATAAATCAATTAGTTATATAACCATCTTTTTTGTATATTAATCAATATGAACATGAATATTCCAATTATTTCCATTCAATCCAATTTCTTACAAATCAATTAATTATATTTACCAATAATAATAAACCAAATAATTTCCCCCATATATTCCTCCAAACCACAACTTAACCATTTCTGCTTTCAACACAATATACAATTATTAATAGTATCTCAATTATTACAATTCCCTAGTTAAATAGAGCTTTTTTTCTTTTGTGTTTTAAAATCTTGAACTCTCCTCTTTTGCCCAAAATTTCCCATTGTTTGCAGTTTTGTACCTACCTTTTTTGGTGAGGAAAAAGAAAAAGAAAAAGAAAGAAATCTCTCTCTGCCTCATTTTGTCATGTTGCAGGTTTAGTTTCGCTTTCGCCTTTGTTTTCAGTATAGCTGGGGGGGGTGGAAATCTGCTCCAGGAACTTTTTGCAGCTTTTTGCAGCTAATTAACCTAGCGGAAGCTGTTAACAGGGGCTGTTTTTTCTATTTTTGCAGGCATGGGTCTATTCATTTTTTTTAACACTGATCAGCTGTAGGTCAGCCCTTTGAAGCCCCGCGGCAAGAGTTTAAAGAGGTTTTTTTCCCTCTAGCCATCAGCGGGGATTCAGGAGGCAGAATGAAAAATCGGGACTTTTTTAAAATGCCGCGGGACGCGGGACAAATTGCTCAAAAGCGGGACTGTCCCGCCAAAGGCAGGACGTCTGGTCACCTTATCTAAGCAGTTACCTGGATAATAAAAATTTCCCAATATCGCAATAAAATAACAATTTAATAAATACAATAACATAAAAATAAATTGTATAAATAAATAAAATAAATAGAAACTCTTAGAAACAGTGGGCATGATTCAGAAAGGCCTCATCCATATTTTCTATCTGTATAGGTAATCTATAATAAATGTCCATGGTTGCTTCTCTTTTTATCCTTTCACATTTTAAACAGAATTCCCAGGTTCTGATTCCTGAATTTATGCAAATTATGCTTTTCTCCTATGTATAACATTTCATTATTTCGGTTGGGCTTGGGTTTTTTAAAAAGTAATTTATTATTTCCCACGCTATGTACAAGCATAAATATTATCCCAGCAATGTTGCCTATCACCTATATTTGTCTTTCTAAATTAGGGTCACTAGTTCTCCCTGTTTATTTGCCATATGTTGTGCACTATGTAGAAAGATCTTGGTTACGTATTTGGTTCTAGACTTTTTCCATTCTCCTTTTTGTTTTAATTTAACATCCTCTTTATAACTGGAAAATACATGCCAAGCATGCTTTCTTGCCATCAAAGAACATAGAAATACAGGGTTGGAAGGGACTTTGGAGGTCTTCTAGTCCAACCCTCTGTCAAATAGAAGACTTTATACCAGTGGTGGGATTCAAATAATTTAACAACTGGTTCTCTGCCCTAATGACCAGCCGGGTAGGCATGGCTAGGTGGTCATGTGACTGGGTTGGCGTGGCCAACTTGTCATCATTCATGTCGATGGGCCCTTCATCTCATCTGGCATCTCATGACCGTGGGGATGCTGCAAAGGTTGTAAGTGTGAAAAACTGTCATAAGTCACTTTTTTCAGTGCCATTGTAACTTTGAATGATCACTAAATGAACTGTTGTAAATCAAGGATTACCTGTACAAAAATACAAAAAGCTTCTTTGCTTGCAAAAAGCTGCCCTAAATACCAATCATTAGATTAGAAATGGGGGAATACATAGTGAAGATCAATGACAGTCACAGCCGTTATGGAAACCTAAACTATTTTGTCTGAATACCTTCCTTTTCTTCAGCAATACCTGCAAACTGGAGTTACAAATCAGGGAGGGTGCCAGAGCGTCTTGAGGAATTAAAATAGTTAAAATGCAATAACTATCAGCAGCCAACTCTTGCTCATAAAGTGAAACCCTTTAGCGGAAAGGTCATTTAAACTCTCCAGAAAGTGGAAGGGCATACTTGGGTTACAAAATGCCAAACTAAAGAGACAAATTAACAAAGTATATAGGGAAACCAAGTTCAGGTTTCTGCCCTCCCAAGATTGTCAGGATCACAATAAAATTAGTACATGCCACAGATATCTAAATAAATTTCAAGTCTGTGTTGGAGGAAGTATCCATCTGGTTCAGTTCCTAGCTGGGAGAAAGACACTGGAAACATGGGGGCTGATTAGAAAGATGGTTTAATGATGAAGCAGAACCACATGGCTGAAAGGGTGTTGGGCAATTCCTATTGTGTCTTAATGTCTTTCCTCCTGTTTTGGATCTTGAGTGAGGGCTAATCTCATTCTGCCTTTGTTCAGACCTTGCTGCACTGAATTTTTGCCTATGAATAGAGCTATCTATCTCTTTATCTCTTAATGCTGATATCTGCTGTCGGCTATTAAGTAAAGTGACTGGCTGATTTCTCCCATTAAGAAACCATGTTTCTCCATTTCTCATTCAGGGAAATATATTCTTCCTTTTTAATATTTCTCAAAATATTTCATTCTTCTAGGACAGGGATGGGTGATAACTTTCTGATTATTGGTGCCATGTTACTAAGCCTTATTATCATGAGAGAAAACTAAAATGAATTGGAAGGAGGATCTACTTACTATCCATGAGCAATCATGTATCTTGGCCACTCCAAAGCAATGCAAGAGACTCCTGTCCCAAAGGTGCTTTTTCAAGAGGCAACTGGACTTTCTGGAAACCAAGAAAGTCCAGTTGCCTCTTGAAAAAAGCACCTTTGGGACAACCATGACCTGGACGACTGAAGAATCCCCATAGACAAGAGACTCTTGTGCTCAGTGAACTGACAAAGCACCATTTCCAACCCACGAGAAGCAATCCTTAGATCTATTTGCACCACTTAAAGATACCAGCTGGTCTCACTCACCTCAAAAGATATCCTAAGGAACTCATCCAGATTTAAGGAAAGATCACATGCCCCCAGAAAGGCAGTAAGAAAATCAGACAAGAGTGCAAAGCTTGCATTCTGCCTCTCAGCCATTTTTTCTATGGCTATGCCAACCCTTATGTAAATAGCTCTTAATCCAACCAGTCTCTCCTCCCAAGGCAGTAAAAGTAAAACTACCAGAAAAGGGGAAAAAACCTCCAGAGAAGCCACTCAGGCTACAGAAAGTCTGGGCGTACTGCCAAGAACTATTAAGGGCTGTTACACTGTAACAAGGCTTAACCCAGAGGCAGTTTCTGAAAACACTTAAGCAGGGCAATAATAAAGATAACGATTAGGCTAGAAACAACACACACAGGCACTTCAGAATGCCTCCTTCCTGCCTTCCTGGCAGGATTAACCTTGGTGGGAAAAAGAAAAGGCTGTTGGAAGATTTCTTCCAACAGCTGGTTCGCCAAACTGCTCAGAAAATTAGCTACTAGTTCTTGTGAACCGGTGTGAACCAACTGAATCCCACCACTGTCCTATACCATTTTGGACAAATGGCTGTCGAATCTCTTCTTGAAAATTTCCAGTGGGGAGCACCCACAACTTCTGGAGGTAAACCATTTCACTGGTTAATTATTCTAACTATCAGGAAATTTATGCTTAGTTCTAGGTTGGATCTGTCTTTAATAATCCTCCATCCATTACTCCTTGTCCTTATTCAGATGCTTTGGTGAATAGGTCGATCCTCTCTCAAATATTGGAAGACTGCTATCATGTCACCCTTAGTCCTTCTCTTTGTTAGATTAGATATACCTAGTTCCAACAATCATTTATTGTACAGTTTAGTCTCCAAACACCTTATTATCTTTGCAATACTTCTCTGCATTCTTTCAAGAATCTCAGCATCTTTTTTTTGTATTGTGGTGACCAGAATTGGATGTAATACTCCAAGGGTGGTCTTAGCAGTACAGTATAAAGTGGTACTATTACTTTATGTGATCTTGATCTATTCCTCTGTTGATGCAGCCTAGGATTGCATTGGCTTTTTCGGCACTTGCAGCATACTACTTGCTCATACAAGTGATGTCCACTAGGACACTGAGATCTTTCTCACAGGTACAACTGTTTAACCAGGTAGCACCTATTTATTTATTTATTTATTTATTTATTTATTTATTTATTTATTTAATTAATTAATATGCCGCCCTTCTCCCGAAGGAGTCAGGGCGGCTTACAAAAGGAACATAAAAAATTACATAAACATTAAAATCAGTTTAAAATTGATTAAAATAAATTCAAATTCAAATTTTTTAAAATCACCTCAATGGATTCAGCCCATTTGGTGAAAAAGCCACATCTTCAATTCGTGGCAGAAAGAGAGGAGGTCAGGGGCTGTCCTGAGGCCGGTGGGCAGCCCATTCCAGAGGGTCGGTGCTCCCACAGAGAATGTTCTCCCCCTGGGGGCCGCCAGCCGACATTGTCTGGCTGATGGCACCCTGAGGAGTCCTGCTCTGTGTGAGCGCACCGGACGATGGGAGGATGGCAGGAGATGATCCTGCAGGTACCCCGGGCCTAAGCCATGTAGGGCTTTATAGGTGAGCACCAGCACCTTGAAATGAACGCAAAGAACCACCGGTAGCCAGTGCAGCTCGCGCAGGAGAGGTGTCACACGGGAGTACCGAGAAGCCCCCGTAACAACCTGCGCAGCCGCATTCTGGGCTAACTGTAGTCTCCGGGTGCATCCCAAGGGCAGCCCCATGTAGAAGGCGTTACAGTAGTCCAACTGAGACATAACAAGGGCATGAGTGACCATGGCAAGGGCATCCCAATCTAGGAAAGGGCACAACTGGCGCACCAGGCATACCTGTGCGAAGGCCCCCCTGGTCACAGCCGTCAAATGATCTTCTAAAGATAGCTGTGAGTCCAGGAGGATACCCAGATTGCGGACCCTTTCTGAGAGAGTAAGAACCTCCCCTCCCATCTGTAGTGATGGGGCCACTAGATCACGAGATGCCGGTATCCACAGCCACTCAGTCTTGAGTGAATTTACACATTGATGTGGCTGTTAAGCCAGTTGCAAATCCATCTGATGATACTGCTGTCTATCCCACTTTTTTCTATTTTACCAAGAAATAGGCCGTGGTATATTCTGTTAAATACAGATAGTCCTTGAGTTACAACAGTTCACTTAGTGACCATTTGAAGTTACAACAGCACTGAAAAAAGTGACTTATGACCATTTTTCACACTTATAACTATTGCTACATCCCCACGGTCATATGATTTACTGCACATTCAGATGCTTGACAACTGACTCACATTTATGACAGTTGCAAAGTTCTGGGGTCACGTGAACCCTTTCTGCAACCTTCTGACAAGCAAGGTCAATGGGGAAACAAGATTGGCTTAACAACCATGTTACTAATGTAACAACTGCAGTGATTCAATTAACAAATGTGGCAAGAAAAGTCATAAAATGAGGCAAAACTCTCTTAACAAATTTTTCACTTAGCACCTTAAATTTTGGGCCTCAATTATGGTCATAAGTTGAGGACTATCTGCACTGAAGTCCAAGTAAACTATGTCCACAGTATTTCCCTGATCCGCTAATTTAGTCACTTTGCCCAAGAAGGCAATAAGGTTTGTCTGGCATGACCTGGGGTGCAAGTAGGTGAGAGGAATTTGCTCAACACAGGTAGACAAACACAGATGCACACAGTATGCCTTCATCTGATTAATAAAGATTCATCTGAATGAATCCAAGAACATTTTTTTAAAAATCAGATTATTATTTTTTCATACAATTAGCTCTTCTCTTACATATTGCTATTCTAATGCTAGGAAATAAATTCCGTCTTGTTTCTCTTTGCAGGTTAATAAATCCTATGGCAGACCAGCACCTCAGAGGGATTGCATACTACTTAACTGCAGACCACAGTTCATTCATTCTCATTAAAGAATGCAGGAAGGTATACTTAAATATTATGGATCAGGTATAGCACCATTTAAAATACCTAGTATTTTTTCTTTTTATTTAAATCTATTAATTTATTACATCGAAATTGAATTAAAGTTATTTATTACTTTTTTTCACGACTGAAAGCAAAACAAAGAGCAATGAATGTTCTCCATGTTTAACAGGAAAGTTTGCATATTCTTTCAATAAAAGAAAAATATTTAGTCACAAGGATAGAGAAAACAACATTCCCACCAGCACCAACAGGGCAAGTTACTATATAAAAACAGAGAGCAAATCCCACTCCCTTCTAGCATTGAAGATGTTACTTAGGTGGGTAACAAAATGTTTGCAAGCAAACAACTAAGATCAGAGAGCACCAAGGACTCCAAAGTTCAATATATTGTCCTCTATTGAGAGCTCTTCTCATTTTGAAAATGTTTTCTGAGGCCTAATTCCTTAATCAATAAGAGAGAAAATTTGTTTTGATTTAATTTTCTAATATTTTCACTTTTTTTGTTCTCTGGCATTCCCAAAAATTCATTGTAAGCATAATTGCAATCAGTTTATATGTAATTTTGTATCTGCTGAATAATATCTCAGATAGCACTAATTGGCCAAGAACTAGATCTTGGGGTCACAGTGGATAACTTAATTAAATATAAGTTTAATAGAAGTTGAGAAAAAGCAAAAAAAAAAAAAACATGTTAAGGATTATTAGGAAAAGCAAGGCAAAACTATAATTCTTTTTAACACATCTAGAGTGTGCCTGCATTGAATTACCATTAACAGTTCTAGTTAAACAATTTCCTTATGTCAAGGCCAACTCCAATGATTTAATAGGCATATCCACATACTTTTCTGGGCAACACTAAGGATACAATTTGCCATTGCCTTCTGGGATTTTTTCTTTCAAAATCTCAAGATAGCCTACAACCTGGTTTCCCATACAAGTAATAAACTAGTGTAATTCTAAAGAGTTTTGGATATAACTAAAAATCAGCCGGGTCTCATTTGTTATGACATATTTTTGGTTCCAACATCTCAAAAAGAGCAATATGTAGAGGTGGGAACATATAGGAAAAAACAATCAAAATTATTAAGAAACTGGAACCTTTCTTTGCACAGAATGGTGGCTCAGCAGACTGATAGCATTGTGATTAACACCAGCTCTCTGCAATTACTGTAATTTCGAATCTCACCAGGCTCAAGGTTGACTCAGCCTTCCATCCTTTCTAAGGTAGGTAAATTGAAGACCCAGTTTGTGGGGGCAATAAGGTGACTTTGTATAAATATACAAAAGTATGAAGGCTATTGCTTAACGCATTGTAAGCTGCCGTAGCCAAGGTTTTCTTGTAGCTCCAGCTCAGTAGATGAGTAGATGAGATTCTACTGAGCTGGAGCTACAAAAAAACCTTGGCTACGTAGGGAAAACCTGGCTAGAAGAAAAACATATATATATGTGTGTGTGTGTGTGTGTGTGTGTGTGTGTGTGTGTGTGTGTGTGTGTGTATTTGCATGGAGACTATTTAGCTGTATGACTATAACGACAGAAAGTAGGTCAGACATGACAAGGGTTCCTTTAAAAATGCACCACAGGGAAGCCTTAGACGAACAGAGTTTATTTCCAAAATGAAAGAAGGACATTATAAGTCCCCTTTGAGTCTTGACTGTGACTAGCACCTCCCACTGTCTATTTCTGAGGGGAAAAATAAGATTTCTGCACTCAGGAGTGAACCACGAAATTTACTCCACAGGTAGTTTGACACAATGATTGCAAATTTCTAGCAGGTAGAGCTTATCCTTTAATTATATATGATGTGTCATAAGAAGTATTCATATACAGTATAATTAGAGTTATCCTGAGGAAGATTTAGCTGTATTCAGAGTTTTAGGTAGAGTACTGAGCTACAAATTAAATAATCAGCAAATGCTATTCTATGCTAATCCTCATGTTCTGTTTTTTATTCTTAGCAATATATGAATGAAGTAAATGGTGGGATTAAAATTATGAACACTATATGAATTAGTAAAACTCATTTGGACCTTTCCTGCAACTCTTCATTCAAAAGGACTTAATTTATAAATCTGGAATAATACATTTTGTAAAGTTTGCTGACCAGCCCATTTCTATCAGGCACCATCCTAAGGTCTCTCTCAATATAAGAGCGGGGGGAGGGGGGATCAACCAAGGATTTATAACATCTGTTTGTGATACAGTACTAGACTTCTTCTTTTGCAAGATCAGAAGCTGTTTCTAAGGACTATTACATTCCAAAGCTTAAATATTCTACTGGGATCTTTAAAAATAAGTTTAAGGGCAGCTTATCTTGCTCCTGCTTATTTATTTATATATATGCCCAATAAAAGATGCTTTTTAGTCAAGCTAATAACATTTTATGAGACTTCTATATAGTAGGGAAAAAGCAATAGTTGCACCACAAGAAAGACTTCTGTTCCTGAGCCTTATTTAAGGGTATCATAGCCGAACAGAAGATAAAAGGACCATTTCATTTATTCTTCTTTTCAATCTTCAGAACTTCTTAAGCAATGGTGGGCAAATTCCAATCTTAAAAAGCAGAAATAGTTCTGATGCTTTTCACTTAACTAACAGCTATATTTTTTTTAAAAAAAATAAATTTATTTTAAAAATAAATAAATATGAAGAACTGATAACAATGAATGGAACATCTCACCCTATTATTACAATAGAGTTAATTTTCATGGTGCATTAAATAGAAACATTATTCTTAAAAAAAGAAGAGATAAACATTTGTTAATATATTTTAATATAACCAAACAGAAATATTATTCGACCCAAGCATAACTCATAATCACTAAAATACTTAAACAGATATTTGGGAACATGACTAGAAAATATTAAATAAGATTACATTTATCTGATTACATCTCCAATATATATCATTTAACCCAGTGCAGATTTGAATGAATGAAAGGATTCGATGTATCTTGTAATACTCTGATTTTTTAAATTTAGCATGAATATCCATGATTATACACTCAATTTATACAGTACAATATATCAAGCTGCCAGTACAATTTGCCTTTTGTATTGGTAGCGGTTTTATCGAAATGCTACTGATTCAGGAAGTTAAACCATATTAATGACAAGAAAAATAAGAACACTTTGTCTTCTTTTATTACTCCTTTTTTCTATATGACATTATTTAAACTGTGAAGTTTGAAAACTTCAAAACAAAATTGCAAGATGCATCAATGAAAAAATAAGATCAACATTCATTGACAGAACCAAAGTAAAAAAAAAAAAAACCCTCTGATTTTCTTCTGGAAGGGAAAAATGAATACATACAGCAATCAAATAGTAATGTACCTTTTCTTTTTGATTTTCGCTAGCCTGATCAACATTGTTTTTATTTTCTAGTGTTCACTTCATAGAGACTCGAATACTGATACATTTACAAGTTAGTTTATATATATATGTATATATGCATGTGTGTCAACTATTTGTTATGTTTTTCTTTTTGAAGTGTTTTGTCCCTTAATAAAAAAAATACACCACCCTCACCCAATAGGAAGACCACCTTGAATAATACACCCCAAATAAAGAATAGAGAGGAAAATATCCACACAAGCTAAATATAGCCTTTCCACTATTGAACTTCCCCGTGTCAAAATGAAGTTGTCAACTTCAGCTGAAAATTTCCAACTGCTCAGAAATAAATATATATGACAGGTTGTTGTATATGTGTGTGCAAAGGTCATGAGATATTTCCTATTAAAATTCATGAATAATTTCACACAAGTCTCAAAGGCTATTATCTGATCATTCTTATGGAATATTCAGTTATATGTGCTAACTTTACATCATTTTTAATCTCTGTACCATACGGAGCCTCAATCCAAATCTTCTCAATAACCTAGGTTTTATGAAGCAGACTATTATTACTATAGGATATTCAGCAAAATTATTATGAGAAAAAGTAATTTTTCAATGTTTCTGCCCACCAACTATTAATCAAACTTGCGTTCATTGTTTAAATACAGATACCATTCTTAGTAAAGTATTCTCCTCATAGCCAGATTTTTTTCTTTTGTCTGTCAATTTAGGAAACTCATCAGATGGCTGCTCTGAGAAGATGCAGTGCAGTTGATGAATTGCACATATGCATATTATTTATTATTTGTTTATGTTAAACCTTATAACCCTCCTGGAGGATGAACATCTTAACACAGCAGGAGGGCTGACTACATCCACTAAACATTGATGGCAATGTGAACTCTTCAGATCATCTTTTTAGTAAGATTAATGGGAGAAGGGAAAGCTAAGGTGACTTTGGGCCGCCAGTCACTCTCTCTCAGTCCAACTCACCTCACAGGACTATTACTGTGGAGAAAAGAAGAGGAGGAAGATGTGTCCAATATGCTCACTGCACTGAACATTTAGTATTATTTGTAAAAATAATGGAGGCCGGATACAAACAAACACACAAATAAGGGTCATCTTTGTCAAGAATGAGGACAGGTAGTGTTTTGCAGATAAAAGGATACTCACTCACTTAGGGAAAAAAAATCCCAAATTAACATTACAGGACAATATGACACCAATTCCTATATCATTCTTCTCCCCCCACCCCACCCTCAAAAAATGTATTTACAGACAAGGCTGTAGCTTTTAGACAGATGAAAGATCCCACCCCGTGGGTCAGGTAAACTAATTATCTGGGTACTAGATAGAAGTCCAGCATTTTCTCATTTGATTTAGAGATGAGGATGTGGCCAAAGCAAAGCCAGAAAAAAGTCTGGTCAGTGAAGCTGCCAGGATTGAAAGATGAGCTCCTTACTTTATAAAGAAACATGCTTGCAACATGGAACATGAGTAGCATAAACCAAGGAAAACATTAAATTACCAACATGGAAACAAAGCATATTAAATTCAATGTCTTAAAAATAAATAACGCAAAATGAAAATAGGGCACTCTAATTCAACTAATTATATAAAAGGGCACAAAATCAAGAGAGTTGAATAATACAAGAAGGACTTTGCTGAGTACCATATTACAGTATGCTTGCAGATAAACCATCTGTGGATATATCAACCCTCAAATCTTTAACCAAAATATCATGAAAAATGCACCACCCAACTTCTAGGGAAGAAATGGTGACTTCACTAAAAACAGAGCCAACAACTGCAATGGAAAGAAGAGCCAACAACTAGACCAGCTCTTCATAATTCCTCTCTAGATAAGAGAGGATGTCAGCCTACTCACCACAGTTATTCTGCACAAAAAGATTGCAAGACAGGACAGGTTTAACACCCTGGGAGATGAGAGAATAGCCATCTTGCTCAAAGTTGGCACTTTGAAAAAGGGAAACACTGGGTTTGCATACTTCTTTTTCTAATCACTTTTGGAAATCGTTTCTCAGCTATTAGAAACCTTTGGATTGAAACATTTTATAGCACCAGATGAGTTCCCTTCAATCCTTAGCAAATGAAGTTTTAAATACAAGTTTAAGGGCTTTAAAAAATCTTTGGGATTAAATAGCAAGACAGGTATATCAGAAATGCATTCTGATAACTGGAGATTAGAAACAAACACTTAGCAACTACCAATCAAACAGATTATAGACCACCAATAATTACACTTTCAAACAAAATTAGAGAGAGGTAGAGAGAGATGCTTGCCTGTTTCTACCTCTCTCGTTTCTATTATCAAAATACATTAGAGGATTACAGAAAAAAAGTTTTGATCTCATTCTTTTAGCAATATTACAAGGCAAATTTAAGAAGCATATGTACCCCTGCTGATGGAGATTGATAGAGAATGCTGAATTTATTTTATTGTGCTTTTTAGAAAAAGAGTATTCTACACTTTTTAGCTGAAATCCCACCCCCCACCCCAAATTTCAAGAAATTGTTGCACATCTTTACTTCTGTCATTCAAAACTGATTCTATCAAGAGTAGTGACATAAATTTTTACATAACTGGAGATGACAATATTTTGATTAGCTTTTATGTTGGCTGATTAATAACAGTTTTGCATAATTTAATTCTCAGTTTTTAGCACTGTATACTCTGTAATTCCTGTAATGAGCAGTTTAATATTTTTTACTAATTCTATACTATTGTTTGTAAAAGCTTATTTGCTTAGCTTTTGGCTATAAAATGAAGTATTTAACTTTATTGTCTGGCAGCTTACAGAATACAACACTTCTGTATGAAAGGAAGACTGATTTTCTTTTAACCAAGTTTTATGAAATCCTACTATCAGTAGCTTCCCATAAAATTAACTGAAAGACTGATAATTTACAGCATAGCATTTTAATAGTATTCTAACAATTTGGAATTTTAGAAGATCATTAGTTCAGCATTTCAATTTTTATGTAAATGTATTTTAGTAGTAGTTCAAGACTTATATTTCATTTTTAGTTTTTTCATAACTTTATAACAGTTATATTCAAATCATGTTTAGTCTCTTCCATTTGTACATTTATTTATTCATTTGCTAAACTCTTATAATCTCTGTTAGTATAACTTTTGAAATGAAATTATACCAAATGCTAGTCATAATCAGAAGGGGACGTTGGCAATGCCTGATACGCCCCTTCTCGTTGAGTGGAGACAGCAGCCAGATGTGGGTTATGCTCATTGGTCAAATGTGGACTGAGCCTGTCAATTAATTATTAAATCCCGCCCCTATTCCTAGGGATTCCAGCTTTGGTGAAGGAGGAAGACAGACTCTGAGTGTGGAAAGTAGAAAAAAACAAACAAACTGTTAGATAAATTCTACTCTTAGCGCCCAGACTGATACTGGGTGGGACTGGCTGCTGTCTCCACTCAACGAGAAGGGGCGTATCAGGCATTGCCAACGTCCCCTTCTCCCTTGAGAGTGGAGACAGCAGCCAGATGTGGGACATACCCAAGTTCACTGTCCCAACTCATGGGAGGGAACAGTCTGGGCCGAAAAACTCCTCCCTGACCTCAACACCTTGTAATACTCTTCTCCCAAAATCAGCCTCTGCAGAGCAAATTTATCTAATTTATAGTGTTTAACAAATGGAGAAGGAGAGGTCCAAGTAGCTGCTCTGCATATTTCAGACAATGAAGCCTTAAAAGCCCAAGCAGCTGTAGTTGCAGCACTTCTGGTGGAATGAACTGTCACCTTGGTAGGAGGAGGCAAAGATCGCAGCTCGTATGCCATCTTAATCATTGTTCGGATCCATCGACCTAACGTCGAAGAAGATACCTTATTTCCTAATGAAGCCGGAAGATAGGAAATGAACATTGACTCTGTCCTACGAATATCAGCCGTCCACTGGATGTATAACTTCAGTGCCCGTCTGACATCCAACATGTGTAATCTGTTTTCCAATGGATTGGAAGGTGAGGAATAAAAATCTAGTAAAACAATTTCCTGCAAACGATGAAAAGAAGAGTTAATTTTAGGTATAAAAGTAGGATCCAATCTGAGGACCACTCTATCTACATGGAATACACATAAATCATCTCGGACCAACAATGCTGCAAGTTCTGAAATACGTCGCGCCGAAGTAATCGCGACTAGAAAAACAACTTTTTCTGACAATAGGCGTAAACTGGTAGAGTCTATTGGTTCATATGGCGAACCCATAAGTGAATCCAATACAATTGAAAGTTCCCAAGAAGGGTATTGATGTATTACTGGTGGACAAAGGTTAGTTGCTCCTCTGAGAAAACGACGAATCATGGGATCTTGTGACAATGAATTATTGGAATTATATGTCAGGATAGATGAGATAGCAGCCACCTGTCTCTTGAGAGTGTTGGGAGAAAGTCCTTTTTCTAAACCAGCCTGTAAAAACATCAGTACCTGCAAAACAGAAGCTTGAAGAGCAGAAAAACCTTGGGTCTCACACCAAGATGTAAATGTGCGCCAAGTTGCTGAGTAAATTTGTTGTGTTGATGACCGCCTAGATGCCTGCATGGTTCTAATTATTGGAGATGGAATGTGATTTCGCTGGAGAGCATCCCGCTCAACCGCCATGCAGTCATCTGTAGCCATTGTGATTCCGGATGTGTGATTACGCCCTGGCTGAGGCAATTCATGATACATGGTATCCTCCAAGGAGGAGTCACTGATAAATTCATGAGGTCTGCAAACCATGACCTTCTTAGCCAATGTGGCGCTACTAGAATGATTTCCGCCCTTTCCAGTATTAGTTTCCGAATTACCCTCGGAATTAGAGGAATCGGTGGAAAGGCGTACAACAGACCTTGTGGCCAAGGGGAGCGTAGAGCATCCACAGCTTCTGCAACGTTGGACGTTCTATCTTTTATGACCCTGGCTACAAGAGATCTCAACCCGGGTTACGATCCGGGTAGAGGAAAAACTTACCTTCAACTAAATCAATTATAGTTCCTAAATGAAGAATTCTAGTCATCTAGGAACCATAATTCTAGAATCATAGTTCCCAAATGAAGAATTCTAGTTGAGAGTTCCAGATGGCTTTCTTTATGTTAACAGAGAAGCTGTGCGAGGCCAGTTTCTGAATGGTAAATTGGAGATCTGAAATGTCCTGCTGAGGGGTTAAACAGAAGAGACTTAAACAGAGCCTGGGGAAATAGGCTCGTGAATGCAGGTTGATCTGGAGGTAAGCCCTCAACCTCTGACAACTCTGGTTCCTGAGGCTCCATCTCTTCTGATACAGAGTGTCTACTGACATAGGAGACGGATGGAGAATCTGAGCCCGCAAGCGAGAGGGCATCTTCCATATCGACTCCGTCCAGTGAAGCCGAATAGTCCGAATGGACCGAACACACTGTAATCGGTCTGGCAGTCGAGAAAGTATGAGTTGACAGGGATCGTTGCCCCATTGCTGCAATCATACATTGACTGTCCTCTGGACGTAAAGGGGTAGAATCATGGTCTCAGGCTGGGTCGGCCTCTGTAGAGGCTTGAACCAGAGCAGAAGTTACAGGTGGATGAACCACCAACCCAGCTGGAGTGCTAGACTCCACAGCAGGGCCGGATTTTCCTATAGGCTAACTAGGCTTCAGCCTAGGGCCTCAAGATCAAGAGGGGCCTACATTCAAATTGTTAGCAAAATTAAAATTACACTTTCACTATAGGTGAAAGGGCCTCATAAGTGGAATAGCCTAGGGCCTCTTTTCATCTAAATCCGGCCCTGCTCCACAGCATTGATACCCCACAGGCGGGGGAGATCCCAATAAGTCAGCTGACTCAACTGACACCAGGAAGTCTTGCAGCAACATCTGATCTGGGGTCGGAGAGAGGTCACGTCTACGTTCCCCTGGAGAAACCTTGGCTGTTGTAGATGATGTAGGACCACTGTCCTTGGCCCTGACTACAGGCTTCCATAGAAGCTTTCCCTTGCGTCTAGCAGAAAACTTAGCCTGAGGTTTAATGGATACTCCATCCCCTTGCACATGTTTGGCATCTTATGCTTGAAAGCAACTGACTGTTCCCTTACTGTGGCCTGGTGGCCATGTTTTGACTTGTCCAGAGCCTTAGGCATGATAGGCCATATAACACCCAAGAAGTGGAAAATAGACTCCATATTAAGCAAGGCAGTCCTGTATCAGGGGAATGTCAAATTCTAGATGCATTCTAAGATAAATATGCAAGGCAGCAACAGAGAAAAGAGAAGGCAATTAACCCCAAGCCTGTAAGGTGAAGCAATGTCTGCCAAAGGGCTGAAGGCAAGGTTAGGCCAGGGTAGCAGGCACAGCCAGAAAGACTGGAGGCCTGAGAGAAGCTCAACGTGTCGCCTCGCCCCTAAACATAATGGCGGCCAGAACTGCCAATTCAGGGATCACAAAGCTCCGTTACTGATCAGATCAGCAATGTCAAACAACTGAGATGCGGACCGGTAAGAGAAGTCAAAGAGTCGAGCAGGTATAAATTAGGGTGATTTTACATATCACCAAGCCCTTGTGATGTGACCACAAGTGGCAAACCACAGGGAGCGCGAAAACTCCACTTTGAAGCCGGCGGCAAGGTCAATCAGCTGAGAAGTGGTTAATAGTGACAGCGGGCAGAGCTTTGTTCATTTCCGCAGGAGAGAATCAGAGCCTGGAGGAAAAGAACCAACAAGCGGTGATAGTCAGGGAGCGCAAAGACTCCACTCAGAACCCGGCAGCTAGTCTCAAACAGCTGAGAAGCGGCTCTATTGAGTCTGCTGGAGAAAAGCTGTGCCTGAGTGAAAGGCCGACAAGCAGCGAGAGGCAGGGAGTGAGAAAAACTCCACTAACAGTTATGCGGCTGGCAGTGACAAAAATGGCTGCCCAAAGACCGTGGGGAGTGCAAGACTCCGCAAAGAGAAGTCGCTGTTTAAAATGCAGGGCTCCACTGGCAAAGCCGGTGATTTTTAGCCACCCACGGGAGCGGAAAGCTCCACCAACATACAGAAACTTACCAGTTCGATGAAAGGATGTTCAGCAAACAAAAGAATAGCCAAGTACGACATCCAAGGTCAAATCCAAAGAATCAGGTATGAAAGAAAAAACAGTCTAACTCTGAAAACTGTCAGAGCTAGCTATCCACAAACTGTGCCACCGTAAGAGTGGGAGTGCTAGACTCCACATTATTGTTACTTCGAACAGGAGGAGGAGATCCCCATAAATCAGATGGCTCAACTAATAGTGGGAAATCTTGTATTGACATGTGATCCGGGGTCAGAGAGGAGGCATGTCTACATTCTCCTGGAGACCCAACCGTTATAGCCAATGGGGCAGAGCCAGTGCCTTTGTCTTTGCCAATAGTTTTTCTTAGTAGCTTCTCCTTGCACTTAGGAAGAGCCTCAGAACAAGGCTTAATTGCTACTCCTTCCCCTTGTGTATGCTTGGAAGCTTCCATTTTAGAATCCACTGACTGCTCTCGCACTGTGGCACTAATTTTGACTTGGCCAGAGCCTTAGGCATGACTGGCCTTAATTAATCAATCGGGTTGAAAGGACCCCCTAAAATTTTATCAGCCCTGTAATAGGGCAACGTAAATTTAAAAGTAGTTTAAATTAATATAAACATGTTATAGATGTAAATTATATCTCCAACACCATTTCCAGTAGCCAGATGTGGCAGTCTTAGTTTATAAGGACAGAATATGCTTATAGCCAGTACAGAACTAAGGATTGGAGGCTTGATAGAAAAAAACTGTGCCCTTGCCCTTAAACAAAATGGCGGCCGAGCAGTCACCTAAGAACTCGAGCTGGCGTAACTGTCAAAAACTGAAGCACTGCTCAGTCTCAAATGAAGGCAGATCTGTCTTAAACAGTCTAATTTGGCCAAATAATCAAAGCACTGATAAACGGAGATAGCCAGAGAAAGTCAAGCCTCGTAGTCGAAAATGCTAATTAGCCTCAATCAGCTGTGAGGCAGTTTAAAATAGCAGGGAAAAACTCTGCGCTTTCTTAAAACTGCCGACAAGCGGCAAGAATCAGGGAGCGAGATAACTCCTCAAATGCAAAAGTTTATGGCTATAGTGAAATAATAATAATAATAATAATAATAATAATAATAATAATAATAATAATAATAATAATTTTATTTCTATACCGCCCTTCTCCCGAAGGACTCAGGGCGGTGTACAGCCTATTTAAAAACAGAATAGACATCGAATTAAAATAATTAAAAAATATTAAATAATTGGCTTAATTTAAAACCCCAAAAATTTAAAACATCCAATTAAAAATTATGTTGCTAACCCAGCCTGGCGGAACAATAGGGTCTTGAGTGCGCAGCGAAATACCCGGAGGTCAGAAATCTTACGAATTTCCGGGGGCAGTTCATTCCACAGGGATCCATATTAATCATATGTTGAATGTCCTCTGTGCGCCAATTGATTTGCGCTTGATCTCGAGCCTGGTCCACTTCATTAGAAGTTTGGATAGGAACAGAGGATGTAGGTGCATTAAGCACTGAGAACGTGGGAGCGCTAGACTCCTCAGTAGTGGTTGTACCCATAACGGGATTAGAACCCCAAACTTCAGATGATTGAACTAAGAAACCTTAGAGTCAGTATAATTATTTCTTTTACGTGACTTTTAAACAGTCTTGTCCTGACTGATGACAGCACTGGGAGTCACCAAAGAATGTTTTGCGGTTGTGCGCATAGGAAGTACACATTCCTTTTGTTTCTGATTATGATCCTCCCTAAATGAAGCCTGTGATTGCTCTCTTACTGTGGCCTTTCGGCCATGTTTGGATTTTGAGATAACTTTAGGCATAATAATAGATTGGGAATCAGATCAAATCTATAATCAGTAAGATGTAAGTTATTTAAAATATTTATTATTTTTCAATAGTTTGAAAGGATAGATAAAGGCTAATATGTTTAATGTTCTCAGGTAAATGTAAAATTCTAGCTGCGCCAGTAATCAAAATGGCGTTTCAGCACTCAACTGGCACAGCCTGATAGGCTGGAGGCTCTCAGGAATGGAACTTGAGTTATTGCCGGTATTCAAATGGCAACCGGCTCAACTGTCAATGTGAGCGCGAGGCTCAACTGTAAGGCAGAGATAAAATTCCAACAGTTAAAAGCTGTTAAGGTAACTATAAGTACCTGTGTAGAATAATTATTAAATGAGGCTTTAATTGCTCTTGGGAGCGTAAATTGATATTGGGAGCGTGATTCTCTTCTTTCGGCTAGATTTGAAGCCGCAACTCAGCTCTAAGCAGCTTAAATCAATTTATGTTAGAAGAGGTTTTTAGATGATCTTGGGAGCGTGAGACTCCTCTTTTCGGCTAAATTTTTAGCCACATCTCAGTGCTAAACAGCTGAAATCAGTTAAAGTCAGCAGCAGCAAAGGGAGGCTGTTTTTAAAAGCGTCAAAGCCGACTTTGATGTAAAGATTGTAGCAACAATCTGTAAAGCTGTGACTTTATTCAGTGGCCGACAAGCGGTTAGCATGAGGGAGTGCGAAACTCCACTTTAATGATCAGCTTAAATTAGCTGTGGCAAGGTGAGCGCAAGACTCAACAATTGGTTTTTTTGTTTTTTTGTTTTTTTGTTTTGTTTTTTGTTCTTGTTTTTTTGTTTTTTGTTTTTTGTTTTTTTACATTTAAAATAGCTTCTGCTGATAAAGGCGAAATTAAACCCCCCGCCCCCTTAAGGGAGCGGAATGCTCCAAGGAAATGATTAACTGACCAGTTTCAACAATGTTTTCTGATACTGAAAGTAGAAAACGTCCTCAGATGTCCTAAGAATCTTCTGAGGTATAGGTGAATTAAATTAAAATGTTCAATAGATAAAAGAACTGAAGAAATTAAGCAGAAATAACACTCTAACGCTGAAAAGCAGATAGAGCACACTTTCCACACAACTGTCCAGTCTGACGACTGAGCAAAAAAGCTGGAATCCCTAGGAATAGGGGCGGGATTTAATAATTAATTGACAGGCTCAGTCCACATTTGACCAATGAGCATAACCCACATCTGGCTGCTGTCTCCACTCTCAAGGGAGAATAAAGGTATTCACTTGATAAGATAGATTTAAGAAGACCATTGGCACCTCCTTGGCATAGCCATGAGTTACTATCAAAGGTAGATCAAGATGACAAGCATTAGTTTACAATTGTTCAGTCACCAGAAATCAAATATAGTTTTTAAAAATATCCGTTTTCTGAGCTTATAAATATTTAACATATCAATCCTCTGGTTTCTGTTTCAGAGACAGTCCAGGAATGTTTAACACCTGCATGAAACTGAAACTGTTAAGTGGATTCATCCATGTCTTCAGGGTTCAGTACACTGATTATATCCTGCTCTACATCTCATCTTTAATAGGGATGGAGAGGGGAAACTATCAAGATACTACATGCCTGGAGGCTGTTTGGGTCTAGATCATGGTTATTCAACCTTTTGGCTTGCCTTTGCTGGACTGGATAAAGAGAATAGTTGTTGTATATAAATAACAAACCTCTTTTATTTTTGTATTTTTTTTTCAATGTTGTGGGGCCACATTACTAGCTGTCTAGGGTTGCATGCAACCAGCAGGCTATAGATTGGACACTCCTAGTCTGCATAAACTGTACCAGAGTATGCCTTTTTCACTCATGTATGCATCACCTATTTTGAATATGTAATGTATATTACTTGAGATGTCATAACTGGACCCCTCCATTTTGGATATTTATCCACCGATTTCTGATTTCTCTTTTTGGAGGTTAGGGAAAAGGAAGTCAAATTCACAGTTGCCCAGAATCTTACATGAAACTAAGTATCTAGACCCATTTTCAGTCAGGATTAGTATGGAGGCAGCACTGCTCATGCTTGTTGATGAGTTTAGATGGAGCTGAGTTGGGGTGATGCAACTTTTCCTGTGTTTCTTGATATCTCAATGGCTTTCAATACTGTTCACCAATGTTTATTTTTAGACTGGCTATGGGAGTTGAGAGATTCATCTCCTTCCTCAGCAGTCTGTCACAGGCATTGATGGGAGAGAAGAAATAGCACCCATGGTCCCTCACTTGTGGAATGTCTCAGGATTTGATACTGTCTCCCCTCCTATTTACAGGGTGAAGTCATCTGTGTCATCATTCTGTTGATAATATAAGATTTATTTGTTTGCTTGCTTGCTTGCTTGTTTATTTATTAATTTATTTATATTTCACTTTTATTGTTTTTATAACTAATTCAAGGAGGTAAACCTACACAACAGTCCTTCCTCCTATTTTTCCCACAACAACCCTGTATAGTGATTTGAGCTGAGAGTAATTCACCATCTCAATATCCAGGTGTGCAGATGAAGCTAGTGAAGTACTGACCTAGTATAGGGATGGGGAGAAATAGACTTTGGTTCACTCCTGATAAACCTGTGTAGCTACAGCTATTTGCACCCCTTGGTCTAAAGAGATTTCCATTGTTGGTTTTGATGGGTGGTACTTTCCCAGTTGAAACCGTTGTGCAATCTGGGGGTTTCTGTTTTGCAGCTCCTACACAAAGAGTAGGTGGCAGCTGTAATCAAGCTGGTCTTTGTTCAGATTCATCTTGTCGACCTTGAGGCCGCTCATATGTGGAGTGCCTCAGGGGTCGGTTCTCTCGCCCCTTCTGTTCAACATTTATGTGAAGCCGCTGGGTGAGATCATCCATGGTTTTGGGGTGAAGTACCAGCAGTACGCTGATGACACCCAGCTGTACATCTCCATCCCTGACCACCCCAACGATGCCCTTGAAGTAATGTCCCGGTGCCTGGAGGCTGTGCAGATCTGGATGGGGAGAAACCGGCTCAAACTCAACCCTTCCAAGACTGAGTGGCTGTGGTTTCCAGCATCCCGATATAGTCAGATGACTCCATCTCTGACTATTGGGGGCGAGTCTTTGGCCCCCTCGGAGTGGGCCCGCAATCTGGGTGTCCTTCTGGATACGCAGCTGTCCTTGGAGGAACATCTGACAGCTGTGGCCAGGGGGACTTTTTGTCAGGTCCGCCTGATACGCCAGTTGCGGCCCTTTCTTGATCGGGATGCCCTGTGTACAGTCACTCATGACCTCGTCACCTCTCGCCTGGACTACTACAACGCTCTCTACATGGGGCTGCCCTTGAGGGGCACCCGGAGGCTCCAACTGGCCCAGAATGTGGCCGCGTGGGTAGTTACGGGAGCTGCATGGTGCTCCCATACAACACCTCTCCTGCATGAGCTGCACTGGCTCCCAGTGGTCTTCCAGGTGCACTTCAAGGTGTTGGTTATCACCTTCAAAGCGCTCTATGGCATAGGACCTAGATATCTTCGAGACCTCCGCTACTGACGGCCTCCCATCGACCTGTGCGTTCCCACAGAGAGGGCCTCCTTGGGGTGCCATCAGCCAAACAATGTAGGCTGGTGACCCCCAGGGGGAGGGCCTTCTCTGTGGGGGCACCCACCCTCTGGAACCAACTGCCCTCAGAGATTAGGAGAATCCAAGACCTCGGTGCCTTCTGCCGTGCTCTTAAAACCCTCTTTTTTCAGCAAGCTGGGCTGGCTTAACTTTTTTCTTAATTTTTTAAATGTTTTAAATGGGTTTGTTATTGTTCTTAAATTATGGGGCCAAATTTATATATATTCTTTTAATACTATTTTAATGTTTGTAATTTATGTTTTTATTTGGCTGTACACCGCCCTGAGTCCTCAGGGAGAAGGGCAGTATATAAATTGGATATAAAATAAAATAAAATAAAATCATTAGACTCCTTCATCAACTCAGAAGCCCTTCAAATGTCATTTATATACCCTGGTCACCTCACTGATGCTTAAATTAAATTCAATAGGATAAATTAGTGTAAGAAGCAAAATACAGATAGATTAAATAATGTATACTTTTATTGAAAACTATGCATTATTCATTACTTTATCTGAATTCTAAAGTGAAATATTCTTTAAAAATAATATCCTAAATCCTCCTCTAGGTTTATGAAAAATAGAACATTGTGTAAAACAAAACAATTGATTTAACTGTAGCTGTAATGTCTCTATCTCTCTATCTGTACAGATACTCAGATAAACATTCTAAATTTAGGAATGGATAACAACTTTTCTTTATCTCATTGCCCTTTTGCACAATAGCATGTATTAGATCTGCTAGTGAGCGTCTTCAACATCAACAATAAAATAATACATTTTCATGATTTAATCTTGTGAGAATAATTTTTTTTTCCTAGTTTGGGAACATAAGACTATATCACAGCTTCCCTATGCCCTTTTCACACATGTATCTACCATTTATTCTGAACATATGATGTAAAAATATATTACTTGGAAGATCAACTAGGACAATCTGGATTCCCTATAATAGTATTCATTTTAGCAATCACAAAACAGAATACTGACCCTTAGGTGGATTCGTCAGCCAGTTGATATCTCAATCTAGTTTTCTGCAGTCTAAAAAAGAGGACAGAATTCTTCATTAACGCTTGAACTTGAAATTGTTTTATAGTTAACTTTAACCAAACTAACAGTCCAACATTATATTCTTACTACACATGTTTAGTTTAGATTTCTAAATGTTTACATTACATCTCAATTAGAAAAGTGTATCAGATTTGCCCAAAATCTGAGTGGCATCATTTAGTCAGTACTCTATAATAATATAGTATGTGCTTGTTGTTACTGGTAATTGATTATTACTTTTCTCTTATTTTCATTAACAATTGCCAAAGTCATTTTAATAACAGAGATAAATAGTTATTATACTGTAGTTGGATTCTAACTTTTGTTTCTAAGTCATACATTATTGCATTTTCTCTGGATATCATAATAATATTCATTACAGTTTTCCATGGATTTTAACATCATAATAGTTCTATGCTTTAGGTCAATAATTTTATTATTCTACATAATCGTTTAATTGCCTTATCCCAATTGCATAATGCCTTGCTATATTAACTTTTATGTCAAACATTCTTAAATTTAAACACTTTAGCTGTATTGGTATAAGATTTTATAGCTTATTTTATTGTAGTAAATTTTTGAGGTGTTTAGGTTACCATTGATATTTAGAGAGTTACAGGTGGCTCTTTTTTTCAAAGTCTGGTTTTGCTGTTCAGCATGGCTAGCTTTGGGCTAGTTACTTTCTTTGACTCCAAATGAACTCACAGAGTTTTCATTGTGGAGAAAATAAGAGGAGAAACGAATATTAAGTATGCTCACTGCTTTTATAAAAATAATAAAGAGGGTAAATACATACATACATACATACATACATACATACATACATACATACATACATACGAATTGTTTATCATGTGAATGCACTTATTCCCTAATTCTAACTGAGGAATCTATCCAGAGGTGAAATGCTCCCAGTTCGGACTGGATCGCCCGATCCAGTAGCGATGGAGGCGGGTGGTCCAGAGAACCAGTAGCAAAAATCCCTGCCCCCCCCCCAATGCCCAGCTGAGCCGCACAATCATCAGAGGGTTTTTTTTTACTTTTAAAAGCATTTTTTCTACAACCTCTTCAGCTGAAAAAATGCTTTTAAAAGTAAAAAAAAAAGCCTCTGCCGATCAGGCAACTCAACTGGGATCATCAGAGCCTTTTGAAAGCATATTTTTACAACCTCTTCGCCAAAGAGGTTGTGGAAAAAATGGTTTTAAAAGTTTTTTTTTTAATGGTCATGCCCACCCAGTCACATTACCACCACCCCCACAAAGCCACGCCCACAGAACCGGTAGTAACAAATTTTAGATTTCACCACTGAATCTATCACACCAAAAATCACAAACTCCTCTGCAAAGGAGCAATTCAGGATTTTGGTAAGAAATGGCTGACCATTTCTTTTCAGGTTCCTGCTTGAGAGGCTGGGATGGATGAAAAGGAGAACACTGGGGAAATGAAAGGTTAAAGAGAGAATGGGTAGCTCACTTACTTTTATGTTCAATGCAGGGGTGAAATGCTCCCAGTTTGGACCGGATTGCCCGATCCGGTAGCGATGGCGGCGGGTGGTTCGGAGAACCAGTAGCAAAAATCCCTGCCTTCCCCACCCCACCATGCCCAGCTGAGCCACACGATCATCAGAGGCTTTTTTTTTTTACTTTTAAAAGCATTTTTTCTACAACCTCTTCCGATGAAAAAATGCTTTTAAAAGTTAAAAAAAAGCCTCTGATGATCGCGCGGCTCAGCTGGGATCATCAGAGGCTTTTCAAAGCATTTTTTTCTGCAACCTCTTGGCCGAAGAGGTGGTAAAAAAATGCTTTGAAAAGTCTCTGACGATCCCAGCTGAGTTCCTGATCGGCAAAGAGGCTTTTCAAAGCATTAGAAAAAATGCTTTGAAAAGTTTTTTTTTTTTTAAAAAAGTTTGCCACGCCCACCCAGTCACATTACCCCACCACCACCACCACCACCACCAAGCCATGCCCACAGAACCGGTAGTAACAGATTTTACATTTCACCCCTGGTTCAATGTCAGCTGTTTATCTACCTACTTACAATGTGGTTTGCAATGGATTACCTCAGATGTGATATTGCCCTCAACAGGAAGTTTGCCACTGAACATTAGATTGTTTCCAACTAATCCCTCCTACAAGTAATGTTGACTCCTGGAGAATTCCTGGACGTATCTCTGCAGTTTTCTTGGCAAACTGGTTTTGTGCCTAAGGGGGAACTAGAACTCATGGCCTCCTGGTTTCTAGCCTAGGGTCTTAACCACTGCACTGTGGTGGCTCTCATGATTCTTTCTGCTAGAATCATACCATATAATTTTCTGCAAACACATTTTACGGATAAATTGTGTGAATCAATTGTACATATTTCAATTAAATACCAGTGGAAAAAGCATAAGGAACTCAAATGAGACAATTATATTATATATGGGGAGAATGGAGAACAACATTAGATATTTTGTTGGGTTGAAGGGGAGTTCAAGTCAGTTTTGACTATCTGAGCTAATCTCTAAGAAAACTAAGTTTTCTTAACACTTGCTTGAAGTGGTTTGACAAATGTCTACTGGCACCTATTATATTTCAACAATTCCCTGTAACAAACGGAATATCTACAGTAAATATACCACTGTATTTAAAACATATAACAAACAACCCAGAAATAAAAGTGTAACGTTGTCTGAGAAACAGTTCTCTATTATACCTTAGAAAGGTATAGTTCAAAACTCCCATTTAATTAACAGAAAAGGGTAAATAGAATTATCATATAATGTTTAATTAGCACCAGTGCCACATTAAATACTGAAAAGTATGCAAACTCTTATTAACGTACAAGTATTCTCAATTGTAAAAAATATTGTATAAAATCTTTTGCATTTGCTTAATGTATCGTATAGCTGAACTTGTCCCCTTTTTTCCTATTCAATAACTTAGTTATCACTTACACTGAGATATTCATAATACTGACTCAATTTGAAAATCACATCCAATACCAAACAGAAACATGACTTTCTATGATAAATACAGTCCATGCCAATACTTCTGACTCATAAAGCCATCATAGCTTCTCTGAATGAGTTGTCGGCTTTCAAAAACATTCCAGCCCACTGAATTCTTGAAAGACCTACCCATCTTAAACGCTTTCAATTATGCCTTTTCAAAAGGAGTGTCGAGAATATGCTAACTAGAATGTTGTGCCACAAGAAAATCTGCTCTAGAGCATGGTACAAATATATAAATATAAACAAACATTTGAGAATTTTATTAATGACTATGTTTAATGGAAAATAAGCATTCTGATGTAAGTATACAAGGCACAAGATAATGGACTCTTATGAGATTTCACAATGGCTTGGCCACTTTAATTCTTTCTATTTCAGAAACTAATTTTTATTCTTTTTAAACTAATGCTCTTAAAACATATTTAATGTTGCCCAAAACCATGAAATGATACCCTTGCCTAAAAAGTGCAACTACTGGCTTCTATAGAAGGAATGTTTAAAAGCAGATGAAAATAGCAAAGAAACATGAAAAGATTTGAGGATGCAGCCAAAATTCAAGAAGGCTAAAATGAAAAGGATTTACTTCACTAAATGACTTCCCCAACTAGTTGTCAGGCCAAGCAACATCTTACCTTTGATTATTACTTGGCATATTTTGCTTTATTTCGTAGTTTAGTTTTATTTTAATTTTTTAAAAAATACAATGGAAAGCTGGAATGCTGCATCAGCTCTAGCATCTCTTTAATTTATAAGAATGACTTTAAGCTTTAAAGAGGCTCCTAGATATTCTTAGAGAATTAAATGATGAGTATCTGAACATCAATGTCTTGCTTGGCAATACATAGGCAGGCAGGCAGGCAGGCAGCAGGTAATTAGGTGGATACAGAGAGACTTGGAAGGACTAGGAGTACAGAATCCAATCACTTTTCCTTCTGGTAAATATATAGTTTATTACTAGCTGTGAATCCCCACATCATGTTTCCCAAATTTTAAATGTACCCATCATCTGAAAAGCTTGCCTCGGTCTTACTTCATTATATAATAGAAAAATTGAACAACTAAAGCATTCGATTTTCCTGGTTTCTAAGCAGCTTGGGTGAGAGGGTTCCTGTTCAAAATGGATCTCTCATTGCTTTCCTCAATGGGGGAGGATTCGTTTTTTTTGATAGACTTAATACTTAATATATGTTCCACTTACAGAAGACAACCACATAAAAGAGTTCTTTAAGACAACAATCTGAAATGGTTTTCCTTCAGTGGACACAGTGTTGTAGTAATCCTGGAGAAACAATCCCTCTGCAGAGAGTAGCAACCCTATTGCTGACCATCACAGAATTCCCACAGTACCCTTGTCCCCCAAAATCTAGCAACCACTAGAAAGGAGCAAAGAGAAACAAATGTCTGCTATCTAGCAGATTTATGAAGCCTAGATATGGTATGGTAGTCCTACCAAAAGGGCAATTTATCATGAAAAAGCTGAAAGCACAATAATGTGAAGTCAGTTGCTTTAGTGAGGCTTACAGAATATTTTAAAAAGCTTTCTCAGGGGATCAACTAGAACAGAGGTGTCAAACTCGCATTGTCACAGCATCGTCACGTGATGTATCACAATTTCTTTCCCCTTCGCTAAACCGGGCGTGGGCATGGCCAGAGTCTGAGGCATCCGGCCCGTGGGCCACAAATTTAATACCCGTGAACTAGAACATAGTTTATCATAAACTATCAAAGCCACAAGCAAAAGAAAATAAAATCGTTCCAAAAAACGTAACAAAGCCAAAAAGACCATTAAAAACAATAGTTGAATTCAAAGAATTTCTGAACGGGGGAAAATGAAAATAAAAAATCAGCAAAGTCAACAATAATATTTGCATTCCTGAAAATAAAAAGGTTATAAAAATAGCTGATGAGATGCCTATCAGAAGAAGCAAGAACCAATCAGAAAGGCCCTGGAAGACCCTACTTTAATGGAATAAACATGCAGGAGCATGATCTAAAATAGCATGTCCCAAAGGTGACATATCATTGGACATGTACTGTGGTATTCTGAATGGGCCATTAATCGTCTTGGGAATCCTCTTCCCAAGTCAGCACATGGAAAAGATTAGCTAAAGAGGCAGGAAAAATCAGCAGAAAAAAAATGTGAGGAAGAGCAGAGAAGGTAAACAGAGTGAAAGAATGCGCTACAATGGAAAAAAAATAGCATCTCAGCAAATGTATCCAAATAAAAGAACTAAAGCATATAAATGTCATATTTATATAGGAATATGGGGGCTCAGTGGCTAAGACACTGAGCTTGTCGATCAAAAGGTCAGCAGTTCAGCAGTTCAAATCCCTAGTGCCGTGTAATGGGGTGAGCTCCTGTTACTTGTCCTAGCTTCTGTCAACCTAGCAGTTCGAAAGCACATAAAAAATGCAAGTTGAAAAATAGGGACCACCTTTGGTGGGAAGGTAACAGCATTCCGTGTGCCTTTGGCATTTAGTCATGCCGGCCACATGACCACGGAGACATCTTCGGACAGCGCTGGCTCTTCAGCTTTGAAATGGAGATGAGCACCTCCCCCTAGAGTCAGGAACGACTAGCACATATGTTAAGGTGACCAGACGTCCCGCTTTTGGCGGGACAGTCCCGCTTTTGAGCAATTCGTCCCACGTCCCGCGGCGTTTTAAAAAAGTCCCGATTTTTCATTCTGCCTCCTGAGTCCCCGCTGATGGCTAGAGGGAAAAAAAACTCTTTAAACTCTTGCCGCGGGGCTTCAAAGGGCCGACCTACAGCTGATAAGTGTTAAAAAAAAATGAGTAGACCCATGCCTGCAAAAATAGAAAAAACAGCCCCTACAGCTTCCGCTAGGTTAATTAGCTGCAAAAAGTTCCTGGAGCAGATTTTTTTTCCCCTAGCTATGCTGAAAACAAAGGCGAAAGCGAAAGTAAAGCTGCAACGTGACAAAATGAGTCAGAGAGAGATTTCTTTCTTTTTCTTTTTCTTTTTCCTCACCAAAAAAGGTAGGTGCAAAACTGCAAACAATGGGAAATTTAGGGCAAAAGAGGAGAGTTCAAGATTTTAAAACACAAAAGAAAAAAAGCTCTATTTAACTAGGGAATTGTAATAATTGAGATACTATTAATAATTGTATATTGTGTTGAAAGCAGAAATGGTTAAGTTGTGGTTTGGAGGAATATATGGGGGAAATTATTTGGTTTATTATTATTGGTAAATATAATTAATTGATTTGTGAGAAATTGGATTGCATGGAAATAATTGGAATATTCATGTTCATATTGATTAATATACAAAAAAGATAGTTATATAACTAATTGATTTATATTAAAATGTTGAATTTGTATTAAACAACTGTATTACATAATTACATAATTAACCAATGTGAGGATGGATATAAAAATAGATGACAATGGGAAGGGGTATAATATAGAATAGAAGGGAAAAATTGAATTTGATTAAGATTAGAGATGATGAAGGGTAATATTGGTTTTTTAAAAAAATAGATGAGGAATAAATATGGCAAAAAGGAAATATAGAAATTGTAAATTTAATTGAAATGACTAAACACTGTTTAAATTTGTGAACCAGCCAAATATTCTGTTCAAAGAAAATACATTGTATGTTTGTATGTGTGTTTCTAATTATTGCTATTTATTCATATTTGTTCTCTTTTATTCTTTAAAGTTTAACAATTCATTCTTTATCTTAATATCTTTATATTTGCTTGGGGTTGGCTTTCTTCCCTTTCATCTTTTTTATTGTACAGCAATCTTTCTCCTCAAACCTACCACCTCTCTCTTTTCTTTCCTTCTTACTTTCTCTTCCCCCCACCCTCTTTTTCTCCTCCCTACTTCTTCTTCCTTTCTTCTTCTCCTCCTCTCTTCCTCCCTCTCTTACCCTCACTCCTACTCTAATTTCCATTCCTTCATCCCTCTCTATTGCTGTATCCTTTAATGCATATGGACTACTCAGAGGGCTGAAAAAGTTTTTTTTGACTGGTCCTCACACTTTTGATCAGTCCTCGAACTTATGACTGTCCTCACATTTTACATTTTTGCCCTATCTTGTCATCATGGTGAAGAGAAGCAGTTGTGAAATGAGTGACATGGTTGTTAAGAATGCTGCATGGGCACAAATGTGAGGATGGTCATAAGTGTGAGGACCAGTCAAAAGTGCGAGGACCTGTCAGAAATGACTTTTCAGCCCTCTGAGTAGTCCCTATACACATAGCCATGGCCACCCGGTCACATGACCAGCTAGCCACGCCCACCCAGTCACATGGCCTCCAAGCCACGCCCACAAAATAAGCCACGTCCACAATGGTGTCCTTCTTACCAATGTTAAAATCTGTTCACCTTACCCTATACGCATAGCCATGGCCACCCGGTCACATGACCAGCTAGCCACGCCCACCCAGTCACATGACCAGCTAAATAAGCCACACCCACAAAATAAGCCACGCTCACAATGTCCCTCTTTACCAATGTTAAAATCTGGTCACCTTAACATATGTGTGAGGGGAACCTTTACCTTTACCTAATACAATGAAGGCTTAATTATTGGCCCTAATGAGAAACATCCATTTAAATATGAAGACGTTCAATTCCTCAATTGTTAAGAGGGTTTTTTTAATGAAAAGAGAATAGTATAAAAATAAAGGAGACTACAATTGTTGGCTTTCTCACAGTACCATTTATTCAAGATTACAGTGAAGCCTAGAAAATATTTCCTATGTATGCATCCCAAATGATTTTTTATTTTTTTAACCATCAATTTAAGCATAGCACTAAGGCTTGTTCATATTGGTTAAGCCTTTAATTACAAATTAAAATTAGTATCTTAACAGATACATCTGGAATGATGATGTACTTCTGTTGGGTAAGCATTAAGATGTGTAGGCCTTAATGCAATTACATTTACATAGAGGGAAGTAAGCAGTGGGGTGTCCCCAAGATTCTGTTTTAGGCCCAGTACTGTTCAATATCATCATAAATGATTTAGATGAGGGAATAGAAGGAAACTCATCAAATTTGCAAATGACACCAAGTTGGCAGGAAAAGCCAATATCCCAGAAGACAGGCTCAAAATCCAGATTAATCTCTACAGATTTAGGGGACTGAAGACTAATACATATGAAGAACACTTGCAAGAAATGGGTATGGCTAGTCAAGAGAAAAGTAGGATTAGGGGTGACATGATGTTCCAATATTTGAGGGGCTCCCACAAAGAAGGAGGGGGTGTCAAACTTTTTTCCAAAGCACCAAAAGGCAAGGCAAGAAACAATGAATGGAAACTAATCAAGGAGAGAAGCAACCTAGAACTAAGAAGAAATTTCCTAACAGTGAGAACACTGAGAACAATCCATGGAATGACTTGCCTCCAGAAATTGTGGGTGCTCCATTACTGGAGGCTTTTAAGAAAAGTCTGGACGGCCATTTGTTATAGGATCTCCTGCTTGAGCAAGGGGTTGGAATAGAAGACCTCCAAGGTCCTTTCCAACTCTGTTATTTTGTATTCTGTACACTAGAAACAACTGGAGCTTTGCTCTACCAGAATGTGAAACAAATCATTAAAAATAATTACACATATTAAATTGACAGTTTCTGGCATTTAGGAGATCTGTAAATTGCTGCATAATCATCACCATTCCAGAGGATGATAAAGGGACAAAGAGGAAGAGAAAGAAATAAACATGTACTTTTCCCAAATTATTATTTCAAATTTACTTATATAGCAATGTTTATTTTACAAAGACAAAGTGAGGTAAAGTAACAATGCAAACCTTCTATAGAAATGGCTGCTTTAATGCTTCAAAGGGATTACTCATGCTACAGACTATCTCTCTGCAAAGCCCTTTTAATGAGTCACTGCAGCTTTTTTTTTTCATTTCCAGATATTATAAGAAGGAACAATCAGCAATAGTTGAAGAATCACATGGCAACCTCTTCCTTCTTCAGTTTTCTTTCTAATTATGATATGCCCTTCTGGCAAAATTTTCTAGCTGCACTTTAATTTATGGAGGATAGGAAATTGTGAAGAAAAATTAACATTGTGTACTAAATCTATGTTTTAGTATGAACATTATTTTTATTTCAACAGCTACACTACACTACACTACATATTGTGGTTGTTATAATGAGATAAAATGTAAATGAGCTAAAAACAAGAATCTCACACACAAACACACCAATGAAGTATTCCAAAATTCAGAGGAGATAATTAATAGGACCACTTCTTCAGATGTTATGACTGTTCCTTGTGTTTAATTATATAGATCCTTCAAAGGATAACCAGATTAGTGAAGTGAAAGAAATGTGTTAAGAATGTTTTCAATGTGCATCTTAGCAGGCTTCTCGATTTGGAGCCAAGATTAAGGCTATTATGGGAAAATCCATGATAATAAAGACCACAATATCGATCCCTATCAATGGAAGACAAACTGTAAAGCTGAACCTGGGAAATCTAAGTCTGATGGCTGACTCAGGCTCTTCCAAACATATAAGAGAAATTGAATATATGTCTAGTTTGACCACATGAAGAACTAATGTATAGCTTAAATTATACATTGCTAATTATCCACTAAGTATTGTTTCCCCAGTAGGCTTATTTCCAAAATATTTTGTGATAATTTCAAATCAAAGTTGAATTTCCGTGGCCTCAACTCTGAATTACTTTGTTTGATGGTTATATTGCCTCTCAAAATTCTAATTAGGTCTACAGCAAGTGGCAACAGCTAGTCAAGTATGGTTAATCTCAAAAAAATTAAACAAAGTTGTACTAGTTTTGTATCTTTAATAAAAAATCACAAGGAAATCCAAAGCTATAGATTATATTCTTACCAATAATCAGCTCAAGGAAGACCTAATAACCATAACACTATGAAATCAGTTCAAGGAGTTTATACCTACTGTGGCAAGCATCTAAAAATACTTTTTCTCTTATCACATAAAGTTTAACAAACTAATCTATGTTTGAATATGAGATCATCCAGCATATTCATTATACACTTTCTATTATAAAAATAATAGGTGTGGCAAAGATCCGCGTTATTGTTTATGAGCAATATAATTATATGTATTAAATTTGTTGGTTATTTGTCTGCTCCTCTTGCCTACTTGTGGGTTTTGGGGACACATTAATAAAAATGCTCTATTTAATGTACAGAAGACACACTTTCAATAAGATTTCTTTTAAATGAAGCCAGCAGAAGAATTGTAATTTCTTCAATGAAAGCTTATCCGAGATCTGACAACAAAAAAAGGGCAGATAAGAGATGGAAAGGGGATACATCAACAAGGAGAGGTACATAGCCCACCAGATCTGCAAAGAAGCTATCTGGAAAATTAAAGCTCAGAATGAGTTGAAGCTAACAAAAGATACCAAGAACAGTTTACATACTTCCTTTGTCTGGTGCTCAAACAGAGGAATAGCAATTATTTAATGAAGATAATACAATATACCAACAAAAAAAACCATTGAAATTCTTGATCTCTCATTTTGTCTTCATCTTCTCTAATATATCGGTGTATAATCCAAAACACCACTATTTAAGAACAGCAGGATAAGGCACAGGACTAAGGTTTGATAGAAACATGGTCCATTGGTCCAAGAATATATCTTCACTTTGAGTGAGTTTAAATCACCAGGCCAGAAGTGGATTTATGTTGTTTTCCTGGCTTTTTGTTTTTTAAAGTAGTTCTCTTTTTGTGCTTGGCTAAGCAGGTCCTTGGAAGATTCTGCCAGTCAGCATCAGACCACAGAATGACACATGGATGGAATACAGATAATTTAGTGACCACAATTGGGATCAGTAGCTCTGTCATTCAGCAAAATGGATGCTAAGTGAGAAATCACATGACAGTGACTGTGTTTTTCTTTTTCCCACCCTCATCCCCCACCTTTTGGAATCCTCACTCTAACTGGGTACTGGGATAATTAGCAGGAAGGGAATTAATGTTTCTATTTACAATCATTAGAGAGGAAGGCACATAATGGGGAACACATAGTGGAGGCATTGGCATCCCTGACCACACTACATTAAAAGCCCTATGTATTCCCCATTGTGTGCTGCTTACTCTCATGTAATTCCTTCCTGTCTAATCACTTCCTCCCCATGCAGAGTGGAGAGATTGGAGAGGAGAGGATTACATGAGAGTAAGCAGGTACATAATGGAGAGTACACTGGACTGTTTGCATAGTGTACTCACAACTCCTAATGTAGTTCCAAGTGTTATCAGGGTTGCTGGCACCACTGCATTCCTTTCAATGTGTCTCCCCATTGTGTGATGGCTTACTCTATTGTAATCCCTTCCTCTACCATCTCTCCGCTCAGCATTGGGGGAAGAAAAACAACAGGACAGGAGCAAGACTATGTATACTGGTATACATCTAATGGTGATCATATGACTGAGGATACTGTGAAGGTTGTAAATGTGGACACTGGTTATAAAGTTATTTTTTCAGCACTTGTAACTTGAACAATCACTGAACAAGGCAGCCAATAACTACCTGTATAATGTAAGGTGAATTAAATAACGGCAAATAGTAAAGAGAAAACACATCTTTTCTGCTCTGTATGTTAACCAAAGGTAACAGAATAAATGAAAACATAAAGATATTGCTGAGTATAGCAGAACAATGTCATAAAAAGGAGTGAAAACCCAAATTAGAAATATCCATCTTCAATATTTTCAAGATTAGTCCACGGTGATGAAGACCCCACTATAAATGAAATGTTGTGGATGTCACTGAAGCCTTGTCTAGGCATTTCATATCTAAGCTACAGAAATCCACTACTAGATAGCAGCAACAGGTTCTCCTATTCTTTTCCTGGCATAGAACCATAAACTTGGAAGAGACCTAAGAGGTCATCAAGTTTAAGACCCTGCACATTGCAGGATTCATTGCACCATTCCCAATAGTGAACTATCCAGACTCTTTTTGAAAACCTCCATAAAGGAGAAGAATCTGCTCCATATGAAAATCTATTCTCTGACTGACAGCTCTTGCTGCCAAGATGTTCTTCCTAATGTCTAATCTGTATCTACATTCTTGACATTTCATGTTCTTATTTGTACTCTTACGGTCTGGAGCAAGCCAGAAAAAGTCTGAACCTGAACTTCCGGTTGACGTCACAGCGAGATCAGACACAAGGAGCGGGTCTCTGCGCTGCTGTGCCAAGTTCTCACCGTTGGTGGGCTCCGAAAGGAACCAAAGCCACCCTGTAGGGGCAGCAAAGCAAAGAGGGGTGCCCTGTGAGACCACAGAGAGTCACAACTCTCCTATTGGACCCGGGGGGTGGGGGTTCCCCTCTCAGCCATGACGAGGAGAAGAGGCAGCCTAAGATGGCTGCTATGAAGCTGGGGCAGCCGAGGAACACCTAAGATTGGTGCTGGAGTGGAGTTAGTGAACAGTGTCTGGAACTGGGTCAGAGGATTCTTTCTTATTTAAAACCTAACCCCAAAAGGAAATAATCCAGGAAAAGAGAGGCTCATAACTATTTGCTAATGCAGTGACTAAGCACTTTGAGAAAAATTCCAGAATTGAAAGAAAAGAATTAAGGGGAGAAAAGCAAAAAAAAAAAAAAAAAAGCCCTGTTAAAAATACAGAAAATTGGACTTTTAAATTGAGCAGGCATTGTTCTGGAAAGGTATTTTAAAAATACTGGAACTATTTACCTTAAAAAGCTAACTTTGTTTCTATATTTTGACTTATTAAACTGGTTAACATTGAAATCTAAACTGAGAGTGCCATCTGCTGATGAAAGGAAAGTATAACATATTCTTACATCCTGGAAACTTTTGACAAGGATATGTTCTATGCACCTACATCATGATTGCTGGTGATTTAAATATGAGAATAAAGAAGATTTTTTTTCATTAAAGAGACCCCTGAATGTTATAGTGCAAGATTGAATGCATAAACAGGATTTAAGGGGGTTTTGGAAAGCTTTTGGGATTATCTAAAGGAACAGATTGATTAACTATGGAATATAAAAATTGTGAACATTGAATTCTTTTTGGGGAGTGAATTTAGGCTTGAATATATGGTTTTTGGATTACTGGACAAGAGTGGGACTTATTAAAACAAGACAAGATGCTACATCAGGACGAAATGAGTGGAATTTGGGAAGAAATGGTGTCAATGTTTTAAAACATTAAGGACATTCTGATAAGAAACCACAAGGTTTTTTAATCACCACAAGGAGATTAAGAACTTAATACATGGCATGGATGAAAAACTGGGAAATATTATATGAAGGACAATGAATGATCAAGACACCCAGGAAAAGGAGGAGCCAATTGAAAGAGCAGATGAAAAAGTGGAACAGATTAACCAGCAAACAAAACAAGATGACAAAAAGGAGACAATAAGAAAAACAACAATGACTGATGAAATAAACCAAGGGGAAAATATTTTAAGAGATTTAAAAAGGGAACCAGAGATGCAGGCAGACATTTTTGAAAAGGAGATGGGGAAGGAGTAGATATTTTGGAAGCTAGACAATGGAAAAGGCCAGAGATGGGAGAAATGTTTAAAATGAATAGTCAAGACGTAGATGTAGATAGGGATAGATTCAAGAGAAGAATATGGGAGGCAAGTTTTAAAAAATGAACAATTAATGCTTTAAAGTGGGCAAGAGATGACAGATAGAAAGGATTTGTCTTTAAATATAAAGGTGGCATGATTAAAAGTTAGAATAGGGATAGAAATAAGAGAGGGGGAATATTAGTATACACATTTTTATACAATAAGACAAAAGTAATAATAAGAGGGAAGATTAGAAATTGAATGATTGTTTTATTATGTATGTTTAAACAATATTGCGATTGGCATTGGAATAACGTATTGAAATATTGAATAATTAAATAATGAAAGTCTATAATTTAATACAAATATGTGTATTAATACTAGAACTACATAAGCTTGAGGAATGTAGCAAGTATGATTAATACCACTGTATTTATTTGCACTAAAATGTATGATACCCAGATGTCACACTGTTCACACATTGATATGGATATATTGAAAAATAAAATAAAAAACTTGGAAAAAAAAGAAAGAATGAAAAAGTCTGAACCCTGTACAATGGGACAGCCCTTCAGGTATTTGAAGACCGCTATCATGTTCTCTCTCAACTTCTCTTCTGCAAGTTAAACATAATTGCCTAAGATTTTAAGTCTTCCTCAAAGAATTTGTTTCCAATCTTTAATAATCTTGGTAGCTTTCTTTGGCTATCAACCATCATGATTTAATACTAATAGTCATCTGGATTTTTGCAGCCCTACCTATTTTCTCTCTCTTGCCAGACCACATGAGAAAAGGGTGCTCAAGTATGAACATTTCTCAATACCACTTCTCCCCATAGCAGTATCAACCTTCAGGAATTAAAGGAAAGTTAATATGAGGAGATCCTTTCAAACAGATTCAGAAACAAAGATGCAGTTCTTACACTGACAGAGTGATCTTATGATGTACCCACTTTTGATAACTAACAGCACTGAGGGAAGTTGAAATGATAATTTTATTTCATCTCCCTTAATATTTGGCTTTCTAAGAAGCTGCCAAAAGTGCTCTAAAGTTAAATCCAGAAGTATTTTGGCTCAACTTTAACCTGACAATATTATAAGCAACCTGATCTTTTAATAAGGAAGGATCAAATGCATATTTTACAACCACAGAGGGAGGAGCCAGAATATAAAATGTGCTACTTTCAGGGCAAATTGTATTTAATGATAACTTTCAGACAACTGGTTCAGGGAGAAGAGCAAGTATAATTATGGTTTTCTATGTGCTCCATGGCTGAGATAATCATATTGACACAGTTTCTTGTTCAAGCCTTTAGTGTTATTTCCAGATTTTGGATGATAAAAAGAATTGGTTATGTTTACAGTACTCTGGGCATCATGCCCATATTTTAGATGCTTACCTATAAAGAAATACATACCAATTAAAACCATCTCTGCATAGGCTGACAAAAGAAATGTGGGTGTGAGATTTGCCTTAGCTTCAGTATCTGAGCAGAAAAAGCAATTAGCAACTCAGATCTAAAGAATCAGATAAAGCTCCTCATTTCAGTTCTTATCCAGCAGAAGGGAGTAGCAGCACCCCAGATTATGTTGACCATCAGATGATGTTGCTTTCCTGTTTGAGTGGCCAGGACATTCCCTGCATTCTGGGCTATCATGCAAAAGGCAGCCTCCATTCCTTACAGCTCTCAGGGATAAGAAGAAATCTGAGGCTATATCCTACCAGTTAGTTCAGAAGAGGTAATCCAACCATCTCTACTTACTGGATAGTAAGACACCACAAATTCAATAAAGCTATAGTTCAGCATGACATACTAATTTTATAGTAGATGGCAATCCTAAACAGAAGTAAATAAATCTCAGTGTAGGAATAACTCATGACTTTGATGAGGTACAGTCTGGTGTGGTTATCTGGGAAGAGTTAGTGTTTGTTGGTCTGAAAAAGTAGACAGGATCATCAGAACTATAAATCTGGCCATCTGTTTATTAGAACTAAGTCCCTCCTGGTTTGTTAAGGCTGCCCAGGAAGTAATGTATGAATACATCCAAGGAGAGGTGATCAAGAGTGTAGTTCTGTTTGCATGTAAGTCTGCTCTCTCTCCTCAAGAAGTCATCACTGAATTTAACAGCACAGGACAATTTCTGGTGAGTATCCAAATTTTCCTTTTTGAAGAAGGCTTTTGGGGAAAGTGGTTGGGCTCCAGCTTCAGAGGGCACTACAGGAAATGGATTATGTGGATCTTTTCCAAATGGGTTTCAGGCCTTGACAAAGTACAATGATGGCATTGATCATACTCATGAACGATCTAAGGCAGGACTGAGGTATGGGGTTCCATTTTGGCCCTCCCTGATCTCTCAGTGGCCTTTGGTACCATTGATTACTTTGTCCTTGATAGGCTCAAGAGTTTGGGAGTATGAGGAAGCGTTGGGGTGGTTCTCCTCCCACCTCTAGAGTCATTTCCAATAAACTCCAATAAAAATATCTAGTGAAGATAATAATGAAAATAAGACAAGGTTTCTTTGTAGCCATGTTTGCCAAAGATTCAAAAACACTCCTTGTCTTGTTTCTCTCCACCCACATTCTTTGGGTATTGCTTCTGCATTATGTAAGGGCTAGGTTGGGAACTGTAACAGACTTGAGGAGATTAGTAAATCTAAACAATTATCTGCAAAAATCTGGTTTTTCCTCCCACTAAAATCACTGACATCAATGAAAAGAAGCCCAGGTTCAAGAAGTTGTCAGCTTGCATTAGATAAACTAGATACCAAAGGATATGCATAAAACTTAAATTGCATCTATCTTGAATAGGGGAAGTGAACTAACAATTTATTTATTTATTTATTTATTTATTTATTTATTTATTTATTAATTCAATTTGTATGCCGCCCCTCTCCGAAGACTCAGGGCGGCTCACAATGCATTTAAAATCATTATAAAAAACATTTAAAAATTAAAAACATTAAAAACATTAAAACTCATTCACAACATTCATGGCCGGATCTCACCGGATCGCAAGAGCGAGATGAACGGCCAGGTCTTCACCGCTTTTTGGAAGGCCAATAGGGTGGGGATGGTCCAGACCTCAGGAGGTAACTGGTTCCAGAGAGCTGGGGCAGCCACAGAGAAGGCCCTCCCCCGTGAGCCCGCCAGCCGGCATTGTTTAGCTGACGAGACCTGGAGGAGACTAACTCTGTGGGATCTTACCAGTCATTGGGAGTTGCAATGCAACATAGACAAATGAAGTTTCAAAACGTATTTCCTAATTCTGCAGGCCCAGCGCTTGGTCCAACACTGGTTAGATAGCATTTTATTTCTAATGAGCATCCTGTGATTTAGATTATATGATATATAATGATATGCATATAATAATATATACATATTATGTATGTTTCAGAGAATGGGAGGCTAGACCCCAATGGAAGCTCCCACTGCTAATAAACAGGTTTCCCTATGAGAGGATGCACTGGTTGGTAGAGGATCATATGGGTAGGGCTACTATTAATGAATATCCTTTCAACACATTATTTTTTCTCTATATTCTTGGGTAGCCAACTACACCTACACCCACATTCTCTCGTTGCTGTGAAAACAGGGCTGGTTGAGAAGTATAAATCCAAACAGCTTGCTTGGCAGTGCTTAAAGTAAGACTACCCTTCTGCCTAGGACATGAAATGCGCCTCTGGGGGAAGGGAAAATATGTGTGAACTCCAACATGAGGATCTTCTGAACTCAACTCTCTTCCCCGCCCCAACGCTCTTTGCCAAATACCTTTCACAGCTGAAAGGAAGGGAGGTGGAGACAGGTTGCAAAGGAAGCCTGCTTTGCATCATTCAGTTTCAAACTAAGTCTTCGATTCCAAGAGATTGTGTGATTAAGCATATGAAAAAAGGGTACAGAAACATACAAGTCTCTGAAATAATAGAAAAGATTTCACATGCTGCCCTGAAATACAGTGAAATCCAGTCTTACTCCAGTCTTAATTCATTGAAGAATTCAATGATATAGCTGGTTAAAAATATATAAAACAAATGTCTTGCAAATCTCTACTAACTATTAATAATAGAGCTAATAGAGTTTAGATAAGGGATTGATTCATTTATAATAATGGACAGTACACAAATTTACTGTAAGTAATCTGATCTTAATTTTTGTTGTAGCCCTTAGTTAAAATTGAACCATACAGACCTATGATAGATACTATACCAAAAATGTTGTAGTGCAAAGAATTTTTTTTTATATTTTTGCTGCCTTGTACATGTACTATAATCTTCTCTTACTCCATATATATGTAGAATAAAATTTATCCAAAAATTCGTGTTGTCCTGGAATATGTAATCTCCTAACATTGTTTTTTAAAGCTTTTTTAAATGAGAACTACAATCTTACAATTTAAGACACCAATAAATTCTTAGCTTCCAGCCACAGTAATTGTCATACTTTGCAAGTCAACTTTGAAGATGAATAGTTTGGTCTTCTAAGAAGTCTGCAGGAATATTATCTGAAATCAGAACTTTCATAGACTTCCCTTAGTTATTTGAATTATTAATTCTGCCTGAGGAACAGTTAAGAAGCAAACAATTCAGAGCCAGTTTGATGTAGTGGTAAACAGCTGAAACCAGGAGGTGGTGAATTTTAAACTCCTCTTTAGCCATGAAAGCCAGCTGGTGACCTTGGGCCAGTCACTCTCAGACCACCCTATCTTACAGGGTTGTTGTTGTGGGGAAAATAAGAGACGGAAGTATTAGGTATGTTTGCTATCTTGAGGTAAGTAGGTATGTACTGTACATAGGTAGGTGAGGGGAGAGAGAGAGATAAGGTGGGATATCAATAAGATACAAGAATGGGGAGCCAATAAAAATCTCATCAAACTACTACTAGCCCTGGACAATTCTTAGCAAATAACATACACACCAACACATATTGATGATCACATTTTCTTTGCTAAACTTGAGGACACAAATCTTGTCTGAAGGGAGATAAATGAAAAGAAAAAGGGATCTTACTGAAAATATAAACAAATTCCATTTTCCTTGAAAACTGCTTTAGTCTGAAAATGTGACAAATCAATAAACTAGGTATGGTTTAAAGATTACAGAAAGAAAATAAATGCACTGAAATCCTTCATTAGATTAATTTTAACCAAACAATAAGATATAGAGCAATATGCCAGATCAAAAGCAGAATTTGATTTTTGTTAAACTGCCCTTGTTATACCTGTCATTAAATTAATCCATTTCAACTTTATTTAATATTAGGAAATTAGATATTTTCAGAAACTGAAAATGTGCAAAGCAAAGCAGTGGAAAATATCTTGCAGAAAAAGTCTCCTCAAGAGTAGATGCAGTTCCTACCTCTTCTTAGATTGAGAACCCAGTGAAAGAAATGACAATCAATTAAACATGAGCCAACAGTGTGCTGCAGCAGCCATAAAAGCTTATACAATCCTTGGCTGTATAAACAGAAGCATAGAATCAAAATCACATGAAGTATTATACTGCTTTATAAAACCTTAGTAAGAGCACACCTGGAATACTGCATCCAGTTTTGGTCAGATTACAAAATAGATGTTTAGACTTTGGAAAAAGTGCAAAGAAGAGTAACTAAGATGATTAAAGGACTGGAAACTAAAACATATGAAGAACAGCTTCAGGTTTTGGGTCTGGCTAGTCTAAAGAAAAGAATTAGGGGTGACATGATAGCAGTGTTCCAGTATTTGAGGGGCTGCCATAAAGAAAAGGGGATCAATCTGTTTTCCAAAGCACCCGAAGGCAAGACAAGAAACAATGATGGAAACTAATCAAGAAAAGAAACTATCTGGAATTAAGGAAAAACTTCCTAACAGTGAGAATAATTAATCAGTGGAACAGTTTGCCTTCAGAAGTGCTGCATGCTTCATCACTGGAGGTTTTTAAGAAAAGACTGGACAGCCACTTGTCTGAAATGGTATATGGTCTCCTGCTTGAGCAGAGGGTTGGACTAGAAGACCTCTAAGGCAGTGGTGGAATTCAAATTTTTTTACTACCAGTTCTGTGGGCATAGCATGGTGGGTGTGGCTTGGTGGGCGTGGCCGGGGAAGGATACTGTAAAATCTCCATTCCCTCCCCACTCTAGGGGAAGGTTACTGCAAAATCCCCATTTCCTCCCAATCATCTGGAACTCGGGAGGCAGAGGGGGATGGGGTCAGTCAGAGATGGTATTTACCAGTTCTCCGAACTACTCGAAATTTCCGCTACCAGTTCTCCAGAACTGGTCAGTAACCTACTGAATAACATCTCTGCTCCAAGGTTCCTTCCAGCTTTATTCTGATCAAATAGTGATTTCCGTGGCTAGGGTCTGCCTCTTGGCCTATTCCAGAGAAATTACAGAGGTCAGCTTTCAGTTCTGTAAAGCTGCCCATCACACAGTGTTATGGATTGCTTATTCCTCCCTCTTTGATAGCCCAGATGCTATATGGGGTTGTGTTCTGGAGTGGATGAGAAGATTATTGCCCAATTGGATGCAGTCCAAAACAACTTAATCAGGAAGATTTTGGGCCTCCCATAGGACACCACCACTGCCTATTTAAGGATGGAAGTAGGATGACCTTCCACCGCCATTGGAATACATCTTGCATTGTTAGGGCACTCTAAGAAATTAGAAAGCCTTCAAGAATCTCATCTTGCCAAACTCTGTTTTCTCTGGGAATCAAACCAAACCAAACGTTTGTCTTACATTCTACAAATCTATTCTCTACCACTTTGGGGGGAACTTAGCTCTTAGATCAGAGGAAATATTAGAAGCAGGCATTTTGGAAGAGATGTCAGTAAAGATGCCACTGCAGTACAGTTATCCAAATTTTAATGTTAGTGTACCAGTGTACCATCACTATAAAAAAGCACCAGAAAAGTATTGATTTGATTTCTCTAGCCTCCCAGAGTCACTTGTTGAGACAGCCAGCTGCAGAAATAATAAATAAGTAATTAAAAAACCATAGAAGCCTCTCTCAGTACCTGGTTAATATAGCCTGTGCTTCCCTTAGAAGGGCTTTAGCATTTCTGTCTGCAGACAAAGCCTATCTTGCAGTTAGAATTTGTAAGCTCCCTGTTGAACATCATCTCTGATAGAAAGATATTTAAGTTCTTAGCTGTAGCTTTGGCTTTATTTTGCTGTAATCTTTTTACATCCAATGCTGTTTGATTACTTTATTATACAATCTTATTTTACTGTTATTTTATGATATTTTATGACACACTATTGTTATGATTTGCAGATACAATAGACTAACATACTCCCTCCTTTTTCTTATCAGTCACCAACTACCCAATTTGTAGAAATGTCCCTGAAAACAAAAACTGTGCAGCTTGCCAGACTCTAATTTGCAATTACAAAAATAATCAGTAGGGCAGTGAATTTATGTAAGCTTTTAACTGGTTTAGCTTGAAATGACCATGATACTTGCACAATTGCTTTTCTACATTCATATTAACCCAAGGGATATAACAGAGGTTCAAGAGACAGATTCTTCCTTGTTTAGATCTCAATTAAACTGTGAATCACCTTCATGCCACACTATGTCCATATCCCAATGAACAGAAAGACAGAAAGCAGCTGACATCCTACCATGGAGTTGGTTAGGGTTAGGATTAGGGTTAACACAGTTAACCCTCCGTTAACCCTGATCAACAAAATATTTTCACCATTAAGAAACTTCCTTGTCAAGTTGTTGATCTCTCCACTGCATTGCAAGATAGAATGCATCCCAGTTCACATAGCCTGGAGAGAGTCCTGCTTTGCAGAATGCCCGGGGTATCCACCAAGATGTTAAGCCTCTCATAACAATAATGAACAGGCTAGTTCTAAACATACTTCCACCAAACCAGAATGGGAAGAAAGGCAGGGGCTATAAAGGAAGCCATACACAACCTCATCGCCCCCACCTTCTTAGTAGATTTGCCTCCTTCTTTGATCACGCAGAAGCCAAGAGATAATACATAACTGCATTTGATAGGCAGCATTAAACTTTAACAAAGAAAAATATTATTCACCATGAAATTCTACTGGCATTTTAAAGAGTATTATCTTGAGTCCCTCTCCATCACTTTCCCAACAAAGGGAAATATACTGAGTCACACTTCAGAAATCATAACCTAAGGGAATTAAGCTCAGCTCAAAAATGTGCTTCTAAAAAGCTCTTTAAAATAATGAATGATTGCTATTTAAAAATTAAGAGGGGGGAAGCAAAAAATTAAACTAGCCAGGCTAATATTTTCTCAAGTAATAGTTTCACTTTAGTTTCTCCGCTAGAGATACATTTGGTTGGCAAGCCAAATTTGAACCTGAACAATAAATCCAAAGTTAACCCTCCAGCCATTTCTTCAGCATTTTCCCTACTCCCTTTCCCCCCACATCCAGAAGTTTTGGAACTAGGCCATGGTAAGAGAACTCAAAAACTAGATTACCTGCAACATTTCACACTTACGTTGTCTTAAATTAATCTCTAGTCACCCTAAAAAGGCAGCTGCTAGGGAACAACAGATTGGCGCACAAAATATATATAACGCCAATCAGTTGTCAATGGTTTACTATTTCAAAAGCAGGACCATCTGCTCAAATGCTCATATTAATTTTAAATCTGCCTGAGTAGGAAATACAGATTAATAAGAACAAATGAAAAGGCACGTCCTGCTCTCAACTGAATTCCACTGAAAATACGTTATGTTCAATATGGCAGTATTTCTCTCCCCCACCCTCCCAAAGGACATGGATTGCCTCCTTGTCATCTGGGCTTTTGACTTTCACAATCAGCCTTCCCCAACCTGCTGCCCTCCAGGTATGCTGAAGTTCAGCCCCTTTTTTATCCCACATGGGTAATGCCAGCTGGGGATGAAGACACCCTACTTAAGCACCTCTGGAGAGTGGCAGTTGACAGTTGTGTGACTACTGTCATGCCACTAGGTCTCCCTTAGAGTCTTCTGTGTGTCCTTTTGTTTCCAATTATTCTGCATTTGTTCACGCTGGTTACCCAAATTTCCCTTATCTGCTTCCCAGCCACCTTCTATCCTTCAGCTTACAAAAATACTAGTGACACATTCTCTTTTAGCTGCTCAATGCCAGTTTCCCTTTGCGTGCCAACCTTTTGAAGTGCTGAGGCTCAATTGCTTTTACTCTCCAGCACCAGGTGGAAATGAAAACTTTCTTAAATGTATCAGCCTATTTACCTGCCTTTCTAGGTTAACATCTTTTGGCAGACTTCTATAGTCACCTTCTGGCGTATCATGTTAGGAATTGTGTGCTATGACAATTGTGTCTGAATGGGAGATTAATTAAGGGTGTAGTTACTCCAGGCACTTTTCAAAGGCTTTAGCACAACTCTCCGAATATCCAAATGTTGTCACCAAATTCTAACTTCTAATATAACAAAGAGGATCATGATTCACTCTAGTATTTTCTAGTAATCTGCTTATTAATATTCTCTTTCAAAGTTGATATCAGAAATAGGGTAGAAGTAAAGTTCGCCACCAAGAGGCTTTGAGCTGGAATGATGAAACAGTCATTTCATGTGCAGACCTGCTGAAATTTATTAAAGTATCATAGGCAACTTGGTACATTTGTATAGCTCTGTGTTCTGTGGCAGCAAAGCATGCTACAGTATTCTTACCAAGAATTTCAATATCAGGATAAAGGCAGTTTCCCCATTTTTTCCAATGGGTAATTATCCAAGAAGTAAAAAGGGGCAATTACTTTCTTTGACAAAATGAACTATTCACCCTAAACATTCTACAGTGACTGCCCAACACCTTAGGCCTGACTCTAAAGGGAGATTAACAATTGCAGCTCCCCTCCCACATCCAATGTATTAAATACTGTATGTAGAAGCAATTGGTGAGAATATACTGATACATCTTTCATTTTTCATAGATATATCTTTCAGGATTAGTGTACATTTTAAGTTCCAATGACATTTTCTAAAAATCTGCATTATGTGAAGTGCATTTCTAAATCCTACTCTGAAATCTCAGGATTATAATACAATACCTTATTCAGTTTAGCATTTGCACCTAAACTTCCCCTTTTGCATCAATTTACTTGAGGTGCATAGCAGTGATATATAACTGAATAAAGAAAAGAAAAGACAAAGTTAGATGAATTCTCTCAGGTAAATATATCTATATAGATACATGAGCAGATTAAAAAGATCCTAAAAAACAAGAATGCTACTAATAGTACTTCCACTTGCTGCTAAAAGAGCCAAGCAACAAAATTGTCACATGGTCAGGGAAAAAAGGGGGGGTTTAATAAAATATTAGTAAAATATTAAATGAATAAAAAGAAGTGAAACTGAGCAACTAGAATGGCTATAATATCAGACAGACAAAAAATACTGTAATTAACTTTGTTCAGGTTAGGGTTTTAAGAAGCACTATTTATTATGTAGGCGACACAATTTTGTCTGCATTAGGGCAGCAGTTTTCTGTATCTTTTTTCTGTATCAAAAAATCTAAGCCCCAGAGATCACTGTAACATCATTGCAAAAAAGGCATTAACAGTTGTCAATCTTATTTTACGAAGTTTTCTCTCTGGTAATGCTATACTTCAAACTAGGGCATACAAAACTTTTGCCAGACCTATACTTCAATACTGCTCATCTGCCTGGAACCCTCACTGTATTTCAGACATTAATACATTAGAGAGGGTCCAAGATATTTTACTAGAAGGGTACTCAAATCCTTTGCTCAAAATAAAATTCCCTATACCACCAGGCTTGAAATTTTAGGCCTCGATAGCCTCGAATTACGCCATCTACGTTCCAACCTATGCTTATTTCATAAGATTATTTACCCAAAAGTCCTACCTGTAAACGAGTACTTTAATTTCAACCGTAATAACACAAGGGCTATCAATAAATTCAAACTCAATGTAATTTGCTCTAATCTTGATTGTAGGAAATATGACTTCTGCAATAGAGTAGTAAATGTCTGGAACACTCTATCTGATTCTGTTGTTAGTCTTGCTAATCCCCATACCTTTTACCTTAAACTGTCTACCGTGGACCTTTCATGTTTCTTAAGAGGTCCCTAAGGGGGCATGCATAAGCGCACCAGCATGCCTACCATCCCTGTCCTACTGTCCCCATTTATATGTAATCATTCTCTGTGTTTATAGCTATGTTTCGCCTATTTATATCCTTTTATTTGTGCCAAATTTTTTTCATGTGTCCATGTCTATGTCTAAACCGTTACTTGTTTCCTTGTACTTGTTGACAAATAAATAAATAAATCTTCCGTTTTTCCCCTTTAAAATTTAAATCAACTAAATGAAGTAAATTCTGTTGAAGCTTAAAATAATTAGACATATTCCAATGAAAAAATTCTGAAAAAACTTTTGTATGTCACTAACATTAAAAAGTCATATTAGAAATCCAGTATGTATTTCTTTCAGTGTAAGCTTCATTTAAATAAACAAAGCTTAATTCTGATTAAATACATAATTTCTGTCCAAAATATATTTCTTACTGAAAAACAATCTGAAAAAATAGACTACAATTAAAATGACTCACCTTTGACAATTAAACATAGTATGTATTTCAAGCTAGAGCAGTAAAAAGAATATTCAGTGCAACATTTTGTGAAAAATAAAGTAACTAATTCTACTATAATCAAGAATGAATAACCAGTATCTCTTCATCCTAAAGTTTTATTTATTTACCTAATTACAATCTGTTGTACAGTTGTTAAAATATATATTGCCAACTGCCCAACTTGCTATAGAAAATATTTTCATTTTACTTTATATTATCTATTGTATTCTACCATCTTCCTCATTAGATCACTCCAATCCCAGAGGAATTTCAAAGATCCAGTATGTGAATGACTCAGAGGAAGTTGGAAAATGCCCACAGTTGGATAGCACAATTCAGGAGACTGTCTTGCTCAAGGAGGTTGCAAAAACCCCAAAAAACAAATGTGCCATTCCAGATTCTTCAGGCTCATCACCAGAACTCTAAGGACCATTAGTTTCTGGATTGTCGTTCAATATTGGTCGAGGCAGTACATTAAACATTCTCAAATTATACTTGCAAGAAAAAACACTGCTCTAGAGAAAGACAGTTTGTCATTAAGTCCTATAAGCACTATAGGGATCCAGTGACAGTACCTGATGCAGCGGATTGATTGGTTGGTTAATTGATTGATTGAACCTTAAGCTGAATTTCTTTTGCTTTGGCTGAAGAACTCTGAGTGAAAGCTGAAGACTTGAACCATAGAACAGGTTGAAATCTGGCACATACAAAAAAGTGCACTTTTTTGTAGAACAAAAACAAAAATCCCATACCATTAATTACATTTTTTTCTTAGAGAAGGCAGCATATAAGAATATATTTCTATAGTCACATTTTTGCATTGTTTATCATTGCCAGATTATGTGGCCGTGATATCTGCTGAAAAAATTAGGTTGCAGTTGTGCTATCCTGGCATTGAATCCAATTCATTATTGGTAACTGATTAACATACAAATGTAACATAGAATGGGACATTTTAAACAATGTGTTAAGAGTATGCAAGTCTGTCAGTCTTCATTAAAAGTTCTACAGTAAGTGCAGTTTTGGAAGCAAGAAATAGTAGCCTTTTGTCGATATCTTGCTTCGCTGAAAGAAGTGTATTTTACAAATATGTGAATTGTCTCAGAAAAGCCTTCAAAGACATGGCATGAATTATGGAATTTTTCAGTGAGAATTGTCATGAATGATAAGTTCTAGCCCGTATTAGTGGAACCAGGTGGAATGAGGTGATAATGTCTCTGAAAATTGCCATACATTTTGGGTTCTTCAGCACCTTGATGCTGTGACTGGGTATGATCAGAGTGTGAGTGACCATGCGCAAAATTGGGCTGTGCAGACAAGTGAGGTATTCTGCTGGTGTAATAGTGCTCAGCAGGGTCTCTGTCTAAATTTCTGGATCTAGTCTCCAAGCTGGAGCTCCTCCAGCTTTCAATGCTAGAAGAGTTCAACTACCGTGCCTTGAAAGTTAATGGTTTCCATTACTACTATAGGCCTGTCTCAGGTAATCTCTGGCACAATACATGTACCATAAGTGGACACATGTTAGACCTTATTTTTGCCTCCAATATATTACATGATCTAGATATGGAGAGGTTTTTCAACACTTTTTTGCTATGGTCAGATTATGGTATGTCCTGATCATGGCAACTTGCTACCTGGGACTTTTTATGTGGTGCACAGACCTATTCAGACAGTCTTATGGATGCAAATTGTTTCCAGAGGGTGCTTAAGAACTCCTCAGGAATCAGGCAGGCAGCCTTCCCAAAGCTTTGGTGAGCGACTGGAAATGGCAACTGAGCCAAGCATTGGGTGAGATTGTTCTCAAGCAACCAATTAAGTGCCTTAATTTACTAAGAACCTCTGCGAAACAAAAAAATATAAACTATACTAGAATGTTGGTGGAGAAAAACAAAAAATTACTTTGACTGAGCACAGGTATGCATCGTCATTCGGGCTTATGCTGTGATGATAGAAAGAGAAGCATTATTACTTCTTCTCCCTTACATCCTTGATGGGCTGTTGTCCAATGCCCTTATTTAGGGCAGGTTAGGGAAAGTCAGTACAAAATGTTCTGCCTTACTATTGTGACCAATGTGCACCCGGCATTTTGCTGATACCAGTTGTTCAGATATGCCAGAATCTTGAGCAGAATCTTCAGTCATGATTGAGGCATCATTTTGATATATTATCTGGGGCCCTCACTGGCCTGTGAACTCTGAGGGCATGGATCGGATATTCTCCAAGTTATCTTCTGTGACTTATAGAATGTTTCCTTGTCCATCCTGGCTCCTTCATGGAACAGAGGAAGTGTGACTATTGAGATCCAAGAGACTGTCAATGCCAGCCTTGGGAGGTGAGTTGTCAGTTCTTAAAGAGGCAGTAGCATGTCTTTTGTCAGTCCACTACATAAACCACACTAGGAAATTAACTCCCCAGAAAAGCTGATATACTTTTATTGAGACTGGTTACAATAACAGAGTCTTGCAAGTCTGATTGTTCAACACCTCCTCCCTCTTCTTACATCCGGAGCAGTCTCTGCCCAAGCCAGTTCTGAATGTTATCTCATCCCTCCAGATTTAAAAAAAATGTTTCAGTCCCTTTTGCCTAAGTAACAATTATTGCATATTTCTGTCACAGTCATCTTCCTGACTCTCCGCACTCCTTCCAAAGAGATCCTGCCTGCATCTATGGGTCTGGATAAGTATCTGCTAACCTTCCCTTTGGAGAAAATCCATTCCCTCCTTTGCAGTCAAATTCAATCTCTTGGGGAAGAGGTCTGCCCAACGATCCCTGATTTCGGGGAGTGGGGGGAGTCCTGCAGAGATTGATCCTCTCTTCCTTGCTCTTTAAAATGAAGCTGCTGGGTGAGATCATCTGAGACTTTACACCGCAATACCTACAACATGCAGGTAATACTCATCTTTATCCCCCAGACTGTAAAGAAGATGCCCCGGTGCCAATTTCAAGAGATAAAAGGGGCACAAGCAGAAAGCACTGCTTCCTAGCTGAAGTGCCTAATGCCAGTTCTCTAGTTCAGCATCGCGGTGACGATCAGAATGGCCTCCAATCTTTCTGAATTCAGAAAGTTGTTGAAAAATGAACTGTTTTAGAGGGTAATTTAACCAGATTGGGCTACCTTTTTTTATTTTTTGCTTGTTTTGAGTTACTTTATTTTGTATGCCTACTACATGTATGTTAACTGTATGTTAACTTAATTAATCGTAAATTAACTCCTGAGAATAATTTTACTGTAGTGGAATATAAATGTGAGAGAAAGATAACATAAAAGCTAAAGTGATCAAGTCTTCTATAAGGACTGGGATGAGAAGAAAGAGAAAAAGAGAAGAGTGAAAATAAAGAGATTAGGGGGAAATTGAATAACCAGATTACAAATTGAGGCTTAAAAAAGAATTAGAAAATGGCTCTTCTGGTAATTTAGCAAATAAAACCAATCTCATACAAATAATTCATATCCCGGGGCTTCCTTTAGGCAACACATATTTTTGCCACTTTGTACATGTCTAAGGGGACTGTATCAAGTGTGAAGTTGCTATGATTTGTCAAAACATCTCCTCAGGCAACAGGACACAAGTGGATGGAGCAGAACAGAGCATATTATGAAGCAAAAGGCTATTCGGATACAAATGCAAATGCAAATAAATCTGTAATGGCCAATTCTGGAACTAGAACTATTGTTCAGAATGACAAAACAAAATATGACTGGCCCACAGAGGAAAATGCTGATTTCATTTTCTCTTTATTATTTATTGCAACTGGTCTCTGCCCACCCACAGCTCTGCATGGAAGAGCATCAGGAGCAGCAACTGTTGCTAGAAGTAAAGAGCACACATTGCTCAGTGAAACCCTGGTAATAATCTCTGACCCCTTGTGTTTTAAGGAGACTGAATATAGATTGAAACTCAGGCCTATAAGCCAATCTGGTTTAATTGCCACTAACTGCCACCTTTTGAGTCTTTGTGCTTCCAGCCCCCTAAATCTGTTATCCAGAGACCATTCAATAAATCCTGAAGAAATGTGTGTCTCTAACCACGTCTGTAAGTCATCTATCTCTACAGTATTTGGGGCTTTAGCCTTTCTGATTGAGAGCACCCTTATCACTCTAAGGAAATCAGTTCATTTCAGTTTAAAGATCCAGGCAATGGTCTTCTTTTTGCTTTTTTTTTAAATCAGTACTTTACTGTCACTTTTCCAGGACTGATCTGATTTTAAGAGAATGTACCTTTAAAAGGCATTGCTTCTCTAATGGCTTATCAGTTATGGCCTAAAATAAATCTTTCATTCTCAATGATGGATTATTTGAGGATGAGGACAGAGTAGATCCATTGCTTAGGACATAATGAATTAAAGGTGTAATTTAAAAAGAAGTCACAGCACAGAATAGAATCAGAACGATTCAGAGTTATAGGCAAGGTCTGAAGTTTAATACAGATCATGGGATTCTGATCAATATGAGGCTTTCAGATCTAGCAGCAATTTTCAAGCACAAAAAGGGGAAACTTGCTTTGGGACAATGCTTCCTTTCTTGGAACCTCCTATGCTTTCCAAAATAAATTCCAGTCCTTTGGAGCAAATCTGGATAGATGCATGGACCCATTTGGCAGACTGGGACACTAATAAAAATCAGCTTTCCTTTCAGTTCACAAAGCCTCATCTGGGTTAATGAACTAGAAAAGATGCAACTGTATACAACCTCTTTTCTTTACTCTATTTTCAGATACTTATGGATAGATTTTCATTTTGAGTTACATTTAGCAAGACAAAAACCTTCAGGATCAGCTGCTAGGCACAAAGAACTGAGCAAATTAATGCATGTTCAACATTGTTACTGCCATTTCACATAATCCCATGCTTCCTCCTTCAATGCTATAAACTTTCTATTATTTGCTCTCATACCTGGCTCCTGGACTCAGAAGAGAATCTAACCGGCCACTGGAAAATCACATTATATCAGAGAAAGAGCTTCTAAGATATCAAGGCATAATTATTAAACGAGGAAGACTTCTTTTCTACAAATTTGCAGATTTTCAGAGTTATAAAATACTCCCATTTTTCTTGATTTCTTGTATGCATTCCCTGCTTTCAGTTAATCAACAACATTTTGTGTCTGGGAGAGTTAACATTTTGGAGACGAGGCTGGACAATGGTCCAAAGGAGGTAGAAAAGGATCACAGAGAAGGAATTTTCTGCTTTTTCCCCCTTTCTGGATTGTCCTGGAGAATCTGACTTTTCAAAATTATATCAGAATCGATGTAGCCTTTGCAGAACAGCCTTTATATGTTTCTGCCACAGTAATGAAGCCCTTGAGTCTTCAGTACCAACAGAGATATAACACTGATCCTGTTGTAACACTTTTGTTGCTTATGTTTCAAAATGTAATGTTCTGGAGATCCATATGCAGAAGAACTAAAGTTTCCTAAAGAATCAAGAAGTTTATCATAATCTTATTATGAAATTGAGAACTGGACTCAGTTTAGACAGCGTTGAGCTATATGACTAAATACATTTATTTATTAATTTATATCTTGCCTTTTCTCCAGGAGCTCAAGATGGTTTTAATGGGGGATTTCCATTCATTTTACTGCCACAGCTATTACCCTAAGAAATAAGTTGAATTGAGGGTGACTGGCTGGTCTCATCAGTCTCAGTTCAACACCTTAACCACTAAATATCATGCCAGTATATAAGAGTTCATGAATTGGAATAGACATGACAACAGGTCAGCCAATGGGGACTGTTTGGTGACTCAGACAATTTGGAGCCTGGGTGTGGCTTAGCTTGACTGTTATGTATAAAAGAGTTGGTTTGTCCTTGCATTATTGCTTCTGATTACTTTTGTGCTTCTGGATTCTGAGTTCTGGTTTTGGTTTCTGCTGCAGGGTAATATATATATGCATCATGCTTTATATTACTGTATATAAAGAAGTTTCTTTTATTTGAATTATTTACTTGTGTGCTGGTTGAATTGCTGCAAACTCTAACATAGCATGTTAGCTATGACTAAATATTGGGACTTTCAAGATTACATGCCTATTGTGTACTTGAGGAGTGATAAACCTATAAATCTTCAGATGTTGAAATAAAATCTCTGATTAGGGACTGATGAAGTTAGAAGCCAACAGCATCTCCAAGCTCACAATTTCTTCAATATGGTTGCACAGAAATCTCTTGAATTGACCAGAAATTTAAGATTGTAGGTTAAAAGAAAAAGAATAAATAGCACCAAAATAATCACACAACAGCAAGGATTCATAGGACAGGCTTTTTTTTAAAGCAATTCTTCTGCTTAACTAGATTTTCAATGGTTTTCCTTTGTGACAGAGTAACCTACTTGGAAGTGGGCATCATAGACTATATATAATGTCACGTTACATTATAATAGCTTGTAGGTATTATGAAATGACTTTTGTAAGTGAATGGTTAAAATCTAACATGCAATTGAAGCAAATAAATTCATAAATAATCTAGATGAGGGGATAGAAGGAGAGTTCATCTAATTTGCAGATGGCACCAAGCTGGGGGAAATTGCTAAGACTTTGGAAGACAGATTCAAGTTTCAGAAGGATCTTGACAGACTTGGACACTGGGCCCTAAATAACAAGATGCAGTTCAGTGATGAGAAAAATAAGGTCCTCAAGACCATGAGAAGTGATAGTACTGCTTTACATTGGACTGGTGAGACTACATTTGGTATACCACATCAAATTCTGGTCACCACAATACAAAAAAAATGTTGAGATCCTGAAAAGTGTACAGAGAAGAGTAACAAAGATGATAAAGGGTCTGGAGGCTAAACTGTATGACGAACGGTAGATATGTCTAGCCTATTGAAGAGAAGGATTAGAGGAGACATGATAACTGTCTTCCAGTATTTGAAGGGCCATTACAAAGAAGAGGGTATTGACTTATTCTCTAAGGCACCAGAGGGTAGGAGAAGAAATAATTGGTTAAAAAAAGATTCAACCTAGAAGTAAGGAGAATTTTTCTGACAGCAAAAACAATGAATCAATGGAATGGCTTATGGGGTTGTGGGTGCTCTATCTCTGGAGATTTCCAAAAATAGACTGGACAACCATTTGATTGACATTTTATGAAGCTCCTACCTTGAGCTGGCAGTTGGACTAGAAGACTCCGAGATCTCTTCCAGCCCTACAATTCTAGGCTCCTTAAATGTATTTTATACCTTTCTGAATGAGAAGCATAAACAGAAGAGAGCACATTTTTGCACTGAGTCACACTCCTATTATATTAATTTTTAACCTTGTTCTGCCCCCTGCTGAAGGTCAAAGAAGAAATTAGGAATTTTACTCTTATTTAAAATGGATTCCACTCAGTAAGTTGTTTTGTACCAAAATATGACTTTTTGTAATGAGAAGTTTTGGAGCTTAGGAGAGAAGGTCAAGGTGAGAAGATATCTGGGGAATGATCTCCAAACATAGGATTTGCTAAGTTTATTAACACTGCAGACTCTTGAGAGATTTTTCCCATCAGAAGCCAATGCATAAAAAGTACAGGGAAAATGGCTGTGTGGAATCATCTTTAAACAAGTAATAATCATAGATATACATTCTAAACCTTATATCACCAGATGGCATTTTGAAAGTACACGTTTTTGCCAAAGTAGAATACAAGCCAATATCCTAGACACATTTCTATCAACACACCTTTAACACTCCTGAATTCCAAGCCTCCTCTGTTCATGTAAGTTTCCTACATGAGTCGGAATCCTAAAGTCCTGCAAGTTCTCCCCATATTATTTATTCACTTATCACACATGTAGGATAATCAAATTGGTGACATTAAATAAGAAACTGAGGCCAACTGATCCATCCTCTTTTCATTTCACAGGCAAGGATAGAAAACAGCCGAAAAAAACTTTATTATCACTGATTCAAACCCAGATAAGCAATTTTTTTAAAAGAATCCATTAGTGTGAAGTGTTCCTGTCTTTTCTGGAAAATATCCCAGAAGGTAAACTGATGCAACAGTCCTAATAACTCACATCCAAAGATAAACTAGATTTGATCTGCATAGGTTTCCAAAGTAGACTAGGGTCCACTTTCATTTACACATTTCAAACCACATAAGAAATGGCTGCTACAAATCACAAAGTTCCCAAAAGGTGTTCAAGCATTCCAAAACATTAAAAATAGTTTATTTCCACATGTTTAAACTATGAAATCCTATGATACAAGCAATCCCTGTTTTTCCCCTAAAGGTTAGGAGACAGGCTCATACCTATGCATTTATATGCAAATGATATGGCTTATTTTTATACTAATCAAGTTGGTATACCATCAGATGTCTGGTATTGTCTGGTATTATAATATAAAAAAAAATATAAGTCATATAAAATTTATAAATTTTCAGATTTCAGAGGATTGCTTTCACATCCCTGATGTTTAGAGGGAACCTATCAGTTCCTTTGCCAATAATGCCTAAATTACAAGGCTATAATGGCCTTACCTTTTAATAGAGTGCCACATTTTTAAAGCCAGGCCAAACAGACAAATGCTGCAGAGTTCCCAGGATTGAATCTACAATCAAAACTTTTAACATCTAAATTTACTTATTCACATTCACATTCCTAACGCCATTCAATTCATCAATGACTCTGATCATATTCATAATTCACAATGGTGATTTTGATACTTGGAAGCAGAGGTAAATTCTCCCAAGTGTGAGTTTAAAGCCAATCTTTTCAACTGACTCTCTTAATATACTGCTGAAAAAAATAAAGGGAACACAAGCAGAAGACATCCGAGATCTGAATGAATGAAATAGCCTTATTAAATACTTTGTTCTTTCCTACAGTAGTTTATACACTGCTCAAACAACTAAAGGGAACACAAAACTACTGTATGTAATGAACAAAGTATTTAATAAGGCTATTTCATTCATTCAGATCTCGGATGTCTTCTGCTTGTGTTCCCTTTATTTTTTTCAGCAGTGTAGAATTATACTTCGATATTAAGAATCTCAGGGCAATCTCCAATTCCTCTGGCTTTTGAGATGATGAAGACTGAAGATGATCAATATGTATGTTGGACACAGACCATCAAAAAGCCTTGGATATAATCCCTACCCTCTTAATGAAATTATTTCACAGAAGAATATTTGCATCTGCCAGCTATTTTTTAAAAAATGTTGCCTGCATATTTAAAAAAATTCTCTGCAATCAGGCTAAGTATTTTACTCTTAGTGCTTTGGCAAAGAAAATACAACACTATGGCCGGTGTCCACCTCTGTACATGATGACACAGTGTTTGTGCTTTAGCAAAAGTTCTGCTATCTTAATTTTAAGATAATTAATTTTAATTCTTATTATCTGTAGGATATATTAAAATCTGTGTCAAACCAAACTTTGATCTTACGTAAACTGGTGTTCAACCATAAATAAATCTAAATTGTACAAATTAACATTTCATCTGCTGTTAATTTGTTGATCATTGGTCATAATAAAGTATTACTACTACTATTTTTTTTAACTTCAGCACTGGAGAAGTCTCTTGAGAATATGATGGATAGCAAATAACCAGGCTATTTATTTGTTTTACATCCTGCCTTTATTATTTTTTTTATAAATACTCAGGGAGGCAACATACCTAATACCCCATCCGCCTATTTTCCCCACAGCATTATACTTTGGACAGATTATACAATGACCATGCTCTCTGTGGAAGTCAAAACTGCTGTGAAAGGAAATGATCAATAACAAGGTGAATGGACTCAATTATACCAAGAATGGATGAAAGATTGGAAGGCCTGAAGGTGCAGGTTGGGGACAGAGCCTCCTGAAGAAAATCTATCTATATGATCACCAAGAATCAACATTGTCTTGATGGTACATAATCAATGTTTTGTTTAATAAGTTTTATTTAATAAAGACATCATTGCCTCTTCTCCATTGAGTGTTTAATCATGCCATTAATGTGGCATTATATGAAATTAAGAATGGCCAAAGAAAATAATGCAAGTAATTAGAAGTGAGTTGATATTATTGTGCAGCCTGCCTATCTCTTTCAATCTTGTCTGAATCAGGTGTTACACTTTCTAGAGGCAGTACAGGGCTGGATGGAGATCAATACAATCCCATTTTGAAAAGATAAGAGATGGTATTGGTGAATAGTTTGACTTTAAATAATGGGAAAACAGCATTTTCTGGATGTGCGCCTGCCATAAAATCTGGAATATAGTTATTCCTGATCCAGTTTGTTATGGAAAACTTTGCTGGTAACACCAACTAGAAATACCTCTAGCTGTCCATGTTTAGGCTGATGCAAAGGTTGGTTACTAAGAGTGTCGAAACTTTGCTTGTATTATTTACATTTAAGAGTAGCTCAAAATATTGCCATTTTTATAAGATCCTTACGGCAAAAGTCCTCTTGTAGTATACACCAACCTATACCATTTTTGGAAGGAGTCGTAATCATCCTTTGTTGACAGATAGTGTCTTGAGGAGAGTGGAGCATTACATGACTCTCTCAGTTGTGACACCCTCACTAAGGAACTCAAGGCTCTTGTAAGCGCTTCAATAGTTCAGTTTTGCAAGTTGAGGGTGTATATCTCTTGACTGAGTTTTCTGTTTCTTTTAAAATAATTTTACTATTTTACCAACAGTTATAGTAATATTTTCATTCTAGACTGACTTGTATTTTATTTCAGTGCAGTAAATCACTGTGATTTTATTAATCAGTCCTGTCCTGGAGTAAGTTTTTTCAAAGGATGGTATACAAACATCTTAAATACATGAGCTGTTAGTCAAACGAACTAATCATATGACACAGTATAAACTGATTGATGTTCAATTTGTACAGATACTGTTTAAATAAACAAAAATGCTAAATGTTTTCAATAAAATATGAAACAAGACTGTGCACAGCTGGTTGTAGCGTGATCCAGATGACAAGCAACTCAACATTTGTCTCTGCCTTCTAAGAGAAGGGAGTAAAAGAAGAATTAGATGAAACAGATTACTACCAGTTTAATAGAAGCAGAAGAATTAATAAGTGCATAAGTAAGTTGCAGGGAGAGAGAAAAAATAAAGATACTAAAACATCTTTTTTCCAAGGATCTACAATATGTTAAATATATATCTTAATACAATACAGCAGTGGTCCCCAACCTTTTTATCGCCGCGGACCAATCAGCCTTTGATAATTTTACCGTGGCCTGCTGAGCGCGCACAGGGGTGGGGGGCGTTGTTCACGACGACACATTGATTGTTTATATATCAGATTGTTTTGATTAAACAACTTTTATTTTATTGTATTTAAACATGCCTTACAAAATAAAATACAATTACATAACTTCCTGACACCCAGAACAATTAACCAGTGGAAAAGCTTAGCCTTCAGAAGTTGTGGGAGACCCATCACTGGAGGCTTTTAAACAGAGACTGGACAGCCATTTGTCTGAAATGATATTGGGTCTCCTGCTTGATCTGGGGTTGGAATAGAAGACCTCCAAGGATCCTTCAAACTATGAGCTCCTCTGTTACAAACCTCCAGGGATGCAGCACCCACAACCTCTGGAGAACCAACCTCCACTTGAAAGAGGCTTTTTCAATCTTCCCACCAGCAGAAATTGCAGCCACCAGTTTCCCAGCCTGCAGCACCAGTGGGCTTCCATTTGGGGAGGGAAGGAACCTGCAGCAGCAGCAGCTGAGAGGCTTCAGCCCAGTTGCTTCTCCGCTTCCAGGCCGTGGAGGGAACCAAACAGCCCGACTTGCTCCCGGACTCTCCTCCCACCTGCAGCCCTCAACTCACCTGCCAGCTGCTGCTTCGACCATGGAAACAGCACAAAAGCCGCTCTGCACACCAACTTCCTCCCATGAGTCATCCGGAAAAGGAAGTTCCTCTGCGCTTCTCCTCTCCTCCCATCCTTTCTATCAATACGGTACTCGATGGTTTTAACTCCTTTATTATACACTTTTCAGGCACAGAGGTTGCCTACCGGCCGCTGCAGCAATCATGTCCCCCGGCCGCTGCAGCGATCATGGCCCCCGGCCGCTGCGCGGCCCGGTGCCAGGTACTCCACGGCCCGGCACCGGTCCGCGGACCGGGGGTTGGGGACCACTGCAATACAGAACCACTTTTTACTAAACAATAAATGTTCTCTGGAAAAGGTTTCAATACTTTCACTGCCTTGTTTTGGAAATATCTGATCCATCTGGCTTTTAAAGGCATATTTTCCCCTGAACCAAACAATTGAAGAGATGACTGTTTACTATCTGACAACATTGAATTTCAGAAATGATACAGGAGTTGGTGTTTTTATGACATCTGTGGGCTTTTATTTGACTTCACTTTTCTTGCTGCAGTACAATCTGCAAAGTTTGCATTCAGTATTTTCAGCTCTTCTTAAATTAGCTCATTTGATCATTACAGCCTCCTTAAGGAAAACGTAAGCCATATTCAAACACATAGGGAAATACCACAATTTGAGGATACACTGAACAGCATCCAGATGGAGAAAAGATCTCACTTCCAGACAGTTATTATATGTTCCATTTCTATTTGCAAGAAAAACATGTGTTTTTCTTGCAAATAGAAGGTGTCCATAGAAGGAGTTCTATGGACACCTTGCCTTACCCAAGGAAGGAAGAGGGACAACACACAGTCTCTTCCACAACTTTTTATGATGGAAATATTCCATGATGATCAAACCTCCTGATTCATTCCATCTCCCCATTTTTTTTAAAGTGTGGGGGTGGAGTCTCAGTCAATGACATCAAAGAACTCACACAGGAGGAGAAGGTGGCACAGCTCTTTTACTGCCACACAAAGAAAAGGTACACCATTAATATACAAATAGATGTTTAGGAATATTTTTATGTTTGCATCATTACAGGAAAAGCATTCATTTATTTTTATTTTTTACATGTCTTTTGTTGTGACCCATCTGGACTATCTACCAGCTTCTCCAGCTTGACAAGTGGCAAGTGGATCAGTGGGGCTTATTTTCAGTGATATCCTACTGAGGAGAACACATTTGTGTCTTATTTTGCCTATTGCTAAGAATTATGCCTGAGCATTTCAATTCCAGGAAGGCCTAAGTAGAAGCAACTTTTCAAACAGCACCTCAAAAAGTGAGTTCTGCTAAACTCAATCAGGCCTATTTAAGGGAACACACACACAGCAACTTCCTTGTCTGAATATACATCATCAGTCTGAGCCTTGAATAGCAAAAATGTGCCAGTATTTTATTCCTCATTAGATTATGGTTGATTGAATCAATAAACTCTTAAACTGTTACCATGAATAACTACCATTCATTCATACATTGGAAGGGTTCTCTAGAGAGACGCCAGTTGTGTGTTTTCTTTTTTTGTTAAGGTTGGATTCATGAGAAAACTTAACAATTTCTTGCCTGCTTGCTTGGTACAGACAGATTCAATTTTTTTTAAATTGTTACCCATGTTATTTTAGTAAACAAGCAGAGGAATAATACTACCACAATGTTTTAGATATATTCAGAGATATCAGCAACAGCATAAGTACTTCAATGCTGCTTTTTTAGAGAAAGAAAACTAAGATTGCTGCCATAAAAATGTATCAATCCAAAGGCTCCTCACAAGAACTTAACATATAGCCGCCCTGAGTCTCCGGAGAAAGGCGGCATATAAATTGAACTAATAAAATATTTTTTTCCATATTTATTGCTATAGTTTTAATAATAAAGTGACCTCTGTTGGGTGGACTTGTAGGTATATCAATAGTTAGAAAATCTGTTTATTTAATTAGACATATTTAACATACAATCCAACTCCCCAGACTCCAGGTTGCATATAATAATTAGATTAAAACAAAACAGGTACAGTAGTTTTGGAATTAACCTGCTGAAAGCTTTTATGCACTAATTGTGTTATTGCCCACAGAACTGATAAGATGAGGTGCTTCTTAGTGCTTCAGTTTGACAAAAGGCCAAGACCATTTCTCAGGGAGAGTGAGTGCTCTCAGGTTCTTTATACTTTAGCACAAAAGGGACACACTGTTACCTGCATGGAAGTGATCCACTTCCTGAAACATTGAATCAAGGTGACCACTGCACTCACCAAGCAGCACCAAGCCTTTAGGATTCACTCTTTCTCAATCAGCTCAGTAAATAAAGCTTGTGGGACTGATCATTATCCAAAATGCTTCTTCTGTAACAAGGAAGTACATTTTCTATTAGGAAACTTCCTAGGATGGAGAAAAACCAAAGTGTGACTCAAACCCAAACTCAAAGGCTGCTCAATATGCAACTTTCCCAAAGTGTTGAGGATTTCAGTCACTCCTCTTCTTCCTCCAGAGACACTCCATTCTTCAGCCACCTGCTAATATTTGCCACCAGAAGGGACAACTCACAAATGCAAACCCAATTCACATCAACACTGTGATGTAAGCAGAGCTGTCTTCCAGTGAAAGTCTAGTCTGCCAGCTTCCTTTTTTAAAATAGATGGTGTGTCATTAATAACTAAACTCTGTCCCAAAACCCAGCCTAGCCATTGTGCATCCACACATACTGTGAAATGTGTCAAACAAGAGGCAGCAATTGTGTACACAGCATTTAAATATGTCTGGGATTACTCTCATATCTCCACAGGATTATACCACTAAAACTCACAAGATAAACTAGTAATGTAATTTACCATCAGTTTCCCAGGGGAAACAAATAGGCTTAATGCATATAAAACAATAGAAAGATTTATTTTTAAAGAATTCCAGAAAAATGATTTTGAAGCTTTTAAACCTGCAAGATACCAGTCATCCCCTGCAAGTCTTAAAAAGGGCAAGCTAAAAAAGGAATGAACCTCGGCCCCCAAAAGGGGACTGCATTAAGCAAATTCAATGGATGTTAAAGCTGCAATCTGACTTAATAATAAAACAGAAGGAAAGTTATTTATAGTGCAATCGTATTCATGTCTACTCAAAAGAATGTCTCATTCTGTTCAATGCAATTTGCTAGCAAGAAAGCCTGTGTGATATTGCCACTTAAATGAAGTATATATTAAAAAAAAAAACAATTGTCTGTTTCATTTCTATGTATTTACTTGCCATGAGACCAGACAAACTAAAAGAACATGTTCTTTGCAGAAAAAAAAAATAAGAAAAAACCACAACTGTATTGCCTGGAACCCTCATGATTAATATCAAATACTCTCCACCCCACCATCACTGAAGAAAGGAGCTCTTCAGTGTGAGTTTAGAGAGTCTCAATTGTGAAACTGCACCCTGGGCTGTCACAACACAAACAAGCTGGATCCCTGCTGGCATTGCCAAAGCATCGGCTGAGATTTCTGAATCTCAGTCTCTCCCAGCTTGGAAATAGCAAAGAGCTGGGGTTAAGATGGTTTTACAAGAAGAGTGTAAATCCTGTGGCCCCAAAAGTTTTGGGTATGCCTCCACCTGAAGTTACCACCTAATTCTAATTTTTAATATGGCTGAAAGAAAAAGAACTTACAGTAAAATAATTGGCAATAATCACAGAAATAGTATTTAAGTTATTTTTAATTGAATTTACTTGAATTGAATTGAATTGAATTCAAATTTTTTCCACTTCATTCTGGTCCCTACCTAGAGTGTAGCTCCTGGCATGTCTTTTTATGGTTCACTCCCCAAAAAAAAGTTTCCTAAAAGAATTTTTAAAAAATGACAGAAGAAATTCACCATTATTTTACCTAGAGACATCATTCTTTCATATTGGCCAATTGCATCAAAACAGTAGAGATTTTTGTCCCTGAAGATTAAGTCTGTTCATTGCATTTTGCTGGGTTTGTCCTGTGGATGGCTGTTTTGCTTCCTCTCCCCTTCCCCTCCTCCCTCTTCTGGGCTCCCTTGCTCTACTTCTCTTCTACTCCTAGGCAAATCTATTTTGACTATCTCAGAAGCACCAGAATCCCATGGAGGCAACCTTCCTTTCTGCTCCTCCCCTTTCTTTCTCTTTACCATATTAAATCATTTTTGCCTTTTCTCTGTTCCCAAACATATTTGCTACAAGTGCCTAAGGCTGCCTTATACCAAAGCAGACTTCCAATCTATCCAACCAAGAAACTCTGAGGAAGAAGCAGCAATTTTCCAATCACTTAGGCAGCCAAATCTTCTCCAGCCTTGCCGTTCCTCAAACAGAAGCTGACTCTGGGACTGTGCATGTGCCACAAGCTCTTATGGGGCTTGTGCAATCTCTGATTGAAAACATCCTGACAGTCTTCCAAACGTGCACAAGGAATAGACCAGTTTTTAATAGCCTGCATGATCTCATTTATTTGCATGACTTTTAATCCCTTACTTACCACAGGCAATTCTTATGCACCACAGATGACCAAGGTGAGCTGCCACGTTTATAAATCTGCACTATGGCCGAACTGGCTCAAAGTGGCATACATGGCACTCCCCATTCCTCATCCCATCACCACCATAACCCTGTGAGGTAGGCTGGGCTGAGAGAGAGAGGACTGGCTCAAAATCAGCCAGAAATTGACTAGACCCTCTACTTCTTCTCCAAGGCAAAGACTGATGGAAGTCCAAAAGAAATGCCACTCCATCTGAGTGACCAGAAAGGCAGCTGCTTTCATTTTCTTTTCCTCCACACCGCAATCACTGGAACAGAGTTAGCCAGCCATTTTTTTTTTTATTTTTTTTTGGTTTAATGAACCAAAGTGAGGAAAATGAATCGGGGATCATTTCAGGGCTTCTGGCAAGGAGAGCAGCAGTACGAATCTATATCAATAAGCCACAAACCTGGCTTCTTGGCTTCTTCCAGCCCCTGAAAGGTAATTATGCTCATCACGTCAACTTGCCATTTTACCGACTCCCCCCAATGAAAGAGCACAGCTGGTGATTAAGCTCCCCTTGAAAGCCCTTTGCTGGGTTGAGACAGATGGCTTCAGAATCCCCACCCACCCCATTCACAAGCAGCCATGCAGGCTCCTCTGCCCAATACAAATCTTGTGAGGGGGGTGTTGTTGAGGCTTATTCCCATATGACAGAGGAGAGGCTTGGTGCCTACGAGAGCGCCCCCTGGTGCTGCAGAAGAAAAGGTAACTCAGAGCTCTGGCTGAAGAGGAAGCTGGTGACAATCAGATTTTGTTCTCTGTATAGGAAGACAATGGGTTTAGCGTCTTGTCTGGCATCAAGAACTACAATGGATGAACACAGCTCTACTTGAGAGGTGTATATCCATTAATATATGCATAGTTTAATCAAGCATAAGCATAAGAGTCCTTGGATGGGCTGGATCAACAAGGAGTTATTTATTTAAGCTTTTCATCACACAGTTCTTAATTATCACCTGATTTATGAGACATCATGCAAAGCAGCCTACATTAGCCGGGGATTCTGGGAATAGCACACAATACGGAAAAGACTCAAACTGGGAAGGCTGAAAGGAAACTAGAACAACATGTTGAAGTCCCTTTGGGGTGCAATGTATCAGATATTTTAAAAGGTATGTCTTCCTCCAGCTCCTTGTGGTTATGTGGATTTGTCCATGTTATATTCTTTGCACAATGCAGAAGTGTTTTGCCTGTCTTCTTGGATTTTCTTCAATTTTCCAGCCTGTTCTACACGTTGGGATTTCCTGGTTTTCTCCATCAAACTGTTAAGCAGTTCCAATCTTGAGATCAGACAAAGTCAGCTGGGTTCTCTCACCTGTTATGACTTATATTTCCTCTGGTTTAGTTAATTTTCTTCTATATTTGTATTGTAGGAAGAGGATGGCATGGAAAGAAACCATACTAGAAACTGAACTCCTCAGAGCTAATGCTCCACTTTGTTTTTATATTTACAAATAACTACAGCTGAATTATTAGGGTTCGAACAAAAACCACAGATCATGACAAGGGGGTTGGCAGCTTGCCATGTGACTGCTTGGTTATCTCTTTAATAGCATTGCAGTGATGAGTCAACAATATATAACAATGCACACAGTTCACCCTGCACATGAGAACAGAAAGCGCTATCCAGCATCTCCTTGAGATTTTTATTTGGACTACATTGAAATTGTCCTTTAGCCAAATTTCAAATAAATAAATAAATATGTGAGCTCAACGTCGGTTCTAGATTGAAGAATCTCTACGTGTGAAGATTCATTTACACAATCTGCACTAAACACTCTCAGCCCCCTGAGAAATACCCTCCGGGAAATAAATTCATGTCCTGGCTTCAGCTCCATAGCAACCCAGAAAAGCGAGGATGAACCTGTTGCTGCTATTCGACATCAGGCAGGGTGACGCCCATAGCAGAACCGTTTTCAGAAGAGGAACACTGTCACTGCGAGCTGTGAAGTAACGTCAGCACCACCAGTTTTGCAGAGCTAATGCTCTCTCAGCACATTTTCTAGGGCTTCTGGAAAAAGAGCCAAATCTCCAGATCATGCCTTCACTTAAAGGGAACCAGGGAACAGCAAGAGAAAACCAATCAGTCCTGTGATGGGGGATGCATCTTCTGCAAGACACTAAATGGAAAAAGAAACTGCATCTGCCACAGACCGAGTGGTCACTGTGGGAGACCGGAGAGAGAAATAAAAAAGGAAAGAGACATAATGTACAGAGTCACTTTATAGGTCAGTCCATAGATCAACACTATGTCTACAGAGAGATGGACTGGAGAAGCAGGAAGAATGACATGTCATTCATATAAAGACAATAAATGACGTGTGAAAAATTATGATACCGACAACTCAAATTACAGAAACCAGTTTTTACAGAAAGTACATGGATTTTTGTACATGCTGGAAGCTGGAAATGAAAATTTAGCTTTTATCTGCGTGCTTTTGATCCTTGCAGCGAGAGAGATTTTACAGCTTTGCTAGATGGTGGAATGGAGAAAGGATTCTGTCAGTCCTCAGGGGCACACCTCCTCCTTTCCCCAAAGCCAATCTCCATAGAAGCAGCCTTCATTTGAATGTTAGGGTGTGAACACTATCCCAAACCTGTACGCCAATGACTCAGGATGTCTGTCTTTGGAAGATCGGTCTTACTGAAAGACAAAAGGCTGCACCAGACAGCCGCTCTAGCAAAGGATTTTTGCACTTTTTACCTGCACTTAGTTAAGCACGAACATTTTGCACACTGTTTCACTTCCACCAGAGCTTTGTTCTCCACTGCCTCACTGTGGTTATCCCACATTTTCAGCTATCCCTTTTTCTATGGCTGATCATTTCAATAGAAGGAAAAATTAGGGGAAGGAGAGGTGGTCTCTTCCATTTGTTTGCTTGTCCCCAGTCCGTCCTCGAAAAACCTTTCCATTTTCCAGAGTTATTTACTAGAGGTTAAGAGTTACAGTCCTAAGAGCATTTGAATCCCAGGCTCACTGATGCCCTAATCAACAAAATTAAACTTAATCTCTTTTCAAGAGGGGGAGGGGGAGATGAAGGTTATCAGTCACCTTCAAAGCATGTTTGCTTAATAGTTGGAGACTGCAGTTGGAAACCTTCCCATTGCTGCTCTTTCTCAATTGATCAAAATTGTACAGATTGAACAAAGCCTCACCAAAAAATTGTCAGGCTTTCTCAGTTGGGGGACTGAAGGGTGGGACTTATTGAAAATCTGCTCCCTTCCCCTCCCTTCTTCCTATTTTCTTGAAATTTCTGTCCTTAAACAAAAGAAGGGTAGTCAGAGAAAGAGATGCTGCTACTGCATAACTGCATCGCTCTTTTACAGGGAGGGGAGAAAAGCCTTAAAAAATGGTATTGTGTCTGCTTTAAGTCACACGGGGAAAAATCATTGGAAACCAAATTTTGCTAGCCTAGGAAACCTTAAACAGTCACAAAATGGGGAGAAGGTGTCGGAGCTCTTTTGTTCTTTCCTCTTCACAACAGAACACGTGCACACACATTTCCAAAGCCACCATCCCAAATTCAGCGTCTCCCCTTCGGCTGGAAGTGAGGGGGGGGACTCTTATTTATTTGATTTTCAAATCAGGTTTTCCCAAGGCGGCTCAAAATCCTTTGGCCAGCAGCCCGACCTTCTGCATAGGACCAATTCTCGCCTGGTCCTGCCTTATCGCCTTCCACCTTCTCTAAAGGTGGCAGGATTTGTCCTCGGCTACCGAAAGAAATCGGCCGCCGCCTGCCGCCACCCCGACCCAGCCCGAACAGGTTCCCTTAAAGAATGCCGCCGCCGCCAAGGGGAAACCGCTGTGGCTTGCCTCTTCCACCCGGGAGGCAACCCAGCAAAGAGACCCCGCCGGACGGCTTCTAGGGAAGGCGGTTTCCTCTACCCGGGCACTGACCTAACCCAGGAGGAGACCCTTCACACAGGCGAAATAGAAGGCGAGGAAAGGCGGGCAGGCGGAGAAGGGCAGAAGAGAGAACATGGGAACGGCGGGCGGAGGGAGAGGGAGAAATCCCGTCTGGGTTTCTGCCCGGCGGGGCAGGGAGGCTGACGCGGCCGAAGCTAAACTCAGAAGGACCGAGGATGCGCCGGGAGGGAGCCCTTACCCGAGACAGCTGCTCCGGCGAATCCCACAAACTGCGGAGACAAGAAGCTGCAGACAAAACCTGCAACCGAGGAACGAAGACGCCGCCTGCGCCGCCGCCGCCGCCAGCCCCTGGGACACACCTCCTCCCTTCAGCCGCTCCGCTCCGGCCCGGCCCCCTCGCCCCTTTACTCCACGCCCAGCCGTCGCAGCGCCACCCTCGCCTCGCTGCGCTCGGGTGTTTCTCGATCTCCGACCCAACGAGCAGGCTCCGCGCTGGGCGGGCCCCGGCAGCCGACCAGCCCGGTGGGGAAAGTCGCCGCAAAGCAGCCCCGGCGCGGTACGGGAGGCGGCTGGGCGCGGCGGTCGGAGCTTTCCCGGGGGCCTTCAGCCGGGCGGAAACCTGCAGGTGGTCGCCGGGGAAGGTGACGGCAGCAGCAGCAGCAGCGAGAAGTGGGGTGGGGGGAGGGAGGTGTTGGCGAGCACCACCACCACCCCCAGCGCTATTCTCTAGCAGCCTCGATAGTTTTGCGCCCGATTTGATCCAAATAAGACTACTTGCGGCTCTGCATTAGGTGCATATGGCCGGCGGAAGAATCCTGCTTCACGGCAGGTGGCTATTGACAGCCAGCAGTACTTAAGCATGTATGTGAGCGTCCAATTGTCAGCGTCCAACCAGCTCGCACCGTTGCATTTACATTGCAAGGGGGGTGACTGGACGCCATGGAGAGTGGTCGGACCGTGATCGTTTGTAGCAAACTGCACCGGGAAGAAAATCGAATGGGCTTATTGAAGTAGAATCGCGAGTTAGCGCAGTTTAGCATCCGTGCTGAATTCTTGGCAGAACAGCGTGACCGAAAGTCGGGCTTCTTAATGTACAGCGCCATCTTCTGTCGGCGCAGCCAAAAGGACGCTCTAACGTTCCCTAGCCACAATGCTTTCTTCACCTTACAAAATCCTCTCTTTTTAGTGTGTGTGTGTGTGTGTGTATATATATATATATAGGTCTTTGCAGAAGGTGTCTGATCATGCCCTCTGGGCTGTCAGCCTGGTGTCTGAACTCTGGTACTTTTCTGAGCAAAGGTTTTCGAGAAGAATTTGAATGTGTCAAGACAGCTACATATCTGAGCAGCATCTCACATTTTATCTCAAAAAAGAGGTGTGATCTAGTGAAAAAAGCAAACACAAAGAAGTAGTGACAAAACATTGCACTGAGCATTTAAAGTTTTGCGTGGTTGTGCTACCAATTTAGAAGATGTTCACTGTTGAGTCAACAATATTTCCAGACTTTGTTGTTAAAGAATCTTAACCATTTAATCATGATGAACTGAAGGAGGAAAGAATTGATATATTGGAAATAGTAGAAACTGCAATGATAAGGTTTGGTTTGGTCTATATCTCTTCAGTGATCATTCCCTCCAAATTAAAGGAAAGATTGATTTTCAACAGTGATTGGGTTGCAAGCCTCTTTGATGGGATTGAAACATTGCCTTCCAAAGCCCAAGAGCCTGATGGGCCTGTTTTTGCTCCCTTGCATTCAGCAAGATCCCCTGAAGGCAGCAAAGCATGAAAGGAAAAACAGTAGCAAGACAGAAGGTTTACATAAGGATGGATTCTGCCAATCTGTCAGGAAAGATTGAAATCTGTTTTGTGTGTGTGTTTGTGTGTGCTATGGTCACTGCAGTATTTTGTCTTGGCAGTCTTAAGGGGATTAAAAAACAAAGGCAGGAGGGCAATTTTTCATATATTCAGTCATACGTTTGAGTTTCTTGATTGTAGATTTCTAGACCCTGAATGTATTAAGCATAGATCACATATGTACTGAAAGAAACAAACTTCATCTGAAGACAAAGAAAACCCAAGCGAATTTCAAGGTTTTGCTCCAGAGCAAGCAGTTGCCATGGAGATGGCAGTGTGCCAATACAGGTGCCACGTTTCAACATCCTATTTTCAAATTCTGGCTGACAGGATGTTGAATATGTCAAGATGCCCTCAATTAAGGCCACGGTTCTCCCCCAATTCCCTGGGAGTAAGCCTGTTTTGCTTAAGGGCTCTCTCATCTAGGGCCACTCAGTTAATAAAATAAACAAATAGCTTAATGGGACCAATCTCTGGTTCTCACCAAATTTCTGCTTTCTGCTGGAATATTTTCATAGCCTGGGGGAGAGATTCCTGTAACCCAAGTGAGATTTGGTAAGTGGCTAAACATTGCAAACCTCCCAAGGAGTCTTTTGTTGTTGTTGTTGTTGAATCTAACAGTATGTGAATACAATAAATAAATGCCTACATCAACATGAAGTGGCACTTGTCAATAGTGGCAAGTCCTAAAAGGTTTGCTGATGCCTATTTTATTTTTCCATTCTTTTTCATTCCTATAGATCTTTTTTATTCTCACAGGCCTTTTCGGGGTTTTCAGGGAAATTCTTGGATTCTGGATTTTCTTGAGAAAAAGAACAGTTATTGCTGCCCATCAGTTTATTGCTAAACTCATTCTTAAGTACTCTGTTATGAATTGGATGGCTGGATCTTCAAAATAAAACTGATCTTCATAAAGTACATGGTTATATATATGCCCGTCTACACAGTCCAGAGCATTAACACTATTTCATTACAGCATATTGTGCCTAATGCCTTGATAGTTTTATTTGATAGCAGAGTATAACAGCGGTGTAGCAGAGATGTATCTGGCCTTTTGGGGGTTGATTTAATGCTATCTGGTGAGAAAATTTGAGTTGGGCTGATGATTCTACATTTCTGGGAGAAGCTATATAACTTAAGCAGAAGGAAATCTTGTTGGTTCAGGAATTACAAGGGCCCTTTTTCAGATGGTATTGGCAGAGAGGTATCTTGTTGCCTACATCTCTGCCATCACCATTTTCTTGGGGAAGAAGGCAAAGAAATGACAGGAGGAGGTACAGTAGCAGTGCAGGCAGTGATGAGCTTGTCATGAGTTGCATACATGTCTCTACTGCATTCTGATCTGCACTGTCTGCCAGTTGACTTCTGGGTACAATTCAGAGTGCTGGTTATACCTATAAAGCCCTTCATGGCATTGAATCTTTTACTTGAGGGACTTCCTTTCTCCATATATTTCCATCCCGCTGGAGAGGTCAGCTAGAGTAGGCACACTCCATGCATCAATTAGAACATAGAATATTAGGATTGGAAGGATTAGGATTCTAGTCTAACCCTCTGCTCAAGCAGGAGACCCTATACCATTCTGGACAAAGGGATTCTTGAAAACCTCCAGTGATGGAACACCCACAATTTCTGATGTTAAGCTGTTCCACTGATTAATTTCTCAGTGTCAGGAAATTTCTCCTTAGTTCTAAGTTGGATCTATCTTTAATGATTTTCCACCTGTTCCTTCTTGTCCAGCCATCAGATGCTTAAGCACTGTCATCACACAGGACAGAGGATACAAGCCTTCTTGGTGATGGCTCCTGCCCTCTGGAATGATCTACCTCTGGAGATTCATACTGCTCCCAGCCTTTTGATTTTCTACCAATTGCCCAACAATTTGGTTCTTCTCCTAAATAAACCCCTCCTACTATATTTCAGTCTTGCCTTTTCTTTATCTCCCCAACCAGCAGTGCTCCTGTTTCAGTCTTACCCTTCTCAATAGATTTCTGTAGAAAGAAGACAAACAGACAAATGGTGGGAACACATGAAAAGTTTCAAACTATAATAAAGTATTATCTGAGCTCCCGATAAAACACTTACAAAAGGATCTCATGTGGGTGGTCTATATAACTATAACTTTGTTAAAATAACAGTTTCACACCCCATCTGTATATGGACAATGTTTTTAGAAGTATCTTGGTCTGTACACTGAGAATTATTTTGTGCATACATGCTGCAGACTTTTTACTTCAGTGCAGACATATGAGAATATGCCAAATACTAGAGTAAACTTAATCCACATTCCATAATAAAGATGAAAAGACTGATGTCAGGATAATGACTTGTCCAGGTTACTCAGCTTGTGACTCAACAAGATTTTCTGCTTTTCTTTCCAAGTCCCAGCAGCGGTGCTGAAGCTGTCCAGTTTCTGAGCGGAGAAGCATATGTAAAATAGCGCAGTGGACAAAGGCAGGCTGGCTGTAGGGCTAGGAAAATTGGCAGAAGGGGGCCTTACTCTTCTTAGATTGTCCAGTGGGAATTTGCTCTTTGTTATTTCAAACTGCCAGTAAGAATCATGAAAAGAAATGGCTCAATAGAGCAAATATTCAAAGAGGGAAACTCCAGGGATGAAGTCTTTTTTCTCTCAGATATCAAGAATGATATATCTAGCCATCTGGAACTTCTTGCCCCCCCCCCCCCCCCATGTGAGGTTGGCCTTCCTATCCTTTCATAAGGGCCTAAAGACCTGGCCCTGCCATTTGATTTGGGGCCCAGTGGAGGAACAGTGCAGTGGAGTGATGCAATGGTTGATTAACAACAGATCTCACCTCCCTTTACTCTGCCCCCACCCTCCCCATCCTTAAATTTTAATATTTGATTTTAATTTATTTATGTTTTAATGTATATGTATAGATATAGTTTTATGACTGTAAGCTGCCCAGAGTTGGTCAGATGGGCAGCCAATTGAATGAATGAATGAATGAATGGTTCCTATGCAAAATTATAATCTTTGGAGTAATGTACCACTTGAACACTTTTCTGAAGCAGAAGAGGCCTGAGAAAAAGACAGGGAGGGAGAAAGAAGAAGAACAATTGGACATCTGAAATAGGACCAAAAAGGCTACCAAATTATAAGACCAATATTAATTTAAATCAACAGCAGACAAGAAACCAATGGAGTCATGCTGAGCTGACCTAATGGGGAAAAAATTCAGTGTTTTAGGTCACATGTCTTACAGACTTCAGACTTACAGCGAAAGGACTGGATAGTTTTATTTACAGTAAATGTGCCATTCTTCCTATGCTAACAGATATATGTTCTGCCTATGAATGTATTGGAGCTCCCAGTTGTCCAAATCACTGAACTTTTCCAAGAGTTAAACTACATCTTCACTTTTGCTCTAGAAAATAATAATACGAATTGATTAGTCATCTTGTATTGACTAAGATGACTAGTCAAGAATGAAACAGAGGATTGACATGGAATGTTCTCATTTCTTTTTACTTGCCTCCTCTTCATGTTTTTGTTATTATGTACTTGTAACTTTGTTGGAACGTACATTTCCTGAAAACTATGATTCAGGTTTTCTTTGTACTCTTCCAGTATAGTGAGTACATTGTAAGATTTCAATATATTAAATATATTTTCATCTTAACACTTTTGCATAAATCTTTCCACTATTATCTGGGAAGTATAGATTAAAAAGTCATAATCTTTGTCACAATTGCTCTAGTGATTTTATGTGTACCTCTGGAAAAGCTTACAAGGAAATGCTCTGCCATGTGAGTTGTGGGATGTGATAAATTAGTGCACAATTTCTAATGCCTCCTCCATCTCAGAAATTTGCAAAGCAAAATACCAGATGAAACCTTTTTATAAGGGTGTTACCAAGTGAGAAAGTACAGGTGTCAGAAAGAGGGTAGTGCATCTCAAAGTGAGTGTGTGTGTGTGTGTGTAGAAGCTCACTGGTGCTATTTGATGTTTACGGTGAAAAACACATCTGTGGAGGCTTTTGCAGGCTGGTGGGTTTCCATGGAAACACTAGTGCCAGCATCCAGTAGTCTGTTAATAAATGGATGTCTCTATTATTATTATATCTCAAAAGTCAAGAGCATGCAGTGAAAACAAGTCTTGTGTTATTTCTTTGGGTGTAAAGGAATATTAATTACCAAAAATTTCTGAGAACTCCCATAACTGAATATAAGCAAAATGAAGAAAGATCCAGAAGTGTTAATCCAAAGGTCAGTGATATCCAATCAGCACATGTGTTTGGGAAATACAACCCAGGGACTTAATTTCACTGAATTTAAAGTGCTGTTTCCAGTGCTGAGCCAAGAGACAGCAGAGTCAATGGCAGCCATTCAGACCTCAGAGCGTCCAAGGTTTGTCAATTTACATTACTAATCAAGGGAGGAAATACATTGAGTTTCTCTCCCGCTCCAGGCAGTAAGGCCAAAATAAGAAATAAATAAACAATCCGACATTTGCTGGTTGATACTGAAATTAGTCTGTTTCAGGCTACCTAACAACAGAGTCTGCTGTGGAGCTCTCCAAGGAAAGATGCAATGTATCTTGTGCTTTTATTTTATTTCTTACCTCCTCCTCCTCTCTACTTCTGTTGAGAGGCTGATACAGGCACCCTTTGGAGATGACTTTTCTTCCCAAACCAACATGGCAGATAATGTTAAATGACCAGTTCTGCTTGGGCCACTCTCACATTATCAGCTGAATGGGAAACTGAGGTTTCAGGAGTAGATATACAGTAAGTGATACATAAGTTCTGGCAAGCGAGTCAGTTGCAAGGCAGAAAGAGCAAGATCCCTGTCCAGAGATGTCATGCAAACTGTTATTGCAAAGATGGTGCCTTCTCCATACTTTCCGCTTCAGTCCACTGTGTGTGTGTGTGTGTGTGTGTGTGTGTTAGCAATAAGTACATCATGTGGAAAGAAAATCCAAGATTCTACCACACATATTATTTGTAATTGCCAAGGAAGGGAGGGAAAACGAAGGAAGTATTAACACAATAATAATTCCAAAGCTTGATGTCCAGTGGCCATGAAACAATCTACTGCTACTGCCTACTTCCAGATGTCCTTTCATTTTACCACTCTGGTCTATAGTCCAAAATCTGTTTAGCTTTGCCAAGATCAACCACCTGCTATAATACCTTGTCAGTTAAGATTTGAAACATAGTGTACCTGGTGTTCCCAAAAACAATCTTAAAAAGTCAAACTGGAGGAAAAATATGACTGATATTAAAGTCATGTCTGCATATTACAATATAGGAGTAATCTGCACATGTGCAGAGGGGATCCTAAGGCAAAAAAGACATGTTAAGTTGAATTGGGAAGTTTCCTAAAGCTTACTGAGAGAATCCCTCAGAAATTGCAGTAGTTAAAGCCAAATCTCTTTGCAAATTTGTGTGCCATTCATAAATTTCCAACTGGTATGGTAAAAAAATACCTAAATATTTTAGGCTAAATATGGATTTTGTTTGTATTATAATCTTCATGATCAGAGTGCCTGATTTCGTGTTTCATGTGATTATCAAGTGTTATAACAGTATGATAAACGACCGATTAGCCAATTGTAATGATAAAGGATATTTTCTCACTAATGGTTGGCAGAAGTTATATTATTATTGTTATTCTAAAAATGTATAGTCAAAGAAAAGTAAGTTCTTTGCCAGCTCATTCAAATTTTCCTTATAATACAAATAACATGTTTCTATATTTGTTTTTTTTAAAAAACAAACTGCCTTGTCTTACATTAAATGAAATAACTTCTTAATTGTTTATTATTTAAAAGTAAACAAGGTTAGATTTTATCATGAGCCAAACCAATGTAATTTTATTGAAGTAACTTCAATGACTGAATTTATGCTAATGATTTTGAGAGAAACACCTGAGGCCAGGAGGCATCCACTTTGTTTGTCAAATCAAGTTGCTGCATGTATCATGTGAGGAAAGTACAAGAATCCTGATTCTGCATTACTGGCAGAAGTGTCTATACAAGCATCTTGAGATTCTAGTTATAAACAAAGTTTATTATTTTTCAAGAGAGATGAAGAGAAGGTAGGAAGGAAAGAATTAATTAAATCCAAGTAAATAGTCATAAAGCAGCAGCAGCTTTAGGATTAAATTGAAGTTTTACATGGTTTGGCTCCTAGGGAACCTTCAGAACCACCTTCTCCAGGCAGAATCATCCCACAGGGTGGATATCTATCCTCAACCTGAGAAAGGTGAGTTCATAGGCACCTGCAGAGAGTGAAGAGCAATGCCTTGACAGAAAGAGGAGAGATTCATTTCCAAAGCAACAAGAAGAGAAAACATGGCTTAAGCCCAAGTCATGAAGAATGGATATTAAAACATAGATACCCTGGCCTGCCCCCTAATTCACATGATTATAAGCGAAGAAGAAGATAAAGCACAGTCAGACTTGTAAGGTTCTGTTACTATAGGTTATCTTAATAAGAGTGGCTTTAGTCTTCTGTGGAGTTTATTCCTTGGTTGGTGTATCTTGTGAGGCTAACATCACCTGAAGACAGTGTTTCCAGTCACAGAGAATTTTATGCTTTCCAAGACTGTCCTTCAACTGTCTGTTGAACAATAAAAACTGCACTGATTCAGAGGGTTTTTGATACTTAAGGCTAGCTACTGTATGTTGATGGTGCCCAAAGTTGGTGTTTTTAGTGATTTTTTTTAATTTGAATTTTATGGACTTTAGTTAAGTTTTAATTTTATGGATTATTTCAATTTCATTTTTTGCATATTGTATATTATTCTCTTGTATTGTGGTAAACCACTGCAAGTCATACAATTCTACAGTATAGAAATTCATTAAACAGTGTCACTTTTGCATCCACTTATTTAATGCAATTCAATTTCTTCTGAAAGGAGAAATTAAAAAATAAATCCTTTCAGCACAGAAAGGATTAGTCAGAATTCTTGATGCCTGCCAGCATTTGTGCATTTCTCCCCATTCCCTCAACAATAGATCTCATAGACTGTCAAGTAAATTTGGTTCTGAGCAATTTATATAGAATTTATTAAAATGCCAATTAATTAGCAAGATTTCTTAAACAATCAGGTTATGTTTTTTTCATAGTAACTAGTAGCTAGGATAAAACTGCACATTTAGTTTATACCTTGCTGTGCCCGGAAATCTGAAACAATGTCCATGCAAAGCCATGCAACATTCCCTCAGCGAAGGCTATTGGGACACCAATGCAACATTTATGTAGAAACCATTATATACGAACTGGTCCAATTCTCACAATTTATTTGTTCTTTGTGCCACAGCATTTGTGTTGTTTGTTGTTGTAGATGATCTATCCCTCATTAGCTAAGATTGTATGAGAACCTGCAGTGAGCTAAGGAAGGACAGTAGCTCTGCATGCTTTTCTTTGAAACACTGCATATGAGACAGCAACAAAGATTTTTTGGCACAGATTCAGGGAACAATGCCAATAATAAAATCTCCACACAAAGAATTTGTATTCTAGAATCTATTGTTTTTTCAAAGCAGTTTCTTCAGATGACATCCTCAACCCCTCATTAAGAAGATACACATTTCATATGTTGGTCTTTGAGATCATCTGGAGTATTATTTCTTAGAAACCCCAGTAAAGTTGGACTGCAGGTAATTATTTTGAAATTAATTGAGAGTGTAGGATCCATCAGATCTCCTCTAAAGCAGGCCTCTAAATTTCTGCTTCCTCCTTTGCCAGAGAACTTCTCCTATGGCAGAAAAGATTCTCAACATCATTCCATTCCATCTGTTATCCAAGAGGTTTAGAATATTATTACTCTTAACGGTCTAAGTTACTGACCTTCATAGCCATTCCTTTTGATGTTTTATTCTGTTTGCTGCTGGACTTAGAATTTTTCACATTGTTTTGAGTATTGATGACTCCAAGGCACAAAGAGATTATTCCTAAATCATCTATGCCAGTGGTGGGTTTCAATAATTTTTACTGCTGGTTTTGTGAATGTGGCTTGGTGGACGTGGCAGGGGAAGGATACTATAAAATCTCCATTCCCTCCCCACTCCAGGGGAAGGTTACTGCAAAATCCCCATTTCCTCCCGATTAGCTGGGACTTGGGAGGCAGAGAATAGATGGGGGTGGGACCAGTCAGAATTTTTACTACTGGTTCTCCAAACTACTCAAAATTTCCGCTACCGGTTCTCCAGAACTGGTCAGAACCTGCTGAAACCCACCTCTGTTCTATGCCAGAAAGTTACAATTGTTGTTAAACCTACTCAGAGAATTAGTCCTCCTAGATCAATAGAAAAGGCTTGGTAAAAGCCTTCTTCACAGGGGCTAGCCTATAAAGGAGGAAGGAGAGGAAGGAAAAGGAGTCCCTGTGGATTTTACTCTGCTAGTTGTTGCCAACTATAGGGGGGGGCAGCATTTATCTGTTTCAATGCCTTACCCTCAGGCTGCCAGGCTGAAATCAAACAGGACAAGTGGGCCCATAAGAGATAGCCAGTAAACTGGTTCAGCTGGGTAATTAAACTCAATATGTTTGATTTGAAGATGGCACAGGGTTTATCAACCTGGCAACCAATTCCTTTGTAATGAGATAAATCTATGAACGAACCTCAAAAGATTGATTGGCTTAATTAGGAGTTTAATCAGTTAGATTGCAAATGTGAATGTTTAACTAGATTTCAGATACAGTCTTTATCATTAAAGGTTCCCGTGGCTGACGGCATTGCTTTACATGCAAGTCAGATAGCATGTTAGAGCAGAACCCACAGCAAAAAAACACATAATTGAAATAAGTATTAATAAGTAATAAATAGTTCTCTCTCCAACTACTGAATGATAAGCAGGGATAGAAAAAGGAGCCAAGATACATGGTTTTGTGTTGGGTTCTGCAACCCAAGACAACAGCTCCTTGTTGTTCTTAGCTAGTCTCCTTCCAAGTGAGGAAGCTGGCCAGGAGCATTTATTTTGCTTTCAGTTCCCATCTCACAATCCTAAAATAACTTATGCAGCACAAAGCTTTTGAAGGTTAAAATGATTTTGGAAATGCTGTTAAACACTCAGCAATTTAGGGATAAGAAGAAATATACTATATAAATCTGCATAAATATAAACAAACTGTTTGCATGACCATATCTGGTATGATTTTCCATACCAACAATTAGCTATTAAAAATTATCTTTAAATAGCTTCTAAATATTGCTAAATATCATGCTGTATACATATCATGCTGTTAACAACAAAACAACAAGAAGAAACTGGAATTTTGGATGTCATCCAGATGGCTTGTTCTCTCCATTTCATGAATCAAAGACAACTGGTGCTGGAAGATGATCTTCCTTCAACACCACCAGAATCTACCACTACAACTAAGATAGAGGGGATTAGAGAGTAAAGGAAGATGTTTGTTATTGGACTTTATAACTCTGCACACTCAAAATATGACTCTTAATGCATAAGAGAGTTCTGACCGAACACTCTTAAGAACCTTTATTAGGACTTATTTAGTGGCGATACGGTTGGCAAAATGTTCACATTTTTTCGCACTTATTGCATCCGCTGATTCTCGCCCAGCCGCACTGTTTAGGGTGACTCGCTCTCTCCTTAATGTAGAGCTGAGGAATTTGTGCAGTTTCTGTCAGATAAAGTCGCTCAGATTCAGATGGACCTGGACTCTGATTGGGCAATTCTGACCGAGATGACCAGGGCAGGTCAGGTCTTAGTCGTATTGTGTAGGATGAGTTTGAGCCTGTGACTCCTGAGGAAGTGGACAAGACTGTGGGTGCGATGAGTTCCTCCACTTGTTTGTTGGACTCGTGCCCCTCCTGGCTGGTTTCAGCCAGCAGGGAGGGGACACGAGGCTGGCTATTGACTTTAGTTAACACTTCCTTAAGGGAGGGGTCTTTTCTGCAACTATTAAAGGAAGCAGCCGTAAGGCCCCTCCTCAATAAGCCTTTTTTGGACCCAGCAGAATTAAAGAACTTTCGTCCAGTCTCCAACTTACCCTTTGTGGGGAAGATTGTAGAGAAAGTGGTGGCACTTCAGCTCCTATGGACATTGGATGAAATGGATTATCTGGATCCTTTTTAATCTGGCTTCAGACCTGGCTACAGCACGGAAACTGCTTTGGTCACTCTGATGGACGATCTCTGGTGAGCCTGTGATGGGGGTCATTCCTCTATCGTGGTGCTACTTGACCTCTCAGCAGCTTTCGACACCATCAACCATGGTATCCTACTAGGCCAACTAAGGGAGGTGGGAGTGGGAGGCACCGTGTTACAGTGGTTCTCCTCTTATCTCTCTGGTCAGTCACAGTCCGTGTTAATAGGAGGCCAGAAGTCGACCCCAGGCCCCTCATTTGTGGGGTGCCTCAGGACTCAGTCCTCTCTCCCCTTCTATTCAACATCTACATAAAACCGCTGGGGGAGATCATCTGACGATACGGGGTGGGATATCAGCAGTATGCTGATGATACCCAGCTGTATATCTCCACCCTGCATCATTTCAGTGAAGCAGTGGATGTGATGTGCCAGTGCCTGGAGGCTGTGAGAATCTGGATGGGAGTCAACAGGCTCAGACTTAACCCAGACAAGACCGAGTGGCTGTGGGTATTGCCTCCCAAGGACCATGTTGATTGTCCATCCTTAGCCCTGGGGGGGGGGGAGAAGCTATCCCCCTCAGAATGGGTTCTCAAACTGGGTGTCCTCCGTGACCCACAGCTGAGATTAGAGCAACACCTGGCAGCTGTGGCTAAGGGGACCTTTGTACAAGTTCACCTTGTATACCAATTGCAACCCTACCTGGATCGGGAGGATCTTCTCACGGTCACTCATGCTCTTGTCACCTCACGGTTGGATTATTGCAACGTGCTCTACATGGGGCTACCCCTGAAAAGTGTTCAGAAACCACAGTTGGTCCAGAATGCAGCCGCTCAAGTGGTCGTGGGTGCACCTAGGTACTCCCACATTACACCAATCCTCCGTGAGCTGCACTGGCTTCCTATCCATCTCCAGTCACAATTCAAGGTGTTGGTTATTACCTTTAAAGCCCTATATGGCTTAGGGCCAGGCTATCTTCGAGACCGTCTTCTACCGCATAGCTCCCAACAACCGGTAAGATCCCACAGAGTTGGCCTCCTCCGGAACCCGTCAGCTAAACAATGTCGGCTGGCGGGTCCACAGTGGAGGGCCTTCTCTGTGGCTGCCCCGACTCTCTGGAATCAGCTACCTCCTGAGGCCTGGACCGCTCCCACCCTACTGGCCTTCCGGAAAATGGTGAAAACCTGTCTTTTCCAGCAGGCTTGGGGCCGTTGATCTTGCCACTGCAATCTTGCGAGATCCGGCCATGAGCGGTGTGTATGGGCTTTTTTAATGTCTTTTATTGTATATTGTTTATACTGCCTTTGTTGTAAGCTGCCCAGAGTCCTCAGAGAGTTGGGCAGCATAGAAATACGAAAAATAAATAAATAAATAAATAAATAAATAAATAAATAAATAAATAAATAAATAAATAAATAAATAACAATGGGAAAATAAGCAAATGATTTTTAAAAAAATAGTTAGAAACAATTAAAACCCCAAATGCTTAGAAACACTCATATCTTGTGATCCAAAGCAAACAGGGTATAGGCTATGTGGCATGCACAAGTGTTTCCTACAAGACAGTATCTAAGTCAACCCTGCCCCAGGATCACCAGCTGAATAGGATGCTTCAGTCTAAGAAATGGTAAGACTTGTCTCTTCAGGAAGGATGAAGACATTCATTTGGTATGAACAAATGAAATATTCTATGAATTTGAACGAAATAAATTAATAAGCAATAATAAAAATAAAAATAATCATATCCTATTAATGGGAATCATGACAATGGGAATCACATAATTATGCAAAAGGTACACAACTCCCAACTGTTTTTTCGATCCACATTGTAAAATCTGGCCCAGTTCAGGCTCAACAAGAATTTTAAAAAAGTTCCATTTCATGTGCAGTTTCCAGATTAGACAAGAAACTCATAGAAAACTCATTTTTTTCTTCCTTGCAGGATGATTGCAAGCAGAAATAAAGCTTCATATTATTATCCTGCCATCCACTGTACAATTTGTACTATAAATTACAAATACCTGGAAGATTTTCCCATGTGACTCTCTGATCTTTGAACTAGAAAGTACATTGCATAATCTGCTTTGTACACTTACGTCCAACCTGTCCCTATTTAGGCAATCCATCTCCCCACCCCCACAAGAAAACTACTGTAACATGTTTTTTAAAAATTGTCCTTCTACTTTTTTGTCTTGCAATAAGTGAATGAATCCTTGGGCACAGGACTAAGTTGTCCCCAAGCATTCTTACATGCTTAATTCCCTTTCTTCCTACTCCAGCATCTGGTCTTTGTATTACCCTGATTTACTAGGATAAGTTTTATGAGGGCATGGATACAAACTCTGGGAGGAGACAGGGTATGTGCCCTCTAGGATGTCCTAATGAGGCCTGTTTTGGGTTGGGCTGACAAGCCAATTGTTGTCCTTAAATTCCTGCAAGCTCCCCAAAGCACAATGCTTGTGGTTCATTCATATGCAGTGCTCCCATCTCTCCATAAGGCACTAAAATTAACTGTTTGTGTAGTTTTACCTACAAGTGTCTGTTCTATTAGACATCTATCATTCAGCTGTACCTCCCCACCTAAGGAATTTGTAAGTTCTAAAAGATCATGAGTTTCAGCTTCTACAGGTTATGTGTAGTGACCTCATCCTCATCCTCATGTGTGTACCTAAAGGCCAGCAGCTCAGTTCACTGAGCAATTCGCCATGTCCGAGTGACACGCAATTCACAAAATGGTCTTCATGCTTTCCACTGATGGCTACTTATTATCAGAAGGTAGAGAACGTTATTAGAATTCAGTTCCTCTTTGAGTTACTGAGGTCATTAAGCAAATCATTCAATCATTAAGCAAATCTGTCTTCCCCTATTGATTTTGCTTGTTGGAAACTTCTTGGAAAAGTCATAAATGGTGAGCACATGACCCCTGGATGCTGCAACTGTCATGAATGTATGCTGGTTGCCAAAGCGTCCAAATTTTGATCATGGAAACATTGTGATGATTGTAAGTGAAAGACTGGTTGTAAGTCACTTTTTTCAGCACCATCAACGTTGAACAGTTCTTAAATGAATGGTTGTAAATCGAGGACTGCCTGTAGTAGTTAAGGCATCAGGCTAGAAACCAAGAGACCATGAGTCCTAGTCCTGCTTTAGACACAAAGCCTAAACCTTGGGCCAGTCACTCTCGGCGCTAGGCAATTTTTCTGAAAAAATCTTGCCAAGAAAAGCACAGGGGCTAATCCAGGCAGTCACCAGGACTGGAAAAATAATGACTAGGTACGTAATTAATCAATCAAAGGATAGGTAAGTTACCCACACATAAACTCAAATCGAATGCTGCAAATAGAATTGCTTTAGATTGAAAATTTGAATTAAGAAAATTCATCTTGTAATTTGAAAGTCAAACCATTTCACTACATTATCAGCTAAGACTTGGGAGGAGGGAGAAACCCACTGTGGAATGCAATACAATTAGTTACGCTTGCCAAGTGAAACTAAGAAAATAAAAGTGTTCTTGCTACTCACTTTAATTATTTCTTAATAAGAGTATAAAACTGTTTGAAAACATTTGACAAAAATATTAGAAATAAAGTCTTGCACTGATTTTTTTTTTCCAATTCTGAAACCTCATAGGATGCTCCAATCACATCAGCCTACCCCACAGGGCTATTTTTATGGAAGTAAAATGGAGAGCTCTCTGTAAACTGCCTTGAACTCCTGGAGAAAAGATATATACAGTATCTAATAAATAAATAATCACGGAATGCTGCAAGATCTATCTGAAAAATATTGGTTGTAGGTAATGTATGGGCCCCCTCATCATGACATCCATTTTTATTTATTCATTCCATTTACAGCCCACCAGATTCTTTCCTCCAATTAAAACAAGCCTGCTAAAAAGTTTTAGAGATATTGAGTGACCCAAAGTAACTTAGAAAATTCCACAGTTGGGGGTCGGTTTGAACCTGGGTCTCCATAACCCTAGGCAAATATCTTAATTACTATTTTATGCTGGGGAATAATATTGTATTTAAAAATTATCAGCATGCTGATAGTTAATCTGCTTAATCTGCTTAAGCATTTGCATCTAAAACTTGTGGGTGTTCTGATGGTTTTGTAGCCTCTGAAAGATTTTATTTATATATACTGGTCAAGAAAATAAAGGGAATACAAGCAGAAGACATCCAAGATCTGAATGAATGAAATAGCCTTATTAAATACTTTGTTACATACAGTAGTTTTGTGTTCCCTTTAGTTGTTTGAGCAGTGTATAAACTACTGTATGTAAAGAACAAAGTATTCAATAATTCATTCATTCAGATCTCAGATGTCTTCTGCTTCTATTCCCTTTATTTTATATATATATATATATATATATATATATATATATATATATATATATATATTCTGAGGTTTTCGTGGGTGTTTGTATGTAGGTCTTTGGTTATTCGGGTTTTCTCCCGCGTAAAATTGGAAGTGTCTTGGCGACATTTCGACGAAGTCTCATTTGTCATCTTCAGGCTGGTGTTTTCGGCTTCGTGCTTCTAGGAGCAATGTGTGATCGCAGCTGTTTCTTCCTTTTAACTGCCAGTGGGGGTGTGAACTGATTGGGTGGGAGCTTAACAACAGAATAATCAGAGAAGCCATTGAGATAGAAAAACGCCCACCACAGCATGAATAAACGAGATGATACCTCCCACCTACCAGCCATTTGGAAACCTGCCCTCATTGACAAACGAGTCCCTAACACAAAGAATGACACCAGACCCACACTCACAAAAACCACACAGGATGTCACCACCACACATCCACGCAAAAAGCAAACCCACACCAGTGAGGCACGACCACAAACCTGAAGCCAGACTACAGGTGCATCATTAGCCACTTTAAACCCCTCCAATCCATACATGAAGCAAACTGACACCCACCATGAAGATGTGGCACGACCACGAACGCGAAGCCAGACAACAGCAACGCAGCTCACCAGCTCAAATCCCCCTGCAACTCAGACTAACCCGAGCACAACCAAGCCCCCACCTAAACAGAACATACCCCCAGCCAATCAGAGCACAGCCAATCCCCCATCCAATCAGAGCACAGCCAAACCCCCACCCAATCAGAACACACCTCCACCCAATCGGAACACAACCAAGCTCCCACCCAATCAGTTCACACCCCCACTGGCAGTTAAAAGGAAAAAACAGCTGCAATCACACATTGCTCCTAGAAGCATGAAGCCAAAAACATCAGCCTGAAGATGATGAATGAGACTTCGTCGAAACGTCACCAAGACACTTCCAATTTTACGTGGGAGAAAACCCGAATAACCAAAGACCTATACATACATACATACATACATACATACATACATACATATATATTATTCCAATGGAATATAATCAAATGTGTAACTGTCTTTATCAGCAGCTAAAAGAGACAGATAAAAGCAATTATAAACAATGTATATGATATCTGGGATAATGAACTGGATAGTCCTATGCTTTTTAAATCAACAATAGTAGGATTCAATAGAGTCTTTATTTAGTACAACAAAATGTTTTATCCAGTTTTTTTGGGACATATCAGAAAATGTCTAATGATTGTAACCCCCATGATGATTGAGGATGTTATGTGGTAATTACAAGTAGAATGTTAATACAAGGTTTTTCTCTATGTCCTATTTTCACATTTTGATCGGAAGAGATCAGGATTTTTAACATGCTTTTGCAATCATGGCTATTAAGAATACATGTGTTCTATTTGGCTATATCCCAGGCATATCAAATTTGTTGGCATATGGAAGGTTATGAAAAATTCCTATGAGAGGCAGAGCCAAAAGAATGTTTTTGTAGCATTGAAAAGAGAGGTCTACATCTAAGTTATATCTGTGAATTGTAATACTGGATTGCTGATATTGTGAGTATTTTGTGAATTTTGAATATGCTCTTTTTGAGAGACAGCTGAAGAGGAGGCTCACATTTTCCGCATCATCAATGTTTATCTAATTATCTAATTATATATGTGCATACAAACACACATTTCTCCTTTGTCCCAATTACTCATCGTACATGAGTTTTATGGGTACTCTTGTATTAAACTGTGCTGTTTCACAGTATTTGATATGCAAAGGTATCCTGCTCCTTACACATAATAAAAAAAAAATTATTCAACAGGTGTGAGAAAGGTAGGGTTGCCAGGTCTGCTTCCAAAAAATAGCGGACAAGCGGGGGGGGAGGGGTGTTAAGTAATAAAAAAATTAAAAAAAATACAATTAAATTATATATTTTCTTACAAACATTTTAACACGTATTAAAATAATCACTTCAAAACTTTACTTAAAATTCAAAACATCAAATATATTATAATAATATGTAAAATATTAAATTACATTTTACTTTGCTGTCGTGTGTATTTTTCATTTGACTGCGCAGCTTTGATCAATTCTTTGTGTTTAAGGAATAATTCTTTAATTTCAGTACAACGTTGAGAAATATTTAAAAAATATACAAAGTTCACTTTGAACTGATGGTACAAGCAGTCGGTTACGTTCGTCAGTCCACAAATTTCCCATGACGCTGAAAATTCGTTCAACGTTTGCATTTGATACCGGAATTGATGCACAATACTGGAACAGTTTCAGTAAACTCGGAGCTGGCTCTTTCTTGAAAAAGTACGTCCACTTATCAAGGGATGAATCGCCCTGCAGATGAACATAAACTTCTTCTAAGGCAGAAATTTCATCAAAGAGAGTGTTGGCTGGAAGTTCTTCTCGCCATGGTGATAATAACCAGATGTTCGTCATTTCTTCTAAAATTGGAGGATTATTGCGATCAATTAGATTGAAACAACTTAGTGTCTCATATACTGAATCGGTGAAATTATACCACTTTTCTAGGTACACAATGGCTCTTTGATACACGTTGATGGCTTCTTTCTTGAACTTTTGCACGGCATTCTCAGGCAAATGTTTTTTACGTAAGGCAAATAAAACTTTCATTTCAAAAAACTACTCATCATATTTTTTTTGCAAAGAATCACGCAGCTTACACATGATAATGTGAAGATCACATGCAAGAATTTTCTTGCTTTCCAGCTTCAGTAGGGTGTCTTGCATTATTGAGATGAAGAAGTGCGTGGAATATAAATACAATTCTGAAATTGTTGGTTCATCGTCCTTTGAGAGTTCATTTTCCTGATCCGAAATAAGGTTCCAGATAACCTTATGGCACTCATCAGATCCAAGAGAAATAAAATACGATTTTAGAGGTATCCAGTTTAAAATAAGTCTTTTGACCGCTTTAAACAAACTTAACCAACGTGTTGGAACATGGCGCAAAACTTCATGGAATTCTGACTCGCAAAACTCAAAAAATGATTTCAACTCTTCTCGTTTCTTCGCAGAATTCAAAAATTCAGCAAAAACCTTCAGCACTACATTTTCGATATCAAAAGATAACTGCTTTAATGCATTTTTGCGCTGTTGTGTAAAATGTGATTATTGCAATGAGCAGCTACAATATTGTCATTTTCCAGCAATAATTTTTGGTAAACAGATTTGTTCACTCCATAATTGACCAATGCATTATCTGCTGAGTAAGCTGAAACATTATTTATTTCCAATTCATTATCACTAAGAACTCGACACAGCTGATTTTTTATTGATGTAGAATCTTCGAAAGAATCCTCATAAAAGTCTAAAATTTTCACGCACAGTTCTTCTTCACAAGTAAAATATTGTGCAACAACGGGATACATTTTGCAATTTCCCTTGTTTGATGCGTCAGTGGAGAGAGAAAATGGAATTCCAGTTTTAAGATCATTGAGAACCAACTCAATAGAAAAAGGATACAAAACCTCATTGACAATAGCTGATGATTTGGTTCTTCCACAAGACATCTTTTTTACAATTTCTGAATCATCAAAAATTTGCTTCATTAACTTAATACCGCAATCTTGAGCCAGGAAAGAAATATGGTGTTTGATCCCATGGTAAGTTTCAGCCATTTCAGCTACAGTCACTTTCTCTCTGAAAGAGGAGTCTTTAACAATGAAAAACGAATTGATTCGCTTGTTGCTGGAAGCTATTTTCTCCTTATCTTAATGATTTTCTGTGCTTGCATGCTGTGTGACAGCTTTTATACCATTATATTCAATTGTGAACGATTTCTGACACAATTTACAGTAGGCCGTCATATTTGTTCTGTCGGTTTCGTTGTTGGTAATCCATGCAAAAGTAGCTGGTGATGTATTTGCACACTCCTCTCTTTTGTTTTAAAGAATTTGAAATCTCGCCACTGTAACTCTCATCACTCGACACCATTTTAGATCAGTCGACACAAGCTACAATACATTTTAAAAATGTGAACTGTACATAATTTTATAATATATATTTATTTTAATCTCATCATTAATTTTTTCGGAGAATCAAGTTCAATGGATATTCGATCTTTGTCTCATTCTAACTTATGAAAAAAAAGACAAAACACGATTCTCCTATCCTTATTCTCTTAGACTGTACAGCTTTAGATTACGTACCATTTCATCATAAAGCTTTTGAATAAAAAAAATGTTCACTATTTTGTGAAAAAAAAGTGAAGATAATGTGAAAAAAGCAGACTGTCCGCTCAAATAGTGGACACCTGGCAAGGATAGAGAAAGATCATAGTAATGCATATTTCTGTAGGTCTAGAACTCTATGGGGTTGGGACATACAGAGATATGTATCACAATGACCTTTCTCACATCTGTTGCATTTATATAGCAGGGAATTGAGAGATGAGGTGTGGAGGCAATTCCAGTCACTTCCCAGCATATGAAAGATATGTTTATAAAAATATTTCTTTTTTAAAAAAATCTTTTTAACAAAACAATATATGTTGTTAAAGAAAAATAGATTAAAAAATTAAAGTATAAATCAAAAAGGGAAAGAAAAAAATTATCTTATATATTATATTCATCAGTAGTCACTGGCTTACTAATGACTTCACTCTTATACTGTAATATGAAGAATACAATATATTATTGTAAGGTATCACAATATCTCTGCCATAATAACACACATTGTGGAATCCTTTGATTAGTAGAAAATATTGCCTTTTCCAAAACAGATAGATCATACATTTCCAACAACCATTTCTTGTCATCTGGAATAATATCACTTGTCCAATTCCTTAGGATAATTCTTTTAGCCAGCTCCAATGCTGGAAATCATATAATTAGTTCTCTCAAGCCTGAAGAAGCTGTAGATTTCCAGTAGATGGCGGTAGAATCATAGGCTATCTGTTAGAGGCTGCCTCCCTTAAATGTGGTGTATTGGGATTTTTCACCCAATACAAAGGAAGTTAAGAAAATGATCGGTCCACTAATGGGAGAAGATGTAAGACCGTGACAGGCAGCAGGGAGAAAGTAGAATTCTTAATTCCTGCTTTGCATCTGTCTTCATGCAAAAGGAAAAAATAGTGCAAGATATCAAGGGCAATACTGTAGGAGATAGGCCAGGAATGCAGGCCAAAAAATAGTAAGAAAACATCTATCCATTTTAGATGAGTTCAGATTGCCAGGACCAGATGGTTTACATCGCAGGGTAGTGAAAAAAGATGGCAGATGTAATCTCAGAAGCACTGAACAAAATCTTTCAAGGCTTATGGAGTACAGGGGATCTGTTACACTGGACTGGAAAAGAACTGATGTGCCTCCAATTTTCAAAAACAGGAAAATGGTAGAACCAAGAAAGCACAGATCAAGCAGCTTAACATCAACATCTGGGAAAATCCTAGAAAAGATAATGAAGCAGCGGATTTGTAAGCATCTAAAAATGAACAAGACAATTACTAGAAGCCAACATAAGTTTGTTTAAAAAAGATTGTGCCAAACAAACCTTATGGTGGGGGCCATGGTAGTGCAATGGTTAGAATGCAGTATTGCAGACTAGCTCTGTCCACAGCCAGGAGTTTGATCCTGACTGGCTCAAGGTTGACTCAGCCTTCCATCCTTCTGAGGTTGGTAAAATGAGGACCCAGAGTATTGGGAGCAATATGCTGACATTTGTAAACTGCTCAGAAAGTACTGTAAAGCACTATGGAGCAATATAGATGTCTAAGTTCTATTGCTATTACGTTCTTTGCTGAAATGTCTAAATTAGTGGATCAAGGAAATGCTGTGGATATAATATAATTAGACTTCAGTAAATCATTTGACAAAAATTGAACAAAAAGAAAGCATCCAAGATGGATTTGCAACTGACTGACCAACAGCATTCAATATATAGTCCTCAATGGAACTACATCTAAATGGAGAAAAGCACACAGTGGGGTACCTCAAGGCTCTGTCTTGGACCCAGTGCAACATCTTCATAAATAATCTAGATCCGGGGATAGAAAGTGAGTTCATTAAATTTGCAGAGAATATCAAGTTGCTAACACTTTTGAAGATAGACTCAAGATTCAGAAGTATCTTGACTGAGTTGAGCATTGGGCTCTATCCAACGATATTCTCAGTGGTGAGAAAAATAAAGTCCTGCACTTAGGCAGGAAAACCAAATGTTTAGGCATAGAATAGGCAGTATGTGCTGTCCCGCTCATTCACACACACACACACACACACACACACACACACACACCAGGTATGTACAGTCTTTATTAAGGCTTCCAAGCCTGAATTTGTATTCCCCAGCAATTCCCTGTGCCAGTACCAGCTCAACCCCAAAGAGTTCCACAGGCTACTCAAATTAAGCCAACACTAGTTCCCAAGGCAAAGGCAGGTCTACTTCATTAGGCAAAAGCAAGTTTCCAAGATAAAGGCAAATCCACAGGGCAAAGACAAGGCCACAGCTAAAGAAACATGGTCCAAAGTTCAAAGCAACAACACACAACAAGGAAATGAACATGTTGTTCTCAGCATCATTTCACCCCCTTGCTAAGCTAAATAACTGTTTCCTGGTGCAGCTCATCAAGAGGGGTGAAGCTACCTCCTTGCGAGTAATCTGGCTGATCTTCTTCGTGCCTGTCTCCTCTCAGCCCTACATGCTTTCAGATCTAAGGAGGAGGTAGTTCTTCTTCATCTCCACTCAAGGGTTAGGGTTAGGGCTTCCCACCTACAGCTGAGCCTCTCCTGTCTCCAGCTTAGCCCCGTGCTTGGTCCTTCCACTCCTGGCTCGTAATAGTATAGTTGCCAACTCATCTTTCTCTGAACTAGCATCTGGAGAGGCATCTAGGAATGCATATTGGGGAGTCATCACACAGTACCTGGTTCAACAGTAGTAAGAGGGATCTAGGTGAGCTCATGAACTATTACTGTATCAGCCTGCTACAGATGCCAAAAAAAAAAAGCGCCAAGGCAATCCTAGGCTGCATCACATCAAGATCATGAGAAATAATAATACCACTTTATAGTGTATTAGTGAGGCCTCACTTGGAATATGGCATCCATTTCTGGTCACCACAATATAAAAAAGATCCTGAGACCCTAGATAGACTGCAGAGAAGAGCAACACGGATGATAAAAGGTGCAGAGACTAAACTGTACAATGAATGATTAAGGGAATTGGGTATGTCTAGCATAATGAAGAGAAAGATTAGAGGTGATATAATCACTGTCTTCCAGTACTTAAGGGCAGTCACAGAGAAGAGAGAATTGATTTATTCTCTAGGGCACCAGAGGGCATAACATGAAGCAACGGATGAAAGCTCATCAGAAGTAGATCCAACCTGGCACTAAGGCAAACTTTCCTCACAATGGGAAGAATTAGTCAGTGGAACAGTTTGCCTCTCAGACAGTGGTGAAATCCAATTTTTTTTTTACTTCTGTGGGCATGGCTTGGTGGGCATGGTGTGGCTTGGTGGGCATGGAAGGAGAAGGATATTGTAAAATCTCCATTCCCACCCCACTCTGGGGCCAGCCAGAGGTGGTATTTGCCAGTTCCCCAAACTGCTCAAAATTTCCACTACTGGTTCTCCAGAATATGACACAGCCTGTTGGATTTCATCCCTGCTCTCAAAGATATGGCTGCTCCTCACTGGTGGTTTTCAACAAAATATTGGACACCCATTTGTCCAAGATGGGCAGAGGGTCGGACTGGAAGATCTCCAAGTTCCCTTCCAGCTCTATGATTCTATATTTCTATCATTTTAGCTGTGCAAAACCTATATACTGGGAAGAAACATTTTTAGCTGAGTGAGAACATTTCTATAGCCACCTTCTATTTACTATCATTTGGTACAAGAATTCTCATCATTGTTAAAATGAATGATAGGAAAGTTCCATTGTTAAAAAATATAGCAGAAAATCCTCAGACTGTCATGGGTAAATGCCTTATTTTTGAATGGAGGAAATGTATGTTCATAGAATATCAAGGGTTAATTTATTCTTCCTTTCCTAATGTATTCATATGTAACCACTCCTACCTCTAATCCCGCCTTATTGATATAAAAGGGGATACACGCTCCTCCTCCTTGCTTCTATCTGCAATCATTCAGAGAATATAGAATGCCTACTGTAAATAAACAATATTTCGTTTGAATACTACATTTCTGAATCCTTTATTGAGTCCGATCCTCGAATTACTGCAACAATCTGGTAGCAGAGGATGGTTGGCTGACTCAATAAAAAACAGACATGCCAAAGAAAGAAAACTCCAGAAACAAAAGAGAAAGACCCAGCACCAGGGCACACAACAAAGAAATGGAAACAGATCAAGAAATGATCGATGAATCTACTGTCATCTATAATGACAAGAGAATCTGAAAACTCCACTACAGACAACGAAGAGGTAATCGATGAACCTGACGACCAAGAAGTGAGCGAGATAGAAAACAACACTCTCAGATCAGAGATACTAAGACTGCTGAAAAGCCAAAAAGATGACAAAAATCTCATCGCGAACCTCCAAGACATCATAAAAGATAGCGGAGCAGCGAGAGAAAATCACACCATCGCACCAGAATCTAAAGACCTCAAAATGGTAAGCGAATTACCTATACGTGAAAATATAACTAAAAGAAAGACTAACGGTCCCGCACAAAATTTTGAATGGCAGCCATCTTGGTTTCAACAGATCACCAAAATGGCCGAAGCAGAACCAATCAGAAAGCAGAATTCAAAATGGCTGGCGTGAAAAGCCTTACACAGCATGAAAAGTAAAAAAGAAAAATTCTACTCTTCAGAAGAATCTGATACAGACACCGAAGAAACACCAACCGAACTGCAAATCGAAACAGCCATGAAAACACTTTTTGCAACTTTTGGTCCAAATTTAAAAATAACAAAAAAATCGACAAAAGCAGCCGATCAAACAGTGAAGAAGAAACAAGCAACGCAATTCAAAAGCAAAGACACAGAAGCAAGCAAGCAAACGTCTCGGCACCTATCCGCTCCTACCCGAACGGCAAGGACACCAACGCCCGAACCCAGAGAACCTTGCAAGTACTCGCCCACACCACAAACGCTTCCGGGAACCAGAAGCCTCAACCAAGACAACTTCGATGAAAAGAAGCAAGCCCCGATCATCACCTGGTCACCAAAAGTCGAGCCAGAGAGCGAATCATCAGAAGAAGAACACTACGAGGGAGCTACAGCGACGAGAACCTCTCCCGACAGCTACAGGAACGAAATGAGCAACGCGCATGCGCAAATACATGCAGACGAATATAGAGACAATGAAGGACAGAGAGAACCATTCAGACTAATCGCAAGCATACCTACACCATTCTGCAATTATCAGCATTTACAAGATCATGGACAGCCTCCAGTTGTAAGTAATGCAACAAATAACATTGGAAACTTGCCTAATGATTTTCCAAAATTGAGAATAGACGGTATTAATTTACAGGAATGGAGTCAACAACTCCAGGTTGTTTTCTTAAAAGAGAATTTATTGTTTTTCATAATTAACCCTCCCAAAAAACCATGGACCCTAAAATTGAACTGCCTACACCACAGAGCATTCTATTTACTAATATCTAGTATATGTCCTGCTATCTATCATAGTATTAAGCATAATCTAACTGTCTCAGAAATAATTCATTGTATGTTTAAATTGTTTCATAGTGAAAGTGTAGCAACCACAACAAGAATGTCTAAAAATTTCTTCTCAGCCAGGATAAAACCTGCAACTACTGTAAGTGAACATTTACTATCACTAAACAAAACTAGAGCAGAACTTCATTTAAGGGGAGAAATAATATCTGATCAGACAATGAAAAGCGTTATCATTAATTCATTAGACTAATCATGGGATAATTACATATCACATTTGGACACAATTAATTTAGGATATCTATCTATAGAGAGTTTATCAAATAGACTAATAGCTGAAGATAATTTGAGAAGAAGCCGCTACAGCGCATACAAAGAACACAGACAGACCAAAAGAGTAGTATTTCAAGACAGGCATCAAGAACCAATTGAATGTTATAATTGTGGATCCAAAGAACATTATAGAAGAGATTGTCCAAAATTTCTTAGAGAAAGACAAAACCATGACAATAGAAACAGATACTCTAACAGACAATCATCTATTGACAGATACAGGTATAGAAACTCACCAAATTTTAGAGAACGTAGAGGGGGCAGAGATAACTCAAGAGATAGAAAGTCTGGATCATTAAATGGATTAGATAAGTATACCATAACCAAAAACCAAAACTCAAAAGATAATGCCTGGCTCATTGATTCTGGGGCAACAAATCACACAACACATGATAAGAAAATATTATCTTCCTTCATAGAAGATAAATTTGTAATTAAAGTAGCTAATCAAGAAGAAGTCCAAGTCATTGGAAGAGGAAGTGTAAATTTACCCGGTCTAGGGAAAATAGAGGGGGTTTTATTAATACCCGAAATACCTCATAACATTCTTAGTGCAATAAAGTTAAACAGGGACTCTGACATAAATATAGTGTTCTCAAAAGGAAAAGCACCTCTAGAGAAAAACAAAACAAAATTAGGTAATGTGGTTATCAAAGGAGATCTACCATACTTAGTCACAGAAGAAAGATGGCTACACAACATTGATTCAAACATGGAAAATGACACTAGCATAGAAAATGAAAATAACAGTGACAGTGACAATGAGGAACATGAAACAAATCATAACCATGACATCTGTTAACGATACACATAATAACAAAAGACCAATAATTGGAAAACCAATCCATGATAAATGTGCACATATATTACATAGAAAATTAGGACATGCTAGTTTTCCTGTAATACAAAAAATGATTGAACATGCTGAAGGTGTTAAAATAAAAGATTGTAAAAATTATTTGGAATGTTCAGTATGTAAGTCCTCAAAACTCAGAACTAAACCCAGACCAAAAAAGGCAATAAGATCATCAAATCATATTTTTAACCTAGTACATATGGACCTAGTTGGTCCATTAACCCCATCAATTACATACAAAAAATGATACTTTCCTACTGTTGTAGACGACTATAGTCGTTATGGCTTTGTCTATACTTTAAAACACAAAGATGAAACGTTTCAAAAGTTTAAAGAATTTTATAAACGTGTAGAAACACAACACAATGTAAAAATAAAGCAGATCATGACAGACAGGGGATCTGAATTCATGTCAAAAGAATTCTCCCAATGGCTAAAAGACAAAGGAATGTTACACTTCACCTCTAGCCCTTTCTCTGCATTTCAAAATGGAGTAGCAGAACGAAAGAACTCAACACTACAAACCATGATTAGATGTACATTAGAAGATGCTGGTTTAGGCAAACAATTCTGGTCAGAAGCACTATTATATTCCAATTATACTCTAAACAGAATTTGGTCTAGTGTCATAAATAAAACACCATATGAATTGATGTATAATAAAAAACCCAAGATAGCCCACATGCATGTATTTGGAGTTACAGCGGATGTACATATACCAAACAATTGAGACGTAAGGGGGATAATGTATCTAGAAGGCTCAGATTCATGGGATATGAAACAGGCACAAAGGGATACAGATTTATTGACAATAACAACAAATTCATAATTTCTAGGACAGCTGTATTTCACGAACAGGCCAATTGGTCTAAGATACATCTTAATGAGATATTTCCAACTACAAAACCAGACATTGAAAATCAAGATAAGACAGAAAGAGAAGAACATAACCACAGTACACAAAAGAGCAACAATAAAACATGGATAGGAAACTGTCCTAAAATCAAAACAGATTCATTAACAAAAAAGGAAGCAAGATACTTACACGATAACGATAGCAGACCAGAAAGAACAATTAGATGTAACAGGAACCAAGTACCAAATAAATATAAGGATTACATAATGCACATAAATGATGATACATCAACACCCAATACATATGAGGAAGTATTAAAACTCCCCACAGAAGAAAGAAAAAAAATGGGAATTAGCCATGGCCAAAGAAATGGACAGTTTGCGAGAACTAAACGTATTCACCCCAACACCAGCCCCAAAAGACAAAACAATTATTGGCACTAGGTGGATATTTAAAATTAAAAATCTGGAAGAAGGCAACACATTATATAAAGCAAGACTAGTTGCACAGGGCTACGCTCAAAAGTATCCTGAGGATTATACCGACACATATTCTCCCACTGTAAGAACTGAAAGTGTTAAGACAGCTTTAGTAATAGCATCAGCCCTTAATCTTGAAGTCTTTCAATATGATATACAAACTGCATACCTACATGCAAAACTCGATAAAGAAATATATGTAAGAGCTCCTCATAGCCAAAACACAAATAGAAATGAAACTTGGTTACTAAACAAAAGTTTGTATGGATTAAAGCAATCCGGCAAACGTTGGTATGAATGTTTGGTCAACGTACTCAAAGCTATGAACTTCAATGCCACAACTGCAGACAATTGTTTCTTTGTTAGGAGGGATGGTGATTCACTAGAATTTGTGTTAATTTATGTGGATGACATTTTGTATATTGGCAAACATAAAGAGAAAAGAGATACATTTGTAACAAAATTAAATGAACATTTTTCTTTAAAATCATTAGGGAAAGTAAATAAATATCTTGGAGTTCAAATTAGTAAGACTAAAAAAGGATTTAGATTGTCTCAGAAAGATAAGATTATAGAACTCTTGAACAAATGTAATATGAGTGATGCAAAGCCTTGTGATACTCCAATGCAAGCTGATTTTTTAAGAAATATGAATGAATCATCTCCTGAGTTTAATGATAATACACTTTACAGATCAGTTATTGGTTCCCTTTTGTATATCTCTAATTGGACCAGACCCGATATTGCTCTATCCCTTAATTTATTATCCAGATATGTCAGTAAACCTTTAATGTATCGTTGGGAAGCCATTAAACGAGTGCTAAGGTATTTGAAACACAGCTTAGATTTCTGCCTACTATTAGAACCCAACGATGTTAAAGAACCTATTCTCACTTGTTACGCTGATGCAGATTGGGCAGATGACACTAAGTGCAGGAAAAGCACTTCCGGCTATATATTCTTTCTTAACAATTGTCCAGTCTACTGGTATACTGGAAAGCAGGACCTAGTAGCTACATCAACAACTGAGGCAGAATATATTTGCTTGTCAAAAGCCTCTAATAACCTTGTATGGTTCAATGATCTATTATCAGACGTTTGGAAGAGTCCTTCATTACCATTTGTTATACATGAAGATAACAAAGCTGCAATAGAGACATCTAGAGCAGACGCTATTGGTCAGAGATCTAGACATATAGATATCAAATTCAAACATGTAAGACAATTATCTCAAGATGGATTAATTAAAGCTATTCATTGCGAAACCACAGAACAAATAGCTGATATATTGACTAAGCCTTTACAATCTAAGCAACATAAATATTTAACTTCAAAATTACAAGTTTTATATTGTTCTGAATCTGAATGTAATTACTGTTGTATGTCGAATCGGCATTTAGAGGGGGATTTGTCATGGGTAAATGCCTTATTCTTGAATGGAGGAAATGTATGTTCATAGAATATCAAGGGTTAATTTATTCTTCCTTTCCTAATGTATTCATATGTAACCACTCCTACCTCTAATCCCGCCCTTTTTGATATAAAAGGGGATACATGCTCCTCCTCCTTGCTTCTATCTGCAATCATTCAGAGAATATAGAATGCCTACTGTAAATAAACAATATTTTGTTTGAATACTACATTTCTGAATCCTTTATTGAGTCCGATCCTCGAATTACTGCAACACAGACTCACCAAAGGCAGATCATTTTGTCATCGTTGCCGTTATCTTAACTTCGTGGAGAATGTTCTGCTCTGTGACATGATGGGCATATCACGTGCAAGAGAGAATACTTTATATAAACACCCTCTTACTTGATTTAATATATCTTGGCAAATATTAGTATAAAATCAGAGCTATCATTAGGCAAATGTCAGTTTCAAAGCTGCTGTATGTATTATGACCATACTGTATTTCTTTTTCAGTGACTGCTTCTGTATTTTGGGCCTCCTTACTTCATCTGGCCCTGCTTTTAAACCCCAAGATTTAAAAATTTGCTTATTTCTACCAACTTTGTCTGTTTGATTTATGCTGATTTTGATCAACATTTTTAATCATTAAATGTGTGTGTGTGTGTGTGTGTGTAGTGCTAATTTAAGCTTTTCATTCTTCTTGAATACTATTAATGAGAAAGTGGGATATAACTATTTTAAAATTAATGAATTAAATACCATTGAATGTTTTGGCCTCATTACTCATTGAAATGAATAACCTCTCTGATACCTTATCTTATCAAATAACCTATTTGATAACCTCTCATTTGGGTTATCACAAAGTGGTTTTGAAAGGCCCAAATTTATAGTTGGTTCAAAATACAGCTGCCAGAATACCTACAGGAGCAGCTGTAAAAAAAATTCATGTAACATCAATCCTGAAGGAGCACCTGCATTCTACCATTAAAAATAAGGTGCTGGTGTTGATCTATAGTCTCTTAACAGAATGGGGTCAAGAAACCCTCTCCCTGTGTGTCAGCTTGCCAGTGTTTTCCTATCAACTGGGAAAATGCATCAAAGAGGAACATGAGGCACAGAATGGTCTCTAGAATGTGGGCTGCTGCCTACAATATTACTAACTTTTTAGTTTGGATTAAGATTCATCTATTACTATTACAATCATTACTATTGGCTACTATAGTAAAAGAGTTCAATAGATGCAATTGTTATCCATATTATTATCCATTTTAAAATTGCTATTAATTGCCATAGGGTTTCTTATTGAAAGGTGCAATAATAATAAGGAAAAAACAATATGTTAAAATAATTTGGAAATAATTTGCTTTTTAAATTAAAGCTCAATGTAAGACTAAATGAAATGAAGTTTGCTTCCATAATCTTTTTTTTTTTAATTTTATACATGGAATGAAAAATAGTTTTTTTCTAAAAAGAATACTGTATACAAACAGTAGCATTTGAACAAAGTTTGCCCCCTTTGTCCCATATAGGCTTCAGAGGAACATTATTGACAGATGGTAGTATGCATCACATTAAGGTTCAATAACAAAATCAACAAAAAAGAACAGGACACTGTTGTAACATGGGAACCAAACTCTGCAACAAACCCAGATGTCTAATTTGCACCTACATTTATATCAATACTACTATCACAAGCCCAACTATATCACTGAGAAAGCGACTGGCAGTTCATGAAAGCTTTTGGCTTTTAATAACAATGTGTTAATTGAAAAAGGTGCTATTAGATGCCTGGTGCTTTGCCATCATAGACAAACACAGCTCTCCTCCTACAGCATCTGGCTATATGAAAGATTTGGATATAGGAAAGGTACATATAGAAAAGCTCCTGAGCTAATCCAGGTGGCAGGGCCTGCTGTGGCAAAACTAAGGCTGCCCTGGTCAATTCTCCCTCTTGTTCAGTGCCACCTAATTGGCATAATATGCACCTTACTTGCTCATTATGCTAATCAAGTGCTAGACAAAGGAAAAGATCTGGGTCCTCACTGCTGCTTTTTTTATTCCAGATAAGCCTATTATAAATCATGGAACAAGGAATCAGACTATTGACAACTTTTGTATTCAACCGAATCATCAGAGGCAAAATAAAAGCTAAGAAGTTTAAGCATACAGAGAGGATCTTTCAAATATTGTGGTAAAACTGGCCTTACATTAAAGCAATAGTACTGGATTTTCTTTTCCTGCAATGAAAAAAAAGCAAAAACCATGAGGACTCCATTATTGTTCAACAATTGTATCTCTCATAATTTTCTCTATTTTGTAGTAGGACAGTGAAGTCCTTCATTGCTTCTGATTATGAACTCTCTTGAGAATGGTTGGAAAATATCATCTCCTCTGGAGAAGAGTGGACAGTTATTTTCCCATTTTTCTTCCTACAACCAAACTGAAGTGGTTCGGGAATAACGAGAGGTACAAGCAAGCTAGTGACAACAGCTCTTTAATATACAGTGAGACTTCAGCGAAAACTCAGGGGCTGCAGTCCTCCTTATATACAATCCAGGAGGGACTGTCAGCCAATCAGAAACGTATGCAAGTTTGAATCTCCCGCTTAAAAGTATCAATACATAACACCCCTCCCTTCCCAGAAGGCACTAATACTCAAAAATTAACATATGTACAGACAAAATCTCGCAGGTGCTTAGGACGAGTTCTCGCCCTAGTTGACCTGCGCAGTTCAGAGTCTGGTGGGGCGTCGAGCTGGTCGGAGGGACTCTTTGTCTCTCCCGGCTCCGCCAATGGAACCTCCTGGATTTTGTCCGGGGCGTGGTTATCCCCGGCTGGGAGTGGTGACTCGCTGGGGCGGCGCTGGAACCAGGGCTTGTCAGCTAAGTATTCTCGCGACCCCGGGCTTGAGTTAGCTGTTTTGGAGAAGTGGTCAGAGTTAGGCTCGGAGATGTCTAAGTTAATATTCGCCTCGCCTACCACCCTTTTCCTAAGTTGGTCTATGTGGCGCTTCCAGAGTCTATCTACCCCAACGTCCACCGTGTACGATTTTGGGCCTGTTATTCCCACTATGGTTCCTGCAACCCATAGAGGACCGCTGGCATAATTGCGAGCGAACACCGGGGACCCGACCTGAAACTGCCTTAGACCACAGGTCTCTCCCTTAAAGTTTTCGTGCGAGTAGTTCGGGTGAAGCCTGTCTAACACGCACCGGAGCTTCCTCCCCATGAGGAGCTCTGCTGGGCTTCTCCCTGTTGCTGTGCATGGTGATGCATGCTGAACCGCTAGGAATTGATCTATCCTGGCCTGCCAGTCCCCATTGTCTAATCTGGACAGTGCTTCCTTAGCTGTCCTGACAAAACGTTCAGCCAATCCGTTGGAAGCCGGGTGAAATGGAGCTGATAGGGCATGGCGGATTCCTAGGCCGGCCAAGTAACTTTCAAAAAGGGTTGCTGTAAATTGAGGCCCGTTGTCCGATACCAAGGTATCCGGCAGGCCGTGGGTAGCAAACAACTTCCTTAGGACCTTGATAACGGCTTCGGCCGTTGTAGATGGCATTAATATAATTTCTAGCCATTTTGAGTAGGCATCCACAACTATTAAGAACGTTTGGCCATGGAACGGGCCGGCAAAATCGATGTGGATCCTCCCCCATGGGCCTTTTGGTTTCTCCCACTCTCGGATGGGCGCTACTGGGGGATCGGGGCGAGACTCCTGGCAGGGTCTGCACTTCCCCACCCACTCGGAAATGACCTGGTCCATGTTGGGCCACCAGACATAGCTGCGGGCTAAACACTTCATCCTAACGATGCCCGGGTGCCCTTCGTGCAGTAACTCCAAAACCCTATCCCGTAGTTTCGTTGGAATTACCACTCTGTCACCCCACAGTAAGCACCCCCCTTGCATAAACAGTTCATTTCGTTTGTTGGCAAACCCTTGGTACTCCTCCCCGACCACCTTGTCCGGCCACCCTTTTAAAACCCAACCCATAACAGTCCGGATAACTGGGTCTCTATTTGATGCTTTCGCCACCTCGCCGGAGGAGATGGGGCCCAAAGTTAACGTGTCCAACAAAAGGACGGAGGCTTCCGGCGTTGGGTTGTCCAGCAGGTCGGGAAGGGGGCAACGGCTAAGGGCATCCGCATGACCCAGGGTCCGCCCAGGTCGATGGACGAGCTGGTACGAGTAGGCCGACAAAAAAATCGCCCATCTAGTCAAACGGGGGGAGAGGGCAGCGGGGGTTGGCCTGTCGCCTGCTAGCAGTCCTAGCAACGGTCTATGGTCAGTCACGAGTTCGAATTTTCGGCCATAGAGGTATTCGTGGAACTTCTTAACCCCCGCAATCGCAGCCAGAGCCTCTCTGTCCAATTGGCTATAGTTTCGTTCTGTGCTGGACAGAGTACGGGAATAGAAAGCAATGGGCGCCTCTAGGCCGTTCGGCAGTCTATGGCCTAGGACGGCACCAACTCCTACGGGGGAGGCGTCACAGACTAAGACGAGCGGCAGCTCTGCATTGTACTGTATCAGGAAGCTGTCCTCGGATAGGAGTCTTTTCACTGCCTCAAAAGCGGCTGCTTGCGGTTTCCCCCAGACCCATGGTACGTTCTTTCCCAAAAGCTTGTGAAGGGGATCTGCAACCGTGGCTTTATCTTTTAGGAACATGGAGTAAAAATTGAGCAGTCCAAGGAAGGCTTGGAGCTCTGCTTTGGATTTGGGGGCTGGTGCGCTCTTAATAGCTCTCACCTTGCTCTCGGTAGGGTGGATGCCTGTGCCGTCCACCCTGTACCCCAAGAATTCCACAGAGGGAACAGCTATCCTACACTTGTTCCTTTTGAGTCTTAGTCCCGCTTCTCTGAACCTAGACAGGACGTTCCGTACCCTGTCCCCCAGCTGGTGTTTGTCCTGAGCGCTGACTAAGACGTCATCGAAATAGGGCACCACTCCCGGGAGTCCTTGCAATAGGCGCTCCATGGTGCTTTGAAATAAGCCGGGTGCGATGCTCACCCCAAACTGGAGCCTGGTGCATTTAAATGCACCCCTATGAGTTACGATCGTTTGTGCCTCTGCCGTGGCGTCGTCGACTGGTAACTGTTGGTAGGCTTGGGCCAGGTCTAATTTGGCAAAAAATTTTCCGGGCCCCAGGGAGTGTAGTAGATGGTGCACGATCGGCACCGGATAGGCGCTCGGCTGCAAAGCCTTGTTGATCATGCACTTGTAGTCGGCGCAAATTCTTATTGAGCCGTCGGATTTAACTGGGGTCACTATGGGGGACTCCCACTTAGCATGGTCAACGGGAACCAACACCCCTTGCTTAATCAGCTTGTCTAGTTCCGCATCGATCTTCGGTTTCAATGCAAACGGTACTCGTCTGGCCTTCAGTCTTACTTGGGCTACGTTGGGGTCTAAGTTTAGTGAAATAGGGGTCCCCACATACTTGCCCAACGTGTCCCCGAAGACGTCTTGGAACTCGGACAGGAGGCTGTCTTTCAGGGTTGATCTGGACATCAGGTGGACGCCGGTGAAACCCATGCCAAGGGCTCGGAACCACCCCATGCCCAGGAGGCTAGGAAGCTGCTTCGTGATGATGGTCAGCGGCAGGTCTCTTTCGTAGTCTCCGTAGGTGACCCGGAACGTGCCCACGCCTTCGAGGGGGACTCGGTTCCCCTGGTAGTCTAGGATGCGTAGTCTCTGTTTGGAGAGTTGATCCTTCCGGAACGACGGCAGGAGGGTCTTTAGGGTCGTCCACGACATTATGGAGAGAGCTGATCCGGTGTCGATCTCCATCGAGCACGGCTTTCCGTTGATCTCGACCACCGTGCTGACCTTGTCTTCGATTGCCGTGCTGGCCTGGTCGATGTGTATGCTGCGGCCATCTCGCGGTTCAAATTCGCGCCGTTTTTTCGCGCCGCCTTCTCTCGTTGGCTGCTTCTGGCGCGCTGATTCCGGTCGGCTGCGGCGCTCACGTGGTTTGTGTCTTCTGGGCAGAATGGCTCTGCAGACTCGCGCCAAGTGCCCTTTTTTCTCGCAGCGCCTGCAAATAGCCTCTCTGTATTTGCAGGACAGTCTATCATGGTGCCTGCCACAGCTGGGACAGCTTCGCCGGGGGCTGCCAGTGTCTTTTCTCTGGTGCTCCGTTCGGAAGACGTCCTCATCCGACTCGGACTCCGAGCTGGATTCGGCGTCTTCTCTGTGCACCGGGGCAGACTTGGGGCTGTCTTTGCTGGTCAGCGGATGCTGCAGCGTTTCAGCGGCCTTTGTGGAGGCTTCGTGAGCCCTGGCCTCGTCTAGGGCTCCGGCAAGCGTCAAATCAGGCTTGGCGAGCAGACGCCGTTGCAGCCTAATGTCCCGAACACCACAGATCAGTTGCTCAAGCAACGCATCGTCCAAATCTCTGTAGTCGCAATGGGTTGTGGCTTTTCTCAGGCTGGCCATGTACGCGCTGACCGGCTCTCCCTCTTGTTGAACGCGCTGCCTCAGTTGGTATCGCTGCACGAACCTGGAGGGGACGGGAGCGTAATGAGCCCGGAGAGTTGCCATCAGGGTGTCCCAGGAGACTGTTTGAACCGGCGTTGGCTCACACAGTGACTCGGCCATCTCGAACACGTCCGGTCCGCAGTGGCTTAGGAATAGGGCTCTCTTTCGATTAGCCGAGAGGCCCTGCATGTCGCTGGCTTCTAGCGAGCATTCAAACCTCGTTAGGTACGAGACCCATTTTTCGCAGGTCGGATCGAAAGGCTTGGGCGGAACGTAGGCAGACATGTTTGGTATGCCTCCTGTGGTTCGCCTCGTCACCTAGCTGAAGCTCGTGGTCTCACTGGTTGGCTTCTTGTAGCCTCTATCCCACCTTCGTCGCCAATGAAGTGGTTCGGGAATAACGAGAGGTACAAGCAAGCTAGTGACAACAGCTCTTTAATATACAGTGAGACTTCAGCGAAAACTCAGGGGCTGTAGTCCTCCTTATATACAATCCAGGAGGGACTGTCAGCCAATCAGAAACGTATGCAGGTTTGAATCTCCCGCTTAAAAGTATCAATACATAACACAAACGTTTCAAGAATGTTTTCACTCAACTCTAATGTGCTAATCAGCCATGTAAATCCACCACTGGGCATAGCCCCTTTTTGGGATGGGAAGTGAACCTATTTCTTTCTTGAAGCTGCTACAGGTCTACCTTATCATGTTTTGCCAGCTTGCCTGCCAGGAAGAAATCTGACAAGTGGAAAAGAAAGAAGATAAGAAATAGAGCAGCAGCAGCAACCTCTCCTCCTTGCCACTGTATTCACCCTCTCTAGGAAATGGGGAAAGACCAGATGAAAGAGCAAAGGACGGTGGTGAGAATCCAGTCAGTTTGGTGGTAGGTAGACTGCAACAGTGTGGGCCTCAATAGATGCCATCCATGCCAGTCTCTGAGATACAAATCTTGGCCTTTCACCTTGCCATAGCTCTTGTCATTTATGAAGCAGCATTTAGAACTGGCAGTTCTGGAGTTCACATTCTAGGCCAGCCATGATCAGTAATTTTGAGTAATCTCAATAACAGCCTGGATTCTTGATATAATATAAATAATAGCGGCCTTTATAATGTTTGTAACTGCTGTTGTTGTGAAGATGAAGCTAAATCATAAACGTTTTAGGGAAAAGATGGTGTTTGAATGAATAGTATTCCTTCAAAATGTATTTAATATGACCACTGTTAATGAGATTTATAACTATTTTAATAGAATGGAATATATGTAGCTAAAGGTTGAATTATGGACTCCTTGATACTTTGAGCTTGGTTGTTTGCTTTACATACCATACAAAAGAGACAATAACAACAAAAACTAAGAACCAAAAGACTAGAATACCTCCCCCGACAGACCAGCAAACAACATCAAATAAACTGGGATTAACATCAGACAATCAAGCAAAAAACTTTTGCTTGATTGTCCCTTATAAAGGAACTATATAGTCCCTTATAAAGGAACTATAGTATCAGCACCAACCCTAGCAGGGCAAGCTAGGGTATATAAACAGCAAACTCCACACTTCTTTGTACTGATAATACCATGTAGTTGGGTAATCAAACATCTGCAAGCAAACAACCAAGCTCAGAGAACATCAAAGACCCTACAAAATTATTTCAGGTAAAATTTAAGTCCATGGTCCAGGGCTAGTAAATTCAGAACTAGATTACTAAAATGCCGTCAGATCAGATGCCAGTATTGCCATAGAAAGTTGTAGAACGTTTAGGATTTTGGTAATTGATGCATTACCAAATTGACACTATCAGCCCAGATGCTAATATGTCTTCTTAATAGTAATTTATTTTGAAGAATTTGCTATGTGACAATCCATGAGGAGTCATTCTTAGCAGACAGACAGGCAGCCAGCTGGGAAATTTCCTCCCTTTTCAATTTTTGAGAGACCCCAGGCTTTATGTTTTCAGTTCTAGTTGACAATTTATTGATTCACCTAAGCATTTAAGTGTGTTGATGCTGTTATGTATCCTCTGGTTGTCCTTGTTGCCCTGGTTTAAATATTTTATTAAGCTGTTATAATTGCATTAAATGAGTGTGGTTTTTATAGTTTTACGTTTTTAGGTGTATTTTACATCCTGCTTTAGGATTACAGTTATAATAAAAAGAGGACAATCACTTTCACATAATAATTTGAATTGCTAGACATTGATATGGTTTCATGAGATTTATAATACAAACTAGGGGGAAAGCTTTGGTTTTTCTTCTAAAGCATATTTTTGCTCATGTTGCAAGTAGCACAGTCGAGTTAAACTATCCTCTATAGATTTCCCAAAGCTGTTTGAGTGAAAAGTCTTTTTAGCTAATTGGAAAACAAATACATTTTCTAGAAGTCACTTGTTTAATAAAATCAAGCCAAGCAATTACTCAAGTCTTTGCTTTAAATAATGGTGACAGCTGACAACTAAGTGGCAAATCAATTGCTAGTACCAAATAGCAAGGTTATTGTCATGGATCAGGAGGGCTGTTTCCACCACTGTTTTTTACTAGCAGTTCTTTTATAATGTCATTACATTCAGGATAATTTTATTGCAGTCTTGTTTAACCCATTGTGAAAGTTTAGCATGTAAATACTGCAGCAACTGGTTGGAATTTAAGAGCCAGTATGTGATTTTTAATTTGCCACTGGGAGGAAAAAATATCACCAGGTTTATTTCAGCTGATGTGTTATATATCGTCAAATTCCACCATATAAACCAAGATATCAACAACTACAAGAAGCAACTAGCAACTAAAGGCGCAAAAATTTTGGAATTTACTAAAGAACTGGCTAGAAGAAATTTTGTCAACAAATATAGAAGTCAAACCGGAATTTTTCTTACTGGGAATTATAGAAAGAAAATATAAGAAAGATACAAATTATTTATTACTGCATATACTCACAGCGGCACAAATAACCTTTGCTCAAAAATGGAAAGACAAAGACATTCAAACTGAAGAAGAAATATTATTGAAAATCTTTAACTGCGCAGAAATGGACAGACTCACTTTGGAACTTAAGGATAAAAGCCAAACTAAGTACTACAAAATCTGGGAACAATTTTATGATTGGATAGATAACAAGAGGGTAGCCAAGGCAAATGTATAGTGTTAGAACAAAAATATAGATGTTATTATAGATAAATGTATGTTTAAGAGATAAATAAATATACAGAAATAAGGGAAAAGTATTAATATCATATCATATTATGTTTAAATAGTGAACAAAGCTTAAGAACTATATGTTTATATGAGTACTAATATTATTGTAAAGTGACGGAAGATGTTTGGAACCAGTGATGTCATATCTATGTCCAATGTTGTTTTAATTTTGTATTATTAATAAAAAACTTTAAAAAATAAAAAAAAATTAAAAAAAGAAGCAACTAGCAGCAAGGTGGATGAAGTTACAGTGGTGATGAGCCCATTGCTGAAAGAACTGAAAGATCAGGTTAAGGACAAATCATCATGGGGAAAAATCTATGTGGCCAGCCCCTCACATACAGGCTTTTGACAATGTTAATTGTTCAGATTCCTGATGCAAAGTAGATTGTACTTCTATTCCAAAAGTTAATGATTTATCAGCACAAAAATTCATGTTTTTTAATTTTCACAGTACTGCCTCAGGGAAAGCTCTTAGGGGCTATGAATAAATAGTTTCTTATTTTCTATAATTTCTTAAAACAATGCTGTACAGGATCACTAAAACATTTCATCTCAGCTGTATGCATTTTAATTAGCTGTCAATGTTCATCCAATTATCTTTCTCTGAAAAGAATTTGTAAAATGATGAGTCTGACTGTGTATTAGCAAAACATCTCATTAATAATGCCTACAGTTCATAACAACATTCTCTTGCTAGGGTGTGAATATAATTTTTAGAAGTAGTTTGCATCTGTGTTGCTTGAAAATAGTTTGGTAGGAATTAAGCAATTACAGACTATGAGTGAAATTTAATTACACAATTTTTTATCACAAACAACTCTTAATTTTCCATCAAAACCACAGAAGAGTTCAATTTCTCTAGTGCAGTTGGGTTTCTCTTGATTGTCCCTGATGCTCTGGTTTGGATCACCCATCTCACTGCTTCTCAATCATTTTTGCCAGCATCACATAATTCCATTTTGCCATCATTTTCTATATGGAGTTTTCTAGTCATTCATCCAAATTTCATTTCATTTCTAGCTCTCTACTCCTACTCCCATATAGCTTTTTAATCATTTTACTTTATCTTGATAATCATCCAGAGTCCCAGACCAACTACTTCCCTTTTCCTTTTTCCCCCAGCTCCTTTGATTTCTGTCCTAGCCAGATCCATTAGTTTGGTTTATCCACCCACTTGGTTTCATTTTTACCATGCAGGGCTCTGCCTCTGAACCTTTGTTATATATAATTCTCTTCTACCTTCTTCTCCATACTCCTGTCCCAGAATATAGCAGCTTCTGTCCATCTTAGATATTTCATAAGACACATTAAGATATTTCATTGATTGTCAAGTATAAATGCCTTACCCATGCCAGGGGTCAACTGGGATACAGTAGTGCAGGGGTTAACACCCACCTGGTCAGCTCCACCCACAGACCACTCCTTACCCGAGTCTCCGCCCACAGGTATAAAAGGTAGACACACTCTCCCACGTTGCTCACTTCCAGATGCAGTATGTGATGTAATGATGAACCTGTAAATAAAAGAGACTTAATCAACCGATTGACTCATGTCTGTTATTGGGCCTGATCCATGGATCCTGTAACAAATATGGTAGCAGAGGATGGTTTGATGGCCCAATAACCTTCGAACCTACAATGAAGACACATCACTGCCTACGAGATGGCGACCCCACCGAAACAACAGGATGGCAACCCAGCGGGATTGCCAGGGAAGGCAGGAACCATGACAAACCCCAAAGCCACTGCAACGGAGGAAAGAGGGGAGACCAAGAAAGGAGAAATAACAAACCCTGGTGACCGGGAGGAAGAAAGGCTGCGGCTCGACGTCCTACGACTGCTAAAGGAGTGAGCCAGCGACAAGAACCTCCTCGCAGACCTGCGAAGCTTCATAATGGACCACGAGGTGGTAAGGAGCGAGGAAGACTCGGATCCGGAGCTCGAAGAGCTGGACTCGGTGAGTGGATCGCCCCAAAACGACCCCACTGCAGTCACCAAGCCCCACAGCCCCGCTCAAAATTCAAAACGGCGGCCATCTTTGACCATGTGGTCGGACAAGATGGCCGACGCCCGCCCAATCGGAAGCCGGAATTTAAAATGGCCAGCGCGTGAAAAATGCCCGACCCTAAGCAGCAATGAAAGCGACTGGGGCGAGGGGGCAGAGTCCGATTCGGACCCCAGGTACACCCCGACCGAGCGGCAAGTCGATAAGGCCATGAAGACCCTTGCCGCCGCCTTCAGCCCAGGCCTCAAGATTACAAAAGGGAAACCGGAGGGGCCAAAACGAAAGGGAAGGTGAGGAGAGGGGCAATGGAGCACCCACCCAAGGACCACCGATGCCCACACCAGCGCGCCAACCCCCCTACGTACCCCAGGGACACCGCGCCTCCGATCGGCCAGGCCGCGCACCCCGGAACGCAGGGATTGGGGCAGCTACCTACATTCGTCGCCGGGACCCCAACGCCATCAGGATCTTCATTTTGGAGAAGCAGCTACGGGACGACACCTTCCGGAGCACACCTGGACTCCCAAGACTGAAGCCGACGCGTACCTGACCGACAGAGGCCTCTACGCCGGAGTCGTGATGAACAGGTCCTTCCACGACGATGGCAGAGCAGAAATGGACTTCGCGCATGCGCTGTTTCGCCTAGAGGAGGAAAAAAGAAAAAAATTGCAGAGAGGGACTTTTAAACTACCGGCAAGCGTTCCCATGCCGTACTGCTGTTATAGACACATAAAGAACCATGGACAGCAGCCTGCAGTAAGTAATTTTACAAATAATGCTGGGAACTTACCAAGTGACTTTCCAACGTTGACGATGGATGGGGGCAACATCCTAGAGTGGTCATAGCAGCTTCAGGTGGTGTTCCTAAAAGAAAATATGTCACATTTTATTAATGACCCCCCAGAGAGACCATGGACTTTAGAGTTGGACTATATGCACCATAGGGCATTTTACCTTTTAATTGCTAGCATATCTCCCACAATTTACCATAGCATTGGTCATAATCTCACTGTGTCAGAAATCTTACAAAAAATGTTTGGGTTATTTTACAGTGAAAGTGTGTCAACCACCACCCAGATTTCCAAAGATTTCTTCTCTGCTAGAGTCAAACCAGGGACCCCCATAAGTGAGCACCTGGTGTCTCTAAACGCTACCAGGGCAGAACTTCACCTTAGGGGAGAGGTCATATCAGATCAGATCATGAAGAGTGTAATAATTAACTCTTTAGATCACTCATGGGACAGTTTCTTAGCACACTTAGATACTGTTAGTCTAGGCCTAGTATCCATTGAGAAGCTGTCCAACAAACTGATCACTGAAGACAATTTGAAAAGGAGTCGCTCTGGCCCCTCCAGGGAACATAAGCACGAAAAGAAAGTAGCCTTCCAAGACAGACAGCATAACGCAACAGAGTGCTATAGCTGCGGGTCAAGGGGACATCTCAAGAGAGACTGCCCCAAGAACTACAGGGAGAGAAGCAGACAAGAACATACGTTCAGACAGACAGAGAGACACACCTCTGAGGAAAGATACAGACGCAGGGACTCACCCAACCCCAGAGACAGGAGGGGGAACAGAGATAGCTCACATGACAGCAGAACAGGATCATTATATGGGATAGGGGAGCGCACCCACATAACATGTCAGGGTAGGGAGGCCAACTTGTGGCTTCTGGACTCTGGGGCCTCCAACCACACAACCTACAACCAAAAACTGCTCTCCTCATTCACAGAGGAGAACTTCTCAGTCAAGGTTGCAAATCAAAGCAAGGTTAAGGTGACAGGCAAGGGGGTGGTTACGCTACCAGACATAGGGAAAATAGAGGGGGTACTGCTGGTCCCGGAGATACCCCACAACATATTGGCCGCAGTAAAACTCAGTGAAGAATCAGGGATTAAGTTAACCTTCGCAGAAGGGAATGCTCACGTTAGCAAGGGCGGAGAGGATATAGGGAGAGTGACAGTCAGGCAAGGGCTACCATACATAACATTCTATGAGAGTAACACACACAGCATATACACCAACTCAGAATGCACGAAAGACACTAATCAGGACAGAGCTGAGGAAGAACAGGTGAATGAGGGAGAGACGGAGAGCGAGGAGAACATGACACATGAAACACACCCCACCAAACACACCCAGAGAAGGCCATCGATAGGCAAGCCCATGCACGACGACTGTGCTCACCTACTACACTGGAAACTAGGGCATGCCAGTTTCCCCGTAGTCCAAAAAATGGCCAACTGTACCGAGGGCATCAAAATAATGAATTGTGAAAATTACCTCGAGTGCTCGGTGTACAAATGTTCCAAGTTAAAGGTCAAACCCAGACCTAAGAAATCCTCACGCGCCACCAAACAGGTATTCAATTTAGTCCACATGGATCTGGTGGGGCCCCTAAGGCCATCCATCAAATACCAGAAAAGATACTTCCTCACCATCGTGGATGATTATAGTCGTTATGGCTTCGTTTATACCCTAAGACGAAAGGATGAGGCCTTCCAAAAATTTAAAGAGTTCTACAAAAGGGTAGAGACTCAAAACAATACCCAAATCAAACAAATTATGACCGACAGAGGATCTGAGTTTCTGTCAAAGGATTTCTCCCATTGGCTCAGATCCAAAGGCGTGCTTCACTTTACGTCATCCCCATTCTCGGCCTTTCAGAACGGAGTCGCAGAACGACGAAACTCCACGCTGCAGACAATGGTCAGGTGCGCCTTAGAGGACGCGGGAATCGGTCAACACTTTTGGTCTGAGGCCTTAGTTTACTCAAACTACACACTAAACAGAACCTGGTCCAGTGTAATAGACAAAACGCCATACGAACTCATGTACAACAAAAAACCACAGATAGCACACCTACATGTATTCGGCGTAACTGCTGATGTCCATATACCCAAACAGCTGCGCAGGAAGGGGGACAAAGTATCCAGGAGACTGAGATTTATGGGGTACGAGCCAGGTACCAAGGGGTTCAGATTTGTGGACAATAACGACAGATTCGTGGTATCTAGGACAACAGTATTCCATGAACAAGCCAACTGGTCCAGGATACTCCTCAACGAGGTATCCACCAGGCGGGAGACTAGGCCAGACGAGCAAGTGCAAGACAAACACGAAACGGCAGATAGACAGGAAAGGAAGGGACACAAACCCAAGCTCCAAGGCATCAAGGTTGAGGAATGGAAAGGGAATCACCCCAAGATAAGTGTAGACTCACTAACACAAAAGGAAGCCAGGTACTTACACGACACCAAACAAATGGCAGATAGGCCAGTCAGATCAACCAGGAACCAATTACCAAGAAGGTTAAATGACTACGTGATGCACATACACACAAACCATATCACACCTAACTCATATGAAGAGGTATTGAGGCTACCTCAAGAGGAGAGGTCGAAATGGGAATCAGCTATGGCCAAGGAAATGGACAGTCTGAGAAAGCTAGAAGTTTACGCTCCAGCCAAGGTTCCAGAGGGCAAAAGTGCGATAGGTACCAGGTGGATCTTCAAAATCAAGAACCTGGAGGGTGGTCAAAACCTATACAAGGCTAGACTGGTTGTCCAGGGGTTTGCCCAGAGGTTCCCAGAGGACTACACCGACACTTACTCACCCACCGTGAGGACTGAAAGCGTCAAAAGTGCCCTGGTCATCGCTTCTCTGCTAGGACTAGAGGTACATCAGTTTGACGTGCAGACAGCTTACCTGCACGCCAACCTAGATAAGGAAATATACATTAGGGCACCACACAGTAAAGAGACCAACAGGGGGGACACCTGGCTACTTCACAAGAGCCTATATGGACTGAAACAGTCCGGCAAACGCTGGTATGAGTGCCTGGTTGAGGTCCTGAAGTCAATGGGATTTACAGCAACCATAGCCAACAACTGTTTTTTCACTAGGAGAGAGGGGGACTCGCCAGAATACATCCTAGTCTACGTGGATGACATACTGTACATCAGTAAACACGAAGGGAACCGCAACGCCTTCGCCAGTAAACTAAGTGAACACTTCACATTAAAATATCTTGGGAAAATAAACAGATACCTAGGCGTGCAGGTCAACGAAACCCCCAAAGGTTTTCAGCTGTCCCAAAAGGAAAAGATAGAAGAAATACTACACAAATGCAACATGGCAGATGCCAAGGGGTGTGAGTCACCCATGCAGCCGGACTTCCTAAAAAACATGCACGGTGAATCACCCGAATTTGAGGACAACACACTGTACAGGTCAGTCATAGGCTCGCTTTTATATATCGCCAACTGGACCAGGCCAGACATTGCATTATCAGTTAATCTATTGTCCAGGCACGTAGGCAAACCTACCATGTACCACTGGGACGCTGTAAAGAGGGTGCTGAGGTATCTGAAACAAAGCGCCGATGCGTGCCTAGTCCTAGAACCAGAACCATCCAACGGGCCCGTTCTCTCCTGCTATGCTGATGCTGACTGGGCCGGGGACACCAAAAGCCAGAAAAGCACATCAGGATACGTATTTTACTTGAACAATAGTCCGGTGCATTGGTACACAGGTAAACAAAACTTGGTGGCCACTTCAACCACAGAGGCAGAGTATATATGCCTATCCAAGGCCGCAAACAACCTCATCTGGTTCGACGACTACTCGCCAGTGTGTGGAGCGAACCAACATACCCGATAAACATCTACGAAGACAACAAGGCTGCCATAGAAATCTCCATGGCCGACGTGGTAGGACAGAGATCAAGACATATTGACATAAAGTACAAACATGTGAGGCAGCTCTCCAAAATCGGGTTCGTAAAGACCATACATTGTGACACAGAAGAACAGACTGCAGACATACTCACAAAACTATTACAGGGCAGGCAACACTCACACCTAGTATCCAAACTCAATATCTGCCCCTGGGTGCCACTTAAACAGTCAGGTCCACAGCCACAGGTCAGGCATTTAGAGGGGGATTTGTCAAGTATAAATGCCTTACCCATGCCAGGGGTCAACTGGGATACAGTAGTACAGGGGTTAACACTAACACCCACCTGGTCAGCTCCACCCACAGACCACTCCTTACCCGAGTCTCCACCCACAGGTATAAAAGGTAGACACACTCTCCCACGTTGCACACTTCCAGATGCAGTATGTGATGTAATGATGGACCTGTAAATAAAAGAGACTTAATCAACCGATAGACTCATGTCTGTTATTGGGCCTGATCCATGGATCCTGTAACATTGATTTTCCTTAAATTGGTTACAAACCTATAGGGACAATTCTTACCAAACAGGAGGTAAACAGGAGGTTTTTTCTGTCTCTAAAAAAAATAGATTGAAACTTGCTTCTCATAAGGCTTAGAAGAAAAATGTTCTCCTTAGTGCAGGAGAGACAAACTTTTCTTCTGATCCCATTTGAGAGAAGATAAATCTCCCTTTCCCTACAAGTAGTAACAAATGAATGAAAATAAGAAGGGTGGCAACTAGCATACATTCAACATAATGTCCAGTCTAATCTTTCCCCATGCCCAAACAGAGAAAATGTCACCCTTACCCAGCAAATTCCCTTGATCTTTGCTTACCATTCTTCCAGTTACCCAAACCGAAGACAGAAGATGAGACAGTATCGTAGGTTGTGGGAATAATTTTGAAGGACAGGAGGAAGCATGGCAACCAAGATAATGGTGAAATAAGAAAAATCAGAGGCAGAGGCAGAAATATAATTTAAGAAAGCATCTCAGACACGATCCTTCAAGTTCTCTTGAAGATAAAGGCAGGGAGGGATGAGGCAATTTCAGACTTGCAAGATTTTGTTGTTGTATTCCAATACTAACAGTAATTTTAGTATTCATAATGTTGATTTCCACATTCAAAGGGCTGACATATATCTTAAAAAGCCTTTACCTCTGCTTCCAACCCTTTTTTCTCTCTCTCCAGCCTATATTAAGGGAATACAGTAGTGTTCAATCAAAGCAGCTAATTCTTTATTATATTTGTCTTATGAGGACTTATAGTATTTTAGCCAAATATGACAACAGTCTTTTTCAAAGTTTTTCATTTTCAGAAAACAGAAAATGAAATTATTTTCAAATTTTAATGTTTAAAATCATTTTAGCATCCATCCTTCATGTTCAAACTCATTAATCTCATCAATTCTAAACCTTTCCTTCACTACAGGTAGCTGACCTATTTTATTTATTTTATTTTATTTTATTTTAATTATTTATCGCTAAACTTAGGTTGATTTTGAAAGCTATTTTCACATGACTCCAATTACAACTGAAAAAAAAAGTTCCAGTAAAAAATAATCTATGTAACTCAGGGTTGAACTATGAATCCTTGGTGTTCTCTGAACTCAGCTGTTTGCTTGCAGAAGATTCATTACTCAGCTAGATAGCACCATCAGTTCTGGCAAGTGTGAAGTTTGCAATACAATAGTTTGCTTTGTCAGTGTTGGTGGATAGTGGTTTTCTCCTTGGTAGTTCTTTGATTATTGTTTTCTGTTTGATTGTTTGTCTGGTATTAATCCCTGTTTATCTAGGTGTTTGCTGCTGAAGGGGATGCATTCTACTCTTTTTGTTTCTTTCTGACCTTGTTTGTCTCCTTTGAATAGTGTGCAAATATGTTTATTTCCATGAATTGTTGATGGCTGATTTGTCTGAATGCCAAACTTCCAGAAATTCCCTAGTTTTTGTATTTAGCTTAGTATAGGATGTTCAAAGTTTCCCAGTTGAAATTGTGGTTGAGTCTGTCCATGTCTTGTGAGATTAAAGAGTTGTATTCTGGTGACTTTCTGCCTGTTCATCCTACATAGTGGCTGTTATAGTCTGTATACTAGATGACTCCTGTTTTTTTTTTCCTTTTTGAGCTACTGGGCCTTTTGACTTACTTTGATTTACTTAAGATGTTTTGGGGAGATTTACTTAAGATGTTTAGTTGATTTGTATGCTATGGTTGTAATAGCTTGTTGGTCATTTTGGAGAATTTGTTTTGCTGTTTTGTTTTTGTTATTGTAGCTTGTGTTGGTTGTGCTGTAGTGGATTGAGCTGTTTGCTACTTGCTGATAGAGTTGCATCCAATTTTGTTGGAAGATGGTGGTCTGTTTCCTTTTTCTGTTGTTCTGGTTTGCCAAAGTGCACTTGTGCTTGTATGAATTTTTACACAACTTCTCTCATCCTCCAGTAATTCTTTGGTTTTCTGTATATAGTGAATTCTGTTCATAATAACTGTGGTTTGGCCTTTGTCTTCTGAGAGGATGGTAATGGACTGATTTTCTATCAGGGTTTTGAGGGCTGCGCTATCCTCTGCTTTGAGTTGGTTCTATTTCTATATTCTTCTGCTCTATGGTACAATTGTCTCTCTCATGTTTTCTTGGGTTTCTTTGGCAAGTCCTATAGTTTTAAATGTTGCTTCCAAGACTACAAAGAATTCCAACTGATTAACATTGTCTCACTTATAGGTCAGATCTGTTTGGAGGATGCTATTCTGAGGTGATAATGGGCAGCTGGACACAAAGAGAAAGTATTAAACAAGTGGCAGACACAAACAACTCGTTTGTATTGTCAAATAAAATGGCCAAAGGTTAATCTTAAGATTTTATAAATCCCTAAGAAACAAGGTAGATTTGGTAGAACCAAATTTCAAACTGTATTATCAAGACAACTGTGTAATTTAAATAACCATCTAGATTATCTATCAATCAATTTTTTTTATTAAAAGCATGGGCGTTTGTGGGCTATGTCCCATTTCATCATGGGGAAGTAATGGGAAGACAGGGTGATTATGCAGCTGGAGGTTATGAGGCAGACTACAAGTACTTTCATATTGTTTCCTTTCGGTTAGAAAAATGATGCAAGCACTATTTGCACCAACATAGGTTACCCACCCCATGCCTCTGATTAAATGAGCTGTAAATCGTGAAAGTTTATGTCTTTCAGTGCAGCATGTTAATCTGCAAAGGTGCTGTAGACTTATTCTGATTTTTGGCTACCATACATTAATATAGTTGTCACAAGTAAATGCTTTATTCTCCATCATGTAAATAGTATCTGTACAGTATATCAAGAGTTAACTTATTTCCATTGCTTAATGTATGTATGTCTAACCACTCCCATATCTAGCTCCTCCCCTTGTATATATAAGGAGCTGTATGCCATTTTTCAGTGCTTCTATTTGTGAATATTCAGTGAATATAGAATGCCATCTGTGATTAAACAGAGCTTTATTTAAACATACTATTCTTATTTTAATTATTGAGTCTGATCCTGAAAATATTGCAACAATTTGGTAGCAGAGGATGGTTAATTGACTCAATAAAAAATTCAACAATGTCTGAGAGAGAAAAATCAAAAAGCAAAAAAATAAGACCCAACACCAGGGCATATACTAAAGAAATGGAAGCAGAACAAGAAATAATTGATGAATATGCAACTGAAATATCGAGAGAATCTGAAGACTGTACTACAGACAACGAAGAAATAATAGATGAGAACAATGATCAAAAAGAAAACGAAATAGAAAATAACAAACTCAGGTCAGAAATACTAAAACTTTTAAAAGATCAAAAGAACGATGAAAACCTCATCGCGAACCTCCAAGACTTACTGAAAAAAAGTGGAGCAGCGAGAGAAAAGCACATCGTTACAGATGAAAATAAAGACTCAAAAAAGGTGAGCGATTTGTCTACAGACAAAAATGCAACGAAGGAGAAGAACAACGGTCCCGCGCAAAATTTTGAATGGCAGCCATCTTGGTTTCAACGAACCTTCAGTCTAAGCGATGAAGAGCCAATCAGAAGACAAGATTCAAAATATCTGGCGCGAAAGGACTTACTTGATGCAAAAAACAAAAGAGAAAAGATCCATACATCAGAAGAGTCTGACACAGAGACTGAAGAAGAATCAATAGAAAATCTAGTAGAATCTGCAATGAAAACGCTTTTTGCAACTTTTGGGTCAAAATTGAAAATAACTAAAGAATCAGCGAAAAACTGCAGTAAAAAAACAAAAGGAAGAACAGTGAGTAAACGAACTTCCCGAAGATCGCACGCCTCTATGCAAACAGCGAAAGCATCGACGCCTGAACCCAGAGAGCCCTGCAGATACCAACCTATGCCACAAACAATTCCAGAGACCAGCGCTCTCAATAAAAAGACTCCCATCGCCACCAGGACTCCCAAGGCTGAACCAGAGACCGAGTCTTCCGAAGAAGAACAATGCGAGGGAGCTGCAGCGACGAGAACCTTTCACCATGACTTCAGGAGCGAAATGGACAATGTGCATGTGCAAAGCTACACAGACAGCTTCGAAGCAAGAGAAAGACAGAGACTGCCATTTAAAGTCGTCGCTAGCATCCCCATGCCATTCTGCGGTTACCAACACTTAGAAGACCATGGACTTCCTCCAGTTGTAAGTAATGGAGCTAACAACATTGGGAATTTACCCAATGATTTCCCAAAACTGAGGGTAGATGGTGTTAATTTACAAGAGTGGTGCCAACAGCTCCAAGTTGTCTTTATGAAAGAAAATTTATTGTTTTTCATTACTAACCCTCCAAAAAGACCTTGGACTTTAAGATTGGACTGCCTACACCATAGAGCATTTTTCTTACTAATATCCAGTATATCTCCTACTATGTATCATAGTATTAAGTCAAATCTAACTGTATCAGAAATTGTTCAATGCATGTTTAAGCTGTTTTACAGTGATAGTGTAGCCACTACAACAAGAATGTCTAAGGATTTCTTTTCAGCCAGAGTAAAATCTGGGGTCACCATAAGTGAACATTTAATATACTTAAACAAAGTCAGAGCAGAATTACAACTAAGAGGAGAAATAATTTCAGATCAAACAATGAAAAGTGTTATTATCAATTCATTAGACCCATCTTGGAATAATTATATATCCCATTTAGATACAATCAATTTAGGGTATTTATCCATAGAAAACCTTTCTAATAGGTTGATAGCTGAAGACAATTCGAGAAGAATTCATTATAATAATCACATAGAGCATAAGCAATATAAGAAAGTGGCATTTCAAGAAAGATACCATGAACCAATCAAATGCCATAATTGTGGGTCCAAGGAGCATAATAGAAGAGATTGTCCTAAATTCCTCAGAGATAAACATAGGACAGATCATAGAGATAGATATCACAACAGACAGTCATCCACTGACAGACATAGATATAGAAGTCCACCCATCTATAAGGAACATAGAGGGGGTAGAGATGATTCAAGAGATAGAAAATCTGGTTCATTGAATGGACTGAACAAACACAACAACAACAACATACATAGACCAGAAGATAACGATTGGCTCATTGACTCTGGTGCAACAAATCACACTACACACAACAAAAATATATTATCTTCGTTTGTTGAAGATAAATTTGTAATCAAAGTAGCTAATCAAGAGAAGGTCCAAGTCATAGGTAGAGGAAATATAATCTTACCTGGCCTAGGAAAAATAGAGGGGGTATTGTTAATACCTGAAATACCTCATAACATACTTAGTGCAATAAAACTAAGCAGAGAATCTGGCATAAACATAGTCTTTTCAAAAGGGAATGCAGCTTTAAAGAAAAATGAAACAAGCGTAGGTACTGTCATTATAAAAGGAGGCTTACCTTACTTAATAACAAATGAAAGAAGTTTACACAATATTGATTCCAACATAGAGGATGACAATGACATAAATAACGAAGAAAATAGTAATAGTGATAATGAGGAACATGAGGTAGTTCATAACAACAAAAACTCATCCAATGATAAAAGACTTAACATAGGCAAACCTATTCATGATGAATGTGCTCATATCTTACATAGAAAATTAGGACATGCTAGTTTTCCTGTAGTACAAAAAATGATTGAACATGCTGATGGTGTTAAAATAAAAAACTGTAAAAACTATCTAGAATGCTCAGTGTGTAAATCCACAAAACTCAAAACTAGCCCCAGGCCCAAAAAATCAACCAGGTCAACCAAACAAATCTTTGAATTAGTACACATGGACTTAGTTGGCCCATTGACACCATCAATCACATATAAAAAACGCTATTTTCTAACCATTGTGGATGACTATAGTCGTTATGGGTTTGTCTACACATTAAGACATAAGGATGAAACATTTCAGAAATTCAAAGAATTTTACAAACGCATAGAGACACAACACAACATTAGAATAAAACAAATTATGACAGATAGAGGATGTGAGTTCATGTCAAACGAATTCTCACGATGGCTAAAAGATAAAGGGATGTTGCATTACACATCTAGTCCTTTCTCTGCATTCCAGAACGGAGTGGCAGAGAGAAAGAACTCGACACTACAAACCATGATTAGATCCACATTAGAAGATGCTGGTTTAGGTAAACAATTCTGGTCAGAAGCTTTACAATTTTCCAATTACACCCAAAATAGGACTTGGTCCAGCATAGTGAATAAAACACCATATGAAGTGATGTACGGTAGGAAACCTAAGTTAACACACATGCATATATTTGGAGTCACTGCAGACGTACATATACCTAAACAATTAAGGCGTAAAGGTGAAAACGTATCCAGAAGACTTAAATTCATGGGATACGAAACAGGCACAAAAGGATACAGATTTATTGATAACAATAACAGATTCATAATTTCAAGAACAGCAGTATTTCATGAACAGGCCAATTGGTCCAAAATACACCTTAATGAAATATTCCCAAACACCAATTCAGACACTGAACATCAAAATAAGAATATCGAAAAGAAAAACAATAACAGCACACGCAAAAACAAAGTTAGAACATGGACAAATAGTCAACACAAAATAAAAACTGATTCAGTAACAAAAAAGGAAGCAAGGTATTTACATGACAATGATAGTATACCAGTGAGAACAACCAGAAGTAACAGAAATCAGGTGCCTAATAAATACAAAGATTATGTAATGTGTATGAATGGAGAAATAGTAACACCAAACACTTATGAAGAAGTGCTGAAACTTCCCCCCAAAGAAAGAGAAAAGTGGGAATCAGCAATGACCAAGGAGATGAATAGCTTACAAGAATTGAATGTTTTTACACCCACACAAGCCCCAAGGGATAAGACTATTATTGGTACCAGGTGGATATATAAAATTAAGAATTTGGAAGGAGGTAACACACTGTATAAAGCCAGACTAGTCGCACAAGGTTATGCTCAAAAATATCCTGAGGATTATACAGACACTTACTCTCCTACTGTAAGAACTGAGAGTGTTAAAACAGCTCTAGTTATAGCATCAGCACTTAATCTCGAGGTATTTCAATATGATATACAAACTGCATATTTACATGCCAAATTAGATAAAGATATATATGTAAGAGCTCCTCATAGTCAATATACAAACAAAAATGATATATGGCTATTAAACAAAAGTCTATACGGATTGAAACAATCTGGCAAGCGATGGTATGAATGTTTAGTCAAAGTACTTAAAACTATGAACTTTGTTGCCACTACTGCTGACAATTGTTTCTTTGTTAAGAGTGAAGGTGATTCTCCAGAATTTGTATTGATTTATGTTGATGATATTCTATATATAGGCAAAGATACAAAAAGGAGAGAAACTTTTGTAACAAAACTCAATGAACACTTTTCCTTAAAATCATTAGGGAAAGTAAACAAATATCTTGGTATTCAAATCAGCAAAACAAAGAAGGGATTCAAACTTTCCCAAAGGGATAAAATTATAGAACTCTTAAACAAATGTAACCTAAATGATGCCAAACCATGTGATACTCCCATGCAGACTGATTTTCTAAGAAACACTGATGAGTCATCTCCAGAATTTAAAGATAACACATTGTATAGGTCTGTTATCGGCTCTCTTCTCTATATCTCTAACTGGACTAGACCTGATATTGCTTTACCCCTTAACTTATTATCCAGACATGTCAGTAAACCATTATCATACCATTGGGAAGCTGTCAAGAGGATATTAAGATACTTAAAAAATAGCTTAGACTTCTGCTTGTTATTAGAACCCAATAATACAAATGAACCCATTCTCACATGTTATGCAGATGCAGATTGGGCTGGTGATGTCACTTGTAGAAAAAGTACATTTGGCTATATATTTTTCCTTAACGGCTGCCCAGTTTACTGGTACACTGGTAAGCAAGATTTGGTAGCTACATCAACTACTGAGGCAGAATATGTTTGTCTGTCTAAAGCATCAAATAACCTAGTATGGTTTAATGATTTATTGTCTAATATTTGGAAAAAACCTTCATTGCCTTATATCATACATGAAGATAACAAAGCTGCCATCGAAATATCTAGATCTGATGCTATTGGACAGCGATCTAGACATATAGATATAAAATTCAAACATGTAAGGCAATTATCACAAGACGGATTTATTAAAGCTATTCATTGTGAAACATCAGAGCAAATAGCTGACATCTTGACAAAACCTTTACCTTCTAAACAACACAAATACTTAACTACCAAGCTACAAGTTTTATATTGTTCCGAATCTGAATGTAATTATTGTCATATGTCGAATCAGCATTTAGAGGGGGATTTGTCACAAGTAAATGCTTTATTCTCCATCATGTAAATAGTATCTGTACAGTATATCAAGAGTTAACTTATTTCCATTGCTTAATGTATGTATGTCTAACCACTCCCATATCTAGCTCCTCCCCTTGTATATATAAGGAGCTGTATGCCATTTTTCAGTGCTTCTATTTGTGAATATTCAGTGAATATAGAATGCCATCTGTGATTAAACAGAGCTTTATTTAAACATACTATTCTTATTTTAATTATTGAGTCTGATCCTGAAAATATTGCAACAATAGTTCTTTGTGTTAATCATGTATAATTCCCTCTATAGAAGAAAGGAAAATTAAACTGTGGGAGTTATCAGTCAATGTCAAAAATAGTCTCATTTGGACAATAATTCTAATACAATATTTAATTCAACTTGGAATTATTTCTATTTCTTGGAACTATTTATGTATCTTACACCAACTTTAGATTTCTCAAACTTTAATATATTCTTGTTTGAGGCTTTAAATAAGGAGATGGTTCTTTATTCTGATTTATGGTTCAGATTATACTGGCTACCCTTTGAATTATTGAGTGGCAGTTGACTTTAATAAGGTTCTGAATTTTCAAATTGATAAATAACTTCAATCTGCAGTATTAATCTAAATTATTTTTATGACATTTTTATTTAATCTTATATTGCTTGTAAATCTTTTTTTCTATTCTTTTTTGTTTTCCATTCTTTTTTGCTTTTCTTCTTGATTCTGTTTTTTTTAAATATCAACTGCAATAGATATGGGGGGGGGAGACAGAATGAGAATGAGAGAGATGATAAGTGATAGATGATAGAGATAAATAGATGATAGACAGACAGATGATAAATAGAGGAATGGTTGCTTCAGGTAACCATTTTCCTTTTCTGCTGATCTCACAAGTTGTGGAGTAATACATGGCCTTTTGGTTTCCACTTGCTTATATACTGGCAGTAATCTTCAAAAATTACCGTAGAAAAAATAACGAATAATGTAATTATTCTTATTCTTTCTACAGTACGTAATCTTTTGAAGATTATTCTTATTAGAGAATTGGTTAGAAACTGTGTTTTCCCATGCAGCTTCCTGCAGCTACTTAGAATTGTTCAGTATTTGTAATTTTTCAGTTGCCTTTGGAGCATTCAGTGAGACAGCCAATACTTCTCTCAGGAATGATTCTAGGAACATTTTGTTGTCAAATTGACTACTCATGACTATTTCTTTTCTTTCACATAGGGACAAATAATTTTGTCAAGAATGATACCAACTTTGACTTGAAAGTTCTATGAAGAAACCTGGGGCTGAAGAACTTGGGGCTTAAGCAATGTTTTCACAGAACAGGGCTAGAAAGGGAGAGAAAAATCCTGTAGGTGACTGAGAGAGGCTATGAAAATGATGTGAATACATTTCTGGGTTCCTTGTCTGTGTTGCCTGGATGATGGACTTCTGACATCTTGCGAGGTCTGGGACAAGGGTTTTGCTGAAACATAGCATCTTTAATGGGAAAGCCTCAACTGAATCCTGAGGCAGGTTGAAGTTCAAATCCCAAAAAGAAGACATTCAGATCAATATTTGTGTTCTACAGACTATGCAAAAGACTAACTGTAATAGAGAGTAATAGAGCCTGTTTGGCCTATCATTAAGACATCAGGCTAGATAGAAACCAGGACTAAAACCAGTCCCGTTTTAGTCATGAAAGCCGGCTGTGTGACTTTGGGCCAGTCACTCTCTCTCTGAACCCAACTCACCTCACAGAATTCTTTGGGAAAATCGGAGAAGAAGGAGTATTGTGTATGTTTGCCATCTTGAATTACTTATAAAATAAGTTTGTTGTTTGCTATGCTAATTATAAGTAAACCATCTAAAGCAGGGGTGTCAAACTTACATTGTCATGGTGGTGTCATGTAACGTATCGGGACTTTTTTCCCCTTTGCTAAACTGGGCATGGGTATCGCCAGCACGTGACGCATCTGGCCCCTGGGCCAGGAGTTTGACAGCCCTGACTTAAAGGCACTATATATATATATATATATATATATATATATATATATATATATATATATATATATATATATATATAATATAAATCTCTGCATATAAAGGCAGAGATCTCTCTAATGGTAGTTTAATACTCTGATGATGGCTGACAAAAGCTTAATAAAATAAAATTTTAATTCTTTTAAAATTTTAAAATCTCAAGTTCCGGAGTTCGCAGTATGTCTGCTTCTTTTTTTACTAATATACCTGGAACTCGTATTTTTAGAATAGTTTGTAAGATAAATAGATAGAAAGATAGATAGATAGATAGATAGATAGATAGATAGATAGATAGATAGATAGATAGATAGATAGAGAAAGTGTTTTTCTATCAAGACACCTGGTCTACCCCAACATGTGGGAGGGGGCATTCTGCTCCCTTTCACCTTTCAGCTCCAATCCAGGAGCCCTCACATTCATGACAAACCATTTTATACCCAATTTATATTTTGCTGATAAAGAAATAAAGGGAGACTAGTATAGATCTATTTCAAGATTTTTAGCTTTCATCAGCTAGCCATACCCTTATTCGGATTCGAACTTGGGCTTCCTGCATGTTAGGCAGTTGAGGGAGGAGAACTTGTGGCTCAGAAGGTTAATTCAACTGCCTAACATGCAGGAAGCCCCAGGTTTTTTTTTATTTATATATAAGTATTTTGAATACAGTGTATTGTCCAGGTATACCATTTTACAAAAGAAAAAGAAAGAAAAAGTAACATATATACTGATAGTAATAGTAATAATACAACAGAGTAATTCTAACCATATTTCTAATTATATTAGCTTATTTATAATCCTATTGATTATATTATCATACTTATAGTTATAAACAACATTCATATTTTACTTGAACATAATAATTCTCTTTCTTCATCTAATTTCTATCTCTTATCTCTAACCATTGATAAAACCTATTCCAGAGTTAAATAATACTCTGTATCTCCTTTATCTTTTATTTTCAATGTCAATCTATCCATCTCTGCACAAATCAATATTTTCCAAATTATATTTTCATCTGATGGGGTGTTCTTGTTTTTCCAATATTGTGCAAATACAATTCTCACTTGTTTCAATACATGTATCATTAAATATATAGTCCCTTTGTCATAGCTTTCTGGTATTATACCTAACAAAAGTATTTTTGGTTTTAAATCTATATGCTGCTTAATCATCTTTTCCAACCATGTATGTATTTTTGTCCAATATTTTCTTGTTTTCATACATATCCACCACATATAATAACAAGTACCTGGAGTCTGATTGCATTTCCAACATTTGGTGGACATGTTGGTAAACGTTTTTGCTAGTCTTGCCGGTAGCAAATGCCACCTATAAAACATTTTATAAAGATTTTCCTTATATGCAATAGCCATTGTCAGTTTATAATTCCTATCCCAAAGTTTTTGCCATTTATCTAATTCTAGTTTAGCCAAAGTTTTTTGCCCATATTATCATTGTTTCTTTTACTTGTTCATCTTCCATTTTAAAGCTTTAAAATAACATTGCCCTTAGCATCAGTTTTAACACAGCAAAGAGGGAAGCATTTCACAGTAAAAATGTTTCCTAGGAAAGCTAGCAGAACCTCTGTACTTTGACTGAAATATATGAGTTGAGACTCATTTATTGCATGCTGCTGTTCCATTTTGATGAGCCAGATCAGCCAGATTTAATGTCAGTGCACAGTTGTAGGATTTAATTAATATGAATCAATATCCTTAATATGCAGATGAATATGCCAAGTCCATACTTTATATGTGCATGACTATCACTAGTGGTTAATTAATGAAGCCTCTCTCAATCTGGTCACCCCAGGAAATGTTGAATCTATAGCTGTCACAATTTCCTGGTAGAGAGGACAATAGATGTTCTGGGTATTGTAATCCTACTGTGTTTGAAGAGCACTTAATTATGAATTCATACCTTCAGTATTTTGTTAATACTGATATAATGATTTCATTTCTAGTAATGGAAAAAAGGGTAGACTTTAAATGGCACGTATTGCACTTAAAAGCTTAAGCACAGATGCCAGGGCTAAACTAGAATTACAAACATGGGAACTAGAGAAGTCAAAAGACAGATCATTTTTTTTATTTGATTTTGTTTTATTTTATTTACTAGGTTTTTTTTAATCCCACCTTTATTATGTTTGTAAGTAATTCACGGTGCATCATATTCCTTCCTCTTCCTATTATCTCCACAACAACAACCCTGTGAGGTAGGTTGGGCTGAGAGAGAGTGATTGGTCCAAAGTCACCCAACCAGCTTTTGTGCCTAAAGTGGGACTAGAACTCATTGTCTCCTGCTTTTTTTTAGTCTGGTGCCTTAATCACTAAACCAAACTGGCTCTCTTATTAGTCTCTCTTTCTCATGTGCATAAGACTCCTAGAGAAATGTTGCACTTACTTACTTACCAGTACTTACTTAGTTACTTATTTTTCTGCTTTCAAGTCAGTGTTGACTCCTGGTAACTATCTGGGCTAGTCCCTGCAGTTTTGTTGGCAAGATTTTGAAAGTGGCTTCCCATTGCCTCCTTCCTAGAGTTGAGAGAGAATGACTGGTCCAAGATTGCCTTTATGCCCAAGGTGGAATTAGAACTCACCATCTCCTGATTTGTAGCCTGATGCCTTAACCACTATACCAAATTGGCTTTCTGTGTTTATTTTGGTTTAACTTTGTTGGACTGAAATGTACTTCTACAATATTTTCAATTTATCTGGCTGTATTATAATGTTCAAGGTGACTATTTTGCATTGTCATTTGTCATTAAATGAATAAAAGATAATGAGATCATCAATTATTGTCAGATGAAAATAAAAAGATTTCTATGGAGATTGGACAAATTGAGAACTATGTTGGCTGTACCTAAGATTTTCAGAAGCTGCAGATTAACTACTGTATATATCCCGTTTTATGAGATTAGCAAGGGTAATGACTTAATATGCTGTTCAGTCTTTTCTTGAAGAATCCAAGGAGCCATAGCTAAACTGATGTCATTTGTAGATTAAAACACACCCAGTAATTATAATTCACAGTTCATAAGGCCTCTATATTCTTTGGAGTGTAACAGCACACATTCTTAGAGAAATAAATTCAATAAATAATTTACTTTTTGTTTCCTTTTAAATTGGTTTCCAAGGTTTGGGAGGTATACAATATGGGAGGTATATTGGGAGCCATTTTCAGCACAGAAATACCCATTTGGTCAACTCCCCACTGACTGCCCAATTTAAAGACATAAAAACCTTAGAACAAAAGTCCATTAAACAGTGGGAGGGGTAGGAGAAAGAATCTCCAGAATTACAAGGGGCTTTAAAAAGGGTTTAAAAAGACAATGTCAATATGGGCAATCAACTCTTTTAGTGGCTACTTCCTAGTATGCATTTAAGGATCTTGTTTGCTTGGACCATCGGTTCAATCAGACTCAGAACCAGAGAAGCAGGGCTTGATATATCCTGACCTTACAAATCATGGACCAGCAAACTCTCTCAGACATCTGCAGATGGGGCTCTGTTGGAAGGTAAGTAATAAGCCAGCAGGAAGCTGAGTCACTTGACCAAGAGCCTGAGCAGGTAAAGATCCTCTGCCCTTGTGTATGCAGAAAGGACAGTCAGTGATGCTCCTCAGAAGAAGAGGCATGACAGGAAAATAGGCATGCCTGAGTCAGCAACCTTCTGGTGACCAACAACTTTCCAAACCTTGACCTGACTTCCTGAAGAGATGCTGCTTCTAATACTTCAACTGACCTTTGGAGTGATATGCCATTATGCTCAACTTTGATTCCTGGATCTTGAATTTATCCATATGGAACTTCATCTTCTAAAGTAAGCATGTTGTGTTTCCTGAGCAGCTTCATTCCTGTGTTGTGATGAAAGTTATAGTCACTATGAACACCTCTTATCTGTGTCTGACTTGCACTTATAAAGTCTGACACAAGATATCATTTAACCATCTATCTGATTGGCCTGCCAGGTGGAGTGTCCAGGAAATCCTGCCAAGGTCTTGCCAGTAAGCCTGACACATGTTTTCACAGATATTGAGGTGGGGTATCAGATTCTGCATCCGTGGTTTAAGCTGCTTTTTAAATCTATCTAAAAACTGTATTTTTAAATTTGTAACAGTTGCTTATCAGCTTGAAGCAGCAACAAATAATTGTCCTCTATCAATGGAATTAGCACTCCATTCACAAAAGTATGGGGAAATATTATAGAGTTTACCCTTTATGTAGATCTATGTTATTGGAAACCCTGTCTTTTAGCAAAATCGTAGAAAGAGGCCACCAGAGAATGACAGTACTGCTTTTACAAGACTTATTTATATCAGCTGAACATAAGGCTTTGCAGCATTCAATGGAACAGCTTGCCTTCAGAAGCTGTGGGAGCTTCATCACTGGAAGCTTTGAAGAAGAGACTGGACTGCCATCTAGACTGCCTACACCATCAGAAATGGTGTAGGGTCTCCTGCTTGGGCACGGGGGATGGTTGGACTACATGACGTACAAGGTCCCTTTCAGCTCTGTTACTCTGTTCTGTTAATTTATGCCTTGAGTTGAATACAAGCTCAAATTGTACCATTAATGAACCAATAGATTTCTGTTCTTTGTCAGATGCCTAAGGAACCCCATAGCAACATTGCCGTTACAAAAGTGAATCTTCCTTATTTCCAGTTTGGATTGATATGGAAGGAATATCCCATCTTCTATCTTAATCCAACAGAGAAAAACATAAATTAGATTTTGTTTTTCTTTGAGCAGCACTTTTCTGTAATCAGAGGATTACAATGGGACACAACCAGTGAAGTCATCACTGGAGAGCTCAAAGTCAAAATGTTCAGCGTGGTTCCTCTGCACTATGGGTATTTTTAAAAATAAAATAAATGTATTTAGCCTTGCAGAGGCTAAACTCAGCACATTTCTCTCCAGAAGTGCCTGAAGGGCACAAGGTCACAAGGTACAGTATTATCCCTGTACTGTACCGCAGATAATTTTCTGTGCATGCTCGAGGATGGCGGTGTCGGGTTAGCTTCCGGTCCGACGATGGGGGCTGTTTGGCCTTTCGGGGGGGGGGGGTGTAGGGTCGTTGAATCCAGCTGCGACCCCGAGCCCCAGTGAGGAGAGCCCCTGCCCAACCTGGGGAGGTCTTTTGCTCCCCCTATGACATCGTGGTTGGAGTGAGGGGCTGGCATCTTGGAGGAGGCCCTGGAGGCCCTGCGGATGCTGCGGAACGCCACAGAGGTAATGGCGGTGGCACTGTGGAACCACCCTGGGCGCTGCGGAATTGCCTTGGAGCGCCGTGAGGACATGGCAGCAGTGGCGGCACTGTAGAACACCACAGAGCGCCGCGAAGGCAATGGCGGTGGCGGTGGTGGCAGCAGCGGTAGCAGCGGCAGCGGCTGTGGCAGCAGAGATAGTGATGGTGGTGGCAGCTTGGTTTGGTCACAGGAAATCATCTGGCTGCGGTCTCTATTGTTATCAAAGACGAGGGGTTGGAGGGGGATGGCGGTTCCGGCGGAAGCGCGAGTAGCCGTGGGGTGATGCCCACCTCCTCCCCCCCTCCACACTCAAGCAACAGAGCCAAGGCGGTGCTGGTGATGGAGGCTGGCTGGCGGTGCTGGTTGGCCCCCCCATAGACGCATCTGTTTTAGGGTGCTGGGGGGGGCGGTACTGGCGCCGTTGATGGCATCTGTCACAGAATACCGCAATGGTAGTTGTTTGCTGAGGGTGAAGAGAAGAAGCTGAGGTGTGGAGGCCTGGATTTATAAATCGGCAGAGGAGGAGATGATACCCTCCTCTGGGGATATTGTTTCCCCCCTCCCTCTCCCCGCCTTCCCCCTCCCCCCCTTTTCTTATGGGGGAGGGGTTTACGAACCGCTATACTTTGGACCCCTTACCATGTTCCACTCACGCCTTCGCCGGTTGGAGAGACTGAGTACCATTTTGAGGTAGCTGAGGGACTTTCTATATCCCAACGGAGAAGACATAACGTCATTCCCAATAACCACCTGTAATGGGACCAGCTGTCGTGAGAGGATGGTTGGTCATCAGCCTCCATTGGAGAAAAAAGAACATTGGACCTTCTCCCTGTCATGAGAGGACAGTGGAGTCCAGCCCTATAAATGGATATTTTGTGACCTTTTATGCTCAGTTATCCCTTTGGACTATTATGGACTCCTGGACTGGCCTTCCTCTCCCGTCCTTGGTTCGGTTGATGCTCCCAAAAGCCGACCTTCTTGTGCTGTGAGACTCCCCCCTCTCGCAGGCCTGGCCCTCCACGTTATCGAAGGCCTATCTTTCTTAATATGTTTTTTTTTTATTGCAAAAGTTTTACAGTTACATTTTCACCCCATTTCCCCCCCTCAACCCACCCCAAACTCCCCAACCTCATCCTCCCTAACCCTCCCTAACCCTCCCCTCCCCCCGGACTTCCACAGAATATACTCACATCAGAAAAAAAACCCCTTTATATAAAACTTGAACCCCTCCATCCCCCATATAATTTTTCATCTTCACTAAGTTAAAATATTTCTATCTTAACATAACATTTTCAATTAAAAGCTATTTGACACTTCCTGGTTTGGTATTTGTTCTGCACATAATCTATCCACTTTTTCCATTCCTATCTTGATGACGGGTTTTGGAACCCCAAGAGATGGCATGCAGCGAAGAGAGGGTTGAGGGGTTTTTTATTGGGATTTTTAAGGAAAATTTTAAGGGGACCTGGGAGGAGGGGAGGAGGCTGTAGAGATGGACCTGGGGGGGTTCATATAGCCACTGGGCGGGATGATGGGTCACTTGGGTGCAGCAGAGGGATCACGGAAGAAAATTTGTCTGGGGAACAGCGGGGTGTCGGGAAGGGCAGTGCAATTGAAACAGTAAGTGGGAGGGGCAGATATGACGGGCGCAGGGGACCATACCATGTTCCGGGGGTGTGCATACGCTATCTACGAGCGATTGCGCACTCCGGCCCCCAATGCGCGACTCGGGTTCTGGGTTACACAGAGCCTCAGGCCCTGGGTCCGCGGCTGATGTTATGTAATGCCAGGTCGGTTGTTAACAAAGCCCCCCTCATTTGTGATCTCATTTTGGAGGGGGGTGCAGACCTGGCAGGTATTACGGAGACCTGGTTGGGCCACGAGGGGGGGTTCCCCTCATTGAAATGTGCTCACCAGGTTTCTGTGCATTTCACCAGCCAAGGGCTCAGGGGAGGGGTGGGGGAGTGGCGGCGATTATTAGGGAAAGTCTTAGTCCGAGGGAGACCACTGTTCCTCAGATAGCCGGATGTGAGTCCCTCCTCATGAAGTGGGGCCGTGGGAGGCAGATGGGTTTGCTGACTACGTACCTGGCTCCCTGCCACGTGGCGGCGACCCTGCCCAAGCTGCTCGACATTATTGCCGGGGTGGCGGTTGATACCCCCAGTCTTGGCTTGGCGCTTGATCATAGTACTATTTAACAGAAAATCAGCCCTCGAACAAGCATCCGGCAATTAACAACAATCAATAGACCCCCCAAATGCCAACAGCTGTGAGCGGCGGTTTGGTGACAGCAAGTCTGGAGATCCTGACGTCATCACCCATCACCAGTAGCGAATGCTGCCGACCAGGAACTGCGTGGGCTTGTGTGCTGCTGTCCGTCTCCGTGTCTCACTTTCCCATATCCCCCATCAATGGCGAGCTCTGGTAGGACTCGACACCCAGACTTATTGTCATGGGGGATTTCAACCTGCCTCACCTGACGCCGCAGGTGAGGCATCAGAGGTGGCTCGGGAGTTCATGGCTTCCATGGCGGCCCTGACCCAATTAGTTCAAGGCCCCACTCACACAGGGGGACAAACTCTGGACTTGATTTTCGTCTCTGGTCAGTGGTTGAATGATCTTGGTAGAGGGGATTTAGACATTAAACCCTTGTCATGGACAGATCATTCTCTTCTTTGCTTGGACTTTCCTGCCACTTCCCCCCGCTGCAGGGAGACGGAGCCGATCAAATGGTTCCGTCCCAGGTGCCTGATGGATCCCGAAAGGTTCCTGACGGAGCTTGGGCCATTTCCTGAGAACCTGGCACACGACTCGACTGAAGACCTGGTGGCCACCTGGGAGAGTGCGGCCGCTGGGGCTTTGGACCACATCGTGCCTTTGCAGCCTCTGACCAGATGCTGACCTCAATTGGCTCCTTGGTTCTCCGAGGAGCTGAGAGAGATGAAGCGTCGGAAAAGATGCCTAGAGAGCATTTGGAGGACTAGTCAATCCGATTCTGACCGGACACTGGTGAGGTCTTATATCAAGACCTACCTAGTGGCGATAAAAGCGGCAAAATCTAATTATTTTTCTGCTCTTATCGCATCTGCAGAGAACCGCCCAGCCGCTCTGTTTAGGGTGACCCACTCCCTTCTTCGGGGGGGAGTGCGGGAAGATCCCTTGCAGGGTCGAGCTGAGGATTTTGTGCAATTCCTGCATGATAAAGTCGCTTGGATTCGGGAAGGCTTGGACTCCGACTGGGTGAGTCCAAGGGAGGAGACGAGGGTAGGTCTTGAGAACATTATCTGGGAGGAGTTTGATCCTGTGGCTCCCAAGGATGTGGACAGGGTTCTGGGTAGGATTAGTGCCGCCACATGTTTGTTGGACCTGTGTCCCTCCTGGTTGGTACTGGCCTCCCGGGAGATTACACGAGGCTGGCTCCAGGGGATTATAAGTGCTTCTCTGAGTGAGGGTGCCTTTCCTGCTGCCCTGAAAGAGGCGGTGGTGAGGCCCCTCCTCAAGAAGCCTTCCCTGGACCCGGCTGAATTAGCCAACTACCGTCCAGTCTCCAACCTTCGTTTTGTGGCGAAGGTTGTTGAGACTGTGGTGGCATGACAACTGCCCAGGCACCTGGATGAAGCTATTTATCTGGACCCGTATCAGTCGGGCTTCAGGCAGGGGTACAGCACAGAAACGGCATCGGTCGCGTTGGTAGATGATCTCTGGAGGGCTCGGGACTGGGGTTGTTCCTCTGTCCTGGTCCTATTAGATCTTTCAGCGGCTTTTGATACCATCGATCACGGTATCATGCTGCAGCGGTTGGAGGGGTTAGGAGTGGGGGGCACCATTTTGCGGTGGTTCTCCTCCTTCCTCTCTGACCGCATGCAGTGTGTGGTGGCAGGGGGACAGAGGTTGACCCTGAGGGACCTTGTTTGTGGGGTGCCGCAAGGGTCGGTCCTCTTGCCCCTTCTGTTCAACATTTATGTGAAGCCGCTGGGTGAGATCATCCGTGGTTTTGGGGTGAGAGTCCACCTGTACGCTGATGATACTCAGCTGTACATCTCCACCCCAGACCACCCCAACGATGCCCTTGATGTGATGTCTCGCTGCCTGGAGGCCCTGCGGGTCTGGATGGGGAGGAATAGGCTCAGACTCAACCCCTCCAAGACTGAGTGGCTGTGGTTCCCAGCGTCGCGATATAGTCAGCTGGTGCCATCACTGACTATTGGGGACAAGTCTTTACCCCCCACAGATAGGGCTCGTAATCTGGGCGTCCTCCTGGATGCACGGCTGTCTTTAGAAGAACATATGACGGCTGTGGCCAGGGGGGCTTTTTATCAGGTTCACCTGATTTGCCAGTTGCAGCCCTTTCTGGATCATGACGCCTTACACACAGTCAATTCAATTTATTTATTGATTAGCCCTTTGGGCCATATCAAGTGCAGAATTGCAAAGACAAATCATTACAAAGGTTTGGTAAAACAAATTAAGTAAGATTGGAATAACTTGCAATTAAAATACAATTAGAATAAAATATGATCTAAAATAAAATCGGGATAAAATACAATAATTTAAAATACCATTTAAATATAATTAAATTTATATTATAATGTCGCCCCTGCATCTACCCAATCAGTGATAACTGCTATTAAAATTACATTGTTAGATCAAGTGATCATTCTTACAATCTACCGCATTTTGCTGCACCAACTTTGTCCTCCTTCCCATCAACTTTACCACAAATTTAGCAATCCATTTTACCAACTGCAAGTTGGAACCTAACAAACAATATCGCAAAAAGTGCTCTTTAGGCTTAGGAGTGCTGGTATAAAAGATCCTGCCCAGTTGATGTTCCCTCAGGTCTGAATATAGGGGGCAATCAAAAATTACGTGGGACGTTGTTTCGACTTCCCCCGTCCCACATAGACAGACCCTTTCCCTTACAGGAATACCCTTATATCTACCCCAGAGCATATTTGTTCCAAGTTGGTCCAACCTCAGTTTTGTAAAGAATCTTCTCAGGACGGGAAACAAAGGCACAGCTAAATATTTTTCTATTTTGAAAATTTGTTTATTGGCTGATAACCAGGGGCAAACTTTTACTGCTGTCACCTGTGCAATATCCGATTGGGCACTTATGTCCTTAAATCTCTGTGCAATCCAATTTCGGATCTGCCTATAGTCGTACTGCTGCCAATTTAAAGGGATACCAGAGCTAGATACCTGCTTCAGAACTCTTGATAACCAGTTATTTTTATTACTTGAGATAATCTGCTCCATTAGCGCTAATTTTGGTAACCTTCCTTCCTCCATCTCGATTATTCTCAACCAATAATAAACAGTCTTCAACAAGGCCCTAGTGCCAGTCGCATGGGACACACAGTCACTCCCGCCCTTGTCACCTCCCGACTGGACTACTGCAATGCTCTCTACATGGGGCTCCCCTTGAAAAGCACCCGGAGGCTCCAACTGGTCCAGAATGTGGCCGCGCAGGTGGTTATGGGCGTAACTCGTTGTGCCCACGTGACACCCCTCCTGCGTGAGCTGCACTGGCTCCCAGTGGTCTTCCGGGTGCGATTCAAGGTGTTGGTTACCACCTTTAAAGCGCTCCATGGCATTGGACCTGGGCACCTTTGAGAGCGTCTTCTGCCACCAGTAGCCTCCCACCGCCCAGTCTGCTCCCACAGAGAGGGTCTCCTCAGGGTGCCATCGGCCAAATTATGTCAGCTGGCGACACCCAGGGGAAGGGCCTTCTCTGTGGGAGCCCCTGCCCTTTGGAATGAACTGCCCCCAGAAATGCGTAAGATCTCTGATCTCCGTGTATTTCGCTGTGCCCTCAAAACCTTGTTGTTCCGCCAGGCCAGGCTATCAATGTAAAGATTTTAATTGGTTTTAAATATGGGATTTTAAATTTGGGGGTTTTAAAATTGGGCCAATTATTTAATAATTTTAATAATTTTTAAATTTTGTCTGTCCTTGTGCTTTTAATCAGGCTGTACAGTGCCCTGAGTCCTTCAGGAGAAGGGCGGTATAGAAATAAAATTAATAAATAAATAAATAACAAATAAAAACTAGATGTTTAGTGCTGGAGAGATCAGTACCAGCTCTTGTTTTCCTGACCAAAAGAATACTGGGCTGATTTCTCAGGATTGTCTATTTTGGTTGCCAAGAAACATAAATTTATTGGTCTGATCTGCACAATACTGCGTAATGAAGTAGATGGTTTAGGAAGTGATAGAATAGATGATATTATATCAGCTACAGGAATGCAATCATATTTTGAATTGTTTATCTGTGGGGGGAAAATCACAATTAGAACAGGAAAAATCTCCCCAAACTAAGGGGAGATTTTTTTAGCCATTGGAGTAACCTTGCTATCTTTATCAGTTTGTGTGGATGTGGCCTATCTTTAGTGTTTTGTAAAGATGTTTTTTTGGGAATAAGTATATTAATTAATTATATTAATTATATTAATTCATTATGGTTTCTGGGGGTGAAGGAATGTTTGCTACTGATTTTCTCTTCTGCTATTGGTCGCTTTGAGGGGACTGATTGGCTCATGCATGTCCCTGGTGAATTCAAGATCAGAAAAAATGAAGACAAAGTTTGCTTTCCAGCTGCTTTGTGGGGGAAATTCAGATTGTGTGGATGTGGCCTATCTTTAGTGTTTTGTAAAAGTGTTTTTTGGGGAAGAATTATGCAACACTCCATATTTACCGTGAAAGCAGCTTTACAAAATGAAATAATGCTTGTGTTATGCTGGTTTTGAGACTTTTTCTCAACTGTACTGGAATAGTCATTTCTGAGTCTTTACCAAGATTGACCATAGATTTTAGAGTGGATTGGTGATTTACTTACAAAATCAAGTTTGTGCTGGATATTTACTAACTAGTACCAACTGAAAGTATACTCATATATCTGAAATAACACAGAGCTTTTTTGCTTAATTATTACATGGAATAACAAGAGAGTCAGCTTCCTATGAAAAACATACCTGAAAACACCCGGCATGCTCACCCAGTCACATGACCAACCAGCCATGCCACCCAGTCACATGACCAACCAGCCACGCCCACCCAGTCACATGACTGCCAAGCCACACCCACCATATGACCACAAAGCCACACCCACAAAATAAGCCACACCCACAGAACTGGGAGTAAAAAAATTTAGAACCCACCCCTGGTATGTTCACTACCTTGAGTTATTTAGAGAAATAATAAAGGTGGGGTAAAAATCTAATTAATAAAAATAAATAAATACTTCAGTTGTCAGGCTGAGTGTGTTTGGAAAATAATTATAGCTGTCTAATGGAATCCCTTTTTAGGTTAATTTCCCCATTGAGCCAGATCAATTTCTACCTTTGTGGTCACAAACATCCATTCAAATGGGATATCCTGAAGCCAATTTTTGGGTCCCTAAATCTTGCAGATTTTTCCTAGCAGAGATCATTGCCACTGGCCAGCTGGCACCAACCTCTTTTTTGAGACATGCACCTTTGACATGGTGGATGAAGAATTTGGTCAAAGTTATGCAGGTTGCTAACACAGCAGGTATGAGCACTTCTGTGGTCTGGAATTGAACCCCACTTTTCTCATCTCACCCCTAATTCTGCCTAACAGGAACTGTCTCTTCCTTTTGAAATGCCCAAATGAGATCCTCATGATATCCATGGTGCCAGTGGTGAAATCCAATTTTTTTTACTACTGGTTCTGTGGGCGTGGCTTGGTGGGCATGGCTTGGTGGATGTGGAAGAGGAAGGATACTGCAAAATCTCCATTCCCATCCCACTCTGGGGCCAGCCAGAGGTGACATTTGCCGGTTCTCCAAACTCCTCAAAATTTCCACTACCGGTTCTCCAGAACCTGTCAGAACCTGCTGGATTTCACCCCTGCATGGTGCCAACTACTGTAACGCTCTCTACATGGGGCTCCCCTTGAAGAGCACTCAGAGGTTCCAACTGGTCCAGAATGTGGCCGCATGGGTGATTATGGGGACCACTTGTCACACCCACATGACACCTCTCCTGCGCGAGCTGCACTGACTCCCAGTGGTCTTCCAGGTGCGATTCAAATTGTTGGTTACCACCTTCAAAGCGCTCCATGGCTTAGGACCAGGGTATTTACAAGACCGCCCTCTGCCATCAACAGCCTCCCACCGGCCAACTCACTCCCATAGAGAGGGGCTCCTCAGGGTGCCGTTGGCCAAACAATGTCGACTGGCGACACCCAGGGGGAGAGCCTTCTCTGTGGGGGCACCAGCCATCTGGAATGAGCTGCCCCTAGATGTATGTATGATCCCTGACCTGCACACCTTTCGCCATGCCTTGAAGACCCTTTTATTTCAACAAGCCGGGCTGGCCTAACATGAATATGAATTTTAAATGGGTGTATGTTAGTTTTAATTTGTGGGCCAAATTTTTGTATATCCGATTTTAATGGTTTTTTAAATTTTGTAAATTATATGTGTTTTAGTATGGCTGTACATCACCCTGAGTCCTTTGGGAGAAGGGCGGTATAGAAATCTAATAAAAATCAAAAAGTCAAAGTCAATCATCTAATGCAATCGCTTTCCAGGGATTTTGAGCATAGCCTCCAGACTCACCAAGGATGCTGGAGGTTGCCATGGCAAAGTCTGGCCAATGGGGTTAGAAGGGATCCCTGAAGTCACAAGCCAGGCTTTGATTGACATGGACCTGAGATTTGAAAACTAACCATCAGCCTGGCCTGGCTTAGCCAACATTGAAGAGGATTTTGCAAGACAACCCTGAATCCACTTCAACCAGAGCTAGTCCATCTGAATGGACAACCATCAGTTGTCTGGACAGCTTGGGAAGCAACAGATTTTGCCCCTTGTTTGGGGATGAAGCCCAAATTAAATGCTATCCTTTATATCTGTAATCTAGTTTTAGAAATCTGGAAAATTAAGATTTCCTGTACATGCCCAGATGAATAGGAGCTGAAAGGGAAATATGCATAAGAATTAGATATTATTCATATTAAAAAGACATTGTGAAGAATGTGTTTAAAGAAACATACAGATCAAATTGTGAACAGTCCCTAACCAGTATCCTACTTGGTAGTCAAGGCACTGTGTATGGCACCTGAAAGTTTTGACTTCGGGTGCAGTCTTTTGCATATGGACGTATCTGTTTCCATTGGAGCAACAGAATAACCTGCTACTGTATGTCCCTTCCAGTAAATTAAATTGTTCTTAAAGAAGATTTGAAAATACTTGAAATCATATTGTGAAATGATGAACATTCGTGTTATGTGGATCTCCTCATAAAAACTTATGTAAACTGTAAACAATATACTGTACTTGTAAAGGATGGTGGCTAGCTAGAAATTTAACACTGCTGCCTATTAGAGTCTTTTAGTTTGAAGACCAAGTGCAGTGCATTGTGAATCATACCCTTTCACTCAGCTTCTCTGTTGTTAAATTGAATTCAGAATCCAGTTTGAATATAACAATTCCTTTTAGACATAGACAACACAGACAGAGTTATGTTGGGACTGGGGTAAAGGGGTCCATTTTTGGGTCACATTCAGCAGATGTGTGTGTGTGTGTTTATATTTTATATATATATATATGACAAATATATAGGATAGAAAGGAAATAAAATGTTATTGCTGAGGATAAACAAGAGATTTTGAAGAATTTCCTTTGCTGGTTTAATATGACTTACAGGGAATTCTGAACTGCTCTGTTCTATTTTTATTACAATATAATAAAATATAATAAATATAATATAATATAATATATGATTTTTAGCTGGTCTTCATGTGTGATGTTTGCTAAACTTTAGCTGCCAAAACAGGACAAATGCAATTAAAAGTAAGTGGAGAAACAGGAAGACATGAACAAGAGGCAGTGGGGGAAATGGACAAAGGACTTAGTGACAATAAATAACATTATCAACATATGGAAAAGTTTCTGGGACCTCTGGAAAGAATGTTACAAGTAATTAATATGGACACTCTCAAAAGAATGGCCATTGGCTAATCCTTTTATAATAACAGAAAAATAGAAATAAGTAAGACACCAGGTGAACCTTCCTCTGTATTGCACCATAAAAGAAACAATTTGGTGGGCAGAGATAATGTATCCAATGCTGTGGAAACTGTGTATATTTCCAAAAGAACATCAAGACCTGCAGAAAGATGAATCCTCAAGATCTCTTGCTATATAATTGATTGGAGACGTTTCAAATGACTCAGAAAAATTCCAGTCTCAATGTTATTTTAGTTCCCTGGAGAAGCTGAAAATGAAAAAACTCAGAGGAAGAAGCCCATGTCATGAAAAAATAGGCTTTGTTGCACTATTTTATTAGCAGTAACTTTAGTGCACTTTTAAATAATAAAGCAATATTCGTAGCTGCTGGACCAATTTATCTGCTTCCTCCCACAGGTGTTTGTCTTTAACAGTTTTTTCTTCTCATTCTTCAGATATGATTATTAATAACAGTTCTGCTGTCAGTCCATTGTTGACAGTTTGCTATGAAACATAAGTTAAGGGGAGTATTTTTCAGTTTTATTACAGCTTCACTGGTCTTGGAAATGAGGAATAATAAAAGCTATAAAACAAACAAAAAGGCATGCTAACCAACAACAGGGACAAAATAGAGAGAATTTTCATAGATGGATGACCATTGCACATACATCAAGATTTGGAAGAAGACTTTTTTGACAATGCCCAGTGAAGGGGCTTAAGATAGTGTTTGGTCTTTGGTGTTGGGGAAAGTGGGTTACAAACTACAGACTGCAAAGGCAAACTTCATCTGAAAGACTCTGTCCCTGTGGCTCAGGAGAGGTGGAGACTGTGGGTCACATGCTCCTTAGATGTTCCTTTTACATAGAGATTAGGAAAAAACATATTCTGCCAATAACTGCTAGCTATCCTGGCTGCTCCGATGCTACCTATCTTCAATGGCTGCTTAAGGATGAACAGTCCATAACTACAGGGCAGGTGGCCAGATTCTGTGCAGTAGCACTGGGGATTTGTCACAAACACGTGTCTTCTCCACCATAGTTATGTTTTATAACAAATGTGGCAAACCTTTGCACTGCTTATTCCTTTCCCTTTTAGCATTGAACCTACAACAGGTCACACAGTTTATGGATTGCCACTATCATATAATCAGACCATGTATAATTGACTGACTGGATTTTATTATAGATTTTAGTTGTTATTTATTATTTTATACTAGAATTTTTAATTGTATATATACTGAGTGTTTTTATTTGTTCTGATCTCTGGTCGTATGCATTTTGTTAGTATTTAAAGATCCTGATTAATAACTATATTAAAAATTGTAATTTGAATAAATCCTAATGCTACCATTCAAACTCCTCCTGAAATCTTCAATAAAGTACAAGCTTGTTTGCTAAAATGGCTGACCTGCTTATAGTTGATATTGAGACAAGGAGTGGTAGGTACTCCAATGCAACATTATCTGACTCACAGTATAAATTTCAGCAATTTAGTTTTGCAATTTTCCCTAACCATTGCCCTTTGGATGAGTTGAACTATTTCACATTGTCTTTCTAGGTAGTTTCCCAGGTAACTGTGCACAGAAGGGAATTTTTGGCTGCATCCAAAAAGCAGTTCTGCTCTTATTATTTGGCTCAAAATTGATGAAGCATAAAGCATTACACAGAAAATATTAAGCAAAGGTTGTTTTTGGGTTTTGTTTTTGTAATTTGAAGAAATGCAATGTTATTCTATCTCTTTGAACTGCCTGCCACTTTTGAGGTTGGGAAATATCTGAATGTAAAGACATTACATTTTTTATTTAGCAGTGTTCACAGACTTTAATATATAATTTGATGCTGTTGTTGAATCAATTTAGATATGGTTGGGATTGATGGTCATAAAAACATAGGAAATCATGAGAAGAGAGACCTTTTTATTTTACTGGATTAATATAATTAAAAAACAAAAAAATATGAGTGCAAATAAAATGATATAAAATACACTGCTCAAAAAAATAAAGGGAACACTTAAACAACACAATGTAACTCCCAAGTCAATCACACTTCTGTGAAATCAAACTGTCCATTTAGATAGCAACACTGATTGACAATCAATTTCACATGCTGTTGTGCAAATGGAATAGACAACAGGTGGAAAGCATAGGCAGTTAGCAAGACATCCCCAATAGAGAAGTGGTTCTGCAGGTGGTGACCACAGACCACTTCTCAGTTCCTATGCTTTCTGGCTGATGGTTTGGTCACTTTTGAATGCTGGCGGTGCTGTCACTCTAGTGGTAGCATGAGACGGAGTCTACAACCCACACAAGTGGCTCAGGTAGTGCAGCTCATCCAGGATGGCACATCAATGTGAGCTGTGGCAAGAAGGTTTGCTGTGTCTGTCAGCGTAGTGTCCAGAGCATGGAGGCGCTACTAGGAGACAGGCCAGTACATCAGGAGATGTGGAGGAGGCTGTAGGCGGGCAACAACCCAGCATCAGGACCGCTACCTCCGCCTTTGTGCAAGGAGGGACAGGAGGAGCACTGCCAGAGCCCTGCAAAATGACCTCCAGCGGGCCACAAATGTGCATGTGGCTGCTCAAACGGTCAGAAACAGACTCCATGAGGGTGGTATGAGGGCCTGACATCCACAGGTGGGGGTTGTGCTTACAGCCCAACACCGTGCAGGATGTTTGGCATTTGCCAGAGAACACCAAGATTGGCAACTTCGCCACTGGCGCCCTGTGCTCTTCACAGATGAAAGCAGGTTCACACTGAGCACATGTGACAGACGTGACAGGGTCTGGAGAAGCCATGGAGAACATTCTGCTGCCTGCAACATCCTCCAGCATGACCGGTTTGGCAGTGAGTCAGTAATGGTGTGGGGTAGCATTTCTTTGGGGGGCCGCACAGCCCTCCATGTGCTCGCCAGAGGTAGCCTGACTGCCATTAGATACCGAAATGAGATCCTCAGACCCCTTGTGAGACCATATGCTGGTGCAGTTGGCCCTGGGTTCCTCCTAATGCACGACAATGCTAGACCTCATGTGGTGTGTCAGCAGTTCCTGCAAGACAAAGACATTGATGCTATGGACTGGCCCGCCTGTTCCCCAGACCTGAATCCAATTGGGCACATCTGGGACATCATGTCTCGCTCCATCCACCAACACCACGTTGCACCACAGACTGTCCAGGAGTTGGGGGATGCTTTAGTCCAGGTGTGGGAGGAGATCCCTCAGGAGACCATCCACCACCTCATCAGGAGCATGCCCAGGTGTTGTAGGGAGGTCATACAGGAACGTGGAAGCCACACACAGTACTGAGCCTCATTCTGACTTGTTTTAAGGACATTACATCAAAGTTGATCAGACTGTAGTGTTTTTTTCCACTTTAATTTTGAGTGTAACTCCACATCCAGACCTCCATGGGTTGATAAATTTGATTTCCATTGATAATTTTTGTGTGATTTTGTTGTCAGCACATTCAACTATGTAATGAACAAAGTACACTGCTCAAAAAAATAAAGGGAACACAAAAATAAGACATCCTAGATCTGAATGAATGAAATATTCTTAGTAAATACTTTGTTCAAGAAGTGACAAGTAATAGTTTTTTTTTATTTTTTTTTTATTTTATTTAAATTTATATACCGCCCTTCTCCCTAAGGACTCAGGGCGGTGTACAGCCAGAATTAAAAAACATGAAATACAAATATTAAAAACAATTAAAATGTATATAAATTTGGCCCAAAATTAAAAATACAAACCAATTAAAACATTTAAAATTTCTTCAGTGTAGCTGGTACAATGCTATATAATCAATGTCATCGTCATTTGAGTAAGAGATTAGTAGTTTTTTTCAATGCTTTTTTAATGTTTCATTTGAAAGTAGTAACTTTTAAAGGGAGAAACTGGGAGTTTTTCTGATCAATGTATATGGCTGCCCATTTTATTCTCATGACTATGTTTGAATATTTGTATTCAAGCTTAATTATTAATTTAACTTATAGTAACCTAATAAATAGCAATTCTTAAGTTATTTTCTTTTTTATAACATTTATTTTCCCAAGAGATTCATGGGTATTTTCAACCATTTAATAATGTCACCATTAAGTTGCAACAATATTGTGAAATATTCAAATCCACAAAATAATTATCCCAACATATCCCCGAGGGGCTGAGGGGCCGAGGAGAGACTGGAGGAGTCGGAGGTTGGAGAGGCTGGAGGAGGATACCCGGCTTGATCATCTAACCCTTCACACACACACACACACACACACACAAACACACACACACACCTGCTGGTGGCTGTGGGCTTCCCTATACCAGCTGTATTGGCCTGGCTGTTCTGCGCCCAATACTATCAAATTCCATTGGGGGCGTATGGAGGTCTAATCAGCCGTTAACATCTGGGTTTTCACCGGAGGATTGGTTGCTTGGACTCAGACGATCCAGGCTGACCGAGAGACCATGGTTTATTTCCCTTTCACCATGGTTGGCCTACCTGCCAGAGTGAGGACTCTCCGCCACCGTGAGAGGGTGATGGAGTCACCCATGCTGGGGTAAGAGACCAGCAATGGATGAGTGTCTCGCCTATGGAACCACCCAATGAACAACAGGACTTTGTTGCTGTGAGAGGGCAATGATGTTTGTCCATCTTTATCCCCCCCAGATGTCGTGAGAGGTCACCCGAGAATGGGGCTCCCATTGGTTGGGGTAGTTTTGGGCCTGTTCCACCTGTTTCTCCTTCATCTCTGCTGCGCCCGTACCCAGGGCAGATGACGGCAACTCAGTTCTATACAAGGGCAGACTTATGCACTTTGAGGAATGCCCCCCATTCCTGGAAGTGGCCCGGCAGCCTATCCAAAAAGTACCTTTATGATGGATCCTGAGAGGTGGCATGAGGGTGCTGGAGTTTTTAAAAGTTCTTTGTATTCTTTTTTAATTTGGCTTTTAGGGGGATTGGGGACCAGGGTGGGTTTGGGAGGGTAACCCACCAGGGTCGAGGGGGCTGCAGCATTGGGGGTGCGGGGTTGGATGCCAGGGTGGGGGCTATATTCCATACTAGTGAGGGCTGTTTAATCAGTACTGTGGGTGGGAGAGGCAGATATGGCGGTAGCAGGGGGCCATATTGTTTCGGGAGTGTGCACTCGCTGTTTGTGAGCGATTGCTCACTCCAGTCCCCAATGCGTCTCTCATTCCCCGGTTGCACAGATCCTCAGGGCCTGGGCCTCTGGCTGATGTTGTGCAATGCCAGGTCCGTGATAAATAAAGCCCCCCTCATTTATGACCTTGTTCAAGAGGGAGGAGTTGACCTGGCGGGTATTACGGAGATCTGGTTGGGCTGGGAGGGGGGGTTCCCCTCATTGAAATGTGCCCACCAGGCTTCCGCACATTCCATCAGCCGAGGGCTCAGGGTAGGGGCGGGGTGGTGGTGGCTATTATAAAAGGAAAGTCTTTGTCTGAGGGAGGCCATTGTACCTCAGATAGCCGGATGTGAATCCCTCCTTGTGAAGTGGGGTCATGGGTGCAGATGGGCTTGCTGATTGTGTACCTGGCTCCCTGCCACATAGTCATCTCCTGGACTAGGTATCATCTTGACCTTCCTAGAGCTCTTGATTGTTATGATCTCCACCGTGGAGCCGGCCCCGGACTATGTGGACTGACCTGATCCCATTCTTTCCTCCACTGAATGGAGGTTACATCTGGGGATTCAAGTCTTGGTGGAGCAGGTTCACAGCTACTGTCTCAACTCCGGCTCTTTGGATGATCGTGGTTGACCAGCCGCCGTGAGAGGGGGGCTGGGTCATCCTTTACCAGTTCGAAACAGTATTCTTACTCCTGCCATTGCCGTGAGAGGGCAATGAGGTCCAATGTGTCCCATTGAAACTCTGTTGAAGCCTGGCACTCACTCTCGACTGTGATAACATCAAATTGGCCCCTGGTTATTGGCCATGGACTATCTCCCCCCCTGATGTTCAGATGTACTCGGTGAATGACCTTCGTGCCCTGTGAGATTCCCCCCTCTCGCAGGTCTGGCCCTCTTCGCTATCGAGGGCCTATCTTGATGACGGGCGTTGGAGCCCCGAGAGATGGCATGCAGCAAAGAAGAGTTTGAGGGGTTTTTTAAGTGGGTTTTTTAGCGGGTTTTTAACAAAAATCTTAAGGGGTTCGGGGGGGATTAAGGTGGGTCCTGGGGGAAATCCACCGGGTTCAAGACCAGCCTTAGCGAAGGGCCACGACATTAGGGACATAGAACCGGAGGTCGGGGAGGGGGGTGGAGTTCGATTTGAGGAGGGCTGTTCCATCAGCATAGTGAGTGGGAGGGGCAGATATGGCGGAAGCTGGGGACCATATCATGTTCCGGGAATGCGCACTCGCTATCTTAGAGCGATTGCGCATTCCGGTCCCCAATGCTTTTCTTGTTCCCCAGGTTGTCCAGATTCTCAGGGCCAGAGCCTTCGACTGATGTTATGCAACGCCAGGTCCGTTGTTAATAAAGCCCCCCTCATTCATGATCTTATCCAGGAGGGGGAGGCAGACCTGGCGGGTATTACGGAGACCTGGTTGGGCCAGGAGGGGGGAGTCCCCCTCGTGGATATGTGCCCACCAGGTTTCCGCGCATTTCATCAGCCGAGGGCTCAGGGCAGGGGCGGGGGGGTGGCGGTTATTATAAAGGAAGGTCTGGATCCAAGGGAGACCACTGTTCCACAGACAGCCGGATGTGAGTCCCTCTTTGTGAAGTGGGGTCGTAGAGTACAGATGGGCTTGTTGGTCACGTACCTGGCTCCCTGCCACGTGGCAACGGCCCTGCCTGAGCTGCTTAACGTTATAGCCGAGGTGGCGGTGGACACCCCCAGACTTGTCATCATGGGGGATTTCAACCTCCCATCTATCGGTGAAACGTCTGAGGTGGCTCGGGAGTTCATGGCTTCCATGACGGCCATGGACCTTACTCAGTTAATTCATGACTCCACTCACACGGGGGGACACACTCTGGACTTAGTTTTTGTCTCTGGTCAGTGGTTGAGTGGTCTTGATATAGGGGATATAGCCATCGAACCCTTGTCATGGTCTGACCACTCGCTCCTTCGACTGGACTTTCTGACCGCTGCACCAGGTGGTTCCGCCCCAGGCGCCTGATGGACCCGGATAGATTCCAGATGGAGCTTGGGCCATTTCCTGAGACTCTGGCTCATGACTCGGCGGAAGACCTGGTGGCCGCCTGGGATAGTGCGGCTGCCGGGGCCTTGGACCGAGTCGTGCCTTTGCGGCCTCTGACCCGGCACCGAACTCACCTAGCTCCTTGGTTCTCCGAGGAGCTTAGGGAGATGAAGCGCCGGAAAAGACGCCTGGAGAGTAGTTGGAGGACCAGCCGCTCCGAATCTGACCGAACACTGGTGAGGTCTCATATTAAGACCTACCTAGTGGCGATAAAAGCGGCAAAAACGAGTTATTTTGCCGCTCTTATCGCGTCATCAGATAATCGCCCAGCCGCCCTGTTTAGGGTAACCCGCTCCCTCCTTCATCTGGAGGTGCGGGATGATCCCTTGCAGGGTCGTGCTGAGGATTTTGTGCAGTATCTGTATGACAAAATCGCTCAGATTCGGGAAGGGCTGGCCTCTGACTGGGTATGTCCGGACGGGACGACTGAGGCAGGTCTTGAGAGTGTTACCTGGGGGGAGTTCGATCCTGTAGCTCCCGAGGACATGGACAGGGTCCTGGGACGGCTGAACGCGACCACATGTTTATTGGACCCGTGTCCCTCCTGGTTGGTACTGGCTTCCCGGGAGGTGACACGAGGCTGGCTCCAGAAGATTGTTAACGCTTCTTTGAGTGAGGGGATCCTGCCGACCGCTTTGAAAGAAGCGGTTGTGAGGCCCCTCCTCAAGAAGCCCTCTCTGGATCCGGCTGTTTTGGCTAACTATCGTCCAGTCTCCAACCTTCGCTTCATTGCGAAGGTTGTTGAGAGTGTGGTGGCGCAACAGCTTCCCCGGTACCTGGATGAAGCTGTCTATCTAGACCCGCTCCAGTCCGGCTTCCGGCCTGGGCACAGCACTGAAACGGCATTGGTCGCATTGGTGGATGATCTCTGGAGCGCCCGGGACAGGGGTTGTTCCTCTATCCTGGTCCTGTTAGACCTCTCAGCGGCTTTTGATACCATCGACCATGGTATCATGTTGCACCGGTTGGCGGGGTTGGGGGTGGGAGGCACCGTGCTGCGGTGGTTCTCCTCCTACCTCTCTGACCGGTCGCAATCTGTGTTGACAGGGGGGCAACGGTCGACCCCGAGGCACCTTGCTTGTGGGGTGCCACAAGGGTCGGTCCTTTCGCCCCTTCTGTTCAACATTTATGTAAAGCCGCTGGGTGAGATCATCCGTGGTTTTGGGGTGGAATTCCATCAGTACGCTGATGACACCCAGCTGTACATCTCCACCCCAGACCACCCCAATGATGCCCTTGAAGTGATGTCCCAGTGTCTGGAGGCCGTGCGGGCCTGGATGGGGAGAAACAGGCTCCGACTCAACCCCTCCAAGACCGAGTGGCTGTGGCTTCCGGCGTCCCGATATAGCCAGCTGATGCCATCGCTGGCTATTGGGGGTGAATCACTCGCCCCCACGGAGAGGGCTCGTAACTTGGGCGTCCTCCTGGATGCACGGCTGTCTTTGGAAGATCATTTGGCGGCCGTGGCCAGGGGGGCTTTTTATCAGGTTCGCCTGATACACCAGTTACGCCCCTTTCTAGATCGGGACTCCCTACGCACAGTCACTCAAGCACTCGTCACTTCCCGCCTGGACTACTGTAACGCTCTCTACATGGGGCTCCCCCTGGGGTGCACCCGGAGACTTCAGCTGGTCCAGAACGCGGCCGCGCGGGGGATTATGGGGGCGATGAGGCGCTCCCATGTGACACCTCTCCTGCGCGAGCTGCACTGGCTTCCGGTGGTCTTCCGGGTGCGCTTCAAGGTGTTGGTGACCACCTTTAAAGCGCTCCATGGCTTAGGGCCGGGGTATCTACGAGACCGCCTTCTGCCACCAATAGCCTCCCACCGGCCAGTACGCTCGCACAGAGTGGGCCTCCTCAGGGTGCCGTCCGCCAGACAATGTCGGCTGGCGACCCCCAGGGGGAGAGCCTTCTCTGTGGTGGCGCCCACCCTTTGGAACAACCTCCCCCCAGAGTTACGTACAATAACAGACCTCCGGATTTTTCGTCGGGCCCTGAAAACCCATTTATTCCAACTAGCTGGGCTGGCTTGAGTCAAACTTTTAAACTATTTTAAATTGGAACTGTTTTTAATTATGGCCAAATTATTTAATTATTTTAATCAGTTTTTTAATCTTTCTATGTCTGGATTTTACTTTGGCTGTGCACCGCCCTGAGTCCTATATTGGAGAAGGGCGGTATAGAAATTAAAACAAATAAATAAATAAATAAAATAGCGGCGGCCCTGCCTGAGCTGCTCAATGTAATAGCTGGGGTGGCGGTGGATACCCCCAGACTTATGGTCATGAGGGATTTCAACCTGCCATCTGTCGGTGAAACATCAGAAGCAGCCTGGGAGTTCATGGCCTCCATGACGGCCATGGACTTGACCCAGTTAGTTCAAGGCCCTACTCACATGGGGGGACACACTCTGGACCTGATTTTTGTCTCTGGTCAGTGGTTGGATGATCTAGAAACAGAGGATATAGTCATCAAGCCCTTGTCATGGTCAGATCATTCACTCCTTCGACTAGACTTTCAAGCCGCTACCCTTCACCGCAGGGAGACGGAACCAACTAGGTGGTTCCATCCCAGGCGCCTGATGGATCCGGATAGGTTCCTGACGGAGCTTGGGCCATTCCCTGAGGCTCTGGCTCACGACTCGACTGAAGAACTGGTGGCCGCCTGAGATAGGGCGGCCGCTGGAGCTTTGGACAACATCGTGCCTTTGTGACCTCTGACCCGGTGCCAATCTCAAATGGCTCCCTGGTTTTCTGAGGACCTGAGGGAGATGAAGCGCCAGAAAAGATGCCTGGAGAGCGATTGGAGGGCCAGCCATTCCGAATCTGACCGAACACTGGTGAGGTCTCATATTAAGATCTACCTAGTGGTGATAAGAGCGGCAAAATCTAATTATTTTTCCGCTCTTATTGCGTCTGCAGATAACCACCCTGCTGCCCTGTTTAGGGTGACCTGCTCCCTACTTCATTTGGGAGCACGGGAAGACCCTTTGCAGGGTAGGGCTGAGGATTTTGTGCAATACCTGCATGACAAAATTGCTCAGATTCGGGAAGGCTTGGACTCCGACTGGGTAGGTTCAGATGGGGTGATGGAGGTGGGTCTTGAGAATGTTATCTGGGAGGAGTTTGACCTTGTGACTCCCGAGGACGTGGACAGGATTCTGGGTAGACTTAGGGCTGCCACATGTTTATTGGACCTGTGTCCCTCCTGGTTGGTACTGGCCTCCCGGGCGGTTACATGAGGCTGGCTCCAGGTGACGCTTCTTTGAGTGAGGGTTTGTTGTAAATGACCACACACACAAAGGTTGAAGATATATGTGGGGTCTTTATTGCCTTACATAGTGACATTATATAGTTTGTTACTTTCAGCTACAGAGCACTTGTCAGCATCTCATTGGCTCACAAAAGTCTTCCAGCAACTATAAGATCTTTGGTTAACCATTACTGCTTTGCTTAAGCACTTATAATGTTTAGCTATAGTTAAAGTATAACATATCCCATTTCCTCCTCTGTTGCTCTTCCTATTTACAGATTTAGGGTCTTATTTCTAATGTCATTTCCTGGCGCCTACGTGCATGTAACCTTCCTTATCTGAGGTTGCCTTTGAGATTAGAAAAATTCCCGCAAACATGTATGCAAATGTATGCAAACTCCTACAAGGGTTTCTTCCCCTCCGCCTTGAAAGAGGCTGTGGTGAGGCCCCTCCTCAAGAAGCCTTCCCTGGACCCGGCTGTATTAGCAAACTATCATCCAGTCTCCAACCTTCACTTTGTGGCGAAGGTTGTTGAGAGTGTGGTGGCGCGACAACTCCCCCAGTACCTGGATGAAGCTGTCTATCTAGATCTGTACCAGTCGGGCTTCAGGCCGGGGTACAGCACGGAAATGACATTGGTCGCATTGGTTGATGATCTCTGGAGGGCTCGGGACAGGGGTTGTTCCTCTGTCCTGGTCCTATTAGACCTCTCAGCGGCTTTTGATATCATCGACCATGGTATCATGCTGCGCCGGTTGGAGGGGTTAGGAGTGGGGGGCACCATTTTGCGGTGGTTCTCCTCCTTCCTCTCTGACCGCACACAGTCTGTGTTGGCAGGGTGACAGAGGTTGACCCTGAGGCACCTTGTTTGTGGGGTGCCACAAGGGTCGGTCCTCTCGCCCCTCCTGTTCAACATTTATGTGAAACCGCTGGGTGAGATCATCCATGGTTTTGGGGTGAAGTTCCATCAGTATGCTGATGATACTTAGCTGTACATCTCCACCCCGGACCACCCCAATGATGTCCTTGATGTGATGTCCCGGTGCCTGGAGGCCGTGCGGATCTGGATGGGAGAAACAAGCTCAGACTCAACCCCTCCAAGACCGAGTGACTGTGGTTTCTGGCGTCCCGGTATAGCCAGCTGGTTCCATCGCTGACTATTGGGGGTGAGATCTTGGCCTCCTCAGAGAGGGCTCACAACTTGGGTGTCCTCCTGGATGCACAGCTGTCTCTAGAAGATCATGTAACAGCTGTGACCAGGGGGGCTTTTTATCAGGTTCACCTGATTCACCAGTTGCGTTCCTTTCTGGATCGGGACTCCTTGTGCACGGTCACTCATGCCCTTGTCATTTCCCGTCTGGACTACTGTAATGCACTCTACATGGGGCTCCCCTTGAAGAGCACTCGGAGGCTTCAACTGGTCCAGAATGCGGCCGCGCAGGTGATTATGGGAGCGACACGGCGCACCCATGTAACACCTCTCCTGCGTGAGCTGCACTGGCTCCCAGTGGTCTTCCGGGTGTGATTCAAGGTGTTGGTTACCATCTTTAAAGCGCTCCATGGTTTAGGACCTGGGTACTTACGAGATCGCCTTCTGCTACCGATAGCCTCCCACCAACCAATACGCTTCCACAGAGAGCGACTCCTCAGGGTGCCGTCGGTCAAACAATGTTGACTGGCAACCCCCAGGGGGAGAGCCTTCTCTGTGGGGGCACCTGCCCTCTGGAATGAATTGCCCCCGGAGATACGGATGATCCCTGACCTACGTGCCTTTCGCCGTGCCCTCAAGACGTTATTGTTCCAACAAGCTGGGCTGGCCTAAACATGAATTTTAATGGTTGTCTTAGTTTTTTTAATAATATTGGGGCCAAATTATTTAATATATTTTAAATTGTTTTTAAATTTTATGTATATGTGTGTTTTATTGCTGGCTGTGCACCGCCCTGAGTCCCTCGGGAGAAGGGCGGTATAAAAATTTAAATAATAATAATAATAATTAATAATAATAATAATAATTATTATTATTATTATTATTATTATTATTATTATTATTTAACAGAATATGAAAACAAAAACTTTTTTTCATATTTCCATACAAATATTTTTGCCAAGTTATTTAGATTTATTCCCATTTATTGTATATGAAGATTTTTGCCATATTGCTATTAATAGAGAACATTGATAAATGTTATAAAGGTTTAAATATCATCCTCAAGAAAAAAACTGTAATATTACAGATTAAAGGGCTAATTAGGTTTCCTCAGATCAGGAACAGTGTGTTCTAGCATAGCTGTCAAGCAGTTTGCAGAGCTATTTTGAGTTTGGTCCATGGATGTATAAGAACATCCATATTTCAAGAAGGAAAACAGGCAATGTCTTCGGTTTCAGGATGAGCTGTCTGAAAATATTTTTAAAGTGTTAATAGTATCAGTAGTATTGGCAAACACACAAAAATTTCTACCTACAGATTCTAAATAATGCATCTTATGTAGTTTGGCTTCAGAAGCAAAAGAGTAGAGTGTTTGCAGATTAATATTGAAAAAAACTATATGATTTTAACAGTTCACATCAAACATCCAAGCAGAAGGGCAACAATGAAATATGACTCCACTGGTTTGTCATTGAAGTGCAGTAAGATGAGTTGATAGCAAAGTTGATGAAAATGCTTGGAAAATAAAGAAAGTTCAGGCTTTGTTGGGTTAGTTCTATCAGCACTGGAACTATTGGAATTGTCCTTGGCCCTGCTTTCATGTTCTCCATCTAAGAATACTAGATTAGTAATAGTCATTATTTAGCTGAATCAAGGGCCTTGATTTAGAGTCCTTCAAACCATGGAGAACAGTAGATTGGGGAGCCTCTGTCAGAAGAGATGAGGTGGCTATAGCCAACAGTTAGTTGTGTTTGGCTTCTCCTCCTAGTCTATCTGTTTTCTACATACAATTTCCTGTGAAGTAGGTAAGAATATATTTAGTGTCACTGGGAGGGAATCTTCAGCATTGTATCCAAGGAAGTTCATAGTCATCTAGTGCACATTTGGAACAGAGAAATTCTAATAGTTCTAGAGATCTTCTAAGCAGCAGAGTACTTGAACCACTCAGTAAGCATTCCTTCATTCTGTGAGCAGGATTAAAGTAAAGAAATAACTGTATAGACTTTAAAAGAATCAGAAGCAAAAAAGTTTTAAGTGGACAGTTCAATTTGGGTTATTGTTTATTTTAAAATATTTTGAAGTTTATTAAATAAATAATACATACCTCCATAGGAAAGAGGATTGTTAAAACTTGTTAAGAAGCGCAATTGACTAATTTCATTAAACAAAGAGATAAGGAGACTGGAAGTTGTGAAAGATATACACATATACATAAAAAAGAGAGAGAATGATAATACTCTTTCATATTTCTCTTTCTCTTTCTGGATTACAATAAAAAACAAAGAAAATGGCCACTACCAGAAAATCAGTAGAAATTAAAGAAAGTGGAAGATCATTTACAAAGCAAATTGCAGACAAAGGATTAGTTCAGAGATTTTAGAGGATGTTTGACAAGCTGGGGAAGAATATCACAGCAGCAGTGACTGAATCTGCAACTGCACCAATAATTGTGTCAATTAAGCAGTGGTGAAATTCAATACTACCGGTTCTGTGGGTGTGGTTTGATGGACGTGGCAGGGGAAGGATACTGCAAAATCTCCATTCCCACCCCACTCCAGGGCCAGCCAGAGGTGGTATTTGCTGGTTCTCTGAACTGCTCAAAGTTTCCACTACTGGTTCTCCAGAACCTGTCAGAACCTGCTGGATTTCACCCCTGCAATTAAGGGATCCGGCTATACTTGAAGGAAGAACAGAAGAAAGACTTGTAATAAAATTTGTAAATAATTTGTAATGAAATTTCTAAATAAAAAAGATGAATGAAAAAATTGATGAATCTGTAGTACAGGTAGTCCTTGTATTATTTATTTATTTATTTATTTATTGATTGATTTATTGATTTATTGATTGAATTTGTATACCACTCTTCTCCCATTAAAGGGACTCAGGGCGGTGGACAGCCAAAATTAAAATACATACAATACAAAAGTTAAGATAGCTAAAATAAATTAAATCAATCGGCCTCCCAATTTAAAACCCCAAGTCTATAAAATTTAAAAATTCCCATTAAAAAACCATTTAGGCTAGACCGGCTTACTGGAATAAATAAGTCTTCAGAGCCTTACGGAAAGTACGGAGGTCTGGGATCAGTCGTATTCCAGGAGTTAGCTCATTCCACAGGGCGGGTTCCCCCACAGAGAAGGCTCTCCCCCTGGGGGCCGCCAGCTGACATTGCTTGACTGACGGCACCCTGAGGAGGCCCTCTCTGTGAGAGCGTATTGGCCGGTGGGAGGTTATCAGTAGCAGCAGGCGGTCTCATAGGTACCCTGCCCTAAGCCATGGAACGCTTTAAAGGTGAGAACCAACACCTTAAAGTGCACCCGGAAGACCACTGGGAGCCAGTGCAGCTCGTGCAGGAGCTGCTCCCATAATCACCTGTGCGGCTGCATTCTGGACCAGTTGGAGCCTCCGGGTGCTCCTGAAGGGGAGCCCCATGTAGAGAGTGTTGCAGTAGTCCAGGCGAGACGTGATGAGGGCATGGGTGACTGTGCATAAGGAGTCCCGATCTAGAAAGGGGCGCAACTGCCGTATCAGGCGAACCTGATAAAAGGACCCCTGGCCACGGCTGTCATATGCTCTGTGTGTCCAGGAGGACCCCCAAGTTGCGAGCCCCCTCTGTGGGGGTCAATGACTCGCCCCCAATAGCCAATGATGGCACCAGCTGGCTATATCGAGACGCCGGCATCCACAGCCACTTGGTCTTGGAAGGGTTGAGTCGAAGCCTGTTCCTCCCCATCCAGACCCGCACAGCCTCCAGACACTGGGACATCACTTCGAGGGCATCATTGGGGTGGTCAGGGGTGGAGATGTACAGCTGAGTATCATCAGCGTACAGATGGCATTGCACCCCAAAACCACGGATGATCTCACCCAGCGGCTTCACATAAATGTTGAACAGGAGGGGCGAGAGGACCGACCCTTGCGGCACCCCACAGACAAGGCGCCTCGAGGTTGATCTCTGCCACCCTGCCAACATGGACTGCGACCAGTCGGAGAGATAGGAGGAGAACCACCGAAACACGGTGCCTCCCACCTCTAATCCCTCCAGCCGGCGCAGCATGATACCATGGTCGATGGTATCAAAAGCTGCTGAGAGGTCTAACAGGACCAGAACAGAGGAACAACCCCTGTCCTGAGCCCTCCAGAGATCATCCACCAATGCGACCAATGCTGTCTCCATGCTGTACCCAGGCCTGAAGCCGGACTGGCATGGATCTAGATAGACGGTTTCATCCAGGTACTGCGGGAGCTGTCGCGCAACCACACTCTCAACAACCTTTGTAATAAAGCGAAGGTTGGAGACTGGACGGTAATTTGCCAGAACACCCGGGTCCAGAGAAGGCTTCTTGAGGTGGGGCCTCACCACCACCTCTTTCAAGGTGGGAGGCAAGAAACCTTCTCTCAAAGAAGCATTTATAATCCTCTGGAGCCAGCCTTGTGTAACCTCCCGGGTGGCCAGTACCAGCCAGGAAGGACACGGGTCCAATAAACATGTGGTTGTGTTTAACCTCCCCAGAATCCTGTCCACGTCCTCAGGAGTCACAGGGTCGAACTCATCCCAGATAACATTCTCAAGACCGGCCTCAGTCACCTCGCCAGAATCTACCCAGTCAGAGTCCAAGCCTTCCTGAATCTGCAGATACTGTGCAGATACTGTGCAAAATCCTCAACCTGCCCTTGCAAGGGGTCCTCCCACGCTCCCTGGTGTAGAAGGGAGCGGGTCACTCTAAACAAGGCGGCTGGGCGGTTATCTGCCGATGCAATAAGAGCGGAAAAGTAATTACACTTTGCCGCTTTTATCGCCACTAAATAGGTCTTAATATGAGACCTAACTAGTGTTCGGTCGGATTTGGAATGACTAGGCCTCCAACCACTCTCTAGGCATCTTTTCTGGCGCTTCATCTCCCTCAGCTCCTCAGAGAACCAAGGAGCCGGGCAGGTTTGGCGCCGGGTTAGAGGCCGCAAAGGCATGACTCAGTCTGGAGCACCGGAGGCCGTCCTATCCCAGGCGGCCATCAGGTCTTCAGCCGAGTCGTGAGCCAGAGTTTCAGGAACTGGCCCAAGCTCCCTTTGGAATCTATCAGGATCCATCAGGTGCCTGGGGCGGAACCACCTGGTCGGTTCCGCCTCCCTGTGGTGGGGTGCAGCGGTCAGAAAGTCCAGCCTCAGGAGAGAATGGTCTGACCATGACAGGGGTTCAATAACTATATCCCCTACATCCAGGCCATTCAACACTGACCAGAGACAAAAACCAAGTCCAGAGTGTGTCCTCCAGTGTGAGTAGGGCCATGGCTGTCATGGAAGCCATAAACTCCCGAGCCATCCCAGACCCCTCACCGGCAGACGGCAGGTTAAAATCCCCCATGACCAAAAGTCTCGGGGTATCAACCACCACCCCGGCAATAACGTTGAGGAGCTCGGGCAGGGCCGCTGTTACGTGGCAGGGAGCCAGGTACGTGATCAGCAAGCCCACCTGCATCCCATGGCCCCACCAGGAGAGACTGGCTGGTGAAGTGACTATGACTGCAATTGGGACCAGGATTGCCATTGCTAAGTGACTGCTAAGTGACGTTACCTCATGCTGTAAAGCATGAGGTAATGTGACCACTCACCTACTGATGGCAATCTGGGTACTCCCAGTGGTCATCCTAACCCAAGACATGTGGGTTATTGAAATGGGAAGCAAGGGAATCGAAGGTAAGGAGTATAAGGGATATAGCAGGGAATGGCGAAGGTCCTACAAGATCCGACTTGGGCCATGAAGAAGTCGAGAGCCATGCTCAGACAGTCCAGGGAAAGAGGGCAAGGGGTGTCTGCAAGTAAGGAGGGTTAATTTAGTCCTAGCGGTGAGAAACATCTTTGAAAGGTTTAAAAATTGGAAAAAATGCAGGTGGGTCAGGAGGAATGATACATCAATCTCTACAGGAACATACTTTTTTAAACTAAGAACATAAATATGGATTTTAAATGTCTACAATGGGGCAAAATTCCACACAAAAGAAAAAAATGTATTCCATTATTTAAAAAGATAAATAAAACAAATGTACTGTAATTTATCTACAGGAAACCTATATATGAAAAAAAGATACAAAATATTTGATTTAAATTTTTTTTGAGACAGACAGAAATACAGTATATTTTGATAGGGGCAAGTAAGAAAAATGGGATTGTTTTGTACATAAGCCCAGAGTCACTTTAGAACAAGATAGGCAGCAAATAAATTTAATAAAATAAAAATAAATTAAATTCACAATTATAACCATAATTAATATTGACTGATGATTGTGGCGATATATGTAGAAATGAAAAATTAATTTGAATGACACCAAGATTATGATAATTGGAATATGCGCCCCAAATGTTAATAAAGCTATATTTTAAAGGATTTATGAAAAAATTAATAGACTTGATATGAAAATTGGTGCTTCTTGAGAGTCTAGAATGATCAACAAGAATTATGGTAACTTGATTAATTCACCCAACTAAGTGATAGAAAAATAACTGCAGAATTTTCAGTTGTTTTTTTTTTCTATGAATGACAGTTTCACTATGTCAGCTAAGTAAGCAAAATGTTTCCAGGCACAGAAATTGCTAAGAAATATCATAAGCATGTATAACAGCCACTTCAACAGCTTGCTGGTATGCTTGTGAAATATTTCTTCCACAGAGACAAACGCCACTTCATCTTCAGCAAGCTCTCATTATTTAAACATATTTCTTGGTTTGTGCTTAGAGACAAAACTCCAGTGGGAATACAGGATATGAGGTATATTATAAGAAATTCATTTCTTTTTCATACCCTGACATGTTGGCAGGTATATGCATTAAAAAGTAAGATATTAGTAAGTCAAATCTCATTTCAACAATGAAATCCATTTACCAGAAACAAATCGGGAAATAAGATCCTTGCTACTCCCATCTATTCCATAGAATCTCTTCCATTCCAATTACTATAGTAGTTTTGGGGTACACATTGATTTATTTTATTTTATTATTTTGAATGAGGTGAGATTGATCTATCTCCCAAAGAGGGGAAGAAGGATTAACATCTTTAGTCATATACCGCTACACTGCTTAACCAGAGGCATATCCACTATTGAAATTATTTCACTTTTTGCACTTTTACGTTTCAATCAGTAAGATTTCTCAGAAGTATTTTTAGGTGGCACATGCTTCACCTCAAACATTACTATTTCAGCCAATTTGGCACAACTGGCTGGTAAGAAGCACAAAACCACTCAGTATTTTAATTAGACAAGAAAAAAGAAGGGGACTTCCGGTTTGCTAGCCTTCGGCGAAGACGGTCCCTTCTTAAGGACCGCCAGCCCCGCCGCCTGTAGAGCTGCCTCGTGATCGAGACGCGGCTCGAAAACTCCGAAATCCGAGGGATTGAAGGAGGAGAGATAGCAGGGTACAGGTTGAGCCCCTGTAAGCCCCCAGAGAATCGCTTCTGGGGAGGAAACAGGCGCGGCTCCCTCCCAACCTGCTGAGACTCCGGACGGCGTGGGACGATTCTGCTTTCTGCAGAACAAGCCGGCTGCATCAAACGTTCAAATTGAATGAAACCAACCTTAACAAGCAGCGGAAATATTAACTTGAACCCTTAAACTTGGAAATCGCAAGTATTAACGCTTTGTTGACTTTTTAACTTAACAGAAAGTACGAGCGAGTGAAAGTGATTTGAAAAAATATGGCGCCCAGCAGCAGAGTTAACGAGCTTGCGAGAGTGGATTTGTGAAGTTATTCTGTTTTGCTACAAAGTTGCTACAAAGTTGCTCTGCCTGTAATAAAGAGAAACAGGAGAAGAGGGGAAAAAAAAAAACTCTTTCTTTAAAATCTGATTAAACCTGGGGGATTTTTTCAGAAGTCTTTGTGGAGGTGGAAAAGGAAAAGGGATTTCCCTTTTCAGAAAATCTAACTTACGTGGCAGGATGGCCTCAAAGAAGCAGGAAGGAAAGGCAGCAGGGGGGGGATCCCCCACACCCAAACATGAACTGCAGCTTCCTCCCGCCCAACAGACTCAGAAAAAAGATTTTGATTTTGAAAATTTAAAAGAATTTATTTCTCAGGCTTTGGATGATAAATTTCAAAAATCTCACCAAGAAATAGATGATAAACTTCAAAAATCTCAACAGGAAATTATGCAGGAAATTAATGAAATTAAAGATATGGTGAAACAGGATTATGGCAAGGTGACTAAAAAAATATCGGATGTGACGTCTGGCATTGCAGAATTTATTATTAAAGTGGACTCCAAAGTGGAAGAATTCAAATCAGAAGTCAATGTTAAGATTAAGGATAATGATTATAAAATTTTTGATGTTGATGAAAAAGTGCAGAGAGTTGAAAACGAAATTGTAATGATGCAATTCAGGGCCATGGAATTTGCTATAAGGCTCAGAGGAATTAGAGAAGACGACAGGCAGGATTTGAGACAGATTTGTGCTGATGCCCTGGCTGTGTTATTAAAAATTAATCCTGAAGTGGTTTTTTACAAAATAGATAAAATTTATAGAGTGAATTCCTGGGTGGCCAGACAAAGACAATTTCCTAGAGATGTGGTGATATATTTTACAGACAGAACAATAAGAAATGACATCCTGCAAAAATCTTTTCTCTCTTCTGTGTAAGTGGGGGGGGGCTCAAATTGGAGTTTTTAAAGAATTGCCACCCAAAATGCTGAAAGCTAGAAAAGATTTCGGTTTTCTAGTAAATGAATTGAAAAAACAAGACATATCATTTCGGTGGGATGCCCCAACTGGTATAATTTTGAAATACAATGGAGAAAGACATCGGTTGAATACTGTTGAGAAGGCGGAGCATTTTTATTCTGCTAATTTCTCCATCTCCACGTACAACCACAGTGCTGGAGATTAAGGAGAGTGATAAGAAGCAACCCCAGCAAGAGATGCAAGAACAGTCTAAGCAGGTGGACCCAGAGGAAATGCAAGGTGCTGTAGGAGGTTTTCTGGAGGAGCCCCTGCTAGAACCTTCTCCAATCCTGGACCCGGTCTGGATGGTTGAAGTCAAAGACCAGCGTATAACTCGTGCAAAATCTAAGCAACTTAAAGAAAAGCAACAACAGGTAAGACAATACAAAAAGGGAGCTAAGAGTACTGTACAAGAGACTGAAGCCATGGGGGGAGCAAAACCGAAGATTTTGGAAGATATTTGGTTATTCTGCTCGTTGCTTCAAAAAGATAAAGATGACAATTAAGTGCTTATCTTGGAACGTGAATGGGTTGAATTCATTACAGAAAAGGAAGAAGTTATTTGCATATTTGAGACAATTTAATAATGATATAATTTGTTTACAAGAAACTCATATTAGAACTCAAGATCAAAAATACTTGATAAATTCTAAATTAGGAACACATTTTGTAGCTTCAACTTTGCAAAAAAAGAATGGTGTGGTTATCTATGTAAATAAAAGACTGACAGCTAAAATTATGGAAGCAGATGAAGATGGCAGGTTTATAGCAATTGAATTGTTTACAGTAAACGGCCAAATTCTTTTGATTGGAATTTATGCTCCCAACCAACAACAGGATCATTTTTATAAAATGCTACACACTAAAATATTGAATGGGACTATAGATCTATTTTAATTATGGGAGATTGGAATGGAGTAATTGATTCTAAATTAGATAAAAAGAGCTCGGCGAAATCCAGGATTAGATTACCACAGACTTTTTTCGATATGAAAGAGGACTTGGAATTAAAAGATATTTGGAGAATACATAATCCAAAAGAATTGGACTATACTTTTTTTCCCGATAGACACAGATCCTTCTCTAGGATTGATTTTATTTTGTTGTCAGATGATCTACTTGTTAAGACAAAAAGAACAAAGATTTTTCCAAGAACTTTGACCGACCATAGCCCAGTATGGATAGAATTTGAGACGGGTAAAATTGAAAGACGATCATGGAGATTAAATGAAAACTTGTTCAGATATGAAAAAAATATAACAGAATTTAAGAAGCACTTGAAAGAATTTTTTGAAATGAATAAGGGTACCCCACTTGAAATTGTGTGGGATGCGAGCAAAGCTTATATGAGAGGGGTACTCATTTACATGAACTCTAAACATAGACTGAATCGACAAAAGAAGAGATCTGAATTGGAAGCAGAAATAAAGAATAAAGAACAGCTACTTATTAAAAATCCAACAGATGAAAAAATACGTGGTGCTATAAAACTTTTGAAAGATCAATTTCAAATGCTTATGGCGGAACAAGTTGCAACAAACTTACAATATGCGAGGCACAATACATTTTGTAATGCCAATAAACCGGGCAGATGGTTGGCTTATACATTAAGGAAGAAGCAGAGTATACGGACTATTGATAGTATTGATATTGGAGGGAAAGAAATCTTTCAACAAAAGTTAATTAAAGAAGCTTTTGTAGACTATTATACTAAACTATATGCTAAAGATGATGTGCAGAATGGACTTATAGAAAAATACTTAGATAATAAAAGAGTCACTAAAATTACTAATCAACAAAAGGAAATAATGAATTATCCTATAACAGAGGAGGAGATAATAGTAGCAATTAAACAATTAAAAACAGCTAAAGCTCCTGGAACAGATGGTTTGACAGCAGTGTATTATAAAACTTTGCAAGCAGAAATGGTGGAACAACTTAGAGATTTATTTTGTAATATTCAACAAGGGGGTAAAATACCCCCATCATGGACAACAGCTTATATTTCTTCGATACCAAAAGAGCAAGTAGGTCCTAAAAAACTGGAGAATTATCGACCAATATCTCTTCTGAATACTGATTATAAAATTTATGCAAAAGTATTAGCCAACAGGCTGATGCCAGTAATCCAAGAGGTGATTCATGATGATCAAGCAGGATTTATCGAGGGCAGATATATGAAGGACAATGTAAGGCAAGTAATAGACTTATTGGAATATCTTGAGACGAATAAACAGATACCTGCAGTGCTGGTTTTTTTGGATGCGGAAAAGGCCTTCGATAGAGTGGATTGGAATTTTCTATTAAAGACTTTAAAAAAGATGGACTTTGTGGACCTATTTATATAGGCGGTCTCAGCAATCTGCCAAGAGCAAAAGGCACAGATTATTATTAATGGAAGTTTGACAACAGAGTTTAAAATTGAAAAAGGAACAAGACAGGGATGTCCGTTATCCCCATTGTTATTTATTTTAACACTAGAAGTCTTGTTAAATACAATTCGGGACTCTAATATTTTGAAAGGTATAACGATAAGGCAAGAGGGCTACAGAATAAAGGCATTTGCAGATGATCTGGTTGTTACCCTAACACAGCCAATGGAATCAATAATCCAGATAAAAGACATTATACAAGACTATGGTAAAGTTTCAGGTTTTAGATTGAACCAGAAAAAAACAAAGATGATAGTTAAAAATATGACACAAGATCGTAAACATGAGCTTGAAAGGAGGGCAGGTTTTGAGATTGTACCAAAGGTAAAATATTTAAGAGTTCAGGTTGCAGAATCAAACATGAAACTGTTTCAAAATAATTATCAGGTGTTGTGGCGAGATGTGCAGAAAGATATGGAGACTTGGAAAAAACTGCAGCTGTCTTTACTTGGAAGAATAGCAGTAGTTAAGATGAATATTTTGCCAAGATTTCTTTTCTTGTTTCAAATGATTCCGGTGCTCAAAAGTGATAAACAATTGAAAGAGTGGCAAAGTGGAGTGAATAAGTTTGTCTGGAACGAGAAAAAATCGAGAGTGAAATTGAAAATTATGCAAGATGTTCCAGAAAGGGGAAGTCTTAAACTTCCAAACCTACAATTATATTATGAAGCAGCAGCTTTGACTCAAGCAAGCGACTGGTTTGGAAGGAAAAAGACTGGAATATTGAATATAGAAAGTTTCGACCTCGAATTTGGATGGCATGCCTACTTATTTTATGAGAACAAAGTGGATAAAGTATTTAAAAGCCATATACTTAGAGACTCTCTGATGAGGGTCTGGAAGAAGCACCAATTTAAATGGGATTACAAAATACCGCTATGGTTGGATCTTGGTCATATCATGTGGAATACAAATATAATGTCACTCGGGGGGTTTTTATATAAAGAGGTTCTTTTTACAGATGCGGGCAGATGGCAGTTGAAGACATTCGAGACACTGTTGGACGAAGGGATTAACTTAACTTGGTTACAATACAATCAACTTCAACTTAGATGGAAAGAGGACCAAAAAACTGGTATTATGTTGCATGAGAAAGAATTGGTTAGACATATAAAAGAGAAAGGTCCAATGCATATTAAAAGGTTATACAATGTTTTGTTAGAAAGGGATTCAGAAACTGAATTGGTTAAAGATTGTATGATTAAATGGGCACAAAATTTTGCAGAACCAGTGATGTTGGAAACATGGGAAAAAATTTGGGTTCAGAATGTTAAATTCACACAGTCGCAGAATTTGAGGGAAAATTTCTATAAAATGTTTTATAGATGGCATTTAGACCCCAAAAAATTGTCGTGTATGTACCCTAATGTTCAGCCAAAATGTTGGAGATGTGATAGTTTAGATGCTACATATTATCATGTTTGGTGGACTTGCAAGAAAGTTAAGGCTTTTTGGATAAAAATTTGGTGGGTTATGCAGAATGTTTTGAAGAAAAAAATTCAATTTTCTCCACAATTGTTTTTATTGGGTATAGTTAAGGGTTTTACATTGGGTGAAACAAAACTGATATTGTACATGATAACAGCAGCGAGATTATTGATAGGTAAATACTGGAAAAATGAAGCTTTGCCCACTATCGAGGATTGGACTTTGAAGATGGCCAGCTTTGCAGAGATGGTGAAGATTTCAGCATATTTAAAAGACTGTTCACAAGAGACTTATGAATGGGAATGGAAAAAGTGGATAGATTATGTTCAGAACAAATATCAAACCAGGAAGGATCAAATAGCCTTTATCTGAAAATGTTATATTAAGATAGAAATATTTTAATCTAATGAAGATGAAATTACAAGGGGGAGGGAGGGGTTCAAGTTTTATATAAAGGCGGGTTTTTTCTTCTTCTTGATATTGTGTGGAAGTCCGGGGGGAGGGGAGGGTTAGGGAGGGCTAGGGAAGATGGGGTTGGGAGGTTTGGGGTGGGTTGAGGGGGGGGCGGAAAGGGGTGAAAATGTAATTGTAAAACTTTTGCAATAAAAAAAAAAAGAAAAAAGAAGGAAAAATTTAAAAGCACAATTTATTTATGCACAATATATGACAGACCATTTGACAATATTTGATCATTTTAATGCATTATCAGCAGCCATATGGCAAGGCTATTCAGTTCTACAATTCTAAAATAGATAAATAATTCAACCACAGAAAAACAAGTAACCAATTTAAACATGCAAAATCAAATACTTTTTAATTAGCACTGATTTAAATATTATATGTTATCATTATTGAATTGTTTGGCATCACCCCACCAAAATATGGGACAAATATGGACAAAAGGCAGCTGAGTGAGAAGGTAACATAAAAGAGACAACTTGCAAACAGGAAATCAGTTTTTGCATTTACTTCACCATTACTTTCCCCTACACCTCTTTTGGGATCAATTCAAAAAGTAAATCTGGCAATTCAAGAGGTATAGAGAAGCAGCAAGCAGAGGAAGGATTAAGTACCATAATTTTTGCACTATAAGATGCACCAGACCATAAGACACACATTAGCTTTAGAGGAGGAAAACAAGGGGAAAAAATCTGCCTCTGCCTCCCAGCATCCATCCGGTATTCATCTGGCTAATGTCCTTGCAGCAAACAGCAAGGTCAGTTTCAGCATGTTATCGCTGCTCCGGCACATGGCTCATCAGGGTTCCCCACCACCTGGAACAGCTGATCAGCGGTATTCCGGTTGGCTGATCCAACCGCTGATCAGCTGATCGACAGCGAAGGCTCCAGCATTCCCCAGTGGCGGTGAACAGTGGCAGCAGTGACAGGCGGTGGTGGCAGTGAGGCCCCCTCCCCCGCTGCAATATTTGCTCTATAAGATGCACAGACATTTACACCCACTTTTTTGGGGGGGGGAGTGCGTCTTATAGTGAGAAAAATACAATAATTGTTGTTTACCTATTGTTCCACCAGATCTTTCCAGCTCCTTGTTGGCATTTTACATTCTCAGAGATAAAATGTGTTGCCGAATATTTATTTTAGCTTTAGATTGACTTTACACTGGTTAAGAAAGCATCAAAAGATTGTTTCAATTCTGTAATTCTTGTGTGCGAGATTTCTATAAATAGAGAATTAATTTTACGAATGAAGGCAAATATATATGTCCCAGGATAATGTTGCAGGAATCAATCTTGATCTGTCACTGAGTCCAGAGGTTTAGTTTTCTGACCTTTCAGACACGTGCTAACTCATTGGTAGCCTCACATTGCACTGAACAAGGAATACATTCAATTTTGCAGGTACTAAGACTGTTGGATGAGCAGGCACAAAAATAACCAGGGAAGTGATTGAAGCCTGGAAAACGGCCCCTTTGTCAGTCAACAGGAGTGCTGATTTACCACCAGTTTATCAAGTACTTAGGAGGTGAGGGCTTGGTAGCACAAAGAAACAACAGCCAATGACTTAATAGCTAGCCATCAACACCCCAATCAACACCTAAAAAGCCACACACAACAGGCACCATATAAATACCACACAGAGAATAGCCCAAAGCACACATTCTGCTAGAGAGAAGTACCCTGAGGATGGGCCCCAGCACGAGTCTGAACACGAGTCTGAAAGCTTGAAAGACTAAACCTCTGGTCCCAGTGACAGACCCAGATTAGAGCTAAAGTTTATTCTGAGTAATCTTGATAAACTTAATAACAGAATACAGAGTTTGAAGGGACTTTGGAGATCTTCTAGTCCAACCCTCTGCTCAAGCAGGAAATCCTATACCATTTCAGACAAATAGTTGTACATTTTGAATAAAGTCATTGAATTCTTATGAGACTATTCCTGTAAAGTGTTTCACTGAAAGCAAGACCTAACTTTATGTAGGGCAAAATAATTCTTATAGGTAGTCCTCAACTTATAACCATTTGTTTGATGTTATAATGGCACTGAATTTTAGAGTTTACTTCTTTCTTATTAGAGAAATAAGTTTAAAATGTCTGCCTATTTGAAAAATCAAAGGCACTAGTAACTGGAAGTATACTTGGAATTACTTTCTGAAAGAAAAAAGAGCCCTTATTATGCCACCATAGTTTTTAGCTGGATAATAAGATTCTAAATCTTACTTTGCCAAGAAAAAATATTTTGTGGAATTTTCTGGTTTTATTATTTCTATATTAATTGGCACTTGGGGTCTATGTTCTATTTTGTATTTTCTAGTCGTGTTATATTATTTATAAAATTTGTCTCATCACCCAACTCAACTTGGTGATACTAGATACCTCATAACACAATATATCAGTTTTTAAAAAATACTTCTGGGTAACTAGGCCTTTGAGACTGTCATACAGTCAAAATGTCATCCATGCCAGGTTCAGTTTATAATTTGGCCTCAACACTTGATAGAAAAGCCAAGCCTTTAACAAAGACTAACCAAGACAAGATCATCTGGATCAGGGGTGAAATATTCCCAGTTCGGACCGGATCGCCCAATCTGGTAATGATGGCGGCGGGTGGTTCAGAGAACCAGTAGCAAAAAATCCCTGCGCCCCCCCTCCCGCCCAGCTGAGCCACACGATCATCAGAGGCTTTTTTTTTTACTTTTAAAAGCATTTTTTCTACAACCTCTTCGGCCAAAAAAACGCTTTTAAAAGTTAAAAAAAAGGCCTCTAATGATCGTACGCCTCAGCTGGGATCATCAGAGGCTTTTAAAAGCATTTTTTCTACAACCTCTTTGGCCGAAGAGGTTGTAGGAAAAAAAAAGCCTCTGGAGATCCCAGCTGAGTTGCCTGATCGTCAGAGGCTTTTAGGAGCATTTTATCCTGCAACCTTTTCGGCTGAAGAGGTTGTAGAAAAAAAATGCTTTTAAAAGCCTGTGGCGATCCCAGCTGAGTTGCCTGATCGTCAGAGGCTTCTAAAAGCATTTTTTTCTGCAACCTCCTAAGGTTGTAGAAAAAATGCTTTTAAAAGTTAAAAAAAAAAGTTGGCCACGCCCACCATCACATTACCCCCCACCCCCACCAAGCCACGCCCACAGAACCGGTACTAACAAATTTTAGATTTCACCCCTGATCTGGATGTTATTTGATTGTATGTTGCATTGTTTTTAGTATATTGTGTATTAACTGGTATACTTTAGTGGAATGCTGGATTGCAAGTAAATAATTTGCTCCTTGAATAGTAAGGCGAGTTTGCTAAGGAGTAAACGACTGTGAAAAGAGAATAGTATAAATAACTTCACATTATATCTCTTTGTGGCTAAAAATATCTACACTACTATCTTTGTGGAAAACTATGAGGATACGTGATAGGATGGAGGGAGAAGGGGCAGAGCTTGCAGTAATGAACGAAAAATATATACTAGTACAATTAAGAAAAATTAATTCAGATACATTTTTAAATCAAAAACTGAGTAAAATCATAAATCTGTATATAATATAGACATGTGTGAATTTTTTAATACTCATTTTGAAAGGAAAAGACTTCAAGTCAAAATTATATTAAGATTTAGAACTTATTACTGAATATCGCTGATGAATATAGGTTCTTTTTGCTTCTGCAAATTCTTTTTATATGTCAGTTGACTCAAAATAACTTCATCTAAATGTTATCATTATAAGTACCTTTGCTTCTTGCTAACACAGGAATATCATGCAACAAAAAGTTGTTATGAAGAGATCAGAGTTCAGATGTTGAAGAACCATAATCTCCACTCAAAATTATTTTGGATACATTGCTGGTCGGAGAAAGCCTCCGGCTAAGAAATCTGTACATCGGTCTGGATTAGGTGAGTTGAAATAAACTCATATGAAGTTGTGATGATGTTTTCACAATTGTAATCCTTTGCCTGCACATCAACTTTTTAAAGTGATGCCTCTATTTCCATTTGGTTTGCTTCTTCCTTGAGAAAACATGCATGATTGTTCTGTAGTCTAGAAGGTTTGTTGAGAGAAATACCATCCAGCCTCTTCTCTTCCTCTTCATCAGCCTCTTCTGGAGCCCACTGGGGCATGCAGTCATGTTCAGAGTTGCTCCTAACATACCCAGGCAAATTTATATGGGCATTGTTCTGTCCTGGGCCATTCCTGCATGCCTTATTGGAAACCAGCCTCATGCGGGAGCTGGCACCCATCTGAGTCTGGCTGTTGATGCTCTGAGTCACGTTAGTGAGGACAGAACCACAGTGAGAATTCCCACAAGGAACAGTCCTCTTCCAGTCCATGGCCAAGTGCCATCTAGCCCATGTCTTCTTGAGCTCAGCCTGCACCTAAGGAAATAGAAAATGTCCAGATCAAAATGCCAGAAAGAAGCCAATGTTTTGAACAGTTTATCTCACCATCACTTAAAATTAAGTTTTTCCTTTAATATTATATTTACAATTGAATATAATGTACTCTTCCACAGGAATGTATAGTTTGCTAGTGCAGGACACTGTTTAAGGTATTGATTGGGACTAGAGGAAGGCCAGGTTCAGATTTCCCCTTAACCAAAACATTATCTGGATGATTTTAGACCAGTTACTATCACTTGGCCAATAATCTCATAGAGTTATTTTTGTGGATGAATTGGAAGAGTGTATTTACTGACCACTTCTGTAGTGGAAATATGGGATATAAATACAATAAATACATTATAATTAAAAATAAGTAACAGGTAGTGAGTAGGGGACTATGATTAAAAGAATATGGAGCAGCAGTACTACAGCACATATCATGGGGAAACAAGGAGTCACTAAGAGCATAAGCTTTTCAACTCTATTCCCATTGTCATGAGGATTAGAATTGATTTTAAGCAAAACAAGAAATGCTCCAGAATAAAAGTTACATGTATATATATTGGTTCTAGTGACTGTGAAAAATTACAAGTCTTCAAAAGAATATTTTTTGTATTCTGTGCAAATACTAAGATTGATACTTAATGTATTAGTCAGACCTCTCCACTTCCTTTCTATACCAAAAATAAATCTGAAGGGATAATTAACCAAGTGAACAGGTATATTAAAAGGGAGAGCTGAATCATAAGCAAGATTCTGATGCATACTTTTGCTTCCCACTTATTCTTCTACTTGACCACTCAGTTAAGATGGACATCATTCACCCTTTATTACTTAAATTGCTTGGGTTTTTTTTTTGTAAAACAGTATCCAATAATACCTAACTTACTAAACATGCTATCACCTTCCATGGCAACATTTCATTGGGCATATAATCGTAAATAAGTGCTAGGAGTCAGGGCAACCCATATAATATCTCTCTCATGCAGAGAAAGTTCCAGTTGACATTAATCAAATACAGCTTGCACTATGTAACTTTGTAACTAACAAATCCCATTGATTTAAATAAATGTACTCTAAGCATGAATACATTTGGATTTAATACAGTTATGGAAACCTATTCTGAACCTGTAATTATTTGCTTCTTTGGACATGAAAATGTCTGTATATACAAACCAATGCAATAGAGACAAATGACATAATTGCTTCTGTTTACTGTTCTACAGCTAGGGAGGAAGATATTTATTTCAGGTAAATTAATATATTCTGCAGCAAAGGAGGATTCCCAGAATTCTGAAGCGAAAGATAAAATCTAAATCTGCCATTCTAGAGACTGGGCAGAGAGTAGCAAAACCCAGGAAACTAATAAAGGAGAATATTTGTAGTTCATCACCTAGGAAACTCTCATTCTAGACAACCAGTTGGGAGCAGAAAGGTTCTCTTCTCCAGGTGAGCTTTCAGAAGAGGCCAGCTTTGTTTTGCCTTTGTTCTTTTGCTGCCCACTCTGGAGGAGATGGTATTTGTTCCCTGATTGCCTTCAACCAGGTAAGAAATCCATCCCAGTTTGGAGAAGAGGTGGAGAATCAGAAAGAAACAGGCATCCATGCAGATGCTGAACCTTGGGTTTTTCCAGTTTCATTTCATGGATTGATCCAAGTTGTTTCCTTACTAGAACAAGGGGTCCTATCCAACAACATGAAATTTAATGTGGAGAAAAGCAAAATTTTACACTTAGGCAGAAAAGTACAGATTAGATGAAACCTAGCTCAAAAATAGTAACTATGAAAGGGACCTTGGAGTCCTGATGGACAATCACTTAAACATGAGTCAAGCAGCCAAAAAAGCAAATGCAGTCCTTGGTTGCATAAACTGAGGGATAGAGTCAAGATAACATGAAGTATTAGTACTGCTTTATAAAACCTTATAAGGCCACACCTGGAATACTGCATTCAGTTTTGGTCACCATATTACAAAAAAGATATTAAGCCTTTGGAAAAAGTGCAGAGAAAAACAATTAAGACAATTAAAGGCCTGGAGACTAAAACATATGAAGAACAGTTGCAGCAATTGGGTATGACTAGTCTAGAGAAAAGAAGGACTAGGGGTGACATGATAACAGTGTTCCAGTATTTAAGGGGCTACCACAGGAGGAGGGGATCAATTTATTTTCCATAGCACCAGAAAGCAAATCAAGAAACAATGGATGGAAACTACTCAAGGAGAGAAGCAACCTAGAATTAAGGAGAAACTTCCTAACAGTGAAAACAACCAATGGAACAACTTTTGCCTTCAGAAGTTGTGAGTGCTTGATTACTGGAGGCTTTTAAGAAGAGACTGGACAGCCACTTGTCTGGAATGGTATAGGTTCTCCTGCTTGAGCAGGGGGTTGGACTAGAAGACCTCCAAGGTTCTCTTTCAACTCTATTCTGTAAATAAACCTATTTTGTTCTAACCCATCCCCCATTTTTGTGCCTGAAAAATGAATTATGAATTAAATCCTGCAGGTTCTTTGATATTTTCTTTTTCCCTTTCTTCCAATCATTAGCTCCTTGATCTTAATCAACAACATTAAGCAATGCATATTTGTGGGGCTCAGCAGACTCATTTTGACAGTAAATTTAACCTACTGTACATCCCAGCCACTCTGCTAGCTACAGAAAGGGTAGCTAGCTGCAAGCAGAGGTAGTTTTCCATGCACATCCCCTTGAAATAAAGAGAGACAGACAAATTTTCTCCATAGAGGAAAAAAGACTGTTGGGAGAGGGTAACATGGGGAAGGGGGGGTCAGATAAGAACACCCCCCCCAAGAGACAGAGGGGCAACCCATGGCATCCCTGTGCACAAGTATGAAAATACACCCACACCCACACACCAACTGCACATCCATTATTCACTAGAAACTTACCTCTCCGTTACAGTAGCAATAGATGATAGAGACAAAAAAACCCTGAAGAAGGAATTGAGAATAAGAATTTAAAAAGCAACATAATTATCATTACCTTGACCCATAAACTAAATGAATATATTTCACAATAAAATCTATATCTATAGCATGGACCAGATTTATGGTAACAGGATTAGAGTTACAGTTAAAGTTAGTATTGTTATAAGGACTTAAGAATCTGGATTATGACTACCATAAGGGTTATTGTATAGATTATAGTAAAGTTATAGCTAAAGTGAGTGTTAAAGTTTATGGTTAGTATTGACAGCAGGGTTAAGTTACAGTTGTGGTTAGGTGCTAAATTTATGTAAGGTTTAAGGCTTAGTTAGAATTTCTTTTTATGGGCAAATTTTAGGATTGAATTAGGATTAGGTTTGGCTCAGGTTGGAGTTAAGATTAGATGGATAGGATTAAATAGTTTTGGTTGGGTTTAGATTTAGTGCTAGATTGTTGTGTATAGTTAGAGCAATATTGGAATTAAGGTTAGCCGAATTGTAATGCTAACAAAATCTAGTGTTACTAAGTTAATGTTACACTAGTGTTAGTGTTTGGAAAGGTTTAAAATAGTACTAAATTAAGGGTTGGATAATATTGGAGTTAGGGTTCATGTTTACTACTGTATTAAGGTAGCAATACAGTTTTATGGTTAGTTCTGTTGTTAGTGTTAAAAATAGTTTTAAGATTGGTTTAGTAATTTTTATAATGTAAATTTAACATTTTCATTGTGTGAGTAACAGACTCCCATCATCCTGTCTGATGGGTTTTATGTTATTTTTGAATGTATAATGATCAAACATTCATAGAAAGAGTTTGTGAGAGATCTAAGATTGGTTTCGGCTTTATAAATGCCCTGGGGAAACTAGACTCAATAAATTTTGTAGTATAATGCAAGCACATAATCTCATTCTTCTACGAAAGAATGTGTACAATATTTGCAATGTGTTACAAGGAGTTCTTAGATTTGTTTAAAACCACAGCAAGAATATAGCTTTATCTGTAAGAGGTATCTTCTTAAAGATATCATTCCACTCTTGTCAGTCTAGAACTAATTTTACAGTGATCTTCAATAATCGGGTGATGCAATGGAAAAGGTGTAGAGGAAACAGAAGAAGAGATTCTGAAATGTTATAAATACATTTCATTTCAAAATAAATTTAATTATCAGATTTTGATTGAGCATAGTAATTTCTCTGTGTCATATAATATACTTGGGTATACATATACAAATATATACATATGTTTGTATTCATTTATTTGTCATGTTCATGTAGTATATATTGGAGGTGGTGACCCTTTGAGAGCTGTCTGCAACAAAATTTCATTTTAACATGTGCCAATTAGTGTACATTCAAAGTGATAATAAGTATTCTATTCTATTCTATTCTATTCTATTCTATTCTATTCTATTCTATTCTATTCTATTCTATTCCTCCAGGATTGTTGTATTTTTCATTCATGCAACAGAGATTGGAAGGCATTCAATGTTATGGCATGATCACATTTCATTTGCTTTGCTCCAAGGACTATATTGTTTCATAAAGTAGGCTCAGTGCTTACTTCACATTTTTAATGCAAAAGATTTTAAGTGCAAACACTGCTGAAGAATCTTGGATCGTCACATACATAAAAAAGATTTTTACAAAAGAAACTCTACCGATTTATCTTTTTTCAGGGCTTTCTTGTGCCAATCCTTTGAGAAAACAACAGAAGGATATTGTGGAGCTTTAGAAGCAAACAGATTTTTTTATGACATGGGATTTGAGAAATGCAATCAATTTTGCTACAAATTCATACTCCTGTGATCAAATTGAAAAGCTGGGAACATCTGGGAAAGCTGGTGCTTCTTTTATGCAGCATCTTCAGCAGAAAAGACAAATAAGAAGCCCTTGGAATCATCTCTCTTCCTAGTCTTATCCAGAGGACTTTAGGGTTGCTTTTCAGAATTTAAGAAATGTGTGCAGACTAAATTGCATGCTTACAATGTAAGTATAATTTGCTTTTCAATTATTGCTGAATTTTGGAACATGCCATTCCTTTTCATTAGTTATCTCTTGCAGCAAGCAATATTGCAATGTGGCCAGTTTTGTAACTAAACATCTGAACATCTGAGAGGTTCATAAATGATAAGGTAGTACCATGCCATCAGACCTGGAATGAGTTGAAGAAGAGTTCACAGTGCATCCGGATCTCCCAGCCTAACCCAGTGAACGTGTGAGGTAGGCACACAAAGACAATGTAATGCACACCAAAGACGAAGATCAAAATTAAAGTGGATTTTGCTAGTTTTCTGGAAGAAAGTTAAGTGAAGTTATAATTATGTGACTGTCACATGCTGCATAAGATGAACATGACATAAACTGCAATCCTACACATTCCAAATTTCTTAGCTATAAAGGGTATTTGCCAAAAGGGAATGTATAAGTTTGGACAAAGCAGTGTCACCTCTGTGGAAGCTCTACCTCAGAGTTCCCCAACCTTTTTGGCTTTGTGGACAAGTGGGGGGGTGGGGGTGGAGAGAGGGGATGGTTCTGCGTGTGTGGTGGGCAAGCACACACACGTGTGCAACTCATTTGCGTGAGCACCAAGCACATGTGCCTGCCGCATGCACAAATGGAGCGTGCTTGCACGCTGCTTGTGCAAGTGGGGATGCATGCGCATGTGCTCACCTGCCCACCACTTCCGCAGCCCAGTTCCGAAAGGCTCAAGGCCTGATAGTGGGCTGGGGCCTAGGGATTGGGGACTCCTGCTCTATCTGGAATAGTTGCTGATCTCACTCGGAGCCTAGAAATTTTTATATGTTGCCCTAGTTAAACCACAGACCAAAAATGTCCTATTCTTCATTTTGATGCTGGAAGAATATTTCTGGAGTTGTTTATTATAATGCTTGTCATTCTTCCTATTGCTACAATCTCATGACTATCTCTTCCTGTACATTACATACACTCTTTGTTGCAGAACTGAAACAAGAATAGCAGTTTACCATTCAGAACGTTGCTGCTTATTTTGTTTTATCTCTGATTTTATTTATCAGATAAACATAGTTAAATGTGGCTTATATCATTGCTTCGTATTTTTTTCCCTAAGGGTAATTGGTTTGCAGCATGGAACTTGGTAACACATATTTATCCATCCACCCCTGCAATGTCTAGCTTTAATTATCTTGATAGCAAGACTTTAAAAAAAAAAAAGTAACAACACACCCAAAAGCTTCTAGTTTTAATTGGGAGCACCAGTTTATAAAGTTCGGTGAACTACAAAAGCACATTGTATAAAAAGCACAGCATGTCAGCAGCTTCTCCTGGGTGAATATTAATTTGATTTTTTTTATTTCTATTTGTGTGCAGGGTATGTGCGTAAGAGGGATGTTTAATCAGTGTGAGGACCTAGGATACTTTTGTAAGTATTAGTTTTGATCTGACAAACAGATCTTAATAGTTACATGAGAGGACTTCAAATATTTGGAAACCTTATTTTGAGATAGATTTACAATCTGTCTGCATCTCATTCTATATGTCCTTTCTGTATCTGTGTAGTTACATTTTCAAAATTATTGCTAGCTGCTTTCAAGTTGGTCAAAAGAGACACAGCACGCCAGGGTATTTTAACAATAAATTTTAGATGTCTCCATCATCTCTTTTGAATAGTGATCCCTTTTTATTCATCAAATACAACTGGAAAATCCAGATAATGGAATGACCAGTTTATTAACTGCCAGCAAACTAACACATTCATGAATCTCCATGTAAAACTTGCTTAAATGTGATTAGATAAGTCAACAAGAAGGAATGTACAGATTGTTTGAGCAATTATGGCGAGGACGGGGCCATCATTCAGAAATCAAGTGCTCCTCTGCATGCAGAAGATTCAGTTACTATATTTTTCAGAGGAGACTAGTAAAGATCATTGTCTAAAATCCTGAAGAGCTAGATGAATAAAAGGTTTATTCACTAGAAGACTGCTTCTGTTGTCAAAAAATTGCAGTAAAAGTGGTTTAATTAGTCCTGGATTAACTATTATGCAAAATTAGTACATTCTTAGAGCAGGAAGGGAAGTGGCAACACAGCTTTATTCCCTTAGCTATCATGCCCTTAACTCTTTCCCTGCCACATTCAAGTTTTGTTCAGCATTTACTGAGTCAAAAGTCTCCCATAGAAGAAGATATTTGTAATTTGGGGTTAAACTATGGGGACCTTTGTGCTCTCTGAGCTTGATGATGTCCTTGCAGATGTTTTATTACTGAACTAGGTAACATCACCAGTGCATTGAGATATAACCTAATTTGCTAATGAAACATCTGCAAGAAAATCAGGAAAATCACCAGGAGTCAAAAATGATTCCACATCCCCAAACATTGACACTTTCTTTTAAGTTTAATTTCATACAGATCTTGGTGTACAAAACTTGCTAGCAATTTGTATCCCTAAATGGACTCTGTTACTGAAGTTATATTTTCTGCAATCAAGTTTAGCACGGTTTACCATAAGTTTGTATGATATAGAAATTTCAGGGAAGAAGATTTTTGCCTGTCTTCTGTCTGAGAACATCCATTACCAAGACTGCTATAATATCTTAAACAAGTTTTTCTTAATGCTAACTCAAATTAATCCTCCTATACCTTGAGCTCATTATATACAGTATAGTCCAACCATCTAAGAAAGTAAGGAAATTATCTTTGCCTTTTTTTATACAACTTCAGGAGTCTAACTTGGCTTTTCTCCAAGCAAAAGATAAACCAAGGTATTTCCAAATAGAAGACTTTTTCATTACAAGTCAAAAAACATCGTATCTGACCCAAATCAGTTCTAGTACAGACTGCTTCTGGAAATACATCATACCTATATTGCTTTCTGACATCGTAGCCAACAGCATTAGTTTCCCAAATTTTTGTGGCCAGCACCCGCACAGTATTCAGGAACAGGACAAAGTTCAGCTGTAAAACAGAATTGTTTTATTCTATCATCTTTTAGAGGTATGTTTTGGAATGTTTTGAGGACATATTTAGATAAGATAGATAAGATAAGATAACTTTTATTATCATTTTTTTACTGTGAGCACGCTGGCCCACATTAAAAATGAAATTCTGTTGCCTGCTCTCAAGAGAACACATACTAACACACATGTACACATGCTATATACATTATATACACACACACATATATACACACACACACATATATATACATACATATACATATACTGTATGTATACATATACATATACATACATACATACGTATGTACATACATACATATATACATATATATATATACACATACACCTATATATATATACATATACATATACATATACATATACATATACATATGCAAGTTTTGGTATAGATTGGGAGTATCTTGGCAACGTTTCAACGAGGTCCCACTCGTCATCTTCAGGCTGGTGTCTTCGGCTTCGTGGTTGTGCGAGGAAAGTGTGATCAGATCTGCCGTCTCAGCCTGAAGATGACGAGTGGGACCTCGTTGAAACGTTGCCAAGATACTCTCAATCTTACACGGGAAAAGACCCGAATACACCAAAACTTGCATACCTCTACCCGTGAAAATCTATGAAAACATACACATACACACACACACATACACACATATATAAATATATAAATATATATGTATATAAATATATAAAAATCACTGTCCATTTTGAATACATAGCGGAAAGAGGAAACTTGACAGTTCACAAGGTTGCTATATGGAACAAAACTATGCTGAATATAGATCTTCCGGTTTGCTGTTTGTCCCCGCTGGACGCTCCTTCGGGATCGTCGTACCCACTGCCTGTAAAGAGCCGCCTTTATAGCGGAATGGCGGCTCGAAAAAACTCTGTTTCCATGAGGAAACGGAGATAGAGCAGGCTGGGGTGGGTTGAGTCCTCTGCCTAATCCCAAAAGATTTTTTTTTACTTTTGGGACGGAGCGGAAGAGACTCCCCGTATCCCCAGCCGATGCTCCGGGCTCTGGGAGATCTCTGCTACACGCAGAGCTAGGTGGCAAAAGCAAGCCTGTAAATTTGTTAAACTAATTAAAGAAGACGTGAGCTGGACCACTGACCCTGAAGCGCAAGTATTTTTTTTCTTATTTTAGAAAAGTTACTGAAGTTGTTTAAGAAGTGAAAGGAAAAAAGATTTTTAAAATGGCGATTGCTGAGGCTTGAAGAGAGGCTGAAAAGGGAAAGTCCTTCCATTTTCTATTACAAAGTAGCGGAATGAATACTTCTGGCTGTAATTGAGGCAAAACCTCACTCTCACTCTTGTTTTTTTTTCTTGTTTTTTCCTGGGGATCTGATATTGATCTTGGTTGGAAACAAGCCTTTTTTTTTCTCTCTCTTTTCCACTAAATCTTGTCTGTGTGGGAAATGGCACCGGGACTTATACAGTTAGACAAACAGGCAGCGGGGGGAAATTCCCCCATTAACAAATTACATCAACAAGTTCTAACTCTCCAGTGTCAGAAACCTGACTTTAATATAATAGAATTTCTTCTTGAAGAGATTGTAAGAAGGGATGAGATTGTGAACCAGCAACTCGAAAAATTTAAGCAGGAAATTGGTGAATTGGTGAAATCAAAGTTTGACTTTTTGAATCGAAAGATTTTAAAAACAGCTAATGGTTTATCAGACTTTCTGATTCAGTTGGATGCAAAGACTAAACTATTAGAGTCTAAAATGAAAGAAACTGAGGAGAATTTGGATGACAAGATTCAAAAAATTAAAAAGGATTTGGTAAACATTCAGGATAATAGCTCAGAAGATAAACCTAAAATGGAGGTTGACCAAAAGACTGGTAATGAAAAAAATGTGCAACAGAGGATTGAAAGAGAAGTTTTAATGATTCAATATAATTTTACAGAATATGCAATTAGACTGAGAGGTCTGCAGGAAAATAATAGAGATGACTTAAGGAAAATATCTTCTGAAATTCTGGCTGGGATTTTAAAGGTTCAACCTGATGAAGTGTTTTGCAGGATTGATAGAATTTATAGAATAAACTCCTGGTTGGCAAAGCAGAGGCAATTGCCTAGAGATGTGGTGATTTATTTTACAGATAAAGAAATTAGGAATAATATTGTGCAGAACTCTTTTAATTCTACTTTGCAATTTCATGGAAGAAAGATTTGGATTTTTAAGGAGCTCCCGACTAAGATGCTAATGGAGAGGAAGAAATTTGGCTTTCTAGTGACTGAGTTAAAAAAAAGAAATATCCTATTTAGGTGGGATGCCCCAGTTGGTTTAATATTGAGACACCAAGGAGTAAGATATCAACTGAACACTGTTGAAAAAGCGGAAGAATTTTATCAAAAAATTTTAAAAATGAACTTAATACCTTTAGGCACAATACAGGATAAGCAAAAGGAGTTGGAAACAAAAGGAAAATACCAAATTACAGAGGCTGTGGTGGATAAATTGTCTTTGGAATCCCTGGATACCCCAGCTGGACTGTTTATAAATATGAGAGCAGTGTCATCCGACTCCAATGTGATGAACCATCAAGTTACAGACAAGTGCGTAAACCAACCAGTTGATATACAAGTGATGGAGAAGAAAGATGAGATGACAAAACAAAACCAACAAGATCAATTCATAAAGCAGAATGAAAATCGATCAGCTGACACACAACTGGTAGGAAGGAAACGAGGATGGAAATTCAACCCGCAAAAGAAAAAGAAAAGAAATAGATCTCATAGAAATAGCAGTTTCTAAACCAAGCAACAGTGAAGCCAGGGACTTTAAAAAATGAATATGTGAAAAGATAGTGGAGGCGAACAATTGTTTAATACTATCTTGAGGATAGTGGCAGATCTCTGCAATGCCGTGATTTTGGGATATGAAAAGAGCCTTACCTTGTTGGATTTGAATCATCTACTCTGGATTTTTTTTTACTGGTAAATATATTATAATTATTTTGAGTTACAAGGCAAGAGAGTCACGCTGGGGCATGCAGAAGATCTGGATGTTACCCATTAGGATGATGGGAATCAACAATCCTGATGAATACCACAACTATAACTATATGGATATAATTATAATGTCACTCGGGTGGTTGTTTTTACTTTTATATATATATGAGGATATCTACTACTGATGGGGGCAGAAGATGATTGAAGATTTTGAACAAACTGTTGCACCAGCATGTTATTTTACCCTATTATGGGTGATGAATTTAACAATCCAGTGGAAAGACACCAAAGAAGATATTATATGGATTATAAATTTAAAGTTACTGTCTTTTTTCTTTTTACAAAATGGAATGCATATATAGATATGTGTATATTTTAGTAAAGTGGGCAGTGGATTATATTTAGAATTGTATTGCATGATTTTGTAGGAATTTGGGTTGAAATAGGTTAGTTTACGGATTGATTAGTTTAAGAAAAAGGATCTTTAAGTCATATATTTAGGGGAGTGGAGGAATTGGATAGAACTGAATAAATGTTAAATTTTGATGTAGGGAGAAGTCCGCTTTAAAATGTTATATTAATATATATAAAAGACTAAATGTTAAATTGTTGTAATAATACACTATAAGTTTAGGGGAGGAGAAAAAGGGCAGATTATCGCAAAAATGGGAGTTATAAGAATATTATGCTAAGGGTCAGTATTTTGAGGAGGGAGTAAGGGAAAGGAAAGATATTATGTAATTAGTTATGAAATAGCCTATTGTTGTGAAGAAGTCACGGGGGGGTTAGGGAAGAGGGGGGAGGAAAAAGGGGGAAAAACTTGTATTTGAAAACTTTTTCAATTAAAAAAAAAAAAACTATGCTGAATATAGATGCTCTGCTTCGAATACCATGAAGCCTCCTCCCAGGTGGTAACAGGGAAAACAGATCATGAAGAGGATAACTAGCGTCCTAGACAATACTACATACCTTACTCAAGCATCACTTATATGCTGTCCTGGATAGAAGGGAGTGATCTACCAAACATATTTTCTGCCATTGTCACCAGTCTCTGAACTGCCTTTCTGTCTAAAGCAGTAATGCAGTAATTTCAACACTTTCTTTTATCTGGAACATAATACTGTCAAGATGACCAGGCAGCAAAGCTGAATTAGTATAAAAAGTCCAGAGTCACTTCCAATATTAGTACATTTGTTTAATTTATCCCACCTATCTAGGAAGCTCTCCAGTTTTGATCTAAGCTACTGCAGAGCTTCTGAGAAGCTAGTTGAAAAATACAGGACTTTTATTTTTGAATAAAACTGACCAAGACAGTGACAGCCACATTTATTTAACTGCTTCCTAGACTGATTCCTTTATTAAGACTCTGATGTTTATTTTTATTAAATAATAAACATAGTTGCCAAAATGCTTCTTTTCTGAACTTCACACTGAACACTGGAAAGGAGAAAAGCTAGAACAGACTTATGAAAAAAATAAATGATGCATCACTGTATTAGAGCTTGGTAAAAAAACCCAGTATATTTACACTTCCATTTGCAACTAATTGCAAGAAAGTAATGCCAACAGTATTGAGTTACCCTGCTGTCTAAGTGAGCCGGATCAGGAACTGGCACATAGGAGTCAGAATGGGGCAACTCACCGTGGCCAACTCATCACAGGACAACTCACTGCAGCACAATTCAGCACGGGATGACTAAAGAGGGGAGAAGTAGAATTGCAGCTCACCCCAGCCTTGAGACTTCTAACTTGAGAAGGTTCAAACCTAAAGCATGACAAGGCCTGCTGCAATTCACTTGTCTCTCTCGAGTTATCCTGAGATGAGTTGTCCTGGGGTAAATCACCCAGGGTGTGTTGGTTGTAGCAAGTTAGCCACAGCGACTTGTCCTACAGGGGTGATGGTGAAACACAGGATTCATCCCAAGAGATGCACCAGCAATGTGCATACCCAACAAAGCAATGCACCTTGCTCCTTAAACTACAGAATAGGACTTTAAGAAATACAACATATTTTAACTGCACCTTTTACTTTTTTGAAAAGAGGAAATGTAATTTTATCTTTCAATAGGCAATTTAAAGTGGCAGCTTTGAAAAAGTGCAGCGTTGAAATAATTCAAGCAGCTCAAAAGAATAAAAAAGTAGTGCAATAACTTGGCATGAATGCTGAGAAGGAGTGTTTTGTTCTCACATATCAAAAGCAGTCACAGCATCTCACTCTTGATTGTGACACAAAATGTCATCTCCTGTTCCATAAAGTACAACAAAAAGAGAAGCATAAATAAAAGTGATTGCTCAGTTCTTTGCCAGCCAAAATGCTTTCTTGCAGAGAAAAACTGTCCAGGAGTATGGAAGAGGAATTGTCAAATGAGAGCAAGCTCCTGGATTAAAAACGAAAGTAGCAATACTATAACTGCGGAATAGATCTGATTGTACTAGAGCTATACTTTCAAGCCACTCTCCTCTCCTTTCCCTTGAAAGATTGGAAAAAGAGAAAGGGCTTCAACTTTCAGACTTTCTTTGAAAATAAGAATATTGAAAACTACCTTTAAGTGAAGTCAGATGTTCTCACTCAGAATTATTGTCTGCCTGCTGATAGGATTTCCCAATCCTATCTGGAGAAGCCAAGAACTGAGCCTAAGATTTGCATAAGAAGCATCTAAATACTGAACTACAAGTCCTCTCTTTAATGGGTAAATATAATTATGGGATTCAGCAAACTCGAAAAAATAGCATAGGGACATTCAAACTATTGAAATATAGGTTGTAAGTATGCTGAATGATGTAGTGATGGGGAAATGGTTGGTGTCCATTTGGTAGGGTTATCATAACTAATCTGCAAAAATATGAATAATCATTAGATGGTAAGAAATAGATGTCATTTTCTATATCAATAGAATAGAATAGAATAGAATAGAATAGAATAGAATAGAATAGAATAGAATAGAATAGGAATAGGAATAGGAATAGAATAGGAATAGGAATAGAACCTTGCCAGTCTTCTAGTCCAGCCCCCTACTCAAGCAGGAGAACCTATACTATTTCAGATAAGTGATTGTCTAGCCTCTTCTTAAAAACCTCCAGTGATGGAGCACCCACGACTTCTGAAGGCAAGTTGTTCCACTGGTTAATTGTCCTCACTGTTAGGAAGTTTCTCCTTAATTCCAGGTTGCTTCTCTCTTTGGTTAATTTCCAACCATTAATTCTTGTCCTGCCCACTGGTGCTTTGTAGAATAATTTGACCCCCTCTTCTTTGTGGCAGCCGCTCAATACTGCTATCATGTTGCCCCTAATTCTTCTTTTCTTTAGACTAGCCAAACCCAAATCCTGCAGCCTTTCTTCATATGATTTAGTGTCCAGGCCTTTGATCATCTTAGTTGCTCTTCTTTGAACTCTTTGCTACCATCTAGCATTTTGCAGATGCTAATATACACAACAAGGTTCAATGTTTACTAGATACATATATGAGTACTCTTACCCCAATAGCCACTAAAATTGGAGTTTGGTATATCCATTTTATATTTCCAGCATTAAGCTCCCAGCATCTGTGAAATCAAGAATCTATTTTTAATAAACAGAGTAAGAATAAACAGTCTCAATGTATACTAATTTTCTGTTAGATTAGATTCATTCTGGAGAATGTACAGAATACGTTTCAGGGTTTTAAAAAGGATTTCGGGTTCTTTCATCTTTAATAAACCATGGCAGGTTTCTGGAGAAGAATAAACAAATATGTCCCATCTTTGCTTTGAGTTTGGAAAAAATAAGAAAACGGTGCAATTTTCAGAAATAGTAAAATAATAAACTCTTTTTCTTAGTTGGACTAGTTTTGGGATGGAAGATAGAGGGTTCAAATATCGGAATGTCCAGCTAAAGTCTGAAAAAATATGTGTGGAGGAATGTGTGCGTGTAAGGGGAGGGTTTAAGCCTGAGGTTTATTCTGAACACCTTATATGTGTTTTTAGGGCTAGTTCATTTTATATTAGAATTGGTTCTAGTAAAATAAAAAGAGAAGTGGCATTCAGTGACTTACATATGGCTTAAAACAGAATTAAAGATTCACTATTATAAACCAAAACTAGAATTTACTTGCTTAAAAGATAAAGGATGTGAAAAGTCCAGGAGAATTAAAAAAAAAGTATCCCTCTTGTTGCTGCCATAATAGCCCAATGAGGTTTTCCATATGGAGCATCTAATAGATCAAAATACTGCAACCACTAAGCCATTTTCCCTTCTTGTCCTCTGCCTCACTTCTGCTGTTAGGGTTTTCCGGAAGTGTCTCTACTCCAATGTTCAATGCCTGCCTAGCCAGCTGTGAGAGGAGACCACCAAAGAAGACTGAGTCCTGACCATTCCAAGAGATTCAAAAAGGGCCATCAGCTCTGATTCAGAAATGAACTGGATAAAAAGGATTTAAATGGAATTTGCTTCTATATATAAATCCCCGTGTGGCATATCACATCTTCAGAGGACTGGTTGCAATGGAGAAAACACCACTGCCATTTATGAAGCCAGAAAGTAGATTTATGCCTGGCTAAGGATGCAATTCACATAAATGTTTTCTATAGAGGTGTTGAACTAATTTGAGGAATTAAAGTAAGCAAATCAGGAAACAATACTTCTGCATTAGCAAACAATAAACGTGTCTGATGCTGTATTATGAGGTAACAAAGCTTAGATTATGAGGTAACAAAGCTTCCTGATGTAAAATACTTCTTGAAGGGAGGAATTATGTAGTGTCCCTTGGCTGTTTTTCATCTGAAACTTTCCCCACTAAGCTACTTTAGTTCTATTGTAAAGCTATGGACTAGCACATTTGGAAGGCAAGTGCAGCAGCAAAAGGCAATTGGAAAGAAAGGGTTAAAAATATGGTACAGAGGGCTCAAGAATAGAAAATCAGTACATTTTTGTGAAATCACTCAGTCTTCAGCTCAGCTATTTTATTTCAAGCACTAAAAGTTATAGCTGAAACTGGTATCATCCACACCTTATTTTTAACCTCTAGAGCAAGGGTCCTCAAACTTCAGCCCGGGGGCCAGATATGGCCCACCGAAGCCATTAATCCGGCCCACACAGGACCATGAGGTTGCCCCCCCATCACCCCGCCTATCCACTGGCCCCCACCTGCCTTCTGGAGGCCGGGGAGGCCAAAACCGGGATGTGCAGAGGCTCTGGAGGCCAGAAATGGGCCCATTTTGGGGCGGCAGAGAGGTACTGGAGGCCGGGGAGGCCAAAAACGAGCCCGTTTTTGGCCTCCCTGGCCTCCAGAGGGAGAGAGGGACACACACACACACACACACACACAAGTCCCTCATACACACCCCAAGGCAGCCACACCCCTTCACTATCCTGCTTTCTACCCTCAGGAGCATAACAAATTAAAGTTTAATTTGTGTGTATTGTTTGGACTGCTACATTGGCCACGCCCAGTCACATGAGTATCTAGCCACGCCGACCCAGCCGGTCTGGCCCCCGAACAGTCTGAGGGACCGTGAATTGGCCCCCTGTTTAAAAAGTTTGAGGACCCTTGCTCTAGAGGCTGTGAGATTCAATTCAGGGGCTATTTAAGCACACTGAAAACTATTTTGGGGCTAGTGGGCAAGAAACCAGGGGACTAGAGTTCTAATCCTGACTTAATCATGAAAGCCAGTTCGGTGTGTTTGGGCCAGTCACTGTCTCTTAGCCTAACTCGACATGGCTTTTTCAACAAATTTGCTGATCTGATGGGTGATTTTAATTGGGAGATTTTAATTGATTATTTTAGTAGTTATTTTTATTGTTTTCATCGTTTTAGTTTTTGTGAGCCGTCCTGAGTCCTTTGGGAGAAGGGCGGCATATAAGTATAATAAAATAAATAAATAAATAAATAAATAAATAAATAAATAAATAAATAAATAAATAAATAATTTCACAGGGTTGTTCTAGGGGAAATAGGAGGAGGAAGGAGTATTAAATATGTTCACTGCCTTGAGTTACTCATAAAATAAAGACAGGATAAAATCTAATAAAAAATAATCTTCAAATAATCTGGATCTTAAAACCTTATCTGCAGATTACTTTTTCACCAAAAAAAAATCTAACTGAAAAGACAGCTGGGGATTCTATATCTCTAGGAAAAGATTAAGACTAGAATAGACACTGTGAATAAGTCAATGTCTTTTAGAAATGAGGTGACTATTTGAAGTTGGGTGGTAAAAATGTGAGCATCCTGGTTTCATTAATAAAGCTGCCCTATTTGGATATGGACATCCCAGTTGAAGTTGCTCCTGTTCAAGTTGTTGCTTACCCTGACCTGCATTATTTGGACCTAGAGATTCTGTGATGTTTAATTGCCTATAGCTTCAGGCAACAAAAGACCGTGGAAGGCATCCAACACCATTACAATTGAGAAAGTGATATCTACTTCAATTACTTAGAATTCCCAATGTTCAACAGTATAGGAACTATCATATCTTTCTTTATTTTATGTAGTCTCCTTTTACAGAGCCACTTACAAGTTCCACTTCATCCTAGAAGCTGATCTCTATGAAGACTCTTTCAATACACAAGAAATGCCCACAAGTTCTTTTTTATAGGCAGGTGTACTTCATTAAGGCTTCACAGCATTTCCTCTATTTCATTTCTCCCTCCTAACAAGCTACTGGAAATGAGAGAGGGAATTTAACATCAGTTGGGGGTGGAGAAGAATTCTGGTGAACCTGCAAGTTGGCTTGTTAGTTTGTGCTGGGTTTTTTTTTTTTTTAATTTGATTTATATGCCGCCCTTCTCCAAAGACTCAGGGTGGCTTACAATGCGTTAAGCAATAGCCTTCATACTTTTGTATATTTATACAAAGTCAGCTTATTGCCCCCACAATCTGGGTCTTCATTTTACCTACCTTAGAAAGGATGGAAGGCTGAATCAACCTTGAGCCTGGTGAGATTTGAACTTGCAGTAATTGCAGGCAGCTGATGTTAATAACAGTGCTTTAGTCTGCTGCACTACCAGGGCTCTGATTTTATGCTGATTAAAGCATTCTATGCCTATTTGGATTCTAAAACTTATCCTGCTACAACATAATGAAAGGGAACAGCCGTAGCAAATAGCTGTCTGGCATTTCAGTACTCTCAGAAGCATTAATTTTCTACAGCAACATTAACACTAAGATAAGAGAGAGTATTAATGTGCAGCAACTGGCTTCCTTTCAATTTTCTGAGTCTTAGTGTAATGCCTCCTAGGGTAAAATTCAGGTTATCCTGAAATCACAATCTATCAATCTAATTTTAGGGGGTGGGTACACATTTCTTATAAAGGAAGTGCACCTTTAGCAACCCAGATTCTTTCAAGCTCGACTTATCTTCAGAATTAGGATGAGATAGATGGATCTCTAGAAACCAACTGCTTTCTGCTCAAATTTGCTGTGTAGTATAAAAGAACAATAGCAATAAGACTTATATACCACTTTACAGCCCTCTCTCAGTGTCAGCCTCTTGCCCCCAACAATCAGGGTCCTCATTTTACCAACCTCAGAAGGATGGAAGGCTGAGTCAACCTTGAGCCAGTGAGATTCAAACTGCTGGCAGCCGGCAGTCAGTAGAAGTAGCCTGCACTACTGCATTCTAACCACTGTGCCACCAAACTCCTTTCCGTATAATTGGGTTGCAAGAAAATGTAGCTTATCTCTAGCATCCACAAATAGCATGAAGCTAATAATTGTTCATATTTAAGATCAAAAACACAACTTCGATTCTTCTAGCATTTCCGAAGTTTACTTTCTCCCTCCTCCCCAAATAAATACATCATTAGGACAAGGCCTAGATATAATAATTCAAAAATCCGTTTAATTATTGAGGGACAGATATTGTTTGTTTTAACTCTCTTTTTAACTGAGCACAATTGTGTCACTATCAGATTATTAGCAGTGGCCATTCCTTTCATCACAAATGTTTAAAAGGAAAAACTTCTACAAAATCTTGGCTGTTGTCCCAGGTGCAAAATCCTCTCCCTTTAAAAGTGCCAGATAGGAGACAACAAACCATAGAAAGTTAGTGGTGGCATTTTACTAGGAGCTTTCTCCTCTTTAGGGTGAGGAAATATGGGTGGTGGTGGAAGTGATGGACAAAGAGGTGCTAAGCTCCAGTCCTAGTGGCAAGCTCAAGAAGGAGACAGGAGGAGGAAAGAGGCAGTGCGAATATTTAAGCTGCTCATTTCAAATTTGTTTCTGAAACGTTCACAGCCATACATAAGAAAATAATATTATAAAAAATAGCTCTTGGCCAAAAATATGCAAGCACAGCCTGATATATGACAAAGAATAATCCTCTCACACATGTTTTTTTAAGAGCAATAAATTATTTAAATGGCATTTTCCTTCCTTCCTGAAATGTGTCATGATAAGAGTTCATCCTTTTTAATTCCTTTTTTTTTTTTTAGAAAACTGTGTATTGCAACTTTTTCTCCTGATAACATTTTGATAATTTTGATAAGCCTTAAAGAAAGTGAGAACTGAGACATATGAAACATTTCTAAAGTACTATTCCACTGGAAGAAGTGTTAACAACATGTACTTATTTATCTTGAAAATAATGGTGTTAGATCAGCTTAAGGGGAAAGAATGCAATCCCTTTTCTGAAACTAAGCAAGCCTGATAATCATCAGGGCCTTAGATGGTGAGGAAATGGACAATGCACTTGCCTTCAATTACATAATTTGTGTGCAGTAAATGAATCAATTTGGTTTCCATAGTGCATAATTCTGCCTTATTTGCACTTTTTATAGTGAGTCTTTAAAATTGTTTTGATGCTATTCTTAAGAACATGTCATATTAGTTTCAGTTGATGAGGGTAGGGAATGTAAACAAGACATTTGGATTAAATAAGATTAAACCACCCATTGTTTTATCCATAACCATTCCAGTAACTTTCACTAAACCAGATAGGACTGACTGAATAGACTTATAGATGCTGTTTTGTAATGTGGTATGGGTCCAGATGCTTTAAAAACTGGCAGTTTTATTAAATTTTTAAAAATCCTGTCTTTATGACTTTTATACCGTATTGTTTGCTCCATAAGACGCACTTTTCCCCCCAAAAAAGTGGTGCCGGTCCTTTGTGAATAGCAGCCGGGCAGCAGCAGCAGGATTATTTTACAGTGCTGAACCCTACCTCTTCTGTCTCTTTTTGTCATTGCCCGCCTCTTCTGTCTCTTTTCCGCAGTCAATAGGCAGATCTGGCACAAGAGGACACCTATCTTTGGTCCTCTCAGACTCCACCTAATTTTTTCCCCCTTCTCTAAACCTAGGTGTGTCTTATGGTCAGGTGCGTCTTATACTGTGAAAAATACAGCAAGTAACTCAATGCAGTGAACATACATAATACTCCCTCTTCCTCCTATTTTCCTCACAACAACCCTGTGAGGTGAGAAAGAATGGTCTGAGAGCAGGGGTGAAATGCTCCTGGTTTGGACCGGATCACCTGATCCGGTAGCGATGGTGGCGGGTGGTTCGGAGAACCGGTAGCAAAAATCCCTGTCCCCCCCCCTCCCCATGCCCAGCTGAGCTGCGCGATCATCAGAGGCTGGTTTTTTTACTTTTTAAAGCATTTTTTCTACAACCTCTTTGGCTGAAAAAATGCTTTTAAAAGTAAAAAAAAAAGCCTCTGATGATCGTGCAGCTCAGCTGGGATCGTCAGAGGCTTCTAAAAGCATTTTTTTCTGCAACCCCTTCAGCCGAAGAGGTTGTAGGGGAAAAAATGCCTTTAAAAGCCTCTGGCGATCTCAGCTGACTTGCCTGATTGTCAGAAGCTTCTAAAAGCATTTTTTTCTGCAACCTCTTAAGGTTGTAGAAAAAATGCTTTTAAAAGTAAAAAAAAAAAAAAAAGTTGGCCATGCCCACCCAGTCACATTACCCACCCACCAAGCCACACCCACAGAACCAGTAGTAACAAATTTTAGATTTCACCCCTGGCTGAGAGGGTGACTTTGGTTGGCTTTCATGCTTAAGGTAGGACTGGAACTCACAATCTCCTGATTTCTAGGCCAGCACCTTAACCACCATACCTTAAGAAATTCTAGACTGTGACTATTATCCAATCTCAAATTCTTTCTTCTGGTACTTTTTAATGAAGCAAATTACATGGACTCGTAATTTTTTATCTAGGCATGGTACCAAAATAGCCTGGTTTTCTCTGATAGAAGATCTCTATTAAATAAGGGAATTGCAGTCTTGAAGATTCTCCAAGACCTATCATCAGCTTTGATGACTCTGGTTGCAGTGTATTGATAACATTATTAGTGAGCTATGTGTAAAGGCAGGACACAATTATTTCACTCTGATCTTTAGGAGAAAGTTTCAAAAGGCAGAATTAATGACCATTTTAAACAGATTCTAGAGAACCTTTTTGTGGATTCCTGTGACATTCTATCCTATGTCTCATATTCTTAAAAACTTATATGAAGCTTTTGGATGAAATCAGCCAAAGGTTTTAGACTGGCTGAAGTGTTATCAGTCTTCTGTAACATTCAACTGTATACCTATCAGACACATAACTTAGATGAGGGTGCTGAACTAGTGTAATAGGATGGATGAAATAATTAAACTGAAATTCAATCTTTATAAAGCTGCACTGGTCTGAGTAGATGTTTTCTGTTTCTTTCAGAAACTGTTTTGGGTGGCTAGGTTACATCTCCCCTGAAAGAGCAGGTTTGCAGCTTATTTATTTCAACAGAGTTCATACAGAGAATTGAGGGCAGTGAATTCAACTTTTTGCTCACTGCAGAAGTCCAGTGAGACTTAACTGCATGACTGCCTAGCGGCCTCTGCCTAAATAGTTCCACTGAAGGGTAATCCCTTAACTCTCTGGATAACGGGTTGTACTGTTCAAGTCCCCTTACTATTATAATTTTCTTCTACATTTAGTTAGACCATTAGAAGGGATCTGTTTCTTAATTTAAATCTTTTATTGGCTTCAGAGTCACCTAGATTCACAGGAATGTAATATAAATGCACTTACAAATACACCATATTGCATACTCCAGAAGAATAAACTTTGCAACTTTCTTCAAGAAAGACAAATATCATATACTTTTCAGATTTATCTTTCCAAGACTAAGTCTTCATCATTCTTTCAAGCTCTGTTTAGGATTTATTCTCTAGTCTTCAGATTGTCCTCATTGTACAGCTCAAAACCTTTTCCAGTTTGACTGACTTTTTTCAAGTGCAATGCCAAAAACTGGACACCATACTTGAAATGGAGTATGATCAATGCAGAGTGAAGCAGAATTATTATTGGCCATAATCCAGACATTTTATTTCTATGGAAATAGAAATATGTGTGTGTCTGTTTTGCAGTCACATTGAGTCAATATTCTGTTTCCCAATCCGGCAGAATTCTAAGAACTATTTCAAAATTATCATAATTTCTGTTCCAATTATCCCTCGTCTTGCAAATTTGCATTTGCTTTCTGTTTCCTGTTGTTAGTGTTGACATTTCAAGTTCAGATAGTTTTGGAGGCTCAAAGTATCAATCAGCTATGGTTGATTCATCAGCTATACCAACACTGGATAGAAAAAACTTAAAACATAATGAATTGTACTGTAGTCGCTTTCAGGCTGAATCACTGTAATGCATGATTTTAGTGATATGCAAAAGAATGATCCATAAGCTTCATGTAGAGCAGCACTCAGCTGCTAGAATCCTGACTAATTCAGCTAAAGTTATTAACAGTAGATTTATTTCTTGAACAATTTTCTTTCTTTTTAACAGTTATATATTATAAAGAAGAAATAAAGCTCTTTTTTTTGTAGTAGTACTCGACTCTAAAATTCTTTCAATATTCTATTCGAGTCTGAACTCCACATGTAGAGAATTCCTAGGTAGTTGGAAGAGCATCTAGTATCAAGTTAGTTGTTCTCACCCTCCCTTGCCCCCTTTCTCCCCAATTCCTAAGAAATTATGTGAATGAAATAAGAGGAGCCCAATCCTATCGGTGAACCTAGATCCCAAGATCTAGATTGAGATTATAAAATTCAGCAGACCAATATTTTCAGAATTGACATCAGATTGTCAAGATAAACTAGTATTTATGCTGAATCCTAGCACACTCATCAAGTCTTTGAACTGCATTATAATAATAATAACTTTATTGTCATTGTATGTGTATACACAGTATACCCATACAACGAAATTTACTTAACACCCAAAGACCAGGTCCAACACACATAACAATCCCCAAACACACTCCCACCCACCACAATTCCCCACCCCTAAACCACCCAAACATCCACACAACAGACCAAGTTGTTAGATCGGCGCAGGAATGGAAGACGCGACCAGCTCGTTACAATGTAACTTTATTAGAATAGAAACAAGACTGCTGTGCGCTGCCGGAGCTCTCCTTATATTCGCTCCGGCAGTCGCACCGCCCCTGACAGTGATTCAAACTTTCCCGCCGATGGCTGGCAGCCAATCCGGGCGGATGTCCTTATAAGGACATAACACTCCTCCCCTCTTAGTCCGAAAACAGTCACTGTTCATTAATCAAAGTCACGTAATCACGCAGGTACGCAGGACGCCTCGGCATCCTAGCTGACCTGCGCAGTCTCACTTCTTCCTCGTCCCCGACCTGGATGGACGGGGCTCCTGTGTCTCCTGGTTCCCTCCCTGGAACCGGGCTCGGTTCGGCTGGCAAGTGTGCGGGGTCACCCTCAGCGCCTCCGGCAGGACCGCAGACCTTGGATGGCTGGTTCTGATGGTCTTCCTCCTGGCCTGTGGATCTCTCGCCTCGTCGGGGCTGCTCGATTCCGACCCGGGAAGAGCATCTGAGTCTCGGTAAGTCCCAGGCTGTCACCTGCTCCTCCCCGGTCTCCCAGGCGCTGCGGTTCGGCTGCGGTTTGGCATGTTGTCATCTGGGCGGTGGTTCGGATCGGTGCCCTTGGGTCCGGTCTGCCAGCGGTGGATAGTGTTGGCTCGGGTCGTGCTGTCTGACCTCGCAGGGGTGGCGCAGGTCTCCTTGGCCGGGCTGGCATTGGCCTACCCCGTTGGGTCGGTGGTGGTCAACCTGGTCGGGATGTCGTTGAGGGACTACCTCCCCGGGTCGGTGGAGGTCTCCCCTGCCGGGGTGGTGCAGGCCTCCCTGGCCGGGTTGTTGTCGGCTTTCCCTTCGCCCTAGTCCCTGGTCTACTGCAGGTTGGTGGCTGGGGTCATCTGGGCTGGGTTGTTGTTGCCGGGTTGTCTTCTGTGCTGGGTGGGGGTCCCCCTCGCCGGGGTGTTGTGTGCCACCCTCACCCATGTGCTGTGGTGTGCCCATCTTGGATGGTCCCCGGTCTACTCGCCTGGAGTGGAGGTCTCCCTGGCAGGGCTGTCGTGGGTTGCCTTCGCTGGCGGGGTGCGATGCTTCCACCCTGGGCAGGTCCCCGGTCTACTCGTGGGCTGGTTTGGTAGTCCCTCGCCCTGTTGTGCCGGGTGCCCACCTCGCTGGGTTGGTGTTGCCATCCCCCATGCGGCTGGCCCCGGTCTACTGCTCTGGATTGTCGGTGTGATAGCGCCTGGTAGTGTGCTTGGCCGGCCTCGTTAGGTGGCGGTGGTCTGCCTTCCAGAGCTGGTCGATGTGACGTCTACAGACCTGTCCATCTTCCAGCTCCACGGTGTAGGATTTCGGGCCGGTTGTGTTGTCTATCTTCCCCTTCAGCCACTTAGGAGAGCCGCTGAAATTCAGTGCGAAAACTGAATCCCCCTTGCTGAAGGCGCGAAGCGGGCGGCTGGCCGTTGCGGTCACTTCTGGGCTGTATTGGGGGTGCAGCCGGTCCAATGGTGACCTCAACCTTCTGCCCATCAACAGCTCGGCCGGGCTCTTGTGGGTGGTGGCATGCGGCGTGATGTGCTGGGTGAGGAGGAAGTTGTCTATTCTGTCCTGCCAGTCGCCCGTGCCCATCTTGGTGAGTGCCTCCTTGGTGAGTCTCACCATTCGTTCCGCTTGTCCGTTCCCAGCCGGCCTGTACAGGGCGGACAGGGCATGGCGGATGCCCAGTCCTGCCAGGAATGCCTCCATGGCCAGGGATGTGAGTTGGGGGCCGTTGTCGGAGACCAGCACATCCGGTAGTCCATGGGTGGCGAAAAGGTGGCGCAGGGCCCGGATCGTCGCTTCCATTGTGGTAGATGCCATGGGTACCACCTCGAGCCACTTGGAGAAGGCATCTACGACGATGAGGAGGTGGCGCCCTTGCATCGGACCCACGAAGTCGATATGGATCCTCGACCAGGGGTTGCTGGGGGTCTCCCACTTCGCTGTTTCGGCTTGTGGCGGCCTGGGCGTACTTCTTGGCACGGGTCACATCTGGAGACCCATTCTTCGATGTCTCTGTCCAGTGAGGGCCACCAGATGTAACTCCGTGCCAGGGCCTTCATGCGGACGATGCCTGGGTGCCCTTTATGCAAAGTCTCTAGCGTCCGCTGTTGCAGAGTGCTTGGAATCAGCACTCTGTCTCCCCATAGTAAACAGCCCTTCATGGTGGACAGCTCCTTCTGCTTCCTGGTGAATGGGCTGAACTTTTCCTCCATCTTCTCAGATGGCCACCCCTTGAGGATCCAGGACTTCATTTGGCGGAGTGTGGAATCCTTTTGGGTGTGGACGGCCACAACTGCAGTCGAGACTGGACAGCTGGCGTCGTCATCAATATGGAAAAGGTGGAGCGTGGGGGCTGGGTCTTCTACAGGATCCTTCAATAGGCATCTGCTCAGCGCGTCGGCGTTTCCTATGGCTGTGCCTGGCTGGTGCACGAGCCTGTAGGAGTAGCCGGCTAGGAAGATGGCCCATCTCGTCATCCGCAGGGACATGAAGGTCAGGGTGGGTTGGTTGCCTGCGAGGAGTCCCAGGAGTGGCTTGTGGTCGGTGACTATGGTGAAACTCCTCTCGTAGAGATACTCGTGGAATCGTTTCACTCCTGCAACGATGGCCAGGGCTTCTTTGTCCAGCTGGCTGTAGTTGCGTTCCGCACCGGACATGGTTTTACCTCCATTGAGCAGGGTGAATCTTCCACGTAGATGGTCATGTGGAACTTGGTGGCATTGTCCGAGTTTGTGTGGGCGATGGTCGTCTGGTGGACCGCTCCGCTCCGAGGAAAATCATTGTCTCTGCGTCTGGGAGGGCCAGAGGACCGTTTGGATGATCTCTGGTAATCCTTCCGATTCTCGCAGGGACAGTGGCTGGAGGGCTCTGGGGCTGGTTCCTCGGCTCTGCAGGCTTCGGCGATGTGACCCCTTCTGTTGCAGCGTCTGCAGGCCACATCTCTCCACTTGCAGGTTGCCCTGGCATGGTCCCCTCTGCAGCTGGCACAGCGCTCCCCCTTGTAGCTTCTCTGGGCGGCTTCCCGCCTTGGGGGTCTGGATACCTTGTGGACGGTGGACTCCTCCTCCGACTCTGATCCAGCTGAGGAATCCTTGGTTGATGATTGCGCTGTTGAGCGAATTGTGGATTCCCTTTGCTCTGCTTACTGTGGCAGCCGCTTTCTCCGAGATTTCGGATGCGGTGGCTTCCTCCATCACATCCTTGAGCACGAGTTTCTTCCTGCTCAGGAATTTCTTTTGCAGGCCTCTGTCCCTCATGCCAAAAACCACGCGGTCAGCGATGGCGTTGTCCATGTGGTCAAACTCACAGCTGGCTGCAATTTGGTGCAGGGCGGCCACGAATTCTTTGATGGTCTCACCTTCCTTCTGGTCCCTCTGGTGGAAGGTGAAACGGTTCACCACTGGTGTTCCAGTTGGGGCATAGTGGTCTTCCAGGATACTCCATGGCCAGGGATGTGAGTTGGGGGCCGTTGTCGGAGACCAGCACATCCGGTAGTCCATGGGTGGCGAAAAGGCGGCGCAGGGCCCGGATCGTCGCTTCCATTGTGGTAGATGCCATGGGTGCCACCTCGAGCCACTTGGAGAAGGCATCTACGACGATGAGGAGGTGGCGCCCTTGCATCGGACCCACGAAGTCGATATGGATCCTCGACCAGGGGTTGCTGGGGGTCTCCCACTTCGCTGTTTCGGCTTGTGGCGGCGCTGGGTGTACTTCTTGGCACGGGTCACATCTGGAGACCCATTCTTCGATGTCTCTGTCCAGTGAGGGCCACCAGATGTAACTCCGTGCCAGGGCCTTCATGCGGACGATGCCTGGGTGCCCTTTATGCAAAGTCTCTAGCGTCCGCTGTTGCAGAGTGCTTGGAATCAGCACTCTGTCTCCCCATAGTAAACAGCCCTTCATGGTGGACAGCTCCTTCTGCTTCCTGGTGAATGGGCTGAACTTTTCCTCCATCTTCTCAGATGGCCACCCCTTGAGGATCCAGGACTTCATTTGGCGGAGTGTGGAATCCTTTTGGGTGTGGACGGCCACAACTGCAGTCGAGACTGGACAGCTGGCGTCGTCATCAATATGGAAAAGGTGGAGCGTGGGGGCTGGGTCTTCTACAGGATCCTTCAATGGGCATCTGCTCAGCGCGTCGGCGTTTCCTATGGCTGTGCCTGGCTGGTGCACGAGCCTGTAGGAGTAGCCGGCTAGGAAGATGGCCCATCTCGTCATCCGCGGGGACATGAAGGTCAGGGTGGGTTGGTTGCCTGCGAGGAGTCCCAGGAGTGGCTTGTGGTCGGTGACTATGGTGAAACTCCTCTCGTAGAGATACTCGTGGAATCGTTTCACTCCTGCAACGATGGCCAGGGCTTCTTTGTCCAGCTGGCTGTAGTTGCGTTCCGCACCGGACATGGTTTTAGAGAAGTATGCTATTGGGGCTTCGAAGCCACTGGGCAGTTGGTGGCTGAGGACTGCCCCCACCCCGTATGGCGACGCATCGCAGGTTAGCTTGATGGGGAGCGTCTCATTGTACTGGATGAGGACGCTTTTGGAAGTCAAAAGTCCCTTTACGGCTTGGAATGCTGCTTCCTCTTCTTGGCCCCACTTCCAGGAAGCTGCTTTCCCCAGCAGGCGGTGGAGTGGCTCAGCAACTGTGGCTTTCTGTTTGAGAAACATGGCATAGAAGTTAAGCAACCCAAGGAATGCCTGAAGTTCCGTTTTGTTTTTTGGGCTCGGAGCTTCATGGATTGCTTTCACTTTTGATTTGGTGGGGTGGATGCCAGTGCTATCTATGAGATAGCTCAGGAACTCGACTTCCTGTACTCCTAGGATGCATTTATCTCTCCTGACTCTCAAGCCCTTGGCCTTGAAGCGCTGCAGGACAAGCCTGAGCCTTTCAAGGAGTTGTGCCTGTGACTCTCTGGAGATTAGTACATCATCAAAGTATGGCACCACCCCTGGAACGCCTTGGAGAAGGTGTTCCATCATAGATTGGAAGATGCCGGGGGCAGCGCTGACTCCAAATTGGAGGCGGTTGTATTTGAATGCCCCCCTGTGCGTGACAATTGTTTGTGCCTCCGCCGTTTTTTCGTCCACTGGCAGTTGCTGGTAAGCCTGGGCCAGGTCCAGTTTTGCAAAAATTGAGCCAGTCCCCAGGGAATGCAGCAGATGTTGCACCACTGGGACTGGGTATGCGCTCTGTGCCAACGCCTTGTGGATGGTACGATAGTCAGCGCAGATGTGCACAGACCCATCATGCTTCAGTGGGGTCACAATGGGGGTCTCCCATGAGGTATGATCGATCGGTTCCAGGATGCCCTGGATGATCAGCTTATCCAGCTGTTCGTCTACTTTAGGCCGCAGGGCAAATGGAACCCGGCGGGGCTTCAGCCTAATCGGGGTGATTCCCTTGTCCAGATTAAATGAGATTGGCCTCCCCACAAATTTCCCCAGTTTACCATCGAAGACTTCTTTGAACTCTTCGATGAGGTTGTCGAGTTCATCCCTGCGAATTTGATGGATGCCTCCGATGGATAGCCCCAGCGGCTTAAACCACTCCACTCCTAGCAGGTTCGGTCGGCTGTTCTCCACGATTGTGATGGGAAGCTTGCCTTGGAACTCGTTGTTGGAGACTCGGATGTTGGCTCTTCCTAAGACTCCGATGGGGTTTCCCCCAAAGTCGACGAGCTTGGAGTGTAGTGGCCTCAGGTCTCGCTTGCTGATGCTGGGTTGCAGGCGCTTCAGCTGGTGCCAATCCATAATGGAGTAGACTGAGCCCGAGTCTACCTCCATTGAGCAGGGTGAATCTTCCACGTAGATGGTCATGTGGAACTTGGTGGCATTGTCCGAGTTTGTGTGGGCGATGGTCGTCTGGTGGACCGCTCCGCTCCGAGGAAAATCATTGTCTCTGCGTCTGGGAGGGCCAGAGGACCGTTTGGATGATCTCTGGTAATCCTTCCGATTCTCGCAGGGACAGTGGCTGGAGGGCTCTGGGGCTGGTTCCTCGGCTCTGCAGGCTTCGGCGATGTGACCCCTTCTGTTGCAGCGTCTGCAGGCCGCATCTCTCCACTTGCAGGTTGCCCTGGCATGGTCCCCTCTGCAGCTGGCACAGCGCTCCCCCTTGTAGCTTCTCTGGGCGGCTTCCCGCCTTGGGGGTCTGGATACCTTGTGGACGGTGGACTCCTCCTCCGACTCTGATCCAGCTGAGGAATCCTTGGTTGATGATTGCGCTGTTGAGCGAATTGTGGATTCCCTTTGCTCTGCTTACTGTGGCAGCCGCTTTCTCCGAGATTTCGGATGCGGTGGCTTCCTCCATCACATCCTTGAGCACGAGTTTCTTCCTGCTCAGGAATTTCTTTTGCAGGCCTCTGTCCCTCATGCCGAAAACCACGCGGTCAGCGATGGCGTTGTCCATGTGGTCAAACTCACAGCTGGCTGCGATTTGGTGCAGGGCGGCCACGAATTCTTTGATGGTCTCACCTTCCTTCTGGTCCCTCTGGTGGAAGGTGAAACAGTTCACCACTGGTGTTCCAGTTGGGGCATAGTGGTCTTCCAGGATCTGCAGCAGGTCCATCCATGGCACTTCTTTGATGTCTCGTGGTGCTACGAGATCGATTGCCATGTCGAGGACTTCGGAGCCGCAGTTGGCCAGGAAGATGCCCTTTTTTCGGTCATCATCGGCATCCCTGATGTTGTTGCCTCTCAGGTATTGCCGAAATTTGACCACGTAGGATTTCCACTTGTCCTTCCCTGGGCGGAATGGAGCAAGGGCTGGCAAAGTGACTTCAGTGGATGCCATGCCTTCGGAAATGACTACTGTGGTTCAGGTGCCGGAGTCTTGGTCTTGTTGGCTTTGGCGCCTCGAGGTTCGTCTCTTGGTCCTAGTCCTTCGTCGCCAGTGTTAGATCGGCGCAGGAATGGAAGACGCGACAAGCTCGTTACAATGTAACTTTATTAGAATAGAAACAAGACTGCTGTGCGCTGCCGGAGCTCTCCTTATATTCGCTCCGGCAGTCGCACCGCCCCTGACAGTGATTCAAACTTTCCCGCCGATGGCTGGCAGCCAATCCGGGCGGATGTCCTTATAAGGACATAACACAAGTAATACTATAACAGACACTTCTCTTGGCCAACATTGTGACAGATGATAGTTAAGTCAGATAGACTTTTATTGTGGCCATGTACAAGAAAGAAACTGTTTTACAGAAATCAGAAATTTAAAGCTATAATGAATTCTGAATGACCAAAGGAAGACAAACACAGCTTGCTAACAGCTACAAACCCTGTAGACCAAATTTAAAATTTGATTGGGATATTTGGGTTTTGGCTGTCAAAGTATCCAGAATATTCTGAGGAAATGTTATAGCATTATGTTTATCCTTATAAAAGTTACCACTGGGCAGAATGTGCATCTGTATTTCAATTGTACCTGTAGGGGATGCTTCAGAATCTGCCTTTCAGTACTCTCAATACTCTTATAGGTAGTTGACATGGAGTTGTTTGGCAACATTAAAATAAAGAAGGGTAAATGGTAAAAGAGCAGCCCCGAAAAAGTAAAAATCAAAAATGAAAGTTAAAAGATAAGATGAATGAAAAATGGTGAATAAATGACTGTACATGTAAATATGTTTATGAGAAATAAAAATAAAAAACTTTTTTGAAAAAAAAAAAATAGAAGCCAGGGGTTTAGCCATAGGAAGCTGACTTACAGCTGGGATAAAAATGAAATGTCAAGCGTTCATAGGGTTTAACATAAGTCACAGATGTTTTACACCTGCCAGTTGAGTGAAAAATCACCCCTAAATATTTAAAGTCTGCTGCTATCAGAATCAATTACAAAGAATAGCAATTGGGACTTAAGCAAGGAACAAGCTACTGAGATCTTATTAGTAGATTTAATAAGAAGAGGTTTAAAGGGAAAGCACAAAAACACCAATTAGTATGTACAGATGAATCAAAGCATGTTTTTATGTAAGTGAGAGGAAGCCTCTCTCTCCTGAGAAGGCAAATCAGCCCATACCCAAACATGGTTTACACAATGGCATCTAACCTCTTTATTAATGTAAAAGTAATCCAACTTCACTGCAGCTTTGTGTCTATGCTGTTTATTAATTATCCAGGCGTGTTTTTTTTAGTTTTACAGAAGATACTATCTTTGCTTTATCAAAATTATCCTTTACATGCTTGCCAAACCTGACCAACCTGGGAGGCTCCAGATCTGATGGCTTCAAATGAGTGCCATGTGATTACATACGTACCTCTAAAATTAAATTCTGTTTACATTCATAGTAATTACTGTTATTACATTTGTCCACCAGTGTCAGTTATAACTCTGCAACTGTGTGGAAAATAGCTCAGCAAAGCAGCTAAAGAAAGGTACAACTAATGATAATGGATGCTCACCTTAGACTACATAAAACACTAGCAGCCCATTATCTACCACAAAACATAGTATCTTCCGAAAGGTCTCATCTACAAAATAGAGGATGCCAGATAGAATATTTTTCAGCCTTGAAAGCAGCATTCAAAACTACAAGGCTTACCACAGAGAGCCAAGAAACATAACATGAACAATTATATTGCAACTCAAAATAATATACTGTAGAAGCAGAGCCACTTCAAAACAGAACCCAAAGCAGCCCTCAAAACTCTAAATAAGGACCAAAGCCTCACGGATGTGGGCACGCGCACGCGCACCACTTCTGCACCTGCACAGAAGCGTCCAGGAGGGTGGGCGGAGCCTCCCACCCCCACTGCTACCGGTTTGCCTGATCCGGGACGAACCGGTAGCAACCCACCACTATATGACTCCGTTCAGAACATCAACCAGCTGAAACCCATAAGAACAAGAAATGCAAGTCGTTCTATATCTGAAGATCATTGCTATGGATAACTTTCAACCAAGTATGGATTTCAAGAAAGAAATTATGAAACTCATCTTCCCAAGACAAATAAGCCTTCATAACCAGTCCAATTATCTAATTTGCACCATTCTTTCCCCAATCAGAATTTAGGGCAAAATAAGGAAAAAATGTTTTTCAGTGAAAATTTCAGTGTTAAATTTGAAGTGAAAAACAACTAGGAGGAAATAAGACAACTTTTTTTTCAAAGAAAAAGTTCCAAGTTCTAAAGTTCTTCTGACTGCAATGACTGTTTAAAGAAAGCAACCTTTCTAGAAAGCAGCTTTAGTCTAGATCTCAAAGAGGAAAGTTGTGAATGAATATGCATTTCAAATATGAATCTCCTTATTTTCAAGATTTTGTTGCATATCTTTAAAAAAAAATAGTTTGAGACATCATGTGGAGTTGATTTCCTGGTGTGGTCTTACCTAGTGGGCCTGACATCAATCTTGCAGTGTCTGTTTTGCTATATCTCCACCTCCTTATATTCACTGTATTTGGGAGTTGTCTCCCTGAGCTGCTTCCAAATGTTATCCCATTGTTTCAGCCCCTTTTGCCCCGGTAACAACAACGTATTTCCATCTAGGTCATCTTCCTTACTCTCTACATTCAGTGACAAGTGCACGTAGGTGCTTTGCCTCCCACCCCCACCCCGCTGAATTTCTTGATCTAGCAATTGATTGGGAAACCAAGAGTTCTACCACTGAGGTTTCAATTATTCATTATATTGTTTCATTATAAATTATACATTTCGGGGTATTAATTTCCTCTGGATCCAAATCTATCTGAATGAATTTGTCATATTGTGGAAGGTTTAGAATATGTTCTGTAGAGAGAGAGAAAATGAACCCTAACTCGTACTTGTAGTCTGATAGCATCTATCATGACATGATAGCATCTGTCATGCCTCCCCAATTTATTCATCTGCATACGGTCTCATTGTCTATAAGAACAAAAGCTTGTTGATCTAAGTGGAAGAACTAGAGATCATACAATATTAACTGGATGCTTGGAGTTTTAGAAAATGTATATTGTGCTTGGCTTCCATGGCATACCAGATGTCATCCCTTGTGCCATCTTAACCATTCAGTGAGTGTTCCAGATTCAGAGGTTAACAGCCATGTTGATTAACTCATGGAGTGGGCTCCATGCCTATCGTTCTTTGTGGATGACTAGAAATAGAAAGACCATTGCACTACAGTCAAAATGAGGACTGTCATGTGAAACCCCTGAGCAATGTCTACCTAAAAATATACCTGAATCAATTGTAAAGGATGAAGGAACCCATCCTTGTTGTAAAATGTCTCCAGACTATAGAGTTTGGTAACGGTATTTGTTCAGTGCCCTAAATTTACCTGACAAGCTCTGTAAAATTGGTCTCCTAAATCTCTGGACTGATTTAGCTTTCTAGTGAATTTGCAGAGCTATTGTACTGCTCTGCAAATTCACTAGAAAACTAAATCAGTCCAGAGCAGAGGTGATATTCAGCAGGTTCTGACCAGTTCTGGAGAACCGGTAGTGGAAATTTTGAGTAGTTCAGAGAACCGGTAGTAAAAATTCTGACTGACCCTGCCCCCATCTATTCTCTGCCTCCCAAGTCCCAGCTGATCAGGAGGAAATGGGGATTTTGCAGTATCCTTCCCCTGGAGTGGGGTGGGAATGGAGATTTTACAGTATCCTTCCCCTGCCACGCCCACCAAGCCATGCCACACCCACCAAGCCATGTCCACAGAACTGGTAGTAAAAAAATTTGAATACCACCACTGGTCCAGAGGTTTTGATCCTGGTGAAGATCAATGAGATGATGATCTAGATAAGGATAAATATAAGCATACTCCTTCCTGAGGCAGGCCACCACTACCATACAGTGATTAAGATATGCCAAAATGAGCAACTAAAAGTAATATACTGCATGAATCATATGAAGTAATGTACTGCATGAATCAGCATGTGTATATATAGAAAGCATGTATTTTTTTCTTAAGACATTCCAGAGTGCCAGACCTAAATACTTCTATTCAGACCTGTAGTAACTCATATATTTATCTATTTTTTTTTTTATTCATAATTGTGATTCACACATTCGTTGGATGTTATCTAAGAGACTGTAGGTGGCAAAATGTTGCAGTCTCTACAACTGTGCAGTCATTGTTCCAATTTACTCTCTAGCTTCCTTGGAATAATTCATTTTGGATTGTTAAAAGGGGTACTTCCTGACAACTCTTATCCTCACTGAGAGCATTGTATAATTCTGAATTATTTGCATATTCTATTATGATGACTTTAAATATCAGAGAGGATACAAAATGTCTGACCCATAAGGCACAAGGATTGAAGGAGTCTTTAGCAAAATCAAATGTATTTTGCAGCAGGGAAGATGCAAATATTTTAATTCCCTGCTGTGAAAATCTACTTCCGTGTGTGTGCATGCATGCATCGCAGGGATCACAATCTCTTAGGCTGGTACAGCATTTAATGCACGACTTCCAGTAAACGCAACTCTCGATGAAGCTTCATGGTAAAAAGAAGAAAGGCTAGAAAAGCACCTTTCTCAGCTTGCAATATATCAGTGCTCTCCAGAAATACACCTTGCAATTTTTTTTCCCAATAGCCTTTTATTTTTGTGTACATTCATGCTTGCAACAATTGTCTCTCCTCTTCTCCCCACATAGTGTCCCAGAAAGGACCAGTAACGTAGCTATTGCCCTTCCACTGGGGAAAAAAAACCCACCTCTGCTTTATGTCCACTTACCTTGCATCTGCCATTGCTGCTCTGACTGCTGCCCAGGCCGCTACAAAGACAGCTGGGAAACCTATAAGTATGAAAAATGGATTGCTTATTGTTAATTGCTTCTCTTGAGAAAAATAAAAATAGAATATCCCCTTTTTTCGGGGAAAGGAAAGGAATGGAAAAATTTGCATAGAGCAGGCCCCACAGGGAACAAAGTGCCTTCTGCTCAATGGAGTAGAACTTCCAAGAGGTCACTATTCAAAGCAATTGCATAGCCCTGGGTGCTTCTAACACTCGACATCTGCAAGAGGTTAGCATTCTGAGCACAAATATCTATTATCCATAAGGTACAGAGGGGAGGGAGGAGAGGAGAGTGACCTGTTGTAATGTTAGTCACTTCCAATGAAATCTGTATAGGAAAAAAGGTCGACTGTCACTCAGTGTAGAAAGAAACTGCAACACAGTCTTTTGTAAGAAGCAGCACCTCCAACAGTAGCCTTAAAATAATAAATGAACTCCAGATCAGCTCCCCCTTCAGAGGAAACAGCTCTAGGTCAGATGTTCAAAACTTTTTCTGGCATGGAGCTTCCATCTGACTTGCAGGGTATGATACAACACGTAGCTGGTGGGGCGGAGACAAAACCAAATTTGATTTAATTTATACTGAAATTGAATTAACATGAATAGATTTAATACAATTATGTTCCATTATGAATGTAATGTTTCTTGCAGTGGTGGGATTCAAATAATTTAACAACCGGTTCTCTGCCCTAATGACCGGCTTGGTAGGTGTGGTTGAGTGGGCATGGCCAGGAGCGTGGCAGCATTCAGCCTCCTGCAGCACTCTACTAGTCAAAACGGGGTGTGGGGGTTAATTACGAAATGTGGGCTTTGCTTTGTGACATCCAGATCCAGCGAACAAGGGGTGAAAGTGCTTTTGTTTGGTTATGAAGAAATATCCCCCCCCCCCGTCAGATGTACACTAAATGTAGACCAGTGGTGAAATGTAAAATTTGTTACTACCGGTTCTGTGGGCGTGGCTTGGGGGGGGTAATGTGACTGAGTGGGTGTGGCCAACTTTTTTTTTTACTTTTAAAAGCATTTTTTCTACAACCTTAAGAGGTTGCAGAAAAAATGCTTTTAAAAGCCTCTGATGATCCCAGCTGAGCCGTACAATCATCAGAGGCTTTTTTTTTTTACTTTTAAAAACATTTTTTCGGCTGAAGAGGTTGTAGAAAAAATGCTTTTAAAAGTAAAAAAAACAGCCTCTGATGATCGCATGGCTCAGCTGGGCATGGGGGGAGGGGCAGGGATTTTTGCTACCGGTTCTCCGAACCACGCGCCGCCATCGCTACCGGATCGGGTGATCCGGTCCGAACCGGGAGCATTTCACCCCCTGATGTAGACTGACTTTTAGCTACACATCTTCCCAGCAAACAGCAAATTTTGAAGCTCCAGGTAAAGAGGATTGTTGTGGCCCGCCAGCGGCCAGCAGAGCTGGCAGCAGATTCAGACAGTAAGGAGGTTGGGGAGGAACGTTGGCCAGTCCTGGAATCTGGGGAAGGCTCAGACGATGGCTCTGAGTCAGAGGCAGAGAGGGGGCCAAGGCCATCTGGTAGTTCTTTGCTGCCTCCAGTCTCCAGAGGCTGGCGTCAGCAAGGCAGAAGAACAGTGTGAGTCTGTTCCCAGTGTGTGCATGCACAGAGCTGCCAGGAGACAGGAACAATTAAGAAAACAGGGTCAACTTGGGTGTAAGGCTTGGAGATGATTGGCCCCTCCCATAAGACATAAAAGAGAGGATGAACAGGATATGAGCTTTTGCAGGAAGCAATTAGTTCATCTGGCAGATTCAAGATTGGAAAATGCTGTTTGTGACTCTGTGCCAAGTTTGGCCTTGCCCTGCGTCTGGAAATTAGCTCTCTGGCAGCATTCCACGTGAGATAGGTGGGAGTTGATAACCTTCCTCTGAAAGACTGTTTATCAAGCCTTACGGACTGTAAATGAAAGTAAATTACAGTTGTATAAATAAAAGAGGTTTTCCGGGACTAAGTTTGTACTGTTTACTTTCTAAGGAAGTCTAGGTCAGAACAAGGATTCATTTTAGGATGACTAACCACAGTTTGCATGTTGGAGGTTCCTAAAGGAATGTTGGGAAACTCTGTATTTTAAAGAACATTTGACGGAGGGGTGCAGAATAGCCCTTCTCTGCCTGAGGCTGTAGACCTGGCACCAATGAAAACACTGTTTGTGAAGCAACTGATCAACACTGATAGGGTAAGCCACTAGTATATGAAAATAAGAGCAAACTCCACTCCCTTCTAGTACTGATGATATTACCTGGTTTGGTAATGAAACATCTGCAAGACAATCATCAAGCTCAGAGACCACCAAGGACCCCCCAGTTCAACCCTGAGCTACAAATATTCTCTTCTATTAAACACTTTTTGGTTAGAGGGACTCAGAGCCTGCCTTATATGAGATGGCTCCCAGTGGATTTCATTCTAAATTTTGATATGATTTCTGTAAATAAGGAATGTAGAATTATAATGGCTGAGTCTTTGATCCTTCATACATCAAAAAAATACAAAGCTAGGGGATAAACAAATAAACAGATTTGAAAAAAGAAAAGGCTCAGGAAAGAAAAAGAGTGAAAGTGCAAGAAAGAGGAAAAGAAGGAAAACCAAAAAAGAATGAGTTCCAACTCTTTTTGGTACAGATATAAGTAAAATATATATCAAATTCTTACTCTAAGATTAACATTTGTCTACATTATTTCCATAATCCCATATCTAATCATCAAAGCCCAGATCAACTTTTAATTTTAGTTTCTCACAAAAAGTCCAGTAATGGTTCATATCACTTTAATCACTATTTGTTAAGGAAACCACAACTGCTTTATTTAATTGCAGCAAACTCTAAATAAAACAGGAATGGAAAATCCTAAATTCTAGTGTAGACCCATGCTTCTCAACTCTGGCAACTTTAAGGTGCATGGACTTCAATTCCCAGAATTCCCAAGGCAGCATGAAGTTCGCCCATCTTCAACTTGCCAAGACTGAAAAACATTGATCTATAGATAGGGATTTTTCCATTCCTCTTTTACTGGTTCTTACTTACTTATAAGCAATCATAATGCAAAATCCTCACTTCCACCCCATTCCAGAGCAACCACCATTTCTTCACTAACCTACTTTCCAGCTCCGTTCTCCTGTGTGCAGAGTAACAAAAGAAGACCATGTGACTACCAGTTTAAAAAAGGTTCAATCAGACCTTCCAACTTCTCAGGGAAAAAAAGACCTCGCAAAGTTGGAAGGTCTGACTGAACTGACTGATCAGCCTCCCAGCTGATCGGTGCGGCCGGTCCATTTGCCTCCCAGCTGATCAGCGCAGATCCCAGTCATGCCCCTGCAGCCTCCCCACCCTGAATGGCAACCCCGGGGGGGGGGAAGGGAGGGCAGGGGCCAGCCAGTAGTGGGAACAACCGGTTGACCAAACTATGCAAAAAATTAACAACAGGTTTGGTTGAACTGGTGCAAACTGGCTGAATCCTACCACTGGTTTCTTGTCATTAAAATTACAGGTTAATAACAATTTTTGGATGTGTCTGGGTCCCATATGCCAAATCACACTTTGTTAAGAAAAATGCCTATGTTTTGCAAAATTGATTTGGGTTTGATTTAGTGAGCAATAATTATTTGGATTATAGCCCAATAATTTATACTATCCAAATTAAACTGAATAAAATCCATCTTCCAATTATCCAGATGAACTTTATGCTCTCAGAAATTTATCATGCCTTGAACCCAAGCAGTTATATGTTTATATTACATCTATCTGACTTGGGAACTTTTAGTTCCTGTCTCAGCCTTCAAAATCCTATGACATGAGTTATCTGATCTATGGAGTCTAGAGTTTGATGTACAATTTTGAATAGACTGCTTTTGCTGGAAATAAGAATTCATGTATGGTAGCAAATTGATTTATATATAGATATTTCTTTAAGTAATTTAAAATGTGCATTTTATTTACAGAATAGAAAAATCTAATAATTCAATAAGAATCCATATAAAGTGCTAAAATCAAGTTATACCTGAGAAAACATAAGCACATCAAAGAAATATAGCACACAAAATGAAAATCGACAGGAAATAATGGCATACAAATTCAAGGCTGTATCCAGTTAATGAAATTGGACTTTTACTGAATCAAAGAGCTTTCTAGTCATAGATTATACCAAATAGCACTATGTTATACAAACATTTAAAGTGGTATAACACATAGAAGGTATTGAGGAGAGTGATTTAGCAAAAACATCCCAAACATCCATTACATTCATTTTTTCTTCTATGAAAAAAATTATTGAGAATGGAATTCCCTGATCCACTAATTTAGGTACTTTATCAAAGAGAGCAATAATGTTTGTTTGACACAATCTGCTTTTAACAAACCCATGTTGGCTTCTAGTAATCACCTTGTTCATTCCTAGGTGCTCACAAATTTGCTGCTTCATTACCAAGTTTCCCTGAAAAAAAGATCCTGTCTTATATTTTTTTGAACCCTGAAATAAGTGCTTGGCCTTATTGCCATGCGCTCAAAAGCCTGATTGGACTTATTATCAGGGGATGTCTTATTTTGGGGGAAACAGGGTATCTTTTCTAGGATTTTCCAAGGTATTGATGTCAATCTGATTGGTCTGTAATTTCCTGGTTCCACTTTTTACCCTTTTTGAAAATTGGAACCACATAAGGCAGGGTGTCAAACTTGATTTCATTGAGGACCACATCAGGATTGTGTTTGACCTTGGGGGGCCAGGGTGGACATGGCCAGGGTGGACATGGCCAGCTCATCACTCAGGTTGGGGGCACCTGTGGTGGGCCAATCACTCTGCCAGTGAAAACAGGCTTCCAAGCTCTGTTTTCAGCTGCAATGGCTTCTTGCAACCTTCTGCTAGCAAAAACGGAGCTTGGGAGGGCAGCCCGCAGCCGTTGTGAACTCCATATTTGGCTGCAACAGCCTCCTGCAACATTCTGACTGGCAGAGGCACTGCGGGCCAGTCCTTTGCTGTTTTCAGGGCAGCACCGCAGACCAGATCTTTTTTTTTAATGTTTTATTTACTTTATTTCAATAAGATGTAAAAATTCCATTTCAATCAAACTGTGTGTTGTCTGGGTACAGTTGTTTTTAGGCAATTGTAGTCAAAATGCTTACAATAACATTCATCACAATAACATTGATACTATAATAACAATAACAATTAGCTTGTCTATTTTATCAAATTTTCATTTTAACATTTATCCTTTTTATGTCCTCCCTGCATTTCTAACTTCTGTTTTTATTGTCTAATCATTGGTAAAATAAGTTCCGTGTCAAAAAGTATTCAGTTTCTTCTTTGTCCTTAATAGTAAGCATTAGTCTATCAATTTCTGCACATTCTAATATTTTCTTAATTACACTTTCAGCTGTTGGGATCTCATCACACCTCCATTGTTGAGCATATACAATTCTAGCTGCAGTTAATACATGTAAAATCAAATATATAGTCCCTTTGTCATATTTTTCCAGCAGAATGCCCAATACAAATATTTCTGGTTTCATGTCTATATGCTGCTTCATAATTTTTTCCAACCAAGTATGTATACTCATCCATTTTTTGGCTTTTGGACATGTCCACCACATATGGTAATATGAACCTGGTATTTGATTGCGTTTCCAGCATTTAGCAGATCTATCCTTATACATTTTTGCCAGTCATGTTGGTGAAAAATGACATCTATAGAACATTTTATACAAATGTTCTTTATATGCAGTTGATATAGTCAATTTAACATTTCTATCCCACAATTTCTGCCATTTGTCTAGTTCTATTGCATATCCAAAATTTTTAGCTCAAACAATCATTGTCTCCTTTACCTGCTCACTTTCAAGTTTAATACCTAATAAGTAACAATATATTTTCTTTGTCAGTTTTTCATCCGTTCCAGTTAATATCTGGTCCAATTCTGTTGATTCTTTATTGAAACCATACATTTTAGCATCTTTCTCATATCGACATTGTATCTGCATTTGTGGCAGGGGTGGGTTCTACTTACCTCCGCTACCGGTTCACAACGGGAGCATGCACACTTCTGCACATGTGCAGATCATTCATGATGACGTCCGGGCGGGTGGGCGGAGCCTCCCGCCGTTACTACCAGTTCGCAAGAACTGGACCGAACCGGGACCAACCCACCACTGATCTGTGGCCACTATGCAATGTCCATCCCTTGTCTATTAAGTTCCTGCTTGGTTTTTAATTCCCCTTTTTCATTCAAAATATCTTTATAGCTTACAATATTTTCCATATTAATAACGTTAGGATGTATCAATGCTTCCATTGTGGAAAGCCAGACTGGTATTTTCAAGTAGTGTTGTTTTTTAATTTTAAACCATACTGATAACAGTGCATTTCTAACATAATATCTTTGAAAGTAACTATGTATCTTATTCTTCCCATACCATAAAAAAGCATGCCAACCTAATTGAAGGTCGTGTCCTTCTAAAGTTAATAGTCTTTTATGCCTCAAAATTGGTCCATTCTAAAATTTCAGCATATCTGAAGGATCACACACAAGAAAGGTATATACAGGACTGGAGAAGATGGATTGATTATATACAAAATAAGTATCAGACCAAAAAATATCAAATAGCTTATGAATTATTTCTTTTATTTGTATAAGAGCTATATAAGTGATATTAGAAATATCATGTTTAAGAAATAAGATTTTATATATGGGGGGTTAAGAATTTTTTTTTTAGGGGGTGTTAGTTTGATGATTGGTTATGTAATTTAGTTTATTGTTAAAGGTCAATAGAAATACCTTGTGTTCTGCTCTGGGAAGTCGGGGAGGGGGAGGGGGGTTGGGAGGGAGGGTTGTGGGAAAATTGTGTTTGTTTTAAAACTTTTTCAATAAAAAAAAAAAAATTGGTCCATTCTTTCACCCATGTAAGTACTGAGGCCTGGTAGTACAATTCCCACTCTAGCAGCCCAAAGCCCCCTCTTTTTTTGGAGTCTTGCAATATTTTCAAACTTATTCTTGCTTTTTTCCCTAGCCAAATATATTTTAATATTATTTTGTTTAATTCTTCAAAATACTTTTCTCCAATTGTATTGGAATTGTTTGGAATAAATATAATAGTTTTGGTAAAATATTCAATTTTATAGTAGCTATTCTTCCTGTTAATGACAATTGCAGATCTTTCCACTTCTCCCAATCTAGTTTAATTTGTCGCATCAGTTTCATATAATTGTCATCTTTAATCGTTGCACATTATGCTGTTAATTGTATTCCTAGGTACTTTACTTTTTTAACCATCTGTATATCAATTCTTTCCATCAACACTCTTTTTTATGTATCTGTGAGATTTTTAACTAAAATCTTTGTCTTATCTTTATTTATTTTCAGTTCTGCAACTTCCCCATATTCTTCTTTCTGATTAACTTCGGTCCAGTTTTTAATGGGTCTTCTAATATAAAAACCAAGTCAACTGCAAATGCCTGTAGCTTATATTTCTCTTTTTTTATTTCCATTCCTTTTATTTCTTCATCTTGTTGAATATTTCTGTCTTAGACTTCTAAGGCACTGAGGGCCAGATCTAAGCACTCTCTCCCTCCTAGATGGGCAATATTCAATGTATATTCTTGATTTTTGTAGCTCTTTTACCTTATGGTAAAAGGTAGGCTTTAAAACCAAGCCTAATAATGAAGGGCAAAATGCCACTATTAAATACATTCATCAGTATTTCACTGCTTTTAAATTTACTATTAGTGGATAGACAAATAATCACATCCCATCCCTACGAAAGTTTTGGATATGGCTTCCAGAGACTTTCCAAACATTACAGCCAAACTGTAATATTTAATGTGGCAAATGGAGAACATAAAGATATGCTGAGTAATCATATTAATTTCATTCACTAGTTCATCTTATTTTAATGAAATACGAGCCTGGTGGCGCAGCAGACTAATAGCCTGTTATTAACATTCAGCTGCCTGCAATTACTGCAAGTTCGAATCTCCCCAGGCTCAAGGTTGACTCAGCCTTCCATCCTTTCTAAGGTAGGTAAATTGAGGACCCAGTTTGTGGGGGCAATAAGCTGACTTTGTATAAATATACAAAAGTGTGAAGGCTATTGCTTAATGCATTGTAAGCCACCATGAGTCTCCGGAGAAGGGCGGCATATAAATCAAATTTAAAAAAAAAATTGGACTTTCTTCCCCTTGCAGCATTCCAAGGTTTACAAGCATCCAAATTCAGTCTTCAAATCCTATACTAAAAAATGAATGGAATGAAGAGGGCATGGGACTAAGTTAGCTGTAGGAAGGATGGGAAGATGGGCTATATTAGAATGGAATGGAATGGAATGGAATGGAATGGAATGGAATAGAATAGAATAGAATAGAATAGAATAGAATAGAATTGAATAGAATAGAATAGAATAGAATAGAATAGAATAGAATTTTTATTGGCCAAGTGTGATTGGACACACAAGGAATTTGTCTTGGTGCATACGCTCTCAGTGTACATAAAAGAAAAGATATGTTCATCAAGAATCATAAGGTTTATTTCTCTTTCTGTTAGAAAAGATGCCAGAGGATAGCAAAATCTTGATTAGCAAGCATAATTGATAAAACTTTATTCTGTTAATAGTTGTAGTGATTTTTGAATTATCTTACCAAATGCAAGCAAAAACAAAAGAGCTTAGTTTATCACAGTTAAAATGAATTCTCATTACTCGGCCAGACCATAATGGCAAAAAATAACTTTATAGAATCTTGAGATATAAGTTATTGCTTACTTTGATTCATTACTTTCTTTAGTAAAATTATTAGATACATTACATAAGTGATAGTGATGTTCTTTTGTGAAATAGTTATGAGACAAGCACACTCTCTGACAAAAGAATATCCAGTAGAAAACAATCTATGAAGCTCAGTTTTACTGTTTGGTTCTTGGTGCTCTCTGAGTTTGATTGTTTCCTTGAAAACATTTTCTTTTCTGGTTAAGTAGCATCACTGGTGCACACTAAAGGTATTACCTAACCCGGTAATGTAACATCTGCAAGAAAACAACCAAACACAGACAACCAAAACCCAACATCCAGTAAAAGCTTATTTTCAAAATGAGATGAAAGCAAATGTTAATGTCTAAAATGCAATCCTATAGGAATTTACATCACATTTAGATTAATGGGATATTTACTGAGAGTTTTAATTTTAATTTCAATGGGACCTAAGTAAGACTAATTTAGGCTTCTTACTTGACATATGGTCGTCTAGGATTGCTTTGAGTGAATGTACCTTTGTTTCTGGATACAATATTATAATTAAGGCCAATTTAATGACATACTTTTCCAATAAATTAGAGTAGGTATAGTATTGTCTCAGTTTTAAAGAAAACCAATTCTTGAATGAAAAACAATGTATCTTACCCCAGCCTATTAAGATAAAACCCCATAGGTACTTGGTTTCCGAAAAGAAAGCCACAAATATTAAGCTGTGTAGATAGAGACCTTCGACCAAAATCCAATAGTAATTTGTTGCCAAGAAGTAAATAAACATCACCACAGTAATCTTGCACCACACCTATTGATCAAAAACAAAAAATATCCAGCAGCTGTATTGGGGGGAACAATTAAATCTAACAGTATACTAACTTCATTGTCAAAAAAACATTAAATAGATATAATGAGGCATTAAAACTAAGAGTAGAGCTACTTATACTTTTCAACTTTTTTTTTGTCTTCTGAGACATACTTAAAATGTGTGACAATAACAATTCAATAGGAAAAACATCCCCATTCAGTTATTGCAAAATATTTAAATGCTGCCTGTCTTATATTAACATTGCTTTTGATACCAATATTGCTTGAGATAGTTCACTGGGGTACACTGCAGCAATAATGAGCAACTAAATTGTGTTGTACCAACTTCCATTAATCCCAGATAACCAAAGAAAGTGAGAAATACAGCTCAAAATATTTGGAAAGCAAATATTGTCTGTCTGTCTGTCTATCTATCTCTATCTTTATCTATCTATCTGATTCAGAGATGTATTTCCTTAAAAAAACAAAGATCTATTGAGAAGTTGAAGTTCACAAATGCACAGGTAAGCAAACAAAGCTGATTCATCAATAATGATCTGGGGAAAAATGTGGCCAATGTGAAGTAGCTTTCTATATAGCCCAACACAAGCACTAAATTCCTTAATGTTTAATAGCATGATAGCCCAATCAGACAAAGCAGACCTCATAGTCTGGCTTCTGAACAGTGTAAATTCAAACAACTACCCTGGATTGGATATATCCATGTCAATAAATTGGTCTTCTACTCTAGTGCCAAAAAGTGTTGCCAACAGAATAAGATTTTATGTAAGGTGGACAGATTAGCTACAAGCAAAGAAAGGGTTTCTGCTACCGTTCCAATTAAAGGTAGGCCCAAGACTCTTACTATTCCTTCAGATGCTCCACCATATAAACCAGAGTTAAAAAATGCTACAGCAGGTCAGGTCAGATGGCATTTCTAATCTATGTAATAGGTCATCAAAAAAAGATTACCTTCTACTTTCATCAATCCTGGTTAATTATACTCCCATCTCTGTATTTTCAATTGGGAAGCAATCTAAATGAATATATATTCTCAGATATTGCCATTAAATTTTATTGATCCTAAATTACTTTAAACAAAGGCATATATTTACACAGAAATACTCAGCACAAGTATGGAAACCAATGACTACTGATTTGGGGTCTGCATCACTTAAAGGACCAGAAATTAGTTTTGGGACTGAAATGTTCATGGAACAGACATTGCCTCTGGAATTAATAGCTTTGATGGCTGAGGAAACTCTGGAGTGAGGAACTTGAAAAACAAGAGAGTGCAATACTTACATACTGAGATCTGTCCATTACTGGAGTCTGTATAATATTTTGTAGGTCACTTGTGAGTAGTGAGTCAAAATCTTTGTCTCCAAAATGAGGATGAACAACTTTATCTTTAATAAAAATGCTGATAGCTCTGAGCATGAAAGAGACAAACAAATGCAGATGTATACAATTCCGGGTGCAGTGGAGCCTCCTAGTTGGGGAAAAAAACTTTTTAAGGGGACATAGAAGGATCATATTGTTTAGTGTCTATTTCCAATGAGGCAGTGAAACTAAAATTCTCCCTTATTTTTTGGTCGCTGGCATCTATTGCTTAAAGATGCACTATTTCTGAACATGGTAGTTCCATTTTGATATCTTAATAAATAGCTATGAGACATTATTTACTGGTAGTTTTCCTCTTGAATTTGGATTTTTTTTAAAAAAAGGAGCCAGATCAATAAGCATCACAAAGTCTTGTGGGTATGAAGTGGCTGTATTAATCTTAACAAACAAACAAACAAAATGACAAAATGACAATTTTGAAGAGGGACAACTAATACAGATAAGTGCATAATACAGTTCAATGGACCTGCTTTTAAAATCAGAAACTATTTTCGTCCAAGATCATTTGAGAGAGAGAAAATAATCTTTTCTACATTCTAATCAAAAATACCTCTTACAAAACATTTTCTCCATGAATTATTTCATGGATTATATATTTCACATTGCTTCCAGAAATGATTCAGCTGTAAAATGATGTGTTTTGCACAGGAAGGATTGAGCTTGAGCTCTGTTGTTATGTCTTTTCAGAGAACAGAGTCTCCCAACACCCCCCCCCCCCCCCCGCTGAATAATCCATAATGCTCCAGTTTATACCTATTTTGTTTTGGCTCAACTCAGTGATGTTTGTAAACGGTGGCTTGGAGTTCAGAATGCTATGTGATCCCATCTACATGGTTTATTGAACAACCTATCATTGAGATAAATAAAAGTTTGATGTATTGGGTGAATACAGATTGTTTATAATTGCAGAAGTTTGGTGCTAAACAGGGTTTGGGAGACTGAGATTACAGCCACAGAAGGAGCTGAGAATAAATTTAATCCTTTTCAGACTTTTGTTCAGAATCCTAGGATTTCATCTTCATAAACACTGATGTACCCATTTCTTCTTTCTGTTTTTTTTTTTAAACTGTTCCAAATTGTAACTTACCATACGTGCATGTGTGTGTTTAAGAGAGAGGAATGAAATTTCATCTAAGATACTTTGTTGGATATGAGTTTTAATTCTAAGCCATGAAACTCGATTTTATTATCCTGTTTCATTTATCAATGTCAGCAGAAGACTATGAATTGCAGATGAATGGCAGTATGATTTAGGCCTCATTTAAACAAGTGATTATGAATCAGTGGCCTGCAAGCCAAAATCAGCTCTGAAAGCCTCCCTGTGCATCCCACTCAAGTATCTCATCTCCACTGTTTATGGCCCTTCCCCTGACTTATATATCTCCCCTTTGGGCTTTAGACCATTAGAAGCTTGAGATGATGCCCCCTCACAATTTCTACTTTTTAATATTCCTTTCTGCTCTACTCTAAAGCTAGCACTAGCTTTTCTTAGTACTCTGATCTGGATGAAACACTACTATATAGATATATTTTATAAATATAAAAATATTACTTTTATAAATAAAAAATAAAATAAATATGTCTTTATAAATAAGGCTCCTTCCATTTTGCCCCCCTCCCTGTCATCTAATTAGGTCCCCACTCAGTATCACCTCTGCTTGCTCCAAGACATGGCTTAAGCTTTGGTTTCTTTCTCTCTACAATGCGATATTTTGAGAAAATGAAAGGAAGAAAGAGACCAGATTTGCATCATATTAAGCCATAGATTGCCTTAAACATGGTCTGTAACCATCACCGATCACATATTATGCTTATGACTTAGAAATACAAAGTCTGGGTTCACGTTTCATATCAAGGTAAAGCAAACCATGTTTTGGTTCAATATGATGAGTAAAGCAGCCAGATAGTGGTATGAGGATTAGGGTGAGATATGTGTCTTTGTCTTTGTGTGTTGTGAATGCAATATCTACATAGTTTTTGCCCTAGCTCCACTTGCTGCTACCTCAGTAAATCACTCACCTGAAGTAGCTAATGATGAAAATAGCCACAGCCAGAGAGGAGAAGGAAATGGAGTATCCCACTGTGTACATGACAGAGAGACGTTCAAAGAATTTCCTCTGAAGAAACAACAGCAGAACTTCTCAATATCAGTTTTACTTGGGTAGAGAATTGTTAGCTGTGACTTTATCTTTAATTTATTTCATGTTAAAAATCAATAATTTCTTACATGTATTTTTTACAGAACGGAACTGAACCTGGAATGCACTCAACAACTACAGTTGTGATGTTCAGAGCTAGTCTACTAATTTCAGAGATAGTCTAATCATGGCACATTGAAAGATGTCACATATTCTAAAGAACCACATAAAGGCAAAGTTTCTCAGGAAATAGTATGTTAGACAACTAATTTCTATTTTGTTTTTCTGAGCATGTGCCAGATCTCTTCTGTAACAAAAGAGAAAATGACCAAGGGACCTGGAGAAGAAGATCTAACCTGTTTAATTCTTTTTGTCCCGTATTTATGGATGGCATCATCTGTCATTAGAGATATTTAGGTGCTCAATATTTCTACAATAGCCCATTTTGTTTCTCTTCTCCTTATCTGGAGTAAGAGCCCATACCTTTTGCAGACTGATTTCTGTTTGCAGGAAATGGAGGCACTCAGAATAATTAGACCATGTTCGGTTTAAACTGAGCACATAAGCCCATGTTCCATTTGAATTACAATGTCGGAAGGCCATTCCTGTAAGAAAGAATTAACATTTCCATTAGTTTGAGGATCTTTTTTTCTCCCTGATACTATGCAAGGTCAATAATTCAAAAGGAAAAGGAGCATACCTTGGTGATTAAAATCATAGATGTAAGAAGGGCAAGGCACAGCTAAGGTTTTTCCTGCTGACCCCCTGGGCCAGCAGATTAGACCATCCCATTCGGGAAAGCACTCCTCTCCTGCTGAAAAATGAAAGAAAGTAGCTGTGAAGAGAAGCCATGGAACTGCTTGAAGAATTTCATTTAAAAAGCACATGAAAAATGTTTTTAGAATATTTCACCCAAATTAGCTGGGAAATGTTACTGATGAATGAGAGAATATACTTTCCATTTCACAAACTGAAGCTATGAATAAAGGGGAACAAAAATACAGACACTTTCTCTCATTTTGATAAATAATTGCGATACTCACTTGACTGTGTATATGTTTATTATAGAATAGCCATATTATCTGTTATAGTAGCAGGCTATTGCATCTGAACACTACAAAGAAAGTAACATGCCATCTTGCTTATTTTCCACATTTCTTATTTATTTCATATTTCTATATTTTGCCAAGAATCATTTCATCAGTGCAACCGTTCTGTGAAATAGGATGGCTAAAGATTTCCCTCTTCTTAAAAGTCAGCCCTACTGCTTATGAGTGAACTGGTTTTTTAGGTCCTAGAGCCACAATCCTGCACTACCTTAACTAGGAGTAATAATCCCACCAAATTCAATATAAAGACAACCAAGTAAATGTTCCTGCTTGAACTCTATCTAATGTAATGTAATACCAACTCTTCTACTCAATAGAGGCATTCAGTTAAGATCAGATTTAAAGGGTAAAATCCTCTTAAATCTCTGGGATTGTACACTCAATGCCAAAACTGAATGCTCAGTGCTCAGAGAATACCTTCTCTGAAAATAGATTAGAATGCCTGTTTGTTCAGACCAAAGTCCCCAAAACAGGACTCTTTTCTTTGGAAGGAAATAAACATACATTTTCAGGGAAATTCTAGTATCTTTGTAGTTTCCACTCATTTCACTAAATTGACAAGGAATTCAGCAAGCAAGGCAAGGTCTTCTTTTGTCTTTTTAAGAGGCAACTATTCGTTCTTCCACTACTCCTGTACCTGCCGAAATGCAGCATTCCGACAAACTCAGCTCATAGTACATTAATCTGGGTGTCGTTGCTGTTGTTCTTTAGCATTCTTCCCACTTAGTTTAAGGTGACCAGATTTTAACATTGGTAAAGAGGGACATTGTGGGTGTGGCTTATTTTGTGGGCGTGGCTAGCTGGTCATGTGACTGGGTGGGTGTGGCTAGCTGGTCATGTGACTGGGTGGGTGTGGCTAGCTGGTCATGTGACCGGGTGGCCATGGCTATGCGTATAGGGTAAGGTGAACAGATTTTAACATTGGTAAGAAGGACACCATTGTGGGCGTGACTTATTGTGTGGGCGTGGCTTGGAGGCCATGTGACTGGGTGGGCGTGGCTAGCTGGTCATGTGACCGGGTGGCCATGGCTATGTGTATAGGGACTACTCAGAGGGCTGAAAAAAATCATTTCTGACAGGTCCTCGCACTTTTGACTGGTCCTCACACTTATGACCATCCTCATATTTATGCCCATGCAGCATTCTTAACATCCATGTCACTCATTTCACAACTGCTTCTCTTCACCATGATGACAAGATAGGGCAAAAATGTAAAATGTGAGGACAGTCGTAAGTTCGAGGACTGGTCAAAAGTGTGAGGACCAGTCAAAAATAACTTTTTCAGCCCTCTGAGTAGTCCATATGCACAAAAGGACTAACCAGAGGGCTGAAAAAAGTCATTTCTGACAGGTCCTCGCACTTTTGACTGGTCCTCACACTTATGACCATCCTCACATTTATGCCCGTGCAGCATTCTTAACAACCATGTCACTCATTTCACAACTGCTTCTCTTCACCATGATGACAAGATAGGGCAAAAATGTAAAATGTGAGGACAGTCATAAATTCGAGGACTGGTCAAAAGTGTGAGGACCAGTCAAAAATAACTTTTTCAGCCCTCTGAGTAGTCCATATGCATTAAAGGATACAGCAATAGAGAGGGATGAAGGAATGGAAATTAGAGTAGGAGTGAGGGTAAGAGAGGGAGGAAGAGAGGAGGAGAAGGAGAAAGGAAGAGGAAGTAGGGAGGAAAAAAAGAGGGTGGGGGGAAGAGAAAGTAAGAAGGAAAGAAAAGAGAGTGGTGGTAGGTTTGAGGAGAAAGATTGCTGTACAATAAAAAAGATGAAAGGGAAGAAAGCCAACCCCAAGCAAATATAAAGATATTAAGATTAAGAATGAATTGTTAAACTTTAAAGAATAAAAGAGAACAAATATGAATAAATAGCAATAATTAGAAACACACATACAAACATGCAATGTATTTTCTTTGAACAGAATATTTGGCTGGTTCACAAATTTAAACAGCGTTTAGTCATTTCAATTAAATTTACAATTTCTATATTTCCTTTTTGCCATATTTATTCCTCATCTATTTTTTTAAAAAAACAATATTACCCTTCATCCTCATCCCTAATCTTAATCAAATTCAATTTTTCCCTTCTATTCTATATTATACCCCTTCCCATTGTCATCTATTTTTATATCCATCCTCACATTGGTTAATTATGTAATTATGTAATACAGTTGTTTAATACAAATTCAACATTTTAATATAAATCAATTAGTTATATAACTATCTTTTTTGTATATTAATCAATATGAACATGAATATTCCAATTATTTCCATGCAATCCAATTTCTTACAAATCAATTAATTATATTTACCAGTAATAATAAACCAAATAATTTCCCCCATATATTCCTCCAAACCACAACTTAACCATTTCTGCTTTCAACACAATATACAATTATTAATAGTATCTCAATTATTACAATTCCCTAGTTAAATAGAGCTTTTTTTCTTTTGTGTTTTAAAATCTTGAACTCTCCTCTTTTGCCCAAAATTTCCCATTGTTTGCAGTTTTGTACCTACCTTTTTTGGTGAGGAAAAAGAAAAAGAAAAAGAAAGAAATCTCTCTGCCTCATTTTGTCATGTTGCAGGTTTAGTTTCGCTTTCGCCTTTGTTTTCAGTATAGCTAGGGGGGGGAAATCTGCTCCAGGAACTTTTTGCAGCTTTTTGCAGCTAATTAACCTAGCGGAAGCTGTTAACAGGGCCTGTTTTTTCTATTTTTGCAGGCATGGGTCTATTCATTTTTTTTTTAACACTGATCAGCTGTAGGTCAGCCCTTTGAAGCCCCGCGGCAAGAGTTTAAAGAGTTTTTTTTCCCTCTAGCCATCAGCGGGGATTCAGGAGGCAGAATGAAAAATCGGGACTTTTTTAAAACGCCGCGGGACGCGGGACAAATTGCTCAAAAGCGGGACTGTCCCGCCAAAAGCGGGACGTCTGGTCACCTTAACTTAGTTACAAGGTTCATATATTTTGTAGTGTGCTTGTTTAGTTCTCACAACAAGGCTTATCTATATATGATGAGGCAAAGGGGTTGCAGAGAACCCAATCAGCTTGCTGAAATTGTTGATTTGGGCTGAGAGCAAATCAGTCTCAAATCAGTCTTTCTTCAGAGATGAAGAAATAACTGCCGGTAGTCTTCAATTTACAACTGTAAGGGAGCCTCCCATTATGGTTTGTAAGTTGTGACAGTCTTAAAGTGGATCACTGTGTGACCAACTTGATTTTTTGACCTATTTTTGTAGAGATTGTTAAGTAAATCACCATGGTCATTAAGTGAATCTATGGTCATTAAGCAAAGTGCAGACGTTAAGCAAGCCCCTTGTTCAATGTAAAACTGGAAGCAAACACCTGTTTTTGGCAAAAACAACTGCAGGACAGTGCACACTGCTATAGATAAAATATTAGATTCCCATGTTCATGTCACCATTCCATAATCTGCACATTTGTTTCTATGCATATTCGTATGTCTTATATCTAGGCAGTCTTGGATCTGAACCATCCAATGCCATCCTAGTTAAGGTAATCTTAGTGCAGTCAACACACCAGCTGCATTCAGATCTCCCAGACAATGTTTGAAGGGGAAGAGGGAGCATCAACATGACTGATACACATAGCTGAAGATAAAACACAGCCAGAAAAATAAACAGCAAAACATATTTTGTCTCCTCAGTTTCATCACTTCAGAGAAGAAAGGGGGTGGAGAGGGGAACTATATTTGGAAATTAAATGTGTGGGAAGCTCTTTTACTAAATGAAATTTTTGCTTTCTTATGTTTCTAAATTGCATTATTCATTGCTATTACAGTGATTTTTTTAAAAATTCAGGATCAGACCTTTCACTGCCTGGCATCAATCTAAATTCATTTCTCTTTCTTGTTTATCTATCTTTACTCATGCTTTATTAAATCACCAGTTATAGTTAACATGTTTTTTTCTATTTCTTTTTTTTTTTCCATTGTATTTCTGCTGAGATTTAGGTTCTCTTATTCCAGTAGGAGGGAGGTAACTATTTAGAGCAGGGGTGTCAAACTCGCATTGTCACATCATCATGTGATGTATCTCAACTTTTTTCCCCTCTGCTAAGACGGGGATGAATGTGGCCAGAGCGTGATGCATCCGGACTGCGGGTCGCAAGTTTGACACCCCTGATTTAGAGCGAGGTTAAAAGAGGGAGGTAACCATTTAGATCTCTTCCTCCTTCCCTCTTTTTTTCAGTGATATTTTTTTGCATCTAAGTAGCCTGCCATTCGTTCCAATTTCTCTTTGCAGTTATGATTATGCTTCTTTGGTTTTTCTCAGATTCACTTATAATCAGGTTTTCTGATTTTCAGCTGAGTCCTTAAAGTAGCCTTATTTTTTTCCAGTCTTGTATAGAATAACCTGAAAAATTCATGAGCAGCAAAAGGTGTTTACATTAGGTCCAAGTCTCTTCTGAATCATTCTTGAACTGTGCAGGGTCCAGTGGCTCATTCCTGATTAAAGCCTGACATCAGTGCTGCAGGCAGGCCAGGAGAATATTATGGTTGGGGCAAAGAGATTTGCTGCTATCAGCAGACTTTGAACAATCCTTGTGCCTGAATTTTAGACAAGAGGGTAATGAAAACATCCATGTTCTCAGCACAGAAGCCTATACATCAAACAATAAGGGTGTATTTCCTTGCATTCCATCCATGTCTACATTTTAAAATAATTTTTAAAATCCTGGACAGAATAAGAAGAAAATTAAATTACTAAAATACCTCACCTCTTTCTTCTTGTACCTGAGCTGTGAGGTTTTGTTCACATTGAACTTTGGCTTCCAGAAGGAGATAAATCTGATCCTCCATTGTAATGGTATTATCCAATTCCTCCTAATAAAGAAAACCAGTGTGGAAATCAAGTGAGTGATGAATAAACTTCTTTGTGTAGAGCAGTGGTTCTCAACCTTCCTAATGCCGCGACCTTTTAATACAATTCCTCATATTGTGGTGACCCCCAACCAGGGGTGGGTTCTAAATTTTTTTACTACCGGTTCTGTGGGCGTGGTTTATTTTGTGGGCATGGCTTGGAGGTCATGTGACTGGGTGGACGTGGCTAGCTGGTCATGTGACCGGGTAGCCATGGCTATGTGTATAGGGACTACTCAGAGGGCTGAAAAAAGTCATTTCTGACAGGTCCTCGCACTTTTGACTGGTCCTCACACTTATGACCATCCTCACATTTATGCCCGTGCAGCATTCTTAACAACCATGTCACTCATTTCACAACTGTTTCTTTTCACCATGGTGATAAGATAGGGCAAAAAATGTAAAATGTAAGGATAGTCGTAAATTCGAGATCTGGTCAAAAGTGCGAGGACCAGTCAAAAATAACTTTTTCAGCCCTCTGAGTAGTCCATGTGCACAAAAGGACTACCCAGAGGGCTGAAAAAAGTGATTTCTGACAGGTCCTCGCACTTTTGACTGGTCATCATTTATGCCCATTGTAGCATTCTTAACTATCTTTTTTGTATATTAATATGAACATGAATATTCCAATTATTTCCATGCAATCCCATTTTTACAAATCAATTAATTATATTTACCAATAATAATAAACCAAATAATTTCCCCCATATATTCCTCCAAACCACAACTTAACCATTTCTGCTTTCAACACAATATACAATTAATAGTATCTCAATTATTACAATTCCCTAGTTAAATAGAGCTTTTTTACTTTTGTGTTTTAAAATCTTGAACTCTCCTCTTTTTCTCTAAATTTCCCATTGTTTGCACCTACCTTTTTTGGTGAGGAAAAAAAGAAATCTGCCTGCCTAATTTTCCAACGTTGCAGCAACAGCAAAGCCAACAGCCTGCTTTACTTTCAGTTTCGTTTTTCAGCATAGCTAGTGGGAAAAAAATCTGCTCCAGCAAGCAGCAGAGCCCTGAGCAAAACAGCTGAGAGCAAATCAGCTGAGAGTCGGCAGCCGATCTAACCAAAGCTAATTAGCCTATGCTGAAGCTCCGCGGGCCAATAAAATTACAAAAAAACACTGAACCGTTTGTTAAATTGCTGGCTTGCCCGCCCCTCGCCCACCACTATTTATTGGCAATAAATAGTGGTGCAGAGGGGTGGGGCAAGGGGCGGGGCGGAACCAGCAGAATCCCACCACTGGCTATAGGGCGGCCCTTTGAAGCCCCGCGGCAAGAATTTAAACAGTTTTTTTTCCTCTAGCCATCAGCTGGGACTCAGGAGGCAGCAATAGATTGGGAGTGGGTGGGGTAAGCGAATGGCCGGCGATCCAACATAGCAGAGAGTGAGGGTGAATGAAGGGGGGGCGAGAGAGGGCTTTGGCGACCCCTGTGAAATGGCCATTCGACCCCCAAAGGGGTTGCGACCCCCAGGTTGAGAACCACTGGTGTAGAGGGATACAAATAAGAAGAAAAAAAGCTTTTAATGGTTGTACACCCATTCTGAAAATTCACCTTATGTATTTAATTATAGTATTGATACCCTGCCCCTGCTCTAATGGACTCCAAGGGATATACAGTGACATAAATTACAAAAAACAACAAGAAAACCAAACGAAATGCTAGGGTAAACAGTTCAAGTAATATCATTAAGGCCCAGTAGTATGATTAAGCATTATGGAGACTCTTAAAACTAAACTAGTTGAAAGACTGAAGGCATTCTGGAACAAAATTATGTACAAAATTCCCGCAGAGTTATGGTCATTCATATTTCAGCAGGGAGGGTATTCTATAAAATTAGTGTCTGTGATGAAAAAAATGACGCTATGTATGAAAACTTGATCATAGTTATGTCCTCTATACCCTTTTCTTCTTTTGCTTGAATCACGTTATCCTGGGAAAGTGAGACTCTTTCTCTTACCTAACCTTCCATTTGGTATCAGTTTCTAAAGTTAAGATGAAACAGAAAGAATGAATTTTGGGAAGATATGCTCAAGACCCTTATTTAGGAGAAATATTATGTTTTTGTAATTATGTAATTCTTTACAACATACAGATGGGATGGATGCCTGTAAATTGTAGTACTGTATTTTTAAGAAGTCCTGATCGTTTATGGTCCTCACTGCTAATTCTCTCAAACATTGTTGAAAAGATTAAATCCAGCAAAAACAGAAAAAGTGCATAGGTGTCCTCATCATTTATCAATATATAACACAATAATCAGAAACTCCCCTCCCACTCATATGGGAAAAAATTATAATCAAATATAAATTAGTTCATAGAAATAACATTGTTAATGCCATTAACGTTCAGTGTAATTCTTTCCCTATGTCTTGTAGTTCCCAACCTAGAAAGTCTCTGACATGGACACCAAAAATGTGGCCAAAATCTAAGGAAATTTTAGTTCTTTTAATTAAATAATCATAATTTGGGGATCCTATGGATGTTAATAGAGGAAACCACGTGTACTGCCCACAGGTACCATATCCTGGCTGCGGATTCTATGTTGAACCTCAAAAGATGATGATGATGATGATGATGATGATGATGATAATGATGATGATGTTGTAATGGTCCACATTAAGGAAAAGTTTCTGAATCCTGGCCTAAATGCTCAAAGAATTTCACATGTATTAATTTGTTTGCTTCTTTGTATAGAAATATGGGAATATGGGAAAAGATAGTGTAATATGCATTTAACCAGCTATGTCTTCTGCAAGAGTACTCCAGTTAATTGCCCCTCTCCTTCCCCCCAAAAGTCAGTCTGCATTTCCTTATCTGCATGAACTCACCAAAAACTAACTGGTTTCCAAAGTGTCTGAAACCCATTACGCATTACTCAACAAAGCAGGGATCTGCTAAATAACAGCAAAACTCAATACAGTGATACCTCGGTACTCATCGTTAATTGGTTCTGGGAGAAGTGATGAATACCAAAAACAATGATTACCAAACAATTTTTTTCCATAAGGAATAATGTAAATTATTAAATTAAAATTATAATTAAAAATTAATGCATTCCTGAACCAAAGACAATGCACATATTTACGGCAATAAGTACAAAGATAGGGTTGTATATCATTAATTTACATGAGAAATTAACCTAAAAATTAATACATACTAAGATTAAATTAAATTAAATTTTCAGTTTACCTCTACTGAGAAGAGTCCATGGCCTAATAGGGTGGTGGGAGGAGAGTGGCAAGAAGCTGAGGTTACATGGAGTGTTGCTTGGAAGGAGAGTTGCCCTCCAATAGAACATCGGGCACTTGCATGTGTTCTTTCTCTTTTCTGCCTTTTTTCAATTTGCATCACAGGCTCTGACATACTCTTTGTTTATCCAATGAGGACTGCTTTTGTCTTTTTTTCAGAATTCCTCAAAAGTATTAAACTTTTGGTCATTCAATAAATTCACATTTCTGCTTGCCAGAGCTTTGTTGGATAGTACTTCTCTACAAAGTTTTGAACTTCTGCCATTTTGCACACATTTCTTTAATCAAGGAACCAGGGACATCCTCCCTTATCTCCTCACCTGAAGAAATCTCTTTAGATGCTTCTTGTTGCTCTTCCTTCTGTAATTCCTGTAGCATCTCAGCTCTTCACAATGTTCCTGTAGCATCCTCAGCTCTTCACATGTAACTCAACATCAGCAGCATCAACCTCCAGATCAGTGGTGAAATCCAAATTTTTTTATTACCGGTTCTGTGGGCGTGGCTTGGTGGATGTAGTGTGGCTTGGTAGGTGTGGCTTTGTGGGTGTGGCAGAGGAAGGATACTGCAAAATCCCCATTCCCTCTCCACTCCTGGGGGAGGATATTGCAAAATCTCCATTCCCACCCCACTCTGAGGACAGCCAGAGGTGGTATTTGCTGGTTCTCCGAACTGCTCAAAATTCCTGCTACCAGTTCTCCAGAACCTGTCAGAACCTGCTGGATTTCACCCCTGCTCCAGACCCATGGATTGGCCCAAGATACAATATCCTGCAAGGGCATGCCTACCGTCCCTGTCCTAATATTCCTTTTTACTTACTCTTTTCATGTATTCAAATTATGTTTATACTTTTACCTTATATATGCTTATATATGTTATCTTATATATGCTTGACAAATAAATAAAATAAAAATAAATATACCGTCTGGACTACCTGCAGGCTAGGGCAGCAAAAGATCAGACTCGAACTCTTCAAAGTCTCTCTTGAGTCACAGCTTCTGGCCACAAATTCTTCCATGCTGAATTCATTGTCCTATAAGAGACTTCATTCCAGGCCTTACCAATAAGATGAAGGCAGTGCAGGATATTGAACTGCACCTTCCAGAATTCTGAGAGGGTCAACTGGGTATCAGAGGATCTCGCCTCTGGAAAGTGCCTTGGTGTACAGTACAACTTTTGAAGTTTAAAATGACCTGCTGGTCCATGAGCTGGATGAGAGGAGTAGTGTTGGGAGCAGGAACCTTACAGTGATGAAGCTGAATTCCTCTTGTAAATCATCATCCAAGCCTGGAGGGTGGGCAGGTGCATTGTCCAAAAGTAGGAGAGTATTCAAAGGCAAATCTTTCTCCAGCAAATATTTTTTTCACCAAAGGACCAAATACTTCATTTATCCACTTAGTGAAAAATTGCCTCATGACTTTGCTGTTTGCCCTCCACATCACATGGAGTTTGCTTTTTATGACATTATGACTAGTAAAGGCTTGAGTTTTAAGTCCCCACTAACATTCCCACACATCTGTCCTTCATTGGTTTGTGGCCTGGTAATGCCTTCTCCTCTTTTGTGATGTAGATTCTACTCGGCATTTTTTCCAAAAAAGTCCCATCTCACCATAGTTAAAACTTGGCGGGGAATAAAAACCTCAGCCTCTACATAGGCATGAAATTCACAGACAAATTCATCAGCAGCCTTTTCATTAGCACTTGATGCCTCACCTTGCCTCATGACCCTCTGGATGCCAGTCCTCTTTTTAAAATGATCAAACCAGCTATAGGTGGCCTTAAAAATTAAAACACTCTCATCACTCGGTCCTGGTTTGTTTTTCAAAAGATCGGCATGCAACTGTTTCACCTTTTCACATTTCATAGCTTCTGACATACTGTCACCCACTAACTGCTTCTCATTTACCCAAATTAATAACAGTTTTCCAACTTCGAGTGTTTGGGAATACTGCTTTCTTATGGCTTTAACTCCTTTTGCAATATCAGCCTTTTTATCATTTCTATATTCTTAATGATGGTGGAGACCGTTGTTCTAGGCATATTATAGTCCCTAGCAAGATCAGTAATGTGAATACCCTTTCCTTCCTTCCTTCTTTCTCCATGGTGATGTGAAGTAATTTTCTTTTCTATTCAGCACTATCACTGCCTTTTTCTTAGGACCCATGATTAGGAAAAAAAATGCAAATATACCATATGGGGATGTGCACAGGGTAAGAGCTACCACATGATTATACCACATGTGACTCTTTGTTTCGGCTTGAAAGAATAATGAATCACGAGGCAGCCAACACCAACAACTTCTAGCATGCATGTTGAGTACCAAGCAAGCAACGAGCACCAGGACAAAATTTTTGCATCAAAATGCATCAAGTACCAAATTTGACGAGCTTCAAAGCAGTTGAGTACCAATGTATCACTGTTTTATTTGCAGTGAAGTCTAATACTGAACACTAAGCATTTAAATTAAGCATCATAAATAGTACATTTGAAAACATCAATTTATTCCTGTTCAAACTTTGAAAGAAAACTGTGAATACTGCCCAGAGTTGTTGGCATGCAAATTGAACTAACAAAATGAATAAAACACTTAAACAAAGCATGTTTATCTTAGATGTCATAGAAACATTATCTAGATGCAGTTTATTGTTGAACAAGAATTGCTGAATTATTGTTGTATACTAGACCTATATAAGGCTAAAATTATTCCCATTGTAAAAATCTAGTTCCCTGAATTACATAATTTATTTGTGCATGCTCTACCCAGCAACAGGCCTTGTCTCCCCATGAATTTTGTGCCAAATTATAAATAGGGTGGCGGCAAAAATATTTGTTAGTTTAAGGACATTTACATCCTTGTATTATATGTTTGAGCTAGACATTACTCCTTTAATTCTAAATATAGGCTAGACTCATACTTTATTGTATTCATGGTTTACTTTGTTCACCTATTGCTCTATGATAAGCCACAATAATTTCTGACCATGTATTAGAGATCACAATATTGAATTCATATATCATGCTGAGTCAAAACCAATTTATTAAACAAGACACTTTATTGGGGGAGATGATAACTGAGGATTCCAAACATTCTGTTGTAATTAAGATGTTATGTTACCCTAATATGGGTGATGGAGTTAACAATCCAGTGGAAAGACATCAAAGAAGATATTATATGGATTACAAGTTTAAAGCCATTGATTTTATCTGTATAAGGGAATATTTTTTTTTAGTAGGGTGGGCAGAAGAATAAAGATATTAAGAATTGTTATGTATGGAAATTTTGTAGGGAAGTGGGTGGAGACAGGCTAGTTTACTGATTGTTTAGTTTAAGAAAAGGGATGTTTAAGAGATATACTTATGGGAATGGAGGAAATGGACAGACTATGAGTTGAATAAATGTTAAATTAGGATTTATTATATAGTTTATAGTGGAAGGCTGCTTTGAAATGTTATATTAATATACACAAAAGATTAAACGTTAAATTAGGATTTATTATATAGTCTTAAAGTGGAAGGTTGTTTTGAAATGTTATATTAATATATATACAAGGTTTGATTTAAGAGATATATGTATGGGGAGGAGAAAAAGATTATTGTTAAATTGGGAGTTATAATAATATTACTATGCTAAACCAGAAGTTATCACATAATGTTTTAGTAGAATGTTATTTTGAAATGTATAGTAAAAGGGGGATATAATAATATTATTAGAAAGAAAGGGTCAGTATTTGGGGGATGGAGTAAGGGGATGGTAAAGTATTATATAATCTGTTATGAATTTGGATTTTACTTTGATGAAGTCACAGGGGGAGGGGTGGAGAGGGGGGGTTAGGGAGGAGGGGGGAGAAAAAAGGGGGGAAAATCTATATTTGAAAAACCTTTTCAATAAAAAAAAAGACACTTTATAAAAGTGGGAGGTTCAGATTTCTCAACAAATATTGTATTAATGTCTTTCAGAAGTTCATGGAAGACTTGCTGACAACAATGAGACTAGACTAGGGCATAAGTACAGGTAGTTTTCCCTTGGTGACCATAATTGGAACTGGCAACTCCATCACATCACATGACTGTGATGGACTTACAACATCACTTCTTATTTGGTCATTAAGTAAGTCACTGTGGCTCATATAGTGTTTATTTCAAGACATTATATTATATGTAGTGTTGAGGGTAAAACTTCCCTCTGCATAGTAGGCAACAGACTGGACAGCAAAGAGATACGTTGCTAGTTAAATACACAGATACTCACAGACTCTGAACGGCGAAAAATAAAACATTCTTTACTCTTAGTGAAAAAACAAACTTGGTTTCTCAAAACAATGATAACACGTCTTCGAATAATCACTCTCCAACACAAAACATAGTTTGCTTACAGTTCTCTTCAGTCACACACAGTCCCGCTTCAGGAGATCAATCATCAAATAGCAGGAGCAGGAGCTCCCGGGCTTCCTGTCTACTTTTATGGCTGCCTGATAATAGCACAGCCAATCATTCTTCTTATATCATTTAAAGTCACAAACATAGTTTTTCTATATATTACCCATCCAACCGTAGGATAAATATCCAACATGTAGCTTGGATTTTAGTGCCAGTTTCTCCATTGGCTTCTTTGTCAGAAGTCAGTTGTGAAGTGTGCAAATGACAATTATGTGTCTGTGGGATGCTGTGACAGTTATTAACATGTACTGGTTGCAAAGCACCTGAATGTCAGTTATGCTATCGTGGGGACATTGTGATGGTTGCAAATGTGAAGACTGGTCATAAAGTTACTTTTTCAGCACCACTGTAACTTCAAGCAATCACTAAACAAGGGCAGTTATTAAATAATGTCTACCTATAGATAAAATCTCACCAATAGGTAAGGCATAAGAGTTCCTTCTATCTGTTTGCTGCCATCTTGTTCTTGTCTAGATTTTTGAAACCCGGATGCCAGCAGAAAGGAATGAAAAACCATCAACCTTGATTTTCTTAGGAGCTCAGTTCTGGAAATAAATACGGTAGCATCAAATCCTGAAAGGAGCAGTGATGATCTTTGGTGGAAGACAGCACTAAATGACTTCTCCCTCTCTCTCCTCTTGTTCCTCCATAAACAGGAAGAAGGTGAGAGTTGGAAAAGAGCAGCCAGGAACGGGATCCATTGCAACTGGGGCTCTTCCTTTATTCTTGCTTTCTGTTTGAACCATACTTGTTTTGCAAGGGCTCCCTGCACTTGTGCAGCAAAGCTAGAGGACTACTTAGACAGGGCAGAGAGAAGAAAACACAATTTCTGCTGTCTTGTGGTTGTCGATATTTTTGCAGCCCAGATATGGAAGCCTTACCCTGGGGGATTAAGTTTGTTAAAGGCATGGGATAAAAATTGGGTGACAAGGGTGATATATCCTTGCAAAGTAGGAGTCTCCTTTGTCTTCCCTACATTTAGACTGTTGCTCTAGATCTGCATGAAGTCTGTTGGCCTGCTGATGCACATTTAAACATAGAAATAAACACTATATTCAGACCTAGCTTTTCTTTATATGTTGCTTCAAATTTAAAGGGCATCTTTCTGATTCTTATAGAAGGATGAAAATTCACATATAATAATAAAAAAGTTGTTAAAACAAACATTTATAAGCCAGAAATGAATGGAGAACTTCCATGGTCTTTTTAAAGAGGGATGGATCTGTTGAAACTACTCTCCCAGCTTGGAGTTGCAGCCTCAAGTGTGCCTACTGCTACTAGAACCACTTTGGCCTTTAGTTTCCACATCCTCTCCAGTGCTTCCTTCAGGCCCTGGTACTTCTCCAGCTTCTCATATTTCTTTTTCCTAATGTTGCTGTTTTAGTCTTTAAATCCAACCCTTTCCATGACTGATAGTTCTTGTCTTGCCATGGCATTTCCTTTCCTTGATCTTCCCCCCATGTCTACTGCTGCCTTGGTCGTGTGTGTGTGTGTGTGTGTGTGTGTGTGTGTTTGTGTGTGTGTGTGTTTGTGTGTGTGTGTGTTTCCAGTTGCTTTTAGCAGGATATTCTTCTAGATATTCAAAAATGAAAAAATATAAAACATAATAGTCTGGATTTAATAGCAACATCAGAGTCAAGTTTCCCTTAAGATTCTCCCTCTGGAATGGTGAGATCTCAGAATGGAATTTGTTCTATGTATTTGTTCTATGTAACTTTAATCTCTACTTGAAATTGAACTTGAGGGTCAGCTCTCAGATTAATTTTAAAGCTAGAAAAAGGGAAAAAAAACAAATTGTAAAGTCATACATGCAGTGAACCTCTTAGAATGTTATGTTATGCTCAGTGTGCATCTCTCCTTGTGATTTTATCTCTGTTTTTCCATGTACACAATTCTTTAATTGTCTTGAACTTATGCAGAATTATCAAAGGTGAGTTCATATCTGTTCACAGTAGCAGCAGACATTTAAATCAAGCAGCAAAAGAAAAAACCTATTTTTCTTGTATTAAATAACTCAACTAAGCCAATATGCCCATTTAATGCAAGCAGCATTATTACAATACTAACCGAAGAAAGGTTGAATGGAATCAGATTTCCTGCAGCAATGTTTAGCAGTGAGACCCACTCCAAATAACCTGCCTGGTCTTCCTCTTACCCATCTCCAAGTGCTTGTTGAAAAGTTCAGTTAGCACTACAAATCCCCCTAAGCCAAGAAAATTCTCTTTGACCTTGTGCTGGCAAAATCAAGTGGTAATGAAAACTGCTGCTATCTACCTACCTTAAATATCTGCAGTTTTCAAAAGGAAACGATCCAGCACTGATTCATCTTTCTATAGATTCCTACAGTTTTAGGTTCTGATTTTAGTACCTTCATTCAGCTCAGGGTTTTTGTTGTTGTACATACAGAGCTCAACCACGGTAAGAGGGAGGTATCTGCTAATTAAACATTAGTACTTTTTCACAATAGATAGCAGTCTGAATGTAGCAGGCACATCATCCAAGGCCACCCTGTCGAGAAATGTCCAAGTCAGAAATAGTTTCTCAATTACCAAAGGAAAAATAGCAACCTTTGTTATTCCTCGTGCATATGAATCTCCCAGCTCGTCTCTGCTTAGCTCTCCCACTTCACTAAGGAATTTATTTTTTGTTTGTTTTGCCAGCACAGGAATCTTTCTTGCCATCAACTTTTTCTGGGATCACCCTGAATGTACACTCTTTGAAAATGTTCTGAGATCATGCAGAAGCACAGCTCTTCCCTGCTATTCAGGAAAACAGACCAGCTTTTCAGATTTTGTTTTACTAGTTCCTACCAGACCCAAAAAAATTCTTGAAAGAAAGATTTCAAGATGAGAGTGAATGTGACAAATGGAAGGGGGAGAAAAGGCTGATAACAGTAATCATAACAAGATGAAACTGAGTGAAAAGAGAATATGGTGATATATGGTTCAGATTTCTCTTCTCTCTGCCCACAAAGTCAGTCTTTCAGGTTCTAGCAGATGAATTCATTCCCAGTCATTTGTTTCTATTATGTAGTATATAAAACAGTAACAATACATTTCTTAATATTTTACCATAGTACAATTCTACTCCCCAATAAGTATAATTAGGACTGTTGCTCAAGGATTTCAGTCATCATGACAAAAATGTCTTCCGTAATAGGTACTTTTGTTGACATTGCTAATATTGTTTACCAATGTTGTATTTTGGGGTATTGCTTTGGGGTAGAAAATGTACCTACCATGTGTTCAATTCTTGTTTAGATTTTTTTTACTAAAATATGCATTTTACAAATCAGCTGTTGCAAATAAATCCATGTAATTTATATCTTCACAATATATATCATTAAATCAATTAGCCGGAGTAAACAAAAAGGTTGCCTCACAAATGTGTATAACTTCAGAAGAATGTATATGAGATTTTAAAGTAATTTCACTTTTCATTCAGTTTTTCCCAACATATTTTTCTGGAGCTTGCTTGTCTCAATCTGAGAAGATGATGTTACCACACTTAAGTGTCATCCCCCCAATGTTTCAGACAAGCCTGTGTAATGTTTCACAGAGAAACTGCGTTTCATGCTAAAGATCAGGCCCTTGATTTCAGATCCTCCCTTTGGCTTTGGCTATTCTACATGCATTGCCTCTTCTGTGGTTGTTTGAATCTCCTTCTGCACCTCTCTTTAAAGATACTTTCATTGCTTCTATCCCCTGCAAACTGTGCCAAGAGGAACCATCAGCTGCAGCCAAAAACAGCATATGGTTAGAATGAAATGCAACTTGTGACACAGAAGAGAGTCTTCCACTTCCAGCTCCAAAGAAGCATAGCTACTCTTCTGTTGGAAAGAAACAGCTGTGGCTATGAGGAAAGTACACTGACAGGAACAATTTGCAGCCCAGTGGAAATGGGATAAACTCCACCAGACAAGAATAAGAAGGAACTGAAGCTCCAAAGATCATAGTTCAACTATTCCTGGACTTGAAGGAAAGTAAATTATAGGGAATCGATCTTGAACTGGAAGAATTCATGTGTCATTAACTAACAGCATCAATTTTACCTGACACAGATTCAACATTGTTCTTTATAAGGAGAGAAACACATGCACTTAGCAATAGTGTGCTGGCCTCCTAGCTGTTAAGGCAGGGAGGTTTCAGATAAATGGCCAAAGTTCAATAAAACAATAAACAGGGCCAGTAGCTCAGCCTTAATTGTCTTAGAACTGTTCTGCTATGAAACCGATGCTGGAAATACTGCTTCACTTGCTGTTTTTTGCTTCCCTTGGGAGATATAACAGTACCTGGAGAACTGATTCGGGAAAAAAGTTTAGCAAGATTTTTTCTTTCTCTGGGGAGCTGGTGGTGGTGGTAGTAGGATGGGGAAAATGGCACATCTCCGGGATTCAGAGCCAGAAAGGCTCTTTTTCCAAAGGAAGGACTACCGCAATCGCCCCAACAGGTCGCCCTTGAACCGGGGGCCATAACTGCACCCCGATCCTGATCACCGGCAGCCTCGCGCGATACATTCCCCAAGGGGGTGCGGGGGGGGTCTTAAGGGAAATGCCTCCCCCCTCTTCTCAGCAGTGTTCCCTCTCAACCCCCGACCCTCTTCGGCGGAGGGGCTCCCGGCGCCCGCCGGGGCTTTCTTACCTCTGCTAGAGCCAGGAAGCAGCCGCCCATCGCGAGGAACGCCAGGACGGCGGGCATTCTCGGGTCGTTGCTAGTCTCTGCGCCGAGGAAAGTTGGAAAGGGCTCCGAGGAAAAGGAGCGAAATAGCAGGGAGGAAATCCAGGGGCGAAGAAGAAGAGGGGCTGAGCGGCGAAACAACGTCGCCTTGTTGTTGCCGCCTGAGGCGTTCAAAATCGGCCGGTAGAGCTGGACTGAACCGCACAAACCGCGGTGAACTTCCCGGGCACCGGCGCTCCCTAGGAGAGGCAAGGAGCGACGCGCGCCCGGAGTGTCGCGGAGGGAGCCGTCTTTCTCCCTTTCCACTCAGCCGGAGGCGGTCAGGGCCGAGGTCAGGCAAAGGGATGAGCTAGCGGCGAGACGCGTGGAGGAAGGCAGCCGCTGCCTCCCTTCGTGGGCTGGCCGGCCGACCCGGACTCTTCCGTGTCAGCGCGGGACGCTCTCGCCACTCAAGGCTGCGGCGATCCTTCCCTGCTCTTGGAACGGAATCCCCACCCGCTCCCGATCCTCTCGGGCGCGGAGGAAGGCAGGTGGAGGGAGGCTCCCTTTGCCAGCCTCACTTTTGGCTCTGGGAAGGGGAGACGGCGGGCCGGGGGAGACCAGCTATCTCATTCCGCCGCCCACTACTGCAAACCCCCCTTTCTCATCCTGCAACAGGGATGGTGAGAAAATGCAAATGCGTAACGAGACCGGACAGAAAAGGACTTGCATGCAGAGCCATATGCTGCATTACAAAAAAAAAATTAAAAACGTGAACGGGGAGGAGATTGCAGAGCGGCTGAATGATTCAATCGACGTCGATGTGAGTGGAGTGGACAGTCCCGCCGAATCTGACTTTCGACCAGTTTGAAGCAACGGTAATAAAAAAGCTCGGTTTGGGCCATATGAGCCACTGAAAATTCAACCCTTTTTAGGGCTGGATGAATCAGGCCCCTAGCCTATGAATCTTTAAAAAAGAAAAACACCTTTGCTGGCAAAATTGGGATTGAACCCATAGAGAGGAGGAAAAAAAGGAAGCAATAGAAGCTTCAGTTGGCACCCAGTCCTACAACCTCTTTCCTGGAAAACTAACTCTTCAGAACTACCTCAGGCTCAAACCATAATCAGGACCATAACTAAATCAACCGTATTTCTAGGTTTGGATGATGCAGAACCCAAACTAAGATACATTATTTAGGCAGAAATTCTTCTGCTTTCTTTGACTCCACACAAAGACATTAACGAAGAAGCACAAAGAAACTGACAAAAAAACCAACAGCTATATTGCAGTAGCTTTCCTAATTTCCCAGAAAAGCAACAAGTGGGAATTCTGGGAGCTGTAGATTGTGTGTGCCTTTGAATGCATTATAAAGAGAACCATGATAAGTCTTTGGTGACAAATCAGGAGTCTGGTAGCACCTTTTCCAATTAACACATTGAAAGGCATAAATTTTCATAAACTGCAGCTCACTTCATCAGATGCAAAACTCCTGTTTTTATACTTTAGAAGATCTGCTTATATGACACACACCAGATGCTCTAATAGAAGGAAGGCAACTGCGACAACGCTCCAGTTCCCAGTCATTTTGTGGGCAACAGAGGCATTGGCAAGCTCCATAGAATTGTGAAAGAATCAACAAAATACTCCATTTCAAGTCTGATCCACCCATTCTATACTATCTTTTTCTAAAATTCATACAAAGGTATTGTTACCTAATGTGTTAATACCTATTTCCAAATATGTATTATACATTTGAGTTGAAATTTTGTTAAAACATTTGGAAGTGGTGAAGCTGGTAGTTGTCTGTTTGCACCCCTGCCTAGCAAGATATAGCAATCAAATCTGCTGAGCCTGGATAGCTCAGCAGACTAATGCATTATAATTTAAGTCCAGCTGTCTGCAATTAGTAAGTTCGAATCTCTCCAGGTTCAAGGTCGACTCAGCCTTCCATCCTTTCTAAGGTGGGTAAATTGAGGACCCAGTTTGTGGGGGCAATAAGCTGACTTTGTATAAATATACAAAAGGATGAAGGCTATTGCTTAACGCACTGTAAGCCGCCCTGAGTCTCCGGAGAAGGGCAGCATATAAATCGAATTAAAACAAAACAAAAAAACCCAAAAAAATTTATGTAATATCTCTACCAGTGGTGGGATTCAATTTTTTTAACAACCGGTTCTGTGGGCGTGGCTTAGTTGGGGGTGTGGCTTGGTGGTCATGTGACTGGGTGGGTGTGGCTATGTGCATAGGAACTACTCAGAGGGCTGAAAAAAGTCATTTCTGACAGGTCTTCGCACTTTTGACCGGTCCTCACCCTTATGACTGGTCATCATTTATGCCCATTGTAACATTCTTAACAACCGTGTCACTCATTTCACAACTGCTTCTCTTCACCATGGTGACAAGATAGTAAACGTAAAATGTGAGGCGAAAAACATAAAATGTGAGGAAAGTCGTAAGTTCGAGGAGTGGTCAAAAGTGCGAGGACCAGTCAAAAATAACTTTTTCAGCCCTCTGAGTAATCCATCTGCACAAAAGGATACAGCAATAGAGAGGGATGAAGGAAGAAGAGAGATGGAAGAAAGAAGGTGAGAGAGGGAAGGAAGAGAAGGGAGGAAGTAAGGGAAGGGAAATTAGAGTAGGAGTGAGGGTAAGAGAGGGAGGAAGAGAGGAGGAGAAGGAGAAAGGAAGAGGAAGTAGGGAGGAGAAGAAGGGGGGGAAAGAAAGTAAAAAGGAAAGAAAAGAGAGGTGGTAGGTTTGAGGAGAAAGATTGCTGTACAGTAAAAAAGATGAAATTAAGAAAGGGAACCCCAAACAAATATAAAGATATTAAGATAAAGAATGAATTGTTAAACTTCAAAGAATAAAAGCGAACAAATATGAATAAATAGCAATAATTAGAAACACACATACAAACATACAATTTATTTTCTTTGAACAGAGTATTTGGCCGGTTCACAAATTTAAACAGTGTTTAGTCATTTCAATTAAATTTACAATTTCTATATTTCCTTTTTGCCATATTTATTCCTTATCTATTTTTTAAAAAAAACAATATTACCCTTCATCCTCATCTCTAATCTTAATCAAATTCAATTTTTCCCTTCTATTCTATATTATACCCCTTCCCATTGTCATCTATTTTTATATCCATCCTCACATTGGTTAATTATGTAATATTACAGTTGTTTAATATAAATTCAACATTTTAATATAAATAAATTAGTTATATAACTATCTTTTTGTATATTAATATGAACATGAATATTCCAATTATTTCCATGCAATCCCATTTTTTACAAATCAATTAATTATATTTACCAATAATAATAAACCAAATAATTTCCCCCATATATTCCTCCAAACCACAACTTAACCATTTCTGCTTTCAACACAATATACAATTAATAGTATCTCAATTATTACAATTCCCTAGTTAAATAGAGCTTTTTTTCTTTTGTGTTTTCAAATCTTGAACTCTCCTCTTTTTCTCTAAATTTCCCATTGTTTGCACCTACCTTTTTTGGTGAGGAAAAAAAAAAAATCTGCCTGCCTAATTTTCCAACGTTGCAGCAACAGCAAAGCCAACAGCCTGCTTTACTTTCAGTTTCGTTTTTCAGCATAGCTAGTGGGAAAAAAATCTGCTCCAGCAAGCAGCAGAGCCCTGAGCAAAACAGCTGAGAGCAAATCAGCTGAGAGTCGGCAGCCGATCTAACCAAAGCTAATTAGCCTATGCTGAAGCTCCGCGGGCCAATAAAATCACAAAAAAACACCAAACCCGTTTGTTAAATTGCTGGCTCGCCCGCCACTCGCCCACTACTATTTATTGGCAATAAATTTATTGGCAATAAATAGTGGTGTGGAGGGGCGGGGCAAGGGGCGGGGAGAGCCAGCAATTTAACAAACGGTTCGGCCGAACTGCCTAGAACCAGCAGAATCCCACCACTGATCTCTACCCATAACTTTAGTACTTAAATGATTCAAATCAATCTTCTCATGTTACAATGCCAACGTTAGTATTTTGAGGCAAGAATGAAATAAAGCAGATGAGCACAACAGATATTTTGATTATTTTATTGTTACTCTCTATATACATAATTTTGTAAATGGAGAAAATGTATTTAAATAGCTTAACATATCAGAATCATAAAAAACACATCTCAACTAAGATAAAAATATGCACATTATATACATTAAATAAATAATCTGAAAATATTTTATGGTTAACATGATAATTTTTAACATTTTGATTCAATTATTTTTCCCAATTGTAACAGATAATTTTTCGGAGTGTTGTAAACAATGCCCATTGTTTAGGTTGCAACAATATGGACCACCTATTAAGTTGTGTGATATGCACATAACCCCCTTCTTACTATTGCTAACAGAATAGTTAATAAAGTATATCTTTCCCACAACTGTAGACTTAGACACAAAAGACAAAAGAAATCTATACACATCAAAATTAAAAGGAACTCATCAGAATGAGCACAACTTGAATACTGTTAAAATATTTGTTTCCAGAATACTATGTTAACACCTTACCTTAATTTAAAGAGTCATAAACTAAATAGTGTATCAAGATTGGGGGGGAGGGGGGAGGGCGGCTGCCATACAAATTTTTTATATAAAATGTTGAATGGCATTTATTATTTTTTTCAAAATGTAAAGAAGTCGTTATTAACAGAATTTCAAATGTTACGGACAATTTTCAGAAGAATTCATTTAAAAAAGAAAAAACTGCTTTGCTTTCTAGCTAAGGTGCTCCTGAATATTTGATGCAGAATTCCAATCACCATTAACTCTTGGAAGTTACATCAGCTGGGTGTATTGTGTAACAGGGCAAATGTATGTGTATGGTGTACATCTCTGTGCTTCAGTTGTGGCAAGGAACATGCATTAGAATTAGAATATGGCATTTTCAGTTGCTACTTGTGTATTAATATGCATATTCATTACTCACAACTGCATACAAATATTCCGACCTCTGGATAATTAGCAAAAGAAAGTCACTTCATGCTATATTTTGTTTTTTAAAGTCAGGCAAAACATTTGTTTTGAATTACTTTGTACCAGCTAAATACTAACACTGCTGTTTAAGTAATGAATAATTAAGGAATGTGTTTTTTCATCGATATCAAAGCTAATGATCTTTGCTCAATAGTTCTAAATAAATAAATAAATAAAATGAATATAAACAGAATAAAAACTTGGTTATAAACATTAATTTATTCAAATTATTATCTGGTTTCATATAAAAATCTTTACTATTTCAGACATAAATTTAAACAAGACTAGCCACAAAAGCAGATTTAAGATTTGAACTTCCCCATGAAAAATCCAACCTACAACATAAGTCCACACATGCATCATCAACTGTCTCTAAGCCAGAATTTAATGACTTCTTGGAATGCTGTAACTTTCCCTAAGCTATGTTAAATAGTGTAGGTTTAAGGCTCCTGGCTGCAACCAGAAGCAAAATCACAAGGGAAAACCTACCTCAACTCAACCAACTACTTGGGCTCAAACCAAAAGGGAGACAATCAGTAAGGCTATAAATCTTACCTGCTTAATGACACATCTTTTTTTAATATAGTAAACATTTTGTATTTACAAAAAATACTAAAAAAAGTGCTTACTCTCAATTTGTAAAAGTACCCAAATCTTTACCATGAAGTCTAATTTGCCACCCACCCCACATCCTTTCTTGTTCGGAGCACAACTGCAAATGTTTTGTGGTGCCAAAGGAACTACTGTTTTAACAGCCTAATTTATTAATACAACCTGAGTATGTGCAGCACAGCAACATCAATAGTACATTTCTCAAATGGTGCTAAAATGAAACTAGGATAATGTTTTTATCAGGTAGCTATTAATTATTGAATTAAAACAAAATCAAAAACATCCCAATATTTTGCTGTGACAAAAAGAGAGAATGGAATAGTGTTAAAGGCATATTTAAAGTAACACCTAGTGGTCTGAGACCATTTGACTCAACCACGGAGGCTCCATTTGAGAAAATTTATCTTTGGGACACAAAAATATTTCAACCTGAATTTTTCTGAAATTTGTATGAAGCCTAAATTAGAATTCAGAAAGGGAAGTAGCCCTCCAATAAAATATCAGACCACACAAAAACTTTACAACATTAAAAAAGGGCTTCAAATGACCATGTGGGATGTAGGAAATGATTAAAATAATCAAAATACTGCTCAAAGGAAAGTTGTAAAATAAATCCAGTGCATAACAAATTACACAATATACAATAACACTTACAAAATAAATTCCTATCACAGGGGCAGCACTATTAACAGACTGTCTTGGTTCCTCATGATTAAAGACAACAGTATCATATCTGCAATCGGTGGGGCCAGCATGCCCTCTATTATTAGGACCACTGTTTCGATTGTTCACAAAAGCCACTGGTTATTCAGTGCATCAATACAAGGCCGTGTAATTTATGGCAAGCTCCCCCTTAGTCCCAGACTTGTTTACTTCAGGTTTCGTGAAAGTAGCATTCTGATTCAAAGAACTGAATGCTTCTTCCACTGCAGTGTTGACATCTCAAGGGCAAATTCACATGGCAAGAAAGCCTAGCTGCGAAGACTGTAGCAGAAGACCCTTGAGTTGCTGTTGTGAGAGGCAAGCTGAGGATGGCGATGTAGAAAGACAGTTCTCTGTTATATCCTTTTTGAATCAGAAGACATCATTCCATTGCACCACCTTATCTTAGCAATTGAGCCCCAGGCCTGTCCAATGATCTGGCACCATCAAAAAGTACTTATCCATTGCTTCACAAAATCTAGTACGGTATAATTCCGGAGATACCACAGTTGGCATTTTACCTAATAATGCAAATGAAGAAAAAGACTGAAACTGATTGAAACTGAGCCAATAGGAACATATTAATGGCCAAAGTTATATTTTATTATTACACCATCAGCTTCATATTCTGAACATCATTAAAACCATAAAGGTAGGAACAAAGATTTATGAAGTTATATCTTCCACTGTGGACTTTACAAAATTATATTGGGTAATTTAACAGTCTGTGATAGAACTAAATAGTGAAACGCAACTGAAATATTTGGTTATAGGTGTTTAAACAATAAAAGTTATAAACAATGCTTCTTTATAAGCCATTACCTTTACATTTAATATCTATTTAGACCTTAATGCCACAACTAAATAAAGCACATATTTCACAATCTCAGTAGCTTAACACTGTAAACCATTAGGTCAGTATTCAAAAGATCCTTGAAAATAATAAAGAATACTTTAAAAATATCTAGCATTTGGCATCTGGGAAAGGAGGAAAATGCAATCAATATTGATTAGAAAAACATTTTGAACCTACCTTGTCCTCCTAAGATCCCTGTTGACTTCACCACCATTTCAAGTTTTTTATCCCAAGTAAATGTGCGAATGTAATCTGATGTGGAAAAATGTATGGTACATAGCATTAGATAACTACACAAAGAACACTTTGATAAAATAGGAAATCTTTATTGCCTTTTCTAGGTATTATGAGACTGCAACCAAATTCTAGTAGTTTCCAAAATGCCTTTTTAAAGTATAAATTATATTTAAGACTATAAATTTTATACAGTAACATTTTTTTAAAAAATTTGATTTATATACCGCCCTTCTCCGGAGACTCAGGACGGCTTACAATGCGTTAAGCAATAGCCTTCATTCTTTTGTATATTTTATACAAAGTCAGCTTATTGCCCCCACAAACTGGGTCCTCATTTCACCTACCTTAGAAAGGATGGAAGGCTGAGTCAACCTTGAGCCTTGGAGAGATTCGAACCAGCAGAAATTGCAGGCAGCTGTGTTAATAACAGGGTGCACTAAACCACTGTACTATCAAGGCTCATTACACTCAAGGGATACTCAGAGAAGTTGTCTCCAGTGCATTCTTCTGACTTTCATTAAAATAAAACATGTTTTACAATGGGCAACAAAAATGAACCCAACCCCGAAAGACTAAGCTTTCCATTTTACAACATAGTCACCACAAGGAGATTATTCCTCAGGGTTATATATTGAGAATTCAGATATTTAATGCCTACTTTTTTTTTGAGAATGAATTTGATATACAGAACCAGAATTTGAATGTTTTAACAAATGTTAACTGAATAAATGTTTTGAGTTGAATGAAACAAACTTTATCAAAGTGTATGAAATTTATATTATTAAGCCAGATCTTGAGGACATTGCTATAATCTAACTACATGTAGTCCTTGACTTACAATCACCTAGCAACTATTCTAAATTAAGAGCAACCCCCCCCCCCCTCCAAAGCTACTGACAACCCCATCCCAAACTTATGGCCACTGCAGCATCCCCAAGGTCATTTGCCCTTACAGCTGAGTGCAGCAATCCTGCAGCGACACTCCCCCTGGGTCCCCATAGGCCTTGGGCCTGCTTCACATCCCACCAGGCCCCATACTCTCCTCCTCACTTACCTTTCAAAGATCTCTAGAGCTCCAGAGGTTATCTTAGGAAAGGAGGACAGGTTGCTCTGTTGTTGGGCTATGTTTCATGATCCCAGAAGTGGCCATTTTTGCGATACCTGCATTGAATTATGGCCACTTAGAAAATGGCAACCACTTCTGGGATTATGCCACATGGCCCAGCAACAGAGCGGCTTTCTTGGCTTCACTAACCCAATCTCCAGAGACCTTTGAAAGGTAAGTCCAGAATGGGTGACATGGAGTGAAGGAGGGGTGTGTGGGATCCAGTGGGGTGGGAAGCAGGGCCAAGGACTGTGGGGACCTCAAGGGGTGGAATAAAGAGTAACAGATGCCTCAGAAGTTGGGGATGGCCTTGAGAGGTCTAGGATAGGGCCTGTGCTAGGCCTTCCAGGACCTCTTTCAGGGCCCCTGAGGCACCTCATACTCTGCTTAATGATCCGCTTGTTTGCTTAATGACTACTAGGGAAAGCAGGATGGCGGAGTCATGAGGTGGTCATATGGGAACTTCACTTAACAACCATGACTTCTGACCATAATGTGCAGCCTCCATTTCAGTTGTGAGTCAAGGATTACCTGTATTTTGACTGGAGTATTGTCAAGACTGGTTTACAACATAACATCTAGAAAATCATTTCTCATTCCATCACTTTCCTTGTAACACTTTTGCATGTAATAGAGGTAGTCAGGTTATAGGCCACAACTGATCTAAGCAGAATATTGGCCAACCCAAATAATCTGCTTGATGTAAATCAACCTATGGACAATCACACCAGGGTAATTTGCAGACAAAGGTAACATACCGATAATTCCAACAACAAGTTCATTAGTGGTATCATCCCTGCCCACGAGAAGAGAATAATCAATGATGAGATGGCTGGAGAGGAAGTAAGAATCGCTGTGGATGGAAGCCTTCAACACAGCCTTGGAGTGAGAACGGATATACAAGGGATTATCACGCACCAACTTCAACAAATTTTCATCCAGCAGAACCACATCACAACTTTCTTTTCCTGTGTCTGTTTTCACATTTCTATTTCGCAGAGAACCTTTCAGGTCAAAAACCTAATAGTAAAAAGAAACAATACACTAATTTAGCAGATGAAGCTTTTTGATTCAGAATTCTAAATTCAAAAGGCAGAGCTAATTTATGTAATTAAAAAAATATGTACTATACATATTACAGACTTTGTAATTTATAAGCTTGGCAAATTTTTAAAAAAGCATAATAACCTTCTTGTGCGAGCAGCAGTGTATAAATTTAATAAATATTTTAAGAAATAAATGTAATTCCCATTCATGCCAGATTTAATATTGTACTAATTGTACAACAACTCTCTAAACTAAAAGCTCACATGGCTACTTCTGATACCACAACATCCTTTATTTAGAACTTATTTAAATCTCTGTTAAATTATCAGTGCAATCAGTACTGGTTATGTCTATGTCTTCACTGATAAAATGATCAGAACATTTCTTGGTAAAAATTATCCTGGCACCTATTTCCCCCACAGCAATGGGGAGATTGATTCAGTCCTTCCTGCGGTGTTCTGCAATTTCCAATAATTAGGGAACAGATACACCCCCGCTTCATGTGGGAAAGTGCTATTGTTCCCATAACCCTGCCTGCTCTTTGGCAATGAAGGCAGCAAAAAGGGCTTATTTCATTGCTTCATTGCTTTCATCACAGCCTCAAGTAGTGATTCAACAGAACTGTTCTAAATAACCCTGGGATCAATATCATTTACTCCAGTCAATTTTATTTTCCAATCTTCACACTTCTGGGAAGAAACTTCTATCTGCTAGGATAGATTTTCAGAGCATTTTAAGGATGGAACTGTGATTGTTACAGGTGGCAGCCAGGAACCAAGTGTCTAATGCCTGGTTGGTCAAGTTCATAAGATCAGTTCCACTTTTTTCAGCCTAAAAATGTGGACCCAGATGCTTGTAGTAATTTGATCAGCTTCTCTTTTGTCCATGGGTTGTTGCATGCATTATTTCATGATGGGATAATGGCTGCTGCCTTTAAAGGGGCAACTAAATGAACCTTCCTGAAACTGAAAAGAACCTCTCTGGTCCCAGGATTACAAACGTTGCTCAGTTTATACAGCAGCAATAAACTGACTACATGCCCGTTTGGGGGAAAATTAGTTTTCAGATCTGTTCTACCTTGAATTCTAACTTGTTTACAGGGCAGAAGAGGCTTTGATCACTCTGACCTTCAATGGGAAGGTGGGACAGAGAATATAACACCTCAATTCTCCTATTGGCTGTCACGGTAGTCAGTCATGGGTGGTGCCTCGGTGCTGATTGGTAGGACCGAGTCTACTGGAAGCTTTTAGGCCTGCCTCTTCCTGCCTGGCTCCAGTTTTTCGACTCGGTCTGTCAGGATCAAGTCGTGTCTATAGCTTCTCTCACTCTAATTGATTTAAACTGGTTTTCTGACTCGGAACGGACTCTCTTTCTTCTCACCGCTTGCTCCCTGGCTTGTTTGCTAATTGTTTAAGCTCCGGCGGCCATTTTAGGCACGAGCGCGAGTTCGCTCAGCCACGCTACCCGGCTTTCCCGCCAGCCCTAAGCGCTGCGGAGGTTTTTCTGACAGACCCCTTCAACAATAACATCATAGGGGTCTATTCCGGGCATATTTCCTCCTTTGGAGACGGCAGGGCGCTGCATCGGAGTTCACCTCCGCATCCCATTCAGCGCTCCTGGCTTAGCCTTTCCAACAGCTTTTGGCGCACGCCCTCCTGCAGCCGCAGTCGCGTTCTTAAGCCTTCAGGCTAGCGACTACTTCAGGATCCTGTTTCTGGCCTCCTCAACCGCAAGTACTGGGGAATCCCTTATAGGCCCTTTTAACTGCGTGGCGATAAATTAAAGATGGCGGACACCCCTAATCCGAAACCTTCCCGCCAAACCCGCGATAAGGGAAAGAGGCCCAGGGTGGAGGACCCTGAAGAGGGGACTTCTAAAGGTCGCCCCACCAAGTCAAGAGCCATCAGTTCTGGAACCTCCTCCCGGTCTGCAACAGCTAAACCATCGCGGGAGGAGGAGAGGAGACATAAGGCCATAGAAAGGGCCTTCCAAAAGGCCCAGACAACAGCTAGCCTGCAGGGCTCTTCTGTTCTTCCTGAGGCCCTTATTAACAATCCAGCCTCGGACAATCCACTCCAGAGGCCCACAATGGCATTATCACCGGACAGATCAGTGGTGGGAGACACTAATTGTGATTCTGAGGCCGCTTCAGTATTTCCAGTCTCCAATGAGGCTCCTCCTCCTCCTTCATCTGGATTGATGGCTCCAGGCCCTCTGGAATCCCTTAACCTGGCCCTTAACCAGAGTTCTCAACCTAACCAGGTCTCTCAACCTAACCAAGTTATTCAACCTAACCAGTGTTCTCAAACTAACCAGGTCTCCCAACCTATTCCAGAGATTACCCCTGCATTGGCGATAATAATTTCTGAGGCCATTCGTCAGGGTATTTCCCAAGGCTTTCAACAGAGATCTTCTCCTCCTTCTGAGGTTTCTGCTCATTCTAGCCAACTTCTTACTTCCAAAGGGATTTCCTGTCAGGGGGATGTGGAAATTGTGTCTGAGGCTGGTGACCCTGATGAATCAGTTAGCCATGATTCCCTTTCAGAGGGAGAAATTGTAGCTGACCAGGACTTGTCGGATGATGAAGGCCTGGAGCCTGACCAACCTGCCTTCATTGGCCTTTTTAGGCCACAGATGTTTCGCTCATTACTTCACAAGGCCCAGATGGTCACGGGGCTTAGCCCTTCTTCTTCTTCCTCTATTGAGGCGACTGCTTCTTCTTCTAAGGATCCAACTAATTCGTTGTTCCAAGAACCTTCAGTTCAGAAAGAAGTGATTCCTGCTCCAAAATTATTTTCGGATGTGGTCACCAGGCAATGGTCTCTCCCAGGTTCTGGACCCGTTCCAAACAATTTGGACAAACGCTTTTTCAATATGGCTCCGGAATTCTCAAACCTATTGCAGATTCCCTCCATTGATTCACCTGTGCTGGCACTCTCTTCTCCATCTCCTATCACAGGTCCACCTGAGGAATGCTTGCGGCCAGAGGAGAAGAAAGCGGAGCGAACCTTGATTAAAGGGCATCAAGCATCGGCATGGTCAGTGCAGGCCTCTTCAGCAGCATCGTTTTTCAACAGGGCAACCATTCTCTGGTTGAGACAACTACAGGCTCGCTTGCCTGCTTCAGATCATCGTTCCCATCAAGATCTGAATAAGATATTAGCAGCTGTCGAATTTTCGGCCGATGCCACCCTCAGTGCAGCTCGTTTTTCTGCCAAGGCCATAGGTTCCTCGATCACCTCACGCTGCCTATTATGGCTCCGTTCCTGGCAAGCTGATATTAGAAGTAAATGGCGATTGGCATCTTCCCCTTTCTCTGGCGACAAACTTTTTGGCTCTCAACTGGACCCACTCCTCGTGGAAACAAAGGATCACCACAAGGTACTTCCTCCTCTCAATAGGCGACCTGACAACAGGTCTCAACCCCTTTTTCGTTCCTCCCCTTCCTTTCGCAACTCTGAGTCTTCCTTCGCCAGCCAGCGATCTCAGCGTCCCTATTCCTTCAGAGGTCCCTCCCATCAGGACAACCAAGGCAGACAGGGGTCCAGATTTGGGTTTAAGAGATCTCTCCGAGGGGGTAGGGGACGGCCCTTCCGTAGAACCCGGTAGGCTTTTTCTGGACTCTTCTATAGGGGGCCGGCTCTCTTCATTTGCTGACATGTGGGACAACACTGTCACAGATGAATGGGTCAGGTCTACCGTGCATTCTGGGCTCTCCTTGGAGTTCAGCTCCACTCCCCCAAAGTTCTTCTTATGATGTCCTCCCTCCCGGGATCACATCAAGGTCGCTCGCATTGATTCGGCTATCCAACACCTGCTAGACATTAAAGCTATTGAGTCTGTCCCATCCGCAGAGCGATCTCAGGGGTTCTATTCCCGTCTGTTTTTGGTTCCCAAATCATCAGGCGGTTGGAGAGCCATCCTCGATTTAAAATCCTTAAACCGACACATTGTTTACCGTCGGTTTAAGATGCAATCTCTCCAGACCATATTGCTGGGGATTAGGCAAGGAGATTACATGACTTCGATAGACCTAACGGAGGCATACCTCCACATTCCAATTAGGCCGGCCGATCGCAAATTCCTCCGGTTTTATCATAATGGACGCCATTATCAATACACTGCCCTGCCCTTTGGGTTGTCTTCCGCCCCTAGGGTGTTCACTAAGGTGATGGCTGCCCTTATGGCACATGTCTCCTCCATCCCCATCAGAGCCATGTTCTACTTGGATGATATTATCATCCTTTCCCGTTCTTCTGATCAGGCCATTTTCGATCTCAACCGTACTGTCCATATTGTGCAATCTCATGGCTTTCCTATAAATTGGGCTAAAAGCCATTTAGTCCCAGCTACCCGCATTCAACATTTGGGGGCGGTTATTGACACAGTTTTAGTACAAGTAACCTTGTCCCAGGACAGGCAGGTCGGTTTGTCTTCTCTGGCTCACCGAATCCGTCACCGTAGAGCAGCTTCCTTGCCTGATCTTTCCTCCCTCCTGGGCAAAATGGTGTCAGCTTACGGGATCGTTCCTTGGTCTCGTCTCCACAGCAGGGAGCTCCAGTGGCTCCTTCTCCCCTTCCAACGGAATTCTCCCATGCTTTCTTCACGGACGATTCAACTTCCTCTTCCCGTCGTCACATCCCTCCATTGGTGGACTTCGCCAGCGATAACCAAGGGCTGCAGTTTCCAGGAGCCCCAGAGATTGGTTCTAACGACCAACGCGAGTCTCATCGGCTGGGGGGCCCACCTCAAGTCCCTTTCCACACAGGGTCTGTGGTCGACAAGCGAATGTCTGCTCTCCATCAACGTTCTCGAGCTACGAGCAGTTTACCTGGCTCTTCGACGGTTCCTACCTCAGGTACGCGGCCGGGATGTCTTGGTCCTCACGGACAACATCTCAGCCAAAGCTCATATCAACAGACTGGGCGGGACTCGCTCAAGGACTCTAATGAAGGAGGCCCTTCGTTTAGGCCTGTGGGCCGAAGTGCACTTGAGGTCACTTCGAGCAGACTACATCACCGGGAAAGATAACTCCCAGGCAGACTTCCTCAGCCGCCTACGGGTGGATCACACGGAATGGAGCATTCCTCTTCATCTCTTCGATCTACTATCCCTCCGGTTCGGCAGGCCGCAGGTAGACCTATTTGCCTCCAGCAGCAACCACCTTCTACCTCGCTTTTACTCTCGTTTCCCCTCGGCGGGAGCGGAGGCAGTGAACGCTCTTCGCAGTCCTTGGCCTCAGGGTCTGCTCCTGTATGCGTTCCCTCCCTTTTCTCTGGTGGCCAAAGTGATTCACAAGCTGTTGCAAGAACGGGCGGAGCTCATCCTGCTGGCACCTCACTGGCCCCGCAGACCTTGGTTTGCGGATCTCGTTTCTCTCTCAGTGGCTCCTCTATGGCAGATTCCAGACAATCAAATTGCGCTATTTCAGGGCGATCTCGCACATCCGGAACCCCAGGTCTATCATCTGACCGCCTGGAGCTTGAACGGCAACGTTTAATCAACGCCAATGTCTCTCCTGCAGCTATCCCTATCATCTTAGCAGCTCGCAGACCTTCTACCACTCGTATTTACGACTCCATCTGGAAGTCTTTCCTCCGTTGGGCCACCAAACATCGCCTTTACCCCTCATCTATTTCAGTGGTTCAACTAGTGGATTTTCTACAGGAGGGATTCGCCTCAGGTCTCTCCCCCAATACCTTGTGCCGCCAAGTGGCGGCGTTGTCATCGGTTTTGTCCTTCGGTCCTGAAGTCCCTCTCTCTAAGGAGCCCCTCATACGTGCCTTTTTACGAGGTGCCACTAATCTACGTCCTCCAGTGATCCACAGATTCCCTACCTGGGACTTGAACAAAGTTCTTACTTCCCTCACAAAGCCTCCCTTCGAACCTCTCCGGGAAGTCAACTTAAAATTTTTGTCATTCAAGGTCTCCTTCCTGGTGGCAATTACCTCTGTACGCCGGATATCGGAATTGGCGTCATTGTCAGTTCGTCCTGACCTCTGTATCTTCCACACTGACAGGGTCGTACTCCATTTGGACCCAGCATTCATCCCCAAAATTAATTCCACTTTTCATAGATCCCAGGAACTCATCCTTCCAAATTTTTGTCCACGGCCACGTCACCATCTGGAAAAAGTCTGGCACACCCTGGATGTGCGCAGGGCTCTCAAAGTATACCTGTCCCGAACTTCATCCTTCCGCAGGACCGAGGCCCTCTTCATTTCATTTCAGCCGTCCACCATGGGTGCTCGTGTTTCATCTTCCACCGTTGGACGTTGGCTGCGGGCTACTATTGCCACTGCTTATGAGTCCCAGTCCTTACCTGTTCCACGGCGTATCACAGCGCACTCCACCAGAAGTGCCGCTACATCTGCAGCATGGGCTACCCAGGCTCCCCTGGACGAAGTCTGTCGGGCAGCTACGTGGACATCGGTGACTCCTTTTATCTGGCATTATCGCCTCGACACTTACGCTTCTGCTGACGCATCCTTTGGAAGGAGATGCTACAATGGCTCCGACCGGATCCCATACTATAGGACAAGAGCTTTGGTATGTCCCATGACTGACTACCGTGACAGCCAATAGGAGAATGGGCGTTGTACTTACCTGATACGCCCCTTCTCTGTGCTGCTGTCACGGTAGTCAGCCCCACCCTGGTCGGTACCGGGGAATTTTGGGGGCGGGAGGCACTTTCACTTCTCTTCTTTTATCTCTATAGACACGACAGTCTACTGAATACCTCGCCTCAAAACTGGAGCCAGGCAGGAAGATGCGGGCCTAAAAGCTTCCAGTAGACTCGGTCCTACCAATCAGCACCGAGGCACCACCCATGACTGACTACCGTGACAGCAGCACAGAGAAGGGGCGTATCAGGTAAGTACAACGCCCATTATTCTACCACTTCTCATGGTATTCTTGCAGAACATCCTATAGATTTAGGGTACTTTCAGTCATTATTTCCATTCCTCTCTGTGTGACTGATTCCAGAGAACAATATTGGCAATCTTATTATGGGGAATCTCAAAGAATCATCCTCTTTCTTGTGCTGTTCAGGGTCTACATCAGTGTTTCCCAAACTTGACCCTTTGAAGATGTATGGACTTCAACTCCCAGAATTCCTCAACCAGGCATACTGGTTGGGGAATTCTGGGAATTGAAGTCCATGCATCTTAAAATAGCCAAGTTTGGGAAACACTGGTCTACATGAAGCCATGTGATATGGTTATGAAAGGATTTGGAGGATATGCTAATCATAGTCAGGGCTAATTCTCTGATTGATGTGAGGCCTTGCATAAGCCAATCTGTCCTTAACTGCGATAGTGGACTGGATGAACTAAAACTAAAATCCAACAAAAGGACTAAGGGTAAGTGGTTCCTGAGCCTAGGAATGAAGAAAATGGCCTGCTTTAGTGGAGGACATGTTTCTCTGAAGGAACCCAGTTATAGTTAGGGTGTCAACTTTCTCAATATTCGCAAATCTCTCATTGTCATTAGAGGAGCAGGTGATCTTTATATCTAGGAATGCTGACTGTCACTTTAGAATGGTACCCAACTCTGCCCGTTCCTGGTCAGGTAAAATTTGGCCAGAATGGTTCATACACTGAACCTCCAGAATGAATTACCCTAATATATTCTAAGTGATGCTGCCTTTGTAAAAACTACTTCAGGATTCAAAGCAAAAAGCAGTGGATAAATAACTTTAATAAATCCTTTAATACACTATATCAAGGTAGGGCATGTCAGAACTTCCTACTAAAGCAATTAAAGTGGAACAGGACTCCCCGGTGGAGATCCAGATCCAGAGCAAAACATAGCCAGTATTCTCAATATTGCAATATTCTCAAATATAACAAGTTGCTATTGAAAGCAATAGTCTTATTAAATCTTTCAGTGGGAAAAGACACAGCAACCAAGAAGAAAGACAACACTTCCCATTTCTGTAACACAACACTTATTCACCTGAGCCATTTTTCTGCCATAGAAGAGGTTTTCCATGACTAGCAGATCAAGCTTCTTTTCTGTGTTGTTCTGAGAGTTTTTATAGCCTATTCGATAAACCCCAAGAATCTTGGCCAAAGCTGTGGGTTTCTGAAACAAAGTGTTAATGTATTCATCAGTTGCTCAAGGTTCTACTTCCCAATGCAAATGTTTATCTAGATTTAGTAAGACAGAATACAACACAAATTTAAAAAAATACAAAGAACTACACAAAGTCACCAATGTCTTCCTTCAAAAGGCATTTTCAGTTGATATCATTCAAAGGTAAATCAGTAAATCAATAAATAAGCTATGTTTCTTTCTGTCCCGTACTGCTGTTTAATCCTGATGCTTCATTCTTGGTTTTAAAGGCAAGGGATAAATTATTCCACAAATCTTACCTTTTGTTGAACTGCATTAGTAATGTATGTGAAGTAATGTGGGGCAAAGTCGAGAAAGGACTGGACTTCCAGGCGAGGCATTTGTTTCAAGATGAATCGGTCATCTAAAGAAGAAAATATGTTGATATGTTGCATAGTTACAAAGACATAACTATGCAATTCCTCCAAACATCATCAGTGAAAACGGTATCACAGAAGGTTTTCTCTAGCTACTGAGATAGCTAGAGTCGTAGATCACAGAGTTGTTCGCATACCATAACAAGGAAGTGCCCATGTCTATGAGGTATTGAGAAGTTAGCTACCTTCAGTCACATAAAAAGCAGCTCCTGATTTCCCTCCTCTTGCCTGCCAAGGCAATGAGTGAGAGAGAGAATGGATAAAATCTTCTTCACTACTTCCAAGAATCACTTCACGCATTTTATGGAACTCCCCTGCATAGTAAATCCTGCAGTAAAACTTGGCATTGGCATCAGAGAATTCTGCAAAAACACACAAAATCAATATTTTATTTTTTAATTAATTAAATAAAGGAAGCTCCATTTTCTAGATTAGATAGATGCTTACATTATTTTCCTAACTCAGACCAGAAGATCTATGTTCTTCATCAGAACTTTTTGATTTCAATTGTGCAATAGTAATCTGCAGTATTTGAGTGTACATATACACACACAGAGAGAAACAAATACCCAGCTACCTTTTCCCTTTTTTTAATCATCAAATTTCACACTCCAGGCAACCTAAATATATACCCAAAAATCTCAATCCAGTTACTCTCTCATTTTTAAAGATTATCTAACAGTTATACAAAGAGTTTGGTGGCACTGGAATCTACAGTGTCTTGTAAAAGCGGTTTTGAAAAACAGCTGTCGGCAAGCCAGATCAAGCTAAATAGAAACACCGTTTTAGGTACTAATACAGATTACCTATAGTCAAAGGAAACATGAAGTCATGAATAGTTGGAGGAAAATTAAATGATTCAATTTACTGGGAAGCATGCATAAAATATTATTAAGGAATGGAAGAACATATAGTATATAACAGGGGTGTCAAACTCAATTTCATTGAGGGCCATATCAGGATTGGGTTTGACCTCGGAGGGCCGGGTCGGGGGTGGGCGTGGCAATGGTGGCCATGACACGGGACCACACCTCCACAGACATGGTTTTAAAAATTTATGAAAATAGGGAGATGTACATAGAGATGCCCCTATGGTCATAAGTGTAGATGGACTGACAAGCATCCAAATATCCAGATCACAGGAGTACTGCAATGGCCATAATTTCTGGGACCAGTCATAAGTACCATTTATTCAGCACCACTGCCATTTCAAAAGGTTGCTGAATGAATGGTTGTTAACCAAGGACTATCTATGATATCTTCTGAAATGGCTGTAAAATTAATTTTATGAGATTGCTTTTTAGTGGCTCATGCAAGTATGCATATGATAGGTCTTCAAATACTATTCTGAGTTTTGATGATGATGCAACTTGTTAATTGTTATCTTGTTAGTATACTAGTATTTACAGACTTCTGTTCCACATTGTCTAATATAATGTGTTAAATGCATTTTAAATCACATATGGACTACATTTCATGAGAATAGAGAGAGTTATATTAGGAAAGGAGAATCTGAATATTGGAATACTGTATTCAACAGCAAAGCCTGAGAAAACACCTCAGTATTCTGCCTCCTTGTGGCAATAAGAACAAGCAGTGACATAATGAACTAGACATCTTACAGAAAAATGACCTGCTCTGCACAAAAATATACATATGCTCCATCTCAATTTCAAGGGTCTGCCGAATTCACCTTGATATCACATGATCAAGACCACAGTGTGAACCTATAGTTACTGTATAATTTACAAAGGATTTTGTAGTATGTGTTGTTTTGTTATCTACTTACGAAGTTCAACATGTGGATTTCCAAGCTGCTTCTTTTGTGCATCACTTCCCTCTATTTCATCTGGAAAAAATATGAACAAGAAAAATAGACTAAATATGCAATCTTTTAGGGCCATTTTTCTGAACCTGATGTCTTGACTTGGTTTGTAATTCTGGAAATTTAGTTTAACACATCTAAAAGGCAGCAATTTGGAGAAAGATACTTTACATTCTAAGAAAAATGATCCCAGATTTCCTTACTCCTGAACAGAGTGCTTTATCTAGTCTGACAGATAGATAACTATTTCTGAACTATTACATTTTTCAGGTTGGCTAATATTAACAACATGAAGGAAACTGGATCAATGCTACAACCTGTCATTCATAAATTCTATCTTCCCCCAATCCCAAAACACATTTATTAAGCACAGTAATTAATAAATAAAACACAGCACCCCAGCAAATTATAATGATTTTGTAGGCTTTCTGCCATTAAATGAAACAAACAAGAAAAAAAATTCTAGAATTTAAAATTATTCTCATTTTATGTGAATTAATCTGTCTAATTTTTCAACTCTACCATTTTGTGTTTTAAAAGAATGAAATATGAGTCAAATCCTGACATTTCTGATTCAAATGATATACTTTTTGCCCACATAAATTCAGTCATTCTGAACATTTGTAAATCATGGAAAGTAGTTTTTAAAGGGACTAGAACTGAAGAGCTTTTTAAAACAACTTCAATTTCCCTTTCTTTCTCATTTGGGTCTGATACAGCTTCACTAGATATCTTCTGCCAGTTTGCTAAGAGCAATTTTTCTTCTCCCTCCTTGTTTTTAGTGAGAAACAATGCAAACCAATAATTAAGACTGAAATGGACAGGAAAAAACCAGAAAGGCGATCCAAAATGAAAAAGATTGTCACTTGTTTTGAAAAAGATCTGAAGCTTTTGATTTTGGATGTCAATGTGTAGTCATGTTTATTCCAACCATGTATACTCTACCCCCACCACCCCCATTAAGTTTTGCTACTATTAATATCATTTTTCAGAAGATGGAAACTTTTGTGCATTTCATTAATCCAGGAATACTGGGTAGGGGAGAGGAAAGCAAGAATGAAGTTTTTACATTTTGTACCTTGGTTTTCTGCTCCTTGGTTTTCTGCCCCCTCTTTTCCTGTCTGCCCCACCTGGTAGTAGGCACTGTCAGCTCCACGCAAGGTCTCCTTTTTCTGAGAAGACAGATCTGGGCTTTTCCCTCCTGTGCCACGGAAGAAGGACAGAACTCCATATGGCTTCTTTGCTAAAGACATGAACACAAGAAACATTTGGTGGGGGCTCATTCATCATCTACTCTGTCATCAAGCCAAGTGATTCCAGCCTAATTATCAGTTGCTCCATGTCATTTCATAGCAGCTTGGAGAAATTCTATTGAAGTGTTAGGCAAGAGCACTATTTTTTAAAAGTTCAGGATAAAATTTTACCAAACACCAGTGACAAACAGACCATCTATTATCTCAGGTTAATAAACAACACGTAACCTCTGATTTAATCACAAAATATCTAATTATCTTGGTTTCCATCTTATTTGAATCAAGAAGCTATCCTTCTGCTAGGTGAGAAGCCTGGCTTGTTCCTCGTACAGTGCAGATTAAATGATCAGATATGGCTCAAATGCATTCATTCAAAACTGTTTTAAAAAATGAGAAACAAAAAGGTAGCATACATATATTGTTCACACTTTGACTCATTAAATTGCATTAGGACTGCACAGATCTTTATCACCATTGAGCAGGTAGATCCTGCCTTTGAACTGGACCACTTAAATTTACATAATTGATTTGCTACTGTAAACGAAGAAATACTCTCCATTTAGGGGGAAAATTCTCCCTAATGCAGCCTTCTCCCAGATAGGCAGAAGTATGAAAAGCAAATCCTATAAAGGAAAGAAGAAAACGCCAACTCTGATTTTGCTTGCCAAAATGGCAACAAAGGAGTGATACCCTTTGAATACTTATAGGCAATCATTGAAAAGAAGGGTAATATTGGATCAAAGGGCTTCATATACAGCAGAAATTGACTGATAGTAAGAACAGTTTGACAACAGAATTATTTATGTGGAAGGGTGGTGAGGTCCCTTGTTGCAGGACTGGAAAACTATCTGTTTGAGTTAGTCGACTGCTGTTCCTTACTAATGAGATACAAATTCTGACAATTCCTATGAATTGTCAGAATTTAATACATTAAAATTCTTTCTATACATTATTGTCTAATATACATATGTGGGAAGTTATAGGAAGTCAGACTTCAAATGAACATCAGGAAAACGTCCTAATAGTAAAAGTTTGAGATATGAAACCAATTATCAAGAAACATGTTTGGTTCCCTTGACTAGACGGGTTCAAAGGGAGGACAGGATAGGGGAGTATCTGCAGGGAATTCTTTAATTTTGATTCCTGAACTGAGCCAATAGAGAACATTTTTTCTAATAAGGCATTAAAATACTAGCAGCATATCTTTAAAAACAAAAGTGAATTAATCATAGCAGGGGATAATATCATGCCAACCTTGACTGATATAAAAAACCTAAGCAAAACCGGATCTGATTAATACTTATATAGAAGATCATCAGACAAGCAAGAGTGTAGATTAGACCGGGAAGTTGGAAAGCCTCCTAAAAGAAGGCAACAGCAAAGGTATTTTTGCAAACAAAAAAAAAAAAGATGCTAAATTCAATTCAAAGGCTTAATTTCTATGTATTCAAATGCGGTTTTAGCACAAACTTTGAGATTAACGAATTAATAGACCTCATTGATTTTATTAAATGATCTTATTAAATTTATTGAAACAATATTTCCATTAAATTTGTTGTGGGGTTAGAACAAAACATTAGATAAATCTGAGCAACAATATACAAAGTTTTCTGATTTTCAAGTCCTGCAGTAAGATAGATAAAAGGATATGAACATCCACAAAATCTTAAATTTCTTACGCTGTTCAGCTTCAGTTGTTTGGCTTGCCTGCCCCACACTAGTTTCAGGTAGTCGGACTGGGCTGTTGGTCTTCACTCTGCTCTCAGCCACACTGGAAAGCAAAAATAGTTTTTGGGCTACAATTTACTAAAAATCCACCTGATGCAGATGTGATTGCACCAAACATAGAAGCCTAAATTTTGCAGAAGTACCACTTTACATACATATGGGTCATATTTAATTTAGTGAACATAAAAACAACTCTGCTGGATTAGAATATGATTCTGTAAAAGCTAGCATACATTTCCCAACATATGCCTTCTAAAATCCACAAAAAGAGAAAATTTGCTCCCAGGTTGTCTGCAAGAATGCTGCTTCTGAAATTCAGGTTTCATTTGGTTAATAAATAGCCATCAACAAATCTACAGATAGGCTTCCAGGATTTGCTATAGTGACACTAGTCTAAACCTGTCATACCTAAAAATGAAGCTAGCACACAGCAGGGTGGGCAAAAGCCAGGAAACTTGTTTAAGGAATCAACTTGTTAAGGAAACAAAGGAAAACATGTCACAAAAAACAGACCATACGCTAAGGCCCACCAAAGGAAGGTGGGCCTTAGCACATGGAACCCCTGGCCAAATCCTATCAGCAGTTACCAGACCTATAAATCAATAACGCAAGAGAAGGTGCCTGTCTTATGGATCAACAAAGCAAGGACTTTGGGGGATGAAAGGGGTCCTGAAGCCCACCCATTCTTTGAGTCATCTTTGGACCCAAACTTGGCAGTTTCCGTTCCTCTGGCTAGTACCTCGCAGTCTAGTTCTTCAGAATGTAGGTAAGTGTGGATAAGTGTGAGTTGTCTGTGGATGGGTGGAAAAGAGCAATTGTACATTGTACATAAAACGTACATGAAATATTGCTGTTACTTAAAATTTACTGTCTCTCCATGTGTTCCAAAAAACTGGTTGTGTCAATGTTTGGTAGAAAGTGATTTGAGCATGGCTATTGACCAGAGCTTTGAGTGAGTGATCATAAATTGAACTCATGAGTGTGTGTAATAATTCAAAGCTTCATATAGTAAATTTCCTGGAAAATCTCAGATGCTAAAATTATATTGAACATATAAACAGAATGCTGGATTTTGAAAATAGCCCAATTCTATGTAATACAATATCAAGAGAAAATGTTAGTAAGAATCTAGATCAGCCTTTTTTAACCTAATGCCTTTCCAGATATGCTAGGATTCTGCTGCCAGAATTTCCAGCCAAATTCAAAGGATGGCTGGATATTTTACAATTTAGAGTGCTCTTGAAATCCATAAAAGTGCTCTTCCAAGTCTGTGTATTTCATGTGTGTCATTTGTTGCCAAAAGAGTGAATGGATCAAGTAGAACACACTGTTGATGATTTAAAGGAGCAACCATAAAGAGCCTCTGCCGGCAATTATCAAGGCTATAGGAGGACCTGAATTATTCTTAAGAGCCCTAATTCAGTTGTGAAATCCAATTTATTTTACTACCGGTTCTGTGGGTGTGGCTTGGTGGATGTAGTGTGGCTTGGTGGGGATGGCAGGGGAAGGATACTGCAAAATCCCCATTCCCTCCCCACTCCTGAGGGACGAATATTGCAAATCTCCATTCCCACCCCACTCTAGGGCCAGCCAGAGGTGGTATTTGCTGGTTCTCCAAACTACCCAAAATTTCTGCTACTGGTTCTCCGAACTGCTCAAAATTTCTGCTACCGGTTCTCCAGAACCTGTCAGAACCTGCTGGATTTCACCCCTGCCCTAATTGAATGTACAACTAAAAGAGAGAAATTAGTTTGTCACCTGTTTGACAGAAATCCTTCTTCAATACTGCTCTTCAAAGATAATTTTGATAATTCATCTAAGGCATTTTTGTATTCCTTGCAACTGAAAATAAACAAATAGAGGTTTTATTCAAATGGTTCGATTCTATAGTTTAAACTATGAGTGGGCACCATGCAAACAGATAGTTAAAGTATTATTGGGAAGATAAACTTGTTTCTTGGTTGTACTACTTTGGATTTCAAGAGGTAATTCTCATGTACTCCTGCATGTTTTTGTAATGCAAATACTCAAGCAATTATTTCTGCTTACCTGTGTCTTCCCTGCTCTGGATAGACTGAAGGAGGATGATAGAAAGGACATCAAGTTGATCAATTGGGGTGGGAGAAGAATGGGTACTCTAGTCTTCCCAATGACTTTACAGCAGTGATGACAAAGTGTTCTGCCCCAGCTATGGATCCCAAAGAACGTAGCACACACAAACTCCGAACAAAACTCAGTTTACTTCAAAACACAGTCTTTTGCAAATGCAGGCTGTTAATAAAACGTTCTTAACAACTTGCCAGAAATTCCACAGATAAGATAGAGTCTTACTAAAGTTGGCAGAAAGCCCAGAAGCCAGGTTTGCAGAGAAAATTCAAACTCAGTGATCAGCGGTAACGAACGGACAAACACAGGTTGTTTCCTGCAGCTTTTTACAAGCTGTGTGCAAACTTAAATAGGCTAAGGGAGTGGCCAATTAGCCCCAAGCCTTACTCTCGAGGAGACCTCCTCCTAAGTAACCACTCCTGCCTTTTGGCAGCTTTGCGTGCTCATGCATTGAGAAGAGGCTCCTCCACTTCATCCTCTTCACTTGAAGGAGCCTCTGGAGGTTCTAAAGGCCCTGGCTGAATCCCTGCCTCTGGCACCACATCTTCTTCAGCCTCCTCGCTGTCCGACTCAAGCGCCGGCTGCACAGGCTGCTGGCGCGACACCACACCAGCCTCCTCGTCGGGATCAACAACAATCCGCGCAGGCCACTGGCGGGCCACAACACAAAGCTACCTGTCTGATCATTCCAAAAGATCTAGAGCATGGGTGTCAAATTCGATCATGTCACGTGACGTATTGCAATGTTTTTTGCCTTTGCAGAGCCGGGGTGGGTCAGATGCCCGTGATACATCTGACCCACGGGCCACCAGTTTGACACCCCTGATCTACAGGATGGTGCAAAAGCACCTTGCCTTTAGTAGAATACAGCAGAATTCAAGGGGCTGTAACTAAGCCTGAGTTCCTAATAGTAGAAAACTGCCTCTGTGACAGCTTCAGAAAAAATGCTTAATTTGCAAAGTCCTCAGGATATACTATATTTGGGTATACTAGATTGTAACATCAGTCTGATGTGCAGATGAGACCAGAACTTTTTGCCCTGCCTACTTTCATGTAGATAAAGATGACTTGCATGATGGAGGTGAAGCATTGTGAAGAACATGTATTCACATAACCTCTGGCTGAAATAGGAGGTGATCAGCTTTAGTGAAAAAAATAAAAAAAAAACACAAAATAAACCAGAAATGGCTTATGAAAACTTTAGATGGTACATGATATGAAGATGTATGTGATCAATATGAAATGTGCAAATCCACCTATTTCTAAAAGAACACCTGAAGCCCAATTTAAATATGTTTTAAAAACTGCAGACACACAGAGTCTTTCTGTGGAGAAATGGTTGCCATATTTCTCCTAGTATAATAATTAAGAGAGGGTTAACAAAAACTCAAGCCAATTCAAGGCATGGAGTTTATTAAGAGATGTGCAAGAATAAATTTTCCATTTTCCAATTTTATCAGCCTTTTAGCGGGTGAAATTTTATTTAAATAAATGATATTAATTTAATCTGGCAGCTATACTTTGCAGCACTTAAACTGACCCACCAGAAGGATATAGGTAATTTTGGGTACTAAGAAAGTTAGTAGGGCTCATATTATAAAGCATTGAAGTATAATAACATATTTGTTTGTTTGTTTATTCTCTGTTCTTCATATAAACTGTAACAAAGTCAGATATAAATGAAATAAAATGTTTAATTGGAACATACAAGATTTGAATGCTCCCCCTCCCCAGTCAAAAATACATAGGTGGAGTCTAGATGAGTGCTCTTGGTAAAGCTTTAAAAAGAGGTCGGACAGGGTAGAAGCAGCAGTCAATTAAACAAGATGGATCAAACGATTTAGCACTGTGCTTTAAAGACTCAAAAGCAAGCAAAGAATTTGTTTTTCTGAATGTGGAAAAAGAAATGTATTGGGCTTCTACTCCCACAATCCCCAACAGGGAACCACTAGGCTGAAAAAGATTTCTAGAATCAAAGCAGGAAACCAACATACCTAAGAGCAAAGGCGATGATGGAGCTTGGTTCCTTTTCACAGACAGCAATAGGAACCCGTTCGTGCTCATACATTAAGTAATGCTTGTCGGGTTCACTACATTAAGGATACAAAAATTACAACATGTTATTTGTTTACGACAAGCAGGTCTGTATCACACATTTCTCGGATGCAAGAAAACTTCGAATTTAAAATAATTTCTACCCCTCAAAACAGAAAATTAAGCAGAAGTACCTAATTGGCCTCTTTCACTGTATTCTTAAAAGTAAACTTTTGGGGGAAGGAGAAAGAAATAGAGCTCCTTCCAGGTGAATACAGCAATAAAGGAAATTGGAGTAGTCTTTATGACTTTTATTGTTTTATCCAAGTATAAAATATAAAGGAAAATAAAAATAGGAAATTAGGGGAAGGAAAAAGAGAGGAGGGGAAGAAAATATGAGATACAAGCGGGGGGGGGGGGGGAAGCATTGACTTCCCTACTCTTTTTAGCACAGTACAGGATAACATTATAGCATCAACTTTTTACTTTTACACATTAGTATATATACAGTACTAGCCATTTCTATAACAACAAATCTATCTAATCGGCAAAACCAAAGTCAAAGTTTCATTTTTTTTCATCAAAAGCACAAATCCAGAAGTGATTTCCAAAAAATAAAAATTAAAAATTAAATATATTCTCCTCTCCCAATAAAGCAATCAATTTAGCCATTTATGCTTTTTCTTCCTTGCTGTGGAAATAATATATATTTCTGTTTGCACTTAATAATCTTTATAAACTATCACCATTTATAATAACAAAATTCATTGTATTCTTTCAGATTCTGTAATCTAATACTTTTTCCCATCCATTTTAAAACACTAAACTTTTCTTTAAAAACATTTCTAAGATCAAAAAGTTCTAATACATCTTTTGTTAAAGTTAGCATACATACTTTAAAGTTCACTTTTAGTCAGACCAATAAAATTCCAAGTAACTCCAATTAACACATGAAATAACTTTTAATTTAGCTATGACATTAGCTGAAATTTTGGATAAGGATGAAATTGTTGTTCTTTATTTTTATAATTCCTGATGCTAATGTTTCACTGAAAGGACAATTCCAAACTAGCATAATAATCCAAAGAAGAAAATCTCAATCTCAATCTCAATCTCTCTCTCTCTCTCTCTCTCTCTCTCTCTCTCTCTCACACACACACACACACACACACACACACACACACACACACAAATGCAAGTAACAAATCCCCAGCTCTTCTTCTTAAACTAATATTAAGGTCCCTGTGAGGCTAATAAATAATTAACAGAAGACAAAAATTAAAGTTATCTCATTCTACATTAACTATTACTCCACAGAAAATATATGACACCTAGTACATCAATGGATTAAATATTACTGTCTGTTCACCTGACAATAGGCATTGTAACCAAGGAGAAATATGAATAAAACAAGCATCCAAAAAACCCCATTGTACAGAAATTATTTTCCTTCCAAGCTGGATTTTACTTACAAAGGGGATGGAATCGGATTGTAGCTATTTCCAGGTAACAGATTTGCTAGAATAGCCTTCATGGTGGATTTTTCTTTCACCTGACTATCCATAGAGCCCAGCAAATGCCCATCAAACACATCTGGAATAAAAAAGGAAGGTACAACTTTTAATATTGCTAGAGCTCCAAGATTTCTTTAAAATGCTCATTCTTGGGGTGCTACAGAGATAATTTGTTGTCTCAAATTGATAATTTCAATAATTTTGAAATATACTGCTGCTTCTGGAAAATGGTCAATAAGGCTATGAACTTTCATCAATCTAGAATCCAATAATAATAACAACATATGAATGTTAAGCTCTGAAATAAGGTTCATTGATCAGCCCCTTTATAGTTCTGAGAAAAACAAGGTCAGAGTTATAGAATATGACATTGCAAAAGGACAGTCTGTGAAATCTGTCTCTCTCTATATATATTCAGAACCCTACAATTGTTAACAAATTCTGTAATGGGCAACACAACTTGAAGATACCAGTTGGGGAATTCAGCTCCACCTGGTCTAATCAGAATTTACTATCCCAAATGAAAAGGTAATGAAAGCTAGCCTAGTGTAGTAATTAAGAAGCTGGGCTAGAAACCAGAAGGCCAAGAGTTCTCATCCTCCTTTAAGCCCAAAAGCTAGATGGGTGAATTTGGGCCAGTCATTGTCTCTCAGCCCACATCACAGAACAGTGGTGGTAGTTGTCATAGGAAAAATAAAAGACAGGATCATTAAGTGCACTGCATGGGGGTAAAGTTCTGAAGAGTTCTTGGTTTCTTCATATTCTCTTCATTTTAATTATAAATTCAATACTGATAGATAATTCAAAAAGAAACCTTTTGCCTTAATAGTGCATGATCTTCACTGTATTATCATTACAATGTTCAGGGCTCATATCAACTGTACTTCTGAAAGCAACCCTATAATTTGAGTCTGTATTTCGATACTCTTTAGCGCAAATGAAGGGATTAAGACCAGGAAAGAGAAATTTCCCAAGGTTATCTAGTAAATTCAACAGAAAAAAATAATGTGGTTTTTTTTTTGAGCCAAACCACCTTATATGTATTTTGAACAATAAACAAACATGGAATTTCTTATAATGTCATTCTAGCCAGATAGTTTTGAAAGTAGCAAGTATAATAAGATTTAAATTAAACCAGACATCCAAGACAGCCTAGACCTTCACAGAAGGAGTGAAGAGAGAAAGACCCTGTTGATACCTTCTGAGCTGCCAGCTGCATCTGGATCAGAGAGAACATTGGCAAAGGTGGACCCTCCTGTCAACTGGTCGGATACAACCTCTGGAGGAGTAGGAAGCTGGAGTAGAGAAGAACTGGTGGAACTCTGGCTGGACAGAGTAGTCAAGAAACGATCTTCTGTAGAGGAAATATACAGACATTGGACCATTCTTAGAATGCCTTCGAAATAAGGTATGTGTGCTTCAAACAACCACCAAAAAGATTTTAGCGCAGATTGAAAAAAGTTAACTGGATACTAGGACAAGCACTCTTTAGCATTTATACTCTATGAAAACCAGGTCAGGTGGGTTTTTTTCTTAATTTTCCAAATATTTCAACATAAATATTAATATTATATTTTCTTAAACTGCACGTTCCATATAGAAAATGGAAACCCTGCAAACATACAATGACACATCTTCTTAAATATGCAACATACCTTTCTCCCCATTCTGAAGAGCTGGAGAAACATTGCGAGGAGATGCATCCATTGAACTGATCTGTAGAACAAAGAGTTATTTCTTTCATATTGAGAATTCTTCTTCCAAATCAACACCATTTTGCTAAAAAAATAAACCACTCCTTCTCAATGCACACAAACATGAAAACATGTAATCTCCTGAAAGAGAGAAATGGACAAAACTTTTCTTCTTGGTGTTTCTCTAGAACAAGTGAAGTACCCCTCATTTTAAGAAATATAATTGGATATTCATCTCCATTCAATGAAAAAGTACAACAGTTGTCAGAGAAACCGTGGCACTGTAATACTGTGACCTATAATGAGATCTGTAGTTCATCTAAGTCCTGTTAATAAATATTTTGCTTAAATGAACAATCTATACAATAAATATACTGTGTCATACATTTACTGAACACATTTAACACAACCATTCTTTAAAAAAAATGTAGAGCTTAAAATTAAATAATTGATTATAATTCCTTTAGCAACAGTGACTTCATACATTTCCTACACTGGTTGATCAATTCTGCATATCAACCTGGCAATATTTTGGCCCATTCTTTTTTACAGAACTGATTCAAATGAATTACATTTTTGAATTGTTATGCATGCCTATACTTCAGATCACGCCGCAATATTTCACTTGGGTTAAGAAGAAGGCTCTTGATTCTAGTATTTCAAAACAGAAACTTTCTTTTGCTTCAGCTATTCTATTACAGATACATTTGAAGATAGCATAATTATTACACTGGATGAGATATGTCTGTTTAAACATCAACAGATGCTTGATGGGACAGGTGCTATAACAATAACCTGTAGAATTTCCTAGTAGAGTCTAGAATTCATTATTATTTCAATAAGCCAAGCTTTCGATCCTAAGGCTACAAAGCAATCCCAAACCAAGAAATGCCACTTAGTGCTTAATAGTCTGTAATATTTTATCAGAATACAACATCTTGCTTTTCCCAAATAAAATTTGCCAAAAAATCCATTTTCATATCATCTATCCACAGAACACTGTTCCAATAGCATCTTGATGAACATGGATATCAGACAATGCAAGAAGGGCCTACAAATCATTCACCATTATGTTAGATATTTTGCAATCTCCTGGAGTGTAGAATGCCTTGCCCTTGTGACGAATGACTGTTCTTAGAATCAATGAAGTTTCATTTTCTTCATTTGTAACCTGATTGTGCACTGATGGAGGTCAAAGACTTTGGCAATGATTTTGTAGTCCTTTTCAGACTCATGTCTGCAAAAATCTCTTTTGATCATTCAACATATCTACGTTACAAAGAGCAAACCCTGACTGTGGAAACCATCTTTTTTTAATAGCAAAAGCCCTCTAAATAGAGAGAGCAGATGTGATTGTTATTTCACCAATTAGAATATTTTACTTAACTTATTGCCTTCATTGCCCTAAGGTTTCCACATTTGTTTTCAAATAAACATAGGGAGTTTTGGCTTAGTACATTAATGAAGATATGAAAACTACATTGTTTTATATTATTTATATTGTTTTAACAACAATTTCTATTAATAAGACTGAGATGATCATACCATAGATCAGTATTGTAGAATTACAAATAGTTCTAAAGCATTCTCAAATTTTTTCTTACCCATGTAGCTTTCTGCAGCAGAAATCCAAAGTCACGCAACCACCATGTATTCTCTGCTGCAGTTTGGCAATTTGTAAAAAGCATTGCAGGTGTTTCACAATTTCCTCCTGCATGTAGGAGGAGTTCAACTGAACTTAACTTTATTCTAGATTTATTATGCTAATGTGTGCACTTAGAAGCAGGTGCTTTCTGAACTAGCAATACAGGGATACTGTTTCAGGCACTACAATAATGTAAGCAAATGCCAATATTTAAATGAATAGTATTTTATTTGCAAAGAGAAAATGGTATTTGTACTGCTTACTTCTACTTACAGATGCATTTTAAATATATAATCACAATTATCAAAATCCATTACCTTATTCTCTTCACCTTGCCTTAATCTCCCAGGACTCGGTGGCACTGAGGGGCGCTTCCTCCCTTTTTCTTGTTGGAAGAGATCTTGCAGCCTATAACAGATTTCATATTATCATATGATATTCTGATATATCTAATGCCAAAAAAATCATGTTACCAAGGAACCAATTTTCCCTGAGATATGTAAACCATTTAGAAAACAAACCTTATGAAGGCAAACAAGCCTTTTATCTGGAGTTCATTCAAGTCATATTTATTAGATTGTTAATTGAAAACCACACTGAACTGACAATATAGTCCTCCTTTTATATTCTGCAGTCAATGCAGCCTATTCAGAATGTGCCAAATGCCTGACAAATGCATACTTTATTACCCTATCAGTATCTATTTTTAATGAAGAAATCCAATGATGATTCATAACCAAGTATCTGGGAAAAGAATACCCAGTAGAAAAAAAAACAATCCTTAATTTTCCACTTGAGGAAGCACTCCTTTTCTTACCTGTTATTCCATGCTTGTAACATCTCACAGAGACTTTGCTTTTTGGCTATTAAAGATTCAGAAATTGAATGCAGCTGCTGAGGAGTGTCAAATGAAGAAGAAAGCATCCTTGCTTGGATTTTCTCTATCCAGTTTCTAAATTCCACTTCTTCCATCTATCAAAGGAAAAAAAAAAAAAACAAGCCCACACTGACTTTTCTCAGATGGAGGTTGCTATTCCTATCCTGCATTATCTTCCAGGGGGCTTCCAAGCATCAATCAAATATTAATAGCTTATTACTTTAAACGTACCTATTTCTGCAGAATCCTTAATAGAAACAAGTGTCATGTTTTCAGCAGCATGGTAACAACTGATGACTTTTACTTACATACTGCAGTTTCAATTCAGTACACTACTTTCCAATTACTGAAAACTGGATTGATGTTGGATTCAGAATAATTATCACCTTAGGGGCATAGCTGCTTTCTTTAGCTTTATGTATCCTATACCTTCTGTAATGAACAAGAATTTAATTCCTATAAACATGTAGTACATTATACCTCCTTTTGGGCAAAGAGATCTTCCATCTTTTCCTCCCTTGTTTTGCTAAATGTGTCTGTTTTCAAAGAAGTGAGGCGCTCATCAACAGCAATGTACACCTGAGATATCCTGCAACAACAATAGGCATACTCTGAATCCAAACTCAAAATCATTCAGAAGTTGCATTCTTGCAAGCTCTCCTTAAGAATTTTATACAATATACTGCAAATTGCAGTTTTTCAGAGAAACTAACCTAATTGTCTATATTAGGCCGAGAAACACTTAACAAGTATAATTTTCATATTATGTATTTGTTCAACAAATGTTCAGAGGGAACACATACAGTAGCTTAAATCATAAAATAAACAAGAATACAAAAGATAAGGTCCAAAAAATTATTACTGTTTGCTAACACTTTCAACTGACTTGAATGTATATGTTAATCAGTATTATTTAAAAATTCCACATTATAACTTGTTCAGGCAAAAGAGGGTTCTTCCATTTCTATCCAGAAGCACAATACAACTAGCAAAATATTAGGAAAACTCTACAGAAAACACTGTGAATTTCAAGGAAAAAATACAATATTATATTTTAGTTTTGAGACCGTGGGGTGATCATCATGCTTTATCCATTGTCTGCTACATATAGCATTAAGTGCACAATACAGTTAGTTGCTATCCTTCAACATTGGGGCAATGAAGGAACCATAACACAAACTTCAAATGGGACATATTGGGCTGGGGTGGGGATGTAAACCTACTTCTGTGAAAAGTCTTTCAGATCTTGAAGCATGGTAATCTTCAGTGGTAGTTGACGTTTGATGTAGATTTTAGGATGAGGGACACATACCTCCAGTAACCGTATAGCAGAGTAACTAGGAAGAGAAGAAAACACAACATTGAGATGTAAGGCCTGCAAACATCATGCCATGTGAACGGTAAATAAATTTTAATATTAGTGAGAGAACTGACCACACTTAATTCAGCATGCTTTTAAAGGTGCTAGAAATGTCTACATAAACAAAGTTATTTAAAACCTGTAAAACATATGCAGTGATGATATTGGACAGAAGGTATCTAAAAAGATATGCTTTGTTTTTTTTTAAAAAAGGTAATTGAGAGTTTTTACCTGAAAGATGCCACCATCTGATTGTAGGAAAAATACTGGTGATAGTCATGATGTATGGAGTGGCCACATGGTTCAGCATTGGCTCTTCGAGTGTATTGATAGCCATAAAAGCGGAGTTCAAGGTATTTGGCAAAGGACATAGACCATGAATCATTGGAAAGTGGAACCACAGGTGTTACCTAGAAGAGTTACTGTGATTTTATACCCAGGAAACTCCTGACTTGCCCCCAGATCCACTCAAACCAATTTGATTTTGCATTTCAGTAATTCTTGAATGTGACAAAGGCAAACAAGCATACATCTTATCTTAAATTATGCTGGCAGCTGTGAAGAAAACATTAGAAGTAGCCTATATTCAGATGGGGATGTTATTACATAGAAGTAAGAAATGGAACTATTGACTTAATCTGTCATATAGAGCCTTTTAAAAGGCAAATAACTTAAGCTATGGCAAGCTTTCTCATCCACTTGGTAACTCAACAGTCTTCTGCTCATAACAACCACATTTGTTATTCCCCAGAGAGCTCCATTGCATAAGAGCAACTTTTTCCAAACTGATGCCTTCCTGATAGGCTGGACTTTAAATGAGATTTGGAGCCCAAGCATGTCTGGAGAAGACTATATGGAGGATGTTGCTTTAGAGCATAAGGCTTGCATTGGAAAATTATTGGACTAAATTCAGTGGTGAAATCCAAATATTTTTACTACTGGTTCTGTGGGCATGGCTTGGTGGACATAGTGTGGTGTGGTTTGGTGGGCGTGGCTTGGTGGACGTGACAGGGAAAGGATACTGCAAAATCTCCATTCCCATCCCACTCCTGGGGTAAGGATATTGCAAATTGTCCATTCCCACCCCACTCTGGGGCCAGCCAGAGTAGTTCTCTGAACTACTCAAAATTTCCGCTACCAGTTCTCCGAACTGCTCAAAATTTCTGCTTCGAGTTCTCCAGAACCTGTCAGAACCTGCTGGATTTCACCCCTGACTAAATCTCTCCATTATTTCACTGCTTATTCCTAGATGGGCTATTCTCCCTCCATCTTGGTCCTTCCCTGCCTGTAATCTGGAAATAATAATTGTTGATAAGAAAGACAAAAAGTCTAGATAGTGGACATTGTAGTACCTGGAGACAGCAGAACAGAAGAAAAAGAACTGGAGAAAATCACAAAATACAAAGACCTGCAATAGAAGTAGAATGGCTATGGCAAAAGAAAGCAAAGATAGTACTAATAGTAATAGTAGTCTTGGGTACAATCCCAAAACAAATTGAAGCACCACTTGAACACCATTAGCATTGAAAAACTCATCATCAATCAATTGCAAAAGGCAGCTTTACTTGGAACACCTTATATCCTGCAATGATACCTTTAACACCATCAAAGGACATCTGCCTATCCCAGGTCCTTGGAAAGGACTCGATAGGTGGATAAAAATGCCCCACCCAGTCTAAATATCTAGCTGATTGTGCAACCAACAATAACAATAATGTCTGTTTTAAGAACTAGGTGACATAATATCTTTGCATTCAATGAGGTCACTGTAGGAAAACAAAGCACTACTGTTATTATATTCAGATTTCCTAACTTCATTTTATTTTTGAACTTTTGAATTTCATTTTAAAATGAAATTTTATGAAACTAAATGCCCTTCAACATTACTCATAAAATGCAAAAAGCAGGAGGGCTGAGGTTTCGTTTGATTTTAAAAGAGCACATTCAATATATTATGAATAAACCCAGATGCAAATCTAGAAATACCTTTTAGAGAAGAATTAATGCCCTAAAAGTGGCATTATTGTGCATTCAAAATGAATTTTTCCTCTCTCCACTATCCTCAATTTTGCGCCTCTTCTTGTAAATTTGCCAGCATTTGAATCCCAACATGAACTACCTGACTCTAGAAAAAGGCAACTGGGATCTCCTCTTACCTGCTTGCATAGTCTACACCAGGAGTAAGTGAGAATTGTATGCTGATAACCGGGCACTGGAGAGTCCAATTCCTTCAATATGATCTGTACGCAGCCTTGTCCATGGACAAAGCGACGGATGTGGTGCACCATTGGTGTTTCACAGAACATATTTGGGCACTGGTAGGAGGGCCTTCAAGCAATAAAGAATAATTGTGAAAAGTTTAGTTCTTTTGGTCTGAAGTTCTATAGCAATGGTTCTTAAACCATCACATCCTTCATTCACTCATCAGTTCATTCATCACCTGCTCATAATCTCCATTAGCATGTCCTCCTGTTCATTGCTAGTCAGATGGACAGCATAGAGCCCACTTAAGCCTCGTGGTTAATAAATACTTAATTTTGCATTACAATACTGATGCTGAGCCTTTTGAAATGGAGAGGTTGGGAAGGCATACAAAAATGTAAGCTCTTCACTGCAAAACAAGAACTTGCTTTTAAAGATGAAAAAAGAGGAGTGTTTGTTTAATGGGGGGAGAGTTCCTGCATTTTCCAAATATTTATTTAGTAGTCCATGATCACAGAAAGTTTGAGAAATCCTGCTCTATTTTACTCCTTCTAAGGAAATGAATGGTTAACTTGCTATTATCATGGCATGGAACATCCACATCTTGTGTTATATTTCCTCATTTTCACTCTACAGATAAATCTGGATATACAACTAGTCATTTAGCAATTGGCTGAAGTTAAAACAGACCCCGAAAAAAGGACTTAGGACCCAGATTCATTCTTTTTTTTATTTTATTTTATTAATTTAAAAAAACATACACACACAGAAAAAGAAAAAATACAAGTAAAACAATACATTACATATACAACATTTAAACTTAGTTTCTTATTTCTTAAGATAGTACATCTGTAACTTACATTTCTCAATATCTCTATGCATTTCTCTCCTTATATAACGATATTTTTAAGTTCTGTTTTAACTCTAATATGTCTCGTTTGGTACATGAATTAGTTCAAGTTTTTAGCATCGTCTTTACTTTGGTTTTCTTTTTCTCCAACCATTGATACCATTTTTCCCAAACCAGGTAGTATTCAGATTTTTCCTTTTCTTGGAGTTCTTTGGTGAGTTTGTCCATCTCGGCACATTCCATTACTTTCGACATTAATTTATCTTGCATTGGGATTTCTTGTAATTTCCAATTCTGTGCGAAGATGATTCTCGCTGCGGTCAAAACGTGTGTGATTAAATATATTGTTTCTTTTTCATAATTTTTAGTGAATATACCTAATAAATATGTTTCCAGTTTTAATGGTATTTTTTGTGCTGTTATTTCTTCCAGTTGGGTTTTGATTTTATTCCAAAATTGTTTTGCTTTTGGGCATAACCACCACATGTGGTAGTATGTCCCTTTTTGTTTTTTGCATTTCCAACACAGTGGTGAAGTATTGGGGAACATTTTTGAAATCCGTGCTGCGGGGAGGTGCCATCTATAAAACATCTTGTAAGCATTTTCTTTATATGATACTGATAGTGTCAATTTACTATTAACTTTCCATAATTTTTCCCATTTGGTTAGTTCAATACTTTTCTTTTACTATTTCCTCTTCTAATTTATATGTAAGTAAAAAATTGTAAATTTTGGTTATTAATTTCTCGTTTGGGCCCAATAATATTTTATCCAAATCGTTTGGTTCTTTTTGAATTCCATATTTCTCCATGTCTGATTTGTATCTGGATTTTAGTTGTAAGTTTGGCCACCAGTCAATTTCCACACCTTGTTCTTTTAATTCTTCTCTGGTTTTTAATTTCCCCTTCTCGTTTAAGAGATCTTGATACGTCTTCATTTTATTTGTGCCCATGGTATTTGGATATATTTGTGCTTCATTGTTGAGATCTACCGTGGGATACCGTCGTAATGGTTTTTCCTAATTTCAGTCCAAATTTTTAGTAGTCTGTCTCTTACTATATGCCTTCGGAATTGTTCATGTTTTTAAGGTTTCTCTTCCCATAGATACGTGTGCCATCCTTTCGTCAAATCAAAACCTTCTAATGTTAGTATGCGTTCGTTTTTGAGTTCAATCCACTCTTTGATCCAAGTTAATGTTGATGCTTCGTAGTAAATTTGCCAATCTGGGAGCCCGATTCCTCCTCTATCTCGTTTGTCCTGTAGGTGTTTCAGTTTGACTCGTACCCTCTTCCCCTGCTAGATATACTTTAATATCATCTTATCCAGATCTTTGAAATAGGTTTTTCCTAGGTTTGTTGGTATCACCTGGAATAGATATAGCATCCTTGGGAGGATGTTCATCTTAATGGAGGCAATTTTACCTAGGAATGATAGCTGTAGTTTAGCCAAAAGTTGCAAATCTTTTTCTATTTGTTTGGCCAATTTATTGTAATTATCTTCTTTAAGAGTTGATATTCTATTGGTAAGACAGATTCCTACGTATTTTACTTTCTTTGCTGTTTGTATTCCTAGCGTGTTTTCCAATTCTTTCTCTTGGTTTTTGGTGAGATTCTTGGTTAACATTTGTGTTTTTTGTTTGTTAATTTTCAGCCCTGCTACTTCCCCATATTGTTCTATTTTGGTCAATAATTTAGGTCCTGATTGTAGTGGTTTTTCTAGGATAAGTACTATGTCATCCGCAAATGCTTGCAGTTTGACTATCTTTAGTCCTGTTATTTCTTTATCTTTCCTAATTTCTTTCAGTAGTATTTCCAGTGTCAATATAAACAGTATGGGGGATAGGAGACATCCTTGCCTCACTCCTTTGGGACCCAGATTCATTCTGATGTCCAGTCCCCCTTTGCAGTCACAGGACTGCATTTTGGGCACTCGGCAACCAGTCTGCATTTATGGCGGTTTGCAGTATCTTACAGTCATGTGACCACAATTTACATTCTCCCCCCCCCAAAAGCTGCATTTACTTCCAGTTTCTGAGAAAAAAACAGCTCATAGCAAACAATGGATTTGCTTAATAACTGTAAAAATACATGTGAAATAGTTTTGATCCGTGGGCAGCTATGCTCAGTTAATGAAATTTTGCAAAATATATCCCTTGCAGCAATGAAGATGGTAATAGGTTACACCTGACTCTGAGAAATGCTATTTGCTTTAACTGATATTAGGTGAGTCAGACTATACTACTTTAGATTTACACTTGCACAGGTGCTATTATGGTAACATATGTGACATTTTTATTATCAAGAATCTATGTTTTGTTAGTATTTTATCTCATCATTTTATTTTATTTTTTACTGTATATTTTCAAGTTTTGCTGGTCATTGACTCAATAAATAGTATTTCTTTCTCTCTTATTTCTTTCTTTTACTAGGAACATGATAAAATAGTCATAGGACAGGGATGCCCTCCGTACAGTCACTCACACTCTCATTATTTTTTGGCTGGATTACTGCAATGCCCTCTACATGGGGCTGCGCTTGGGGTGTACCCGGAGGCTCCAACTGGTCCAGAATGCGGCTGCGTGGGTATTTACGGGTGCTTCCCGTTACTCCCATATAACACCATTGTTGTGTGAGCTGCACTGGTTGCCGGTGGTCCTCCGGATCTGCTTCAAGGTGCTGGTGCTCACCTATAAAGCCCTTCATAGCATGGGCCCAGGGCACTTGCAGGACTACCTCCTACCGGCCTCCCACCACCCAGTGCGCTCATATAGGACTGCCTTCCTCCGGGTGCCATCGGCCAGACAGTGTCGGCTGGCGACCCCCAGGATGAGGGCGTTCTCTGTGGTCGCACTGACCCTCTGGAATGGTTTACCCACTGGGCTCCGGACAGCCCCCGACCTCCGCACCTTCCGCGCCGACCTAAAGACGTAGCTCTTTCAGCAAATTCCCTGATCTGCCATGCATTTTAATTTGGGGGATTTAGGGTTTTTAAATCAGATTTTAACATTTTAATTTTATTTATTGTTGGGTTATCTTAGTCTGTGAGCCGCCCCAAGTCTCTCGGGAGAAGGGCAGCATATACATTTGACAATAAATAAATAAATAAAATAAATATTTATCATTCTAATAAAAACCCAGATTGATGAAGCAAATTAAATAAAAAACACTCCACTACTGTAGTAGTGATGTATCACTACTACATCAATATGAACTGCGCTACTTCATCACAAATATACCATGGCTTAAACCTTCATAGAATGTGAATGAAATGCTTTCATAGAATGCTATGAAACAATCCCCTAAATATACTGAGCCTATTTTCATGATAATTTAAAATCAAATATTCTTACCTGAAACAATATCTTTCTAGAAATACTCCTAAAGTGAGATCATTCTTCCCATAGAACTCCATTACTACCATCCTAAAAAAACAGAAACCAAGACAGTTACCTTTAAAATAATTGGAGTTATTGGACATTTCCTGCATGCAAGAGGCCTTTATTGTTTTTCCAAATGTCAAAGAAAAAATATATGGCTCTACAGAATTTAACTGATTTCTAATTCATTATCAACATTACTCTCTTAGTCTTAAACAATTACTGCTGGTCTCTTGCTTTTTTGCAATGTAAACCCAATAAAATGAAAAAAAACCAAAATAAATAGTCAAAAGTTGTGAGATTACAGCAAAATATAAATTCAGTTATTCCATCAATATGCTGCAGACAAACACAGCTGCTGCTGCATATTTTATGATTTGGAAGATAGAAGCAACAAACTGCATCATTACAACTGCATGTTATACTGCATACTGCATGGTCCACCATTCATTCAACACTAACTGCCTAGGGTCCATAAGGATCCAAGCAGTTAATAAATAAATAAAATAAATAGATAAAAGAATGCCATATACTGCAAGGTGTGAGTTCAACAAAATGCTAATCTATATTTTAAGTAACTCAAAAATATGTCTGTATCCTAGAAAGAATTTAAAATTTTTGAGTCCTATCTTTCCCAATTTTTAAAATGCCATTCAAGTTTTGATTTTAATGAGATGCACTGAATTTGCAACACCACCCTCAGTGTTATATGATCCTTTGGGGAAGATTAAGTGCTTTATCTGATTGGGTGGGGAGAGGCGAACGGGAGGAGCAAAACTTTGCTAATCTGATTCATTGCCACATTGGTTGGAAAGTATATTTGAGCTCATCCATCCAGCGATGGCAATGGACTTTCCTCCTGTCCTTGAGATGGGAGGGAAACATGTTGATACAAAAACCACTGCCCACTCATTAGTGCTGCAAGTGAGGTACTCTTCCAGAGAATAACATGGATAACTGGCCAACTCTGATCAGGGATCTTGTGCTGGCACAGCTGCACTTGGAGGGTATCTGTTGTTGAGGAATTCTTGAAAAGAGTGCTCTCTTATGCCTCTTAATTGAATTCTGCCCAGTGTTTTGGGATCCACTGAAGTCCTGTTCCTTGGGCCACTGATGGACCATTCAATGGACAAAAAACCATGGAAGGAAAAAAGCATAGGATGAAAAAAAAGAAGGTGGGGTCTCGAAGAGCCCTCTCTCCCAGGATTATAAAAACCTTGTGTTGTGTAGCAATAATACCATAGTAGTAGTTGTAGTAGTAGTAACTGCATGTTTACAAATCAGTAAATGGCAAGCCTCTAAGGAATATTCTCTATTTCCCAATCAAATAGAAGAGAAGTATTTAGGGCATACATTTAAGTAATTAAAGTAAATAAAATTAGTCTCATACCATGGGCTAACACAGGCACTTGGAGCATTGCCAGATTGGGCTGAAGAACTACTGAACAAAACACATAGTCTCTGATGGTTTGTACAGCTAAGACAGTCCACCTGGGAAGACATGTAAATGTAAAACAGTTATTATGTTAGCAATGGATGGACTCAAGTATAATGTTTATGAGTACACTGATGGAAGATCTGAAGAGCCAGATTGGGTACAGAAGGTCTATCTATGTGGTTGTTAAGAATCAACACCAACCTGATGGCACATAAATCATAATCAATATTTACATACATGCATATCCATCATGCTTTTCAAGATAAGCAATAGTATACCAAGCATAGTAAAGAAGTAAGAAAAAGTTAAATAAAGGTGCAAGACAAGAAAATGAAACTTAGCTGCACCATTTATTTATTTACATTTATAACTATAATGTGAACATATTTTAATTTGACTTTATGCAAACTAAATATTTACAGATAACATAAATGTATGCATAGAATTTGGAATAATGCTATGTCAAACGTGATAAACTTTTAAGATATCTGAATTATACAATTCCATTCCTAAATGTATGTGAAATCTTTGCTTCATGTCTCTCTCCATTTCTTTTGCAGGAATCAACCCCTTGCCATGCACATTACACTTTTTTTTTCAATTTAAACTCTTTCTTTATCTAATATGAGGAACATAGGGATCCATCATTCAAGGTTTATTTTTAGAAACTGTAAAGGGACCGCCAAAATGCTTTGCTATTTTTCAACTGAGCAAAATTTCAACATCTTTGAAGTACAAGCCAGTCTGGTATGGAATAAAAAAGCCACATCAGTTCACTGAGTGACTAGCTCCAGAGATGTTCTTGGAGTTCTACAGAAAACAGTATCAAAACATACTACAGTATCATACCGTCCTGTCTCCAACCTTCGCTTTCTGGCGAAGGTTGTTGAGAGTGTGGTCGCGCGACAGTTTCCGCAATTCCTGGAGGAAACATCCTATCTGGATCCGTTCCAGTCTGGTTTCAGGCCTGGGCACAGCACGGAAACGGCATTGGTCGCGTTGGTTGATGATCTCTGGAGGGCTCGGGACAGGGGTTGCTCCTCTGTTCTGGTCCTGTTAGACCTCTCAGCGGCTTTTGATACCATCGACCATGGTATCATGCTGCACCGGTTGGAAGAGTTGGGGATGGGGGGCACCGTGTTACGGTGGTTCTCCTCCTTTCTCTCCGACCGGTCGCAGTTCATGTTGGCAGGGGGGCAGAGGTCGACCTCGAGGCCTCTTATATGTGGAGTGCCTCAGGGGTCGGTCCTCTCGCCCCTCCTGTTCAACATTTATGTGAAGCCGCTGGGCGAGATCATCCGTGGCTTTGTGGTGAGTTACCATCAGTACGCTGATGACACTCAGCTGTACATCTCCACCCCAGGCCACCCCAATGATGCCCTTGATGTGATGTCCCAGTGCCTGGAGGCTGTACGGATCTGGATGGGGAGGAACAGGCTCAAGCTCAACCCTTCCAAGACTGAGTGGCTGTGGTTCCCGGCATCCCGATATAGTCAGTTGACTCCATCACTGACTATTGGGGGCGAGTCTTTGGCCCCCACAGAGAGGGCTCGCAATCTGGGAGTCCTCCTGGATACGCAGCTGTCCTTGGAGGAACATCTGACGGCTGTAACCAGGGGGACCTTTTATCAGGTTCGCCTGATCCGCCAGTTGCGGCCCTTTCTTGATCGGGATTCCCTGTGCACAGTCACTCATGCCCTCATGACCTCTCGCCTTGATTACTGTAATGCTCTCTACATGGGGCTCCCCTTGAAGAGCACCCGGAGGCTCCAACTGGTCCAGAATACACAGCGCGGGTAGTGACGGGAGCAGTATGGCGCTCCCATGTAACACCGCTCCTGCGCGAGCTGCACTGGCTCCCAGTGGTCTTCCGGGTGCGCTTCAAGGTGTTGGTTCTCACCTTTAAAGCGCTCCATGGCATAGGGCCTAGCTATCTTCGAGACCGCCTGCTGCCACCGACGACCTCCCATCGACCCGTGCGCTCCCACAGAGAGGGCCTCCTCGGGGTGCCATCAGCCAAGCAATGCAGGCTGGTGACCCCCAGGGGGAGGGCCTTCTCTGTGGGGGCACCTACCCTCTGGAATCAGTTGCCCCCAGAGATAAGGAGAATCCATGACCTCAGTGCCTTCCGCCGTGCCCTTAAAACCTTCTTTTTCCAACAAGCCAGGCTGGCCTAACTCTTTTTAAGTGTTTTTAATTGTTTTTGTTTATTGTTTTAATTAATGGGGCCAAATTTATATATATTTTTAACTGTATTTTAATATTTGTATTCGATGTTTTTATTTGGCTGTTCACCGCCCTGAGTCCTCAGGGAGAAGGGCGGTATACAAGTTCAAAAATAAAATAAAATAAATAAAATAAATATATGTAAAAATATACATACCAGGGTGGATTTGATTTAAATTGAGTCGATTTAAATCATTATTTAAATCACTAGTAAAAAGACTTGATTTAAATCAACTCGATTTAAATCATAATTTTTAAAGAGCAACTGTCATCTCTGCTACTCCTTTGACCCGCTGTTGACTCACCGATAGTCCCAGTCTTGCAGAATATACAGCCTTGTGCTACATAACTAAACTCCATTTCATGCTGAATAAACTAAATTATTTATGTATCTTAAATAGAAAACTATCTTACGATAGATTTTTACCCCAAAAGTTTTTTATTAAAATAAATTCAATAAAAATAAAAAAAATCTGATTTAAATCAAAAAAATCCGATTTAAATCAAAAAAAATCCAATTTTTTTTTATTTTTTTAAAAAAATCATTGATTTTTATCCACCCTAATACATACTATATTTTTCTCTTGAAATACTTTCCCATTCAGCCAAATGCCTCCTCAGCATCTTTGTTCGGTTTGGTGTATATAGGTGCCTTATACTTTTTCAAGGAGCAAAAGGCATTCTGATATTATCATTACAGATAATCTATGAGTTACAACCATTTGTTCAGCAGCTATCCAAAATTATGATGGCGCTGAATGAAGGGAATTTATGACCAATCCACATAATTGCAACCATCACAATATCCCCATGGTCATGTGATTGCTACTTATGATGTTCTGTGCTGGCTTCCCATAAGCAAAGTCAATGGGGATGCCTGCAGGGAAGGTCACAAATCACTCCTGTGATCATCTCCCATCACCTTTTTTCCCCAAGGAGTCCTACTAGAATACGAGATTCCAAGGATCTCGTAGTTCATAGCACCCCTGCCAACCCATATCCCCTACCAGCTCACCTGTGCTCCCTAGTGCCCGCCATGGCGCCCAATAACCTACTTGCGGCACCTGTGCACCCCAGCACACTCTTAAGCTAATGTGCTTATGCTTCATAATCATACTGCTTAGTAATGGAAGTTCTCATCCCAATTGTCATAACCTGAGGATTACCTGTACTGTTTCTCATAGCTTTTGCTATGATACACTCTAATCCTAACTCTTACCAAACCAAGATTAAAACATTACGTAGAGGGTTGGGCAAGAGTAGAATTTAATTTCAAACATTCCTGAAAATAATACTTTGTTGGAAGATATTTAGAAAAGATTATTTCTTAGGTTTCTGGAATCCACCAAACTATTTAAAATATTCACTCACTTTTTGAGACCATAGAGATTCACTCTGAATGAACATTTTTTCATCATCTTCACTCCTGACTCCTAATTTCACAGCCGATGCTTCTTTAGATTGAACAAATGGGTCTGTGTTTTTCTGCACAATCCTTCCTCCTCTGGCTCGGAAGTCAGCGACCATTCTGGCCAGGTTTGAGCTACTATTTAGAGGCTCAGCGATTCTGGTGCTAACAAGTTCATGGGAAGGTAGAATCTGGGTAGGCTTGGCCTGGATACTTCCATTCATTCCTTGTAGTCCAGAGAGATCCCTTAACAACTGTTTCTTCCTTCTGATATCCAGTTCTTTGTACTCCTTGTTGAGCAGAGGAGAAAAAAAAACTTGCTCTGAGAAATATTCTCTTGTGGGACATCTCATGCCTCTCTCTGTTAACAGAAATGGCTCACGGAATGAGATTACTGGGGAAATACCGAGAATAACATCCTTCAGTTCCTGTTTAAATGCTAAAGAAAAAGTTTTGAGGCGATCTTCAGAGGAAGTCACTTCCTCTGTGATATACAACCCAGTGTCATCTTGCAAAGGATCTCTAAACTCCCTGGCCTGACTTTTAGGTTCCTGGTAGTCATTAATTACCCCTAGAGTTTCCAGCTGTTCAGTATCTAAGATTCCTAGTTGTTGTTCAGTCAAGTCAAGAGGTAAAAGGGCCTCAGAAATTATTTTTGTTCTGTATAACAAATCGACCAGAGGATATGCTTGCTGCTTCTGGGGAGCAGCTTCTTGTAAATCACCATTGATCTGGTCATCATCTTCTGTTAAAGTCCATTCTTCATGGGAGCCTATCTCATCTAGAGACATAGATTCAGATATAACAGGCAGCTTATCTGAGGCTACATCAGCCTCTTTTCCTGCTGTGTCAAATTCTCTGTTCAGGAGATCTTGCTGCCCATCTTCTTCCCCATGTTCTTCCATCAGACTCTGGAAGGAACCATTTTTGCTCAACTGAGGAGGCATGGCAAACTCGTCCATAAGGAAGGAGATCTCCAACTGGGAATGATAAGCCACACAGATCATAAAAATAAGGATCTCCTTCACTCGAGCCAATTCATACTCTCCTGCACCACACAGCTTGACAGTGCAGCCCAGGTGTTGAGGGCAACCTTCAAAAAACATCAGAGTTTTGGTTTGCTCTGAAAGAGAAGAGAATGATGCTTACTACATAATGACACTTATTCTCTCTAAATAGGGTGGTGCTTTGGCTGATTTGTATATGTTTGTCAAAGTTATTAATGATTCAAAATGTATTCAAAACACAGTCAAATCAGAAATTCGATTGATTTCCATTATATCTTTCAATCCATCAAGTTCCAGAGTTTAACTTATAGATTGAACAAACACTTTTAAACTGTGAAAATAACATGAAATATAAGAAAAGCACTGCATAAATTCCAATGTTGGAATTTATCATATAACATTGTCAATCAATCATACAACATTTATTTTATCTTCACATTAGTCTAGACAGACAGACAGACAGGCATAAGAGTATAACAGAATTTCTAGGCTTCTCACCATTAGGTAACTGGAACACCTGAATATAAAATTTATGGCAGGTCCCAAGGTGTGGTTTGGTTAACAACTGATCCATTGACATCAATACATCTCCCTGGGTCATCCGACTTACTCGATCCAGAACATGCTGCAAAACATTAATAAGATAAAGACTGCTTTTGGCTTCTTATGTCTTTTCTTCTTCATCAGATTTATATCCCACATTTCCTACTAAGAACATAAAGTGGTTTATATACCAAGCACCCAAATTTTGATCATGTGACCACAGGGGCATTGCAACAGCCATAACTTTGGGCAGAGGTTGTAATTCTCTTCATTCAGAGCCATATTAATTTTGAACAGTTGCTGAATGAATAGACATAAGTTGAAGACTACCTGTATTATTTTCTGATTCCATTTTTCAAAAGTCTCCTTCAGTATTTTTATTGGCATAACCATTTTACAGCCCTGTATAAACGTCCTTTGCCAAAAGTCTTTAGGCATTGCTGAATTGCCAAATACTGCTGGGTCCTGACCGTGGATTAGACCATTAGCTCTAATCGTCCCAAAGGTGCTTTTTCAAAAGGCAACTGGATTTTCTTGGTTTTTTAAATGTTTCGCTTCTCATCCAAGCTGAAGAAGTCAGTTGCGTCTTGAAAAAGCACCTTTGGGACAACTATGACCTGCATGACTGAGAATCTACATAGACATCAGCTCTAAACATAAGCCTAAAAAAGACTAGAAATGATCCAATCCAATTGAGATATAAAATTCCAGGAAAATATAAAATTAAGCTTAGAAAGAGATTCAAAGACCCAGTGGATAGAGAACATGAAAAATTATGGGAAGAGGTTAAATTATTGTAAAAGAGGAAGCCAGAAAATACATCACAAAAAAGAAAATGAAGAACACATTAGCTATCAAACAAGGCCACAAATAACTAACATAAACAAGACAAGAAGATAGACATTTAGACAAACTAGAGAACTTAATGCAAACTTCCAACTACAGATGAAAAAAGATGAAGTGTATTTGAATTCAGACTGTAGACAAATAGAAAAAATACCAAAATGACAAAAGCAAGAGATCTATTTATGAAAATAAGGGTTATCACAAGAATATGATTTTTGAGAAATTGGGGGGGGGCATATAAATTTGATATACAAACACATAAAACACTTAGCTTTGTGTCAATGTCGTAAAGAACAAAGCATTAAAAAAATGGCAGAATGGCAAGAAAATAGAACTACAAAAGGAACAATACTGGGTACTTTAGGGGGCTTAATGTTTACTTCTTGGTTCAATCCCTTTCTAGAACTTTTATACGTTTTTATACAAATTTTGTTTTCTGCCCAATAAATGAAAGCATTACAATTCTTTTTATCAAAAATACTGTATCCAAAAATTTATTTACATGTGCATTCACACAAAAAGAATAATTTATCTATACATTTTACCATATTTAAGATGTATGAGCTTTTAATAATGTGGAAGCACTTTGAAGTACACAATCATAATATAATTTAAAATATTAGTACTTACAGGCTTAACATTAATGACCAAACTAATGCCATGTTCCAGAAGCATGTCCTGAGCAATACGGGACACAGTTTTTTCAACCAAGACTAAAGTAGGTCTGACATCCACTATTCGCTGAACATAGTTTTTTAAAAACTCCCTTTCCTAAAATGATAAAAAAAACTTTGCAGTCATACACTGAGCACTGCACAATCAGAAAGGGTTACTAGAGAATTTCTGGAGTTCTTCAAGATTGAACTTAGAAAAACTTGAGAGTTTTTCTTTTTTTTTAATGGGATATTCCCAAGGGATAGGAGAGATGAGAAATGTAAGTACCATCATAATTTACATATCATTTAAATTGTGCATAAAACAGATTATATAATTGAATCATAAACTAAAAAAAAATCAGATAAATTTCTACAATTTCAGTTCACTCATTAAAAACATTTTATATTCAAAATGCTAGGACACATTCCTTTTAAGATTGAGAAGAAAATCTTAAAAGGAATGTGTCCTTTTGAAATGCTTCAAAAATTGTTTCATTTTTGGTTCACAATTAAATAATTGAAAATATATTTACAGATTCTCACACATGTAATCTCAAAATTATGAGAAATGTTCTTCACTTTTTTTCCCTATCCTTTTTGGAACTGACCAAATAGTATAACATATCTACCCCTATATAAATAGGTTTACAAAGACTAGCTTTATGTAGTCTTTAAAATCAAGTGTCTGTGCGCATGCATGTGCGCACATAGTTGAGATGTTAACTCTTGTCCCATTCAAACTTAACAAACCCCATAAGGTATTTCTGAGTTAACATGTATAAAATTGTTCTGAGAATACTTAATAGAGCTCTTGAATACTAGTAAAGGTTTCCCTGTCTAGTTGTGTCCAACTGTAGGACACAGTGCTCATCTCCATTTCTTGGCCAAAGAAATGAGCATTGTCCAAAGACATTTTCTATGGTCATGTGGCCAGCAGGTCTATACACGAAAGGCGAATGGAACACTGTTATTTTCCCACCAAAGTGGTACCTATTAATCTACTTGTGCTTGCATGCTTTCAAACTGCTAGGTAGGCAGGAGCTGGAATACTTGATATCAGTATCATTTACTGAACATTTTCTAAGCACATGTGAAACATAAAATGCACAGCACTTGGCTTTTCATATCAAAACTGCTATGAAGAAAAATGGTGGCAGAAGCATTTATTTCCTGTAAATGTTTCCTGTAAAATTCCCAAATATAATGTGCTATAAAATATTACCGTGTATTCATAATTATATAATAAATATTAAATATATTATTGCACACAGCCAAAAAGTCTCTAAAAGAGAAACCTTTAGCAATTAGCTTGAGAACAGCTAGAGAAAATGTTACTAAAACCAACCTCAAAAATCCATAAACAAACTAATTCATTAGGCTTTGATTTAATGTTAACTTGAATAAATAGGACAAGGAAAATAAAACTATTCTCACCTGGAGGACAATGGGATCTATGCATGTAAATTTTGTTTCTTCTCGGTAAAGATATTCAATGGAACACTTCAGCAGAAGGATTTTGGGGTTTTTAATATAGGAATTCATCTGGAATTAGATAAAAATTATGAAATGCATTCCTCTGCAAGGTTGTATTGCAGTGTTGGTAAAACAAGTCTGAAGCTCAGGGTCACACAAATAAAGTTTGAAACTTCCGAAATAGAAAAATGTGGGATAGACAGCATCACCACCAGATGGATTCATAACTGGCTGACCAACCACACTCAACATGCAGTCTTTAATGGAGTTACATCTACATGGAAGGAAGCATGCAATGGGGTACTCCAAAGCTCTCTCTTAGGCCTAATGTCTTTAACATTTTCATAAACGATTTGGATGAAGGGATAGAAGAGCCTTAATGGTACAGTGGTTTAATGCACCCTGTTATTAACACAGCTGCCTGCAATTTCTGCTGGTTCGAATCTCTCCAAGGCTCAAGGTTGACTCAGCCTTCCATCCTTTCTAAGGTAGGTGAAATGAGGACCCAGTTTGTGGGGGCAATAAGCTGACTTTGTATAAATATACAAAAGAATGAAGGCTATTGCTTAACGCATTGTAAGCCGCCCTGAGTCTCCGGAGAAGGGCGGCATATAAATCAAATTAAAAAAAAAAAAATAGAAGGTGAATTCATCAAATTTGCAACCACTTTTGCTGCCCAAAAAGCCAATGCAGTTCTAAGCTGCATCTACAGAAAAATAGTATCAAGGTCAAGTGAAGTGGTAGTACCGCTAGAAGAACTGCATCCAGTACTGGTCACAATATCCCCAAAAATGTTGAGACTCTAGAAAGAGTGCATAGAAGAGCAACAGAGATGGTAATGGGACTGGAGGCTAAAACATACAATGAATGATTGCAAGAACTGGGTAAATCTAGTCTAATGAAAAGAAAGACTAGGTGCACACTATAGCAGTCTTTGAGAGACAGTCACAGAGAAGTGGGGGTCAACCTATTCTTCAAAGCACCTAAGGGCAAAGTCAAAACATAACAGATGGAAACTCATGAAGGAGAGATCCAATCTAGAACTAAGGAGAAATTTCCTGACAGTGAGAACAATTAATCAGTGGAATGGCTTCCCTCAGGAAATGCTAGGTGCTCCATCATTGAAGATTTTAAAGAACAGATTAGACAGCCATTTGTCTGGAATAATATAGGGTCTCCTGTTTAAAAAGGGGGTTGAACTAGAAAACCTCCAAGGTCCCTTCCTTCTCTGTTGTTCTGCTATTCTTACAAATATTGGCTCCCCTTCATCATAAATAAGTTCTCCCTACAGAGATTCTGCAAGCACATCATAATCCATTGAAAGTAAATTTCTCAAGATCTCCACCAAAAACATAATTGATCCTCATCAGTTTAGAAAAGTTTATAAAACTTAAGTCCAACACTCAGTCACATACACAAAGTCACAGTTTATACAACAATATTGAATCTTCCCAAAAGGAGCCATCCTGTCAAAATCACTTTGAGAGAGCAGCATAAAATCATCCAGGTAGTCACAAAGAAACCTGGAACAAAATCCAGATATCTGCAGTGATGTATCTTACTGTGATTAGAGTTCATGATTTCACCAACCACAAAGCACAGGATAATCACAACTCATTAAAAGGAAGATTGATGCTTATCAAAAATACATCAAAAAGCATCTCTGCGATTCTTCAGACTCATGGTTTCAGCCTCATGCTGCTTGCTTGCTTTCGGCTGCCATTGTAATGGGAGTGGGGAGGTATTGATGGTATTTGGGAGGGGGGAAAGTGAGCTGGTGGAGATGTCTCAAAAAAGGGAGGAAAATTCTCGCTTTTTAGCAGCTGCAGAAAACTGATAACTGCCAAGATCAATTGTTCCAGCATACCAGATAGATGGGGCCGCCTAAAGAAGTACCCCACATAACACCTTGGGGAGATGTGGATTGGACATTTGCCTTGGGACTCTGGGGGGGGGAGGGATTTGGGGGATGTTTTCAATATGTAATTTTCGCCACTATTGCCTCAGACTTTGCTTTTCTTTCGCTGCATTCAGTTCATACTCAGTAAAAGTACCTTTCTCTATAAACATGGAATTGGGGTTTTTCTTTCTTGAGCTTTTAATGGAGGCAAGCCTGACACATGGATAAATGTTCTATAGAAAAAAACGGCTGTCATATATTGCAGAAATCAAATGCTGCATTCCACTAACCCAACTGCCAAGCATAGAGATGACGGCCGCATTGTTTAGAGATGCCTTTGCTGCTTCAGGCTCTAGGTGACATTTCATCATATCCAAAAATTCAAAGGAAAAGAGCGGATACTTTTTTACAGAACTATGGTGAAGTGTAATAACATCAAGAGCAAAAGATGCTGTGTCATTAAGAATTGCATAAAACATTCATAATGTCACTGTTCTATTTCCTCCCCATATTACATAAAAACGGTTCCCCAATACCTTTTTATGTGCTATGTTCTTGGTGCATACAAAGCCATTCACCACTACGGAGTCAAATTTTTTTCCACCTGGAATCTGCAAAATTATAATAAAATATTATGTTCTGTTTGTATTTTCTAATTTCCAACTTAAATTAGGAAACAAACTAGCCCTAGTTCTCCTATCCATACTGGCTGGTGAAAATGGGAGTTGTGGGTGGCAGCTTCCTTAGCAATGAAGCCGCAGGCAACACAATTATGTTGATAGTTGGGAGAAGAGAAAAAGAAAATTTATTTTTACAATAAAGTTAAATACATAAAATGGCACATTAAAAATTATGTCAGAGTAAAATACAGATTTAAGGTAGGATGAATATGATCCATTTCTCAAATACAGTTAATTAACTAGCCAGCCTGATGCTTTACCCTGTCGTATTTTACATGACTGGACAGTGAAAAACAGAAATGTAGGCAAATCCCTGGTAGTAGGAGTATAGTTGGATTAATCTGTCACAAATCGGGCAGCACCAGTAATATTAATAAAGGACATCTTTTCAAAGTAGGTCCCCCTTCTTTTCTCCTTTATCAGTTGTAAACACAAGAGAGACTCACTTTTTTGATGTGGACGAACTGGCGAATGTCCATGTCATCATCTCTGTTCTTGACATCAGGTCGAACAGTCTGAACCACCTGGCAGACCACTGGCACAATTATATCACGCCAAGAGAGGGACAATGCTTCATTGTATAGCAGCTGTTGAAGCAGAGCCATCATGTGGTTATGATTAGCAGAGCTGCAGATAAATATGATAAAGGTTCAAGAGAGAGAGCTATAGTCATTATAGATACTGGGGCAGATTCACCAGTGGTGAACTTCAGAGGTCAATTGCAAATGCTCAAAATTTGCAAAAACTTTGGGGAAAAAAATTAAGTATGTAGCTTCAGGATAAATACTTCCAAATACGAAAACAAGTGCCCAAGAGTCTTTGTAAAATATGTGACTAGATTAGATATTAACATCTGGTATATAGGCCATTTATCTGAAAACCTCTTTGTATTTCTGGCTAAAAGTAAAAAAAAAAAAAAATTTAAAAAGGAATTACAAGTTCTTGGTGAGACATTTACTGTAAGTAAGCAACAAAGACGTTTATTTCCATAGAAATAATCCATACCTCTTTCAATAGCCAAGCAGTGATAAACACAAGTGTTCTGTCTTGCACTGATGTCAAATTTAAGATGATGTGTTTAGTACAAGTAGTCCCAGGGGTGAAATGCTCCCGGTTCGGACCAGATCGCCCGATCGGGTAGCGAGGGTGGCGGGTGGTTTAGAGAACCGATAGCAAATATCCCTGCCCCCACCCCATGCCAATCTGAGCTGCACGATCATCAGAGGCTTTTTTTTTATTTTTAAAAGCATTTTTTCTACAATCTCTTCGGCCAAAAAAATGCTTTTAAAAGTAAAAAAAAAACCAAACCTCTGATGATCACGCGGCTCAGCTGGGATCGTCAGAGGTTTTTAAAAGCATTTTTTTACAACCTTTTGGTAGGAAAAATGATTTTAAAAGTAAAAAAAAGTTGGCCACGCCCACTCAATCACATTACCCACCACAACCACCAAGCCATGCCCACAGAACCTGTAGTAACAAATTTTACATTTCACCACTGGGTAGTCCTCATGATGCAATTGTAATGAAGCATCCCACTTAACAACCCCAACATCCTACATTCCCCAATTAATTGTTAAGTGAACTTGCAGGTCGTTATGCAGAGCTTGCGGTACATCAGGGGTGGGGGAGGCCCTTGGAGACCTCTCCAATCCCATCTGTGCTGTTTCCTGCCTCTTGGATCTCTACATGGGATGGGACTCTTACCAGGTCCCCCAGGCTTTAGGCCTGATTCCCATCCCTTCAAGCCATACACCCTTCTCCTCCCTTTTGAAGAGCTCTGAGTGCTCTTCAAGAGTGCTAGAATAGATAGCTTTATTGCAAGGCTACATGGCACAATTCTAGAAACATACATTATTTTGTCCCACCCACAAAATGGCAGCTGTGTGGCCCAGAAAAAAGGTGCTCCATTTTGTTGCCTTAATGAGATCTGTACAGGATTGCAGAAGCTTCTGAGTACTGCATTTTGCTTTAATGTGGTTTGCACAGTACTGCAGAAACCTTCTGCAGTGCTGTGCAAACCGCAATAAAGCAAAATCCTCCTTCCCCAACATGAAGCCAGGAAATCTTCAAAAGGTAAATGTGATGGGTGATGAACATATGGGGAGCAGGCCCAAGTGCTGTGGCATCCTGGCACAGTTAGATAGGGGGAAAAAAGGTGGGGGCACTGCAGTGTACCTGTGGTCTGTGATAAGAGTGAATGATTGCAGTGGCACTGCAGCCATCATGACTTTGAAATGGGGCTGTATGTAGGTTTTGGTGGTCTGTTGTAAATTTGAACAGCCCTTAAATGACCATCCTATCTTAAGGACTATCTGTACTATTTTTTTTGGAGGATCGAAAGTTGGAGTCAGGGGAGAAAGTCAACTAAAGTCCGTACATTTTCTCATTCTTAACAAAACAATCCATTTCATTATTTACCACTTTTCTCTTTCTGTAAGATCTTAATGAGAAACATTTTTAGTCTGACATAGAAAATGTACTTAGTATTAAACTCTTTTCAACCCTTATATACTACAGAAATTAAGAACAGATTTCCTGTTTTCTACTTCTCATACAATATATACCGTATTTTCCGGCGTATAAGACGACTTTTTAACACATGAAAATCATCTCAAAAGTCGGGGGTCGTCTTATACGCCGGGTGTCGTTCTCCTGTAACCAGGCAGACCAGCCCAAAAGACTCTAACGAGCCTTAAATGGCTCTGGCGATCGAAGCTCTGACGATCCCAGCTTTGCCTGCTAATCAGGCAACTCAGCTGGGATGCCAGAGCCATGTTAAAGGAAAAAACTTTTTTCCTTTTACGTGACTCTGCAAGCTCTGACGATCCCAGCTGCGTTGCCTGCTAATCAGGCAACTCAGCTGGGATCGCCAGAGCCCAGAGTCCTGTAAAAAGAAAAAAGTTTTCCCCCTCCAGCTTGCTTACCTTAGCTGGTAATCGCCACGCTTGCCTTGCTTCGCTTGCCTGAATCCATTCCATCAGCAAGCCACTCTCTGCCTGCAATCATGCAGGCAGGAGTTGTGGACTTCAACTCCCAGAATTCCTCAGCCAGTAAAAACAAAGCTGGCTGAGGAATTCTGGGAGTTGAAGTCTACAAGTCTTAAAGTTGCCAAGGTTGGAGACCCCTGTTCTATTGGGTAAGTTTTTTTCCCCTTTGGGAGCTTTAAAAAAATAGTTAATTGGGGTTTTTTTAGTTGTTCTTTTTTAAACCTAGCCATTTAAAGTTTAGGAAGTTTTAAATTTAGTTTTCATATAAAAATAAAAATAAAATAATATTTGTGCAGCTTTCTGAGATGTGGTGTGTTTCTGTAGTGTTTCACTCTAACTACACAAACACACAAAATCTCACAAAGCTGTATGTGGAATTTTATGTGTGTAAAGTGTGAAGGTTGATTTTTTTGGGGCTTTTTGTGGCTGTGTGAGGTTCCTGCTTGTTGCAGGGGCCATTTTGGGTCTAGCACAGCTGCTTTTACATTGTGGATGAGCCAGTTGTGTTGTGTTGTGTTGTGTGTGTGTAAAGTGTGAAAGTTGTTTTTTGCGCTTTTTGTGGCTGTGTGAGGTTCCTGCTTGTTGCAGGGGCCATTTTGGGTCTAGTACAGCTGCTTTTACATTGTGGGTGAGTCAGTTGTGTTGTGTTGTGTTGTGTGTGTGTAAAGTGTGAAAGTTGTTTTTTGGGGCTTTTTGTGGCTGTGTGAGGTTCCTGCTAATTGCAGGGGCCATTTTGGGTCTAGCACAGCTGCTTTTACATTGTGTTGAGGCAGTTGATGTTTTTTAATTTTTATTTGGTGTGTGTTGGAAGAGGGGTAGTCTTATATGGCGAGTATAGCCCAAACCCTATATTTTAACAGGAAAAGTTGGGGGTCGTCTTATACGCCCAGTCGTCTTATACGCCGGAAAATACGGTAATAATTTTCTGTAAATTGGTGCCACTAGGGGGCCGTAATCACTATGCTCAAAAGTTAAAATATTCTACAGGTTTTACTCATTTTCACTCAACTTACAGCAACCTCTCCATGGCTTGTTTTTCCCCATTCTCCTCCCTCAGCAGATCCAGATTGCTGTGATGCCAGCCTAGGGGTGTGAAGAAAATCTCTTTGGATTTTTCTTCAACCCTCCGATTAAAAAGTGACTCTAAAAAACAAACAAAAATAGAGATGGAATTGCATATTTGCATATTAATTTTTGCCCTAAATACAGATTATCAGTTTATTGTCAGGGTTCCGACCAATACCCTAATAAAATCAAAACTTGTATAGTTATGCACTGATCTACATCCTGCAGCCAAAGCAAAGTTATGGGGGAGCATTATTGGAAAAATTGCTGTATTCTGCAGTCAGACAAAGACTAAAGACGACTTCTTCCACAAGTCCTAGATATGGGGAAAGACTGCATTGAATGTATCACTTCTCCTCATGGAAAGTTACTATGACCTATTTGATATTATCATAGGTGCTTGGCTCCATCTTTATTATATTTTATTATGTTATATTTTTTTACTATATTTTATTATATTTTGAGATAACTCATCTTTTTTTAAAGTCGTGGGGCATTAATAGCCATGAGCTATTGCAAAATCAACTCTAGAAATGTGAAATCAAAATACGTTTTCAGAAATGTGAAAAATAATCTTTAAAATCAACTTTTAAAAGCATCTACATTTTAACAAGAAAAATTTAAACTATCTAATATAATTATTTCAGACTGAAAAGATAGGAGTTATTCTGGTTTTACAATCTTAGATTTATAGATAGAAGTTCAATTTTCATTTATGAACTCATTTATTGAAAGACAGATGAATATTATGAGGTCAATATTTAATTATTTATTTAAATTAGACTGAATGAAATCTTGTTTTATATATAAGAAACTCTTTCTGTTTTATATATAAGAAAATAAAATAAAAGAGTAAATCCCAAAACTGTTCCAATATATTAACCTTTTTTAAAAAATGTTTCTTTTTAAAACTTTAAAAAACCCTATTATGATTGTAAAGACTTGAGACAGATCAGTATTTTCTGCTTTTAAGATACTTTTGCTATTTTCATATTCTATACATCAAATATACTAAATTTAATTCATATGGAAAAATGTCTTATAAGCTAACATAGTGCTTTTTTATTTGTTCAACTAGCATGTGATGAAACCTAGAAATAGCTATAAAGTTTGTTACATTATTTAAGCAAAATAAATGTACTTAATATGTTAAAACATTAGTTAAAACTGAACGTTTAAGCTTCAAGCTTAAAAGAAAACTAGTTAAATTAAAAGACAAATGCCAAAAACAGAAGCCAGAAGGAAAGGCAGGGCTTTTTTAAAGTACTGAAAGACTTCCGCAGTTAAGACTGTCTTTACTCCAATTGTATGCATTCACAGCACTTAAGAGGAAGAATAATTTGACATTCACCCAATGTTATATGATCCCATTTTCTATGGTAGGGGTCATCCCTTTCACATCCAACCTACCTTTGATGAAAGCATCACTTATTGAGATCATTTGTTGTCCTCCATTGTCAGCAATCATATACTCTGAATGAAGATAGAAAATAGAGATGGGAGGAGAAAAGACAGGTTATGCTTGTATGCTATTATATGACATATACACCCATTCATTTCAGGAGGTTAATAAGAAACATGAGTCATGTATTTAGTCACTAAAGGCCTGTCCTGAGAGAACCTGTCTCATTCTTTTCTTCTTCGCTGTGTCAACATAAATACTAAATTATTGTCCAATCGAACCAGTATGATATGAAAAAGATGCTGAATAAAAATCTTTTCCAGTGGGGCTTAATTAACTTCTTATATGGCAAGTATTTAAACAAGACAAGGAGTGGTCTTATGTTGGTTGCCACATCTAAGACAAGAGATGTGTGAAACATTCCTCGTACCCCTTCCCTACTTTCTCTGACAACAACGCAGTTACTCAACTTTGTCCTCAGTTAACGGCTGGGGGGGAAATCACAACACCTTTGGACTTGACATTCTACAGAGGAGAATTTATTCCACGAGGGAATTGGGACAAAAAATTTGTATTCTTGCCTTGTCCTCACAAGCTCTTTCTCATAGGATAAATACTGCCAGTAGCATGATTAAAAGAAATAATGCCTCTCCTACACAAGTTGCTACATTGATATCTCAAAGAACAGAGAAGACAGCTTTAAGGGAGAGCTCATTGCCTCCCTTCATTACTTCAGCCTGCCATTTAGTTCTTCTTTCTTTGTCCACCATAACTAAGATCTGAGTGGGCCTGATGTTACTTTTGCACACCACATATGCATACATCCAGTATAAAATAGGACACACTGCTACAAAAAGATAGCTAAAGTCCTATTTTAAGCCCCCATCTTGTTCTATATTTTGGGGAGGGGGGGGGATTTGTGGTCCTCTGTTCCTTCTCTGGAATTGGATTTTGCTGAACCCCAAGTACACTTAAGAGAGTTTATGACAGTATATAATATACATTACTAGTGAGCCATAGCAAAAGGTCCCCAACACCATTATTAAGATTCTAGAAGTAAAGGCAGTAGCAACACAATTCAGACACAATTCCCTTTACACTATATTGAGTTATCCTGAATACTTAGGGTGAACTTTGACACACAGCCTATGCAAACTACACTTTGAAAAAATTTTTAGTGAGGAAGTGTTGATTTGCCAAGTCTCCTAAAACTAGATGTGTGGTCCGCATCATAATTGCTGAGACAATGAACTGATTGCCAAAGAATTTAAAATATAATTATGCCTGTTTGTAGTTATTATAGCTTTTGAACCATGCTATGTAAACCCAGATGACTATGGAATATTCTACAAAACATGGTTTAAAAAGCAATATTTTATTTAGAGGTCTGAACCAGTCAATATATTATAATCCCAAATTACTCACATAAATATTCTGCCAAAAATCTTCCCTTAAGAGAACGAGCCTTTACATCATGTTATTTTCAGGAGAGATAGGCAATCTTTTTCAGTTATAAATACATTTGAAGTGCTGAGTTATGTCACAGATACTCTCAAACATAACTGCTATGGTAGCTTGCCTAGTAACAAAATGGCTGCCATGTTGCACATGGCTAATTGCAAAAGTTATTAGCGCATGGGATTGATGCCACTCTCTTTTTATCCTCCCAGGGTATTCTCTGCCATACCACTTGGTTTTGCTTTATTTCTGGATGACTGGGTTTATTTCCAAATATTCATTCATTTGATTTACTGCTCAATGAATATCACAACTCTCTGCCCAGCAACTAACAGTGTGGGAGAGGAAGAGCCCTATATTAGTTTCAAAGAAATTTATTTGCTAAGGAAGCAGCTACAAATGGCTGGATATTTAAGAGATGCCATGCTGTAACAGCTCATCACTCTACACAGCCAGGATCATTCAACTGCTTGCATATTATTATCACTGCTATATATGGCATAGACTTACTTTGTTAACGGAACTTCTATTTCTTATACGCACTTCCTATTTCCCCCCTCAAATTTGCATACCCCACATCAGGAATTATTCCTTGCTTCAAAAAAGTAATTGCTGGATCAAAATAAGTATCTTTCAAAATAGCACTCTTCCAATCAATAGCAACTAATTCTTCAGATATGCCTTCCATTATTATTTTTTTTAAGTATCTATTTTTATATTTTTAGGAAAGATGGCTGACACCTTACTCATTGAGTAATGAAACATTATAGACTAAACCTAATACTATGTTGTGGTAAATCATAAAAAAATGATTTAAAGATCCAAGCACATGAAAACCAACTGGGTGGTCTTAGGCCAATCATTCTCTCAGCCCAATTCACCTCACAGGATTCTTGCTGTGGGAAAAATAGGAGGAAGAAAATGTGTTGGATATGTTCGCCGCCTTGAGATGTTTATAAAAATAATAAAGGTGGGATATAAACAAAATAAATAAAATAATAAATACTTGGAGTCACAGTGATAGAAACATCATTTTAATGTCCTAATCTGCCTAAAATTCAAGGGCTTGGACAAAGTGCCAGGCAGAGATTGGTTGGTATCATAAATGACTGAGTTACATTTCTGTAACATTTCCCACTGAGATACCAAGGTTTTTCTGCTTAGAAGCAAAATTCCTTTTCCTTCCAATGAAAACCAAGAAATATTTTCAAAAGCATTTTGTATATTAGTATCATGCAATAATATTAGAAAAATGAGAATCATTCACAGGAACAGATATTATTAGTATTAATTTTAGTGAACACTGTTATTCCATGCATGAAGCAGCAGAATCAAATACTGAATTACAATATCTAAGGTTATTTGTTAGCTTTTGTCATTAGTATGGTCACAGGAAAATTTACCTTTTTAATTTTATTTTCTTTAGGAGAACAGAATTCTCTAATGATTTTTGTGAAGCAAAATTGTCAAAAGAAAAGATTAGACAAAAAGCTCATCCTTATCTGGATTTTTTTTAATCATTTTGTAACTCTCCCAGAGTCCCTCCAACAGTGAGGTGGGCAGCATATACATTTAACTGAATAACAGAGTTGGAAGGGACCTTGGAGGTCTTCTAGTCCAACCCCCTGCAGAAGCAGGAGATCCTATTACCATTCCAGACATGTGGCTGTCCAGTCTCTTCTTAAAAACCTCCAGTGATGGAGTGCCCACTACTTGTGAAGGCAAGCTGTTCCACTGGTTAAATGTTGTCACTGTCAGGAAATTTCTTAGTTCTAGGTTGCTTCTCTCCTTGATTAATTTCCATCCATTTGCTTCTTGTCCTGCTTCTGGTTCTTTGGAAAATAGGTTGGCCGCATCTTCTTAGATATTGGAACACTGCTATCATGTCACCTCTAAGTCCTTCTTTTCACTAGACTAGATATACATAATTCCTGCAACCATTCTATGTGTTTTAGCCTCCAGCCAACTAATGATCTTTGTTGCTCTTTTCTGCACTCTTTCCAGAGCCTTTACATCTTTTTTTATATGGTGAACAAAACTGGATGCAGTATTCCAAGTATGGTCTTACTAAGGCTTTATAAAGCAGTACTAATACTTCATGTGATCTTGATTTTATCCCTGTTAATGAAACCTAGGATTGTGTTGGCTTTTTTGGCTATTGCCACACACTACTGGTTCATATTTAAGTGATTGTCCACTAAGGCTCCCTCTCATAGTTACTGCTATTAAGCAGATTTAACCTAATTTGTACTTGTGTATTTGATTTTTCTTGTCTAAGTGTAACATCTTACTTTTCTCTACATTGAATTTCATTTTGTTAGATAGGGCCCAGTGTTCAAGTTTCTTGAGATCCATCTGGATCGTGAACCTACCTTCTGGATAAATTTAATAAATAACTTATTTATTTAACATTTAAATAAATATTAAATATTTATTTAATTAATTAATTAATTAATTTAATAAATAAACAAATATTACTATTAAGAACTTAAAGGGAAGATTCTTCATTGCCTTCATTCTGATAAGTAAAAGAAAATCAGAGTTTAAAATGCTTTATGCTTGCAACATGCAAGAGGCCTGAATTAAGCTACTCAATAGCTGGACAATACATATGACAATAATTTCTCTGTTCTTTTAAGAAAGTAGAGATCAAATACCCAAAAGCATTTTGACTGAGACAGAAAGAAGAAAAAGAAATTCAGATTCTTGCACTGGTCTGAACAAACTCTCTAAAATACTCCATTTAAGACTATAATTTTATGGGACAATCCAAATTTAGTGTTTTCTATCTCAGTACTCTACCGAAAATAGGACTGGCATAGCTGTATCTAGGAAGATCTGTGTTTATATCTGCAGTCTTCACAGTAGATGTTCATCAAAACTCTTATGCTCCATGGAGAAAAGGCATCTGTCAGAGGAGTTATGCAAGAACTCATCAATAGTATAGGCAATACTTGTCTGTGAAAATGAAAAACAGTTAGGAGTTTCCTAACTGTGAAAAGATTACAGGATTATTTGGGGCATATCTGAACTGAGGCATCAGCCTTGCTTTCTCTTATGGGCGACTCCAAGTGGCAGCTACCTCCTACCTTTCTGATCAGCAGGATGAGGGGGCACATGTGGGTATTTGGAGTGCTTCTTGATATGGAAGTTCACGTTGTCCAGCTCCACATTCAGGCTGATGGAAGCAGCTGAGTCGCTGTCCATGGCAGACTGGAAGCTGCTGACTGAGGTACGCTTGCTAGGGCTGGCAGAATCTTTTGGATTTCAGTGAGGAGAAGAAAAATACAGGGAGGAGAAGGTGGGTGCAAATAACAGGTTTCAGGAGGATATCAAGGAGAGGAGAGACATTATCTTAATTACATGAAATTGACTGCTGGAGAAAGCAAGAAAGACAGTACTTTCATCCACTTGTATTTCATGGCTTTTCTAAAATTCTGATGGTCTTTAAGAACCATTTACTTTATCAGACCATCGTGCTACAGAGATACACTGCAAACACCTTATGCATATTTAAAGCCTGAAAACAAAACTAAAACAGTCTAACTGACTGCACAGAAAATGCTGCATTTGTTTAAGCAATCTTCTCAGTCTGGTATCCTCCAGATCAATTGGATTACAAATCCCATTTTTCCTAATGGGAGTTGTAATACTAAGAATTAGACACATGAGTTGGAGGCAACTGGCATAAAAGGATTAGGGGAGAAAAAAGCATTTGCTTCTACAGTAGAGCAGGCAGAAAGCAGCGGCAATGGAAATAGCAGCTAAAATGGAATCCTCAAATGACAGACACAGAGACTCACTAGTCAGGTTGTCATCTCCTTCTTCTGCAATTTGCTCTGTGTCACTGTCATCAAACTTGATGTCTTTGAACCATGATGGCTCAGAATGGCCCTCCACGGAGTTGACAGAATCGCTGTCTGGAGAAGGAGTTTCAGAAAATTCTGTGCTCTATAAAATTAATGAAGGAAGAAATACTAGAACATGAATGATACAGAATGGAGATAAGAGATTAACACAATCAGATTAATAGGACATTTGCAGAGGAAATAAAAAATGAGTAAAATGAGTAAGTGTATCTTTTCAAATATTAAGTAACAACTTTTTGCTGACAAAATCAGAACTCACAAGTAAAATAATGAAAAACAAAAAAATAAATCAATAGTTGTTTTTCTCTACATGCAAATAAAGTTAGGAACCAATGTTGAGTAAGGGGTAACAGCCTTCTGATCCACAAAATAGGAAGTTTATTTTTCGCATAGGGAATTATAACTTGTCAAACTTTTGTTCTTCTCAAAACTCTCTTGCTCTTAAAAGTTCTATTCTAAATGGGGAGAAAATCTGTTGCCACAGTAATAAATCCACAGGAAATTCAAATGATCACAAATGCTTGGGAATTCTAGCCCTGAAAATGAGAATATAACCAACCACCCAATGGACAGCCCAAGGAATTTCTGTTTCTGAAGTATACATGCTTTCAGACACATCCATATGTGATGTTAACATTTGTTAGAGTTCCTAGTCTTTCCACTTCGTTCCATGACATACTTGTTTAACTTGCTGTCCTCTCTCACAGGCATAAAAATATTTAATGAAAGTCAGTAACTCACTCTCCTACTCAGTCACATATTATTCTTTAGAAAATATAGCTCTACTAATTATTGGTCACATCATAATATTACAGAAAAGTTATTATATTTATTTGTAAAACAATTCAGATAACAGCTTTGGAAATATTGGGATCAAGCCAAGGTAATTATGTTGAAACTCAATTTTTGCTTCAAGGTTAGTATACTTTGCAACAGAGGACATATACATACGCACAAATTGAGCAATTTTCTAGCTAACCAAACAAAAATGACATTAATCTGTTGCATCTCAAAGGCCAATTTTGACCTCATCACAGATGAATTCTACAAATGCAAGTCTGAAGCAAGCATTATTGTAGACAGAACAGAAGGAATTTCTAGGAACAAACATTAAGCAATGTTTATGATAAGGAATAATACTGGTATAAACTGGAAATGTGGATTTATCCTTATTTTTCTCCAATGTGCATGTAGTTAAAAAAGCTTTATAATTTTTTCCCTACTATTGAAGTAATTTTATTTTATTTATTTCAAAAGACAGACAAGAAATAGATACAATGAATTTGAATTTTGAAGTTTTGAATTACTTCTTTACAACTGTAGGCAGTCGTTAAATACAGTCTGGCAAAAATGTTTACTGAGCAAATAAATCTATCATCAGCCTACCTCCTGTATATGGCAGGATATCTAAACTAGATCTGCACAACTCATAGAGGGAAAGCGCTGCATTGATAAATTAAAACTAATGGTAGGCCACAAAGGAATAGCTGGCACACCAATCAGATGTACAACAGCTGGCAGAGCAGCAGCAGCAATGGAGCAGGTGGCATTGATGAGGCATGGAAGTGTTGGAGGTGCTTGGTAGTAAGTCTTTCAAAGTGGTGGCAGATCCCTTTTAGTGGCAGCTTTGGTAGGTGGGAGTAGAGTTAATTTATGTCTGTGGAGATTCTCAGTCATCCAGGTCATAGTTGTCCCAAAGGTGCTTTTTCAAGAGGCAACTGAACTTTCTGGTTTTCCTTTGAAGGTGGAAGCTTCTTCAGCTCTGACTAGATATTGGGGAATGGAAGGATTTGTATTCCTTGCAGACAGCTGGACACTTGCCTTCTTTTAGCGAGTCATTAAGGTTACCTGGAGAGTTATCTGTGTCATCAGGGTCACCTGAGTGGTGCAAATGTATGTGGAACCTTCTTGGAACTATTGAAAGGACTGTGTTGTAGATTGGAGATAGATGTCTTATCCCTCCCCGTCTGTTGAGAGAGGGCTGTTTAATTTTGACACAGATGGCCTCTTTGACCCCTCTTTCAAACCAGCGGTCTTCTCTGTCCAAAATGTGGACTTTGCTGTCTTCAAACGAGTGGCCTGTGTCTTTTAAATGCAGATGGACTGCTGAATCTAGTCCTGATGTGTTTGTTCTCCTATGTTGTGCCATGCACTTATGAAGTGGTTGTTTTGTTTCCCCAATGTACAGAACTGCACATGGCTTGCTGCATTGTACTGCATATACCTCATTGCTCAGTTTATGTCTGGGTGCTTTATCTTTGGGGTGGACAAGCTTCTGCTTTAGTGTATTCTTGTATTTGAAGTGTGCACGTATGTTATTATGGCTGAGTATAAATCCTTCCATTCCCCACCATCCATTCAGAGCTGAAGAAGCTTCTTGGATGAAAAGCGAAACGTCTTCAAAGAAAAACCAGAAAGTCCAGTTGCCTCTTGAAAAAGCACCTTTGGGATAGAGTTAATTTAGTTTCAAAAAAGTCGGCAAGTCACACAAGGCTGCTTTCCAGGCTGGCTGATCTAAACTGTTACATGTTTGATATCTATATTTACAACCTCCGGATTTTTGTTTTTTTTTAAAGTCTTGATTTATTTTTTTTAAATATCTGTACTTGGATTTTTCTTCTGAAGTTCTTGGAAAATGCCTCCTTTTCAATGAATATTCCATAAATTTCTAACCTTATTACTTGACCTTAGGTAAATAAATTCACTTGTACATATATTTATTTTATATGTCACACATCTCACTTCGAAAAGTTGCTCTGGGCAGAAATTATCCTTATATTTCTTATTTTCCTTATTTAATTATCAGAAATTAAAATTGCTTTCACACACTTTTTCAAAAGAACAAATGGACACAATTTCTGAATAGTTATTAAGTGAAATGCAAAAATCATCATGAAACTACAAAACTTCCTATTCTGGCTCAAAAGAATCCAAAGCCACAAGACAATAATACAGTTTTCTCCAAGCTACCCAATCCACACCTAACTTTTCACAAAAGAAATCCGTACCTGTAATGGTCTGTAGAGTGCATACTCATCTCTAAAGATTTGATCATGGTGACTGACACAATCCAGCCAACGCCCATCTACTAAAGCCTGTCCTATTGCAATTGCTTGAGCTCTGGAAATAAGACCATTTAAAACACCGTGTTAATGAATAAATGAGTTTTTAGTTTACTGTAGAGATGTGTTCTGGCAGTGCTCAAAAGTAAGTAATACATATAGAAGGTATAAGATTAAGATGGTTTAAAAAGTGGGCTTCAGAAACCTTTTTTCAACCAAAAAACAGCCAAACTCAACAACCAGTTTGGTGAATTAGTTAAGGTGCTGGACTAGTAACCAGGAGACTCGGTTTTAGTCGTCCCTTAAGACATGGAAGCTAGCTGGGTGACTTTGGGCCAACTGGTCTCTCAGCCCAATCCATCTACCTCACAAAGTGATTGTTTTGGGGAAATAGGAGCATAGAGTATTAAGCAGACTGCCTTGAATTCTTCAAATAAGGACACAATATAAATCAAAATAATAATTTTAAGAAACTCTATGTCTTTGCAATGGCCTCATAATTTTGCTTTCATTTCATCCTCAAGCTCTATATAAGGTAACTTCAACTTTAATTGCTATGCTTTTAAAGAGACACTTTTTCCTTTAGGCAAAACCGAAGTTCCGTGGCTATCCTGTTCTCTGGGGATATCCTGGTTTGGATGAGTGTAGAGTCCTGAACTTCAAACTCTTCCACTATACCCACCAGGTCATCAAGCTGATTTCTAGCTCGGAGACACGCTTTTGAAAAAAGGATCATTGTCTCTAGCAGTGACCAGCATGGCGAACAAAAGGGGAGGCAGAGGCTGCCCTGTGGAGTTGGGAGGAAATCTCTTGCTATATCACGATAATTTCTCTCCTGACAGTTGGTGAGCATTAACACATGTTCAGAATCAACCAAACTAATGACAGACTAATGACAGCTGTTATTTGGACTATTTGAGATTGATAAACACAAAGGATATTCTGACTCATTAACAATATATACTGGAAGATAATTAATCAATCAAAACTTAATTATTCTTATCTAAAAGTTTATCCCCAAAAGAATTTTCTATAGCAGGCATAGACTGAGAACAAGAAAGATAAAAAATAAGTAGGATGGGAAAGGGTGGGTTTGCCTGGATACGAAATGCTGGAGTTTAATTATGAATAATTTTACATTCACAGAATCCCTAAATTGGAATAAGCCCAACTATTTTTATCTTGCTATCCTACTTCAACAAACACTGAACAAACTTATGAAAGACCACATTACCTAGTAGTGATGTGGCCATTCCTTATAAGCCAATTGACCAGCTCCTTTCCTACAATGCAGTTGGGGTGGGTACGCAGCCAGTAGCGATGATCTTGAAACTCCATCCCACTGTTGTGATGGCATATTTTCTTCCACAAATCCTTTAACTGAACTGAGTCCTAGAAGACAAAATGATGACATTTCAAGATAGCACATATTTAGAGGGCTTAAGTGTTCTGTCTTGAGAAATGTTGTTTACACTGTTCCAAGTGTTCCTTGTTTTGCCCCTCCCCTTTCCTGGATATACTGCTAAAATAGACAGTTTGTTCAAGAGACAAGTGCACATTTTATTTAAATATTCAGAATTTTAATCATTATTCTTCTGACTGAGAGAATGTTAAAAAATGGATTGTTGGCTTTCTGACACTCCAGAGAACCTTATGATGCCAAGTCTATTGATTCTTTTTCTTTTTAGACAAGTAACCAAAAAACTTTTTTGAACATTTTAGAATTAGACTGGAAAATTAGACTGGTTTGGGACTGGCATTATAGAGTGCCTATATACTTCCACAACACACACAGGCATTGCCATTCATGACTTTTGCCCTGCTTTATTTTTAACATTTCAAATGTATGGAAAAGCGGTTCCTTTTCTTCTACCTACTCCATCCACTTCCTTGCTTTCACTGGTGTAAATCTGCATACAAACATTTTTCAGAAAGGAAGAAATTATAGCAGTTGGGGAATCAAACTCCAGAGAACTCCACCTACTAATTAGAATCAATCCTCTTAAAAAAAAAAAGATGAACTCTGCTACTGATACATATAGTTTGCATGTGTTTAAAAGAAGGATTTTTTGAATATTTGGACATGGAAGAGAGGTTTGCAATGTGGCAGTGTTTCGAAAAAATCTATGGGTTAATATACCCCATATATTCTTTTTTTATGGCTATGTTAATGCTTAATTTTTTTATAAGAATATGGCTGAAAACCTTTCTAGTACTCCACGCTTTTGTAATACCTCACTAATTTCCTGATTCATTACAATGCTTGAGAGCTTTGATACCTTTCTCCTCCACTAATAATTAGGATTCCCCTGAGAATAAGTTCAGATTTGCATTTAAAACAACAAGCTATTATTCACTATTGCAAAGTATCCAAAATATTCCATGGAAGCAAATAAACATATATGGTCTGGCAAACAACAAGCAGGATTTTGATGGAAGTTATTCAAGCTTGCATAGGAGACACTATAACACATTGCATATCATATTAGTAAATATATCTTCTAACACTAACATGTTTGAGGGAGTTCAGAAATGGAGTTCCCTGCAACATCAAACATTGACCTGCACAAGAAACAGAACATCCAAGGTGAGTCCATGAAGTAGGGCAGTGTACAAATGATTGCACAAACAAACAAACAAACAAATAAATAAATAAATAAATCACAAGTTACAAAATTCAGAGTTGCGTCAACAAAAACAATTGCAAGCCATGAGAAATATCAAATCATATATCTCTCATGAGTGTTTGGAGTTAATCCTTAAATAATTGAAATAATATTTCATGCAAAAGCTCCTATGTTAAATTGGACTATGTACTCGTGGAAAAGAAAATACCATACCAACTACTAACAATTGCACAAGCAAATGCACATAGATGTTGCTTTGTAAAGGAGATTCCCTTGTAAAGGGGATTCAGAATAGCATAGCTATGTTTTTAGGCCTACCTAAATATATGCTCTTAAAAATAAGGCTTTTCTTTTTTCTAACTGATGCTAATTTGCCTGTGGTGAAAGACCATACACTTTCTTCACAAGTAGATGATCACATGAAAATAGTTCTTCAAACTTTAAGATTATAATGATATAAAATGACATCATCTTCATATCCTTTGAGGAAAAGTGAGGTACGTAATGCAAAACATAAATTGTAAACAGAGGACAGTATAAAACAGGTAAACTTAAGAAGTCAAGTACCACAAATGGCAGTAAGATGTTACTTATTTCTGTTGGAAGATGCAAGATACAAGAAAAGCTTGGCTTGTACCAGAAGAAGTTTGCGTTCATCCTCACTGGTTTCCTTCATGTAGGTTCGATTAGTTTGTGGGCTGACAGATGTCTCATAGGAAGGCACCATGGGAGACCCCGATCGATCCAGAGACAGGTTAGTTATGCTAGCTGATCTGGTGGGTGGAAAAGAACAATGCTTGTAATCTTCAGAGCACTCCAGCTGTACTTTAAAATTAACGTTTAACAGAACAGGGTAAAACTTCGCCACATGAAACACACCAAACACAGGAACTTTTTAAAAGATTAGAAGCTAATTTTTATCATAAAAATTTCTCCTTTCTTGATTTCCCAAATTATAAGAATTAAGCTGCTTGATTTGCTCTTTATGTGGCTTCATGCTGCCACATAAATAATACCTCATCTATCTTTACTTTTTTTGTACTCTGCCATTTTACATTCGTTTCCTAAACTAAATTGCTGCAAAAACTACACCCCATTCACATCTCAGAATAATTTAGGAATAAGCATGTATGCAACTTGACCCTGAGCATGCAGAGTTCTATAGGTTGAGCAACTTTACTTGGAAAGTAAATAACTGCAATACATTAAAGGAGTAAGACCTACATAAAAAGTTCTCCTGCTGCAAAGCAGCGTTCCAGTCTTTATTCCAAACAATGCTTCTGAGGTCTGTATGTGATAGGGGGTGGAGCCCAGGAATTTTGGGAAGCACACCCACATCACTCCCAAAAAGACAGCTAAGACAGGGGTGAAATCCAGCAGGTTCTGACAGGTTCTGGAGAACCGGTAGCGGAAATTTTGAGTAGTTCGTAGAACCAGCAAATACCACCTCTGGCTGGCTCCAGAGTGGGGAGGGAATGGAGATTTTGCAGTATCCTTCCCCCAGGAGTGGGGAGGGAATGGGGATTTTGCAGTATCCTTCTCCTGGAATGGGGTGGGAATGGGGATTTTGCAATATCCTTCCCCGAGGAGTGGGGAGGGAATGGAGATTTTGCAGTATCCTTCCCCTGCCACGCCCACCAAGCCACACCATGCTGACCAAGCCACACCCACAGAACAGGTAGTAAAAAAAATTGGATTTTACCACTGAGCTAAGACCATCCTAAAAACTAGAAGAGCCAATGGAAAACAAGCTCATTAATTTGCTTTCTGGCAAATTTGTCTTTGTGAATATCCATGCTTACCACAGCAGCCCACATACACTTTCAGAATTCCAAATGTGCCCATTAGCTCCAAAGAGGCTGGCAATCCTTATCCTAGCTTGTCTTACAATGCTTTTCTAAGTACATCCGCTACTTTTATATTTATAGATATTTAAATTGACTGAGAAGTGATTCTTGCAGAGAACATTCAGTTTCTGAAACTATAAGATACTGATATTTACCAGCTACAGGTAATTTCTTTACAGTAAATTCCCTCAAACTGTTGCATCCTTTTCAGAGGCATACAATATACACTTTCCATTTAGTTATAGATAACTTAAATTTGATATATAGTACAATGTATTCTGTCAGATAACCATGATTTGTCTTTGACAAGGAAGAGCTCCTGAGGGATTCTACCTAAGGAAGCAATACTTTGAAAATTACTTGTATTAATGTTAGCCAGGATAATGCCTTCACTATGTAAAGAGAACATCTCTACAATCCAAATAAATTGAGAATAGGGAAAGGAGGGAAGCAGAAAGTTTAGTATGAGTGGGTAGATTTTATACTCTTCCCTAGGCACGTTTTCTGTCTTCCAATTGTGATGTAAGATTTATATCAAATGTAATAAGAAGTATAAAAAGAATGAAAATCAAATAGGATGTTTTAAAACAAAACCGATAAACAAGATGTAGCAATCATTATACAATATCTATATTATACTAATTAGAGCTGCATGGTATTGTGCTATAAGGAGAACAAAAATCAATACAGAATGATTCTATTCTTGTCAATCAATTGTTCTCTATGGCACATAGCTAGAAACTACAGATATAATTCCCATCATACTGCTGACATATAGTAATTCATCAAAGCACTACTATCCCAGCTCAAGTGAAGTATTATGCTCTCATAAGTCCACACACCCTTTGCAATATAGCCAATAAGAATCAGTGAGATCATATAATGAAACCATCCCAGTGTTTCAGTGTCATAAAGGTCTTTAGAACACCATGAATCGAGAGCAAATGTGATGATGGCAGGAACAAACAACAGAGTAAGGGGAAATGTGTTATTTTTCTTATCTGCAAGTTGATTCATAATTTGGGTATCTAAGAATGGCTATAATTTTGGAAATAATTTTGAAAATGTTTAATGTTTAAAGGTTAGAAAGTAGAAGTGGAATTTAATGGAATAAAATCAATAGTAGTAGGATGATAAAATTAATTTTTAAATATCTTATGGATTAGTTACCATGTTTCCCTGAAAGCACAACCTAGTTGGAAAATAAGAATCAAATATGAAATTGTTTCAAAATAATTATGAGGTGTTGTGGCGAGATGTGCAGAAAGATATGGAGACTTGGAAAAAACTGCAGCTGTCTTTACTTGAAAGAATAGCAGCAGTTAAGATGAACATTTTGCCAAGATTTCTTTTTTTGTTTCAAATGATTCCGGTGCTCAAAAGTGATAAACAATTGAAAGAGTGGCAAAGTGGAGTGAATAAGTTTGTCTGGAACGAGAAAAAACCGAGAGTGAAATTGAAAATTATGCAAGATGTTCCAGAACGGGGAGGTCTTAAACTTCCAAACCTACAGTTATATTATGAAGCAGCAGCTTTGATTCAAGCAAGTGATTGGTTTGGAAGGAAAAGACTGGAATATTGAATATAGAAAGTTTTGATCTCGAATTTGGTTGGCATGCTTACTTATTTTATGAGAACAGAGTGGATAAAGTGTTTAAAAGCCATATACTTAGAGACTCTTTGATCAGAGTTTGGAAGAAGCACCGATTCAAATGGGATTATAAAATACCGCTATGGCTGGATCTTGGTCATATTATGTGGAATACAAATATAATGTCACTCGGGGGGGTTTTATACAAAGAGGTTCTTTTTACAGATGCGGGCAGATGGCAATTGAAGACATTAGAGACACTGTTGGATGAAGGGATTAACTTAACTTGGTTACAGTACAATCAACTTCAACTGAGATGGAAAGAGGACCAAAAAACTGGTATTATGTTGCATGAGGAAGAATTGGTTAGACATATAAAAGAGAAAGGACCAATGCATATTAAAAGGCTTTACAATGTTTTGTTAGAAAGGGATTCAGAAACTGAATTGGTTAAAGATTGTATGATTAAGTGGGCACAAAATTTTGCAGAACCAGTGATGTTGAAAACATGGGAAAAAATTTGGGTTCAGAATGTTAAATTCACACAGTCGCAGAATTTGAGGGAAAATTTCTATAAAATGTTTTATAGATGGCATTTAGATCCTAAGAAATTGTCATGTATGTACCCTAATGTTCAGCCAAAATGTTGGAGATGTGATTGTTTAGATGCTACATATTATCATGTTTGGTGGACTTGTAAGAAAGTTAAGGCATTTTGGATAAAAATTTGGTGGGTTATGTAGAATGTTTTGAAGAAAAGAATTCAATTTTCTCCACAATTGTTTTTATTGGGTATAGTTAAGGGTTTTACATTGGGTGAAACAAAGTTGATATTGTATATGATAACAACAGCGAGATTATTGATAGGTAAATATTGGAAAAATGAAGCTTTGTCCACTATCGAGGAATGGACTTTGAAGATGGCCAGTTTTGCAGAGATGGCGAAGATCTCAGCATACCTAAAAGATCGTTCACAAGAGACTTATGAATGGGAATAGAAAAAGTGGATAGATTATGTGCAGAAGAAATATCAAACTAGGAAGTATCAAATAGCTTTTAACTGAAAGTGTTATATTAAGATAGAAATATTTCAATTTTGTGAAGATGAAAAATTATATGGGGGATGGAGGGGTTCAAGTTTCATATAAAGGGTTTTTTTGATGGGAGTATATTCTGTGGAAGTCCCGGGGGGGAGGGTTAGGGGGGGTTAGGGAGGGTTAGGTTGGGGAGTTTGGGGTGGGCTGGGGGGGGGAAAGGGGGTGAAAATGTAATTGTAAAACTTTTGCAATTTAAAAAAAAAAGGAAAATAAGTCCTAGCCTGATTTTATGGGGTGGGCCTAATATAAGTCCTACCCCAAAAATAAGCCCTAGTGAAAGGGGTGGGCATGACCAGCACAGGAGGGAGCCCTTCCCTTCCCCGATCACCTCATGGCTGCTCGGCCCCTTAATCATGACACGCAGATCAGCTGAGCCCGCGAGGGCCGGATGTTCTGTTTCTCCGGGCCGCGATTAAGGGGCCGACAGCCATGAGGTGACTGTGCTCACTGCCTCCTGCACCTCAAAAAAATTAAACCATCCTCCTGAAAAGAAGCCCTAGCCATTTTTCCGGGGATCAAAAGAAAATAAGACTGGGTCTTATTTTCGGGAAATGACGGTATCATCCTTTTCTGATAAAAACTGATGTGTTTTAGGGGATTGGAATGGATGACCTTCCCAGTCTGGATGAAAGAGTGATTGACTCCCCAAAGCAAGAGATTACTTGAATTAGAGAGCCATGAACTAAGATTTGGATGGCATGCCTATTTATGGTATCACAAGATTAAGATAAATGTTGATTTGAAAAATCATTTTGTTAGATGTACCATTCTAAGGATTCTCTATGAGATATTTCTTTGGGTGTCACCTCAGCAAGTCTGCTTTAGAAAAGAAATGATGGCAAGGCCAGACTTATGTTCAAACAATACACCTTATTATAATACACTGTATTGGAATTAAAGACAAAAGGTCTGTACTCTCTAATGCAGACACTTTCATCAAGACATACAGTTCTTCCAACAGTGTACTAATGTTCTTTTGATTCAGGCATTATGTTGTTTATTCACACAGTCAGCAGTACGCTGCTTCAAAGCATACTATTTAGTATGGGGGTGACCTCTAGTTGGATCACTTACCTATTCCGTGCAGGAGACTTCCCTGTTTCCTCCTGAACTGATCCAAGGCGTGTTGATAAGGTAGAGGATGAAGAATCTGGGTGAATCAAGCTGCAAATTAAGGATATTACATTTAAGCAGCAGTTAGCACTGCATTGGAGAAGTTAATATCTTTTCCCCTTTTAAATGTAAATTTTAATTTGTTTTAAACTATGGGGTATTTTAAATTCAGCCAAATTATTTAATTCGTTTTTAATCTATTTTAAATTTTTGTATTTATGTGTTTTACCTTGTGGCTGTTCACCGCCCTGAGTCCTTCGGGAGAAGGGCGGTATAGAAATTTAATAAAATAATAAATAAATAAATAAATAAATAAATAAATAAATAAATAAATAAATAAACCATTGGCGCAGGCTGAAACAGCAAGTCGTTCTGTGCTCCCAAAAAGGAAGGGAGGGGTGTTGCTATACAAGCAAAATCCCAAAAGGATCTTGAATTCAAAGTGTTGGGAAGTTCTCTCTTTGCAACCTGTTTCCTTCTTATATATAGATACATTATTCCAGATCCTCAACAAGATTATTAAAATGATCAGACATACATTAAAAAGTTTTTTCTTATATTGTTTCCAAGCTTGAATCTCCAAAGAACCATTCAGACTGCATATAGGTAGTACTTGATTTACAACTGTAATTGAGCATGCAATATCAATCATACAGTAAATCATGATGATCGTTAAGCCGTCTCTAGCTCTCACCCACCAGCCCACGGGACATTTCCACAGCGCCTCCCCTGCATGTGAATGCAGAATGATAAGCCTAACAAGAAGGGAGGCAGGGTCAGCTGGGGGGGATCAGTGGCGGGGAGGCGGTTGTAAATTGAGCGGGCCAAATTTTGTTCACATGACCACAGGGGCACTGCAACAGCCGTATTTCATGGGCCATTTTTTCAGTGCTGTTGTAACTTTGATCAGATAGATGCTGAGTGAGGACTACCCGTATATACTCAGACACCTCTTCCAATTTCCAATACAACAACATGATAAATATGCTGGTAGAAAATATAGTTCCGTGTTTTTGAAAAATATAATTTTCAATTTTCAAGTTCCAAGGAATGAAAGTAATAGAACTGAGATCTCAGGAAAAGATGGAGCTCTGTTACAGTATTTTCTTGATAAGAAATGTCAACACTGGATCACAGAAAAGTCATTGAAGGATGACTGAAATATGACAAATTTTCATTATGACAATATAGGAATTGCATACTATTGACAGAGGCCATAATGTCCTGAAAAAATGTGCAACTGTGCACCTAAGAATGTTAAAGCAATAACTAAAGTTGTCTGAACAATGCTTACTAATTGGGGGTTATAAAATTAGTATAAGTCTGAACAAAAAACAGATTTTCTAAGCACTTAAATATAAAGATATTGATACCTTTGCCAGGCAAGATCTTCTTCCAGGAAAATATTACGACTAGCTTTTCTGCTACCTACAGGAGTACGGGGTTCCCCAGGATCCAATACTGATAAACAGTTTGATGAATCAGATAAAGCGCTCAAGTCTTCCCCAATGGTATTACCTTCTGTGGAGTGAGCATAGTTTAAGGCTATTTTGCGACAATAAGTGCAAGCTCTCAGATCACCTATAAGAAATAGAAGAGATTGCTTTTTAATCTGAAGATTTTTGACATGAAAAACAGATAGTTCCTACTGTATTTGCTTTATTTCAAATGTAGGAAAATTCTTTTATTATGCCTTGTACCCATCCATCTGTATCAAGAATCTAAAGAAAACATTGAGATCAACATCACTACACAAAATATGAGCTAGATTTTGAACAGAAAGCATAAACAGCATGCACCTTCAATATATACAAGAACAGAAGACAATCTAGCAAAACATGTTTCATAGCAAAAGGACAACCTCAACCCCACCCACATCATGCTTATCTTTAACCAAAGTGTTGCAATCAGAATACTGGCTCCAGAACATGGAACTTGGGTTGGTCTGGCCTTTCCATACTTGCCACCCATTCTTCAACCTGGAAGAACAGCTACAGGTCAAGAAATAAGATGGATTTCTATCCTGACAATTTCTGGGAAGTGTCATTGTGTTTAGAAAAACCAGGAATGGCAAGGCATTACATGGTTGCATATCCATGGGTTCACCACAAAAGTCTTCCTAGTATTCAGCTGATGATAATATGGATGTTACTGCTCATGAATTCTTACTGGCTGTTTCACCCACTATGTTTTGGGTCAATATGAAATTCATCCTCACCCACCAATTCCAACAGAAAGATAATTTCTTCATCTTCTCAAAAGCTAGATGTTTGATTACACTTCATCTTACCTGTATAACCCATAAATTTTCCAGGGATTTCCTGGTTACAGCATCGGCTACAGAAAATTTGCCCACATAACCGACAGTGATGTCTGCGTCTAAAAGTAGTGAATTTTTCACTACAGTCGTAACATTCTTTACACTGGCTATCTGGCATCCAGTATTGTTTGAGGTCACTGTCCTATGGAAGAAATTTGCTGTTTAGTCAAGGAAACAGTTTCAGGGTGTTCTTTCTATTTCTAAATGTGAGTCATATCATGGGATCTCACAAGTTCAAAATTAGATTAAAATACTGATTTACAGGTTGAATAGAGTTGAGGTATGAAACTCAAATTAGATTCAGAACATGGCTACATGAAAGCTTGTTTATAATGCATCAAAATTCTCCAATCTTTATAGTTGCTATAAAATAAATAATGGAGAATGCACTGCTCCTTAAAAAGCTATGTCCTGCTTAGTTTACCCAAGCCAAAGGATTTCACTTATGTAATGCTCTGAATTTAATCATTAAGCAATAGGATTTGATTTAGTAAAAGGCAGCTAGAGGAAAGAAAATTTTCCAACTCGTACATGAGAAGGAAACCAGATATATCACACTGGAAAGGTATGAAAACTGATTTGCTATTATTGTCAAAATTAGTAGACAGCCGTTGCCCTCATTGCTTCAAAATATATTCAGCAGTAGCAGTGTTCCATAATTATCTATACAAATTCTGAATACAAAATGGGATTTTATAAAAACAAACAAACACAGAACTGATTTCAGGATTACTCAAAAACTATTAAAGCAGGCATAAAGCAATACCTGACTTTTTCCTTCCATGATTTCTTTGAGGCGTTTTAAAACTGTACTGAGGCTTCTAAGTTGAACAGCTGTCCTAGGATCATGACCACTGAGAGGAGGATCTTTTCTTCGATTGTCTGGAAGCAAAAGACAATAGTTGCCATGTGGGATCCTGGTTCTCAATGAATGGACAATGAATGGAAATCCATTTAGAATACAAAAATGTTATATACAGAAACTTTAACTTCAGTTCTTTTTCAAACTGAAATCAATGCAGTGGTTAACTTCCTGAATTTGAATATCTTTCCTGTAATACAGAGTATCTTATTCAAAGCCACGTTTTGTGAAAAATAGTCATTTCAATTATAGCCAATTTTCAAATAGCCAATTAAATTATCTTTAAATAAATAAGAGACAAACCAATAAAAAGCATTTGTCAGTTCAAAGAAAGTTATATGTTATAAATTGGTAAATTTATTTATTTGAAAGAAACCTGGATTGATTCAACAGACCTTGCTTTCTGAAAATTCAATTCAGAAACACAGCATTTAGTTTCAAAAATGAATATTTCAGACTTAACAAAAAATAAAGTCTTCTTCAAGTTGAGATTGACTCCAACTGACTCCATGCACATCTTCTTTCTCACAGCAACAATACAGATGCAGCCATTTTCTTCTTTGAAGAATTTTTTTTACGTTACCCACAGCTCTGGGCTTTCTTTATTTTAATTAACAGCTGAGATACATTGAATAATTACAAGTCTATTTGGGTTCTTTCTAAAAATAACAATAAAAGTCTGAGGAATGAAGGCAAATGAGATTGCCAATTTCAAACTGAATTATTAAACAAAAATATATGTGCTGTAGACACAGAACTAGTATTAATATCCCAAATATTACAATCTGTATTAATAGGTGTTTACGAGTTTATGATCTATCGATTGATGGATCATAAACCTTAGATCCCACTCTCTAGGGCTAAGTCAGCAAAAATCTCTGATTACTGATTCAAGGAGGATGGGAACAATAACTATTTTAGAGAAAAGTCAGCTAACATCATACAACATTTGCTATTAAAATTTTATTAACAAAGAAAGATCAACTAACTGCAGCTACTGCTCCTCATACTATCTTTCCTTTTACATAGTATAATGTTTGTGTAGGGCTAGTAATCCAGTTAATGCTGACCCTGAAATCACATTGTATGCTCAGATCTCTAATACAGAGGAATCTGGAAGCAAAAAAAGTGTGAATGTTTGCAGATCACCACGTTGTACATATGCAACCATTTTTCGCCATGAACTGATAAAGTAGGAAACTGTGGCTTTTGCCCAAAATGTAGAGCACAAAGTCCAGACTGAGGGCTTATGAAATCTCTTATAAATCTGCTAAATCAGGCCCCACATGATAGAGCATGTCCCATAGAGTCCCCTGAACAAAAGCTTTAATATTAAAACAGCACAACTACTCTTTATTCTTGCTAGAAACATTTATCAAATAGCAACAGAAGCATGCACATTAATCAAAAGTTTTCAGAACTACATGTTATTTACTTAACAAACTTATATAGCCACCAGTATAAGGAAATAGGAATTTTGATAGATGGACAAAATCATTTGACAAAAACAAACAAAAAAAACAATATTGAGGCCCTAGTAAAACTTGTATTAATCAACCATACTATGCCAATTCCACCAACATCCTGATCCCAGTGCTTGGGGAAAATCTGCTTTCCATAAGGCTAAAAGAGTCAATACCATCTGTATCTTTTTTTCCTTTCCTTTTCTTTTTTTTGGGGGGGGGGCGGGGGGGGGGAGAAGGCTATTTCATAAACAAGTGCCATGAGAGAGAAGGAATGATTCTGAGACCCTGCCAAGCAACGATATTTCACTGAAGAGACTTGTAGTACGCTCTCTCTGCCAAATCTACTGGAATGAATAAAGCAAAAATTGTATGATTTGGATTAGTACTATGTGTGATCTGTACCACTATAATTTGTAAATAACATATGCCTTTGCATTATATTTGAATTAAGCCACATATATTATGTTCCATGTGTTCAGCAAATCATAAAACAATGACTTATTACATTGTATGAATTCAGCTTATCACTGCAGACTTCTCTCTGTAGCACAAAGGTAAGTTCAACCATCCTAAGAGTAGAAGAAACTCTTCAGGCATTTAATGGTCATAATAATAATAATAATAATCTATATATATAAAAAAGGATGTATGTATGTATATCCCAGCGTAACTCTGGAACGGCTTGAGCAATTTCAACCAAACTTGATACACACATGACTTACCCTCTGGAAACAAATACTGTGGGGGGAAGACACTCCTAGGGTGTGTGTGTGTGTGTGTGTGTGTGTGTTCCAGCATAAATCTGGAACGCCTGGGCCATTGAGGAGAGTGAGTGCAGAGTCCTAGAGCGGCAACTGTTTGAGATGTCAGTTCCTTCACAGCTTCCTCTGGAAAGCCAGCTGTGATGTTCGCCCTCCAGTGGACCAATGGGGAAGCGCCTGATGGATTTGGGGCAAAGTGCCAGGATCGTAGACAGGGCGGGAAAGAGGAGCGCATGGGAGGGGAAGGGAGAGGGCATGGATGATGGGTATGGGAGTACGGGGAGGAAAGGCTCCTCCCAATGGTTTCCAATACTGTAGGGGTAAGAAACTCCTAACACACCCTCAGGGTGTGTGTGTGTGTCTGTGTGTTCCAGCATAACTCTGGAATGCCTGGGCCGTTAAGGAGAGTGAGTGCTAATGGGGAAGCGCCTGATGTTCCCTTCTCTTGGCAGATGGTACGCCCTGGTGGATTTGGGGCAAAGTGCCAAGATCATAGAAAGGGAAGGAAAGAGGAGTGCATGGGAGGGGGAAGGGAAAGGGCTGGGATGATGGGCATGGGAGTAGGGGGAAGAAAGGCCCCTCCCAATGGCTCCCTGTCAGACAAACATTTTGACGTTTATAAATACCCGGGCAACACCAGGTTATCAGCTAGTCCTTTATATAAATGGAAAACCTAACTCCTATTGTGATTATTTTGAAAGTTATACAATATCTTGGATAAAAACTGCACTTCGCGGACCTTGGTAAGGTAGCTGAAATGATAAAAACAATGTCACACCCTTCTCTCAGCTGTCCTTGAAGAGCACTACAGAAAAATTCCCTATCCAGAGAGACAATAGCCCTGTGACTCTGGACACACAGAAACCACAGAGCATGTGCTCCTCCAGTGCCTGTACTATAAAGATATTCATACTGGAACTCATCTCACGAATACCATATAAATACCCAGATAATTTTGTACCTCCTTGCTGCTTACAGATACTAATCCTGCCAGGTGTTGCACAGCAGCAATTAAAAGATGACCTGGGTGCCTCAAACCAGTTTTTAATTTGTATCAAAGCACAACAATATGTTGTCTGACTGTATTAGATGAATTCCAAAGAGCCCAAAGAATACAAACAAAGTCCTTGGACAAATTCAACAATCATGTGTTTAAGTGACCATTACCTTGCTTAGTAGGGAGCTAATGCTAATAAGAGAGGATGGCCAAGCACAGAGGTAATTCCCCTGTTAGAGAGGAACTGGAACTACAATCTTGAAAGAAGAAATAAACTGTTCCTAAGAGAATGACCCTTGACCTCTTAACTTCTTTCAGGAGATTCCAGTAGTTGCCTTCAAATTCCAGAAAAGTTGACTAAACTTCATTTTCAAAATGTATTTCATCACAGCTTTAAGGCTAGATTTGGGGTACTCTTTTAGCCATCTTGTTGGATGAAAGAGGCAGGAAACATGCACAGCCTTCTTAATATTCTTCAGGCTTTTAAATGAGCTGAAGAGCATTCCAGAAGATGTTACTCTTCTGTTCCATGTCAAATTTCTTATGACGTGTCTTATTCCTCATGCTGTTTAAAATCTATATGAAGTCATCATGGTATATGAATTGTCATCATCATGCACCAGGGAATACGTGTCTGGTTGAAGCAAAAAAGGAGCCCTCTCCAGTGGCTTCCCTCTTGCCAAGAGGAAGCTGGGTAGTTTCCTATCAGCCTTGCTTTCATTAGCAAGGACATTCTTATTCAGGTAAGACCTTGAAAGTTAAGATGACTTACATTTTCAGATAGGAGAATCTATGAGCTTTTAAGTATGCTTTCAACATTTTAAAAAAAGTTTACCTTTAATCAAGTTAAATGCTTATTTTTATTCATTCATCCATCCATCCATCCATTTGGATAGCCACCCATCTTAAACCAGTGACTGTGAGCAAAAATCATTTGCCTTAAATGCAACTGTAATGTACATTACATTAAATATAATGTAAATCAGTAGTAGTCAAGGTTATTGAACTAAATGAAAATGGCACTGTCTTTATTTGTTCCTGCACATATTCTCCACAAATTCAATTCTAATTTTGTCACATTATAAAAATCATGCCCATAACTAAACTAACAAAATTGGATGGAAACTAATCAAGGACCTAGAAGAAAGGAAAAATTTTTTACAGGGAGAACAATTAACCAGTGGAACGGCTTGTCTTCAGAGATTATGGGTACTTCATCACTGGAAACTTTTAAGAAGAGACTGGACAGCTACTTGTCTGAAATGGTATAAGATCTCCTGCTTGAGCAGGGAGGTGGATTAGAAGGCCTCCAAGGTCCTTTCCAACTCTGTTATTATGTTATTAATCAGGATATTGTAGGAGATGAAGAGCCTGGTGGTGGGATCAAAAAGGGAATCAGCCTAAAATTCCTAACCACAAATGTACTAAATCCAACCCTTGAATTCCATTGACTCTCATCTAACTTCCAGCAGGTGCTAAGTTTTAATGGGGAATATTCCTGTGCATAGATATGAGCAATAAAGAGTTGCCTTGCGGTAAGATGGGTAGCAAACAAATTTAATAGACAGACAGATAAATACCTGCTTAATTGGAACTTCACCTGTGGTCTTTCACAACTGGTCTTTTGCACCTGACAGGTATCTATATAGGCTTCCCTGTGTGTTAGATTTTTCTCAACTAACAATTCTTTGTTCTATAGAATTTAAAAAATAGATATTTTTCAAATACTGAATTACAAGCCTCCTGAAAGGTACATGTAGAGTGAATGTTTGAAAAATTTTGGAGGTGGATAAAAGTTTACAAAAGAGGCTCCTTTTCAAGCTCAGATCTCTTACCTAATGATGTAGACGATCGTCGCTGTAGCTCCCCAGCAGGTTGTGTTTTTTTGTAAACTACGGGGGATGACCGCAATGACTGTGATCTTGAGGAATGTTCTGGGCTTGACCAATTTGCATTCAGTGTCTGCTGATGATCCCCCTGCCCAATCTCTGTTCTCTCAACAGAGGGTGCAAGTCGTCCATCATCTAGACAGGGCAAATTATTGGACTGTGAAAAAGCTATATTTTTCTACTAATCTGAAAGATAACAAGTTCTCTTTAATTTTTAAATACAACTGGTTGCCTTCAACCTTTTATATAGTGATCTATATTTTTTATCCTGCAGCCAAGGCCAAAGTTACTCTCCAGTTGATTTGATGGCAATTAAGAAATAAAGTAGATACCTTTATAATAAAGTAGAGACTTATAAGGATTTAAGGTGCACATTTTACTTATAAACCCCTCCATGGGAAAAATGTACCTGAGGTTGTTTTTACAGTTCTTAAAGGGCATAAAACGATGCATTAAACCTCTTCCAAGTTAAACCATTCATTTTGCTTGTTCAAGCATTACAAACTGTCCCCAGAGAAAAGAATAAAACATTTAGTTCTTTCAAAGAGCTTCAGAAACTGCAAAAGGGTGCTGGGAGGGTCATAACTGGTTCTGTATCTATGTACTAAGTGAGAAAGTGTACAAGCTACATGGTAGCATTTCCTTTTTCAAACTCAAATATATTTCAGCCAGTTAAAAATTATAATTCAAACTCAAAGTATGGCAGAGGAATATAATGGGATACTAAGCAAAACATACCATAAAGGTCACAACATAATTTAGAAGAGTTGGGAAATTTTACAGTTGTTTACTTGACAGATTGTTTATTGCTGAGAAGCTCTGCCATGTATTGCCATACTACATTTGATAGTCAGGTATTAACCTCAAGGACTGATTTGATACATGTGGAAAGAATAGATTCTTCATATTTACAAACCATGAAGGAATTCAAAATCAATACTTCCAATAAAACCTGAATCTGGAAATTAGAAAACATGGGTTTGTATCATATAGTATTTGATCTATGAATGTATTAATTTAGTGAACAAAAAAAAAAATAAAAAGGGGGAGGAAGCAGAAAAAGATCAGGATCAGTCTGCTATCTTCACTATCTATACCCAGAGGCCAAATCCAGCCTGCGGGGTGCTTAGATCTGGCCTGCAGGGCTGCCCTAGAAACAGCGAAGGACCAACCCGTAGTGCTTCTGCCCACAAAAACTGGCTCCTGAGCACCGTTTTCAGCTGCCATAGCCTCCTTCAACTCTCTGCCAGTGAAAATGAAGCTCGGGAAGACTGTCCTCCCGAGCTCTGTTTTCACTGGCAGAGGGTTGCAGGAGGCTGTCGCAGCTGAAAACGGAGATTGGGAGCCCGTTTTCGCTGGCAGAGCGCTCAGGCCAATACAAGCGCCCCTGAGTGACGTCGAGTTGGCCACGACCACTCTGACCACACCCACCTCAGCCCCGAGGTCAAACACAACCCTGATGCAGCCCTCAATGAAATCAAGTTTGACACCCGTGATCTACACTGTCGAACACCACATTTGATTTAGCATCATACACTCAAACAAAATCATCAGTCTGATGTTGGCTAATTTCAATATAATTACAGTTAATGTGATGTTAACCTCATTCTTCATACTTTCAGGCTTCAGAAGAACGTGAACGTGAATTGAAAGTGGGGCAAAACTTCCAACCTCTTCTTCCAGAGAAGAGAAAGGAAAGAGGAACACAGAAGTCTTGCGTTTAGGAACTAGTAGTATTTCAACAGCTCTGGAAATCACCAAAAAGAGGGAGGCTGATTTAGAATCACAAGTGACTGTAAACTCTCTTTCATAATGAAGAAATGAAACCATGAAACATAATTTGCACGTACCCTTAGTGAAACGAAAAAGATTTACAAAAGAACTGTATGCAGATTTAAATGGAGGCTCATCCTGGTCAGGAGTCAAAGGTTTGAAGTGTGTAAGGTGAGATGGGCTGCCAAGAGAGTAAGGCAAATCATTCACAGATTCCAGTGTGGGAAACGTTTTGTCATCTGTAGCCATTTCATGAATCCTAAGAAAATGAAAATGCATTTACTATTTCACTCATTTACTTCAATAAAAGTCAGATCATCATTTAGATTTTAGTAACTCCTTGAAGTCACAGCTATGAAAGTCCAGAGATATTTGGCTTTTATGAATCCACAATATTATAAGAATTAATTCAAGCAATCTTTGCCATCTTCCTATCAAAAGAGAAAAAAACCAATCCAAGCACAGCATTCCATGCTTCCTCTTATGTACTATGAAAACGTATGTGGAAGGTTAATGATACATACATGGTATAAAAAGGAGTGAGCAAAGTCTGATGAGACTAGAAGAGAGAAGATAATAAAAACTAGATTGTTAGCTTTTGCCTGTGAAGGGCACAATATACAGTATACAGCCACAATAAAATTAATTTTTATACTGTAGTAGATGGTGTTAATATCAATAGGGAGGAAGGTACAGAGTCCCAAGTACCAAGTCGAATTTAGAAGTACTTGGCAACCCCTAGAAAGGTCCTCCACAGTATTATCAGATGCTACGTCCTGGTGTACTTTCAAATGTTTTATTTGTACTGTGCTGATTATAATAATACTAAAAAGCCATATTGAAATAAGAATATTAAATGGCACAGAATAAACTCCCAAATAAAGTACTGTTCAACTTTTTAAAGTTGTATTAAAGGAGCACATCTTACCAGCAGAGGTATTGCAGAGAGAGCAAGGAAATAATGTACCAATCGTAAGCAAACTGAATAAAATGAATAGATGGAACCACATGGATAACGTCCTACGTAATTATTTACTTTGAAGCAAAGTATGAGACTCACATAATCTAGACTAGCAATTTGGAAATGGATATTGTCAGTTTAAAAATAAAGTTCTAAAAATCCACTTGATAATAATCTAAATTAAATCTGTCCTGAGTCACTTTGAAACAAAATGGGCAGCAAGTAAAATACATAAATGATCAATCAATCAATCAATCAGATTAGGCAAGACAGTAATATTAGACAAAACCTGGATTTAAATTCGGCTGAATGCATATGAGTATATTTTGGGGATTATATAGAGAACAGAACTTTACTTTTTTATAACAAATATTAGTAAAAACAAAAAAAGCTAAGGAGAAAACCCCCCCAAAAGGAATATGTACAGAAATTTTTGAGAGGGATTGATACTAGAACTGTGCAGTGCTTCAGATTCAGAAGCAAAATGTGTTTCCGATCATGTGGTGTCCAAAAAACCAGCTTCTGTTTGCGAGCCCTAAAACCAAAGACATCTTTTCCTGAGACTCTGCAGCAGCTGTGGAAAACAACCAAAATCCCAGGAAAAGGCATAACTGCTTTAAGAAACTGTACCTTTCTGGCCACTTCCAAATGTAATTCATGCACAGAAAATGTACTTTAATCTTCTACGAAAATGTACTTTAATCTTCTACTAATTTATAATAGCAAACTTACAATGAATAGAAAACATGAATTAGTTTCTTTAAATTTATATGCATTGCATTACCAAGTTGCCACCAAAGATGGTAGTATTAATCAGTTTTATTATAAACTTCCAGCACAGTCTACAAAGATGTCAATTAATGCTCAACATTAGATGGTGTAATAATATACATTAGATTGGGAAATCAAAAGAGATTCTAGAAGAAGGCAACAGCAAACAACTTTTCCATCATCAAAAAAGCCACTATACATGTATATATCCATGAAGTCACCAGGAGTCAAATTCAACTGCAAGGAGGCTTTATCTTTACCTTTCAATCTGCAAATAATTACTATAAATAGAAGCCACAACCTCACATATAAACTTTCACTAAATTGAAAAGATGGGCAGCTAGCCAGTTTTTGATTCCATGAGCAAAACAGAAAACATAGTACAACATACTATTCAATAGGCAGGAAAAAGCTAGGATTCCATGGGGGAGAAACGTTGGAGATTGTGGAAGGCAGGAAAAAGCTAGGATTCCATGGGGGAGAAATGTTGGAGATTGTGGAAGGCAGGAAAAAGCTAGGATTCCATGGGGGAGAAACGTTGGAGATTGTGGAAGGCAGGAAAAAGCTAGAATTCCATGGGGGAGGAACTTTGGAGATCGAGGAAGGCAGGAAAAAGCTAGAATTCCATGGGGGAGAAACGTTGGAGATCGTGGAAGGCAAGAGGAAGCTAGAATTCCATGGGGGAGAAACGTTGGAGATCGTGGAAGGCAGGAGAAAGCTAGGATTCCATGGGGGAGGAACTTTGGAGATCGTGGAAGGCAGGAAAAAGCTAGAATTCCATGGGGGAGAAACACTGGAGATTGTGGAAGGCAAGAGGAAGCTAGGATTCCATGGCGGAGGAACTTTGGAGATCATGGAAGGCAGGAAAAAGCTAGGATTCCATGGGGGAGAAACGCTGGAGATCGTGGAAGGCAGGAGAAAGCTAGGATTCCATGGGGGAGAAATGTTGGAGATCGTGGAAGGTAAGAGGAAGCTAGGATTCCATGGGGGAGGAACTTTGGAGATCGTGGAAGGCAGGAGGCAGCTCTTTAGGTATGCCGGCCCACTTGGGAAAAGTGGAGGGCGCATTGGGGGGCCATGCATGCACAGTGTGGGTTCATGTGTAGAGGGAGCGTGGGGGTTGTCGTGCACACATGCGTAAATGGGGGCGTGCATTGCATTATGGGTTCCGGCACGCAGGAGCGCGACAGCGCACGCGCGCTTAGATTTTTGGCACGCAATGCCAAAAAGGTTCGCCATCCCTGTACTATTGTAAAGGAAGTTCTTCTCATTAATGATCCCTATCAGATTTCAATTCAGTCCATTTTAAGAGTAGAAATCAATAGCTCCTATAACCATTTTTATTTCTGTGTCAAGAGTCTGAGAATAAAATTGCAGCATAATCTCAAAAAGTGTCAATGTATGTATGCTTTTTGGCTAAGGATATGCCAATGTAGTCACCAGATGAAGGATGGACAGATGGAAGTTTTTACGTTTCCCTAGGACAGTGATGGCTAACCTTTTTGCTATTGCGTGCCAGGAGCGGAGGGGGGGTTTGCGGGCACGTATGCCCACACCCATAATTCTATGTGCCCCATCCCCATGCACAACCCCCCCCCCACTCCTGGCACACAATGGCACGGTGGGCCCAGTAGGCCCATTTTTCTCTCTCCCCCAGGCTCCAGAGCCTTTCTATGAGCTTGGGGAGGGCAAAAACAGCTTTCCCACCTCCCCAGAGGCCCTCTGGAGGCCAGAAACAGCCCGTTTACCAACTTCCAGTGGGACCAAAAGGCCCGTTTTTTGCTTTTCCCCAGACTCCAGAGACTCGCTAGGAGCTTGGGGAGGGTGAAAACGGCCTTCTCCACTCCCCTGGAGGCCCTCCGGAGGCCAGAAATGGCCCGTTTGCCAACTTCCGGTCCCACTGATATGGCTACGCATGCCACAGGTTCACCATCATGGCTCTAGGATATTATTTTTATGGTCTATTACTAAACAGCCTCTTTGGATTTTAAATACTAATCTGCCAAATATGAAATCAGGCTGAAACTTGTGATCACTCTTCTGCAAAATCTGGTCACTTCAATACAGATAAATATCCCATTAATAATCAAACAAAATGTTTTTGTCCTGTCACACCTCACACCAATTATATCTATCCATCCATGTACTTAAAATGTGGATGATTAAGAAATGGCCAAAAATAAGGATGCACTATTTACTCCCCAGCATTTTTCTTTCGGTAGAACATTCATACTAGTGCTCAATAGAGGAAAATGTACGATAATGGCTATCTGGGTAATAGGAACTTAAAGCCATAGGCAACAAGTAATTCAATTATTTTCAGCCAAATTCTGATTGGAATTCTTTAGAAGTCTTTAGACAGGGTTCTAAAGCTCTATTCAAAGTAGGCTTTTAATGAGCTTATTAGTGCTGATCTAGCTTGACCACTTCTCCACAAGACTGAAGCTCTTAATTTATTGGATTAGAAAGTTATTTCTTTTCATTCTAGGAATACGAAGCACTGCTCAAGTGATCACAAAGTCCTTCCCTAACCCCTAAATTGCCACATAATCTTCCACTGCAATTCTGACATCATCGGGATCATAGTCTCCATATACCGATTATTCTTTCCTCCCCCAAAGCAAATGCTTCATGGTGTAATTTTTTCTTTCCTCTATGGTGCTAGCTGGATATTCACCAAGAATGTGATATGTTAACATTGAATTTCTCAGCAATTTGGCTGGCAGACGGCCTCAGACAATAAGAGGTGAGCTAAGGTCTCAATGAGATTGCCGTTAGATGGCCTTTTACTTACCAATGCTACAGTGTTCCCTAATTCATCAAGGAGTTCTAGGAAATGAAGCAGCACACAAATAATCAAGTGAGGGTTGGTAAAAAGGACCAAAAGTGAACCTATTCTATACACTTCTATATACTATATGCTACAGTGTTGATAATGGAGATGAGACATCGCTACTTCTCTCATAATGCATTGGTACGCTATCAGATGGTGGCCTTGTTTCAGATGATGAATTCCTTCTCAAGGAGAGACCTCGCTGCTGTGACCATTTTGCCAATTTGTAATTTTGCCAATTCAATCATTCAAATTATTAAACTCGGCAGAGGCTAGTACAAAGATGTCAAACTCGATTTCATTGAGGGCTGCACAAGGCTTGTGTAGCCCTCCGGGGGGAGGGCGGAGTGGACATGGCCAGGGTGGGCATAACCAGCTCAACGTCCCTTGTATCAGGGGCCCCTGTAGTGGCCCGAGCATTGTGCCAGAGAAAACGGGTTCCTGAGCTCCATTTTTGGCTGCAATGGCTTCCTGCAACCCTCTGCCAGTGAAAACGGAGCTAGGGAGGACACATGTGCAGCCCTCCTAAGCTCTGTTTTCACTGGCAGAGGCATTGCGGGCCAGTCCTTTGCTGTTTCCAGGGCAGCCCTGTGGGCCAGATCCAAGCACCCCACGGGCCAGATCTGGCCCCCAGACCTTGAGTTTGACACCCCTGGGCTAGTACATCAAGCCATTATCTGGGATTCCTTTGGTCTGCAGATTCTGAGGAAATTGACAAGAGTGCATTCTGGCATGTTCACTGTCATTTGTGAACTTCATCCATATCTCCCTTGGCTCATCTGTGGGACAAGGGTGTGATTAACTGCATCCAGTGGATGGTGAGTGCTTCTTTCTGGGACAGGTTGAGGCTGATAGGCTTGAATAAGGTTATAATGTACTCTCCTTCCTAAATTTAATCTCTGGATTCAACTGGTTTATATCCAGAGAGATTCCAAGGAGCCAGTCTACACACCAGTTGCTTGGTCTTTCCTATAGTCTTCAGCTTCCCTTTTACAGAAATGTTTTCAGTTAACCATACCTTCCCAAGAAGTAAAAAAAACTCCACTAGATTTTCCCAGGAGGATAATCTTGGACAAGTTGACTTTATTTAGGATATGGGACGTTAGAAGTCAAAACCAGCACGTTAGATTACACTGCTAGATAACATCCCCAGACCACTCCAAAATGGGTGCTTGCTTTTGGGACTGGGCCACGTGACCTAGGGAGACAGCCGTTTGCTTTTCTTCTCCAATGCAATCTGAGGAGCTTCCAGAAGGAGATCTACAGTAAAAGGTAATTGAGCAATTGGTCGGAGGTGGGAGGATCATATGGATCCTTGTGGGGTGGCAAAGCATATGGGATGGGAGGCGTGGAGAGCAGCTCCTCCTAGAGAATGAAATATTTTGAGGGATATTAAGAGGCAGGATAGAATATTTCCCCTAAAGGAGAAGGAGAGAAAAATCTTAACAAAGGCAGAAAGCAGCCCCAGTCTTCCTGCCATAGGAAAACAGCCTCAAGCAGAAGCTTGAAGAGGCTGATCTTTTGGAATGGAGATTTTGTATCCATTCAGAAAGACTGGGCCAATCTATTCATAAGCAGTTAGGCAAGTCAGAGCTGACAAGATCAGCTCAGACAAACAAAACACCTAGAATTTGTATTTCCTCTTTTGCCTGTAGAGCCAGCCATGACCCCTATGTGACCCCATGGTCACGTGGCAATAGCCATTAAAATATTAAAGGACACATTCTTACACAGGAACAGGCATCCCAATCACAAAGCCCCAAAGTATGTACAGTATAAAAGCCCACCTATTCTCAACCCCATTTTGTCAGCCACCCCAGGAACATGCTGCTGTCACTGAAGTTTCTGGCATCTAAATAAACAGACATCTTCTTTCCTGCAGCCAGCCTCCATTTTATTTCCAGTTTGGAACTGGACCGGATTTCTCTCCTGGCTTGGAACTGGACTGGGTTTTTCTTCCAACAGAGGGAAATAGATTAGAGGGTGCTGCAAAATCTCTGCAGTTAAAACTGGACCTTAAATAGCTTTTGGGGTGTCATCTTAACCTCAAATGGTCACTTAGAGACCAGTCATAAATCCAAGGACTACCTATAATCTATCTTGCAAACAGTTTCACTATCATGTTTGTCTTCCTCTAAATTTATATGTTTGTTCTATATGCCTATTCTACCTGAATTTTTTTCTGACTTCTTATTCTCCTTTGTTGTACACAGGGATTTTATATAATTGTTAAGACACAGTTCTTTTTAGAACTCAATTCTGACCTTGTCTTCCCTAAGCCAGATTTTCAGTTCTGCATGGTAAAATGGTTAGTGTAATACTAAGGAATCAAAGCTTGAGACTGACACCAGAGTTTAGTACAATTAAGTTTTATTAAATTATTAATAAATAATATTCTCTGCTGATACTCATAAACTCATGCATACAGTAGAGACAGGTCTTCTCTTACAGTATGCCCCCCCCCCCCTTTGAGGTCAAAGCTTTGGTAGTGCACCTTTGGCCTTAAAATCTTTTCTTTCAGAAAGATTTAGTCTAGTGTGAGATTTAGTGTGAGTTTTAGTCTTGGTCTGAGTTTAATAGGACTCTATCCAAATCTCCCTTCCATCCAACATGCAAAAGCAGAGTAGGCAAGCCATTAAGTGCAACTGCTACAGATTTGCTCCCCTCTTCCTTGCTTGTAGATGAGTTCAGCAGCTTTCCAAAATCAATGGACAAGTCTGGCAGTGTCATAGGCAGAACTGGAATGCTGCAAGAGACAGCAGGAAGAAGTCCTGGGGCTCAGCATCTTCTGTTAATGAAGGTAAGTCACAGGATGGACTTGTATGCAAAATTCAGCTGGAACTGGTATTCAAGATGTGAAAATGATCTTCCTCTGAATGACCACTTTCTGGAAGGATTTACCAATGAATTAAGAGATGAATTAGTGAGACAAGGAATACCAGAGGATTTGGAAGAGTTGATGGACAGTTGGAGGAGTTGAGGAATGGAGAAAATATAGCAGGAGATGTTAAAATATTTTCTTTACCCCTACCCCACTCCCTGACAGGGCCACCATGGATTCCTGTTCTGGAGCCCCATGCAGATAGGAGGCAATGAAGACATCCCAATCCTCAGCAGAGAAACAGAGAAGAGACTTCAATTTATATATTTATTGTGGAGCCCCAGGACACCTAGTCAAGCACAAATCACTGAATCATTTGCAGACTGAAGGCTACTTAACAAGCAAATGCCTGAATTATGCCCGAATTGTTCCAGCACCTTATCTTCAAGAAACTTCACAGACTCCTCTCCCAAGAGCCTGGCAGAAGATCCTAAGACAATTAAGAAAATCTTAGAGAGCAATGACAATAGGCAAATGCTCATTATTATCTCTTTTACACCTTCAGGCATAAAAGTATAAGTCTCTGCTTTTTGAGAGTGGTAAAAAAGCCAATTTCACAGATAAGACATGCTTCAGTATGAATTACCAACTATTGGAGAGACCTTAAGCTAAAGAAAACAATTGACAATTGCTTCAGGCTGGTCCTACTCTGTAATATATAGTACAATTTCTTTTCATGAGATGATTATCAGTGAACAAAAACTCACAAATGTACATTCAAGTGGAGGATAGACCAGAAAAAATATTATGTATGGTATTATAGAGAAAAACAGGAAAAGGGAACGACAATGTCCTTTGAAAAGCTATGAGTTATTGCTAAAAGGAGGTCAAGGTAGTGAGCATTTCTTCATGCAGATACCAAGAGTCAAGTATATTTTGATGGCACTTGACTAATCCCAACAGCATTTTGAAAATAAACTAGTTTCCCAACATTTGCAGAGACTTCTTTTCCTTGATCCAGATTTTACTCAATTATGGATTAATACCCTATTGTCCCTAAAATAAGACATCCTCTGATAATAAGCCCAATTTTGCTTTTGAGCGCATGTGCTAAAATAAACCCCCCCCCCGAAAATAAGCCCTCCCCGAAAATATTTAAACACATGCGCAGCCGGTCCCCGCCATTTCCTCTGGTTTCCTCCATGTGCCCCAAAATAATAAAACCTCCCTGAAAATAAGACCAAGCGCTTATTTCGGGGTTCAAAAAAATATAAGACAGGGTCTTATTTTTGGGGAAACATGGTAGATTAGACATGTTTCATGTTCACAAGTATGAATTAAGGAAGTAAAATGTTACCATTTGATAATGTAAAAACAAAACTATGACTAGTTCAGAGAGTAGTGTGGGCAAAAGAATGTTACAAATTGGGTTAATTCTGTAAGAATGTTATGAATTTTCCAAAACAATGTAGGCAGAAAGATAGGTTATAAACCAAAAAGTAATAACAATTCAATTCAAAGATGATGTAATGGTATGAGGGAATGATGGGAGTGGGATGGGGAGATGCTATATAGACAAGAGAGGGCATAGCCAGCAGCTGCATAACCGGCAGAGAAAGAAATTGGAAAGGAACCTCCCTAACTTCTCAGGACTGTAAAAGAAATGGTGGGGGGATCTGTACTGCCAGATTGCAAGATTCTGTTAATGTAGCCTTACAGTAAAGTAGAATTAGCTCATTTGGTTGTATTTCCTGTCTAGTCTACCTAGACAGACGACGTTTCCAAAAATTCATCCAGACCCTTTTCTTTTCCAGAAAATACCCACCATAGAATTTTCCATCATCACAACTGCTAGTCAGGATTACAATCTGTCAGCCCTTCAAGGTAGGCAAGGCCAAAGCAGTCACAGCAGGGATTTCAAGGAAATGTTTTTTGTTGTCAAGAAAGGTACAATAAAAGAAATCTTGAAAGTCTGTCAGAATGACTCTCTGCCCCAACTTTTGTCAAACAAAATCAAAACAATTACACTTTTCTGTTTCTCAGGACTGAGTAATCCTTTCTGGAAGTCCCTCCTTGTTGGTTTATTCATTCCTTCTCTGTTCCCAAGGTCAAGTCTACAGTCCCTCACACACTTGATCTTCAGCAAGTACACAAAGCCTTGACTTTTGAACCTGACAAAAATGTAGAGAAAAATAGTCCAAAACCATTTTTGAACACAATAATTCTTCCAGTTTCCTGTCCATAACTACCATATTTTTCAGAGTATAAGATGCTCCGGACTATAAAACGCACCTACCTTTTTTGGTGAGGACAACAAGAAAAAGAAATCTGCCTCCCAGCAATTTTGCCTCGTTGCAGCAAACATCAAATAGCCTGCTTTACTTTCATTTTCATTTTCAGCATAGCTTGATTCGCAAAAAAAAATAAAAATAAAATAAAAATCTGCTCCCAGCAATTTATCTCCTTGCAGCAAGTAGCAGAGGCCCGCGCAGCAATAGGCAATGGCAATCCCTGCAGACTGAAACAGCTGAGAGTCGGGAGACTGATCCAAGGACAATCAACTTGTGCTAATTAGTCTGTGCTGAAGCTGAAATGGGCTGTTTATTCTTGCTGCTTGCTGCAAGGAGGTAAATTGCTGGGAGGCAGAGGCCAAAGGGTGGGGGCCAGTGGGTAGGTGGGGCTACATTTGGTGTATAAGACACACCCAAATTTTCACCCCTTTTAGGAGGGAAAAAGCTGTGTCTTATACTCCGAAAAATACAGTAAGTAATTTGTCCAGATTTTTCCAAACAGCAAGTCAAAGCTAGTATATGACTACGCAACATTTATTAAGTTCTAAAAAAGTACTTCAGAACATTAATGTAGGGCTTATCCTGAAAGTATCAGCATCTTTTCCCAGGATTGTTCAGCTGTTCCCTAAAGATGCTGTGAGAACCTGGGAAAAGATGCAACTACTTTAAGAACTGAAGATATAGTAAGCATTACATTCATGCCCTGCCTACAGATACTCTGAAACATCTTTCTGAAATCAAATCCAAAACATTATATGTTCATAATCAGAGCCCATAAGTATAGTATAAATACCACATGTAAAAGTATGTTATATTCCAAACATGTAATGTTGCATATTGTATGTCAGTTAACCTAGGCAGCGTTAATTAAAAACACTTGTTCCAAAGATTTTGTATTTTAATTCAAGAATCACAAATATTGAAACTCTGCACCTTTAACCAGAGGTTCCATCCAATTTACATCACAAACATCTAATAATAGAACTGTGTAGTTGTTCATTTGCATGTGCTCACTTCTCACAGCAAACAGATAATCCATATTTCCTCTTTCTTCATCTAACCAACGAGCGGGATGAAAAAAAGGTATTTCTGAGAATAATATGCAGCTTGCATATTGTTCATATTAATTCAAAATCATAATTGTATCTTCCATAAATTTACCACTGTCTAGCAGTCTTGAAAGCCAAATATGGCCTCCAATTTACTAGCTAAAATGAAGTTGGCTTCTTTGTGCTCAATGTGCTTCGGGAACTCAGCCAAAGCAGTTAGTTATAGGTTTAACATGTTGTGGGTTAATTCAGTAAACTATGGATCATTAAATCATGAGTTAGTATATCATGCAAACATGGCCACAGATGCCATATACTTAGAAGCAGTTGTTTTTTTCATATCTAGCTCTAGGATAAACCAATAAAACAACCACTATCAATAGATAAAGTGATGGCAACCATTATCAGATTTCTGCTTATAAGCTTTCTTTGAAAATCTAGCTGCTTGGTGTCAGATACTGAGAACTAGGCTTAATGTCTTAGTCTTATAGTGGCAATTCTTTTATTTTTAAACATCCCTCTCTTCTCCAGTGCTACACCATATTTAAACAAAATCTCTTATTCATTCCATTTCTACCCACAATGTCTTTGAAACAGGAAGTCTTAGGAAATCAATGTTATCAATGTATTATGATCAAAGAAATATTTATACAGTACATAATACTGTTCTGAAATATATGCCAAATTTTGAAGACTAGTTGTAATCAGTATCTTGTGACCAACGACTACCATAAAATTAGCATGGATTGGCCACACAAATAAGAGCATCCATTAAGAAAATGTAATTCACATCCAACTTATTTGTTCCTTCATCACATTTGGAAAATCGGAATAAAACACGATTCCCACGCAGCCTCTCAGCCTGAAAAAGTTAGATGCAGGCTGAATTAATGTCAGTAGAGATTCTTCAGATCATACCACCATAACTCAAGTAGGCAAACAGGAACAATTTTAATCTAAGATGAAAGAATATGGTTCAGATAGGATTCCAAAGTACTTTATTCAAAATTATTTTTAAAGTCATGTGGCTGAAAGAAATTGTTTTTCTTAAAAAATGTTACCACCATTATATTTGAAGGCTTTCAATTTAATTGGGGCTTTAGTCAATTTAGTTTGCTGATCTTAACTAGTTAATTAAATACTTTTTATACAAATGCTATTATAAAGATGCTTCAATTATGCTAATTTGGGGGCCTTAATAAACCTAGTCATCAGTGTGATATAAAATGAAACTTGGAAAGGACGTTGGTCTTACCTGACACATCTCTTCTCAGTGCGCTGCGGGAGAATAAGACAAATTCAAATCCTATTTAACCATGGAATGACATTGGAAAATCAATAACTTTAAGTTCATACTACTACACAGGATTGCTGCAGCTGTAAGGATAAAGGAATCTTTCCCTCCTAGAAGAATCATCTCTTACTTTAATAAGGCAGAACAGAGTATTAAATCAAGTGAACTCTATCTATGTAACTCTTCGGTATTATCAGATGCCTCTCACAGGATACAGTAGTAAAGCAATTCCTTACAAATTCTATGTTAACCTCCGATTAATTGAATATATATTGGCGAAAATATAAGAATTAATATAACTTGTTGTCAATGGTACAAGTTTGCAACCAAGCTGAATTGATGGCCGTTTTATACTATACACTGAATTGCAAACTGGCTAATTGCATTCAACCATAGTTCATGGTTTGCAATGTTGTACAAACCTAGAACTGAGCTCTAAGGGTTCTGGGTTCATAATTAACTATGTCATACAAGCAGAGAATGTTGCTATAAGCTCAATTTTTAAGTGGAAGAAAATATTAATTTTAAGATCATCTCAAGAATGTATCAACAATTTACCTAATTGTTTATTATTAAATTTATTTGCTGCCCATCTTGTGGTTTGAGGTGATTCTGAGCAGTTTATTGACTCAAGAATATACGTTGGATATTCAAGAAACCATATAATAAAAAACTGATCCAAATATTTGAAGTATACTCAACAATATTTTTATTCCCATAGAGAAATAATTTAATCCTTAAATTGGGTTTTGAGTTTCTGGGGAAATATTCCTTTTTATTTTTTTCTTAAATGTATAAAATGTACTTGTGAGATACGCAACATTTGATCTTAATAACTGTAGAATCTACTATAATAGTTCCTGTGTTTTAATAAATCCTGATATTTAATAATTGTTAAAACTGCTTATTACCTAGAGATAAACAAAAAAAAAAACCACTTTCATAAAACAGTATGCTTTAAATGTAGATTTAGCATAAGTCCCAAACTTAAGAATCCATGTTGGATAAAATCCATTACACTTATATTTGAGTATTTCCAAATATATCATAATGTTCTTCATTAATTCACCCACTTGAATAAATGGTGTTCAAAGGGGAAGGGGGAGATAAAGATCACAGGACTAATAGGGCTGAAAGTTAACTATTCTAACTAATGCTATAAAAAATTAGTTTCCTTTTCTTAAAATCAATGCTCACAACAAGGCTTTCAGGGAGTTTTTATTTCTAGAAGGATTCCCATTCCATCTTTCTAAATCAGGGTAACAGGACTTAATGTATCCAGATTCAAAAGGGAATGTTCATTGGCCTTACACATTTCATTTGAATGTGGGTGCTATCAATTATATGATCTGAAATTTTCTCAGTATCTTTAACCTTATGCAATTGCAGTTCCACCCTGTTTTAAATCAAAGTGCCTCTACAAGCCTATCCCAACAGAAACCCAAAATTGGATGCATTGGGAAATGTGTGCATCACTCACTCTTTGTTCCAAAGGTGTACAATTCAATGTAGGAGCAGTTTATCTAGTTGCCATTTTAATCAGTGACTGTAATAAAAGCATTTTCATTCACCTAATTGGCAAAGATAAGGGTTCTTACACCTTTCAAAAGGATCTAGTTGAAGTATGTAAGCAAGTGCAACTCAGCAGACAAGGGTAAAACAATCTCAAACCGAGCAAAATGTTCTCCCCGCTGCAGAACTTCTAAAGAGGCAACAACCCTCTATTTTGCAATTGTTCATTTCAGCAGCAGCTTTTTTGGAGGCTTCCTTTCCTCACAAACCACGAGACAAGATACAGCGGCTGCTCCTTCACGGGGAGCAATACCTCGTGTCATCTTTCCCCACTCCCCAGAGTCTCGATACGCTCTGCAGGACCCGAATGCTAACTTTCCCACCCCCAAATCTGGTTTACTGAAATGCTACACACCCGCGCAGTAAGAAAAAACGGGACAAAAATCGGAAGGGCACAGAAACGAACTTTACAATTTAAGAAGAACAAAACAAAAAAACTATTATGGCTACGGTGCAGCCCCATGCGTAGGATCGAAGACAGGCTGAGACCCATCAAGCTAAAAACACGGACTCTACGAGGCTGCGTGAAAGCCCCCCCCCCCCCCCCAAAAAAAAACCTTCCTTTCCTCGCGAAGGAAAAAAATCGCTTTGCTCGCCACCTCTCACCAGGCTCCAGCAGGCTCTTTCTGCCTCCCGCCACGGGTCTCCTGCGCTCTGCTCTCCAAGAGGCAACACCATCAGAGAAGGGGCGGCCAAAGGGAGTCAAGACGCCCGGCTAAGGCAGCAGCTGACCCGGTTTGGACGCGCTCCCTCCTCACCATCTACTTCCTGTTTCTTCCCCTGCGAAAGCAAAGCGGCGGAGGAGGAGCTATTCCAGCGCCATCTGCTCCGGCCTCCCGCAGGCAACCCAATTGATGCCGGAGAGATGGAGGAACAAATCGCACACAGGCATTAACCAACGACCCGGCAATCATCGACCAACGTTTTCTATGCCGTCCAGCTCGAGTGTACCATACTACAATGACCGGTAACGCGCGAAGTGGATACGAGAAAGGGGGCACCAATTCTCATTGAGGATGAGGCTGTGTCTGAAGTTTTGCAGCTTCTCAATGCGAACATGCTCTCTCTTTCCCCGCAGCAAAACGGGTGCTCCAATCATAGAGCAGTATTACAGGTAGCGATGACATAACAACCCGTCACTCTCAACTCGCGTGTATGTTGAAGGAAGAAACTTGAGGCAGGCAACAGAGAAAATACCATTATGATGTATAAGTCTCCCTTTCTAAAATATGCACCCCAGCCTCAGATTTGGTTTCTTAGTGAAGATTGATCCAATAAATTCCTAAAGAATAGTGTGTCAGTTAAATCGAGGCTGTACAATAGCAAACCAATGGAATGCAGGGAGCTGTCGTCTGTGAAGTCTTATAAGCCAATTACCGACAGCTAATGTCCGACAGAAAGGTCCGATTTGAATTCAAAACCCAACTAATTTGGGGCGCTTAAATAGCAGCACCCTTCAGTTCTCCAGTCTATATAAAACACTTCAGAATTATAAGAGTAATACCTGATGGCCATTTCACACCTACAAGGAGTCAATATTTTGCATTGTCTGCTTCAGTGTTTGACAATTTTAAGATATCCACAGAAGTCCACATATCTTAAAGCTGTCAAGGCTGAGAAACTGCGCTTCTCTGCTTTTTCCTGAGGCCTGAATATGTAGCTAGACAAGCGAACATGACTTCTGGAACGTGAACCATGTGATTCCGTCCCATGACATCCCTTAATTAATTTCTTGCTTTCCTTTCTCATACAAATTGGCCCCTAGGCTTGCATGAGGATGAATTAATGACGCTTTGCTTGAAGGAGGCCAGCTATCTGAGTGCAAAGCTTTCAGCGTTCTTGTATCTAGAAAAGCAGGCAAGTGTCAAAATAAAGCCCAGCGGATTCTCTGCTTGTCCTTGGGAGCTTCTCTTTGCTCACGACTAATCAGGGTCAAGATCAAAGATCAACGGCAGTCAAGCTTCCTCTTTGGACAGCCGGATCAAATCCTACCATTTCAAGGATCTGAAGCCTGAGCTGTTCTGTTAAACCTTCGGAAGCCGGAGACAGTCCGCGAAATCCTAAACTTGCAATCCCACACCCATCTGACTCAGCCCAAGCGACAGGTTACGCTTGCCAGTGGTGGCAAGACAAAGCAAGAAAAAAAAATGCATTTGTGTTCGCTGCAATATCTAGCTTGCATCTTTAGCGCGTCATCCCCGTCCTTGTCTCCGATCTACCCGCGGGAACATGATAAAATCACCTTTGTTCTACTCCTCTTCTTTATTCTGTGTGTTCTGTGCTCTTAACCCCCTCCCCCCTCAAATAAAAAAAAGCTTCTCCAGTCATTTTCCTTCGCTGGTTCGTGACAGGCGCGTGGGAAGAGCGCATTGGCGAAGCGGTTTTCCTCGTTTTCTCTATTGGGCAACTGGAGAGTAAAGGAGGGACGAAATATCAGACCTTATTGTGGGCCTTACCGAGACTGGGAGGAGGTGTGGCCCTAGCAGACTTTCATTTAAACCTGCTCTTTTTTTTTTAACCTATCGCAGAGTCTACGCCCCGAGTAAAAGCGACGGCGGTACCGCTAGCACCAGCAGTAGCAGCTACCCAAGCGTAGAGCTCGACCGTGGCAGTGGGAGCGAGACGAGCAGTGACAACCCAAGCTCTCCTCGTCCTGGGATCTTCCAGGCCTGTTTTCCCAAGTCTTCCAAGTCGCTCAGTGATTCCTATCTGCCCAAAGAGGTGAGTCTCCTCTATTTCTTCGCCTTCATTTCTTCGGGGTGCATGGATTACTCGGCTCCAAATGATTACTGTAAAAGCAGCGAGCCCTGCAGTGTTTTAAAGGCTGGCAAGGGTTATTGTGCCGCTGAAGCAACAAATAGCTTAAAAACTAAAATGCTATTATAAGGTTACACGGCCCTTTTTGCTGTTTTTACTGCAATTACCTAGTCTGACTGCGGCTTTGGACAGGTTTTTTTTTAAATGACATGAAAAGCCTCTTTCATATGCTGTACAAATCCTTATTTGTGTTAGAATTTCATGGTTTCCAGTTGCTTGTCACTATTGATTCTTTGTCCCTACCCTCAAACATAGAAGTCAAAATGGCTGAGAAAGCTTTTTACCTTTTGTGTTATATTGGTTTGGTTAAGTTTGATTGCAGACTATTTTCTTTATAGCATGTTGTAACAACTTCCTTGCTCCTAGAATAAGAGAGCCAAATGGATACATTTGTCCATTTTTAGTCTAATCATGATTTATGTGTGGGATTGTGGGATAGTTATAGTAATATTTGCACAATTAAATTATTTCAGAAATTATGTTAAATTCAATATGGTAAAATCAATTTCAGGTTTATTCCTTAATTGATTATGAGTTTGGAAGTCTTTGTGTACGATAATGGATTTATATCATAATCACATTATGGCATTCTGCATTTAGGTTAGTTTTTTGGGAACCAACAATCCATTACAAGTATGGCCATGAAAATGTGAAGTGGAAATGTTCAAAATAATTGGTCCCAATTTTGGCCTGATGAGATAAAATAGTGGCTGGGGCTGCCCAACAAAACCAGCATTTTAATTTGAAGTGTATTTATTTTGTTTATTACATTTATATCCCACTTTATGTCATTCAAGGTGGCATACTTAAAGTTTCTTTCATTGAAGTCCACTGATTTTATTAAGTATATTTAAAGAAGTAGTTCTGGAAAGAATGGTAGGAAATCCCAGGAAACAAAAGGATCATTTTAGCAGCCAATTATTAAAGTCTCTACAGCCTTGCGCATTTGTGCTGATTTTGCTGTGAGGTGACATATATTGACATCCAATTTCTGCAACAAGATAATGAAAAATATGTAAAATATCTCTGAGAACTATAATCTTGCCTACAATTTTTTTCTTAGTGTTTTCTACAATAAGGCCTGTTTAATTATGGATTTCAGAATACTGGTTATTTCAACATCCAATATTATGCAAGCACTCTTCTAATTGCAACACCTTTTCCTTTTTTTCAAGTCCCTTTCCCAGACATGCACTAACTAAGTCTTAAGGGTTAACACAAGGAAGGAGAACCTATTTTGCAGATGGATGCTATTTCTCCAGACAAATGTAAACCTATACAGATAGTCCTCGACTTATGACCACAACTGAGCCCAAACGTTCTGTTGATAAGTGAGATGGCACACACCCTTTCTTGCCATAGTTAAGTGAATTGCTGCAGTTGTTAGTAACACAGCTGTTAAGTGAATCTGGCTTCCTCATTGACTTCGCTTGTCTGAAGGTTGCAGAAGGTGATCACAACCCTGGGACAGTGCAACTGTCATAAATATGTGCTAGTTGCCAAGCATCTAAATTTTGATCACATCTATGCAGATGCTACAATGGTCGTAAGTGTAAAAAATGGTCATAAGACACTTTTTTCAGTGCTATTGTAACTTAGAATGGTCACTAAATGAACTATTGTAAGTTGAGTACCTGTAATAATGTTTGCATTTTGCAGTAAGCCACTTTATGGTTCATTTGGACTTGCTTAAGCAGCTTTGCTCTGATAGTTCAACCAGTGATGGTCGAATGATGGGTTAGTAAAATATGCAAATAGATTAAAAACTTTATTGTCACTTTAAATGTACACTAATCAGCATTAAAATGAATTTTAGTTGCATTCTGCTTTCAAAAGAACTATTATGTATATACCTACATACACATATATGACAGAGAAACATCAGTCTAGTAGTTTGAATGTATACATGGCGGAAAAAAAGATTCCTACGAGTTTACAAGACTGATGGCATAAAGAACAAATCAGGCTGTCATATATAATGTTCCTCTAATAGGAACATAAGTTACATTTACATTACAAAACTTTTATGGACTGGATGCCATTTCATTATATGATGGCGATAGGAATTGATCTTGAAAGCTTATACCAGAATGAATACTTTGCTTCACCGTGATGTTTCATCACAGTTTATCACATTTATAATCTCTGTGTAACAAACCCTGATTTATATTTAATAGTGTCATTTAACAGTTTGTTGATTTCATGTTCAAATATCTCTTTCCATAAGGAAAATAATTATTTTTATATTTTTTAAAATATATCTTGCAGCAATACAATAAGTATTTCTGCCAGTTTGATGATTTTGGAGTGTTCTATTCTTATATACTCATATGACTAGGCTTTAGCCTGGCCAAACAGTACAGTAGTACTATAGTACTACAAAAAGTAATTTTAGAGTGGCGCCTACAGCATGTGCTTCTTTCATTGATTCTTGCATACAGTGTTAGATATCTTCTAAAGGTAAAATTGCCAAGTCATGGCTCTTTCATAACCAACCTTTGTAAGCAAATACCTGTGGGGATTATCAATTGGCCACGGAACTTTTTAAAGTTTTAAAACTTTTGTTGACTTAAGGTCAAGGGGCAGGTAGGAGCATTTTATTTCCTTGAATATCTTCCTTTGAAGGATCTCATTTTCAAAAAGTAAATATATAGAAACGGTCCCTTTAGCAGCCAAATAGACTTTATTAAGGAAAGGAAAACAATGTGCTGGCTATACAAGCAGGTGCCTGGAGTGCAAATATTTAGGCTTCTCCAAAATGCAGAGTATGGTAGTGTCAATCAGAACAAGCTCTACATTTTTATTTTATTTTATTTATTAAACTTATATGGCTGCCCATCTCACAAATGTGACAAATGTGTCATACAAAACAATCATAAAATCAATTTTAAAAACATTCAAAGTACAAGTACAAAAATTAATATTAGTATAAAAAGCTAAGACAGAACAGATTATTGGTTTTTATATTTGAATACTGAATTTATGTGTTTTTTCTATTGTTGTGAGCCGCCCTGAGTCCTTTGGGAGAGAGGGCGGCATACAAGTTTAATTAATTAATTAATTAAATAAATAAATAAATAAATAAATAAATAAATAAATAAACAATGCCAACTAATCAAATTACCATTTCCTTGCATTTCCTAGGCTTTTTTTACATAAGCAGGTTTTAAGGGAGTTCCAGAAGGGTGGTAGAGATCTAATCTCAAAGAGGATGATGTTCCAGAGGACAGGTGCCATGGCAGAAAAGGCAGATGTCCTGGGTCCCATGAAATGGAACTTCTTCACAGATGCAATCTGCAACATACTACTTCTACCAGATCCAATAGGCTGGAAAGGTGTAATTGGATAGAGGTGGTCCCTTAAATAACCCAGTCCCATGCCATGAACCAGTACTTTGAAATGTTTGTGGAAGCAAACTGATAACCATTGCAGCTCATGAAGCAGAGGCGTAAAGTGTACTCTAGGGGCATTTTATACCAGATGAAGCTTCTGGATATTCTCTATAATATAATTCAGCTACAAGGTGGTCTGTAAATAAAGGAACAGTTATTTAATCCAGAGTTGCTTAGATATTGGGAAGCATACACATTGAAATTATCTCTATGCTTGGTCAGCCAGATGTTTACATGGGATCTTGCATTTTTATTCACTATCAAGTCCTTCTCGAGAATCTGAGCAAATGTAATTGCTGTCTATCTGCCTGCCTGCCTGCCTGTCTAATTACACACACATACACATAAAAAAATGTAAAATCACAGCTGCCAGTTCTTTAGGTAGTGTTGGCCTTCATACTCAAGTGTTCCTCCTAAAAGCATAGGATGTTTTAATGTATTGGTATAGCATATGTGACAATCCAATCAGTGTGGCCTTTTGTAATTGACAAATGGAAATTTTGTCAATACGCACATTTTGTAAGTGTTATCCAAAAAATTTTCATATGGTATCCAATGTGTCAATAATCACTGGGTCTACCTTGGTTGATTTATGCCATAATCATTCAATTTCAATTTTCAGATCTTGATGTTTCATGTTTTTCTTCAGTTCTTTGTCTTCTAATCTACTGTCCCTTGGTGTTACCACCTCATTTATCCATACTTTCTTCTTTTCAATCATAGTTAAATCCGATGTGATATAAGACAAGACTATAATTATGTATTTGAAAATCCCATATTTTATCCACCTCATTTTTATTACTTTTCAGCTACCAGTATGTGTTCCTACCAATTTTTCATTACTGGTATAGGATAATTTTTAAAGATGTTTCAGTGATTCATTTTGGTGACTGTATTTTGTTGTTTATAAGTTTTTGTGATCATCTTGCTCTTGAGTTTATGATCTGAAGTTTTGGGGGGCGGGTTTACTTTTTTGCAAAATCTGACTTTGAATCAATTTGACAATTTTTTCAATTGTGACTTTGATTGCATTAGTTTAAATAATTTACTCATGAGCAGCCAAAATCAAGCCTTTAGATTCTGTTTTTAATGTTACAATTGTAAGCCAATACTACATTTTATCTTTATCTACTTTCACCTTGATTTTTGTAATGTTGACCATGTAATGCTTTTCCTTGCCAGCATTCAGTTCATGTTTTATTGCAGTTGATGTTTGTTTCTCATACATATTAAGTTCCAATTTTTAACCATATTTGTTCTTTGGTGTCTTACATAATCAGAAATGTCTTCCTCTTCTCAACTTCAATTCCCAACTTTTGCTTTAATGATTTTCTTTCTCTAGCACAATGGAAGCAATTTGAGTAACCTTATTTTACATGCAACTGATGTAGATTCCATTTCTGAAACATGAATTGTCTCAGACACATCCAGCTGAAATTCAGGGCTGGTCCATTCACTAACTTTCAGAGTTAGTTGACTGGACTAATTTTGATCTTCCCATAACATGTTATCCCCATTCTTATTGATCCTGTTAGAGAAGTTATACAAATCGGATGTTTGTACTGTAGTTGGAAGTCTCAGATCACAGTCTTTCACTGCATAGCTTATTGAAGCAGATTCCTTGTGATTACATTCCATATATATCCAATTATTTTTGAAGAATAAAATTATTTTGCTCTTTTATCTTTCATTCAAAGAAACTAAAAATTCAGGGTTGATGTTGTGAGACAGGATACACAAAGCATATAGAAGTACAAAACGTACACTTATAATGAATTAACTTGCTTTAAGAGCAGATTTTGGGCTTAATTAAAAAGTTAAGCTGGAGATGAATCAGAACTTCATGTGTTTTCTTTCCATTAGCTCACAATGTCTAAAAAAATCAATGGAGGCTCTGTGGTTGAGATGCAAGGGGATGAAATGACCCGTGTGATATGGGAGCTGATTAAGGAGAAGCTGATCTTTCCCTACCTGGACCTGGATCTTCACAGGTATATGATGATGATGATGATGATGATGATGATGATGATGATGATAATAATAATAATAATAATTTTATTTCTATACCGCCCTTCTCCCGAAGGACTCAGGGCGGTGTACAGCCAATTTAAAAACACAAGACACAACAATTATTAAAAATTAAAATAATTAAATAGATTTGGCCAGTTTAAAACCCCAAAAATTTAAAATACCCCAATTTAAAATTATGTTGATAGCCCGGCCTGGCGGAACAACAGGGTTTTCAATGCGCAACGAAACACCCGGAGGTCGGAGATCTTACGTATTTCCGGGGGCAGTTCATTCCACAGGGCTGGGGCTCTCACAGAGAAGGCCCTCCCCCTGGGTGTCACCAGCCGACATAACTTGGCTGATGGCACCTTGAGGAGACCCTCTCTGTGGGAGCGGACTGGTCGGTGGGAGGCTATTGGTGGCAGAAGACGGTCTCGAAGGTATAGATATCTTCTATACTGTGAGGAAAATGCAGCTTATGTGTGTTTTTGCTAAGTGTTAGTTCTAGTACTTGAAAAAGTCTGAAGAAATAACACGATTTATATTTCGTGTGTATATTTTCAAAACTGCCTCCTTGCTCTTCAAATTGTGACATTCCTTAACCAAACCTTTACTTTAAAACTGGAAGGTTCAGGTACACGAATTGGCCTGAAGATAAGAATCTGTTTTCACATTGCCAGCATTCATTCAGATGCTGTTACGAAGCCCAGCTACTTCCAAGGCTGTCTTGTGGCTTTAAATTAACCAAATTAACTGAATGGTCACCATTTGTTCGTGTGTTTTTTAAAGTGCCATAACCATCAGAGAAATGTAATAGATTCCATCACTGCACTATGGAAAATAGCTTCTTAATAAAAGCTTTTTCCCCCAGCCCACAAGTTAGAAGGTCCTAGCAACAGCATTTTTTGGTCATGTTCTCATTATGTTGCCTTCATTACATTCCAGCCTTGATTGTGATAGGTTTACATTTAAATTATCCATATAGAGTGGCCATTTTTTCTCATATTCCCATAAAGTCTAAGGGCTGTCTGAAGGTGTATAAACTCTGTTAAGCTTTGTAACCCATTAACTTAGAAGGAACTCTGCAAACTGCAATGAGTTGAAAAAAGTTAGGTATTTACAATGGGGACAACAGCTTTCATGCTAATATAATTTTCTGCTAATTCAAAGAAGGCTAGTACAAGTCAACTGTGGAGAGTTGTAAACCTGCATCCTTTCTTTTGGACTCCATTTAGTTCAGATATTCCATAAACCTTCAGAAGCTACAGTGGCAGAGGTGACATCACATGGCATTTAATCAATTGGCTGTTCTATTAGTTATCAAGGCCATTAAAAGAGCCCCCTTGATAAAAGGACAGCAAGTTCTTTTAATTGCATCAACCATAAACGAAAGCCAGAACATTTTGAACTTTTCCCTACTTTCTCCCATACTTTGTTCCCAGAAGGCTAAAGGAAGGTAGGCAATCACTTGTCTAACAAGATGTGCTGTTTTGCAAGTGCTGAAGCTGCTAAAATACTACATGGGTCTGATTTCTATGACATAGTGGAGCCCAGATAATATATTTTTATTTCTTTTTTGTCCTTCTCTTAAAAGGGCAAATATTCTAACCAATACAATTTAGGGCAATACCATTGGTTTATATAGAATTTAGTGCATATATTAGTGATATTTTCTAGTATTCCTTTCTTTAAAATTCCTGCAGTTTACTTTGTATGTAACACTAATAAACTTCAGTATTAAAGTGTTTATTTAAAATGGTTTATGTGGCCACTTATTTCATAACAGTGATTCTGGGCAGTGTACAAGTATTAAAACAAACCACAGCATACAACCAATGACACCCAAGGATAAAACAAATTATTTCAGTCACAGAAAAGGCACATCACAGCAGCAGGATTCACCTAATTTCCTGACTGAGACCTAAGATCTGTGCAATTGTTGAAGTTTTCCCAAGAGGCAGTCTAGATCTTAAGCAATTTGAATAAATTATCCTTGTTAATAACCCACGAGATTATTTCTTTTGCTTTTTTGATTCAGAGTCCAAACTATCCTTTTTTCCACTCCACTCCTCTATTATTATACAAGCAATGCAATAAACCCTTCTGTCTATAAACCCTGCCCTGCTGCAACTTTCTGTAAGAGTATTAAAGTTACTGACTCTACTAAGTAATTGTGCATTATTCTTTTAAATCAGTCTGACGTTTGGAGATAAAGGCATTAAATAACACTGCACTGATTTTTTTTAAAAATACTGCTCTTTCAGTCCAACTTGCAGTACAAACACAAAGTTCCTTTGAAGGGCTATTGGACACCACTGAGATTTTGTCTTTCAATAATTAGTATGAGTTACCCATTAAGTCACTAGGAGTCCAGTTGACTTGATTCATCTAGCAGATTGAACATCAGCTTTTTTTCCCCCAGAAACAGCTCCAGCTCTTTCTCTCTTTCAGCTTCCTGTGGCAGACTTTGCTCTGGAACTGATTTATCAAAGCTGTTTTAAAATGTTTGGAAAAGGAAGACATTCTCTTTTGCCACTAGCTTTGGAGTTTGGATAGGCTTACTAGTGCGTTGCCTTCACTGGGCTTAAATCTTGAGATTCTCCATGGATTTCTGTGGCCAGATCTTGCCTTCTTTCCAGGGATTCTTTAAAAATAGTTTCTTAGTACAGTATAAATCTGGGAGATGGAGCCATTCGTAAATGAAGTGACTATGTGGTTATGGTTAATGTCATTTATTGGGGACTTTCTTTGCAGCTATGATTTGGGCATTGAAAATCGTGATGCAACAGATGACATAGTTACAGTGGAAGCTGCTAAAGCTATAAAGAAATACAATGTAGGAATCAAGTGTGCCACAATCACCCCTGATGAGAAGCGTGTAGAAGAGTTCAAGTTAAAACAGATGTGGAAATCACCTAATGGAACCATTCGAAACATTTTGGGGGGCACTGTCTTCAGGGAAGCCATTATCTGCAAAAACATCCCCCGATTAGTGTCTGGATGGACAAAACCCATTATTATTGGCCGCCATGCTTATGGTGACCAAGTGAGTATCTTGAACAATATTTTATTTTTATCCTTTAACTTGCATGACTTCTTACCACCATTAGAAATCTTGATTAGAGAATACATGTAATGGGGAGCAAAATGCAATCTGGTTTACAGCATTATATTAATTGTTATAAAGCATGCATGTAATAGCATTTAGGTTAGAATAGATGAGTAGCAAATTGCAAGTTTAGCTAATGATTAAAATATACTGCTCAAGAAATAAAGGGAACACAAGCAGAAGACATCCGAGATCTGAATGAATGAAATAGCCTTATTACTTTGTTCTTTACATACAGTAGTTTATACACTGCTCAAACAACTAAAGGGAACACAAAACTACTGTATGTAATAAGGCTATTTCATTTATTCAGATCTTGGATGTCTTCTGCTTATGTTCCCTTTATTTTTTTGAGCAGTGTAGTTTGAGCCTTTTTTCAAAATAGCATTGAAGTTTCCAGTTTTACTATATAGGAAGCCATTTAAGGAGTTATCTTCTTTCCCACAGCCTCAAGGCACAGCAATAGAAATTGTTTCCAAGATAAGGTACATTATGCCAGGTTTTGTGTAGAAGAACGTTTCATCAAAATTGGTACTGTTTTTTGTTTTGTAGTACAGAGCTACAGATTTTGTGGTTCCTGGCCCTGGAAAAGTAGAGATGACATACACACCAGTGGATGGAGGCAAACCTGTAACTTATTTGGTCCATAATTTTGAAAGTAGGTATTTTGAATTAAAGAAAGCGTTGATCAAAAAATGGCTCGTTGTGGAAAATTGGTGAAGACTATAAGAAATGACAGTAAACTAATCAGTTATCTTCCTGTAAGCTTTTGTATGAATTAGATAATTGGCACTTGAGGGTCAAACTACTAAATAATGGAAAAGTGGGGTCCATAATCGAGATTAGCAACTGGAATCAATTACATCTAAGCCTCTATGAAGTACTATTTGGCCAATTTCCCAGGTGCTTATCTGAAAATGTAAATGTAGAGGGATTAATAACAATGTGGATTTGGAACTGACCACCAATCTGCTGGGTGGATGAGAAATCTCATTGTTACCTTCTCATAAAATCTGTGCTTGGTGTAGGAAATGTGCAGAAAGTAATTTTCCTGGATTTTTTAATAGATTCTGTTATCACTGTTGCGTCTTTTATCCTTTTCACTATCTCCACCTCTTTTTTCAGTGGAAAAAACAGTTGAAAATTAGAGTGATCCAAGATTGCTTTGATGTTGCACAAATAGCTATAAAACCGACTTCAGTAATTGTGAAACCTGTTGGAACAGTGGTTGTGAAACCTCATGCATCTAAATCTGCCTTATTTTATAGAAGTCATGCAATCTTCTGGAGGGGATAGCCATACCAAATCTAACAAAATTAAATATAGTTTGAAGAATTTCTACAATTCATATACTATTCTTCAATGCCTATACTTAAAAAAAAGAAGAAAAGAAAAACAAATACTGAAGTATTCTAATTTATGCTTGGTAAAGGAAATCTTCACATGCTTTCCAGGTCCTGTTAAAAGAGTCTTCCCCAATATGTCTTCTAGTGTATGGGACTACAATTTCCATAATTCTGAATAAGCCTAATCTCTTATTGGAAATAGTGAAAACTGCCTTTAAAATACATTAAAAGTAGATTGATTGAGAAAGGATGCTTTAGAGACAAATCTGGAAAATACTAAGGGCAAATAGGCCCTTCATAATCAAGTATCTTCATAATCAGTTCCTTTGAAATGCTGAAATAATCTCTGAAGTAAGAGAAGTATATTTCTGTAGAAACAGGTCATAAAATGGAGCAGTAAGTGAAGGATTATAGGAAGAATTACAAAGGTAACCTTGAGATTCCTTACTTTTGAACCATTTAAAATATTGGTCTGACATTCTATATACTGTATGGAAAGTTTCATAATATCTTATGCATGAATTACAAAAATCTTAATAAAAGTTTTGCAGTTTAGAAAGATAACCTGGATAACAGAGAATATCTTGTGATATGCAAGGAATTTCCATTTCTCCCATTTCTGAATCCCCTCTCTGAATTTGAGTTGGCCAGTGTTGGGCATAGATAACAATACTGACTTACTTAGTTGAGTATTGTACTTAGGAGAATACTTTCAACATTCAGGGGGACTTGTACTACAAGGATGATATATGTATTGTAGTAATAGTAACCTGAAAAATCTTTCTTGAAGACAGTTTGAAGGCTTACATTCACCTATCCACAACATTGTGGCCAGATTCCTTATTTTTATTTGTGATGACCAAGAATATTTTAGGTTGATACTACAGATTCTCTGTGGGAAATAATATAATTGCTTTGTTGCATTCCAGTCTTTATGTAAATAAGACACATTTATATAAGATGTGAGCCAAATTCCTTTCATGTTTCCTGTATATTTTTCCCTTAATCAGCAGGATATGATTGTATTAACTGGTAGACAATGTTTCATATCTCTGCAACTTAATAAAACATGCATTAAGAAATAAAGAACAACTGATGGCTATGGCACAGCCAATAAAATTGCTCTAGTATGTATACTGCTTTACATTGGAGCCATGAATAAACAGTTGTATGCTGTGTGCCAACTTGTACTGAGTGACAAGTACAGGCTGGTGCGTGACTGAAAAAACTCCAGGCATATTATATCTTTGTGTTTCATTCCCAGCTAATGTAATTACACGCTTCTCAACTTGGCAATTAGAGGCCATAATTTTAACAGCTTCCAGGTAGTAATTCCTAAGTTTCTAACAGTATTCCTGTAAAATAGACCAGTGTTACTCCCAATTGTTATCTTTGGATCATATTGCTATAGTAATGTTCATTTCTGAGCTTTACCTTTGGATTTTGTTACTTTTATGAACATTTTAGAGTGTTTTTTTTCTTTGTAGATGTTACTAATTTATTTATTTCATTGTAATTTTATTAGACTAATTAAAATAAAAACTAATACAAACTGAAAAAAATAAAAGATGGAGAAAAGAAAGAAAAGGGGAAAATAGAGAAATAGAAAAGAAAAAAATACAGAAGCTTCCTATCTTCATCACAAGTACAAGTAATTCTCCACACAACCACAATTGGGATCAGAATATTTATCCCTAAGTGATGCAGTCACTAAGCAAGTTATGTGACTGGATCTGATTTTATGAATATTTTTACTATAGTTGTTAAGCAAATCACATGGTTGTTAAATGAATCATGTGATCATTAAGCAAAATCAGGTTCCCCAATTTGTTTGTTGGAAGCATCTGAGGTTGCAAATAGCGATCATATGACCACAAGATGCTGCAACCTTTGTAATGGCAGTAGCATTATGAATAAGTCCAGTATAGGTTTATCATGCCAGATAGGAATTGGTTTATAAATACAGTAAGCCTTTTTTACTGACATTCCTGAGTTAGTGTGTGATCTGTTCTGCATCATTTTGGAAACCGGTTTTTGCTCAGCATTAGTCTGCCTTTCTTCATAATATTAGTTCTAATTCTGCTCAGTAGTGGCATGTTCCTTTTGAGAGTTCAACAGGATTCAAATGACCAAAACAAATGCGGCTTCAGATATATTTCATAATTTGCTATAATTTAGAGGAAATGAGGGGCCCGATGTTTCTTGGCTGCAAACTTTAGCCAATTAAAGATTTCACATGACAAGCAAGTGAATTCTAATTTCTGCAGTTTTTGTTTTATTCTTTCTGACTTGGAATCATGAATATGAAGGGAGGCGCGGTCGCTCAGTGGCATAATGACACTGGAGATGCTGTTCCGGTGATTCGAGTCCTAGCACTGTGTGTCGGGGTGAGCTCCTGTCACTCACCTCAGTTTCTGTCCACCTAACAGTTCGAATAAATGTTCTATAGAAGTAGATAAATAGGTACCAATTTTGGTGGGAGACAAGTTGGTGCTTCATACAGGCAATCAGATTCCTGCCAGTTCTGAACTTTCCCAGTTGTGGCACCCAGTTATTAGGTGGCTCTGGAAAGACAGGGGGCCTTGGATAATGCTGCATGAAGAGCCACTTGTCTTTCTTTCTAGTGCGAAGCCAGTTTGGCCTCCTATGACGCACCTTGGGAAGCATGCAGGCATGTCCTACAACAGAGCTGGTAAATTGACAGCCAAACTATTCTGCACAGTTAGTATGTAACTATGGTTTCCTGGCTAATGTAACAATATATACACTAATAATAATGGATATGAACATCAGTGAGCAACTTGGTATTACATGTAGTAAAGAGTTTTGTTGCCTGTTTGGAGCCTTATGGTTACATGACATAAGGAAATTTTCATCTATGATAGCTAATATACAGCCGACTAGTGACATGAATTGGTTATCAATCAAGCCTTGAAAATACTGTTCATATGAAAGAAAAAAATCTGTGAACTCTTGTGCTGTTACGAAGCAAAAGTTTGGTTACATGCTCTCTTCACTTCATATTTCTCTTTTCGGTGATGCAGGCTGCGGAGGTGTGGCTCTGGGGATGTATAACCTTGACCAATCCATCAAGGACTTTGCCCACAGTTCTTTCCAGATGGCATTGTCTAAAGCCTGGCCTCTCTACATGAGCACCAAAAATACCATTTTGAAAAAATACGATGGGCGCTTTAAGGATATCTTTCAGGAAATCTACGACAAGTAATAATACTTTATTACATATTTTCACTTGCAGGGCTATCTCTTAGAAAAACTCTACTATTTTTTGTAAGCTTTCATAATGGAGTAATAATTCCTGACTCTGAAACTTTATTCTCAGAAACTTTTTTTAAATGAATTCTTCAAAATTAAATGCAGAAGATACTGAACCAATTGTGGATATTAAACTATGAACAGAAGGGGATTACGAATATAAAATTAAGAAAACTGCAAAATGCAGTATATTTACTGTGCATGAGTGGTTCACAAAGTTTGTGAATGAAACTAACTTGTTTTCCCAATCTGTTCTTAGTTGCTTAAAACAGCTCTCTCTATATTGAAAAAAAAGTTGTTTGCTCAGATAAAATGCCCATCTCCCAGATGACATTAAATACAGAAAAGAAATATTGTAGTGAAAGAATTTAAAGTTCCTCTCCTACTTTCTTTTTATGAAAAGACTTTCGAAAGCATGAAATATGCCAGACCTGTGACAAACACAGATAACATTCAGTTTTCTTTCCCCTCCAGAGAGTACAAGTCAAAGTTTGAGGCCAAAAACATCTGGTATGAGCATCGACTGATTGATGACATGGTGGCTCAAGCACTAAAGTCTGAGGGAGGATTTATCTGGGCATGCAAGAACTATGATGGTGATGTGCAGTCTGACTCAGTTGCCCAAGGTATGTTTAATGCCTCTAATGTATTGATTTTCATAGCATGATAACTAGCCAGATGTATAGCTTTGCACAGAATAACTACAAATATAAACAGAATCACCTTGCTAAGTTTTTATTCTGTCTTATAAGTCAGCTCAATGCAGTATTTCAGCAAAGGCCAACCAAATGTCTAGAGCAGTGATGGCTAACCTTTTTGCCGTTGTATGTCAAAAGCGGGGGGAGCGCAGGGGGAGGGTTGCACGTGTGCGTGCCCACACCAATAATTCAATGTGCCTGGGCCCTGCCCCGCACACATGCACTTGCGGCCCCCCCAGCATTCCCCCACTTTTGGCATGCAATGGCACAGTTCACTCCTGATGTCAACATGGGTATGTCCATGTAGTTCTCTTGAAGATAGCCATTGTCATAATCTAGAACACTTTTTCCAGCTTCCTTATCAGCCTATAACCTTAAGACATGTATCAGGCTCTCTGTTGTTTATCTTTCGATAAACAGAGATCACCTTCGTATTTTCGATAAATATGAGATCGCCTTCTATGAGATAAATATGAGATCGCCACCGATAGCCTCCCACCGGCCAATACGCTCCCACAGAGCGGGGCTCTTCAGGGTGCCGTCGGCTAATGTCGACTGGCGACACCCAGGGGGAGCGCCTTCTCTGTGGGGGCACCAGCCCTCTGGAATGAGCTGCTCCTAGAGGTTCATATGATCCCCGACCTGTGTACATTTCACCGCACCCTTAAGACTCTTTTGTTCCAACAGGCCGGGCTGGCTTAATATGAATTTTAAATTGGGTGTTTGTTAGTTTTTAACTTTGTGAGCCAAATTTTATATATTCGTTTTAAATTGTTTTTAAATTTTGTGAGTTTATATGTGTTTTAATATGGCTGTACAACGCCCTGAGTCCTTTGGGAGAAGGGCGGTATAGAAATTCAATCAAATCAAATCAAATCTTTTGCAAGATCAGCTAGGTTTAACTAGGTAGTGCTACCTTCTGGGGATTTTAATTACATAGAAAAGCAAATAAATTCTAAGCACTAGCAAACAGCTGATGAAAATTATCATCATCCCACCTAGGCAATCATGCTGAACAGCAGTATGCTCCAGAACTTCAACTATCTTACTCAAATTTATAAAAGAAGGATGCAAGGTAATACTATACTTATAGGTGCTCTCGCTAACAGTATAATTCCAAATACAGGTAGTCCTCGACGTACAATCACAATTGAACCCAAAATTTCTGTTGCTAAGAGAGACAGTCGTTAAGTGAATTTCAGTTGTTAAGTGAATTTGTCCCATTTTACAAGCTTTCTTGTCAAGGCCATTAAATGAATCACTGTGATTCGTTAAGTTAGTAACACGGTTGTTAAGTGAATCTGTCTTCCCCATTGACTTTGTTTGTCAGAAGGTTGCAAAAGTTGATCACATGGCCCCAGGATATTGCAACCGTCATGAGTCAGTTGCCTAGCATTTGAATTTTGATCATGTGATCATGAGGATGCTGCAACAGTTTAAGTGTGAAAAACTGTCGTCACTTTTTTCAATGTCATAACTTTGGACAGTCACTAAATGAATTGTTGTAAGTTGAGGACTACCTGTATGTCACTGTTAGTTAAGGAGCTAACCTTATTTGAAAAGGGAAGGAATGGCAGTATGTAGCTCATGTTAGAGTGCATTGCTACAAAATTACTGGGCAACCATATGATTTTCTTAATGTTGGCCATTAAAACTATACAATTAACATATTCGGGAGGTTGACAGAAGTCTTGACAGAAGTAGCTTTGTGTATAATTCATTAGGCAGCTTCAGCTCATAATTATAGTTTTATTTATAATTGTTCTTTTTTGAGAATAATATAAACGCTGAAAATTCAGCATTTGGTCTACATCACCTCTTCCCTAATACTGCTGATGTTTCTTTGGATTTGTTAATGTCTGAAGCCTGGTTTATATGCTACATCTTCCAAGTGAAGTTAAGACCAGTTGCTTTGGGGGTGGTGGGGGTGTTGTAATATTGTGTGATAATAAATTTGCTCACTTCTTACTGGAAAGGTATTATTCTGCCTATTTTCACATATATTTTCCAAAAGCACACATCAAATTTCTGTTTGAATCAAATCAGGTTTAGTGTAACAAACTTTTTTTTATTCTTGAATAAACAAGAATGAAATTGTAAAAAAAATTACTTCCCATAACAGTTATCAAAAATGCCAGATAATCACTCCTCCCACCTCCAAATTGATAGTTTTCCTAGCATTTTAGATAAAAATAAGTAGTCAGGTTAGTTGGGTTTCCTCTGTCTGCTTCTTAAAGCTGCTGGGGTCAAGAGTTGCCAAACAAGGAGTGATACATTTTCAAATGCCCTAATTGCCTAATTCTCCTGTCTAGGTTATGGATCTTTGGGGATGATGACAAGTGTCCTGATATGCCCCGATGGCAAAACTGTTGAGGCTGAAGCTGCTCATGGCACAGTGACTCGTCACTATCGCCTGCATCAGAAAGGCCAAGAGACCTCCACTAATCCCATAGGTAAGTGGGTTCCACCATTCCCAGTCTAATCTAGATAGTGTCTTGAATAAATGTCACAGCATAGCTCCAATGAAATCATTAAGGCCTATTAGCAAAAACATTGACTCAAAATTAATCCTGTGGGCCTATCAGATTACATTAAAAAATATGGAATGTTTTCATTATATATGTGGCTATTACGTCATTTATGGTGTTAAATTGAAATAAATATAGAAGCCAAACTTGTTTCCAGGATTGAAGCAATCTTTAACCAGTCTCTAATTATTTAACTGGTGTTAATCTTATGAACGCTATTCAAGGGAAGAGATTCCAAGTATGGGAAGTAGGAGAATTCTTACCACCTTTGGTAAGAACCAAAGCTATGTAACCACAGGCTACTCTCTAAAATCTGCTCAAGAACAAAGTAGAATTAACTTCAGTGAACGCTTTCAATAGTCATATTGAACAATCAACATAGATTGTTAGGTTCTCTTTTAGATTGAGAGTATAGAAAAAAAAATAGTGTAGGCAATACTGTTTGAACAGTGTTGTTGAGTGCTCTCTTCCTATTTTCCTAGCATCCATCTTTGCCTGGACCAGAGGTCTAGCTCATAGAGCAAAATTAGATAACAACAAAGATCTCCAGAATTTTGCTTCAGTCTTGGAGGATGTCTGTGTAGAGACAATCGAAGCTGGTTTCATGACAAAAGATTTGTCTGCTTGCATTAAAGGGCTGCCTAAGTAAGTGATCTGTTTCAGAGAAATACCTGAATATTTAAAATATTTTAAAATTTATTTAGTTATTTAATGAATGTATAGGCCATCCATCTCACATAACTCTGGGTGACTAAAATGTCCTATCTGTTTTTCGGAATTTTTTAATAAATACACTAATTGTCTAATAATAAAAATCAAATCAAAAATCATTTAAAAGATTGGAGACAACTACATTATAAAATCTAATGATTGCAATGCTTTTTCAAGATCAGTTGCAGCCAATGTCTCTTCTATATTTTAAGAAAGATTTAGGACTGCATGTGCTAATGTAACTAGCATTTGAAAGATAACCTATTTATATGCTTTAGTTACAAGTACAAAGTCAAGAAATTATTCAAACTGCTAAGTATGAGTTTTTAAGAGTTTCACCCACACAAAAAAAAAAAAAAACCCAGACAAACTAAATTATATCTAACAGTTTTTTGAAAATGTAAGATACATGTACCCATTGATTACAGGTTGTCCTCAACTTACAACAATTGAGCCCAAAATCTCTGTTGCTAAGTAAGACAGTTAATTGAGTTTTGATCCATTTTATGACCTTTCTTGGTATTGTTAACTGAATTGCTGTTAAGTTAGTTAACTTGGCTGTTAAGTGAATCTGGCTTCCTCATTGACTTTGTCAGGTCAAAAAAGGTGATCACATAACCCTAGGACAACCATCATGAGTCAGTTACCAAATACCTGAATTTTGATCACATAACCATGGAGATGTTGCAACAGTTGTGTGAAAAATGGTCATACGTCACTTTTTTCAGGGCCATTGTAACTTCGAAAGGTCACTAAACAAATTGTTGTTAAGTCAAGGTCTACCTGTATAAAAAATAGATACCTTGTTAGAGCATTTCTTATACTCTTGAATTTTCACTAATGTTTTGCTTTGTTTTAATCACAGTGTGAAACGCTCTGATTATTTGAACACATTTGAATTCTTGGATAAACTTGCTGAAAACCTGAAGACAAAATTATCTTCTCAGCCAAGATTGTAAGAACTGGGCTTGAAGTATTTGCTCTGGAAAGACAACTGTCTCGTGGATGGATGAATGACTATATTATGTATTATGTATATACATACATATATACACATACATAGAAGAAATAAGGGTAGCACTTCAAAAAGTAAGAAATCAACCTGAACCTTGTAATGATCAAAGTCTCTCACCCTCTAGCTTTCTGTAATGTTAAGAGAGGGAAAGGTAACAGCAGAACTGATGTTTCTCTCTATGGAAAATAGCTTTTTCCTGGTCAGGAATTAGGGGAATTAATATTTGTTTAAGGGGAATGAGCTCTAAATTAAGTCATGTTTAAGAATTTTACTTTCTAACTCATTAGATTATATACAAAATGCAGAAGATCCTTCTGACAAACCATTTTAATGAAATTGAAAAACATCCAGCTTGATATGGGTAATGCTCTAAGAGGATTTTAATTACTTGTGATGGGGAAGAAGGGGAAAATATTTTACAGGAAACTTTATTATGACATATAGCCTTGTACACAGTACAGGCAGAAACAATCCTTTCATTTCCTTACATCTGGGAGTTGACTAAAAAGAAAGAAAAGCTGCTTTCTGCTTACACATGTAGGTTAAGATGGAGCATTTCAAACTAACTTGTCACCCAATTTGGATTGGCGCTAGCATTGGTTTTTAAAACAGGAAATAAACACTAATATACCCATCCTTGTGTCCTGTGGTCTGTGAACTGTAACTTAAAATCCAGCAACTTACACATTTCTTCTGCCACTTGAAAGGATATAGAATGTTCAGTTTAAAAAGGCTGGACAAGTTTTAAACCAGTGCACAACAGACTAAGATATACGAGTGCAATAGTGCCATCTTTATATGTAAGTATGAGCATCTCTTGTCCCCTAGGAACCTGGAAAAAATTGGGAATTGCAGATTACATTCAACTTTTCTATAGGGTAGGCATTGCTGTTGGACCTGTGACAGAACTGAAAATATGATGTACATTTCCAAATTAAAGTGTACACAGCCATCATCACAAAACATCCATTCATGGAAGGCAAAATACCAAGATGGGAACCATGGTGGGAACATAGTTTCTAGTCTCCAGGATGCTCAATTCACGTTTACCTTTTTTTCCTGTCCAACAGTTCTCATTCTCAACCAAGCACAGAATTGCAATCATCTAATTTTTTAAAAATGTGTGATAGAAATCATATATGGGCAACCCATTGGATTTGCTCCATTTTTTCCAGAAAATTTATCATAATGTTGTACATGCCACATCAGAAATAGAAAAGGATTAGGTAAATTAGATAAAATGTTTGCATACAAGAATCCAAAATAAGCTATTCTAATTTAAATTCTTTGGAACTATGTTCAAAGAATAGTATGTTAAATGATTGTGGGGTGGAGGAGGAAACAGTGTTACTGAAGTACTTTGTGACACACCAAATGCCCATTTAATTTAAAAAAATTAGGAAATTGAAAGTAATACATAGGGATAAGCCTTTGCAAAAAAAAAATGCAGCTTTTAAGCCTTCACTGAGTTTATACTTACCTTGAAATGTATCTACCATTTCATGGCCTATTGATTGATGGAAAAATCATATTAACTTATTTTTAACATCTTGAAAAATGGGGTACAATTGTGTTTGCCTGCCCCCACAACAAATTCTGAAGAAGTAGATCTAGATTTGAGATGGAATATATTTTAACATCCCTCCACTGGGAAAACTCTGTTACTACTTTCTCCTTGTGTAATATTTCTGTTAAAAAAAAGATGACAGTAACTTCCAAAAAAATAAAGCTGTCTTAATTATACATTCAAGGTTTTAAAATACAGTGGAAGCTAAACTTAGTATCCTTTCTTTGCGAACAAAGATTCATTTGGATATTAAAAATATCATTTACAATTCTATCGATTTAAGAAGTGAACAATTTTACACCAACTACTGAAACATTATTTCAAAAACTCTGAATACATTAATCTGTCATACAACAAAATACTCCATAATGTATTTTTATATTTTTTCTTACACTGTTTTCTATATGAAAATAAGTTGTGATTACGTGAAATCTGCTTTCCAAGCAAAATGAACTTTTTGACTTTCTTATTTTCCTTTACAGTACTTGGATTACTCTACTCCTCTGATGTTTCATAAAGCTTTAAAGTCATACTTCTGCTGCAGTAAATAATAACCATAATGATAATAATACAGAAGACATGCGAGGGGATAGAAGTTTTCATGTTATTTTGACATTTTAGCTAGCTTACATATAGGTCTTCTAATGCATCTTGAAATAGAATAAATCTGATATAATTCAATAGATCTAGTTTGAGAAACAAATATTTGTAGAAAAGAATTTTATTTTTAAAATGAAATAGCTAAAACTAGGTGAATTAAGGAAAAAACTCATACCTAGGAAACAACTGTTACTCTGTCTAAAGACTAATTACCAAATCTAAGCTGAATTTCTTTTTTTAATGTTCTTTTCCTGGACATTTCAGTTCCTTTTGTCAAGTTCTTCTTTTTTGTTTTGTAGATGGGGGAATTGAGGAAGTCAGTCACTGTAAAGGGGTCACCACGCCTCAGTTTTCTGCAGGAAAGAAACATATAATTTGTTATAAATACTCTACTGACTTCACATCCAGAAAACAACATCCAATTTGTACATTCCAACTAAAAAACATACATGGAGTAAAATGCAAAACTAACCTATTCAGGCTAGGCTCTGCATAGGAAACATCTTTTTTTCTTCGTCGGCTTGGATATATTGGAGAAGTTTCAAGAGGGATTGAATTGGTCAAATCTTTCAGTATTTTGTTTCCTGTGAATAGAATAAGGTAACTAACCAGTGCTTATGATATGTCAATACTTCAAGGTGAATTCAGTTACTAAGTAGCTGTAGATTAGGTAAAAGGTAAAGGTTCCCCTTGCACATACAGTATGTGCTAGTCGTTCCCGACTCTTAAGGGGCAGTGCTCATCTCTTTCAAAGCCAAACAGCCAGCGCTGTCCGAAAACATCTCTGTGGTCATGTGGCCAGCATGACTAAATGCCAAAGGCGCATGGAACGCTGTTACCTTCCCATCAAAAGTGGTCCCTATTTTTCTAATTGCATTTTTTACGTGCTTCCGAACTGCTAGGTTGGCAGAAGCTGGGACAAGCAATGGGAGCTCACCCGTTACATGGCACTAGGGATTCAAACCACTGAACTGCCGACCTTTTGATCGACATGATCAGCATCTTAGCCACTGAGCCACTGCATCCCTCTGCAATTACTGTTAAACTGCAGATTACTATTAAGTAAAAGTTTAAGAGTATTTTTTTTTCATTTTTTAACTATCTATACCCGTGATGGCGAACCTGTGGCATGCAGAGTCATCTCTGCGGACACACGAGCCAACACCCAGGTCAGCTCTACCGCACATGCCTGAGCGCATCCCATCAGCCAGCTGATTTTCGGGTCTCTGCTAGGAGATGCACATGCATGGGGGGGGGACAGGGAAGCATGGGTTACACATGCATGCGTGGGGGGCAGGGCCTGTGGGGGGCATTGTATTATGGGTGTTGGCACGCATGCGCATGCACGCTTTTGGCACCCAAGGAAAAAAGGTTCACCATCACTGATCTATACTATAGCCCTAAGCCTGTTAATTGGGAGTAAATCTGAATAATTTCTGAGTAAATGTATCTAGAATTATACAATATTCTACAGCCATGGTCTTTCAAACAACACAGTAGTTTGAATAATTAGTTACCAATAAGATATTACTAGTTGCTATTGTTCACCTCTTTCCAAGGAGATGAACAGAAGTCCTAGAGCAGGGGTGTCAAACTCAAGGCCCAGGGGCCAGATTTGGCCCAGGGAGTGCTTAGATCTGGCCCGCAGGGCCGCACTAGAAACAGCAAAGGACTGGCCCATGGTGCTTCTGCTAGTGAAAACAGAACTTAGGAGGGCGGCACGTGGGTCTTCCCTAGCTCCGTTTTCACTGGCAGAGGGTTGCAGAAGGCTGTCGCACCCAAAAACGAAGCTTGGGAGCCCGTTTTCTGTGGCACAGCACTTAGGCCACCACAGGCGCCCTCAGTGCTAGTAAAGTTGAGCTGGCCACTCCCACCCTGGCCATGCCCACTCCACCCCCCGAGGTCAAACACAACCCTGATGTGGCCCTCAATGAAATAGAGTTTGACACCCATGTCCTAGAGTAAGAAAGGGCCTAAGAAGTCATCAAGTCTAACCCCCTGCTGGATTCACTACACCATCCCTGAAATATGTTTATCCAGCTTCTTTTTGAAAACCACCTCAGAGGGGAAGAAACTACTTCATGTTAATAACTTATTCTACTGGCTAACAGCTCTTACTGCAAGAAGTTACACATAGTCCTTAGTTTATAACCACAATTAAGACCAAAATTTCTGTTGTTAAACAAGTTATGCCCAAATTTATGATCTCCTATGCCACTGTTGCTAACAAAATCATTGCAGTTGCTAAGTGAATCATGTCATGAGTCATTAAGCGAGTCCAATTTCCCCCATTGACTGCTTGCTGGAAGCCAGCTAGGAACATAGCAAATGGTGCAACTACAGCTGTTGCAAATGTATGCTGGTTGTCAAGCATCCAAATTTTAATTGTGTTCATGTGGATGCTGCATTGGTTACAAGTGCAACAAACGGTCACTTTTTTCAGTGCCATTGAAACTTTGGTCACTAAACAAATGGTTGTAAATCAAGGACTACCTTATTTCTAATCTCTAATCTGCATCTACATCCTTGAATTTTCATCCCATTCGTTCAACTCTTTACTGTTTGGAGCAAGTAAAAATTGGTCCAAACCTACAATGTGAATATCTGAAGACAGCTATCAGGCCCTCTCAACTTTCTCTTCTGCAAGTTGAATAAACTTCGTAGTTTAACATTCTTTATTAATATGAACCTATTTTTCATATTTAGGATACTCTTTGGGTATGTACCTTTCTGGCCACACTTGTCTCAAGCAGAAATACAGTAACCAATTGCTACAAGGCCAATTGTGTAAAGCCTGAGTTAATCTGCTCAGATTATTTAATAATGGTAGAAAGTTCCTATATGGACAGCCTTTAACTGCCAGTAATGTCATTTTAGAAATATTTTTAAGGACAATGAATCTGACAAAAAAACAAAGTTAAATTAAGAAATAAAGTAAGAATTCAGGTGACAGTTCTTAACAAGTCACTGTATCTTGTAGTTTGTAAAGCAACAGATAAATGTAGGAATGAAATTTTTATCTAAAAGATTAATTAATATTTATCTTAAAAATTAATTTATACACATTTATGTTAGTTTATTCTGCTATTCTTATCGTAAAATTTTTTAAGTATTTCTTCGCTGGAATCCTAACACTCTCAATTCACAGTAAAGATACCAAAATTAGGTTTGTTCACCATATATGTTGATACAGTCTGAGTGAATAGAGGCAAGTATCTTGTATCACAAATTTCTTACTTTCCAGGACATTCTTTTTTCATTCAAAGGTGGACAATTAGTGTCTAAATCACCAATAAGTGAAAAAATCTTGATCTAAATTGCAGGAAGTTTGGGTAATCGGAAATGAAAACACTATACTCATATAGGATTGCACAAAAAGAAAGCTGAAGGCAAAACCAGGTGGAACTCCTTGGGGCTCATTATAAACCATCAATTTCATTTGTCTCCAACCTTCTAATACTCACCATTTTCTTGTAGGGCTGCATTTTCTGAACTTGTTTCTGGTATGGCTTTTATGGGCTGCTTCTCTTCTCTTCCAGAACTCTCAAGTCGTTTAGTATTTTTCTTGAAGACAATTGAGGTTATTGACAAAACACAATCTCTTTCTGGGCTTTCCTGGGCTTCAACATAACTAGAGCTTTTAGAAAGGCCAACCGAAGGAGAATCAGGATTTAGAGGCAAGGTCTTGGTAATATCCACAATAGGCTTTTGTAAAGTACTGCAGTCTGGAACTTGGAGAAAATTCCATTTTGTCCGATTGGTTTCCTCTGGTCCTTGAAGGAATGGCTCACAATCAGTACCTTTGTTATCCAAACCATTTACAATGCATTTTTTCTTCCTAAATGTTGTCATTTTTTTCTTTAAGCCAGCCTCATTGCTGTTGGCGGTCCAGTTTGTCTTCTCTGAATGGCTACTTTTTTTAGTTAAAGAGCAACTGTTTAGGGTGGTTGAGGTTTCACAGTTCTTTTTGACTGAGCTATTAATTCCTTCAAAAAAGTTATCATCATCACCCATTGAAAATACAGATGGCGTACATTTTGATTTACTTTTCTTTTTTTTACTGACTTTTTGAGCTTTTTCATTCAAATCAAACACATCAGCATTAGCACTGGAATATTCTCTGTGTATGGTATCCCTATCAAAATTCATTGTTTTATCTCTATGTTTTTTCTTTTTAATTTCTGGTTGTGGAAGTTCAGAATCTATATTACCTAAACTCTGTTCTTCCATCTCTGTTAATCTATGGGATTCATTATTTTCATGCAACTTCTTCTTCGACTTACGCTTTACATTCAGTCCTGAAATTGCTTCTTGACTAGGAATTTGCTTCTGGAAACCAACTAAATGTTCTGCATTCACAATGTTTAATGAATTAGACTCTGGGCTCTGGAACTGTCTTTCTAAATTATCTAAGTTTTCCAAGTCTGAATTTTCTTTACTATGTTGAAAAGAAGCAAAATAGTTCCTATCATTAGAAGGCCCCGGATCTAGCACAATGGTTCTTCTATAATTTTTGGTTTTATTAGGGCATTTTGTACTATAACTACAGCTTTTCTCATTTTGTTGAATTTCATTGCTTAATGATCTAGATTCTGGACTTTTGGATTGATTTTCCAAATTCTTCATTTTTTCCAAGTATATTCCTTTTTCAATTTGAGTTGTGTAATTATTTATACAATTTGGCTCCACCACAAAGGTTCTTCTGTTTCGTGTTGTTTGGCCTAAGTGCTGGGAACTACATTTCTCCTTCCTATCCTGATCTAAATTTTCCATATGACAGGCAGATTTAGGAAGTTTTACCTTACTACTGTTCAGTTCACTGGTTTTTGACACTGCAACATTAATATCCGGTCTTCCATTATTATCATTATTCAAGCTTAATTTTGATTGATTAGTAGAAAACATTGTGTTCTTTGTTTCAGCATTATCTTTTTCTAGAGTTTTTGTTTCCTTCGCTTTGAGCTTTATATAGCTTTCACTTTTGGTGCTCAGTGTAATAAGTTCGCCAACTTGACTGATTTCAAGATTCTCTTTAATAAGAGACTCTGTTTCCTTTGTCCCCTGCAGCTTATCAATGTCTGAGACTTCTGTCTCTAGGTTGTTTCCAAATGTAGCAGAAAAGCCGGTTTTACGTTTTTTTCTCTTAGTCACATGTTCACTCAATATACTATCACTGTGTGATCTTGCAGTATCCTTACATTGATGGACAGGATAATTGTTATCCAGGATAGATAGTGAGCAGCTCCTGGAATTCTGTGGCACATTCCAAAGGTTGTCTAGAATGATAACTATATTTATTAGGCAAAAAATTCTTCACACTCCAAAATAAGCCATTTAAAAAACGTAATGAAGTAAAAATAAAAAAAGAGATCTTTCTATCTAGTAAAATCCATTTACTTTACCCATTTTTCCAGCGGATATCAGCCAGATACTACTAGTAAATTCACTTCCCAGCCCTTTGCTTTGGAGATTATAGAGTAATTTACTACAGATACTCCTTAGCTTAAACCCATTGGAAGTTGCAATGGCACTATAGAAGAAATGACTTATGACTAGTCCTTGGACTTAAGCATCACAGTATCCCTGCATCACATTATCAAAATTTGGGTGCTTGGTAACTGGCATGTATTTATTATGATGGTTGCTGCATCTCAGAGTTACATAATTGCCAATTGTGACCTTTCCAGGTGGTTTTCAACAAGCAAAGTCAAAGGGGGGGGGGGAGCCACATTTGCTTAGCAACCCCATGATTCACCTATCAACCATGGTGATTCACGGTCAACTGTGTCAAATAAGATTGCAAAATCAGGTGCAACTGACGATCAAAATTGCTTAGCAATGGGAGCTCCAGTCCTAATTATAGTCATAAGTTAAAGACTATCAATATGCTGCTATATTAGATTGGACTGAAACTAAACAATGTTTCTAAATTCCATTTTAAAGAGCGAGATATAGATAGTAATGAATACCATACATTTGTAGATCTAAGAAAAGAGGTACCCAGAAGCTACAATCTAACTTCAGGACATACGTATTCAGAATACGTATTTACATAGAAGTAAATCCCAAAGAACAAATAAGCAAATATAACTGCAGCTCAGAACAGAATTTCACAATTCAATATTCCTTTGAATCATAAAAAGTTCTGTATGGTGTAGTACAAAATAAAATTGTTCCAGAACATACCTCCAAAAATTGTGCTTGAATTCAATGCCAAAGTAGAGTCATCTACTCCATGTAATCCTGGATCACTATTTCCACTGCTTGCCAATACTTTGTCAGTGAAAGAAGAAAATGACTTCTTAACCTCATGGAAAGGCATACTTCTCCAAGTCTCACCAAAAGCAGATTCCAATGGATCTAAAGGGAATTTCTCCAGACTGGTGGATGTCTTTCTGCCATTGCCACTTCCTTTATCATCCACATGAGACAGTGGAATTCTCATAAATTTTGGTGCCATTCTGGAAAGTTAAAAGACAAAAGGATGACAAAATTAAGTTAATGTTGTGCCATTTATACAGCAATTAAAATTCTTATCATTAAGTATTCAATTAAATGTGGTGTAGTAGTTAGATGTTCATTAATGCTGGAGTTCTATATTCAAGTCCATGTTTAGCCATAGAAACTCAGTTAAGAGATTTCAGGCCAGCCAGTCACACAGAACTACTACTTCACAGGGTTGTTATAAGGGAAAATGGACCCCTATGTATGCAGTTCCCTTTGCAAGTATAAACTGCCTTGGAAAGAAGAATGGAACAAGCAGGGTCATAGAAAACCACTTCTAAAAAAGTGGGGTGGGGAATAGGGGTGGATGGGCTCAATTTATAAGACGATCTGAATTTTTAAGCTGGGAGAATACATTTCCTAAAGCTTACCTTTCTAAAAAATTATGTCCAATAGCACCCAGAATGCAAAGCCCTCAAGCAATGACAGAACAAAAGCAAAACTGTATCTTTAGGATACAAAAATGCTGACTCTTCCCACATCACTACAACAATGGTAGATACTATTCATCATTATATTTGTCAAATAATGCCAGTGCCAATGATACCACTTTATTTTAGAAAGAAAGTAGGATCATCAGCTATTTAACATCCCATGAATATGATACACTTATCTTTCTTTTCACTGAAGACAATACAACTTGCTTTTGTGCATACCTAGGACAGTTGCTACCATCCTGACTGCAAGAAATATCATGAATATCATTGTGCCCTCTTTCATCCAGCAATGAAGAATAGGAATCACTCTATGGGAGAAAAGACCATGTAAGATTTAAGATTAACATTTAATTGTTAAATTTTATAGTTGATAATCCATATCCACAACAGATGTGAGAGTTTGGCCTAGTTCATATATATTGCTAAGCTGTAATATGATTTGTTAAGCACAACATGTATGAACTTACCCACTGAATTACTGTAGCTTTTTCAAATCCTGGCATAACATTAATTATGAATCCGTACATTTTAGAATGGTGCTTAAATATTCCTAAAACCCTATTGCTGCCTCATTGTGGCAGGGAGATGTTCTTGGGAAGGATGGGCAGGAATGCCAGTGGTATATGCCAACAGTATATAATTTAAATAATGTCATCCAAGACGTGAAGATCATTCCAGCTGCCCACCTAAAGCAAGTAGGTATCTATATGGCAGCAACAGTGTAGAAAGTTCTGGGAGATGGATGATTGCTTTTGTGAGTACGGAAAAGGCATAATTTCATATTCAAAAGAAGAAAGCAATGGTAAATGACTTCTGCATTTTACCAAGAAAAGCAGATAGATAGATAAGGTAAAGTGATAGGTGATATAATGCTGGGCGTTACTCAACAAGTTACTGAGAAAAGCTAAGTATCTTTTGGAGTATTAATGGTACAGGTAATCCTCAACTTACAACCACAATTGAGCCCCAAATTTCTGTTGCTAAGTGAAACATCTGATAAACAAATTTTGCCCCATTTTATGACACAGTTGTTAAGGAAATCATTGCAGTTGTTAAGTTAGCAACACGGTTGTTAAGTGAATCTGGCTTCCCCATCAACTTTGCTTAGAAGGTCACAAAAAGTGATCACATGACCCTGGGACACTGTAATCATCATAAATATAAGTCAGTTGCCAAGTGTCTGTATTTTGATCACATGACCATGGAATGCTGCAATGGATGTAAATGTGAAAAATTGTCATAAGTCACATTTTCCAATGCTGTTGTAACTTTGAACAGTCATTAAATGAACTGTTATTGTAAGCTGAAAACTACCTGTATTTATGACTTGATTAAAACTTTTAGGACATCTGATTGCTGATGTTGCCATGAAAGAAAAGTCTGAGGCTACAAAGAGAATTACAGCGGGAACATTGAATGTAAAATACATGGCCTTGAAAAAACTCAACACAGTGAAAGATTATAAATCAACCCTTTGGGCATCAGCAAATTGAAATGGACTGGAACCTGTTTATACTGCTCAGGTCATGAAAAACAAAAAAGAAACAGCATTGCTTTCATGGTCAGAAAGGATACTGGAAGGACAGTATGTTAAGTACAATGTAATTAATGATTGAATAATATGAACTGGACTTCACAGACAGTCCTTTAATATAAAGCCCTGAAGACGTTTTTATTTCATCAAGCCAGCCTAGCCTAAATGGTTTTTAATTGGGATTTTAAATTTTATGGATTTGGGGTTTTAAATTGGGTAGCCAGTGATTTAATTCTTTTAATTATCTTAACTTTTGCATTTGTATGTTTTTTTAATTTTGGCTGTTCACCGCCCTGAGTCCCTTCCGGGAGAAGGGCGGTATACAAATTAAATTAATAAATAAATTAATTAATAAATAAATATAATTATCAACCACTAATGCAAAAAAAATCATTGTGAGTTTTGTGTGTGTGTGTGTTTTATGATCAAGTTTAATCTGAAAGCAAGAGAACATGTAGACAAGATGTTCTGCTTGTGGTTAGAGAGTAGAAAGCCCAAACTAGAAATAATGAGCTTTCCTGGATATTCTATCAATGTGAAACTTGGATTTTGAAGAATCAAGAGAAAAAGAGTATTGAAGTTCTTCAACTTTAGTACTGAAGACCAAACTTTAGATCTTGAGAACACTTCAGTTAGCAAACTAATCCATAGTTCCAATTAATTGACTCAAATTATCATATTTTGGACACATTGTGCAAAGACATAGATCCCTTGGGAAATCTATCTTTCTAAATAAATAAATCTTTAAATTTGGAAAAGATGAAAAGAAAGAAAAGACAAAAGACATCCAGTAGCAAGGTGGATGGACTTGATTACAGCAACAATAGTTATGCTACTGGGAGACCTGAATGGTCAGTCTGGGAAGAAATCATCCTGGAGAGGGCAGTCTATGTGGCTGCTAAAGAATTAACACTGATATATTGGCATATAATCAGATTAAATGATCTTTACAAAAACCAAAGAAATTCATTCTGAAAATATTGTCTATTTGTTCACCTCAGAAAATCTGGTCAGCTTGATTGCAGTTTGAAAGCAGCTGTTCATAAAGAGCTGCAGTTCATCAATATATTTTTTCTGCGCAGGACAAACAAATCTTTTTAGTTTTAGTTTACTATAATAATACTCAAAATAAAATTTGGCTTGTTGGATCAATTCAATGTCCTCCAGCAGCTAAAATAATGTTATTCAGCATATCCTTTCAAAATATTATAGTTATTAGAAAGAATCCATTACCTCTCAGACCATTTTATAATTTTTACAGTGACACAAATTTCATTACAGAGACATCTGGAGAAATCATCATATGAATAATATTAAAAATAATGTACTTAATTAGTCATGAGGCCATATCAAAACACAATAAGCTAATGTGAATTGGCAAAACTAGAAGAAAATGCATAGCTTTTTCCAAGCCAATCCATATATGTACTTTTCAGTTATATTGTTTTATTCAAATAAAAAGACTTATTAATATTTGGATTCTGACACATTTATGTTATTCAAATGTATGGATCAAAATAAATCATTCATTCAATGTGTTGTAGAAATTGATCTCTCACTTTTCTATATAGTACAGCTGGCATTCAGTAATATACAGTATGTGCCATATCCTCAATCTGAGAAGCATCATAAATACAGCCACATTTATGAACTTGGTTAAACCCTCTATATTTAATCTTTGTAGCTAAATGTTCAAATCACACTCAAGTAAATACCTCATGAGATAACTGAACATTTTGTATTTAGGTATTTTTAAATTTGAAAGGTGCATTTATAGAGGCACACCCACTTCAGTGTGCCAGCCTTATAAAGATGTACCTCTTTGAGCTTTTATGTCCAAGATTATTTGAATGACAATGTTTTTAACTTGTTCTCCAGAGATGGTTGAACATATTTTGTAAATTGTACAATCTAAGAGATCTGTAACTGAGATTTAATCTGATCTATCAGACAAAATTTGGGAGTCTTATCAGTTTCCATAAAATTAATTTTTCACCAACAATTATATGCCTTAATAATAGAGGATTATATATGGGTAGTCCTCATCTTATGATCAATCGCTTAGTGGCTGTTCAAATTTATGATGACCCAGAAAGGGGGATATATGACCTGGATTTAAGGTTCTGATGATTTGGCCCCCTTAGCAGTCATGTGACTGAACTTTGGGTGCTTGGCAACATGGCTGCATTTATGGCAAAATTGCACCCATAGAAACTACAGATTCACTTTAGGACCGCAGCGGTCACTTAATGACAGTTAGAAAAAAGGTAATAAAATCCTTTTGGAAAAAATCATAAAACAATTTACGACCATAATGGGCAGTCTCCATTATGGTTGTACGTCGAGGACTACCTCTATATATTCCTAATTTAACTGTAATTGCAGCAACTGGATTTCATTTAACAATTAGAAAAGGTATTTCAGAATTTGTACTGTAATTTGACATGACAAAGATCCTAATTGTTAAAAAAAACATTCGGAATTAAATTGCCAAGATTTTTTTTAACCTAAGATTTTAGGTCTCAAAACAGAGTAGCAATAAACATTACAATTTCTAAAAACTGGCAACAAAGTATAATGTTTTTTTAAATTAGCAATTTTCATCGGGTCCCCAACCCCTGGGCCGCAGCCCACTACCAAGCGGCAGGTGAGGGCACACACACAGCTCTGTTGTGCAAGCGCTTGCATCATGCATATAGCTCCATTTGTAAATGGAGCTTACAAATGGAGCAGTGTATGCAAGCGCATGTGCCTGCCGTTCACACAGAACCATTCCCTCTCCCCATCCCCTGCCAAGCCAGAAAGGCTGGGGAACAGTGATCTACATCATTCTGTGGTGACAACAATATTTTTAATATTGTGCATTTACCAGAAAAAATACATTATCTTAATATTTTCACTAGTTCTTTATTCACTGGGAATGGGATAACACAAATATTGTAGACTAGATTTAGGATTTCAAAATCCCATTCTATAGTGTGCAAATTTTACACAAAAAAGGATTCCAGTTCCTCCAGAAGCACAGAATTTTGCTAATATCCTACCACAGAGGAGAGCTTTTGGCGCAAGCAAGCATTTTCAAAGTGACCCAACTCTACTTCTTTCTGCAGCCACATCTTGTCATCAGTAAGTTTCTGGGCTGTTATCTTGGCAGCATTGAGGGCCAGAGCCAATGCTTTGTTGTTCTGTTTCAGGGAGACCTTAATTATAGAGGAATTATCTATACAGAAAGAAAGGGGGAAACAAAAATTAGGGGATGTTGTTTTTGCCTTTGCCACATTTGATCCCCAATTTAAGGTTAGGCAGCTCTGAAGTTTGTTTCTTTGGGACAGGTTCCCCAGTCTCCATGCCAACAACTTTCCTCATCTTAAGTAGTATATCATTTGGGTTGCCAGCTTTCTTTCCTATCAGCGAGTGAGTTTCCCTTTTGTTCACTTTGTGGTTGCTTCAGATATAATTAAGTACTCTCTAGTATTCTTTCAAGCCAAGTTCCAAAAGGTATTCACTCTACAAAACTCTTACAGGACCATGATCAATTACAGCTGGATTGTACAGAATTTGTGATAAGCATGATTTAGGTGGAAGTAGCATTTGATATCCCAGACATGCATTTTAGTCTCTCTGAGCATGTGTCAAGTGAGTCACATAAAGTCATACATAAAGATTCAGTTTACACTAAGAACCAAAATAGAATATTTAAACCTATGTGGGATAGCAAGTCTGTGCACCATTGCCCTTCCCCAATATTCCTAAGCATACATGCTTCTGCAGCATTTCTTTTGCAGAGAGGGTGCTATTCAAGATCAAGCAACCAAATCCCTATTTCAGGCCTCAACACTGAAAATGAAAAAGTCAAGAACCCAAGGAGCAAAATGTCTCGTATGGATTATTTAATTCGCTTTCACCAGAAAATGGCAAGAACTGTCACTTTTCTGCTATCATGACTTGCAGCGTGCACACCTCTTCATTAATGCTTACATGTTTAATATGGCTACTTACTAATTGTTCTTGTTCTAATCTTTGATGCGAGGGAAGCATTCATCTTTGCTGTTTTTAATACTCCATTTTTCTTTTCTTTCATCCGTTCCCTGACTCCATTCTTAAAGAACACCAAGGATGTTTCTGTGCATTCCTGGAATGACATTTTTTCCAACAGTCCTGCCAAATGTATAGAGAAACAGAAATATCAGATAGTATCTTCTTTTTCTAGTCTACAATCATTATTTCTTTTTGATCTTTTTGTTTTGTTTCTTTAGAGTTTAGTTGTAACTCTAAAACAAGAACAAGTGAGTCATACAAATCCACTCAGAGTTAGACCTCTCACTTCATCACACTTGCCATTGTTATCTTTATTTTTGTTTTACTGATTTTACTGTACTTTCTATGTTTGATTGTTATGAGCTACACAGAGCTGCTGGGAGTCCGGTGCCAAACACATTTAATAAATTATGGTTATTATCTTTTTCACATTCAGGTCATTTCATAGCCATAATAAAAAGTTTGAGAAGGAAAGAACCAACATGCATTCAAAATAAGTTAAATCCAGAAAGTTGGTCAGACTAGAGTTATGCACCAAGATACATCACTCTAGTTCATAAAATATAGGCATCTGATTTAATAGCATCTCATAGTTCTTAGCATGCTGCTATTTGAATATGTGTGTGAGCACAAGTGACAACCTAAGATCGTGTTCACAAAAAAGAGAGAAAATTGTTCATGAAGTTAAATTTGTTTGTATTAATTTTAAAGGGAATACTGCACAAACCAGAGCATCCCTTTGGTCTTGAAATTTGTATCTCCAATCATACTACAGATGTATTCACACACAAGAGTAAAGTTCTTCTGCTTTATTCAATCAAAGACCTGCTAATGAACACTGCCCCAAAGCTCCTATTTGGCTTTTTTGAGAAGTGTAAATAGCTTAATAACAAGGAATGCACCAGATTAATAAGGATCTCTTTTGAACGCAGATCCTGTAAAGCAGAGAGCCATAGAAGAAAAGTCTTTTCCCCTTCATATTTGGCCTAACAAAAGGACATACAAGTTTTAATTGAAAAGGGACGCTGATCCAAATAGTTCCCACCTTGTATGGAAAAGCCCTCCTTAAATAAACGCATGTGCATGATCCACAGATCCTGCACACTGCCCCAAGTCATTGATATGGTGATATGTAATATAACCCCATAATACTCACATAAAGTCTACAGGAAAGTCAGTAATATATTTGAAAAGCCTCCCTAAACAAGATTTTTGAAGTTGTGCATACTAACGAATTCTGGGGAGCAAAAAAGTTTATCTTGAGGGCACTAGTTCTTTGTTTGCAGAGTTAACAATGGAGATGAAACAACTCCTCCTTTTATCTGATGCTTGAAGAACAGGATTATTCTTCCTTACCAGGAATTTTTCATAGTATCCTCTTATAAGGAAGGAAGGGTAAAAAAATCAAGGAAGGGTAAAAAAAAATACAAATTTGTTAACCATCCCATTTATTTTTCTGCAGTGTAACTGTCAATTACATGCAATTTAGTCACTAAAACTATTCCGTGTAGTATAGTGAGATAATCCAGGATCAAATCCACACATAGCCAAGATTCCTAATATGGGTCAATCATAACCCAACCTACCCTATGTTACAGGTATGTCCAGATGTATGGCTACAGCGTATGGTTGCAAATTTACTGATGACCATTAGATGGTAAGAAAGAGAGCTTCCTCCTATCATCTGGTAACTCCCTAGCCTAGAGCTTTGCAATCCAAATCAATGGGGAATTGACATTGCAACCTAGACTGGGGAATTCAAGTTGAGAAACGCTGGCCTATATAAAGGTAAACGAAATATGCTGCCTTCTCAGAAGCAGACACAACATTATAAAAAAAAAGTATAAAGAAATTGAGATAAATGTAGGCGAACGATCCAAGCCACGGCAGCAACAGTTGCTACAAGAGGCATATCATGTCCACCATTCCCAATCGAGCGCCCGGCGGCATCTTAAAATGGTCGGAGAAACCTCATTTGTGCGGACCGCTCGGGCAAGACGGTCGCCTTTTTGTCTGCCACGCAGCCCCGTCTTCCACGCCATCTGAGGAAGAAGAGGCGATTACCCTTACCGGTGTTTATTTTAAAAAAAAAGCCCCTTTCGGATCTACCCCAGTTCCTTTTCTCCCCTCGGTATCTTAAAACGGACTCAACCCCCTTGGACATGTTGGAAGAAGTTGAAAAGGTCGCCAGTTACTCGCCTGTCGGCTCCCCTTCAGTTGCAGGCTGCCCTCCAGGCGCAAAACGCCACCTCTCTACTCCGCGGCTGCCGGCGTTTGCCATGTTTTCATTTGAAATCTGTCACGTGACGCCTTAAACACCCCCCCCCCTTTCGCCCTCAGCAACGGTCGTCGCCTCCGGAGTTATCTCGGGAGGAGAAAATAAGCGCCACGAGGGATACGCTCCAGGGTTAAGGGATGAGCAAGGAGCCAGCGCACCGCCCCCTCCCCCGGCACCTCTGTGCTAGGGGAAGCTAAGGGTAATCGCCGTCATCAACCCGCAAACCTCGTTAGCGCAGCAGTTACAAAAGTGGGCGTCCCCCACTCGGAGCTTCTATGCAAAAGGCGGTTCGTAAATCGAACAAGCGAACATTCGCAGAGCTTCTCCCTGTATTCGGAGCAGAAGGCTCGGAAGACGCCCTTAGTTACGTTGCAGCTCTGACTACATCGGAATCCCATTATATTTTAAACTTTCTTGTAAGCGATTTGAGATCCTCCAGTATAAATCAAGTGCACTGCAACCGCCCCAGCATTATATATCCTATGCAACAAGACGGAAGCAGTAGTAGTTACGTTAGACCAGTGTTTCTAAAAATGCGAATTTTGGACGCTTGAGGGCCCGCAAAATCAATTTTATTTGCCAGCCTATGTTGAAAAATAGTGTTAAAATCCCATTAAACAGTTATGAAAAAAAAAGGCAGCAAATGCATCCATTTAAAAATTTAATACAGTCAATATTGGTAATATAACACACAAAAACGAGCAGCAGAAAGATGGGGAGGGGCCCCATAATTTTTAACTGGGGGAAGGGTCCTGAGGGGGAAAAGTTTTCCTTTGGAAAAGAACAGGGAGGTAGAGTAACGGGACTATAGAGTTTAAAATTTCAAATAGAAGACATGATAAAGTACTATATATAAAATCATGTGCACTGTAGGAAAACAAGTTGTAACTAGGAGGAAAAAGGTGTGCTGGCTATGTTTGCCACCTTGAGTTATTTGTAAAAATAATAAAGGTGAAAAATAAATAAAAATTGTGTATGTTCACTGCCTTGAGTTATTTATAAAAAATAATAAAGGTGGGATAAAAATAAAATAAATATATAAAGGTTAAGTGTGAAAAGCAGAAAGCAAACATATCTACAGTAACACAGGGGAAATGTATCTAACACTTCTTTCTCCTTTTTTTTCTATAATCAGGACAGGAAACTTGCTTCCTCACCATTATATGCATCCTCACCAAATTGAGAGGGAAGCTGTGATTTTATCTTCTTATGAAGCATCATATGAAGCTTCTTATGCTAATCATATATAATTTTGTTTAAATACTTCTTGCTTCATAATAAACATTTTACAGTTGTATGTGGTATGAACTTCTATCAGAAAACTTGCTCCTTTATGAATCCCATGAAACCTGCATTTTTGCAAATCCATGAGCCTGTCTGATAGAAAAAAATGAATCATATCAATGCTATACTGTAATCTTGATAAGAGAGCCAAGGTGGTGCAGTGTTTAGAGTGCAGTACTTCAGCTGACTGCTAGCTGCAGTTTGGCAGTTCAAATCTCACTGGCTCAAGCCTTTCATCTTTTAAATGAAAGATTGGGGGCAATATGCTGACTCTGTAAACCGCTTAGAGAGGGCTGTAAAAGCTCTATGCAGCAGTATATAAATCTAAATGCTATTGCTAATCTACAGATTCTACAGATTAGCAATAGGGATAAGTAACAATATACAAAATAGCGAAAAAAATTATGAGCAAAAGAAATTAAATAAAAAAATTAAATAAAAAGAAATTAAGAGAGAAAAGGAAGGCTAACTTAAATCTAGTTTACACAAATGTTATTCACTATTCCTTTATATGCTTTGCTTTTATTTACATATAATAATTATCATAGTGTTATTATGGTTACCCATTTAATAACTCTAAACTTTACATTCACATGAAACATTTCATGATTCAAGCTTATTACTGACAGAAACTGGCCGTGGTCTTCACCTGTTCATGCAGATGTTACAGAGAGCTGAAATGTACAAACAGCAATTCCATCTTACATTGGGTTCAACTCCAGGCTGTTTCCAGATTATTTGTGGGACTGCCCCTCCCTGACGGAGTTGCGTCTATTCTACTAAATCAGATAAAGTGGCCGTGCTCCAAATATCTTCCCTAAGTATTGCCATCTAGTGGGATCTAGAAAGTGTGGCTTTTCCATAGAGACCCCTGCTTAACCTTCCTCAGACTTCCTGCGAGGAGCTGGCTTTTCCCCCAGACCCTGGGACAGTAAAGTAGGAGCCTGGGGATTGTAGAGGTGAATGGATATACTTATGAATTGGGCACTGGTTTTTCTTTTTCTTTTTTTTTCTCCTCTGCCACCTTCTATACTGTTTTATTGCTTGTGCTTTTATTGTTGTTGTTAGCCACCCAGAATTGTGTGTCACAAGATGCGTGGACATATAAATCTTTTAAATAAATACATCCCTGGTTCTAATTGCTTCAAGCCCTCTCCCTTAGTGATCCTGCAAAGTTTCTAATATATGATGATTTTTCCTCTGCCTGAAGCAATGACAATGATAATGGAACTAGAGAAAGGATGTAATATTGTTACCCTACCGTAATTATATTTCAACAGAAATAAAGATATAAGTAGGATTCATAATATTGAAATTTCTACAGCACATTTATCTACTTCTGTAAAAGTAAGTTGCATACATAAATAACATAAAAATAACATTTTTATGTTGATAAAAGTGACACCCTGAAATTTTTAAAATTACAAGAACAAATTTCAGCCATGAAATCTCCTAGAATACAATGTAATCTACAGGATAGCTCTAGCTATTGGTACCATGCAGTGGTGAAATGTAAAATTTGTTACTACCGGTTCTGTGGGTGTGGCTTGGTGTGGGGGGGTAATATGACTGAGTGGGCGTGGCCAACTTTTTTTTTTTTTTACTTTTAAAACCATTTTTTCTACAATCTCTTCGGCTGAAGAGGTTGTAAAAAAATGCTTTTAAAGTCTCTGATGATCCCAGCTGACTTGCCTGATCGGCAGAAGCTTTTTTTCCTTTTAAAAACATTTTTTCTATAACCTCTTCGGCCAAAGAGGTTGTAGAAAAAATGCTTTTAAAAGCCTCTGATGATCCCAGCTGAGCCGCGCGATCATCAGAGGCTTTTCTTTTTTAATTTTAAAAGCATTTTTTCAGCCAAAGAGGTTGTAGAAAAAATGCTTTTAAAAATTTTAAAAAAAGCCTCTGATGATTGCGCGGCTCAGCTGGGCAATGGTGGGGGCAGGGAGTTTTGCTACCAGTTCTCTGAACCACCCGCCTGTATTGCTACCGGATTGGGCAATCCGGTCTGAATCAGGAGCATTTCAGCCCTGGTCCCATGCCTAATGCAGGGGTACAGCAGAGAGGCTTATGCCCCATTAATATTCCACTAGTGATCTTATCAAAGTAGACCAGGAGTGTCAAACTGGCAGCCCGTAGGCCAGATGAATCATGTACAGACCATGCCCACCCCAGCTCTGCGAAGGGAAAAATCAAAATATCACATGACTGCAATGTGATTTGCAAGTTGACACCTGTGAAGTAGACTATGAAGTCATTGATGGCATATGGCATACCCCAATACTGTACTATGGCATTAATTATGAGGCTTATAGTCATGGCTTTTTTCATTGCCTTCCTCAGCTCTCCTGCCTACTATCTCTTCTACAATAAAATGGGGATGTTCACAAATACATCATTTGATAGACCAATCCAGGAAAAGCATCCGGTCTCAGATTTAGTCAAATACCCCAATCAAATTCATTGGACTTATTCTAAACTTACATCGCAGCATTAACATCTCTTAGAAATTACGGTAAATCAGTCTTGTAGTGAGTTATTGTACTTCAACACTTTCTTTTTCTTATTACTGAATGGATTCTTGCTTTTTTCCAACTCTTCATACTTAGTTGTTCAGCTCTCATCTCCACTGTTATCAAGATTAAGATTTCTGAAGTTTAAAATATGTATGTATGTATGTATGTATGTATGTATGTATGTATGTATGTATGTATCCAATTTGTAATAATGCCCACGCATAGGCAGCTTGCCTCATATCACATTTCTGAGATGGTTGGCCATGTATGCCTATATAAATAAATAAAAATAAACATACCATATATGGTAATAACAATTCAATATAAGACACACAAGGCAATCTTGCTTAGGCTCCTTGCCCAGTCCATGGGGGAAGAGTCAGATCTTCAGTTTGGGTAAAAAACATTGCAGCACAGAAGGTCATTGGCATGAGAGTTAAACTCAAGATAACAGCAACGTTTAGAGTTTTGTGTATCCAGTGGTCTCTAGAATTTTGCAACTCAGATACAGAAACTTTAAAACAAATTTTGTTGAATTTTTGTTTTTTATGTAGTTCCTATTATGATCACAAGAGGCCACCAAAATCTTTGCTTCTGTTGACAACCACTCTCCATACAGTACAGTACTATACTTTCAGTCTTGTAGGAGAATTCATGGGGAAGTTTCTTCTGGACAGGTCACACAAATATAATTCGCTTGCATGTATTAAATCACTACTTACTGAATAATTCCTTATACCACTGTAGAGCCGTCTAAAGATGGCCTAAAGATAGTTGGGACATGATGGGATAATATGAACTGAACATAAGGTTCAGGTTTGTCTATATTAGCTAAAGTATGGAAAGCTAAAGGCCAACCAATACTTTTGGAGGCAGGAAGTTAGGGGAAGCCTTCACCATTCCTCAGGTATGAATCAGCGCAATTTAACAAACTTTAGTTTGCAATACATTGTTTAACCTATAAAGCAACATCACAGGTAGTCCTCAATTTACAGCTCCAGGATGCTGCAACCATTGTGAATACATGCTGGTTGCCAAGTGCCTGAATTTTTGAACACATGATCATGAAGATGTTGCAACAGTTTTAAGTGCGAGGACTGGTAATAAATCACTTTTTTTCAATGCCAATATAACTTTGAACAGTCATTAAACAAACAATTATAAGTCAGGAATATAATATGGTTTTCTTCTTTTCTAGGAACTGTTTAATCTAAAACCTTCTATGCTATAATTTCAGTTTCAAGCTCAGGCTTCCTCATCCAGTGTGCCCAGGCTTTAATCCTTAGTTTCTGAACATGGGAAGTTGGTCTGCTCCTTCAGTGCTGTACTCCTCAAGGAACTCTCCTTTCCTGTTTGCCGTTCAATTTGCTTGCTTTGGTTGTGAACTCCCAAATGTCTCTTCTCCTAAAGTGATTGGCTCAGAGCACTCCATTTGTTTTACGGTTTCAGCAGGGGCCTGACACTCTTAGACAAGATTTCATAAGATCCTAAAAAGACCTCTACATTTGGGGTGTCTCTAAATCAGGATATTTCTTCCCTAATTAAACAAAATATTTGTTTTCTAAATAACAGGGAAGAAGCTACATACAGTGAGGTATTTTATTTAGAAAGCTGTATCTATTTATGCTACCAATTTGTAATCTATATTATTCTAAAATGTTTTAATTAATGTTTAGCATCTAGCCTAAATCCCCACAGCAACAGTAATTGGAGATGAGGGGTAGAAGCAAGCTTGGGACAAGGCACGTCACCATGGAGATAGATAAGAGCAAATGGTTGTATCATCAAAAGGAAGGAAGAAAGCAAGGAGAAGACAAAAATAAAAGGAGAGATCTCATTATAGCAACACTAATTTTGTAATCAGATGAATAAAGGTACTCTTGAAAGCCTAGAGTCTGAAGATATGATACAACAAAGAAGCACAAAAGGTTGCTAGCAGCCAGGTGTGGAGTGCATTTGGACATGCAGTGCTCTGCTTTTCATCTGCTTTCTTCCCAGATTGCCCATCATAATATTGGGTTGCAATCATCTATCTAATCATGAAATTCAGCAGTAGGAAACAGCATGAACTGTTCTTACTTTGTTCAGTTGGTAAAAGATAGGCAATAATGAAATTCTGAAGGACAGCTTTAAGGGGGAAATGTTTAATTCTAGCAAAATTTTAAACCATCTGACTAGGAGAAAATCCCAAACACTGTAAAATCTCTCCTTCAATACATGGATTAGATAGATTACTTTCTCTCTAATGAGCTCGTGTCATATGTCTATTTTCTGCCAGTATCCTCAAACATATCTGTGCAGCTTCAATTCTGAGAAAGAATATACTTCAAAAATATAAGGCAGAAGCCTATGATTTTTTGGCTGACCTTTTTAATCCTTCCTGAACTCCCCATCACAGATATGATTTCTTTCCCCAAACAGGAAGTTTGCTGAATTGGGTGTGACCACTTGAAGTTACCACAAAGTGCATTCAAGCAGTGGCATCTAGTAATCCCTCAGTCTTTCCAGAGGAAAAGGTCAGCAAGGAAGGAAGCATTGCATTTTATATGTTCCTTACCCTTTTTTCTAATGGTTCTCAAGCAACTCATCCCAACCACAAAACTGGCAGGTAATGATTGGCTTAGGCTCTATATTGTCAAGGAACTCCAGGCATCATGCCATTTTGCAATCCACTCAGCTTCTACCCAACTTTGCAGCTAACAAGAGATCAGTGAATGCTACACAATGATCAGCTTCTGAAATTCTGAAACTTGGAAGGGTATGCCAAAAGGCTTAGCCACCTCGGTCATAGCATGCAGAAAAGCTATAACCTGATCACATCTGAGCCTCAAATTGCTGTGGTTTAAGCCTTATGGAAAACACTGACCCTATGCAGACCACCGTTTGTCACTGTGCATCAAGGAACTTCATATACTTTTCTTTATTGGGACATGCATTTAAATGGCTTTGATTAGACTTGCATAAATCAGGCTGAAGAAACAGAATCTCCTTTGAGGAAGCTGCTGAGAGGGCATGACAATGAATAAAGAAACAAAGAAATCCCTTCATTCAGCCTAGCTGAGGCCACCAATGTCTTAATTGCTCCAGTAAGAATGGAAAATTGCAGAGGAGACATCAGTGGATAGGGAGCTGTGGATTTCTTTTTTAAAAAACTGCAAATGCAATAGAAACAAAAGAACAAATATTCAAAGGTCTACATGCATATAAAGGCTGGGTTCATACCACATAAAAGTGAAAATGTGGTTTGGTAGTTTGTGCTTTTAAAGGTACAAATGTAGCCAGTGTAGTTTGTAACCAATAGTTTATCACTTGAAATACTATGAATGCCAGTTGAAGTTTATTCAATAAGAATCTATCAGGACTTAGTATGTGGTGTGAATTCAGTCACTGATTATTTATTGTTAAACTGCTTTTCCAAAATAATCAAATGATCTAGTTTGAATGAAAGAACTTTGCAACATAAATAGCACTTTGACTGTTACATAGCGCTTTAAGCACTCGAGCAGTTTACAAATGTCAGCATATTGCTCCCAACAATCTTGGTCTTCATTTTACTGACCTTGGAAGGATGGAAAGCTGAATCAACCTTGAGCCAGTCAGGATCGAACACCTGGCTGTGGGCAGAGCTAACCTGTAATACTGCATTCTAACCACTGCCCCATCAGGGCTAATAGTATAGGTAATCCTCAATTTACAGCCACAATTGAGCCCAAAATTTCTGTTGCTAAGCATGACAGTTAAGTGAGTTTTGCCCCATTTTATGACATTACTTGCCACAGTTGTTAAATGAATCACTGCAGTTGTTAAATTAGTAACACGGTTGTTAAGTGAATCTGGTTTCCCCATTAACTTTACTTGTCAGAAGATTGCAAAAGGCAATCACACGACCAGCTGTCATAAATATATTGCAGTTGCCAAGCGCTCACATTTTGATCACGTGACCATGGGGTTGCTGCAAGGGTTATAAGTGTGAAAAACATAAGTCACTTTTTTCAGTGTCATTGTAACTTCAAATGGTCACTAATGGTTGTAGATTGAGGACTATGTCTTTTCCATAGTTATGACACTGTACTATATGATCTGTTTACATCCAAACAAGGCAAAAGCTGTGTGTAAATATCTTGCTGAGTTTTGTAGGCCTTGTCTAATGAATTTGGCTGCTTACTTAGAAGTATTTTTAAAACTGAATTTGGACACTAGAACACTTGTCATCTGGAAAAACAAAAAATTAAATCTTAATCATAATACCATTCTTCCTCCTTCACTTCAGAATTGGTTCTTGAGCCAACAATAATTAAGGATGAATGCCGAGATATACAGAGTTAAAGGAGAAATGTGACTAACCAAACAATGCCAAACAATGTAACTTGAATAAAGAACATCAATAATTTGTCAAGACTACCACGTGTTGTGCAGTTAAACAAAAGTTGAGAAAGTACAGAGACAAAGCTGGTAAGCCCATATTTACTAAACTAAATAACTCTTTCAAAGCTTTATGTCCTTTCCCTATTCAATATTTAATTCATTCATCAATTCATAATAGCTTGCAAACAAATACACTGCTGATTAATTATGGCATTCTTTGGCTCTGTTATCTTTTGCTGGGTTTCAAGGAATAAAAGCAGCAGGATAAAAACTTACCACTCTGAATAAAATTTAATGAGCATTTGGCACAATTCTTTCGGATCGTGTTAAAGAATCCATGGTGCATAGGAAGGTATCTCATTGGTTTATTTTTAAAATATTACTTTTTTTCCCCTGGCTGTTCTATAATCCACTAATGAAAGCGTAGCAAAGCACACACACACACACTTAGGAAACCAATTGTATTTAGACAGCCAAAATTTTCAACCAAGTCAAACAGCCGCTCCTAACACTTTGTACTCCCTTAATCCATAGGTATTTGGTATATAGTCTTCCATAGCTGCAGTGCCCATGTAAGGACAAAATATTTGGTATTAATGTATGGTGTATAGCTCTGATAATTGTTTACAAAGATAGACAACATGAGGAATAGGCAGACATTCAGTTAAATTGTGCCATATACTGAAATCAAGATCTGTATCTAAACAGAAAGTTTTTTTAAAAATAATCTTTATGTACATTTTCCATTAAAAAGAGAAAACAACACATCATATAAATAACACACAAAACACAAGACAATACAACATAAAAGAAAAAAAAGAAAAAGAAAAAGAAAAAAGAAAAAACCAGGCATACCTCTATGTAGTACCTTAATAACCTAATATTCGGTATTATGTTCCCATATTATATTCCGGACAAGACAGAACAATTTATATACCTTTATACGTCGATTAGGTCTATCCGACTTCACTTTACTTGTACAATATAGGTTTCTCAATGGATACAATTCCTCATCTAGTGTGGGTTATAATTTCCTCTTCTCTAACCACTTATAAAATTTTTCCCAAGATAAACATGTTTTTGTTTGGTCTCTGTCTTTTAATTTTTTAGTCAATTTATCTGCTTCCGCACATTCTAAGATCTTCTTTACAATTGTTTCCTGTGTTGGGATATTTTGATTTTTCCAAAATTGAGCATACGCCAATCTGGCTGCTGTAATAATATGTACAGCTAGATACCATGAGTCTCTTCTGATATTTTCTGGCTTGGCGCCGAGCAGGCATGTCTCTGGACACCATTCAATCTTTTGCATCAGAATCTCATTAAGCCATTTTTTTATTTTCCCCCAGAATTTTTCTGCTTTCGGGCACGTCCACCACTGATGGTAATAGGTGCCATGCTCCCACCCACATTTCCAACATTCGGGAGATTGTCCCTTAAACATTTTAGCTAGTCTATCAGGGGGTAAACAGAAAGTTTTGGCCTGCTCCAATTTTAAAAAAGAAATGAAAACTGCTGTTGTATATTTTAATCTATCAATAACCACTAGATGCTCAGGAAACTGTTTTGCGCTGTTAAAAAAAAAAACATAGCAAGAAAAAATGCCAAACGAAACAGATTTAACAGAAATTTTTTTAGAATGCTCTGAAATGGATAGGTTAACCAAAGAAGTACAAGACAGAGAAGAATCAGATTACTATAAAATATGGAATAAATGGTGTAATTGATTAAAAATTAGAAATAAAAAAACCTAGAGGGGAAATATTACCGATATAGAAAATGTTATTACACTAAGAAGAGGTGAAGAAATATATAACAAGCAGAATGTCATTTTGAAACAATGCTTAAGAAAGAAACATAATTTCTTTTGTTTATATGTTGTATAAATGTTTGTTGTGTGTATGTTATGTTATGTTTTTTTAATATTTATACTCTAATAAAAAATTATTTAAAAAAACAACAACCATAGCAACAAATATGGAAAGATTTGACTACTGATAAATAAGATGGGCTTTATGAAGAGATTGCCCCATTACTGGGACAGGACGTTTTGACAAATAGCCAAAGAGCTTGGTTGTTTGCTTGCAGATGTTTCATTGTATTACCAGGTTAGGTAACATGTTCAGTAATAGAAGGCAGTAGGGTTTGCTCTCCATTTATACACAATAGCTTGCCTTGCCAGTGATGGTGTGGTTTTCTCCTTGATATCTTCTTGATTAGGTTATTGTTTTCTGCCTAATTGTTTGCTTCATGTTAATCTCTGCTTATTTGTCTGTCTCTTGGCTGCTGGAGAAGATGCGTACTGGTCTTTCTGTTTCCTTCTTTGCTTTTTTATTCTCGATTGGTGTGTAAATGTGGTTTATCTCTATGTCTATAGATGGCTGATTTGTCCAAATACCAAGTTTCCAGGAATTTCCTAGCATTTTCGGATTTAGTTTGGTCTAGGATGCCCACACTTCCGAAGTTGGGTCCTATGGCTGTCTGTTCATCTGTTGTGAGACCAAGCATCGTCTACTGACTGCTTGTTGTTCATGGATGTGCTCTGTTAGTCGTCTTCCTTTGTTACAATCCTTATACTGTATGTTGTAGATGACTCCTGGTTTTTTTTTCCTTAGGCTACTGCATCTTTTAGTTTACTTAAGACCTTTTGGAAAGCTTTAGTTGGTTTCTGTTCTAGGGTGATGCCATGTGCTTGTAATAGTCTGTTGTTTCTGAAATGTTTTTGAGGCATGGCAGTGTTATGTTTTTAATAGCTTGTGTTGGCTATGCTGTAGCAGGTTTAGTTTTCAGGTAATTTCAATAAAGTTGTTGGAGGATGTATAGGAAGTCTTGATTCCTTTTTCTTGTGTTCTGGGTTACTGTACTGCATTTGTGCTCATCTGAACAATATTCTCATAAAGCTTCTCTTATGGGAGGCAGTGTTATTTGGTAATGGAGCACTTGGTTAGTATGGGTGGTTTTTCAATAGATTTGTGTTTCTAATTTGCACCATTTCCTCTGATTGAGGATATCCAAGAGAGGCAGCATGTTGTTTTCTTCTTCCCTTGTGAATTTTATTCCCTTGAAGGCATTTTGAGAACAGAAATAGAAAATGTGAACCTTTACTCACTTCCCTTCCACAGCAAATCAGATCTCCCTGTGCATTTTTCTGCTGCAGGTTGAAAATATTTTTTTCTCTTGCATCATAGAAACATAGGGCTGGAAGGGACCTTGAATGTCTTCTAGTCCAACCCCCTGCCCAATGCAGGAATCCTCATATCATTTTGGACAAATAGCTTTTCTTAGAAACCTCCAATAATGGCATATTCACAACTTCAGGAGGTGGTCTATTCCATTTCCTAATAGCTCTCACAGTCAGGAAATTCCCCCTGAATTCAATCGCTCACTGTAAATCTTCCACACACCCATTCTTGTCTTACCCTTAGGTTCTAGGGAGAATGAATCCACATGTCTTCCCTATGACATTCCTGCATGTATTGGAAGATTGCTGTCATGTCTTCCCTTGCTTTCTTGCTTTCTTTAAGATAGCATACCAAGTTCCTTTAACTGCTCTTTGTAAGATTTAGCCTTTTTGTTGCTCCTCTCCACACTCTTTCCAGTTCCTCAGCATCCTTTTTTATTCCATTTCCATGTCTGTTTGTGGTAAAGTGCTTTATTTCCTTACAAGCGAGTTCCAGAGGTTCATTGTCTTCTTTCAGAGGAAGAATGTCACTTCAATTGATTTAGTACATAGCATTAGTTCTAATGCCATTTAAACCTCCCTTCTACAATGATTGTTATAATAGCATGGTCAGTGCAACTTCTGCCTTTATATGTCAAAAGTTGTTGGTTTGAAGCCTGGCAGGAAGGTTTTTCCCCCAGAGTTTCTCAATTATGCTTATTCTTAGGAGAAAAAAAATAAAAAGTTTTACCCTACCGATCTTTCTAATTCAAGTGATTGAAAAAATAGTAAAATGAGGCAACTCCAATTATGAAAAAAATAATTTACAAGAAGATGTAAGAAATTAGGAAACAACAATAGCAGCAGTAATGATATAGTTTTGTTTGGGTGCCAGCCTTTGGCTTACAAGGCACGTTTAATAATTACTATGTTATTAGAGCAGGTTACCTGATTAAAAATGAGTCAAAAAGCCCTTAGAAATAAGGATTTATTTCTTTTCTTTAAAAAGGTTTTGGTGTATCTGCATGGACATGCATTTTGATAGTTTAACTCTATATATGCAATAATTCAAGCATGTATGCAAACACCTTTCTTTCTCCTTCTCCCTCTCCCCCTCTCTCTCTTTCTTGAGAAGAATGTATATCCAGAAAGATCCAGTCATGAGAAGGAAAGCAATTTCTAAAACAGAAAGGTAGGAGAGCACAGCTACTTGGGAATTGTCCAGTGAGCGAGCACAATAGACTCTACTCCAAATTGAATACCTTCAAACAGCTACGGTACCAAAATATCTTTTTTCCCCAGTCAGTTTAGAGTCAAGTTAACAAGAGTAAAGAACAGGAGCAATTTAAGTTATAAGTGCAAATGTGGATAGAAACCAGAGGGTTCCTCTTTTTGGGACAAGATTACAACAAATCAGGCTTCTTATGTTATGTACAAGATATGATGGAATTACAATTACTCAAGTTTTCTCTTCTATACAACTGTTAAAGATCACAGTTCATCAATCCTATGGCTGTGTTTGCATACTACACTTACACTTGCAGGGTCGAGCTGAGTATCTGTATGATAAAATCGCTCAGATTCAGGAAGGTCTGGCCTCTAACTGGGTAAATCCAGACGGGATGATTGAGGCAGGTCTTGAGAGTGTTATCTGGGAGGAGTTTGATCCTGTGGCTCCCGAGGACGTGGACAGGATTCTGGGACGGCTGAACGCAACATGTTTATTGGACCAGTGTCCCTCCTGGTTGATGCTGGCTTTCTGGGAGGTTACACGAGGCTGGCTCTAGAGGATTATTAACGCTTCTTTGAGTGAGGGTGTCCTGCCGGCCACCTTGAAAGAAGCAGTGGTGAGGCCCCTCCTCAAGAAGCCCTCTCTGGATCTGGCTGTTTTGGCTAACTATCGTCCAGTCTCCAACCTTCGTTTTATTGTGAAGGTTGTTGAGAGTGTGGTGGCGTGGCAGCTGCCACAGTACCTGGATGAAGCTGTCTATCTAGATCCACTCCAGTCCGGCTTCAGGCCAGGGCACAGCACGGAAATGGCATTGGTCGCGTTGGTGGATGATTCTCTGACTGGTCGCAATCTGTGTTGACAGGGGGGCAGCGGTCGACTCCGAGGGACCTTGTTTGTGGGGTACCGCAAGGGTTGGTCCTCTCGCCCCTTCTGTTCCACATTTATGTAAAGCCGCTGGGTGAGATCATCTGTGGCTTTGGGGTGGAGGTCCATCAGTACAGTGATGACACCCAGCTGTACATCTCCACCCCAGGCCACCCCAACGATGCCCTTGAAGTGATGTCCCGGTGCCTGGAGGCCGTGCAGGCCTGGATGGGGAGAAACAGGCTCTGACTCAACCCTTCCAAGACTGAGTGGCTGTGGCTTCCAGCGTCCCGATATAGTCAGCTGGTGCCATCGCTGACTATTGGGGATGAATCACTGGCCCCCATGGAGAGGGCTCGCAACTTGGGTATCCTCCTGGATGCACGGCTGTCTTTAGAAGAGCATATGACGGCTGTGGCCAGGGGGGCTTTTTATCAGGTCTGCCTGATATGCCAGTTGCGTCCCTTTCTGGATCGGAACTCCCTACGCACGGTCACTCAGGCACTCGTCACTTCCTGCCTGGACTACTGCAATGGTCTCTACATGGGGGTCCCCTTGGGGTGCACCCGGAGGCTCCAGCTGGTCCAGAATGTGGCAATGTGGGGGATTATGGGAGCAACAGGTCACTCCCATGTGACACCTCTCCTGCGTGAGCTGCACTGGCTCCCAGTGGTCTTCCGGGTGCGCTTCAAGGTGTTGGTGACCACCTTTAAAGCGCTCCATGGCTTAGGGCCGGGGTATCTACGAGACCGCCTTCTGCCACAAATAGCCTCCCACTGGCCAGTACGCTCGCACAGAGAGGGCCTCCTCAGGGTGCCGTCCGCCAGACAATGTCGGCTGGCGACCCCCAGGGGGAGAGCCTTCTCTGTGGCGGCACCCGCCCTCTGGAACAACCTTCCCCTAGAGATACGCACGATACCAGACCTCCAGACTTTTCGTCGGGCCCTGAAAACTCATTTATTTCACCTAGCCGGGCTGGCTTGATCCCATCCGTTTTGGTTTTAAATTTGAAATTGGTTTTAATTGGGTTGTTTTAAATTTCGGGCCAAAATTATTTAATTACTTTTTAAACTGTTTTTTAAATTTTGTATGCTCTGTTTTATCTTGACTGTTCACCGCCCTGAGTCCTGCTGGAGAAGGGCGGTATACAAATCAAATCAAATCAAATCAAATCAAATCAAATCAAATCAAATCAAATCAAATCAAATCAAATCAATAAATAAATAAATGTTGTTTGCCTACTACACTGAAATGCAAATTAGCTAGCCCTGTTTTAGGCTGATATGTTAAGTGAAGCATAGCTATATATATTGGAAACCTATATGAAATTAACAGAACAGACCAATTCAAACAAATTTGTGAAAAATTGCATTTTGAATTAATGCAGTTTTCAACTGTCAATTCTCCTCTAAACAGCATTCAGTGCCTATAATATCTGTTTCTCAGGCTGAAGTCCCATTATCTCTCTGCATCTGTAGATAGAGTATAGCTTTTCAAAGCATCTACCAGGGAAAAATAGGAAAGGCAAGATGACAATACTTTCCTGTTGATGGTATCCGTTGTGCAACCTTAGCTGCAGAGACTTTCAAATAATAATATTTGTTCATAGTGCTACCAATATTCAACAAGAAGCTACTCTCAGTGATAATACTTGAGTGAACAGTCACTTAACTATAATCTTTACGTGACCAACAATTGTACAGTCCATAACCTTTAAATATACACCAGAAGAGCACTGCCATAATAGAGGGCTGATTTGAGAAAACTAGCATTGTCCGTCTTTCTGATCTTTGTTTGACACAATAAAGTTTCCCTTTGAGGTACCTTTACAATATATTTTGGGATTAAGCAGGTCAAAAGAGAATTGCTGGGATTCACCCCACCCCACCCCCACTTCCACTCCTTTTAGGAAATATTTTTCACTGAAAACATTTAGACTTGCACAATTTTCCCAAAGGTCATTATGCAGTATGGTAACTCATGGCTTTGCTGTCAGATTTCATAAAGCCATTTCTTCAAACAAGAAGAGGAAAGAGTGGGGGAGTGAAGAAAGGGGAAAAAATGGGAGCCATTAGTGGACTCCTCCTCCCCAACTCTGTTAGTGCGCTTTATTAAAGTAACACAGACAAAGAACAGAGATGCCCTCATTAATGGAGAGCCTCCGATAATTACTCAGCTCTGTCGTTTCTTTGGAGGGCCTGAATAGTCTTTGAATAATGTTTCTCTTGCTGTGGTCTCAAACAATGTCCTAGCAGACTGCTCTAAGCGGTGCCAATCCCATTAGCAGAAGAACAGCAGTCCTCTTTCTGTAGAGGTAGATCTTTGTGGTAGCCGTGCAGTGGGAATGAACTATGCCCACTGCCTGAGCGCTTGTCTGAAGCAAAGAAGCTATGCCAGGAAAACCTTGTTGAAAAAAAAAACGATCTTAGTTTTGAAAAGGACCTGAGCTAAGTGGCTTGGGAAAGATGTAGCCTACTGGCATAATGACCCACAGATGGGAACAACTCATCCAAAAGAGAAATAAAACATAGTTTATATTGAGTGTCAAAGAAAAGCTAACAGGTTGAGGGCTAAATTCCAGTGGATGGTTTTCTTCTACTTTGAAGGTTAGTTCTATATTGCTTTTTTTTTCTAACTCCATGGAAGTAATTCAGAACAATTTCTAGGGAGACTAGAAGCAAAAGGTAAAACTAATGTCCAAAGAAATTTGATGTACAGAAAAAAACCAAATATTCTAGGTTATTTATCTTTCCTTCAAAAATCTATGGTGTTTCCCTGAAAATAAGACCCTGTCTTATATTTTTTTGAATCCCGAAATAAGCGCTTGGCCTTATTTTTGGGGAGGTCTTATTATTTTGGGGCGCATGGAGCAAGATGGGGCTCCTCTTGCTGTCTTACCTGATTTCCAGCTCTGCGTTTAAATATTTTCGGGCAGGGCTTATTTTCGGGGGGGAGGCTTATTTTAGTGCATGCACTCAAAAGCCCAATTAGGCTTATTATCAGGGGATGTCTTATTTTTGGGGAAACAGGGTATGTGCACTTTATCATCTGCATACTTTCTTCAGAATAAAATCACTCCACCAAAATCAATTTCTAATAAAGAAGGAATCTGTCCTAAATTTTATAATCAGTGCGTTTACTTTCCATGACCTCAATGTCTAGTTGCAAAGAATTGTGCATAGGAAAAGATAGGAAAAGGAGTCATAAAAGTCTTTGGTTCTGCTTTTTTAAAGTGCTTCTAACAAGCTTATGTAGTTCCCCAATGAACTGGATTTCCTTCTCTAAGAGGAAAGGCTATTAAATGGAGCTATTAGGAGCTTTCTTTTTTTGGTTCTTTGAGGTGATAACTGCTAATAGAGCCAGAATCTGAATCTGGTTCATATAGTTATAGATCAGGCCTGTCAAAATGGTGGCCCGCGGGCCAGGTGTGTCACACACAGGCCACACCTACCCCAACTCCGCAAAGGCAAAAAACGTCGCAATACGTGATGATACATCATGTGACACAATCGAGTTTGACACCCGTGTTATAGATTGTAAACCAGTAAGACTGGTCTTACATTATCTATCTATATAAAAAAGGCTGTATGTATGTTACAGCATAACTCTGAAACGCCTTGAGCAATTTCAACCAAACTTAGTACACAGATGACTTACTATCTGGAAACAAATACTGTGGGGGTAAGACACCCCTGGTGTGTGTGCGTGTGTTCCAGCATAACTGTGGAATGCCTGAGCCATTAAGGAGAGCGAGTGCGGCATCCTAGAGCGGCAATTGTTTGTGATGTCAGTTCCTTTGCAGGTTCCTCTGGAAAGGCAGCCATAACATTTTCTCTCCAGTGGAGCAATGGGGAAGCACCTGATGGATTTGGGACAAAGTGCAATGATCATAGACAGGGTGGGAAAGAGGAGCACATAAGAAGGGGAAGTGAGAGGGCAGAGATGATGGGCATGGGAGTAGGGGGAAGTATATTATTTACTTATAAAAAAAGTAAAATTTGTCTTGGGTGCTCCAATATACTTTAGTACTATTCTAAATTTGATTGCAAATGTTGGTTGACAGCAGACTGAAAAGAACTGAACTCCAGACTGAACATTCCAAACATTCTTTTGTCAAAGACCAGCAAAGTGAGGGCAATATTTCTGCATTTTTGGTGGGAGAAAAAAAATCCCTCCATTGGACTGTCTGTAAACCACTGAGAATATATGAATGGGGTTGCATACCCCCAGACAAAATTGGGAGTCCTCTTGGACATCGCTCCTGCTGAAAGGTGGCAACCATGGCTAGGAGGGCCTTTGTTCAACTTTGTGTTGTGCACAATTACACCCTTTCTTCTCTAGGCAGGCTCTCCAGTCACTCATATCCTGGTCATCTCCCATTTGGATTACTGAAACACACTCTACATGAGGCTATTCTTGAAAAGTATCCCGAACTTCAGCTGGTACAATGTGGCCACACGAACTACACTAAGTGCCCAAAGGGCAAATGTAACACCTTGGCTCTGCAAACTGCACTAAGTGCCAATTTGCTTCCAGGTCCAATTGAAAGTGTTGGTTATGACCTATAAAGCCCTATGGGACCAAGCTACCTACAGAACTGGCTTCGTCCCATCACATCAGCCTGTGCCACCCAAACAGGCAGGGAAGGTATGTTGCAGACCCCATCAGTCAAATAATTCTGACTTGTGGGGTCTAGGAAGAGAGCCTTCTCTGCCATTGCTCCTGCCCTATGGAATATCTTTCCCTTGTAGGTGAGGCAGGCCCCGACTCTCCTGGCCTTTCAAGAAGGGGTTAAAAAGAAGGACTCTGTGGCAGTGGTGAAATGTAAAATTTGTTACTACCAGTTCTATGGGTGTGGCTTGTTGGGAGGGTAATGTGACTGTGTGGGCGTGGCCAACTTTTTTTTTTTTAACTTTTAAAAGCATTTTTTCTACAACCTCTTCAGCTGAAGTGGTTGTAAAATAAATGCTTTTAAAAGGCTCTAACAATCCCAGCTGAGCCGCATGATCATCAGAGGTTGTTTTTTTTACTTTTAAAAGCATTTTTTCGGCCGAAGACAAAATGCTGTTAAAAAAACCTTTGATATCATGCGGCTCAGCTGGGCATGGGAGGAGGCAGGGATTTTTGCTACCAGTTCTCTGAACCACCCGCCGCCATCGCTACCAGATCAGGTGATCTGGTCCGAACCGGGAGCATTTCACCCTTGCTCTGTGGCCTTGCATGGGGAGTCCAAAGGAGCACACAGTCATGATAGCCCCCGCCCCCATGTTGACAACCCTGTTAAAATTATCTCCTTGAAAATTTTTATAATTTTTAAATTTTTAATTCTAACATTTTAACTTTACATTTTAATTTTTATATATGGTTTCATTATTGATGCTGTATTGCATGCCACCCCAAGTCCCTCTTTGAGGGAGATGGGCAGTTTATAGGAGAGAGATTGGGGACTATATAAATTGAAATAATAATTACATTATTATTAATTTTTAATAATCTATAATAATACTAATAGTAGTAGGCTCTAATCCATGGTGGATTAAGGCTTTGTATATTGTGTGAATCCAGCAACTATGGTTTATAAAATTGTGGTTAGACAACATATGGGTTCATGTAAAATGTGAATCCAGTTTTAGACTAGTTCAAATATTTTTGCATCTGTGATAGGGGAGGATATAGTCTATGTTTTTACACCTTCCAGACATCAGAACTTCTGACAGAGAAAAATCAGCTTCAGCTTTGGAATCTGATAATGCAGATGAAGAAAACTAAGGAAACTAAAACTCCCCTGACACTGTGCCAAGGTAGAAGACTGTGTGGCTTTGTTTAGACAGAGAAATCATTTACATTTTAAAATTGTTTTATAGAATTATAAAAACTTCAGTTGGCAGTTAGCATCTGAAAAGGATAACCTTTTTCCTCACTCAGCCCTCTGTATTGCTTTGAGCGTACCGTAACAGCTTCATGAAAGGCACAAAATCATCAGCTGAACCCTATTATGGAAGAAAGTGACAAAAGCTTTATTTGTTGAAGTTATTCTTATATATGTTTTGAACTGTAGAAGGTGGAAGTATGGCAGTAAGGAAGGAAAACAGAAGGAAAAAGAGCCAGAACTCCCACCTTCGTGTATGCAGATTTAAGTCTTACATGAGCATCCATGCTCTAAATGAAAATGGCACTTTTTGGTATTAGGATTTCTTCTCTCCCAGCTGTAAGGGAAGTTACTCTTACCGGCATGGCTCCAAAACAACTCTCTTGTAAAGAAAGCATGCACCTGTACAGAGCTTCAAATTCTATGTTTTTTCTGAAGACTGTACGGCATTTATTACACCTGGACAATAACTATGCCCTTTAGCTAAGGCCACACCTTTCGATCTGGCAGAGGAGAATTGCCATTCGCTATCAACATCCCTGCCCTGTTCTGTTCTCCCTAATGTTCAGAGATATTCGTGCTACCCCGTATTTCTCCTCTTCGATTACACTAGTGGTGATATCTAGATGTTACTGTCCTTATAGGATCTCGTTTTCGCTCTCTTTGCTCTCCTCTCGCGGTCCAGCAGATTTCTGCAGCCCTCCTTTTGATTGCAGGAGAAGTCAAAGTGCAGGTATGCCATTCTCATTCTGAAACCTTCCTCAAACTGATGATACCCCATCAATCACAGGGTCCTGCGCGGCAGGTTGTTTCCCCAAGAGCCGCTTCCGCAGGGAAAGTGGGCGGGCGCCTCCGGAACCTTCTTCCTGGCTTCCGTTTCCCTCGTTACCGCGGGGGAGCCCTTTGAGAGGAGCACAGGGAGGGAGCGAGGTAAACAAGCAAGCGAAAGAACGCTGAATAATACGCCGGCGCCTCTTCCCTGTCATTGAGCCAAGGCGAGAAATGAGATCGGGGGAGGAAATGCGCCGGATTTTGCAGCGCGGACCTTTTGGGAGCCAGGTAAAGGTGCCTCTATTCATAAGCTCCTGCCTTGCGCCTAAGTGCATATGCTCTGCAGATAGATGCGTGTCTGAGAATGTGAGCATAACAATCTTTGGTGTGTCCGAAGGATCCAAAGTCGCGTCTCATTATCAGTATTATATAAGTTTTCCCAGTAAATGTCCTTGTTCTGGATTTCATTAAAAAAAAATCTCTAGGCATCTCGAATATGCCCTCATTGCTTTTGAATCACATAGGGTTCTATAATAGCAAGCAGGTTCTTAGCCTTCGTGGACCTCTATATGTGTGTGTTTATGTTTTACTGCTACTGTAAATAGGACAAGAATAACACAGCTTGGTAAAGGTGCAGTTTCACCTAGGGCAGTTTAACAAAAGAATCAAGGAAACAATGTGAAAAGCACAAAGCTTATATTTCCTTTTATGTTGAAATACCTGCAGTTAATAATTTGCACAAACTCCATGTTAAGTTCCTTTTACTAGCTGCTTTTGTTGCTTTTATATATTCTTTCACAATTTGCTGCCAATAGTTCCTCCAAGTCGCCCAAGGTATGGACCAGATTTTAATATATGCCTCCATTCCTTGTAAAGTATACTAACCCTGGAGGTACTGATTAGGTCAGAAGCATCCAATAGGATCATGGTTAGAATGTTGGAATTTGAACCCAGGTCTTTCTAATTTAAGGATCAGTTCCACATTTAGCAGTACTGTTTAAAGTAACTTTGGATATAAACCCTTTCTTTGGGCTGGGGCAGAGAAATTTAAATGATGAATCAGGGAGAAGAATTGTACAATATTTTTATAACTAATAACTATTAAATATATATATTTACAAGGAAATATTGTATGCAAGACCCGCTCTCAAACCTGAAGTGAAGGGAGGGTAATATTCCAGGTAAATAAAAGTGAACACAAATATCCTGACTCTGTCTCCTGGTCTGCATACAGCACACTCTTATCAAAAAAGAATTATTACAGTTTTGCCTGTCTAGCTTTAAAATTGATTTGGAAATTATCTTTCTTTATCTCTGTATGCATGACGGTAAAATATGAAATAATTATTAGTTGAATCTATATTACTATGAATTACCTGGAGATCATAGTACATATTACCATGAATTACTTGGAGATCAGGATTAAACAACATGAAACACAATGGCAGAATTCACTCATTCTGTTAAGCCACGGGTAATTTGTTAAGTTTTGGGATAGTAAATTGTATGAACTCCAACATTGTGCTTTGTGTTATTTGTAAATTGGTATGAATTGTAAATAGTTATTGTAATGTATTCAATAAAACTAGATTGAATAATATCTAATTTAACAATGTGAAATCAGCTAGTGAGAATTAATTCTATCTAAAATATACAGAGGCATGTCTTCATCAGCCCAAAGGAAATGTTTGAACAATTTTTGTAATTACCTGGTCTGTTAGCTTTTATTGCCATATGTATCATTCACTTTACAGCTATTGTCCTTTCTTCCTGTTTCAGTTACTGGAATCAACTGAGATTGACAACTATCTCATCCTTGCTCTGGCTTAATGACTTCATCTCTGGGAGCATCTGTTCCCATTATTATATGACTTGCTTTTATTTCTGTTGAGTGGATGCAATGCTTCAGATTTTCCTCCATGAGAGAAGAACATGCACAGCTATAAGAGTATTGTACTACTGTTTTTTAGATTAGTTTTGATATATTTCTGGTTTTTAATTATATTTCTGCAAGCTACTTCAAACATTTAGGAGAGTATTGTAAGCATATTTGAGATATTAAATATTTTATTTTTGTATGTACTCTTAGTTTATGGTATGAACACTATAGAAACCATGAGCTCTTTGGAAATGTATGCAATAACAGGGCTAAGCCTGTACAGTGAATATTTGGTGATCTCAAACCTTTTCTACCAGAAGCCCTTTGCATCTATAAAGCTTAATTCCATCTTCTGTGTGGTAGTTCCCACTGCCACTCTCTGTCTTCTAGGGAATGCCTTGCCTGCTCCTAAACTGTGTTACTTTCCAACATTCTAAAAAAACCAGGAGAGAATAATTGAATTCTATATCATCTGCTGATCCAGTAACACTGAAGGGCAGCCGTTCTTCCCATCCACTCCTATCTACTTCATTTTGGAAAATAGACAATCTCACAAAAAATAGGTAATTGTTTTTTTAAAAAGGAACAGAAGGAATATGAATATATTTTTGACTTTAAATAATCACAATCAAATATTGAGTAAGCAAAGAAAGTAAAAAGATGGATTTGATCAGATTGTAGAATGCATAAGGCTCTGGGTAAACCAAAAGATGATCTACCGTTAATTTAGAGGCAACTCTGCTCTTAAGAAGTTCAGAGTTCCATAAAACACAGCATTATTGAACTTATATGGGGGAATGTGAACGCTACAGACAAAAGATTAGATTTTAAACACAGAATTTAAAAAATGGTCTAGTTAAATTTTTAAAATAATTTCAGATCTAAACAAATGTCTCTCTGTCTCAGTTCCTCCTGGATCCCTTCCTACAGATTCCTGAAGATTGTAATTAGTTATTTCTAAAGCTATTGAAGAAATAGAAGAAATCTTATTTCTTTTTCACGGTCTAAAAAGATAAAATTTTTCCCTATAACAGAAAGGGAGCAGTTCAAGGAGCCTATCTCCCTGTGTGTGTGATTGCAAGTTATGCCTCTGTCATCTTGATGGTATATTAAAACTAAAATGCATTTGCCTGTCAATTAATGCAGGGTGGCCTTCCCTGTTCTTTGCAATAATGCAGACTCCTGGTTAGAGCATGTGTCAAAATCATCTTCATGCTCTATGGAATTGTTTACTAAATTCCTCTTCAAAAGCCAAATTATTTCTTTTAACTTAATCATAATATGAGTGATTCAGACTTCTTGGCAAAATAAGTTCAGTTCCTCAGAGGAGCAATAGTGCAAATTCATCGAGAAGCTTCTTGACTGTGCTGCTGCCATGAAGCTCTTTGTTCCCAAACTACTTGTGCTTCTTATTGGCCACCTGATACCAACATTGAGTTCAGCTCTTTTCCTTTGGGATTGCCTCTTTCTGTTTCTATGCTTTTTCTATATTTCCTGTAGCAGCCAGTAAATGCTGAGCTTCATTGTCGCCCCGATTCTACCCTGAATTAAGGGGCTAAAGAGTCATAGAAGAGAGGGTTTTTTTTGTAGATTTGTCCCTAATAACTCACCCTTTTTATTTAAATCTCCCTTCAAACCAGCTCTCACCTGATTAATGGCCAAACTTCCATAAATTAACTGGTTCTTAGCATAGATGTTTCATTGGTCGCTTAGTAGGCTTGTTATCTGGGACATCTTCCCATTGATTAGAAATATCATATTTTTAATGTCATGAATTTCCATACAAGAGGAGTGCAGGATCCCATATTTAATAAATGTTGCCTTTACCATAATTTTCATTTGTTTGATTTTGTTTCTTTTACAGTACTTTTTTTAAATTATATTAAATATAATCCCTAAACATCTAAGATTGTCACAGGGCAATAGTACTCTTAGCATGCAGATTCCTAAGAATCTATTAATAGAAACTAACATTCTATTGAATGCTGCAGGTACAGGCAGATTTGTCCATAATTGACATTGAAATGGAAACAAATTGACATCATGGGACCCTTATTTCATATACAATAGTAATGGTGCAACCAGAAATTCAGCAGGAAAAACAATGAACATCAAATGCCAAATGGAGGAACCCCCAGGGAAGACTTTTTTGCTCAGCCTCAATTCATAAAAATTGCATGGGGCATTTCAGAAGTTGAACATGGTGGATTTGTACTTTGTATTTGTTCTGCCACAGAACTTTGTATACTAGCATTGCAGCAGATTGAGAATATTGTACAACATCAATAGCAATGTGATTGCCTAGCCTTGATCCTGAATGGTTTTCTTTGTTTAGCAAAAAAAATTAGATATTGGAGAAATACACAAATTGTGGCTTGCTGTTTTTTGCGTTTTAGTCAGTTTCCTTGCTTTTATTAGGCTGTCTGAATCAATCTATTTGATAAACTAGTTTGCTCTAAAAAGATGACTACAGCACAATAATTTCCTTAGTGAGTTGATATCTTGTTTGGCATACCCATTTGTATGTTAAATTTCTAGTTCTTTATATAATTCTATGTCATTGGATTAGTTGCATAATGGACATTAGTGGGAAACAAGCAGGAAGCTGTGAAGGCTGTTAATCACATGGAGTTCTGCCAACAAGAGAGGTAGATGTGTTGTTTTGCTAAATGAGGGTACAGTTGATCATGGGAAGATGAGATATATGGATACATTGATATTGAGAACAGTTTGCCAAGAAATGCTTAAATGCTATTGCACTATTATTTATTTGTAAGATAAATTCAGTGTGAAAAATGATGAAAGACATAGCACATCAATTCTTTTTGTTTGGATCATTTTTCATTAGTTTAAATAAGATGTTTGGAAGATTTAATGTCTGACTTGCCATGTTTATTAGTTGGATCTATTTTAGATAAATGCCAGAACTCTAACTTCTGGTTGCTGTGATCGGAGTTTGGAAAGATTTCTCTTACCACTTTCATCTGTGAGCCAGCAGGGATTGACAAGGATAGTAAATCATAAGAAATTGAAAATCGGGCCGGCGGGGGCGGGGGGACGACTGGACAGTTAACTGAGTAGAAACTGGAACCTGTGAGGAATAAAAGGTAAATAGTTGGATTGGATGTTTCTTTTTAAGCATTGGAAGTCTTGATTCTCATTTTTCTCTCCTAAGAAAGTGAGACAAAATAAATAGGTTATATTCAACTTTTCAGTTCAGAGAAATGCAAACCTATCCTTGCCAGATATGTAGAAAATGAACTTCTTTTTGTGTTATAAGAGTAGCAGGTATTATTATTATTCTTACAGGGAAATAAAACCAATAGTGTTGCATTTGGAATATCAGGATATAGAGTAGATAATCTGTGGTCCTGCAGAGAAAAGACAACTGCACACTGCACACAATAGACAATGCTACTATGCAAATAGTATAGAAATCTATAGGGAGCAATGTAAAATGTTCATAAATAACTTAACTACCATAGTAAAGGATTAGCAAAAGGAGTATACAGTGTGGTAACTGTTTTGAAAATAATAAACTTTTAAGAGGAAAAAAATTTAAAAATTAAAACAAACATGGGAAAAATATTTTTCTGTTTTCAGATAGGAGAGACCTAGGCATTCTTTAAGATCCCTGAAGTATGTATCTTAGTCACCAAAAAGACAATGGTGGAAACATTGTCTTATCAATTCCCCTTTTTTATGTAGAATGTTTAACTTAATTTTTCCATTTAGTGAATTAGTTTAAGTTATTATTTTATTATTATGCATAAGTGACTGAATATGCACTACCATTCCTCCAACTGCTATGCTAACAGGATATTGTTGTGCTTTATAATCTGGTGCATACCTGCATAATTTATCTTCTTGTAACTGTACAAATAATTCTGACATTTTCAGGCAGATATAAGGAACATGCAAAGGCCATTGCTGGCCTTTGAACTCTGTCAATGAACTCTTCCTAGCTATAACCCACCTTCCAAAGCTGAACTCCTTGATTAGCTTGGCCCCAGGATACCGTATTTTTTGCTCCATAAGATGCACTTTTTTGTCCCCCAAAGTAATCACCTTGAATCACATGAAGGCAGTTTACAAATTTTTGTGTGTATAAATAAATGGAAGTGTTACCATAGTCATTACCCTCTATCCAGTTACTAGCCAAGTACCGTATTTTTGGACTATAAGATGCACCGGAGTATAAGATGCACCAAGATTTTGAAGAGGTAAACAAGAAAAAAAAAGTTTTTGCCCTCCCCGGACCCCAGGAGCACTCTGCAGGCCTCCCAAACCCTCTGCTCATCCTGTTTCTTGCAAAAATGGGGCCTACAGAGGGTTTGGGAGGCCTGCAGAGTGGTTCTGGGGGCTAGGGAGGACAAAACCACCATTTTTGGCCTCCCAAACCCCCCACGTGTCGTATTTTTGCCCTCCTCAGCCCCCAGGAGCATTCTGCAGGCCTCTCAAACCCTCTGCAGGCCCCGTTTTTGCGAAAAACGGGCCTGTTTTTGCAAAAACAGGATGCACGGGGCGGGGTTTTGAGAGACCAAAAATGACTGTATTCGGTGTATAAGACACACCAACATTTCCACCCTCTTTTGGCGGGGGGGAATGTGTCTTACATTCCAAAAAGTACGGTAACTCCCAAAGATGCAATCATTTGAGAGCCTCAGATAAACATTTTAGTGTGCTAAATCTATGGGAGAAGTGTCTTCTAGGGTTGTTCGAGATTGCTGAGTAGAGCCTGATATTAGTGGGCCAAAAGGAGCCAGAAATTTATAATTTCATTTCAATAGTTACACTTAAGTTACGCCTCTTAACTTTCCACTGTTTATAGGTGCTTTCTAGAAGGGCATATGAATCTATTGTAGCTAAGGTTACTTAAGAGCATTTTATCATGTTTTACAGGAAAATCCAGTTTTTGTACAGAATTCTTGCTGAACCTCCAATACTTCTTCATTCAGGAAGATAAAGCTGACGACAACGATTATGCATGACAATATATACAAATGAAAGTGGTTTCAAGCTCCTGAAGTCAAATGCCCTTGGCAATGAAAAATATATTGATTCTGTCACCAGGTTAAAAGAAATACCTGCAAGAATTTTTCTAGAGATACGTCTTTGTCTTTTATCTTATTAAAATACGGTTCTCCCAGAGATATAGGTCTCTTGACTACAAATAAAATGGAGGCCTTAGAGGTTGATGACATTAGTCCAGCTTTGGAGGTGACTGAAGACTTCTTCAGCACCTTTGATGCTAAGCTGGAAAATGTTCAGCCACTGGAAGTTTATGGTGTTCAGGAGATTCCGGAACTGGTTGGATGTGACGCATTTAATAAAATCACACCCTGTGAAGATTTAAGGAACGCTGCTTCTTTAGGGAAGAATAACCTTGTTTGGGCACGCTGCAAAAATGGAGTTTCAGAAACCAAAGTAGAGACTGCATTTCCTGCCAAAGAACACTTAAGGGGAATGGTTCCAGATAATCTCTCCTGGATTGAACAGGGAGATACTTCAACTTTTAATATCTTTAACATTTGCCAGAGGAGAAAGGATCGGCCCCGTTCTGTGAATGATGTTATAGTCCAAAATGAGGAAACTTCCTCTTTCAAGCCAGGCCATAACAGGTCACATTCTGATATTAGTCATATAAATTGGGGCGTCATCTTCAATAATGCCTCTCCACAACAGCTGTCTAATCAGGCAAGCCAGTGCTCTAAACATTCATTTACACCAACTGGATTCAAAAAGGGGAAAGATATTCAAGGGAATACTGGTAAGTGCTAATATTTTGCTCCAATTATCTTTTCTTCTTGTTCGTAGCCATTTCTTTTTGAAAGAAAAACAAACTATTAAGGACAGGGATGTCCAACCTTGGCCAGTGGAAGACTCGTGGACTTCAATTCCCAGAATTCTCCAGCCAGCATAGGGAATTCCACAAGCATGGCTGGCTAGGAAAATCAGGAACTTGAAGTCCACAAGTCCCGATTCTGGGAGTTGAAGTCCACGAGTCTTCCACTGGCCAAGGTTGGACACTCGTGGTTGACAAGTTTACAGCACTGATTTCTGGATTCAGTTTCCAATTCCACTGTATATTCATTAAATGAAAGAAGCAAGTGATACAAAGGATATGCTGAGAGAGAGAGAGAGAGAAAGGAAAACTCCCTCTCAAAATCTTATAGTATAAATGATAGTAGATAAGGGTAATTGTGCAAAGCTTTTATACTCAATCCAATAAAAATGCAAACACCACTTCTGTACTGTATCCTAGTTCATGTATATACTTTGTGACAAGAAAATTATTTTTCATTGAATGTTTTTATTTATTAAATTTATATGCTTCCCATCTCACTCTGCAAAGCATCTAAGAGTAAAAAGGAAATTGCTGGATTGTTTTTGTGTGTTGTTATTTTCATTCTTAATTTCTTCCAAGCGGTCAAATAGTTAACATTCTGAGAAGATGTTTGCTTTATGCTTGCTTCCAAGCTTTCTGTCTTGTTGCTGTTTGGAAATTCTTGCTATTGTAGCAAACTCCTGGTAGTAAAAACTCAGCAGTATTAAACCGAGGGAGCAATGAGTCAAGAAATCTCTCAAATGGTTCACTAATGCATTAAGAAAAAAATTCTGCCAATGCATGCTTATTCTACAGTAGATGTGATATTTCCGTGATGGCGAACCTATGGTGCGCATGCGCGTGCCAGCCAGCTGATTTTCGGGCCTTCTGGGCGCACCAGAAGTAGGGAGACAGACTGTTTCCTGCCTCCGGAGGGGCTGGGGGGGTGAGGAAGGCCCGTTTTTCTTTCTTACCTGGCTCCAGATCCTCTCTATGCATCTGCGGAGGGTGAAAACAGCCTTTCCCACTCATTTGGAGGCCCTCCAAAGGCCTGAAACGGCCCATTTCCCAACTCCCAATGGGACAGGAAGTTACTTTTTTGCTGTCCCCAGCCTCCAGAGACTCCTAGAGAGGCTGGGGACAGCAAAAAAGTCACTTCCTGTCCCACCGGGATTTAGGAAGTGGGCCATTTCAGGCCTTTGGAGGGCCTCCGACGGATTGAGAAAGGCTGTTTTCGCTCTTCCCAGATAGATAGAGAGGATCTGGAACCAGGTAAGAAAGAAAAACGGGCCTACCATGCCATCGCGTGCCAGGAGCAGGGGAGAGGGGGGGTTGCATGGGCAGGGCGCATAGAATTATCGGTGTGGGCACGCACGTGCGTGACCCTCCCCCACCCCCACTCTCCTGCCACGCGATGGCAAAAAGGTTAGCTATCACTGTGATATTTGATGCCTCAGTCCTAATTTCTCTATAATTATATGACACAAAATTTCCTTTAAAATTACTGTATGTGAGGGGGGTTCCTTTATTTAAAGGTCTTCTCAACTGTTTATTTGTCTAACACCCAAGTTAGCTAATATCTTTGGCTACTAATGGATATGGTTGAGGATTCTGGAGGAATAAATGTGCTTTATTTAATTAAATGTCATTAATGCCATTTGGTCCTAATACCTAAGTAAAACCTCCATGTTTTGAGACATTGTACCTCTAAATATGTGATGCTCAGGTGGGTAAAGAATGAGGAAGTATTCTTGCTTCTTCATTCTGGAACAACTAACTAGTAACAGCTGTAAATAGATTACTAAATTAGATGGACCTTTGGAATGATTTAATAAAGTAATTCCTCTATCATATGCAGACAATAACACTACCCAGAGAGTGTGGACCATGAGAAACGCAACCCAAGTTTTGCTTACAGTGTGATCTTTGCTTCTATTACCTGGAGAGGTTGTTAGAAAACAAAGAAAGCGAGAAAGATGTTAGCTACTCTCAGTGTCCATTTCAGATATATAACATACATTACAAAAACTGTAATGAGACATAATAAAGAAAAGGGATATAATCTGTAGAGAGAAAATTCTTACCCTGCTCTTTTCTCTGATGTTTCCTTCTTTAGGATTTATTTCTGTAGAATTACAGTTCAAAAAAAAATAGCCCAGATGTGGGCAATTTAATGTGATTATCTTCTATTTACTTTGATGGGCTCTGATTTGCTCTGCCTCAATTGAATTTCCTTGTTTGGAGAAAGTAAAGAGAAATTTTCTTTCCCTTTTAGAAGCTGGAGAGAAAGTACTCTGTGGAAAGGTATTGTGTAGAAGGCAGGAGAGGTGGAACAGGAGATGGTTGATGGAAGGCAATGGTCAGAGAGCTGTGATCTGGCCAGCTTGTGCCAGCAACTGCTGCTCCAAAGAGTGTGCTGGATATGCATGTTAATCAAGTTATTCCTCACTATTATTCCTGTTGAAGTGGGAAGCTAGTTCACAGTAGCTTGAGAGACAGTTAGTAGAAAGAATGACGGGCTGTGGAAGATTGGGGGTGGGGGGAATGGGAGGAGAGAGAGAGCGCTTTTGTCTTGCTTAACAAAAGACAAGCAAATCTCTGAGACAGTTTAAGGCAAGCAAGGAGGGGAAAACAGGGATGGATGTGGCATGAAAACTAGGAGAACCTGAAGTATCATCTGTGCTTGATAGAAATGAGAACAACTGAATGGAGTTGTAGTTGGGTCTGCAGTAGCCATGCTGTTTCTCTTATTGGATTAACAGAAAAGGAAGATGGCAATAGAATGTGTGCCCATTATCTCCACTACAAAGGGATGGGGTGGAAGGGGAGGGGGCAGGATAGGCTCAAAAAAAAATAATGAGTTTTGAGTTAGAAATTAGAAATTTTATTAGAAATTCTAATAAATCCAAGAGCAAAAGATGGAAGGCAAATAAAATTGGTTTCTTATACTGTATTCTTTTGTCTCATCGATACCTCTTTCCTTCAAGTTTAAATTGAATTTAGTTTTTTTGTTGCTTGCAAATTAAATAAAATTTCTCTTTTGGGGTTTTTTCAGGGAGAATAAAATACATGTTGGCAGAGCAGTCTTTTATTACTTGCTTTAGTGCAGCATGAGAGGAGAAACATATCATGGGGCCATGTACTGGAACAGCTATCACATTCAGTGCCCGAGCTTGGAGTACAATGCACAAGTTGAAAATGCAGACACAGCATTAAAAATATTTCTGAAAACTATAGTTTTCAGGTCCATTAAATTATAGAGCTGAATGCAGGGGTGAAATGCACCCGGTTCGGACCAGATCGCCTGAGAGTATCAATAGATCGCCTGGTAGTGGTTCGGAGAACCGGTAGCAAAAATCCCTGCCCCCCCCCCCTCCCCGGCCAATGCCCAGCTGAGCCACACAATCATCAGAGGCTTTTTTTTTACTTTTAAAAGCATTTTTTCTACAACTTCTTCGGCCGAAAAAACGCTTTTAAAAGTTAAAAAAAAGCCTCTGATGATCATGCTGCTCAGCTGGGATCGTCAAAGGCTTTTAAAAGTATGTTTTCTACAACCTCTGAAGAGGTTGTAGAAAAAATGCTTTCAAAAAGCTGTGACGATCCCAGCTGAGTTGCCTGATCTGCAGAGGCTATTTTTCTTTTAAATGCCTCTGATGATCAGGCAACTCAGCTTGGATCGTCAGAGGCATTTAAAAGAAAAAAAGCCTCTGCCGATCAGGCAACTCAGCTGGGATCGTCAGAGCCTTTTGAAAGCATTGTTTTACAACCTCTTTGCCGAAGAGGTTGTAGAAAAAATGGTTTTAAAAGTAAAAAAAAAAATTGGCCACGCCCACCCAGTCACATTACCACCACCACCACCAAGCCACGCCCACAGAACCGGTAGTAACAAATTTTAGATTTCACCACTGGCTGAATGGTACCCCTTAGGCCCATGTTTTTCAACCTTGGCAACTTTAAGATGGGTGGATTTCAGCTCCCAGAATTCCCCAGTCTGCATATCTTTGGAGATTCTCAATCATCCAGGTCACGGTTGTCCCAAACCATGAGGCAACTGGACTTTTCCCAGAGGAAACTGGATTTCCTTGTTTTTCTTTGAAGATGTTTCACTTCTCATCCTTCTCATGCTTCTGGCTATTATCCAGCCCACCATTCAGTTCAAGAATCTAAATGAAAGCTTTCCAGGCAGATGGCTTTTAGTCTCCTTTGAGCACATCCATAGAAAGGGAGCTCACCATCTTTTGGCTGTTTGGTTCCACCATCAAACTGCTGCCGTTAGTTAGGAATTTTTTTTTGTTGTTGATCAGAATCTGCCTTCCTATTTATTTTTATTTATTTATTTTTATTTATTTTTATATGCCGCCCTTCTCCGGAGACTCAGGGCGGCTTACAATGCATTAAGCAATAGCCTTCATACTTTTGTATATTTTATACAAAGTCAGCTTATTGCCCCCCACAACCGGGTCCTCATTTTACCCACCTTAGAAAGGATGGAAGGCTGAGTCGACTCTGAGCCTGGTGAGAATTGGACTCGCAGTAATTGCAGGCAGCTGGATGTTAAATGCTGCCTTAGTAGGAGGCATTAGCCTCCTACACCACTCAGGCTCCTATGACTTAAATATCTTATCATCTAGTCTACGCATTCTATGAGAATATGTATATACATTTCAGTGTAAAAATATATCTGAAAACATTAGAAGAATAAAAAATATTATTTTGCCCAGTGATTGCAAAAACATATTTGTGTTAGTATATATCATCCACTTAACAAGTTCCCAGGACATTTTAGAGTTTTTTTTTATTTTGTTTGTTTATGTATGCGTGTAACAATACTCTTAAAAATACGGAAGAAGGAGGGAGGGAGGTAGTCCAAGAAATGGCTTTGGAGGTGATCTTAAAAGTACTTATGGGAGAAGGAATTCATGCAAGTAAGTTGTTATGAGTCATTTAGGGATGTCAAATTTAATAGCATTTTGAATTGGGTCCAGTAATGGCCTAGAAGCCAGAGCAGATGGCAAAGAATAGGCATAATATGATCATTTCTGCCAGCTCCCATTAACATTCCTTGCTGCCTATTTTGGATCAGCTGTTTCAAGATCCTTTATAACAGTGGTTCTCAACCTGGGGGTCGCAACCCCTTTGGGGGTTGAACGGCCATTTCACAGGGGTCGCCAAAGCCCTCTCTCGCCCACCCCCCCACGCCTTCACTCACCCTCACTCTCTGCTCTGTTGGATCGCCGGCTGTTCGCTTACCCCACCCACTCCCAATCTGTTGCTGCCTCCCGAGTCCCAGCTGATGGCTAGAGGAAAAAAAACTGTTTAAATTCTTGCCGCAGGGCTTCAAAGGGCCGCCCTATAGCCAGTGGTGGGATTCTGCCGGTTCTAGGGGGTTCGGCTGAGTCGTTTGTTAAATTGCTGGCTTGCCCCGTCCCTCCGCACCACTATTTATTGCCAATAAATAGTGGTGGGCGAGGGGTGGGCGAGCCAGCAATTTAATAAACGGTTTGGTGTTTTTTTGTAATTTTATTGGCCCGCGGAGCTTCAGCATAGGCTAATTAGCCCTTGATTAGATCGGCTCTCGACTCTCAGCTGATTTGCTCTCAACTGTTTTGCTCAGGGCTCTGCTGCTTCCTTGCAAAGAGTCCTGGAGCAGATTTTTTTCCCCTAGCTATGCTGAAAAAGGAAACTGAAAGTAAAGCAGGCTGTTGGCTTTGCTGTGGCTGCAACGTTGAAAAATTAGGCAGGCAGATTTCTTTTCTTTTTCCTCACCAAAAAAGGTAGGTGCAAACAATGGAAAATTTAGGGAAAAAGAGGAGAGTTCAAGATTTTAAAACACAAAAGAAAAAAAGCTCTATTTAACTAGGAAGTTGTAATAATTGAGATACTATTAATTGTATATTGTGTTGAAAGCAGAAATGGTTAAGTTATGGTTTGGAGGAATATATGGGGGAAATTATTTGGTTTATTATTATTGGTAAATATAATTAATTGATTTGTAAGAAATTGGATTGCATGGAAATAATTGGAATATTCATGTTCATATTGATTAATATACAAAAAAGGTAGTTATATAACTAATTGATTTATATTAAAATGTTGAATTTATATTAAACAACTGTAATATTACATAATTAACCAATGTGAGGATGGATATAAAAATAGATGACAATGGGAAGGGGTATAATATAGAATAGAAGGGAAAAATTGAATTTGATTAAGATTAGAGATAAGGATGAAGGGTAATATTGTTTTTTTACAAAAATAGATGAGGAATAAATATGGCAAAAAGGAAATATAGAAATTGTAAATTTAATTGAAATGACTAAACACTGTTTAAATTTGTGAACCGGCCAAATACTCTGTTCAAAGAAAATACATTGTATGTTTGTATGTGTGTTTCTAATTATTGTTATTTATTCATATTTGTTCTCTTTTATTCTTTAAAGTTTAACAATTCATTCTTTATCTTAATATTTTTATATTTGTTTGGGGTTGCCTTTCTTCCCTTTCATCTTTTTTATTGTACAGCAATCTTTCTCCTCAAACCTACCACCTCTCTCTTTTCTTTCCTTCTTACTTTCTCTTCCTCCCCCTCTTCTTCTCCTCCCTACTTCCTCTTCCTTTCTCCTTCTCCTCCTCTCTTCCTCCCTCTCTTACCCTCCCTCCTACTCTAATTTCCCTTCCCTTCCATCATCCCTCTCTATTGCTGTATCCTTTTATGCATATGGACTACTCAGAGGGCTGAAAAAGTTATTTTTGATTGGTCCTCGCACTTTTGACCAGTCCTCGAACTTACGACTGTCCTCACATTTTACGTTTTTGCCCTATCTTGTCACCATGGTGAAGAGAAGCAGTTGTGAAATGAGTGACATGGTTGTTAAGAATGCTGCACGGGCATAAATGTGAAGATGGTCATAAGTGTGAGGACCAGTCAAAAGTGCGAGGCCCAGTCAGAAATGACTTTTTTCAGCCCTCTGAGTAGTCCCTATACACATAGTCATGGCCACCCGGTCACATGACCAGCTAGCCACGCCCACCCAGTCACATGACCTCCAAGCCAGGCCCATAAAATAAGCCACGCCCACATAACCGGTAGTAAAAAAAATTAGAACCCACCCCTGGTTGGGGGTCACCACAACATAAGGAACTGTATTAAAGGGTCACGGCATTAGGAAGGTTGAGAACCACTGCTTTATAAGAACAGTCTTTTAATCCAAGTAAAAGATTTATCAAGGTGTAAGTTTATAACTCTAAATTGTCTTTGTGAAGAGGAGAGTTGTAGTGAACCTAACAAACCTCAGTTGATAAAAGATGCCCAGCCACTGTGATTTCCTAAGCCAATATTGACCAACTGTTACTGGTCAACGTAAGCATTATAGAGATGTTTTAAAGCATTTATAATTACCTTTGTTCAAACTCTTTTCTAGAACACAAGCCTACGTATTCAAATATCTTGAAGAAAGGGTATGTAGAAATTAAGAACAACCATGGCAGTTACTGGCAGGCTTGTTATGCAGAACTCTCTCCATATGAACTTTGTCTGTATCAGCTTGACAAAAGCGGCAACCAGAACCTTCCAACAGTCTATCTGCTTTTGCACTTCCAAAGCATCAATGTGGAAACCAATGTAGTTGATGCAGTCCTGTTTAATAATTTGCACCTGCAACTCAAAGCAGAATCACCTTGGGAAGCTTTGGACTGGGGGCAAAAGCTTCGGCAAGCTGTTCATTCTTCAGTTCCATCGTTTCTGAGGCCAAAAGGAGACTTGGTGAACTCATGGAAGTTAGATAATGCTGAGAGCAGCCTCACTCAAAATCATGGTTTACAGAAGGAACCGGCTGAATTTTTCCAGTTCACATCTTTGACCCCAAACATCAAGGATTACCAAAGCATTGTTAAATCAGGGATTCTTTACAGATTGACACTCCAGAATAACTGGAAAGCATTCCATTTTGTACTGAGTGGGTCTCTTCTCATGGCATTTCAGATTGGTGAGCTTGATGAGGACCCACTGTGGAGCTACAATATTGAGGCATGCCTCTCTGTTCAAACTGATATTCTGGATGATTGTGACTCTTGTTTTCAGGTGATCTTTCCTCAAGATGTGCTTCGTCTCCGTGCAGAAACTCTTCAAAGAGCTCAGGAATGGATGGAGGCTTTGAAGGCTGCAACCAGAGCAGCAAGTTTAGGGCAAAATCTGCAGGTGACACTTAGAAACAAAGTTCAAGGTTTATCTTGTGGAAAAGAACACAGGAAGATCAAGCGCCAGTCTGTCACCACCAGTTTTCTGAGCATTTTAACTACCTTGTCCTTGGAAAGAGGCCTGACTGCTCAGAGTTTCAAGTGTGCAGGTAGGTAACATAAATGATGTTTTGTCGTTCCCAAATCACTTCACTAATATATCTTTACACTGCATAAGAGTGCCTCAGTTTGGTATTTTTGTTGTGGCACATTTTTACATAACTAGATTGTTATTCTGTTTGCAAATCGAGAATTAGGATAATTTGAAACTCCACAACGTACTTCTTCCAAGGGCTCACCAATAAATATTAATTGTGATAAATTGCCACCAGTCAGTCTGAATATGCTGATACATCCTGGCCAATGCAGCTGGGAGTTTCTAAAGTTTTCCCTTTAGCTATAGAATATTAGAAATATTAGAAATCTTTTCTCTGGTCAAAGTCAAGAATTGTGCTTGTTATGAAAGCAGCTATGCAATCTTGTGCATGGAAAGGTTATCAACTCAGATCTCTAAATATAAAAACATATATTAAAAAAACTATAGACAAAAATAGTAAAGCAATAATAACACACACAATTCCAATTAAAAAAAATATTTTTCACATTTCTGAACCTCCCATTTCACTCAAAAAGGAACTCTGGGCAGTGTACAATAAAACATCAAAATATAAAAACAGTATATAAAATTAAAATATTACAACTAAATTTTTTAAAGGAGGCAAGAATAATAAAACCCTGTTAAAATTAATTAACAAAGGCGGAGGGAGAGCTCTCATGGCACCAAACCAGCCCCATAATTGCTTGCTCTTTTGGGCTTCCCATGCAAGGTCACAGAGCCATGTTTTAACTCTTTTTCAGAAGGCCAGGAGAGTCAGGGCCCCCACCCCCCTACCCCCTATCCTGGGGGAGAATATTCTACAGGGCAGGAACAATGGCAAACAAGGCTCTTTTCCTAGGTCTCACCAGTCAGGTTCTTTAACTGCAGGGTCTGCAACATACCTCCATCCCCTTACAAGAATGTGAATGACCACAAGATGGAAGTAAAAGTAAGTAGTCTCTTTATCTCATGGAACAATCAAACAGATTTTCCTGGTCCAAGTATGATATATCTCTAATGTGCCTATCTGGTTTATGAATAGCTTTTTATAGAGGGAAAGGAGATTTCTATGTTTTTATATATAACGTTTTGCCAACTTTGTTGTACTTTGATTTTACAAATAGTTCAGTGTATTTAGTATACAGAGTCATTCAACATTCAGTTACGACGAGTTCTTTGGGTAAAACTTTTCTTTGGCCTTGCAACTTTTTATGAATCAATCAAATGAAAGAGAAATAATAGATTACTGCTAATAGTAATAGAAAATTTCTTCAAATTAGAGAAAATCAGCTGTGTAAGCTGGACACATAAGTGAGTGGAAGTTCTGTTGTCCTCTCTCTGTTAATTTTTACATAGTTTGACTACACAAGAGCAGAAATTCTCACCTTCCCCATTAACTTTGTTTTTGGAAAGTGACTGGAAAGATCACAAATAGCAATCACGTTAGTGGAGGATACTGCAATTGTAAATGTGCGACAATTGCCTAGAACCGAATTGCAGTCATGTGACCATAAGGACATGGTGACAGTCATAAGTGGGAGGACCAGATGTAAGTCAACCATCATAACTTTGAACAGTCTTAAACATGGTCATTAAGGGAGGACTACCTGTACAGTAAATAGGTGGCTAAAAAAACAAGAGTTCAGGCTTCTATCTCTTGCCATGGATGATATCCAGCAGTATTTGTTTGCAACCAAAATAAATGCCACTGGTGGGAACCAATTTCCTCCCTTTGTGTATCCTCAAATCTGTTCCAGAGGTCAGAGAGACATTTCTAAGCAGTTGGACATGGGAGGGAAATGGCATATATCAGTGGTCCCCAACGTTTTTATCGCCGCGGACCAATCAGCCTTTGATAATTTTACCGTGGCCCGCTGAGCGCGCGCAGGGGTGGGGGGCGTTGTTCGCGACGACACATTGATTGTTTATATATCAGATTGTTTTGATTAAACAACTTTTATTTTATTGTATTTAAACATGCCTTACAAAATAAAATAGAATTACATAAATATAAAGTGCTTTAACATTTTAACAGTTAAACTTTAACTAAGCGCTCTAGTTACTAGAATCTAGTGAATCAATGAGAACCCTGAGCTTGTTTTTGCATCGGGGTCCTGTGCGGGAGGGGGTTTCAACCTCTTCTCCAAAGCACCTGAAGGTAGGAGAAACTGGATGGAGCAAGGAGATAAGCAGCCTCAAACTAAGGAGAAACTTCCTGACACCCAGAACAATTAACCAGTGGAAAAGCTTAGCCTTCAGAAGTTGTGGGAGACCCATCACTGGAGGCTTTTAAACAGAGACTAGACAGCCATTTGTCTGAAATGATATTGGGTCTCCTGCTTGATCTGGGGTTGGAATAGAAGACCTCCAAGGATCCTTCAAACTATGAGCTCCTCTGTTACAAACCTCCAGGGATGCAGCACCCACAACCTCTGGAGAACCAACCTCCACTTGAAAGAGGCTTTTTCAATCTTCCCACCAGCAGAAATTGCAGCCACCAGTTTCCCAGCCTGCAGCACCAGTGGGCTTCCATTTGGGGAGGGAAGGAACCTGGCAGCAGCAGCAGCTGAGAGGCTTCAGCCCAGTTGCTTCTCCGCTTCCAGGCCGTGGAGGGAACCAAACAGCCCGACTTGCTCCCGGACTCTCCTCCCACCTGCAGCCCTCAACTCACCTGCCAGCTGCTGCTTCGACCATGGAAACAGCACAAAAGTCGCTCTGCACACCAACTTCCTCCCATGAGTCATCCGGAAAAGGAAGTTCCTCTGCGCTTCTCCTCTCCTCCCATCCTTTCTATCAATACGGTACTCGATGGTTTTAACTCCTTTATTATGTACTTTTCAGGCACAGAGGTTGCCTACTGGCCGCTGCAGCAATCATGTCCCCCGGCCGCTGCAGCAATCATGGCCCCCGGCCGCTGTGCGGCCCGGTGCCAGGTACTCCACGGCCCGGCACCGGTCCGCGGACCGGGGGTTGGGGACCACTGGCATATATCACTTAATAACAGATGCTCTCATTGGATTCCTATTATTCCTATTAGGTATGGAATTTCTAGCTAATATTAATATTGACCAGAAATACTGATTCCAAATATTAAATTGGAATCTGTTTAAACTGCTCCAAATATTAAATTCCTCTCCACTGATCCTGCTGGCACACTGTTATGAGCTGTGGTTTAGCAATACATGGAGAGTCCCATGTTCTGCACCTCTAATATAAATAGCTTTTGCCTAACACAATAAACTCTACACACAGGCATTTATGCCCTGGTGACGTCCAGAAAGGATTAGGGTAATGTACACTACATGGAGCTGTCCATGCATACCCAGATCCACCTGTGAAGAGTTCAATTTATTGCTTACGCCTATTCTTCCCAGTCCGGCAGTTTGCACCTGGGCCAGACTAAATAAAGTTCAATGGCATTCAAGAGGAGAGAAGAAAGTGGAACCTTGTCCTCTTGTACTTACATAATTATTCCAGAGTAATTACCCACTTGACTCTTCTCCCTGGCTGAGCCAATCTCTCTCTGACTACATTATGTATCTTTCTGCAAGTAGTTTGCTTCCAGGTGCAATTCAAGGTGCTGATCTTGATGTTTAAAGCCCTACATAGCATGGGAGCAGGTTTTTTGAGGGATGGCCTCTTCCCAGTTACATCTACCCATTCCACCAGATCAGGCAGGCAGAGTGTGCTGTGGGTTCCATTCCCAAAAGAGTTCCATCTGGCAGGACCCAGGCAGCATTCCTGCTATGGCCCCTGTTCTCTGGAACATCATTCCCCTGAGGTGAGGTTAGTCCCATCTCTGTTAACCTTCTGGTTTGAAAGAGGGGTAAAAGAGGCCATCTATATTAAAATTAAACAGCCCTCTCAACAGAGTGGGAGGGATAGACACCACCTATCTCCTGTTTACAACATAGTCCTTTCTAGAAGTTCCAAGAAGGTTTTACACCCATTTGCACTCTGATTCAGAAGGCACAAATAAACTCTCAAGTGGCCTCAATTACTCTCAGTCACCTGGCCTTCAGAGTGCTAAAGACCAGATGACTGCAAGGAATATGAATCCTTCCATTCCCACCATTCAGTCAAGAAGCTTCTTGGATGAGAAGCGAAATGTCTTCAAGAAAAAACAAAGTCCAGTTGCTTTTTGTAAAAGCACTTTTGGAAGTTCCAGAAGACCCTTAAAACATTGTTTTTTCCTTTGGAAATCCAGGGCTTTCAAGATAACTGTATGAGATTAAATGATTTTGTTATCTCACTTTCTGGAGTTCTATTTGTTTAATTTATAACAAAAGAATATTTTGTTGTAAAATAAAATATTTGTTATAAAATAATTTTATTTGTTTACATGTTTATTTTTGATAATTTTACATTATTGCGGAGTTCTTATTGTCACCTGTTTGTGAGATGGGCGGCTGTATAAATATGCTAAATAAATGCATAATAGAGCCCCAAATGTCATTTTGATGCTCCTTATGCAATCCTGGATAAGTAGACAAATTGCACTAATATTTTGAGGCTTGATTTAAAGAAATCTGAACCTTTGATTAGGAAGTTACAAATATTGGGTAGAAATTTGAGGATGCAGTATTAATGCTGCACTTTATGTCCAGAAGTGCAAGCAATTGTTATTTCCAGCAGGGGGCTGTATCAGTAGATTGTCTTGCTTGTAAGAGCAACCGAAGTTTGACACATGCATATAACACATACACATGCACATCTACACACACACACACACACACACACACACACCAAGAAAGCCAATTTACTTATTTGTAGAGCCTGAAAGAAAAATTAGACATTTACATTAATTGAAAAATAATACTTAGCTATTAAATAGCTTTTGTGTGGGGAAATGAAAAATACTTTTTCATATGCTAGATTTTATTTAAGGATACATATACATTAATTCCTACAGAAATATAAAAATGTGCTTATTTTAATAAACTAGGATAAAAATTATACTGATGGGCTGCAACTAAGCATCTATTCGCCTTATTAAAAAGGAGGATTTCCTTCTGCATCTTTTTCAGAGGGCGGATGTATTGCACGGAATTGAAGGGTGAGAGGCTGACTTGTCAGTGGTTGGTGGGATCAACTCTTAAAAGGCTTCTGGTTCTGCAAAGCTTTTCTTCTTATTTTTGTTTGTAACATAACCTGACCATGCCAGGTGGTTTGATCAATTAATAAGTTTGAAGCAAGGAAGGGGGAGGGAGAAAGTCTCATTCCATTGCAAGAATGTAGTTGTAATGGCTATTAAAGAAGAAAAAGTACAAAAATAGACAAATTACCCTACAAAGTTAAGGTGTTCTTCCCTTCGTCTCAATCCATAGCACTAGAGTAATTATTTTTTAGAAGATGGGGATGTTGGAAAAAGACAGTGGCAAACCGTTTCTATATCATGCCTAGAAAATGGCACAGATGTTCCAGAGAAGTCGCCTCAGATCAAGTTTTGATTTGAAAGTGATTTTTATTTTGAAAAAAATCAGATTCTTCAATAAAATTCTGGAAATAATGTGATAAAAATTATCCCAGTCAAGTTAACATCCAGGAATTCTTTGGATCCTTTGATAAAAATAGCTTTAAACTGGGTATGTACTATCATTTCTTGGCTAAAGGCTGCATTAAGTCTTTGTGTATCATGGGCAGGACTAGAAAAGAAATAATAAATTTGATTTACTTCTATCCTTCTGACACATCTGAACTTAAAATTTGGCAGTGTTGATTGCAGAGGCTATATGAACCGCTTTGCAGGTGTGGAAAATGGTGTGCAGTACTATAGTGCAACCTTTTAAAATTAGGAATCTGTGTAACCTCCATGAAAAAAATGTAAATAATAGAGAAGTTGCCTGTGATTGGTTTTGACAAATTGATAGACAAGTCTTAGCTGTGACATACACCCCCTTTGGAAAACCCCTAGGCAATGATGTTGACAAGTGTGTACCAAGAAATAGATTATACAGTTAATGTCAGATGAGGATTCTGTTTTACTTTGAAATGATTCTCATCCATAGCATAGACATATTACAAATCTAAGTTCTCCAACACCAGCTGTTAATTACTGTGTTGATAAAGATAAAGTCTAAGATACTTACAGTGTGGGGGGGGAGAGGGGAACTGCAAGTTGAGCTGCGTGCGTATGTGCACATGCGCTGGCCCGCACTCATGCAAGTCAAGCTGCGCATGTGTGCATGTGCACCGGCCTGTTGCTCGCATGGCCCAGTTCCAAATAGGCCACAACCCAGTAGTGGGCCTAGCGTTTGGGGACCCCTGGCCTAGAACAAGTAAGTAAACCTTTTTGATGACCAAGTATTTTAGAGTAGTTCCTTAGACTCAATTTTCTGTTCAGAACGTCATGCTGGCATTATTATAATTCCCAGAGGTAAATTAGCTGAAAGATAACTCCGTAAGTGCAAATAATGCCTTTAACAAATGCTCCATAATGCTATTTTTGTTGATGAGGATGCATCAAATATAGGTTAATCAGATTTTTACAAAATCTATACTGGGAGGTACCTGCATATATGAGTTACCGCAGACAGTATTCTCGGCAACTACTGCCTTGCCCTATTTTCTGCATTTAAAAAAAAAAAGAACTTTAAATAGTAACAGAAGCTAATATGCTGCAAAGCAAGTGCAAACTCCAGCATTATCTTTGTTTTCAAGAATATCTCTGGACCTCAAATGAACTTTCTTTTAAATAATGTTGGATGATTGCAGCCTATTACTTTAGTTGGGATTTTGCTCCTTCATTTTGATAAAAAGGAAGAGTAATCCAAAGATATAGGTAGTTTTATTCAGTAGATGTCTATGGAGATTCTCAGTCATCCAGGTCATGGTTGTCCCAAAGGTGCTTTTCCAAGAGGCAACTGGACTTTCTGGTTTTTCTTTGAAGACGTTTTGCTTCTCATCCAAGAAGCTTCTTTAGCCCTGTTATTCAGTAGGAAAGCTAGAGGGGGTGACAATATCAATCCAGTAAATTAATGCCTTTTAACTGGTTGTATCCTTATAACATATAAACATGTACACACATTCTTTTAACAGATATAACTGTCTCTCAAAATTCCATATGTATCCAGGAGCTTAAGGTGGATTTCTGCCTAACTGTATGTTGGCTCCATGTAAAGAGCTGTACAATCCCCAAAATAATGAAATATAATTATTACAATGTAGTTATTACTAAGCATTGGAGACTGGACAAAACTGGGTTAGGGTGTCAATAGTGATTGCAAAATGTCTCATTGGCCTTTTCCCATTTTGAAAGATTTTGGCTGTTTTGTCCTCATAGGGTGATTGTTTAACCTATCAGGATTGCTACTGATAATTGCATCTTATAGGCATTAGGCACACCAATTTCTCTTCCCCCCTATACCCTTACCATCCCATCCCACCCCACCCCCATAGCTGGAAAAGTGGGGTAAGCTTTGTGTAGATAAAAAGTTTTGCTGCAAATTCTTCAGCCATTTAGTGCAAATTCCTGTAATTACCATCATTGTGTCCTGTCTGAATGGCACATAATACAGCAGAAGCCTTTCCTAATTGAGACTTTACAGGAGGTACAAATCCCTTCTTTGTTCAGCCTGACAAATTAGCGCCAGAAAGTGGCAGGGTCCAGTAGGAATCAAAGACTAGCTGCACAAAGATGAGACTTAAAGCTACAGTAATAACCCTCTCTTGTTCTTCATGGGAGGAGAAAAGTAATGGTGAATAGAAAAATCAAGGTCTTTTTTTTTCCTTTTGGGGTTTTGTTTTGTTGTGAATTCCCTTGACATGACAGCACCTTAGGGCTGCTTTATTTATTTAGTAAAAGTGATTAAATAGCAATACAACAGAGTGGTCCACTGTCCCTCCAGTTTCCCCCAAGCTGTAGACCCCCACAGCCTTCTCTAATTGATTGGCAATGACCCACTGATAGAGAAGTTTGTTAGATGGATTTGATGGAGACAAGGTTTTTCCTTTTTCCATTTCTTTTTTGGTTTGTTTTTCCTTGAATCCAAATTGGAAGGTGGTAATAGGGATTTATTTAGCAATTTGTTTAAATTGCTCTCTGTGTTTTTGTCTTGCTATTCTTTGCTTTAAAAGCATTTTCAGGAAACGCTTCCAGACAAAGAGTTGACTTTCAAAAGTGAATGAAAAAAGAATATTGGTTAAGACAAGCTTCTCCCAGTAGGCTGCGGAGTGGGTCAGGAGTGGGTTGTCCCAGATGGTCTGACCGGATACTGAGTCTAATTGAATTGGCCACGCCTCCTCACGTGTCCCCTGCTTCCAGTTTTTTAGACTCAGTGGATCTGACCAGACCTGTTCTGAGTCACCTCGTTCCTCACACCGCTCTTCTTCAGCCTACAACCTTCGGATATCCCTGTTCTGAGCGTGCTGGACACTCCAGTCTCGGCTGGAAACGCCGCCGCCGCGCCGCCGCCGCCGTGCCTCGCCGCATCACCGCAGCTGCTCCTCACCGCCACGGTCGCCCGGACGCGCCGCCGCAGCCGCGCCTCGTTGCTGCAACCGCGCCTCACCATTCCGCCGCCGCCTTGCCCTTCTACCGCCGCCGCTCCGTCGCCGCCGCCGCCGCCGCCGCCTCTGCCGCCGCCGCCTCTCAGCTGAGAGGTTTGCCGGCTTGGAACCATTCCAGCGGCTCCAGCAATACGTACCTCGTTCCTCCACCGAGCAGGTATTGAAAATCTCCTCTGAGGCGGCTAGCGATTTCTCAGGGTTCGGAGGGAGGCCTTCTTCGCCCTGTTTTACCTCGCGCGGTCGCCATTTTAAGCGCGGCGACCGTTATCCCTGGCGCGGTGGCCATTTTGGCTCCTGTTCGATGGCGACCTCTCTGCTACAGCTTGAATCAGCGGCAATTTCTGGCCACAGGACTTCCATTTGACAGCTTTCTTGACCTTCCTGCGCTTCCGTTCCACTTTGGCGGCAGGATTTAAAAAAAAAAAAAAAATAATTAAATCTAGTCAGTTCATGATGGCGGATCAACCAAAGGATGGTTCTGTTGAATCTGGCCGAAAGGCGACTTCTAAATCTGTCTCCGGGAAGAAACCCCATCAGCCCTCCCAAGCTGAATTAAGGGACCTCCAGCGGCGCCATAAAGCCCTGGAGAGGCAGATATTACATGCAGAGAAAGACAGGACCATTCAAGAGATCCCTTCGGCTCAAGCCACTCCTGGCTCTCCTGATCAACCGGAGGAGGAGGACCTTGATCTCTCAAGAGCGCTGTCCCCTGAGGCATCTGATCACCCCTCTCTCGCTAATTCTCCCCCTGTTTCAGCACAGAATTCTAGAGATCCCTTTGCATGTTCTGCATCTGCTCAGGTTCCTCCTCCACCTTCTTCGGGTCAGAGATCTCAGGCCCTGGACCTGGGTAACTTGCCCGAATCTGTTCAACAACTAATTGCACGGGCAATTTCTCAGGGCATCTCTGAAGGCATCAAACAGCATCGTTCATCTTCCATCGCCTCTGAAGGTATTCGCTCTCACCGCTCCCGAGCCTCACCTTCTGCGAGCCTTACGGGCTCACCTGATCAATCGCCGGAACGCTCTCCTTCTCGATCTAAAGGGAGCGTTGATCTCTGCCTAGATGATGATATGCACAGAGAGACCGAGTTATCGGATGATGACAGCGCCCCCTCTGATGTTCCGGCCTTCACAGGCCTTTTTCCGCAAGGTCTCTTTCGATCTCTCCTCCACAAAGCCAAGGTCACATCTGGCTTTGTGGACCCGGTTCCAGACCCAGCTTCCGCTTCCACCTCCACTGCTGGTCAAGGAATCTTCTCGGAACCAATAACCGAGCAACTCTTTGTTCTGGCCCCCAAACTGTTCCTCGATGTGGTGAGAAAGCAGTGGACCTCTCCTTCATCTCTGCCCACTCCCAGTGGCACAGATCGTCGGAACTATAACATGGATCCCTCGCTCGCCAGCATGCTACAGGTACCTTCTGTCGACGGTCCCGTCGTCGCCCTTTCTTCTCCTTCCCCTTATCTGTCTGGAGATTCCTCCGACGGCCTTAAGCCGGAGGACAAAAAGTTTGAATCCGCATTCAAAAAGACCCACCAGGCCTCGGCCTGGGCGATTCAGGCCGCTACCGCGGCTTCATTCTTTTCCCGCTCTTCATTGTTGTGGATTCAACAGTTACAATCCCGTATCCCGGCTCAAGAGGTTCGGGTCCATCAGGACCTCAATAAAATCATCGCTGCCTCCCAATTCGCTGCTGACGCCACGCTCAACGCAGCTAAATTTTCCTCCCGAGCGATGGCCTCCTCAGTCACTGCCAGGCGCCTAATGTGGCTGAGGCAATGGCCTGCTGATATTAGAGCCAAGTGGCGCCTCGCCACTTCCCCATTCTCGGGGCCCTTGTTGTTTGGCGAGTCCCTCGAGCCTCTTTTGATCGAGGACAAGGACAAGAAAAAAGTGCTCCCTTCGTCCACCAGGCGAGCAGACCGTAGAGCTACCCCTTATTACAGGAGACAACCTTCCCGTTTCTCTCCCCAAGAGACCTCCTTTCAGCGCCCCTTCCCTCAAAGTTCCTTTCGTCCCCAGGACAGAGGTTCCTTTAGAGACAGGGCACGTAATTACGGGGCCCCAAAGCGCCTCAGCCGGGCTTCAGGCAACCGCCAGCCCAGACGCCAAAAATGACTCTCGGCTCTCCGCTCCCATCGGGGGCAGGCTGAGCCTCTTCCTAGACAGGTGGACTCTCATAACAACCGATCAGTGGGTTCTACACACCATAGGGGAGGGTCTCCCTCTAGAGTTCCGCTCCAGTCCCCCAGATCGCTTTGTTCCTTGCCCTGTCTCCAACTCCAGGGCAAAACGTCATCTGGTGGAATCTGCTATCCGTCATCTGCTAGAGATCAGGGCGGTGGAGGAGGTTCCTCCCGCCGAGTGGAGACAGGGATTCTACTCAATCCTCTTCGTTGTGCCAAAGCGCTCTGGGGGCTGGAGAGCGATCCTAGACTTGAAGACCCTCAACCTCCACCTCGTCTATCGGAGGTTCAAAATGAGCACCCTCAGGACCATTCTAGAAGGGATTCGGCCCGGAGACTATCTAGCTTCCATCGACCTCTCCAAGGCGTATCTTCACATACCAATCTTACCATCTCACCGCCGCTTCCTCAGGTTCAGCTACGCGGGCCGTCATCTACAATATCGTGCCCTCCCTTTCGGCCTGGCGTCGGCCCCGCGGAGCTTTACCAAGGTCCTTGCGGCCTTAATTGCCCACTTACGGTCAGTCCCAATCCGTCTCCAGGCTTACCTGGATGACATTCTGGTCCAGGCTCCATCCCTGGCCCTAGCCAAATCCGACCTCAGACTGACTATCCGGGTACTACAGGCACACGGATTTCTCATAAACCTTCCAAAGAGTCAACTGCAACCCCAAACTCATTTGACACACCTTGGGGCAATCATCGACACCAGACTGGGACAGGTCTTCCTGTCCCAGGACCGGCGGGACGACCTCAAATCGATGACTCTGAAACTACTCCGCAATCCAACGACAACGATACTCACCTTGTCGCAATTGCTCGGGAAGCTCGTGTCCTACATAAATATCGTTCCCTGGGCTCGCCTCCATGCACGCAGTCTGCAGTGGTTCCTCCTCCCTCACCAACGGTCGAGGACGGCAACTTCTTCTCAGAGAATCAGGCTGTCCCCATCGGTTCGGCGGTCCCTTCAATGGTGGACCTCTCAGGCTCTGGACAAGGGATGCTTCTTCCTGGATGTTCAACGAGCTGTGATCACTACCGACGCCAGCCTTTACGGTTGGGGCGCACATCTGAATGCTCTTGTAGCTCAGGGCCGTTGGTCTCCCGAGGAGGCAGGTTCCAGCATCAACCTCCTGGAACTTCGCGCAATACGGCTAGCTCTACGCTCATTTCATCGGGAGATAGAGGGTCGCCACATACTAATTCTAACCGACAACACTGCGGCAAAAGCGCATATAAACCGTCAAGGCGGAACCCGGTCCAGGACCCTCATGCGGGAGGCCCTTCAACTGGGCCGATGGGCGGAGTCCCATCTCATCTCAATACGGGCCGAGCACATTGCGGGGACGGACAACTTGCGAGCGGACTTTCTCAGCCGCATCACGGTGGATCCGTCGGAATGGCAACTACACCCCGACATCTTCAGGGACATCTGCCGTCGCTTCGGCTGCCCTCAGATAGATCTTTTTGCGACAACAGCAAACGCACAGCTCCCCAGATTCTTCAGCCGTTTTCCGATGCCGGAAGCGGAGGACACGGACGCCCTCCGGTGTCCTTGGCCAAAGGGATTGCTCTACGCGTTTCCCCCTCTGGCTCTGATCCCCAAGGTGATTCGCAGAGTCGTGCTGGAGGAAGCGACCATCATCCTCATCGCCCCCTACTGGCCCCGGAGACCTTGGTTCTCCGATCTTCTCAATCTCTCAAGGGCTCGTCCATGGAGAATTCCACTGGAGAAGGCGTCTCTCCGCCAAGGGAGCTTCCTACACCCGGACCCACGCTGGCTTCGTCTAACCGCCTGGTCCTTGAAGGGATCCTCCTAAGACAGGCACATTACTCGGAGGGGGTCATCCAGGTCATGCAAGCTGACAGACGGCCTTCGACCATCAGGCTTTACAACATCACCTGGCAGGTATTTATTTCTTGGTGTTCATCTCGAGAGATTAACCCTGTTTCAGCTTCTATCCCTCAGGTCCTGGATTTCCTGCACGCTGGGCTCCACAAAGGCCTAGCTCTCAACACCCTCAAGCGACATGTCGCAGCGCTGTCGACGATTTTGTCCCCCAGGGATGGGGCCCCCCTTTCACATCATCCCTCCATTCACCGGTTCCTTAGAGGGGTACGTAACATTCGCCCGCCCGTGGTACACCGTTATCCTTCCTGGGACCTACCACGGGTTCTGAAGGCCCTTATCGAACCTCCTTTTGAGCCCTTGCGCTCAGCGAGTCTCAGGTTCCTCACCTTTAAGGTGGCCTTCTTGGTGGCCGTCACATCGGCCAGGCGCATCTCTGAGCTCGCGGCCCTCTCCACTCGGCCCGATCTCTGTGTCATCCACTCGGACAGAGTGGTCCTTAGATTAGACCCCTCCTTCGTTCCCAAAGTGAACTCCCGATTTCACAGAGAACAGGAGGTTATTCTACCTAATTTCTGTCCGAAGCCCTGCCATCCGTTAGAACGTAAGTGGCACACCCTAGATGTCCGCAGGGCTCTTAAGACTTATATCGCACGGACAGCAACCTTTAGACGTTCAGAGGCCCTATTCATTTCCTTCCAGCCTACTACCTTGGGATCCAAGGTGTCTTCCGCCACTATCGGTCGCTGGATACGGGCCTGCATTGCCAGGGCCTATGAGGTCCAGGCACTTCCCATTCCGAGGAACATCACAGCACATTCCACACGCAGTGCAGCTACCACCGCTGCTTGGGCCACGCAAGCTCCCCTTGACGAAATCTGCAGGGCCGCCACCTGGACCTCTCCAGTACCATTTATTAAACACTACCGATTGGATGTCTTTGCCTCTGCGGACGCATCCTTCGGTAGGAGGGTCCTACAACAGGTTCACCTAGCCTCGGGGGCTTCTTCCTCGCAGGCTTCCCACCCGTAAGGCGACCTAGCTTGGGCATATCCCACTCCTGACCCACTCCGCAGCCTACTGGGAGAAGAGGCGTTGGACTTACCGTGAACGCCGTTTCTCCAGGGGCTGCGGAGTGGGTCAGCCCCTCCCTGCCTGCGTTTTTAGGGGTTCTTGGGATTTGATATGATTACTTGCCTGAGCTTATCTTGCAGATCCATCTTCGTCTCATAAACTGGAAGCAGGGGACACGTGAGGAGGCGTGGCCAATTCAATTAGACTCAGTATCCGGTCAGACCATCTGGGACAACCCACTCCTGACCCACTCCGCAGCCCCCGGAGAAACGGCGTTCACGGTAAGTCCAACGCCTCTTATCTTGGCCACTAGCTAGCATTTGCTAACCAAGTCATTTGTTATATCAAGGTCAGAAGAGCATTTTACAGAATGGATTGGCACATACCTGGCCCCAAATTGTTTTGCTTCAGGAATTGATATCTTCCCTAGCCCTGGGAATAAAGAAACTTTATTAAGGCTACAATTCTGAATAAATCTTTATAAAACTAAGTAAGCAAGGCTTACTTCTTCGTGAATATAGGAGTGCACTGGAGTTTGCAACTAATTATTACCCCCACTCCAAAGAATAGTATCTTCCACTGCTATGCTATTTTTCAGTCTGCAAGAAACTAAATCAGATTCAGATGACTGAAAACTTTAAAGTCCTGTCCCATATGGTTATTACTGTCAGGGTTATATAGATTAAGTGGACTGTCCTTTCAGGTTAAGCAAGTATGGTGACATAGATGCTGTTTTGCATTCCTGCGATCCTATAACTAAAGATATAAAATGTTTTCAGTTTTCAAGAAATTTCCCTCCAATTAGAAAAAATAGGGAAACAATTCTGGAAGAGTCTGAAACTACTTTGAATGGTATAGCAAGCCAAGAATTGTTCTAGTAATCATGATGCCTATGGGATTTATTCTTTGGTCTGCTTGCATAAGAGTCCATCTTAAGAGTCTGTTGTCTGTGTCTGCTCTCTCAGAAGTAAAATCTGATAACTTCAGGGAACTTATATTTACATCAATGTGCAGTGGATTGCATTGGAAAAGAAATATCATTAGCATAGGCTCCATTATACTTTGTGCTTGTATAACATATAAAGGAAGCCTGATTTCCATCCTGCTTGTTACTTTTGTTTGTTGCAGCTTCATCCCCTGAAAGTATAGTTAGGTAATTTGTGTACTGTGTGTATATTTATTCTTATTAGTTAAAAATTTAGATGCTAAATGTTACCCTTAGTATCTCATAAACTTCCTCTTTCCCTGCATAAATGACAGTTGGGAAGTCTCAACAAGAAAAACGAATGGCTGTAATGAGTCAGTAAAAAGGGGATTGGTAGGGATAATCTATTATTAAATGCATGTTACAGGGACCTAGCATATGCAAACTGCATTCTGTGAGTAATCAAAAAGACTTCATTGGAGTATTTTCTTTTTGTGTATGTGCATCTGTAGGAGAAATGAGCTTAAGACAGTTTTGTATAGGGTCAAAGAGATGTGACCCAAGGGGCCACATACGGCATAGCCGAATGACTATGTGGCCTTTGGAGTCCTATTTAGAATGGGTAAAACCAAAATATTTTATCTGTCACTTCTTGTTCGTTCGCTCACTCTCGTTTTCTTTGGTTTTGGTTTTTTCCCATTTTTTCAGTATTTGGGCACAATGAGCAACTAAAATCTTGTAAATGTTTATGGGGCCATTTATCTATTGAAACTCTTGAAATCCCTTCAAAATAGGTTCCTCCTCTTCCGATGCTTGAAATATGGACTTGAGATGCCTCTGGAAGTTGCACATTTGGTGATTGAGTTATGCAGCTCAAAATGAATGGAGGTCACTGCTCAGCTCTCACCCTTAGCCAAGTGTTGCACCATATACTTAATTTCTTTTGACTGATACTGTTTTAAGTTTTCATTGCCTACTTGTGATATTCATTGAAAAATATTGATGGAAACCTTTTTTCAGATCTCATATTTTAATGTCATGAGTAAATGGTTTATTATCACAATTATTATTTCCATGTTTCTGGAAATGTATAAAATATCAGAGTTTAATAGGCATATCAATTTTGCCTTCAGGATCAATGGAACAGGGTAACTTGTTTATCACTGTAGGCAAGGTGAGACACTGACTGCATGACAAAAGAAAAGAAAGATGAACTGGGTTTTTCTTTTCCTGTCTTGCTAGGACAGATGAAGATCTTGTTTAGATCTCACTGCCAGCCAGCAGCAGTGGTTCACTAGGGTCTTTCAAAAAGTCCCTCAGCCAAACTTGAAGGCGGCAATCTTGCTGCTTTGAGTGCTAGGTTCCATTTTGTAGGGATGATGAGTTCCTTTTTTATGAATTTGACGTTTCCCTTTTCAAAGCCACTGGAACTGGTATGAATCAGCAGATACAGCAGATGAACTGGGATAGTGTAAAACAATTTCTTTTGCCTGCGCAGTACTGATTCTATCACTTCAACATTCCTTGTGCAATCCCTGTGAATTCAGTTCTACAAAAAGGAAAAAGAAAAATACAGTATCTCCCTGGGTTGATCAGAAGTTGTTTTTTTTAAAAACAGCTAGGTTCCCTACTGTTTGAGTAGCCGATTCAGCCCTCTTCACTTTTGCCATTTGAGCATTTTGCTCCACTTCAAGCACATTTTCTGGGGGAGACGGGGAGCCATTTGCTTATTCCCTCTCTCCTATCAGAATAGTACTATGAATTTTAAAAGATTCCCCTCTTCACTTTATAATTACCTTTAGTCCCACTAGATTACAAGGTAAGATGTACATGTGTGTGCTTTTGTGTATAGAGTTGTGCTTCATGGTTTTGTAATACATTTTGAAATCAAAGCAATAAAAAAAAGTTTCAAAGGTGAAGGTTCCTCCTGCCACAAATTGACACAAGGATGTCAAACGTGCAGTAATCAGTTGTTTGCATACATTCCCAGCAGCTATACATCTTTACTTTTTCCTCTCCTCAGAGCTTAGTTGGGCAGCATGCCTACTTTCTTTTCAGTTTTTTGCGGGGGAAAACCTTTCTACCCTGTCTTACTTTTTTTGAACCCTGAAATAAGCGCTTGGCCTTATTGCCATGCGCTCAAAAGCCCGATTGGGCTTATTATCAGGGGATGTCTTATTTTGGGGAAAACAGGGTAGTCCTACTTTTAGATAAGGAGGATCATTTCATTTCATTTCATTTCATTTCATTTATTTAAATTTCTATACCGCCCTTCTCCAATATAGGACTCAGGGCGGTGCACAGCCAAAGTAAAAACCAGACATAGAAAATCTAAAAACTGATTAAAATAATTAGATAATTTGGCCATAATTAAAAACAATTCCAATTTAAAATAGTTTAAAAATTTGACTCAAGCCAGCCCAGCTAGTTGGAATAAATGGGTTTTCAGGACCCGACGAAAAATCCGGAGGTCTGTTATTGTACGTAACTCTGGGGGGAGGTTGTTCCAGAGGGTGGGCGCCGCCACAGAGAAGGCTCTCCCCCTGGGGGTCGCCAGCCGACATTGTCTGGCGGACGGCACCCTGAGGAGGCCCACTCTGTGCGAGCGTACTGGCCGGTGGGAGGCTATTGGTGGCAGAAGGCGGTCTCGTAAATACCCCGGCCCTAAGCCATGGAGCGCTTTAAAGGTGGTCACCAACACCTTGAAGCGCACCCGGAAGACCACCGGGAGCCAGTGCAGCTCGCGCAGGAGGGGTGTCACATGGGAGCGCCTCGTCGCCCCCATAATCCCCCACGCGGCCGCGTTCTGGACCAGCTGGAGCCTCTGGGTGCACCCCAGGGGGAGCCCCATGTAGAGAGCATTACAGTAGTCCAGGCGGGAGGTGACGAGTGCTTGAGTGACTGTGCGTAGGGAGTCCCGATCTAGAAAGGGGCGTAACTGGCGTATCAGGCGAACCTGATAAAAAGCCCCCCTGGCCACAGCCGTCAAATGATCTTCTAAAGACAGCCGTGCGTCCAGGAGGACGCCCAAGTTACGAGCCCTCTCCGTGGGGGCGAGTGATTCACCCCCAATAGCCAGCGATGGCATCAGCTGGCTATATCGGGACGCCGGAAGCCACAGCCACTCAGTCTTGGAGGGGTTGAGTCGGAGCCTGTTTCTCCCCATCCAGGCCCGCACGGCCTCCAGGCACTGGGACATCACTTCAAGGGCATCATTGGGGTGGCCTGGGGTGGAGATGTACAGCTGGGTGTCATCAGCGTACTGATGGAACTCCACCCCAAAGCCACGGATGATCTCACCCAGCGGCTTTACATAAATGTTGAACAGAAGGGGCGAAAGGACCGACCCTTGTGGCACCCCACAAGCAAGGTGCCTCGGGGTCGACCGTTGCCCCCCTGTCAACACAGATTGCGACCGGTCAGAGAGGTAGGAGGAGAACCACCGCAGAACGGTGCCTCCCACCCCCAACCCCGCCAACCGGTGCAACATGATACCATGGTTGATGGTATCAAAAGCCGCTGAGAGGTCTAACAGGACCAGGATAGAGGAACAGCCCCTATCCCGGGCCCTCCAGAGATCATCCACCAATGCGACCAATGCCGTTTCCGTGCTGTGCCCAGGTCGGAAGCCGGACTGGAGCGGGTCTAGATAGACAGCTTCATCCAGGTACCGGGGAAGCTGTTGCGCCACCACACTCTCAACAACCTTCGCAACGAAGCAAAGGTTGGAGACTGGACGATAGTTAGCCAAAACAGCCGGATCCAGAGAGGGCTTCTTGAGGAGGGGCCTCACAACCGCTTCTTTCAAAGCGGCCGGCAGGACCCCCTCACTCAAAGAAGCGTTAACAATCTTCTGGAGCCAGCCTCGTGTCACCTCCCGGGAAGCCAGTACCAACCAGGAGGGACACGGGTCCAATAAACATGTGGTCGTGTTCAGCCGTCCCAGGACCCTGTCCATGTCCTCGGGAGCCACAGGATCGAACTCCCCCCAGGTAACACTCTCAAGACCTGCCTCAGTCATCCCGTCCGGACATACCCAGTCAGAGGCCAGCCCTTCCCGAATCTGAGCGATTTTGTCATAGAGATACTGCACAAAATCCTCAGCACGGCCCTGCAAGGGGTCATCCCGCACCTCCAGATGAAAGAGGGAGCGGGTCACCCTAAACAGGGCGGCTGGGCGATTATCTGATGACGCGATAAGAGCGGCAAAATAGCTAGTTTTCGCCGCTTTTATCGCCACTAGGTAGGTCTTAATATGAGACCTCACCAGTGTTCGGTCAGATTCGGAGCGGCTGGTCCTCCAACTACTCTCCAGGTGTCTTTTCCAGCGCTTCATCTCCCTAAGCTCCTCGGAGAACCAAGGAGCTAGGTGAGTTCGGTGCCAGGTCAGAGGCCGCAAAGGCACGACTCGGTCCAAGGCCCCGGCAGCCGCACTATCCCAGGCGGCCACCAGGTCTTCAGCCGAGTCATGAGCTAGAGTCTCAGGAAATGGCCCAAGCTCCATCTGGAACCTATCGGGGTCCATCAGGTGCCTGGGGCGGAACCACCTGGTCGGTTCCGCCTCCCTGCGGCGGGGTGCAGCAGTTAGAAAGTCCAGTCGAAGGAGCGAGTGGTCAGACCATGACAAGGGTTCGATGGCTATATCCCCTATATCAAGGCCACTCAACCACTGACCAGAGACAAAAACTAAGTCCAGAGTGTGTCCCCCCGTGTGAGTGGGGTCATGAATTAACTGAGTAAGGTCCATGGCCGTCATGGAAGCCATGAACTCCCGAGCCACCTCAGACGTTTCACCGATAGATGGGAGGTTGAAATCCCCCATGATGACAAGTCTGGGGGTGTCCACCGCCACCTCGGCTATAACATTAAGCAGCTCAGGCAGGGCCGTTGCCACGTGGCAGGGAGCCAGGTACGTGACCAACAAGCCCATCTGTACTCTACGACCCCACTTCACAAAGAGGGACTCACATCCGGCTATCTGTGGAACAGTGGTCTCCCTTGGATCCAGACCTTCCTTTATAATAACTGCCACCTCCCCGCCCCTGCCCTGAGCCCTCGGCTGATGAAATGCGCGGAAACCTGGTGGGCACATATCCACGAGGGGGACTCCCCCCTCCTGGCCCAACCAGGTCTCCGTAATACCTGCCAGGTCCGCCTCCCCCTCCTGAATAAGGTCGTGGATGAGGGGGGCTTTATTAACAACGGACCTGGTGTTGCATAACATCAGCCGTAGGCTCTGGCCCTGAGAATCTGGACAACCTGGGGAACAAGAAAAGCATTGGGGACCGGAGTGTGCAGTCGCTCTAAGATAATGAGTGCACATTCCCCGAACATGATATGGTCCCCAGCTTCCGCCATATCTGCCCCTCCCACTCACTATGCTGATGGAACAGCCCTCTTCAAATCGAACTCCACCCCCCTCCCCGACCTCCGGTTCTATGTCCCTAATGTCGTAGCCCTTCGCTAAGGCTGGTCTTGAACCCGGTGGATTTCCCCCAGAACCCACCTTAATCCCCCCCGAACCCCTTAAAATTTTTGTTAAAAACCCACTAAAAAACCCACTTAAAAAACCCCTCAAACTCTTCTTTGCTGCATGCCATCTCTCGGGGCTCCAATGCCCATCATCAAGATAGGCCCTCGATAACGAAGAGGGCCAGACCTGCGAGAGGGGGGAATCTCGCAGGGCACGAAGGTCATTCACCGAGTACATCTGAACATCAGAGGGAGGTGATAGTCCATGGCCAATAACCAGGGGCCAATTTGATGTTATCACAGTCAGAAGGAGTGAAATGCCGGACTTCAGTAGAATTCCAATGGAGCATGTGGGACCTCATTGCCCTCTCACGGCAATGGCGGGAGTAAAATGCTGCTTCGATCCGGCGGAGGGTGACCGAGCCCCCCTCTCACGGCGGCTGGTCCAAAAAGCCGGAAATGAGACAGCAGCTATAGACCCACTCCGCCAAGACTTGAATCCCCAGATGTAAACCTCCATTCAACGGAGGGAAAGAATGGGATCAGGTCAGTCCACATAGTCAAAACAGGCTCAGACAGCGAAGATCATAACCGTCATTGCCTCCGGGGAGGTCAAGATAGCACCTAGACCCGGAGATGATTGTTCAGCAGGCATACGCAGCATGGCATCACCATATTCAGGGGGATGGGGGTGAAAAAGGAGAGCAAAGGCAACAAACGCCGCAGGGGGAAAACCCCTCAGTCATAGTCCAGCTCTCCCCAACCCCTCCCAGCTCTTCCTTGCAACCATGTTGCTCGCCTCGCCCAGCCTCCATAAATCCTCATGGAGGTCTCTGGGGCGACCAAGGGGCCAAATAACGCCCCACGGTCACCCAGGGGATCCAACACAGCAAGCAAGTAACTGCCAACCTCTCCGACGCTCCCACACATCAAACTGTGGCGGCTTCTTCCTTGTCCCAGCGGCTGCCATTTCCATGCCGCCAGCAGCGCCGCCGCCGCTGCCAGCCTCCCCGCCCTCACCTCGCCCCCCCCCCCCGCCCCAGCACATGTCCAGGGCGGATTGGGCTGGCGAGGATCCCGGCGAGGGTGCCGCATCGCCGCCACCGCCGCAGCGCTGATGCCGTCATACTGGCTCTGTCGCCTTCGCAAGGGAAGTCTGCCGCCGCCCCTCTTCCTCCTTCGGGCCACTCTCGCCGTCCTACGATCTCTGCGAGCCTCAAGGACACTCTCACAAGCCGGAGACCCCTCAACAGAGAGCCCCGACACTCCTCCAGCTGGGCCAGGGCTGCAATGATCGAAATTCAGCCCTCCAAAGGCCCCCTGGAGCCATAATCGCCCCCCCGATCACCGGGATCACAGAGAAGTCGCCATCTTGCACATGCGCCTAAATATGATGGCCCCGTGCTACAAAATAAAATTATCTGACCTTCTTTTTCCACTTTTTTCACTTACAATGCAGAGGCAACATCATTCACTGTCTGGCATTAGCTGGCCTCCCCTGTGGTGCCCTCTTCTTAGTGTAGAGTTTTGGGTGGTATTCGCTGACCTCCACAAGGCTGCAAAAACAGATGAATCTGAGCCATCCAAACTACTGTCCTTGAGCAGCCAGAAGGCAGCACCATCAGAACTACTCACTAAACTCCCTCATGATGATACAGGAGAGCCTTCAGTCTGCCAATAATCCATATTCATGAATTCATGGCCTAGAACATGGGTCCTCAAACTATGGCCTGTGGGCCGCAAGCGGTCCGCTGAACCAATTAATCCAGCCCATGGAGCACCACAAGGTTGCCCCCCCCACATCACCCCACCCACCCTTCAGCAGAGCACAGGACTTACCTTTGGGAGACCTGTGGGCTGGAACCAAAAGGTAAACTCAACAATTTTAGCCTGCAGGGGACTTCCGGTGGCTCTGCGTTTCCCGAATGGACGCTCCTTTAGGAGCTCCAGTCCTGTAATTCCGTTTGCCGCTAGAACAGCAAAAATCAGCTGTTCTAGCGGCTCGAAACTCTCCCCCAGGGAAAAAGAGGGAGAGAAGAGCAGAAGGGTCTGGGTAGAGCTCCCCTAGACCCCCAGGCTTTTTTTTTAAGCCTGGGGTTTGCAGGGTGAGAGCTCCCTGAAAGCCCTTCAGTGCTCCGGATCCGGGACGATTCTGCTTTATGCAGAACAAGGGGTCGCGACCACACCAGCAGAGCAATTTTAAGGATTATGAGAAAATTTGAACCTGGACGCTGGCAGAGCAAAATCAGGAAAACAGAAAATGCAAGTACTAAACTTTAACTCCGTTAAAAAGAAAAAGAAAAAAGATGGTGCTTAAGGGGGTTAAAAGACCTTAAGGTCTTCCTTCTTCTGCGCATGCCTCAAGATGGCTGCGAAATGCCAGTGAGCTTACCTTGAGGGGAGGCTTCTGGCTTCCCTGGAGGGATTCGGGGGTCCTGGCGTCTGTTTGAGGGCTCGCCTGGCTATCAGAACATCTAGGGGCTCGGACACGATGATTTGCGGGCTTAGTGAGGATGTCGGGGAGCGCCACCAGCACTACCAGCGTCGGAGGGAAACAGTGACAGTGTGGAATTTGAGATAATCAGCTGAGAGACTGCAGCTGTGGTCGGCGCAATTGGGCAGCCGGGAGAACGCTGGGAGAGCCGGCGCTTGGGATGCACCGAGGAGGCCGTGGCCTCGGTGGCCGAATGGGGAGGGTTGCCCCAGGCTTTTGCAGTGTTGCTGGGCGCCCCCCGAGGCGTCCGAGGTTGCTATGGCGGCTATTACATTTTTGCATCGCTGCAGAGGCCGCTGGACTCGCTAGATTCCCGCTAGACTCCGTCCCGAGTGCCCCTGGCTTTCTTCTTGCCCTTGGACCGTGCCATACCATCAATGTTGTGTATGGCCCTCTGGTGGTCGGAGGAGTTGGGGCCGCCGGACAGTAGGTCAACATGGCAGAAGGGGGTTTCCCCAAGTCTCCTCCCACCGCCCCTCCCCAGGTTTTACTTTGGGGATGCAGTTGGTGGGGGTGTGAAAGGCCGGTCTTGTCATTTGCTCCATCTGGACATGTCTTTGACATGTCTATCCTGCCTTAGGGTGTTCCGCTCTGCCCTCCCCTCCAGGAGGCACCAGGGATGATGTACCAGACTGATGGATCTTGCCTGCTGGCAACAGGACTGGGGTTTTAGTTCTCCCAACATGACCGGTGTGAGAGAGTGGCTCATGTGGTCCTTGACTTGTCGGATTCCCCCATTGCAGTGAGAGGGCAATGGGGAGGGCTTTTGTTCCATCGCTTGTTACGCCTCTCCCTGGACTTTGTCATCAGCCGATGAAGTTTCCTCTTTTGAGGCTCCCGGACTATGTCAGCCTATTTATCATCATTACAGTCCCCCAGATGTATTCTAGGACTGAACTTCTTGGTCTGCGAGATTCCCCCCTCTCGCAGATTTGGCCCTCTATGCTACTGAGGGCCCACCTCGATGAAGGGTCTTAGAACCCAGAGAGGTGGCATGCAGCGAGGAGGAGATTGTGGGGGTTTTTAGTCAAATTTTCATTTTGTATTTTAAAAGGGTCTGGGAGGGGGGAAGGATTTTTAAGGGGACCCGGGAAGGGGGGAGGGGGTTGTAGAGATGGACCGGGGGGGTCCATATAGCTACTGTGCGGGGTGGGGGGTTGGTTGGGTGCAGCGGAGGAGACGAGAAGGGTAACCTAACCGGGGCTCCGGGTGGCGAAAAAAAGGGCAATTCCATCAATGTGATAAGTGGGAGGGGCAGGTATGGCGGACGCAGGGGGCCACATCAAGTGTCGGGGGTGCGCATGCGCTGTCTCCGAGCGATTGCACACTCCGGCCCCCAATACACAACTCGTGTCCTGGGTTGCGCAGAGTTTCAGGCCCAGGGTCCACGGCTGATGTTGTGTAATGCCAGGTCGGTGGTTAATAAAGTCCCCCTCATTTGTGATCTTATTTCGGAGGGGGGTGCGGACCTGGCAGGTATTACGGAGACCTGGTTTGGCCAAGAGGGGGGGTCCCCCTCATCGAAATGTGCCCGCCAGGTTTCCGCACATTTCATCAGCCAAAGGCCCAGGGGAGGGGTGGGGGAGTGGCGGTGATTATTAGGGAAATTCTTTGTCCGAGAGAGACCACTGTTCCTCAGATAGCCGGATGTGAGTCCCTTTGTGTGAAGTGGGACCGTGGGGTGCAGGTGGTTTTGGGGTGAAGTGTCACCTGTACGCTGACGACACTCAGCTGTACATCTCCACCCCAGACCACCCCAACGATGCTCTTGATGTGATGTCTCGCTGCCTGGAGGCCGTGCGGGTCTGGATGGGGAGGAACAGGCTCAGACTCAACCCTTCCAAGACCGAGTGGTTGTGGCTTCCGGCGTCCTGATATAGTCAGCAGGTGCCATCGCTGACTATTGGGGGTGAATCTTTGCCCCCCCACAGAGAGGGCTCGCAATCTGGGTGTCCTCCTGGACGCACGGCTGTCGTTAGAAGAACATATGACGGCCGTGGCCAGGGGGGCCTTTTATCAGGTCCGCCTGATTCGCCAGTTGCAGCCCTTTCTGGATCGGGACGCCCTGCGCACGGTCACTCACGCCCTTGTTACCTCCCGGTTGGACTACTGCAATGCTCTCTACATGGGGCTCCCCTTGAAGAGCACTCGGAGGCTCCAACTGGTCCAGAATGCGGCCGCGCGGGTGGTTATGGGTGCAACCCGTTGCGCCCACGTGACACCCCTCCTGCGCGAGCTGCACTGGCTCCCAGTGGTCTTCCGGGTGCGATTCAAGGTGTTGGTCACCACCTTTAAACCGCTCCATGGCATAGGACCTGGGTACCTTCGAGACCGTCTTCTGCCACCAATAGCCTCCTACAGGCCAGTCCACTCCCACAGAGAGGGTCTCCTCAGGGTGCCATCGGCCAAGTTATGTCGGCTGGCGACATCCAGGGGGAGGGCCTTCTCTGTGGGAGCCCCAGCCCTGTGGAATGAACTGCCCCCGGAAAGTCGTAAGATTTCTGACCTCCGGGTATTTCGCTGCGCACTCAAGACCCTATTGTTCCGCCAGGCTGAGTTAGCAACATAATTTTAAATTGGATGTTTTAAATTTTTGGGGTTTTAAATTAAGCCAAATTATTTAATACTTTTAAATTATTTTAAATTGATGTTTATTCTGTTTTTAAATAGGCTGTACACCGCCCTGAGTCCTTCGGGAGAAGGGCGGTATAGAAATAAAATTAAAAAAAAAACAACAACTTACTAGTGAAAGTGATCGTTAAAGCTGCAACATTGTAAAAGCTACTGGATTATGCGGCAAGAAAAAGATTTAAAGTGCTAGTGGAGTGAAAAAGACTATGGTACTGACCCCAACTACTTTATACTTCTATAAATTATTGGACTTATTAACCTGACAGCTGAATAAATTTAAAGTGGAAATTGAAATATGGCTGACATCAAGGATGGAGGATCATTATTATATGAGCCAGCAAATTCACAAGTTGTGACTGTAAAGGTTTTACAAGAACTCTTACATTTCTATACTTCTGTTATATTGGAATCAGTTGAAAGGACTATTCAAAATTATAATCTGGAGAACAACAGTGATTTGCTGTCTGGAAAAGAGGAAGAAAATCAAGTTATTTCAATTTTGGAGCAGGAAAAAGAGGCTGTCAGGATCACGATGGAAGTTAGCACACTGAAAACAGAGGTTTTGGTAGAAGCTTCTATGCAGTTAACTGAAAAGCAGCAAATAGACTCTTTCCTGCAGACTGATAAACTTTATCGTGACAAATTTTGGCTTGATAGACAGAATCAATTTTCAAGGAAGGAAGTGACTGATTATATAAGCAGGAAGAGTCGAAATGGAGGTTTCAAATTGAAGGAGATAACTTTTAGAAGAGAACTATTTCCAAAGATGCATCAGCCTCAAATCTATATTCAAAAATTTTCAAAAATAAAAGAAGGTGGAGGAGCAATGTTGAAGAAGAAAGTACTATTGAAGAAGAAGGACTGGAAAAAATATAGAAAGAAAGGAAGAATTGAAGATTAGTTTCTTTTGGGGAGGATTTTAATAATAAATTGGAAAAGTTTACTGAAATTAGTATTTTTTAAGTTTAATTAAAAATGTTTAACTAAAAATGGATAGCTTTTTTTAAAAAAATTATTGAGGTATTAAAATGCTTAACTTTAAACTTAATTGATAACTTTCTGAAAGTTTTGAAAATGATATTTTGAAGAATGAACTCAAGAAGTTTACTGAAATTAGTATTTTTTTAAGTTTAAGTAAAAATGTTTAAAAATGGATAGCTTTTTAAAAATTACTGAGGTATTAAAATGGTTAACTTTAAAGTTAATGGATAGCTTTCTGAAAGTTTTGAAATTCATATATTGAAGAATGAACTCAAGAGTTAGAAATAATTTAACTCAATGGATTAATAGTATCTTTAAGGTTATATTCTGAAGAATATTCTATTGAAGTGTCTTTTTAAAAACTTACTAAAGTATTAAAATGGTTAATTTAAAATTGAATGGATATAAAATAATATTTCTTCTAAAAAGATATGCTTTAAAGAAAGTTTTATAATGTTTAAATTAGAACTCCAAAAGGGGAGGCTGATGAACAATTTTTAAAAGAGGAGTTAAAGAGTGTGAGGGAGTTTTGAATCTTGTAGTAAATTAGTATATTTTAGCTTATGTTTGTTTAATACTATACCCTGTTTTTGCTCTGGAAGTCGGGGGTGGGGGCGGGGAAGGGGGGGTTGTAGGTTGTGTGGGGATAAAATGGTTGTTTAATCTCAATAAAATTTAAAGATAGATAAATGCATTAATATTGAAGTAAGAAGAGTGGGGGAAATGTCATAATAAAGGATATGATAATATTAAGCTATGATAAATATTGGAGGAGCAAAAAGAAGGCACAAAAGATGTATTCAGAAGATATATTGACTGATTGATTATGTATTGTTTGTTTGTTTATAAAATAAAAAAACTTTTTGAAAAAAAAAACAATTTTAGCCTGCAGAATGCTTGTGGAGGTGGGGGGGGGGTTTAGAAGCGGCAAAAAAACCAGGCAAAAATGGCCCGTTTTTGGCCAAAAAAATGAGCCATTTTTGCCTAGTTTTAGCCTGCAGAATGCTTGTGGAGGTGGTGGGGGGGTTTAGAAGAGGCAAAAAACCAGGCAAAAATGGCCAATTTTTGGCCAAAAAACAAGCCATTTTTGCCTGGATTTAGCCTGAAGAATGCTTGTGGAGGTGGGGGTGTGTGTGAAAAGGCAAAAAAATCATGCAAAAATGGCCCATTTTTCACCTTCACTGCCTCCATAAGATAGAGAGAGATAGAGAGACAGAAAGAGAGAGAGAAACAGAGAGGGAGAGAGAGACAGAAAGAGGGAGGGAGAGAAGGAAAGAGAGAGAGAAAAAAAGAGGGAGAGAGAAATAGAGAAAGAAAAAGAAAAGAGAAAGAGGGGGGAGAGAGAGAAAGAGGGAAAGAGAAGGAGAGAGAGGGAGAGACAAAGAGATAGAGAAAGACAAAGAGAGGGAGAGATTTCTCAAGCTCCTTGGGGCTAAGAAGAATTGCAGCAAAATTGAGTTTGCTGAAGTGGACCACTAGACTCCTAAATAACTGAAAAAACGATTTAGTAAAAAAAAAAAAAAAAAAAGGCAACCAAAAGAGCAACATGCAAACAAAAGCAAATAAAACACCTCCAGGAGCAAAACAAATTAAAGTTTAATTTGTGTGCATTGTTCAATGGACTGTTAAATTGGCCATGCCCATACAGTCACATGACCTAGCCATGCCCACCTAGTCACATGACTACCTAGCCAAGCCCTCCCAGCCGATCCGGCCCCCCAACAGTTTGAGGGACCATGAATTGGCACCGTTTAAAAAGTTTGAGGACTCCTGGCCTAGAAGGATGACACATGGGTCATGGACACATACTTTTAAAAGAGAAGGTCTGCTTTCAGACATGCCTTATCTCTATAGCACATCATATTTACTTTGCTTTTGTTGGAACTGCTGCCTAATTAAAGAAACTGGACATGACAAATTGTATGGATTTTTGAAGCAAGCTTAAATCCACTTCATTTGGAAAGAAATGCCAATGAACTCAATGCAGACTTCTGAATAACATGCAAATGAGTGCACATTTAATCCAATTGCTATAAAAAACTGCATGCTGCAAACTACGAAGAATTTTGAAAATATTATTTTCTGTTTTTAATTATGGATTATTCTATCTCCCAGACATAAGATGCACCCTCACAAAACAATATTGCTCTCTCTGGATGTTATAAGATGTTATAAGATTGGGAAGCATTGGAAATCGTCTTCTAACTTCCTCTCGCCCAATAATCAGAGATGGTTCTTGACTAGAAAGATAAAGTTTTAAAACCTTGATATGCTACTCATTATTGACCCAGCAAAGTCTGTAATTTGGGGCCTGTGATGCTCGTTTTCATTTTCCATGATTTTATTTCTGCCACTTTAACCCCATGTCAGTTTTTAAAACAAATATTTTTATTGTAATACTTAATCTTTGTTTTCTTTTTAATGATTTTTTATTCTTGTCACCTCCTACTGCGAGGATTTATAAAATTGTGCTAAATATATTCAGCATGCTTTAAAATGAGAAAAATACTGCTTAATTAATGAGAGAACTTTCAAAATCAAATGGAACTTTAGGTAATGATATATTTGTACATTTTAAGATTGCTATACAATTTTTTGGATGGGATGACAGTAAATGTGACAGTAATTTTCTCAAAAAATGTACGCTTTTTTGTCTTTGTTATCAAGGATCTCAATTAATGAGAGTCAGAACCATAATTTAAACTAAATATGATTATTACTTGAAAGCATTGATTTCTGAATCTTTTAAGAAAACCCCCAAATAGTTCCAACAAATGTTCTTAAAATTCAGTGCTTTTGGGTGGGGGGAGAAGGTAAGGAATACATTTTTCAAATCTACATAAATCTAGTTGCACCCCACTCCATTAACATTTTTCTCCTCATTTCTAGACAGTTATATCCCTAAAGCTTTTTAAATCCCTTTAATAAACGTTGACAATAAGAATAATTATATTTATAAAGACAAAAATATGTTTCAAGAATGATCCAAATGTTAGGATTCCAATGATGAATCAATACTGATAGAATATCAATAATTGTTTTGATAAAGTGCTGATGAAACAAAATCCCTTTGCACTTTTCAAAAGACAAATTAACTGTTCTAGAAATATGTAATGTAGAATTTAACAAGAGGAAGATGCAATATAGAAAATGCTATTTTATTTCTTTAAATATAATGAAATGTTTGTTAAACCTTTAAAAAAAACCTTAACAATTGGACTCCATTTATAAGTCCTGAAGCCTAGACATCCTGTGTAACAAAATACAGTGTTATATTACATCATTGCTTCCTTATTTCTTTCCTTATTTGAAGAAAATAGCTTAATTGCTGTCACTGACATGCATTTTGTCACCATGCATTATGTTGAGCTTCAGAACATCAAAGGAATCAACTGTATTCATAATTAGAAGTAAAAGGATTGCAAAATAGCAGGCTTTGTTAAAAAACAACAGCCACACAACTGAAGGAAAGTACAAAGGGTGTTGCACAATTTAACATAGAAAATATAACACTAAAATGACCTTATAGCATGAACTTTTAATATACATTTTCTTTTATTAAATTTGACATTTTGAGTGCTCTAAGCAACACAGACTATTGTGCATGATATGATATATGATCCAGGTAAAATGTGTTAAGGAAATGGAGCAGAAGTAGAAATCGGGAGAAAAACATAGAGAAATAGTGTATGAAAACAGGGTGAACAAAAATTGCTTCTTTGGGAGATGTTGGAAAATAAGAATATAGACTTCTTAAGGAAGGGGGAATCTGATCAATGTGCATTGTTTGTGATTATATTCAATACTTCAAAAGCAAATTTAAGATAATATTATGAGATGCTTCAAATCTCTATTTACTTAGAATGTTAATTAGCTATAAAGACTTCGTTTTGCTGTGAGAGTTTTATATCAAGATTCATGTACCTACACTTTGTCTTAGTACTTCAGACCAGCCTTGGACTGGATAGGCATACATCCTAATAAATATTTAATTTTGCTGTCTGCTTGATGGAGAAGCCCTTGATGAATTTATGCCTGGTGCATTTCTGCAAGGGAGAGTTCTTTCCAACATGCCTGCCACTATAAAAATGGTGAAGCAAAAATTCAACAGATCTATAATTCTCCCTAATCTCGTCCTACATCTTCTCTCAGCAGCTTTAACCAGCATAGCTAGTAGTGAGAAATCTGAGAAAGGCAGCTTAACAACCTCTGAAAGGCCACATGTTACATATCCATGCTCTGAAGGAAAGGGGTACAAAATCATTTCTGCCTTGGAAAATATTTTTAGAGAAGAATTAATATAGAAGAATTATTTACTATGTGTTGGGAGGAAGGACTTAATTGTGTAAAATTATAATATCACCTAAAGATACTGTGATTCTACTGGGTAAAAGGGAAAGATGCATTGATTTTCAAAAACAATTCAAAATTCTAAATATATAAATAGCTGAAAAATCATTTTGCAGGTAAGACATCTATCTTTAAAGTTTGTTTGACTAAATAAAACTTAAGAGAAAAACATTAAAAACATGAAATTAGTATTAGTATAAATCATGGAATTATTTTTAAAAATGAATAATAGAATGCTAAAAAATTGATCCATTTGACAGTACAGATACAGGGACCTGGAAAATATTCAATCCAATTTACATTACTGCTGGACTTGGTAAAGAATTTGGATTTTTGTGATTGCTTTGAATCTTAAGAGTCAGTTCAGTCATCGGAATTTCTAGTTTTCACATGTGAAAATATTTTCTTCCTGCTCTTCGTTTTGGAATCTCTTGAATCAGCTATCTCTCATGAAGTCTTCTGCAAAAGTAAAGAAAAAAGTATTAAGATACATCAGTTGGATGGCTCCTAGAGATGCCAATCAAAACACACAATTATTCTCACCATGCATGCGTGTGTAAAGGCAAAAAATGGGAAAAGCAATTGCAAAAAGTGAAAGCCAATGATATCTGAAGCTCCATGAAATTCTGTGGCTGATATACAGTAATTACATGGTAAAGTAATGGAAACTTTTTTTCAGTGTAACTAAGAATCTGCTTTTTACACCAATCTTTTTTTTCTCCCTATTTGAAGGTTGTCAGCGTTGCATTGGCTTAAGCAGTGGGAAAGCAAAGGTATGCAACTACAGTGGATGGTATTACTGCAACCTCTGTCACGTTGATGATACCTTTCTAATTCCTGCACGGCTAGTTCATAACTGGGATACTTCAAAATACAAGGTAAAAGTAGATACATGCTGACAATAGTACAAGTACTTGCTCCCTGATTAAAGTGCGGAATATGCTCACAGTACTGCCCAATAGGAAAACATTATGTCTATTAGTCAATCAGTATTTTGTGACTACGTGTCATTATATTATATAAAACTATGAAAAAAGAACAGAAAATTAATAATTTAAGAGGGAGGGGAAAATATCAACAAATGAAAAGGCATGCAGGGAATTGGATTAAGATGGAACCAATACTAAAACTGAGAGCTTAACCATTTCTTTGAGTTTGCAAAGGTAGCATCCTGACTACCAACAGCTGTAATCACATCTGCAAGGAGGTAGAATAGTTGTTCAGCTATTGATGCTCACACTGCAAAGGCCAAGAGGGAGGAAATATAATTGCATGATTATATTTGAGAATGAGACAGGAGTTTGTTACATTCATTTCCCCTCATGTAATGCAAATAAAACAGTTTTACTAAGTGAGAAACTTGGAGGTTTTCTAATTTTCAGTACTTTACCAGTGTCAGATTAATTCTAATGAAGATTAAAAGTAACTCCATTTCTGTCCTCATGATGATCTGGCCAAGTTGAAAGCCCAAGCAAAAAAGGCTAATGCAATTCTGCATGCAGATAGGTGAACGCCCCGAAGCACACAAGACTCACAGCCTCCAGTAGAAAGCCTCAGTTGCCCACATCAACAACCAGTAGTGGGATTCAAAATTTTTTACTACCGGTTCTGTGGGCGTGGCTTGATGGGCGTGGCAGGAGAAGGATACTGTAAAATTCCATTCCCTCCCCACTCCAGGGGAAGGTTACTGCAAAATCCCCATTTCCTCCTGATCAGCTGGAATTCGGGAGACAAAGAATAGATGGGGGCGGGGCCAGTCAGAAGTGGCATTTACTGGTTCTCCGAACTACTCAAAATTTCCGCTACTGGTTCTCCAGAACTGGTCAGAACCTGCTGAATACCATCTCTACGACAAACGTTAGAATCCCAATCAGCATGCATGCCATGCAACTACTGTAGTATTCATGCAGCTGGGCCATAGTTGTGGCTGTTATGGTGGTTAACCTGAGAATATCCAAAGGTGGCAGCAAAACCTTTGTTTATTTTGTAGCCTCATTGTCATTGTCCTCAAAAAAGCTTTAAAAGTTGTGCAAAGGACAGCTGGCAGGAAACTGGACACTTCTTACCAATCTGGTCACTGAGTTTGGGGGTGAAGTAGAAAAGCTGAAACCATTCATTAGCTTACCCACCTGTAGAGAATGAGGCAAGAGTGGCAGAGATACAGAAGAACCATCACCTGGACAAAAGAGGCTGAAACATTTTTTAAATTCAGGCCAACAACATAACTTTCAGAAGTAGTTCAGGCACATCCCTCCCTAATCCACTTAAGTATTAAAAAAAAGTTTTCTGTTAACTATTTTGTAAGAGAGCCAATGTGTTGGATTAGGAGCCAGGAGATTCTGGATTCTGGTTCTGGTTCATAGAACTGTAGTTGCTCTTTAAGCCAATCAGGCAATCTAAGCCCAACCTACTTTCACATATTGTTTTTGTGGAAAAAAATAGGAGAGAGAACTATGTTTGTTGCCTTGAGCTCCTGAATGAAAGGTGGAATATAAATCTAACAAATACAGAATTTGTCTCAGACTTGGAATCTGGCTACAAGCCATAGTTCTGGAATCTAACTTTCAAGCATTTATCCTAAAATAGCTTAATACGATTATTCCTATATTATAATTTTACCTTTTTGGATTAAATATAGTGATATAAAAATGTAGCACATAAAAAAATAAATACATTATTTAACTATTTAAAGTAATATTATAATATTAGTGCTATTTAATATTATAAAAAAAGGGGAACAGAAGATATTAAACAAACAGAGATATTTGTGTTCTTGAATATCTTACAGATTTTGGCAAGTTCTTAGATATATGCATCCAAAAAGAAAAAAAGAAACAAAAATGGCTAAAAAAATATCAAAAGTAACAAATTTCACTAAATTCTCATTGCTATTGCAAATAATAACAACAGTTTTAGTAATGGTGTATTGTACTAAGTTTGAATGGTCAGTTCCCTACTAGTATTTCACAATCCCCTAGTTGTGAAAAATATTATAAACTTTCATTCTGGACTACAAGAAAGAAGAATCATGAAAATATAGGAGATAGGCTAAAATATAAAACAAAATAGCAGTGCTTTTGGTTTAAAAGAGAGAAAAAATATCCCTTATTAGACTATTTCCCCATGTTATTGAATTACAAGCCTAAGAACAACACTGAAAAACCCTAGCTCGTTTGTAAAAGTAAAGAAATACAGGGAGACATTACTTATTCTTCATTTCAGCATATTATTTTTTGTGGGCAGGTGAAGCTATGTTTACAAGATAGTGGGAATTCATCTTAATACTAAAATAGTAACAACCTTCATCAGAGTTGAAGTTGTTTAAAATATATGTTTATGACTGAAGAATTCTCTGTTCTCCCACCTTCATCATCACAGTTGCTGAAAATGATTGGGAATTCAGAGAGGAGACTATTTGTTTATTCTGCAACTCTTCTTATTCGTTTGCTCTATCGGATTTTTAGATTTCACACCAGTTTTACACTCTGACATAATTAAGTAAAAACAAGATATAACCTAGCAAGAGAAAATACTGTATATGGCAGCAGCCTTTTGCTACTTACATGCTACAGTATATCTAGTCTTTGCCAGTGAGTTTATATTAAATTCCACAGACCTTGGTAGGTGTAGATTTATTTAATACCTATGTATACTGCTCAAAAAAATAAAGGGAACACAAGCAGAAGACGTCCGAGATCTGAATGAATGAAATAGCCTTATTAAATACTTTGTTCTTTACATACAGTAGTTTATACACTGCTCAAACAACTAAAGGGAACACAAAACTACTGTATGTAATGAACAAAGTATTTAATAAGACTATTTCATTCATTCAGATCTTGGATGTCTTCTGCTTGTGTTCCCTTTATTTTTTTGAGCAGTGTAGTTAGTATAACTTTTGGAACATTCCACTAACTGAATTTTGCTTCTTTGAAATGTTTAACACCAGAATTTAGTTTATATCTACATTATAGCATATTCAGGGTGCTTTTTTAATAAATAAGATTATAGTATGTCTTATCATAACACAAATAACACTAGCATAATGCCACTGAGAGAGTGATGTACTGATTGCCTCTGAGCAGTTAAAGATTTATTAGAAGATAAGCTTCATGGATTTTCCCCTTTTAGGTATCAAAGCAAGCCAAAGAATTCCTGGAATATGTTTATGAAGAGCCCCTGATTGACATTCAGAGAGAAAATCCCATATTGTACAGACATGTTGAGCCATTGGCAAGTGTGGCCCGTCTGAGACAGCAACTGAAATCCCTTCGAGCCTATTTATTCAGCTGCAGAGCAGCAGTGGCTGAAGACCTGCGAAGGAGGTAAAACAAAAGAACAGTCAAGGACTAGCTTCCTGGAGCCATCTTCCTTCTTACACTTTCTTTCTTTAGTTCCCATGACCCAGCAATTAAAATATAGCCCATTGTGCCTGACTTCAAAGGGTAACTGGATGCTTTCAGTGCAACTGGATGGTTCACTGGCCAAAGGGATGGATCTGCCTGCCTGCCTGCCTCCCTCCCTCCCTCCCTATATCAGGGGTGTCAAACTTGCGTTGTCACGGCAGCGTCATGTGATGTATCATGACCTTTTTCCCCCTTCGCATGACACATCTGGTCTGCAGGCAAGTTTGACAGCCCTGACCTATATGAAAGTACAGTCGCATATCATCACATTCAAACTATGTAGATTATACAACTGCAGCACTTGAAAAGATGATCTAGTCACTGTTAGATTAATATACTAACCAATTCAGTCCTGGAATCATGGTCCTTCTGCTTGAGAATTTTCTACACTGGAAATGAAATGCCAGAGTAGATATAGGTCCCAGCATAAATGCAAATTAAAATTATATATGGAGTCCAGGATTCTTATGATTGTTATTAATGCTGGAAGAACAGCATTAAAAATCAGCTGTTTTTGGCATCCTAAACAAATATGATGAAAGTTCTGGGCTTGGAAACACTTTTCTTCATTTTTTCTGTCACTCTCTCATCTATCACCTTAACAACAGCTCCAACTATAGGAAGGAGTGAAGCCAGACTTGCTTTTCAAATGATGAGGTGCCTCCCTTCTAGGCAGGACATGTTTTCCAATCTCTGAAAATACAGGAGACAGAGAATGGGATTTCCTCTGTCGCCAGGAACCTATAGAAAGTACTGAGTCCCAAATGCTCCCCATTTACTGGCCTGGGAACTATTAGGAGAACAAGAGCAGGATAAAATAGGGAATGTTCGGTCTTTCACTATCATTGTGGTGGGTGATAGGAGCATGATGGCACAGTGATTAGAATGCAGTATTACAAGCTGACTCTGCCGACTGCCAGCAGTTTGATTCTGACCGGCAAAAGTCGATTCATCCTTCTGAGGTCAGTAAAATGAGGACCCAGATTGTTGGGGGCAATATGCTGACTCTGTAAACTGCTGTAAAATACTATGAAGCGGTATATAAGTCTAAGTGCTATTGCTATTGTTATCATCCATGTCCCCATTATTCTGAGTGTTGGTGGAAAGGGTGTGTCTGTGTGTCTGTGTGTGCATATACACACGCATGTTCACTTTGGCATCTTCATCCATATAATCCAAAGGAAATCATTTTGGCTGTTTAGGAGATAACCTTGGTTGATGTCATGATTAATAATGTCAAAACCCAATAAAAGTATTAATGTTACTGAAGTGCCCAAACTTAGTAGCTATGTTCCTATTATAAATCCATTTGCATTGTCTCTATTTGGGATTGTGAAACAAAGGAAGTTGAAAATCTCTGCAGTTGAAGAAGGCACATGTTGTATTTTCTTAATATCATATAAGAATCACCTTGCTTTTCCCTATCTTACTTTTTAAAGAACTTCATTTGTAATACTGGCTATAATATATCCTTCAATTAGTATGAGATTGAAGGCTGGATGCTTTATGGGAGATTCAGTTCAGAAAAGGCATCAGAGAAAGAGATTACAAGCTTTTGATTAACAGCAAAGCAAAAAAGAGTGTTTGATTAAAATAAAGAGGCAGGGAGGGCCAAAGCAAGTCAATGAAGAGAACAGAAAAAAAGAGATCAAAGGAAACAGAGAGTGAAAAGCAACTGGGCTCGAAGACATGGGGCAAAGGGGAGGGGGGAATGAGGATACTAGCAGAGGCACCAAGAGCCAGTGCTGATGGAAAAAGGTGATAGAAAAGGGTACAGAGGAAGCTGTGAAGAGGCATTCAAGGTAGCATAGGAACAAAAGCAAACCTGAGAAAATAAGAACTATTGCAAATGACAAAGAAGGAAACAAAGGGGGATTAGACTAAAGCAGTTGAGTGGGCATGCTGTAGAAAATGGAGAGGATAAAGTTAGGACGTAGATTGGAAATAATGCAGAGAGCTAAAATGTTGAATTATTATCAAACTTGGTAAAAAGTTACATTAAGCTTATCATTTGGGGGAAAGAAGTTAATATGGGTGTGTGTACACCTGCAGAAGATGATTGAGGAAGTAACAATGAAGATGAAAAACAAATCTTATTGTAGGCTAAATAATGTCTATAAAAGATGTTTGAGCAACAGTACAAAGTTTAATTTTCTCTCTTAATTCAGATAAACTGTAACTAACCTTGTACTTAAAAAGCCATCTGGGTTGGTATACTACTATAAGGTTTGAACCTTATAACTTATCAGCATGAGTGCCGCCAGAACTCCAGTTCTTTCTTTTACACTGTAGTCCCCAGACAAATGATATTCAGTTTCCTTTCCACCTCCTTCCTGGTGGCATGTGTCACCTAACGTGTAGGCTGAAGATGTAAACATATTTGAGGGTATATCTCTTAGAATAAAAGTGCACCTTTGACAAAAAAAAACTTTTTTGAACTCCAGAACTCGTTTGTTATCTTCTTTTGTACCAAATTCCTAGTGATTGCCTGGACAAGTCCATGCAATATTCTTGTAACATTTTTCAGAAGTGATTTCATTGACTTCTTATTACTAAAAAAGAGTGACTTCAGTGTCTCCCAGTTTCTTGTCTATTGCCTTTAACCACTATACCAAAATGGTTATTTAACTTATCTTAGTGGATATTTAATTAAATACCTAAATAATTAGAATGTATATAGCATATTCAGAATCAAAAGTAAAGGTGAAGGTTTAGATAGTTTTGGGCTGACCCAGAACCTGCGGTCTAAAGGGATCAATTTCTATTCAGCTTAAGAGTCCTGATATAACTCCCATTAGCACCATTAGTCAATAGTTATTTTGACCCCGTAGAAGCCAATCTGTAGATCCTGATGTATCTCCTTTCTCTTCTACTGAGCCACTTTACTGGGACCTCTGGTGTCATATGACCAATAGTGATACAAATGGATATACAGTTTGTTCTGTCACTATTTCCTCAAGAAAAATAGGTTGAACATTGAAATAATTCTAATCAAACAAAGTTATATTACCGTAAAAAGTCACAATCACAGCAGTGTCTAGCAGTTCATTTAAAAACCGAACTGAAAACTTTCTGTGCTTGAAAACGTTTTCTCTAGCTATCATAACAGGAAGGATGAAAACTTGAAACACTTAAATACTTTTAAAACACTTTAAAAAGTGTTTTTGAAAAGCACCTCAACTTTATTGATCATAGAGTCTAAAACTTTTGCTTTTAAATAGTTGCAACTTCATTTCCAGTCACTAATGCAAAGAAAAAAACAGTCAGCTAATAAATAATGTCTCAAAGGTACTTTTTCAAAAGACAACTGGACTGGTTTTTGGTTTTTTGGTTGTTGGTTTTTTTGGAGGAAGAAGATGTTTCGCTTCTCATCCAAGAAGCTTGGATGGATGAGAAGTGAAACAACATCTTTTTCTTCCTCAAACAAAACAAAACAAAACCCAGTCCAGTTGCCTTATGAAAACACATCATTGAGACAACCATGACCTGGATGACTGAAAATCTCCATTATTAGACACTAATTAGATATTATTAGACTAATTAGACATTATGGTAGCAAATAGGCCTATAAGCAGTTCTCAGTTCATGATGATAATTGGGACCAGAAACTCTGTTGCTAAATAGAAAATCATGCAACTGTGATGACTTATGATAGTTCCAATTGTGGTCATTAAATGAATCTTGCACGGTTCTTAAGATACCACATGGCTATGACTTACAACTGGCTGCCAGCTTGCTAAAAGTTGTTACATATTTGCCATTTGTAACTATGAAAGTAATGTTTTGTCAAACTGTCCTTAATCAATTTTGTTATTGTTAGTTGCCAAGTCGTGTCCGACCCATTGTGACCCCATGGACAATGTTCCTCCAGGCTTTCCTGTCCTCTATCACAGCGGTCACTAACTGGTGGTCCGTGGACCACTGGTGGTCCGTGAGAAAATTTTGGTGGTCCACAGAAAAATTATTTGCATTCTTTTATATTGCACTAAATCAGGGATCCTCAAACTAGTCCCCTGGGACAGATATGTGCAATGAATGTTTGTGTTGCTGCAGAGAATCTCCCCCTTCAGGGAGTTTTTGTGTGGGTCAGAGGGGAACAGAAATTCCGACTTGGGGTCTGCTTCGGCCTCCTGGTGCAGGGCTTTGGGCGAAGGCTGGAGGGAAGTGCCACTGGTGGTGAAGAGCCGGAGGGCCTTGTTCCAGTGGGACTGTCTCATGGCCTGGAATTGGCTGACCATCTCAGGCCGCTGAGCTTCCAGGTGCTGGTACTGGCCTTGCACTCCCACAGGTCTTCCCTCTGTTTGGAAAGTCTATGTTCATAGTCCTCAGTGAGGTGCTTCTGCTGAGCCTCCTTCTCGGTCAGATCCAATTCGAACTGAGACACCAACTCTTTCTCGTGGTGGCTGCTTAGCTCCAACAACTGCTTCCTGTTGGGCCCTAAGGAGCCCATGCGGGGAGGTGAGGAGTGGCTGGGAGGGGACGGGCGAGTAGAGGTTGGCGGGGGACCCCTTGAGGTGAGTGACATTGAGTTGGCCACGCCCACCCAACCACATGACCACCTGGCCACGTCCACCCAGCCGGTCATTAGGCAGATCATATTAGTGGTCCACGGGGTTTAAAATTATGAATTTAGTGGTCCCTGAGGTCAAAAAGGTTGGTGACCCCTGCTCTACCATCCTCTGGAGTCCATTTAAGCTCATGCCTACTGCTTCAGTGACTCCATCCAGCCACCTTGTTCTCTGTCGTCCACTTTTTCTTTTGCTCTCAATCTTTCCCAGCATTAGGCTCTTCTCCAATGAGTCCTTCCTTTTCATAAGGTGGCCAAAGTATTTGAGTTTCATCTTCAGGATCTGGCCTTCTAAAGAGTAGTCAGGGTTGATCTCCTTTAGGACTGACCAGTTTGATCACCTTGCAGTCCAAGGGACTCACAGGAGTCTTCTCCAGCACCATAGTTCAAAGGCCTCAATTCTTTGATGCTCAGCCTTTCTTGTGGTCCAACTTTCACAGCCATACATTGCAACTGGGAAAACCATAGCCTTGACTATATGCACTTTCGTTGGCAGGGTGATATCTCTGCTTTTTAGTAAGCTATCTAGATTTGCCATAGCTTTCCTCCCCAGGAGCAAGCGTCTTTTAATTTCTTGGCTGCAATTTCTTAGCTTTTAATTTCCCATCTGCGGTGATCTTGGAGCCCAGGGAAATAAATTCTGTCACTACCTCCATTTCTTCCCCATCTATTTGCCAGGAATTAAGAGGGCCGGATGCCATGCCATGATCTTAAGTTTTCTTAATGTTGAATTTCAATCCAACTTTTGCACTCTGCTTCTTCACCTGTATCAAGAGGCTCTTTACTTCCTCTTCACTTTCTTCCGTTAGAATGGCATCATCTGCATATCTGAGGTTGTTGATATTTCTCCCGGCAATCTTAATTCCAACTTTTGATTCATCTAGCCCCGCCTTTCTCATGATGTACTCTGCATATAAGTTAAATAGGCAGGGTAACAGTATACAGCCTTGCCAGACTCCTTTCCCAATTTTGAACCAATCAGTGGTTCTGTGTCCAGTTCTCACTGTTGCTTCTTGACCCGCATATAGATTTCTCAAGAGACAAATAAGATGGTCTGGTATTCCCATCTCTTTAAGAACTTGCCACAATTTGTTGTGATCCACACAATCAAAAGCTTTAGCATAGTCAATGAAGCAGAAGTAGATGTTTTTCTGGAACTCCCTAGCTTTCTCCATGATCCAGCATATGTTGGCAATTTGATCTCTAGTTCCTCTGCCTCTTTGAAATCCTGCCTGTACTTCTGGTAGTTCTCGATCCACATACTGCTGGAGCCTAGCTTGTAGGATTTTGAGCATAACTTTACTAGCATGAGATATGAGTGCAATGGTGCGATAGTTTGAACATTCTTTGGCATTGCCTTTCTTTGGAATTGGAATGTAAACTGACCTTTTCCAATCCTGTGGCCACTGTTGAGTTTTCCAAATTTCATGGCAAATTGGGTGTAGCACTTTTACTGCATCGTCTTTTAAAATTTTGAATAGCTCAGCTGGGATACTGTCACCTCCACTAGCTTTGTTGTTGCTCAGGTCTCCCAAGGCCCATTTGATTTCACATTCTAGGATGTCTAGCTCGAGGTCAGTGACCACCCCATCTTGGTTATCAGGGATGTTAAATTCATTCTTGTATAGTTTTTCTGTGTAATTTTGCCACCTCTTCTCAATCTCTTCTGCCTCTGTTAGGTCCCTGCCATTTTGGTCCTTTATCATGCCCATCTTTGCATGAAACGTTCCCTTCATATCTCCAATTTTCTTGAAGAGATCTCTGGTCCTCCCTATTCTATTGTTTTCTTCTATTTCTTTGCATTGTTCATTTAAGAAGGTATTCTTATCTCTTCTAGCTGTTGTCTGGAATTCTGCATTCAGTTGGGTGTATCTTTCTCTTTCTCCCTTGCCTTTCGCTTCCCTTCTTTTCTCAGCTATTGGCAAAGCTTCCTCAGACAGCCATTTTGCTTTCTTGCATTTCTTTTTCTTTTTTGTAAAGTTTTTTTTTTTTTTTACACACACACACACACAAAAACATACAATGTATTTTTGCTGAACAGAGTATTTGGTTGGTTAACAAATTTAAACAATTTTTAGTCCTTTCAACTAAAATTACAATTTCTAGACCTCCTTTTTTGCCATAACATTTATTTTCTTTTTCTTTTTTTTATTAATAATAAAAAGAAAAAACAATACATTAAAACAACATACAAAACAAACAAACATCAATTCAGTCCAATGACTGACTCTTAGAAGTTACTACCACGGTGGGTTATTTTTCGTCTTTCTAATTGTATCAATATCTACAATCACCTGTTTACATGGTTATATATGTATATATATAATAGACTCCTTATTTCCTTCTATGCCTTTCTATTAAATAGTCGAAAATTATAAAATTATCTTTATATTCCTATTTTTGCCTCCAGCCAGCTGTACCATCTTTGCCACACTAAATAGTAATCAGTATCGTCTTTCTCTTGTATTTCTTTTGTGAGCTTATCCAATTCGGCGCATTCTGTAATTTTAGCTATTATTTTATCTTCAGTGGGTAACTGTTCAGATTTCCAATATTGGGCAAAGAGTATACGTGCTGCTGTGAGGATATGGATGATCAGGTATTTTATTTCTTTGGTATATTTTGCTGTGATTATTCCCAATAAAATGGTTTCCGGCCTCATTTCGAGTTTTTGTTTCGTGATTTCTTCAATCATTGTTTTAATTTGCTGCCAGAAAGAAATCACAGAAAGGGACTTATTATCATCTCTGGTGGTCATGCCGTAAGGCAAAACAATACTGGCCATAACATTTATTTTCATCTATTTTGTACCAATATTGCCCTTCATTTTCATCTCTAATTTTGACCAAATTCCATTTTCCCTTCTATTCTATATTAAACCCCTTCCCATTTTCATCTAATTTTTATATCCATCATCAAATTAATTAATTATGTGGTGTTATAGTTATTTAATTCTTATATTAATAATAAACCCACTTATTTTATAACATACAGTACATTTCCTTAACTAATACAATCCAACATTTTAATATAAATCAATTGATTATATAGATATCTTTTTCATTTATATATAAACCAGAAGAAAAAATAACCTTAGTTGAATTTAAAAATATTCTAACTATTATCCTCTAATCATATAGCTTTCCCTCTGAATTACTCCAAATCATCACTTAATCGTTTGTACACACACCACCGTAAACCATTAAAAACATTTCAATTATTCCAATTATTTTTCAATTCATTTTCAGCATCATATGATTTAACATTATTTCTTACTACAATTCATATTTCAATTCTAGTCATATACATCATATTCCTCTTTCATTTCTTTCCTTTTTTCCCTTTCCCTTTTTATTTTTACCTTTTTCTTTCCCCTTTTTTCCTTTTGTGCCTTAAAATCCTGATCTCTCCTGTTTTGCCCTGTATTTCCCGTTGTTCCCCCTCTCTTTTTCTTTTTTCTGTTTATCCCACTATTTATCCCAGTATTATCATTTTGTGTTTCAAAGTCCTGAACTCTTCTATTTTGCCCTATATTTCCTGTTATTTTCCATCCTTTTTCCTCTCTTTTTTCTTTTCACTGTAAATTCCAGTGTAATCATTTAAGTTCTTTATATTCTTTCTGTTCCATCCTCCCTTCCTTATTTGTCTCTTTCCATCCTCTTTATTTTTTCATTGTTAATCCCAATGTAATCTATAAAAACCTCCTTTTTATTATTACTATTCACATGTTCAGTTACTTCTTCATATTTAATCACATTGTCTTTATCTTCTTTATTTTCAGCCTCTATGTCTTGCATCTCCATCTTCATTTCCTTGTCTGCTTGCATATGCTCCATCTCAGCTTTTGTGCCCCCAGATTTTAATCCTCCATGTAACATTGTAGTTATTTCTCTTATTTCCATTTTCCATGACAAGTGCATCAATTTAATCATTTTTCTAATTTCCTGCACCATTTTATTCTTTTTGAGTTAATATTATTCCGATTTTAAAAGTTCCGCTTGCAGACAAAGAAATCCTTCCCAAAAGTTCTCATGGCTGTTATCTGTAAAGTTCACAATTTTCCAAAACAAAGACCAAGTTGCAGTATTCCTTTTTTATTCCTGAAGGTGTCTCTCTGCAATCCACAATTTCCGATTGTCTAACAAATATCCATTTTGTTTCAATCTACATTAACAATCTTACTTAGCTTCTCTTTCTTCTCTTTTTCTTTTTAGCTTTAAAAATATCAAATCAGTTTTATAGTCCAGTCCGAATTTAAACAGCTCTTCTCACTTCTTTTTTCCTTTTATTTATACAACATTTCTGTTGTATTCTGTTGTAAAATGGCTTATTGTCCATTCTCTTTTCTTTTTCTTGAAATTCAAAAAAGAAAGGGGGAAAAAGGATCTCTTAATTTCTTTCCGATCCTTTAACCAATCTTGGGGCAATTTCTCTAGTTATTTAAAATTTTCCAAATTATTTCCAAATAATTTTGTTTAAAAGTCAATTTTCCATCGGGTTTTTGTCCCTTTAAGATTACGCTTCAAAATCTTCTTTTCTTCCCCCCATGCTCATTAGCCACTGTTTTATCACTAGGGGTCTTAAAGTTAAAAAAATATTTCCGTATTGTTGTTTCAACCATGGGTTGGCTGTCACTCACTCGGCTTCAAAAAACTCTGTTCCATTCATCACTCCTGCTCAATGCTTAGTCCGGTTGCCCCAGCTTTGTGACAGCCGCAATGGCTGCCATCACCGGCCACCAACTCATAGAGCAGTGGTTCTCAACCTTCCTAATGCCGCGACCCTTTAATACAGTTCCTCATGTTGTGGTGACCCGTAACCATAAAATTATTCCTAAAACCATTGAAAATATGTGTTTTCCGATGGTCTTAGGCGACCCCTGTGAAAGGGTCGTTCGACCCCCAAAGGGGTCGCGACCCACAGGTTGAGAACCACTGTCATGGAGAGTTTCCTGTGACCTTCAAGGAACTTGCCTGTTCCTCTTGGTCTTCCGAGGTGCCTCTCCTTCTTCCTCGTCCCTACAGGACGGTTCTGGTCTGAAGACCCCTCGGCAGCGGTTCGTCAGTCCGGGTTTTCACGGAGCTCATCAGAGCCCGCTAATTCCCCGACTGTCTCACTGCAACACTTCTGGTCGAATCCTTGCATTTCTTTTTCTTTGGGATGGTTTTAGTTGCTACCTCTTGTACAATGTTGCGAACCTCCGTCCATAGTTCTTCAGGCACTCTGTCTATCAGATCTAATTCCTTAAATCTATTTGTCACTTCTTATGTATATTCATCAGGGATATGATTTAGTTCATACCTGAGTGGCTTGTTGCTTTTCCCTACTTTCTTCAAATTTTGAAATGGGAAGCTCATGATCTGAGCCACAGTCAGCTCCTGGTCTTGTTTTTACTGACTGTATAGATGTTCTCCATCTTTGGCTGCAGAGCACATAGTCAGTCTGATTTCTGTGTTGACCGTCTGGTGATGTCCATGTGTAGAGTCGTTTCTTGGGTTGTTGGAAAAGAGTATTTGCTATCATATTCATCATATTCTCTTGACAGAATTCTATCAGCCTATGCCCTGCTTCATTTTGTACTCCAAGGCCAAACTTGTCTGCTATTCCAGTTATCTTTTGGCTTCCTACTTTAGCATTCCAATCCCTCATGATGATAAGGACATCATTTTTGGTGTTAATTCTATAACGTGCTGTAGGGCTTTATAGAACTGGTCAATTTCATCCTCTTCAGCATCAATGGTTGGAGCATAGACTTGGACTACTGTGATATTGAATGGTTTGCCTTGGATTCGAACTGAGATCATTCTTTCATTTTGGGGAGTGTATCCCAGTATTGCTTTTCCTACTCTTTTATTGACTATGTAGGCTACTCCATTTCTTCTGAGGGATTTTTGCCTGCAGTAGTATACCTGATGGTCATCTGAATTAAATTCGCCCATTCCTGTCCATTTAGTTCGCTGATTCCTAAGATGTCGATTTTCAGTCTTGTCATCTCTTGTTTGACCATGTCCAGCTTGCCTTGATTCATGGATCTTACATTCCAGGTTCCTATGAAGAAAAAATATTTGCAGCATCAGACTTTCCTTTCACCACCAGATACATCCACAGCTGAGCATCCTTTCGGCTTTGGCCCAGTCACTTCACTCTTTCTGGCGCTACTAGTACTAGCCCTCTGCTCTTCCCCAGTAGCATATTGGACACCTTCCAACCTAGGGGCTCATCTTCCAGCATCATATCTTTTTTCCTTTTGGTACTGTCCATGGGGGTTTCATGGCAAAGATACTGGAGTGGGTTGCCATTTCCTTCTCCAGTGGATCACATTTTGTCAATTAATCAATTTTGTAGTGTTTTAAATATGTTTCATTTATAGAAAAATATTTGATTTATATATTTTCCCATTGATTTAAATGAATTCCAGTATTTGTTTGATTTTAGTATGGTGTATAGGCCAGTCCATTTGCAATCATTTTGGATTAGCTGTCAAATTGTTTAATTAAAAAAAAAAGTTCCAATGATGACAAACTAGCTGTTAATGACCTGTTGATAATGTATATTGCTTACAAAAATATAGCTACAACCTTTGTAATTGTAGACACCACCTCCCCTTTAAAGTTTTGTTTGCAGAGAAATGGTGGCGATTACTTATTGTTTGTGCAAATGCATACCTGATAAGGTAAAAGGTGAGGATGGATGAAAGGTATTGGAGGTTATGTCTCAAACTAATTCTATTAGCAAAGAAATGAAAAGACATGAGAAGCAGCTTGTAGCCCAAATCTCCCCAGACCCTTTCAGATCAAAAGTTTCCAACTGAGAAACACATGGCTTATCTGATGCCTTTTAAAAATGGTTGTTAGAGAAGTGGCTCCATCATCACTTTTCTTTGTTTTGTTTTTTGACAATTTATATCCCATAGGTCCATCTAATAAAAAGATTCTCAAGATCTTGAAAAACAGCATATTAAAATGAACCAGAACCGTAGAATACTTTTTGGAAGGAAAGCAACAAAAACTAAACTGCTTAGACCTAACCAATTCTTTTAAATAAAACTTTTTTATATCCGTATATACAAAAAAATGCCCAAACATGTATTTGGTGTTTTCATAAATTTTTGTATTGCTAAGTATGAACACAATATTAAAACTTTTAGCTTAAAGCTTAATGGTGATTCCTGGATGGATGGATGGATGGATATATAGATACATAAAATGTATTAATTATTTACAACTAATTAATCATATATTAGGAAGCTACTATGTGCATGATATTTCTATTTCCCTTATTTATTCCTTGTATTTTGTTATTTTATTATTTTTTCAAGCCTGTTTGTAAACATGTTACAAATTTATGTAAACTGTCTAATAAAAATAATAACAGAAATGAATTTGAGATGGAACACTGCTTTGTTGAAGTGTTCACATGTTAATTCGTTATGAAATCCACATATGGATTTGCTTTTTTTAAAAAAAATGCTGTAAATGCAAAACTTCAAGTGCTTCTGTTGGTGACATTTTAGAAATCTTATGAATTACAGAGAAGGCTATTTGGAAAGAGTTGCCATCAACTAAGGAGCATCTAGGCTTTTTGGCTTTTTTCCCTTCCTTACACAATGGGAGCAATATCTTTGTTGAATCTCGGGAGTAAATTAACATGGACTGGATGAGGATAGTTAAATTTACTGTGTATGGACACAGAATTACTTATTCTTATAGAATTTTTGGGAGAAAAAATATATCCTCTCGTTGGCATTGCCCCACCTAAGATCAGGAGAGAAGTAGCAGCAGATGCCAAGAGAACTAAGCAAGATAATGATTCTTGACATCCTCTGAAGGGACATGTCCCAAGACTACCAACTCAGATCTAGGAACAGCTTTATGGCAAGAATAAACAAACATTGAGGGTACACAAGAATAAAATTGAATTAAAAGATGAAAGAAGGCTGTTGGGCAAGGAATAATATTAAAGGAAGATATGGCTGAAGGAACTGAGCTCCTTTATACTACTTGGAGGATTCCTCTTCCTCTTTTGCTCATCTTAAAAAGGTTCAGTCCAGATTTATAAGGCCTCCTGTGTTTCTAATGCAAATCTAAGGAAAAAGGCAGGGGTTTTCAAGGTTGAAACTAGTGCATGGATGTGCATTATACACATTGGCTGAAGCGACTGTTCTTTCCCACAGGTTTGTGCCCTTTCCTTATGGGGGATAACTATAAATCAGTATGGATTAGAACTATTCTATTAAAACTCCAACATCTCAGCCTCTCCAAGGAGGAATTCCTAATGATGGGCTATGAATATTCACTTAGTGCATTTAAACAATGTATTAAAGATCAGGAAGTTCAACAAGATTTGTCTGCTTGTGTTCTAACCTAGGCTTCCTGAGTCAGTAAAACACACGAGTAGTCCCAAAAATCTCTTTAATTTCAAAGGCTGTGAATTCTGTTCATTCACAGATGAGTCGCAAATAGTTGTAAAGAGTCCTTCAGGATAAGGCTGATAATCATCCTCCTTTATCTCCCTTGACACGCTGCCAAAGACCTAATTGGCAAAGCCACACAGAGTCCAGAATCAAACAGAGCTTCAGACTTTAAACTGAACAGAATTAACAACGTTGCTTCCTGCAAAGGCCCACGTTCCTTTGCTCCTCTTTTAAGTCTTATGGGAGGGGCCAATCATCTCCAAGCCCTACTCCTGAGTTGTCCCTTTCATTTTAACTGTTCTTGCCTTCTGGCAGCTCTGCGCATGCGTGCAACTGGGAAGAGGCTCCTCTGTTCCTCTGCCTCGCTGAGGTCCAACTCTGGAGACTCCGGAGGCAGCATGTACCTCCCAGATGGCCCTTTCTCTGCCTCCGACGCAGAGCCCTCGTCTGAGCCTTCCCCAGACTCCAGGACTGGCCCATGTTCCTCCCCAACCTCCACACTGTCTGACTCTGCTGCCAGCTCCGCAGGCCACTGGCGGACCACAACAACTTGACCCAAAAACGTTTTCATGAAGAGACAGGCCCTTCCTCACAAACCAGTGAGAAGTTTATATCATATAACTGTCTCTAAATTTTGGAGCGTATTAACTCTAGTTGGTTTTAACACTCTGCCCACAGCAGTTCTGGACGGCTGATATAAAAAAGTTCCAAATGAACTGAAACTGTGCCTCTGTGGACAAGGGCCATTGAAACTACAGCTTATGTCCTGTTGTATTGTCTTCTCTATAGGGTCTCACAGGCTCCTAACACCTTACCTGATTAAACGTCCTGGAAATTTTGGTCTCTTGTACATAAAAGTTACTTAAGCATAGCTTAAGTTTTATTACACTGTCTGTAAAATTAGGCAGACCTTTGTCATCCATTTTCACCATCAATTGTAATATGCTCTATTTTGTTCAGTTCAGTTTTGCTTTATTTTATTTTGATGTTTATTGTTTAATTTTTTTGTGCTATCTGTAAAGATTGATTGATTGATTCACACTTGAACTTATTTCTCAAAAATTAGTCAGTAACAAACATAATGAAAAGTTTCACAAGGATATTGATGCAATGGAAAAAAGGTATCAGGCAAGGAGAATCTCTTAATGCTGACTGATTATTGTTGGACACTGCAGGGAGATGCATCAGACACTGAGTATAAACAAAAATCAGCAAAACATTTTTAGACTTGTTCAAGTTGTACAGTGTGTCAGAAACATTATGCAATTAAATATATTAGTCATTAAAAGCTAATTTCATATTTCTCAAGACTCTTACGTGATACAATATCTAAATACTATATTTGTTGTTGTTTTTTTTGTTTGTTTTTTTGAAGGAGTCTATCATATTCACCAAAAGTTTTTCAGGAAGCAAATGTTTGAAGAAAAATTGTTGTTAAAGGCTAGGTGAAAATTGTTACTGATTGAAAATTTGGATCCATTATGTTTTATGTGAGCAACGATGGATGTTAGTCTAATTCAGATTAAATTTTAAGGCAAAGATATTTTTGTTAAAAGTCCTTTAAATTTAAGTTATTTGGGTCAGGCCCAATTTCTTTGTACCTATCGTGTAACTCCTTTTTAAAACCTGGGAGAAGGGAATCTTTAAATAATGCCAGTATCTGTTAAGTGAATGAGTCCTAAGTTTGAAACTAATTTCCTTGTGTAATGCCATGGATTCATTCCTTTTCGTAACTGTTTTATGGTGCTATTTTGATACAGGTTTGGTTTATGGTTAATTTTTAATTTGCAGGAATCTATTGAATGTTTATTAACTTGACTAAATGATTATATTTTATGGTACTCTTTTATGCCCAGTAAAATTTAGCTAAATTTGTCCTGTCTAAACTGTCCTTGGTCCAGCCTTGGGATTTGTTCATAATATTACTTTTGAAGCACTCAGGATGCAACTCAGCTGGTTCCATCCATTAAATACATGATCTTCGTGGCCCTGAGGGTCCTTTGCTCTCTCTGAGTGGGATGAGGGAAACTTCTTAATGCACTTGGAGTGCCATCATCAGCTGCATTCTGCTGTTTGCTTCCATCAAAATGAACAAGACACATTTCCACAATAAAGAGAGGTTCCATAAAACAACCCAACAAAATTGAGTAGCTTTAGTTTTTTGAAAAAGCTTTTCCCGTAATCTAGTTTCCATGGTAATAGGAATAAGTATATTTTTCCTACTCTAATTCTTTTGCTGATAATGTGGTTAAATGTGTTTGTCGCATGCAATCCTTAAGAGTGCTTTCATTTAGAATTAAATTGAAGAAATGTTGGAATATCAATACCTTCTAGTCTCACAAGACACAAATCACTTTTTTGCCCACTACATATTTTGTGTATTTTCATGCATTTTTGTTAATTCTTCATTTAAATAGTATTTAAAATATATTACATTGGCAAAAATAAGGGACATAACTTCAGATCATGGTCATAATACTTATATTTAAAGAAAATAATTATTTGGTAGTTTTTGAGCTCATCGTATTTAAATAAAAATAAAAAATACAATTACTGTACATCTCAAGTGTATTTATAAATTTGAAGCATATTGCTTCTAGCAAGTAGTGGCAAACCTCAAAATAATAACCTAGTATTCAGGAGTGCCTTTTAAAAATACACGTTGTTGGCTCAACTCAGCAGTGAATTCAGAACCAATGATTCCCACTTTGTCATCTTCAACTAACAGAAGATAATTTATTAAGTTAACAACCTTCTGTACAGGCTAAAGGTGACAAAGTGGAAATCATTGGTTTTCATATTCGATAAAATGTCATATTTTGATATAACTGGCTTAAGGTTAACTCAACTTTCCATCCTTCTGAAGTTAGTAAAATGAGGGCCCAGATTGTTGGAGCAATATGCTGACATTGTAAACCACTCAGAGAGTTCAGTAAAGCACTATGGAGCAGTATATAAGTCTCTGCTATTGCTATTACTATTGCTATATTGCTGTAGATAAGGTGTGTTAAGGCCAGAAAAAGAGAGTTCACATTTCCATTGATTTGAAAAGATGGGCTATAAACATTTAGCATTTCAAATGAGCAAACTATTTCCAGAGTTTTGAATCTAACCCTTAAATTGAATTGAGTAGTGATCTATTAAAAAAGGTTACCTGGTTTCTGAATACCTGATATGTCAGTTTGAGTATAGTTTTTTTTCCTTTTGGCAAACACATATGGACCAGGCATTTGTATTCTCTTGAACAGTATGTACTTATCTGCAGTATTTTATGCATATAGTTAGAATCTATTAACCAGGACAGTGCATGATACTTCTTTTATCTTTTAGGAAATTTTCAAATAATATTTTGCTTCTCTCTCTCCCTCTCTCTCCCCCTCCCTCCCTCCCTCCTTCCTTCCTTCCTTCCTTCCTTCCTTCCTTTCTCACTCAGAATTTTTCCCAGGGAGTATCTTCTTCAGCAGATCCACCTATATTCTCTGGCAGATCTACAGCAGGTAAATGGTTTTAGATATCAGACACTATGTATCTGTGTGCATGTGAGAGACAAAGAGTTTTTTTTCAACCTGTGGATTAATGATAATTCACAGTCAGTAATGAAAATATTTCAAGTGTTTCCCAAATGATAACTTAAGAACAGGTTATTTATAACTTGCATATTTATAGTTTTTAACTTAGTAATAAATACTTATTAACTTATGTTCTTGAAGGAACAGACTGAATTATGAGATGAGTTGGCTTCTTTTTGCCTTTAAAACAAATATGTTCTGTTTTAATACTATTTAAAATGTTTAGGGGATAAATATTTGTAAGAATTTCACAAATCGAGGTGGTAAGTATAGTAATCCGTGGACAAGAAGGATACTGATTTTTCTCTCTTTAAAAGTAGATTGCGATAATAGAAGTCTTTTTTACAATGGTGATTGCCAAAATTCAGTGTTGATGTTTGTGAACTGATTTGAATATGTGAAGAGCATTACAGAAAATGAATAATGAATAAATATAGCACTGTGGTATGTGGAAATGATTTGTGGTAGTCTGAACTCCAGGCTGACTCTCATAATAAATTACCTGCTGGATATGAATGAACTTCAGGATGCTCAGAGCCACCTACATTTTTTTGTAGAATTCCAAAATCCACCTCCCATACAAAAGACACATACAGAATGCTCAAAGTGTACTTGAATCTAAGAATTTTTTTCAGTGCCACAAGTGAATTGGACACTACTTTCATACAAAATGTCACTTCCTGATGATTCCAAGCTTATGTTATTGTGAAAGCCTAAAATAAATGTTAAAAATCTTGTTGCTCTTACAACTTAACCATGTAGAGTCACAAATCCTTTATCTATGTACTCTAGTTCACCTCAAAATCTGCCAGTAGATGCTACTTTTGTCCAATCTTTATTTGAATAATCTAAGTACAGAAGAGAAAGTAGCTTAAAAGAAGAAAATCAGTTTCTCCAGCTGACAGTTTGTAAATCTCTAATGCTTTTTGATCTACTTCATTTAAAAAATGGACTTGGAAATGCCATCCACAGATTCTCAAATTGTCTGGAGGAGAGGGGAAAGAGTAAAGGAGCAGGGCTTCAGACTCATATTTCATCCATTTATTTAGCCACTCTGACAGATAATTTTGTGTGTTGATATACATTTAGATTTTTTTCCCCTCTTCTGCACTTCAAACCTTTCATCACGTAATTCAATTACTGTTGCTCCTGCTCTGGTGAGTAATTTTTGCTTTTAATCTAGCTCAGTAGTTATTATCAGCCTAGAAAGTTTTCTACTAGTCTTTTGTGCTTGCCATCTTGTTTCATTACTTGTTATGTTTAAAATAAAATTGTCTGCCTCATTTCTGTCAAAAAGATGTATTAGGAAGGGTTGAAAAAAACAAGATTAGGACCCTTACAGATACTTTTGATGATAATGATGATGATTATATGCCATCAAGTTGGTGTCGATTCTTAACAAACATAGATTTTCCCCAGAATAATCTGCTCCCAATCTGGTCCTTCAGATTTTCCAGTGATATACCCATTGCTAAGGTAATTGAGTCCATCTGTCTTTCTGCCATTATCCTTTTCTTATTCCTTCCTGTAGACTTCTCAAGAGCACTAGGTCCTTGCTTAATGTGCCCAAAAGATGATAATTCAGTTTGACCATGTGTGTATTTACTGAAAACTATGATATATTTTTTGTGTGCATTCTTGTGCATGGTATTCTCAAAAGTCCTCTCTAACACTAAAGTTCAAAAACTTAGTACTCTTTATGCTGTGTCTCCAAAGACCAATTTTCACTTTAATAGGATGTAACAGGGAAAACTATTTTACCTATTTTTGTGGTTTATATCTTGACTGCTAGTTTCTTAACTTTGATAGTTGATCCTAAAAGACACATCACCAATATCTTTATTATCACTTCTAAGATTGGTTGCTGTATTTGTTCTCATTAATTTGATCAAAATCATTTGTTTAGTTTTCTTAGTCCCAATTTCACTATGCCTCTTGACTTTAATTACTAGAGCTTCCTGATAATTTGCATTTTCTGCTATCAGGATACTGTAATCTGAATAGTTAGGGTTATTGATGATTCTTCCATCACTTTTAGAACCACACTCAACTTCCAATCCAACTTCCCTCAATATATTTTCAGCATATAGGTTGCATATAGGGGAGAGTTTAGAGCCTCGTCTCATTTCTTTGCTAACCTGGAAACAATCTGTTTCTTCATGTTCTATCTGGATTGTGGCTTCTTGACCTGTGTATGGGTCTTTCATGAAGACAATGAGATTTATTTATTTACCAAAAATTTATATGCCGCCCTTCTCCCTAAGGATTCAGGGCGGCGAACACAAGTTAAAAACATACAATAATAAAAAGTAAGGTGATTAAAAGCCAGATTAACAACAACAATCAAAATAATAAAACCCAAGGATCAGGGTCAACCCATTTGTGGGAACAGCCAAGTCTTTAAGTCCCGATGGAAGGAGCGGAGATCAGGCGCTGTCCGAAGCTTGGTGGGTAACTCGTTCCAGAGGAAAGGGGCACCTACAGAGAATGCTCTACCCCTGGACATCGCCAGCCGACATTGTCTGGCTGACAGTACCTTGAGGAGGGCAGCCCTGTGAGAGCAGACAGGACGGTGGGAGGCGGGTAGGAGATGGTCCTGCAAATACCCCGGACCTAAGCCATGTAGGGCTTTAAAGGTAAGTACCAGCACCTTGAAGCAGATCCGGAGGACCACTGGTAGCCAGTAAAGCTCGCATAGGAGAGATGTTACCCAGGAGTAATGGGGAGCTCCCGTAACCACCTGCGCGGCCGCATTCTGGACCAGCTGGAGCCTCTGGGTGCACCTCAAGGGCAGCCCCATGTAGAGGGAGTTGCAGTAATCCAAACGAGAAGTAACCAGGGCATGAGTGACTGTGCGAAGGGCATCTCGGTCTAGGAAAGGGTGCAACTGGCACCAGGCGTACCTGGGTGAAAGCCCCCCTGGTCACGGCCGTAAGATGGTCTTCCAAAGACAGCCGGGAATCCAGGAGGACACCTAAGTTGTGAGCCCTCTCGATGGGAGGAAGCACTCCCCCCCCCAATCGAAAGTGATGGAACTTCTAGAACACGAGACACCAGCATCCATAGCCACTCAGTCTTGGAAGGGTTGAGTCTTAGCCTGTTCCTACCCACCCAGGCTCATACCGCCTCCAGGCAGCAGGACATCACGGAAAGGGTGGCCCAGGGTGGAGATATATAGTTGAGTATCATCAGCATATTGATGATACCTCACCCCGAAACCACGAATGATCTCACCCAGCAGCTTCATATAGATGTTAAAGAGTAGGGGGGAGAGAACCGACCCCTGAGGCACCCCACAGGTTAGGGGCCTCGGGGGGAACCTCTGCCCCCCCGCCCATACAAACTGCGAACGACCTGAGAGGTAGGAGGAGAACCACTGTAAAACAGTGCCTCCTATCCCCAACCCCCCAAGTCGTTGCAGTAAGATACCATGGTCGATGGTATTGAAAGCTGCTGAGAGGTCAAGTAGGACCAGGATGGAGGAACAACCTCCATCCCGGGCCCGCCAGAGATCATTCACCAGCAACCAATGCCGTTTCCGTGTTGTGCCCGCACCGGAACCTCGATTGGTACGGGTCTAGGAAATCCATTTCCTCCAGGAACTGTGGGAGCTGTTGCACCACCACGGACTCAACAACCTTCGCTATATAAGTGAAGGTTGGAGACTGGCTGATAGTTATTAAGTGAGTCTGGATCCAGGGCTGGCTTCTTGAGGAGGGGTCGAACCACCACCTCCTTAAGGGAGGCGGGGATGACCCCCTCCCTCAAAGAAGTGTTGACATTAGCCTGGATCCAGTCTCCAGTCACCTCCCGGGTAGCCGAGACAAGCCAAGATGTTCTGGGATTCCCATTTTCCTAAGCATATTCCATATTTTGATGTGGTTGACATGATCAAAAGCCTTTCTGTAGTTAGTAAAGCACATGTTTACTCTTTTTGGTATTCCTTGACTTTCTTAATTTTCCAGCAGGTCTCTGCAATTATACTTCTTATTACTCAGCTTTTCTAAAGCCAGCTTGAACTGTTTCCATTTGGATTCTCATCATGTAGGATGTGTTGGATGATTCTAAATATTATTTTGATGGCATGTGAAATTAAAGATATTTTATAATAATTTATATACTGTGTTAAATTTCCTTTTTATATATTAGTATGTACATTGACCTCTGCTGATCTGTTGGCTGTTTTCCACATTTGTTTACATTATTTGGTTAGAACCTTGACTGATTCATCTTCTGTTCCTTGTTGTATTTCTGTAGATATCTCAACCACTCCTGTACTTTCCAACTTGGTAATGACTAGGGTACTGATCTAACATTACCTTCTAGTACTAGACTAGAGTTTCTTGTATATAGGAAATGTCTTCCAAGATATCTTGCATGTTGATATCTCTATTGAACAGAATGTCAGTATACTTTCCTATCTTTGTTTAATCATCTGGGAATCAGTTACTGTCTGGCCATTGATGTACAGTATGCCAGTTTAAAGCTGGAACTACCTTCTGAGTTTGGAGATTTTTTAAAATAATTCTTTTCACTCTGGGTTTGTTTGTTTTCAGTATTTTCAAGTCAACATTATTCCCGGTGACTGTCTAGTCAAGTAGTTGCAGTTTTGTTGGCCAGTTTTCAGAAGTGGTTTACCATTGCCTCTTTCCTAGGGCTGAGAGACAACTACTGACCCAAGGTCACCCAGCTGGCTTTGTGTGTAAGGCAGGACTAGGAATACTTGAGAAAAGAAATATTGATGCATATTTCTTACTATATTATAGATAAACATGTGGGAGGAAGTTTGCTAACATCTGATTTTTTTTTCTAAAGTCAAGTACTGGAACAAAGGTAAAACATTTAAATCTCTAGTATATTAAATTACTTAATTAAATTATGCAATATTATATTTTTACAAATGCTAAGGGACTAACTATTATCAGAAAATACTAATATTTCAGGAGATACAGTTATATTTTGTTGGTTTCCTGTCATGGAGGGCATAGTGTAGTTTATAATAGCATGTAGTTTATAATAGCATGGCAAATAAAATAAGTAAGGTGAAGAATATCTTCTAGTAGGCTTCTACTAGGAGATATCCTTCACCTTCCTTATGTTATTTGCCATGCTATTCAGAAGTGTCCCCCAACTGTCTGGAACAGTTTTAGACAGCTTAGGGAGTAGGAGAGGATGCCCCCAATTGCCTTGTTCTATATTATTTCTCAAAAATCCTGAACACAATTAGATTAAATTGTTTTTCAGGAATTTAATTTTGGCAACACATCAGGAGTGACCCAAGCCAGTCAAACCATTGAGTCAAAAACACATAGATAGGGTTTTTTTTTTTTGCTTAATTACAGAATTGGCTGGAAAAATGGCTGGCATATATCCAGGTGGTATTGGAAAATTTATTTATTTATTTATTTGTTTGTTTGTTTGCTTGTTTGTTTGTTTGTTTATAATTTATATAACACCCTTCTCCCGGAGGACTCAGGGCGGTGTACAGCCACAAATAAGAAATATAAAATACAAAAATTAAAAATAATTAAAAGAATATATATCTATTTGGCCCCATAATTTAAAAAGTGACAAACCAATTAAAAAACATTTTAAAAAAATTTTTTTAAGCCAGCCCGGCTTGCTGGAAAAAGAAAGTTCTAAGGGCGCGGCGGAAGGCACCGAGGTCTTGGATTCTCCTTATCTCTGGAGGCAGCTGATTCCAGAGGGTAGGTGCCCCCACAGAGAAGGCCCTCCCCCTGGGGGTCACCAGCCTACATTGTTTGGCTGATGGCACCCCGAGGAGGCCCTCTCTGTGGGAGCGCACAGGTCGATGGGAGGTCATGGGTAGCAGCAGGCGGTCTCGAAGATAACTAGGTCCTGTGCCATGGAGCACTTTAAAAGTGGTAACCAAAATCTTGAAGTGCACCTGGAAGACCACTGGGAGCCAGTGCAGCTCACGCAGAAGAGGTGTTATGTAGGAGCGCCATGCAACTCCCGTAACTACCCGCGCGGCCGCATTCTGGACCAGTTGGAGCCTCTGGGTGTCTTCAAGGGGAGCCTCATGCAGAGAGCGTTACAGTAGTCCAGGCGAGAGGTGACGAGGGCGTGAGTGACTGTGCACAAGGAATCCCGATCAAGAAAGGGCCGCAACTGGCGGATCAGGCGAACCTGACAAAAGGTCCCCCTGGCTACAGCCGTCAGATGTTCCTCCAAGGACAGCTGCATATCCAGGAGGACTCCCAGATTGCGAGCCCTCTCAGCGGGGGCCAAAGACTCGCCCCCAATAGTCAGTGATGGAGTCAACTGACTATATTGGGATGCCGGGAACCACAGCCACTCAGTCTTGGAAGGGTTGAGCTTGAGCCTGTTCCTCCCCATCCAGACCCACACAGTCTCCAGGCACTGGGACATCACTTCAAGGGCATCGTTGGGGTGGCCTAGGGTGGAGATGTACAGCTGGGTGTCATCAGCGTACTGGTGGTACTTCACCCCAAAGTCACGGATGATCTCACCTAGCGGCTTCACATAAACATTGAACAAAAGGGGCAAGAGGATCAACCCGAGGCACTCCACAAATGAGAGGCCTTGAGGTCGACCTCTGCCCCCCTGCCAACACGAACTGCGACCGGTCTGAGAGAAAGGAGGAGAACCATCGTAACACGGTGCCCCCCATCCCTAACTCTTCCAACCGGTGCAGCATGATACCATGGTCGATGGTATCAAAAGCCACTGAGAGGTCTAACAGGGCCAGAACAGAGGAGCAACCCTGTCCCGAGCCCTCCAGAGATCATCAACCAACACGACCAATGCAGTTTCCGTGCTGTGCCCAGATCTGAAACCCGACTGGAATGGATCTAGATAAGATGTTTCCTCCAGGAATTGTGGAAACTGTCGCGCGACCACACTCTCAACAACCTTCGCCACAAAGCGAAGGTTGTGGAAAGTAAAGGAAAGTAAACTTGATTGCTCCCTATAGGGTCCATGCATTGTTGCTGCTTTTGTTGTAGGATCAGATCAAGCCCAAGATTTTAAATCATTTTAGTGGATTTTTCTATGGCATTGAAATATCAAGCAAGTTTGGGAAAATATAAGCCTTGTATTTATCCTACTAGATTTTCTGTGTAAAATACATTTGCAATATAGAGCAATATGTTCACTATAGCTTAAGAATTATATTCCATGGTAAATTTGCAGCCTTTTCCAGCTAATGAAGATGAGAAAAGGTTATTCATCTTCCTAATTTTCTTTCCATTGGAGAATATGGAAGCCAGTGGATTTCAAAGTTACTTAATTTTGCATTTGTGGATGTAGTGAAGCCTCTTAGTTTAGGAAATATGCCTGAACAGTGCTATGACTTACAAATCTGGGTTGCTAACTATATCTATTTTTCTGGGAATAAGTCCTATGAAACTCATGGGATATTTCCGAGTACATTAGTGTTGAAGAATATTCTAGATACCATTTCTTAGAAACGTGAATAAGCAATTGGGTGAGCCTGATAGAATTAGTTATATACCACAATGTAACATCCTAACATTTAAAAAGTTAGGTTAATGTATTTTAGTAAGAGTATGTGAATGAACAGGTGTTTTGCCGTAGGTAGCAGTTTTTGCAGTGTACTTAAAAGAAAGTTTAGGAGCAACCCACTGTTTAATAACTATTTAATATTCAACATACTCTATGAACATAACAGTTTAATACAAAAGAGAAAAATATGAAGAAGAGTATCTTAATTTTATAAGTCTATGCAAGTAGTAATTAATCTCTCATAATTTAGAAAGCTTCATTGGTGCAAATAAGAAAGACTTTGACAGGCTATGTCTTCCACATACATAAAATTGCTTAAGTGTTTCTCTACCTGCCTGCACTATGAGTATGGGAAGCAGAAAAGATACTGAGTAACAAAAGATCTTTCAGATCTTACTTCTAAATGTGCAAAAGTCTTTAGAAAAGCCTGTGTGGGGCTGGAATTTATATGCATGCCAGTTCATATACAAACAGATTATGGTTGTAAAACATTTAACCATCTCAGTTAAAGACCCAGCCGCTGCACTTGTGCACTCTGCTGAGCAGTTAGATGTGTTTCTTTATTTGATGGCTCAGTGTGTAGTTCTATCTCAGCTTGTTTGCTTAGCTTAAGTATTGTATGAATGCAGAAAAATAGGTCATTTCAGCAATTAGGCTAAGAACCTTATATGAACACAACCGTAGCTGTAATCTTTTATCTGTTCACCTAAATACTCACATATGTATTGCCATGTATGTTTTAAATCTGACACTCCCATGATGAACTGGAATTTCTAAAATTCCTTGTTTTTAATAAATGTTATCTTCATGGAAATAATTCAGATCATGAACAGACCATTTAAATTACACCCTTTGTGTTGACTTACAAGGAGTCTTATGTCTACATAATGATAATGATTAACACACTGACTTACAATGATAGGGTCATAAGATAATGTAGCTGTAACACTGGCTTCCAAGTGGTAATCAAACTTGGCGTGGAGGTTTTGTCACTTCTGTAACTTCAATTATTAACTCTACCTTCAGGGCCACATAATACAGTGCAATCTCGTTAAATTTAAAGAGAGTAACTGTAACTTCTTTCCACCGGACTACATTTGCCTTATCTTTGAGATATCTACTCTGTGTATTAAAATATTATCTTGGAAGTCAGTGTTGATCTGTTGAACCAAAGATTTGTGCAATGTTATATTTTATCAATTAAGGATATCTTACTTTACTTGTTTCTGTTTACATGTTGAACTTTACATGGCTGGCCTTGATTTGACTACATTTTTAAGATTTCTGTAATGTATCCATTCATCATACAAGGTAATTTGGGTTAAATTCCTGCTGGGAAACTACAATGTAACATAGTACATCTTAGTTTCCACTTAGCTTTATGTTTCTGTACTTTAGAGCACTGTTTCTCAACCTTGACAATTTAAAGAAATATGGACTTCAACTTCCAGAATTACCAAGTCAGCATGGGAATTCTGGGAATTAGAAGTCCACATTTCTTAAAGTCACCAAGGTTGAGAAACAATGCTTTAGAGAGTTTCCAAACATATTTATATCCATATAAAGTCAATGAAAGTGCTTTTGTATGTTGATGAGTCCGTATGGTGAGGTACAGTTTGAAAATTGATTTCTGTAGAAGTTTGTCAGTGGCACATAGAGGCACTCAACTTCTCTAAACATGTGTTCTGTCCCCCTTCCTCACACAGGCTAACGTAATACCCAGCACGCCTGCCAATATTTTATTAGGTAAACAGATTAGAATTCTTGGCAGACCAAGGTTTTGGCAGCAAACTGCCGAATGCTTGCCAAGACCGTTTTCACTCCCATAAAGCAGAAGAGGACTTATCTTCAGTCCATTCCAGGAGCAACAAATTATCCATGAGACAAGAGTTTAGTCAATGTTCAGTCCAAAATATATCCAAGCCGAATTTCAGAGATCACGATGTGACTTTCAGGGTTTAACTTTGTCCGTCACAAAGCCTGAAGAGCAAACCCACCCACTTTTATTTCTGGTGGGGCATGGCTCCGTGACTCAGCTCAATCTCTGGCCCTCCCACGCCTCTTCCATTGCTGCGCACGCTTCTCCCTCCGATGCTGCTTGGGATCAAGCCAAGATTCATCACCCCGCTCCCTATCAATTGGTGCTCCAATATGCCTTCCTCCTGGCACATCCCAGACTGTTCCTCCTGGCCTTAAGATGGAACCTGAGGCATTGCCAGAAAGGAGGGTCCTGGAGAGGGAGGCCTTGTCAGTTCCTCCCCATCACCTTCTGAGTCCTCCTCCTCTGTTAGGACAGGCTCGGGAGTCGGGGTCACAACAACATGACTCTTTGCATGAGCTTCTATCTTGTAGGAAACCTTTCGATATCCCTAGATAATTAACGTGTTCCAGAATAGCTTCCAAACAATATAATACCTGTATCAAACACCATAGAGATAACATTCTTGTATATAAACGTCATATACATTCAGACTCCCTGTATTATTTTTAAAATAATGAGCCTGGCTCTGCAGGGTATTACATATCTATGCCTTTTTATGGATTGTTACTTTGTAATAGTGAAAAGGTTTGTACATCCCAGAGATGTTATGAACTATACTTATGGAGCATACACTCCATGGATAACCCTGCAGAACAGAATGGCAACTAATACTCAGATGGCAATAATTCCAGAATTCTGCCAAGAAAACCAAATGGATGTTTAAATCAGGACAGCATCAATATGATATTGGGAGATGGCTGGAATACATCCAAAGAGCAAAAATAGAAAATGAGTAATATCTGAATAAGTAAGACAAGGAAATTAAGGATAACAAGAAAATGAAGTATTTAAGAAAATTACAGAAATCAAGGTAATTTGTTATGCAAATCTGGGCATTCTTAAAGATAAAGAAGATAAGAATCTATTGCAGATCTATCTATCTATTTCTATTACAAGAAATAATGACATGAATATACTAAAAAATTGGACATAAATATCTCTACATTGATGATATGGATTAAGATTGGATCACTGAAGTAAAATATTCTGGAAAGTGAAGATAAATGAGTCCTAGAAAATATTCCTAAGAAAAGCTATAAGATTTGAAAAATGCAGCAATGACCAAACAACTGTAAAAGATGTATTTATATTCAAATACCTATACTAAAAAGACATTGCTACAAATGCTCAGACTATGGAAAAACTAGGGTTATCGCACATGCTAATAAAATAGTGCTCAAGGTGTTGCAATTTTCAACAATTCATGGCATGAGAACTAGCACATATACATGCTGGATTCTGAAGAGCCAAGGACACCCGAGAGCCCATTGCTAACATCCATGGATAATGAGAAACACAAGGCAGATCCAAGATGATGTCACTTTTTGCTTTATTGATTATACAAAGGTTTTTGACTGTGTAAAGCAGAACAGATTGTGAATATTTCTTTTAAAAAATGGGTGAGCCACCTCATCTGCCTTTTAAAGAAATTTTACAATAACCAGAAAGCAACAGTTAGAAGTGAATATAGAGAAACTAAATTGTTCAGAATTGGGCAAGAGTGTATAATGACATTTATTTAATGTACATGAAGAATATATCATAAATACAAGCCTGAGGTCCCTGGTTATTACAGCCTCTAGAACCTAGAATTTATTTGAAACTTTAATATAGCAAGAATTTAGAATAGAATAGAATAAAGAATAGAATAGAATAGAATAGAATAGAATAGAATAGAATAGAATAGAATAGAATAGAATAGAATAGAATTCTTTATTGGCCAAGTATCACTGGACACACAAGAAATTTGTCTTTGGTGCATATTCATTCATTTCATTTCATTCATTTATTGGATTTATATACTGCCCTACTCCCGAAGGACTCAGGGCGGTGAACAGCCACAGAAAAAAACACATAAATACAAAATTTAAAAACAGAATAAAACCGAATTAAACAATTTGGCCGAGACAAATTTAAAACACCCAATAATTTTAAAAACAAATTAAAATTTACATTTTAAAGGGGAAAGATTTAGGCCAGGCCGGCTTGATGGAATAAAAAAGTCTTGAGAGCGCGATGGAAAGTGCGCAGATCTGGGATCCTCTGTATCTCTGGGGGGGAGCTCATTCCAGATAGTAGGTGCCCCCACAGAGAAGGCTCTCCCCTTGGGGGCTGCCAGTCGACATTGTTTGGCCGACGGCACCCGGAGGAGCCCCTCTCTATGAGAGCGTACTGGCCGGTGGGAGGCTATTGGTGGTAGCAGGCGGTCCCGTAAATAACCAGGTCCTAAGCCATGGAGCGCTCTAAAGGTGATAACCAAAACCTTGACGCGCACCCGGAAGACCACCGGGAGCCAGTGCAGCTTGTGCAGGAGAGATGTTACATGGGAACGCCATGTCACTCCCATAACCACCCGCGCGGCCGCACTCTGCACCAGTTGGAGCCTCCGACTGCTCTCAGTGAACATAAAAAGACAAGATACATTCATCAATGTGGCCGCGCGGGGGATTATGGGAGCAAGAGGGAGCTCCCATGTGATGCCTCTCCTGCGCGAGCTGCATTGGCTTCCAGTGGTCTTCCGGGTGCACTTCAAGGTGTTGGTCACCACCTTTAAAGCGCTCCATAGCATCGGACCTGAGTATTGCAAGACCACCTTCTGCCGCCGATAGCCTCCACCGACCAGTATGCTCCCACAGAGAGGAACTCCTCAGAGTGCCGTCAGCCAGGCAATGTTGGCTGGCGACCCCCAGGGGGAGGGCCTTCTCTGTGGCAGCACCTGCCTTCTGGAACGATTTGCCCCCGGAGATATGAAGGATACCAGATCTCCGTGCCTTTCGCCGTGCCCTAAAAACTTTTCTTTTCCATCAAGCAGGGCTGGCGTGAACCCCCCCCCCCCTTTAGCTCTTTTTAGCTTTTTAAGTGTAAATTGGGTTTTAATTGGATTGTTTTAAATTGTGGGCCAAAGCTGTATAATTCTTTTAATTGATTTTAAATTTTGTATTGGTATGTTTTTTATCCCTGGCTGTGCACCACCCTGAGTCCAATAGGAGAAGGGCGGTATATAAATTGAATAAATAATAATAATAATCAAGAATCATAGGTACAACACTTAATGATAGTCATAGGGTACAAATAAGCAATCAAATCATACTAGGAAACAATCTCAATATAAATCGTAAAGATACAAGCAACAAAGTTACAATCGTGCAGTCATTTTAAATATGGAATGTAATGTCCATTATACATCTTTATAAAAAAGATGGAATCAGGGTTATGGTTTGTACTCTGTGGTTACCTTGTACTTATAAGGCCAAGAGGCATGTTCTCCATTTATCTTTCATTCACATAAGCAACCCTTACTAGTGGCAATAGTCTTTTTGCAATCTGCAATAAATTCATTGTCTCCATTGGTCAGATTTTTTCTAAGCTACTTGACAATCTAGCCTTCTCTTATAGAGGTACTCTTTACTGCTATTTGAGTTTCCTTTTGCTACTAATTTTCCTCTATTAGTTTCAGTTAGTTTCCTTTGTTAGTTAGTTTCTAACTAACATAGACCCTTCAAAGCCTTTCATATTCCATTTATGCAAAAAGGAATGTTTATGATAATCTGGTTTATTTAACTAATTTATAGTGTTACTAAGGTAACCAACATGCTGCCTCGTTAACATATGGCATCATGGAGTCTCTTTACCACTTCTTTCAGATTCTCCATGTTTTGCTGTTGAAATACGGTGTTTATTGTCTTTTTAACCCAGTTAGAAGCAAGCAGATGTGTTATATGCATGACAGCTATTGTATTTAACCCCCATCTACATCCCAACAAGATTCCCAAACCAAACATGTTGTCAATATCTTCTCCAGTGATATTACTGTACAGGGCTGCCTCATATTTTTTTTTATAAAATTACAGTTCTGACCATTTAAAAGTTGCCTCATACTGTAATATAGTAAAATAAAGCCTGAATGCTTGGTGCTGGGCATACAGTATCTATTCTTGATTTATAGTTCAGGTTTCCTCATTTCAGTCATGTTTGTTTGCCCATTCATTAATAATAGCCCACTGTTTATTCTGTTTCCTTATTTTTGTTAAATATCACTTCCCTAGATCTTATTTAGACTTTTGAACCTCAGGAGTAAAATTAAATAAGGAAGAGCATTTTTTTCTCTCAAGAAAAGTTGCTTATGTTACTAAGACATTCTGTTATAACAGTAGCAGAGTGTTGGCCTTGAATCTTAATTTTAGATGGTGACCTTTGCGCATTGTTTAATCTGCAGCATGAGGGGATCTTCCTATAACATTACCATTTTCCTATATCCCAAACAGATGTCAAACTGCACAACTAGCAATAATTTTTCTGCTTCCTGTGGCTGTATTTTTTCGCATTCCCATTTGGGGACAGTAATCCAAGCAGTTCCCAGGACTTCCTGTGCTGCCTACATTTTTCCATTCCACATCTGTGCAGTGGCTTCAACTATCGCTTACAAAAGTATATGGGGTATAAGTGAGGTAACCATTCCAGTGGAGTGCACATTTCCCAAATACATTCAAAATTATCTCTGGATGCCGGACACTTGAAATATCAGTCATGATAGCGTATTACTTGTAATAAAAATTGTACTATTTCAAATATTTGGTAGGTGTATAGATCAGTCATGCTTAACTATCCATTAAGTATAGCTTTACACATGCTGAGTGCATTTCATGGGTTGTTTTTAATGAAGCATCTTAGTAAAATTCTGTCTGAAACCTGACATCTTTCAGAAAGGGAAAGATACCAATTATTTTGAATTATGCTTAATGGACAGATGGTATGTACTTTTATATACCAATACAAAACTATGATATATATTACAGCAAAGTAATACTAAAAATGTTGGTAAAGGCACTGAGACTTAGAATTCTGTCCAGTTCACAGCATGCTGGGAAAAATGCTATGTATCTTCCAGCTTTAGTAGAATAATATGTATAGATCAACTGAAAGGCAAGGCTTTTCAGTTCTTTGCTAGTATGTCTCAGTTCTTCCCAAAACTTGAAAAGGTGAGCCTTAAAATGATTCAATAGATCTTGTTTTCAGTGCTGTTCATTTACTTTTGCAGTCTCTTTCTTAAGTATTCTAATCCATTGTATCATCTGCAACAGTAGAAAAACATGGAAATGGACTTCAGTGAGAATGGCTCAGTGTAAACAAAATTGATACCTTTTCATTCCTTTCTATGGTTTATCAAGATTTTATTATATTTTTCTTGTTATTTTCCAGGTTATCGAAGGGAAGCTTGCCCCTTTCCTTGGGAAAGTAATAAAATTTGCTACCTCCCATGTTTACAGCTGCAGCCTTTGTAGTCAAAAGGGATTCATCTGTGAGATCTGTAATAATGGTGAAATTCTGTATCCCTTTGAGGACAATTCTACAAGCAGGTTAGAATTTATGATTTTTGAGTTATATGACATATTATTATTAGAGGTCCATAGAAAAATACAACAGAATAACTGAACTGTGGAAGAACCCAGCTCATGCTACTGGCTATCTACAATTTTGGGGTGGCAGATAGGGTGGGTGAGAAGCGGGATGCGCGTCTTACCTTTCCAGCTTTGTTGCGTTCCTCACCATTGTGTCCAGGGAAACATGCTGTAAAAGAAAACCTTCTTGCGAGTTCAATCAAACTTCTTGAACTCGCGAGAAGGTTTTCTTTTACAGCGTGTTTCCCTGGACACAACGGCGAGGAAAGTGACGGAGCTTGAAAGACCTGCGTCCCACTTCTTGCACGCCCCACCTGCCACCCCCAAATTGTATCCCTAAAGGGGGCAAGTGGCTAAGCAAAGGGCAGGAGCCCTGTCATGCCCGGTGAGGGGAGGGAGAAGGGACGGCAAGGGAAGCCACATCTCGCTCCACGCATCTTGCTTCTCCCCTGCCCCAACTGCTACCACTCTTGATAAAAGAGACGGCGGGGAAGGGAAGCAGCCAGGCTGTGGTTGCCATTGGGGTGTGGTGGGATGTGTTGGGCTGCTCGGCAGGCACAAAGAACAGGGAGGGGAGGGCATGTCCCCCACTTCCCCCCCCCCCCGCCTCGCCTCCTCAACCCATTTTGGTTGTGCGGCAAGCAACTGGAGGAAATGGCGGGACCAGCTGCGCATGCGTGTAAGTAGTTGATCAGGAGCTTATTTTGCGTGGGTGGCTTATATTATCGCATGCGCTGAAAAGCCCGATTGGGCTTATTATGCGGACATGTCTTATTTTTGGGGAAACAGTAATAACCAGTTACTCAGGTGTCCACTCAGGCTTCTCCAAACCATACACACATACCATTTTTATCTTGTTTTGCTTGCCCTTGTGTTTCTTTACATTTGCTGACACTGCATTGCATTCAGAGTAGATTTTTTTTTTCTGTTTTTCACGCACTCTTTTTGTTTTGATCATTTTAAATCACCTCACAATTCAGTTATTGAGCAAATTGAAAAAACTGACCTAATCACAGGACAGTTTATATTCCATATGCATAAGAGTAGTTACATAGATAAAACTGTTAATTATCAGTTACTTCCATTATGGCATACTTTGAGACAGAAGTTTTATTTTATTTTAGTTAATTTAAGGTTTTAAAAAGTTTCTAATGATGTCTAATTAATTTTGCGCAAAATATTTGAATAATTTAAATGTTTATTGTGTATTGAAATTCCTGGTGAAACATTTCAGAGTGCTGACATCTTGAAAGTCTTCAGATCAACAATTATTCAGTTTAATAACATTTTGGGATATTTGCAGCGTTCACCAAGTTTTCATTATATGCACACATACATTTATCTGTATGCTTCCGTTTTCTCACGTTTGAAATTTTGTACCATTTGGGAGTCAGTGGGTATACTAGGATCTGAAACTATGCCTTTGAACAAAGGTAAAAGTAAGAGACAATTGATGCTGTATTAGCTTTGTACAAGCTCATCTATCAAATCATTGGCGTTCCAACACTAAACCTTGTTTAAACCAGTAAAAAGACTGATGAAATAGCAATAGCATCTCTTGTAATTAGATGCCCTTGTGAATGATCCTATAAGAAACTCTTCTTCTGTTCTTGAGAGACAAGCAATTTAAGTGCATTTCTACCTTTGTTTCTGTATCTTGCTGCTTATGGCGCTGCCTTGAACTTTTTGTTTGCCAAGGCAGAGCTCCTTTTGTGGATGGAGTCTGCTGCCATAGGAAAATGCGAACCCATGATTCCCAGATGGTTAGATATTTTGAACTGAGTCTGCATAGGTTCTCTCCACAGTGTAGCATCTTAGACAGATTAGCAAACAGAATACTTTCTGTTAGAAAATACCATCTTCTGTAGATGCATTTTCAGATGCAATTTTTAAGGGCTTATCTCTCCCTGAAACATATAAATCTTAGAACAGGATAACCCTCCTGAGAGCTGGGGTTTTCATTTGCACCAGCTTGTTTGCTCAGCATTCTTCTTTTTTTGTGTGTGTCAGTCCTTGAGCAAACAGCTAAATACCTGGATAATGCATTCATCTGGCTTTGAATACACATACATTACATACCCCTTTCTTGCTAATCAGTGTGACACATTCTTTTGTTGGCCAAATGGTTCCAAAACAAACTCAATCATTTCACTTAATTAGCAGGGGTTGGTGGGCTGTGCCTTGCAGGCTTCTTACATCCTGCCCAAGGAGAGACAAATCCAAATTTTCTCTCATAACATGTTGTTAGACAGTGTTCACAAATTCTTTTCTTTTCTTTCTTATTTGAATTTTATAGCACCAGGCCTTTCAATCATTAGTCTAAAAATAGAAGTTGTAGTAAACACAAGTTATAATGAATGAGTCACATTATGGCCATACAATATGTAGTTTGTTTCAGGCAAACAAAAAGGAGACTTAAACAAGGACTCAAAAGCTGTTGAAAATAGAATCGTCTATAGTATTTTAATTCATCTCTTAATTATAGGAATAGAGTGTTACGGAATAATTGACTAGCATGTTTATGCTTAAAGTGTTAAAACTGCACAATGACCAAGTTATGTTCTCTCATTGAGATCAGCTTCACATGCTTATTTCATATAAAATTTATAGCAGGGGCTCATTTAAAAGAGAAATATTCTTCCTTGGGAGTACACCTGAAATAGCCATTTAGAAATGGCAAATTTTCTATTATGCTACCTGACAGTCTTGGCAGACTTTTTGTTGCTAGAGTCACATGGGTTACTTTTTTCTATTAGCTACTGGGACCCATGAAAGGCACAATGGAATCCTGAAATGGACTTCTTATTCAAATTGCATGATTTTCCTCTTGCGTTGCATGTGTTGAATGAATTGGGCAATGTGCTGTGTCACCTCTGGTTAACAATAATAGCTGATATGACAGAATGGATCTCCATGCTGACTCCATGATTAAAGAAAACAATCTTTAATCAGTGAAAAGATGAAATTTTTTAAGATGGATCTAAGATGGAAGTTGGATTAGGAAATGAAAAAAGCTTTGAAGAAGTCTCTGGCAATTTGGCTGAATTAAAATGTGTAAACTGAGCATTACAAAGCCATGCCTCTGCATCACAGATATATAAGAGAACAAATGGAATCATGAAAGGTGTCTGGGTGGGGTCCTCATTTCCTACTCCAGGACAGAGCAAAAATGCTTCCTGATTAGACCCTTCTTTCTAAGGAGTTATTTATTTATTGTGCTTTTGAGTCAGTTTTTGACTCCTGAGCTGGACTAGTCCCTGGAGCTTTTGTCACTTTCAGAAGTGGTTTTTCCCTGCTTATGTCTGACAGTGAGTGACTAGCCCAAGGTCATCCAGTTGGCTTCATGTCTAAGGTGGAACTAGAACTCCTGGTTTCTGATTTCTAGCTTACTGCCTTCACCACTACTCCAAACTTGCTCTCTGTGAGAATCTCAAAGGTCCCTTTTCAAAAGGACAATGTTTTTTCTTGAGGAAGATGTTTCACTTCTCATCCAAGAAGTTTCAGCAGTTCTTGGATGAGAAGTGAAACGTTGTCTTTCTCAAGAAAAAAAATGGTCCAGTTGTGTTTTGAAAAAGCACTTTTGAGACAACCATGACCTGGATGATGATTCAGAATCTCCATAGAGACTCTGTGAGGAGTTATAAATTGCAGAGCACCCACCAAAGCAGAACATTGTTCATTTGCGAGTTTCTCTTAAGATTTCTAGATATAACTGGGGGGAGGGGAAGGAAGGAAGGGGGTGGAATTAATTAACAACAGGGGAAGGACAGATAAAAATACAGTCAGGAAATATTGGAGCTTTCCTTTCAGTTTAGAGAAACTTCTGATCTCCTAAGTTGTCCTGCAGGAGTGCTTCCCCAGTTCATTGACTTGTGAAGAAGGTATGAATAAGATAGGTAATATTCCATATAGGACACCCTGCTGCAGCTATAAGTTATTTCTAAGTAGATGTGCAATAAGGGGGTTTATAAAATATTTTGGGAATTTAGAGAATGGAAGCTAATTTTAACTGAACTCTATGGTAGTAGAATTCCAATCTGTTCTTCCAGTAGTGTTTCTGGGCATTCCATTCTTGCTTTTACTAAGAAATTAGTTGATTGTGGATGTTACAGAAGATATGGGCTGTTTGCTTCATTACAAATTGTTTTACCGAAGTAGTTGTTCTTAAATTTTTATCTCAAAATTCTCTTCTCCTTCCCTTATCCCTACATTTAATGCATCTGAATAGGAGTGGCAGGTGTGTTTCACTCTTTCATAATCCTCCAGGCATTCATTTCAATAGAAATTCCTGATAAGCTTTTACATTTTCCAGTTGAATGAGAAAAGAGGGAAAGGGAGAGGCCATGAATGAATACAAAATGACATTCTCATCAATCATTAGTCTCCAACCATTGCAAGGAATTGCAAGTCACTAATGAAAGGGGAATTAACTTTATAAAGTCAGCATTAGTGTCAGAGGAGGTGATTTAAAATTTTAAAGTCATACAAAGTGTTTTCTTTGGCTAGTGTCTAAACTTAGGTGGACAATATGTTTCTTTAATCCAATAAAGAGTGAGTAGCATGCTTTTTAAGCTCGTAAAGTCTACAAGAGAATTCAAGCAAATGTTGAGTATTTTTATTTATTTATTAAATATATATGCCACCTATCTTGCTGTCATGCAACTCTGGGTGACTCACAATCTCATAAAACAATATTATAAAAGATCAAATCAGTAAGACAATAAGAATCCTGCATGCAGTTAAGCTGCACACAAACCATTGATTTCAGTAATGACATGCAGAGTCGCAGCCCAAATGTCTTACTGAACTATGAGTACAGTAAATAAACACACTGTAGAAAAAGAGTAGAGGGTGAGATTGTCTTAATCTCAGCAACTTCTGATATGTAGACTTTAACCCAGAATTCCCAGTAATGGGCATGCTGGCTGGGAAAATCTAGAAGTTGAAACCCCTGTATCTGCAAGTTCCATATTTAGAAAAAAAAATAGCTATAAGAATCTGGGCATCCTTTGTACCCAAAATTCTCTATGACTGGCTGTCAGAAGTAATAATGTATCTGATCCCAGGAAACTACCGTATGAGTTAGGGATTCTGCTTATTTTACAGGGATGATTTTTTGATAGCAGAGAAAGGTAGAAACCTGAGTATAAATGTATAAATATCTCATTTTGTGTTTACAGGTGTGAAAGCTGTAGTGCTGTCTTCCATTCAGAATGCAAAGAGAAGGCCGTTCCATGCCCCAGGTGTGTGAGGAGAGAGCTACAGATGAAGCAGAAATCTTTTTGGAGAAGACTGAATATGGATGAGAGCCTGGAAGAGGCCTGCAACATGTTTGAATTGTCCTATCAGAATACATGATCTGGGGGGAAAATGTGACAACCTACACTCTTTCCCAGCTTGGAATGAATGCTTCTAAGGCACTAGTTCATTGCCAGGGAGAATACTTTACTATAAAAAATGTATATGTATGTTTTGTTCCTGAGTAGCTGGAGTTCAGAATGCTAAGAGCATCAAAGGCTAAATTGCAATTATGAACTGGTTAGGGACCCAACTGTTGTTACACCAAAAGTAGTTTGCTTGAAATATTTACTATTGTCTGCATTGATTGCATTCTCTTTACATTGAAAGATCTCATTAGCTTGTATTTATTACTGAACTTCAAGTGATTTTTCTTTTTGATAGAAATAGATGGCATTGTTATTTAAAGTTCACAAACTACTTAGGACAATGTGCCTGTGGACAGGTATTTGTAGAGCTTTTTGCAGCTTAGAAAGATGACTTAATAAACTGCTTGTATGAATATTTTCCCTGCTCCCCCAAAATTAAGTCAGTTCCATTTTAGAAGCACGGCATGGTAATTGTCCTTAAAACCTCTATAAACCAAGTGCTAAAACTTGCCTAGGTCTTATGTTAATATTCCAGAATACTAGAGAAATTGTTTTCAGTGATGAAATATTCAGTTAAATACTTGTTCACAACACAGTTGTTCACAAATCATTAATTCAGATTCTGATTTTCCCACATGTAACACCACAAAGCTTGAATATTTAATCCCCTTTGATGTTAAATAATGTACATTGCTTTGCTCATACCCTGTAGAAGAAATTTCCTGCATTTGGATGATGGAATTAGAATCTGACTCTTTCTGCTTTTAACATACATATTGTAGTATATATATCAAGGCTCTGAGTACTGTAGTAGAGTCAATAAGAGCTTGAACACTTCATCCTGAAAGTGAAATTTCTTGCATACTTTTAAATTCTGCACTAAGAAGCACTGGGACATATGTTTTAACCACTTAACATGCAACATTTGAAAATAATGAAAATATTACAAAAATGGTTCTAAATCAATATTTGTACTTTCAGTATTCCTATATAGATCTCAGAGGGAATATTGGAGGTTTTTACTTCTGCTTTCAACTAACCATAGTTTAACATTATATTCCAGTCCAGACAACAACAGGGATTAGTGTTTACTATGATTACTTGAAACAAGCTTGGCTGTTGGCAATTGCATATCTGGAAGACAGTCAACAGAGCTGGCAGTGACTAGGAGTTAAATAACAATGCATGTTATTTAAATTCATTTATTTATTTAATTTATAATTTAATTTATAATCTTGTTGATGTACTGCTTAGTTCTTCTGGACCAGTTGGCACCCAGTTTTACGTGCAAATAGGCTAACTGCAAATGATGCTCATAAGGAATGATCATTTGCTTTGTCTTTTAAATATTTGTTTCTTTATCATATTTGTATAGAGCCATGCTGAAGTCCATATATTACATTGAGATTTATTTTCATTGCTTCTTTTACTTAAGCATAAGTAGTAGGAGAGAGAGAGAAAGAATGAGTGATTGTGTATTTGACTTTTGCATGATTTCCAGAATCCAGAGCGAAGAAGAAGTTGGTATAAATAACCTGCTTGGTTTTGTTTTGATGTTTGCTTTTGGGAGGGGGATATCTTGGAAGTTCCTAATTATTTTAATGTTTTTAAGGCAGCCTGGGCAAGTGAATCAAGCATGTGGAATGTGTGTTTACCAACTTTTTTTCAATGTATTGTAATGTTTTTGGTTGTTTTTTTTTTACATTTCCTTAAGTTGTCCCATCAGTTTCTTCATTTTATCCAATGAGTTATTAAAAGTGAAGTTAAAGGATGGCTTTAGTGTGCATCATTGCATACAGCTCCCATCCACCACCTCAGTTCTTGGTTTTGTGTTCACTATGCACTTAATGTTGATTCTCAGCTTTTTTTGGAACAATTGGTTGCTACCACATTAGAATGAACACTGTCTCAAATATATATTTCTGTATTATACTAATCAAAGACCTCCCTCAGTTTCCTGCTTTGAAATTGCCTTAATTTACTCTTCCTCTGCAATGGGCTGCTGTGGTAATATAAAATGTTTTTCAGCCTGTGAAATTCTCATGATGATGCCAAGAGTCCTTACGATATTTTTGAAGCCAAAGGTGGTCAACAAGTCCTGTTTATATGGTTGCATGTAGTTTGATCTGCAAGTTAACCTATAGTTAGCTCCCAGAAGCTTAAATAAGACAGCAACCCACAACTGCCCCTCAATGCAAAATATATCTGTGTTGAAGAGAATGCAGGCATTCAGAGTTGTTGTTCACAATATATTTCTGTTAACTGCATCTACATGGGATCTGATAAGCATGTTCCCCCAAATCCTTCAAACTGCAGAGTGCTGTCATAATTCTGCAGGAGTTCAGTGGCACATTTTTAATTCCAGTGAGACTTGTGCTCAGTATAATGCAGCCTTTGGAACCACAGGAATGTCCCAGCAAGGACTTTTGGTGCCATTTGCTGATTTCCCCAGAAGGTCCAGCGAGTGCTGTTTATCTACATCACCCACTGCCACCTCTGCATCCATTAAGGAGAGAAAGATGGAATGACCACAAGCTGCATGTGAAGCAATATTTTGGATATCCAAAATGGAGGCATTTTTTATTTGATTAGTGCTAGGTATATTTTGCTCACTCTTTGATTAGAATGGCTATGGAGATTCTCAGTCATCCAGGTCATGGTTGTCCCAAAGGTGCTTTTTCAAGAGGCAACTGGACTTTCTGGTTTTTCTTTGAAGACATTTCACTTCTCATTCAAGAAGTTTCTTAAGCTCTGACTGGATGGTGGGAAATGGAAAGATTTATACTCCTTGCAAACAGATGGTCATTTGCATCCTTTTAGAGTCACTGAGGCCACCTGGAAGTTTATCTGTGTCAGGGTCACCTGAGTAGTGCAAATTGGTGTGGAGCCTTCTTGGAACTGTTGAAAGGACTGTGTTGTAGACTGGAGATAGGTGATGTTGTATCCACCCCCCTCTGTTGAGAGAGGGCTCCTCAATTTTGACATATATGGCCTTTTTGACCAATTTTCAAACCAGCAATCTTCTTCATCCAAAATGTGGACTTTGCTGTCTTCAAAAGAGTAGCCTTTGTCTTTTAAATTCAGATGCTAATCTTGTCCTGATGGGTTTGTTCGCCTGTGTTCAGCCATGTGTTTATGAAGTGGTTGTTTTGTTTCCCCAATGTACAGATCGGCACATGGCTCACTGCATTGTAGTGCATATACCATGTTGCTCAGTTTGTGTCTCTCTTAACAGAGGGGGAAGGATACAACACCATCTATCTCCAATCTACAACACAGTCCTTTCAACAGTTCCAAGAAGGCTCCACACCCAATTGCACTATCCAGATAAACCTCCAGGTGGCCTCAGTGACTGTCTAAAACAGAGGTCTCCAACCTTTCGGACCTTAGGGACCACTAAATTCAAAATTGAAAATACCACAGACCGCTAATATGATCAGCCTAATCACCAGCAGGGTGAGCATGGCTAGGTGGTCATGTGACTGGGTGGGCGTGGCCATTTCGATGGCTATTTTGATGTCATTCACATAGGGGGGTGCCTCGCCGTCCTCTACTCAGCCTTCCCCTGCCAGCCACTCCTCGCCTCTCCACCTGGGCTCCTTAGGGCCCCAAGAGGAAGCAGTTGTTGGAGCTAAGCAGCCACCATGAGAAAGAGTTGGCAAAACAACTGTCTCAGTTCGAATTGGATCTGACCGAGAAGGAGGCTCAGCAGAAGCACCTCACTCAGGACTACGAGCATCGGCTTTCCAAGCAGAGGGAAGACCTGCAGGAGTGCAAGGCCAGGTACCGGCACCTGGAGGCTCAGTGGGTTGAGGTGGTCAGCCAGTTCCAGACCATGATGCAGTCCCACTGGAACAACGTCCTCCAGCACCTTGCCACCACGACGCTTCTCTCCAGCCTTCACCCAAAGCCCTGCACCAGGAGGCTGAAGCAGACCCCAAGTTGGAATTTCTGCCCCCCTCTGACCCACACAAAAAGACCCTGAAGGAAGAGACTCTCTGCAGCAACACAAACGTTCATTGCACGTATCTGGCCCAAGGACCATCGTTTGAGGACCCCTGATTTAGTGCAATATTAAAAAATGCAAATAATTTTTCTGCAGACCACCAACATTTTCTCACGGACCACCAGTGGTCCATGGACCACCAGTTGGTGACTGCTGGTCTAAAACAATGCAAATGGTCAATTGTTTGCAAGAAGTATAAATCCTTTTATTCCCCACCATCCAATGAGATGTGAAGAAGCTTCTTGGATGAGAAGCAAAATGTCTTCAAAGAAAAACCAGAAAGTCCAGTTGCCTCTTGAAAAAGCACCTTTGGGATATCTTTGATTAGAATGAGATTTTGGCAGACTGACAAGAAACGTTTGCCACTGTGGAAAAGATTGAAATGGCTTTTATTACTTAACAAATGAAGGCTTATACAGCCCTTCCTGGGGAAATCCACACTATCCTCTTTTTACTAGTAGTCAGTTTCTATTGCAAGCCCATCCCTGTGCAGATCTCTTCCTTGGGGCTGTTTGGCTCAGAGACTTCCTTTGCAAATATTTACTCTCCATATAGATAGTATTTGTTTAAAAATTACAAATGGTAGAAAAATAAATCAGAAAACAGAATAAGCACATCATTATTTCATGGCTAAATAAGAAACTTCCCATTTGGGAAAGTTTTTCTCCTGTTTAATCAATATATTACAATACAATGAAGGGGACGCAGTGGCTAAGACACTGAGCTTGTCGATCAGAAAGGTCAGCAGTTCAGCGGTTTGAATCCCTAGTGCCACATAACGGAGTGAGCTCTCGTTACTTGCCCCAGCTTCTGCCAACCTAGCAGTTCAAAAGCATGTAAAAATGCAAGTAGAAAAATAGGGACCACCTTGGTGGGAAGGTAACAGCGTTCCGTGCACCTTCGGTATTTAGTCATGCCGGCCACATGACCACGGAATTGTCATCAAACAGCACTGACTCTTTGCCTTAGAAACTGAGATGAGCACAGCTCCCTAGAGTCGGGAATGACTAACACGTATGTGCGAGGGGAACGTTTACCTTTACCTTTACAATACAATATGCTTGCTGCTATAGATAATGTAACTAAGGTTACTGCTAGTTGATTATACAGAAATGAATAATAATTTATGTACAAAATTAAAATTGCACCTTGGTAAACAGACATTTTCACAGGATCTGACAATATTGATCAGAACAAGTGTGTGTTTGATACTGGAAGCATGCTGCTCTAATAGGAAGCTGCTTTCTACACATGGGAAAAAGAGAACTGTCAACAAGTATGAGAAATCAGGACATCCTAATGAGTGCATTTTGGCAGTATGACTTGGCCTCAAAAGGCTGCCTGCCTTTTGATTTCTGATTTCTTTTGGATGTGATGTTATGCTCTTCCTGACACCAAGTCACATTGAGGAGGCTCTAGAATTACTGGGAAGGCTGCATTTCTAAGGAAATATTTTAGAGGATTAGAATCCTCTAAAAGAGGTAGTTTCATTCTGTTTAGTTGTTTATGCTGTTAAATATTTTCCTCTTCTGGGTCTGGAAAGGCTAGGTGCTTTATATACAACCTTGTAAATTCAGGTTTTCAGTAACTTCATAGGAAAAATACTCTTTTTTTTAGTTGTTATTAACATTTAAATTTACCTGCTAAAGTTTTGTCTCCTTTTTATGTTGCTGCATTGATGTGGTTATTTGTGGCATTATTCATGTAATAGGTCTTCTACTGCTTTTTGGATTTTTTCCTGCGAGACATGCCTGTGAAATTCTAAAAATCCAGAGGAGGTTTCTAAAATGGGATGCCTAGAGCATGGATCTAATCTAACAGATCCCAAAACATGGATTTATGGCAATTGTTTTGGTGCTAGTACAGGGAAAACATGTATAGCTTTATTAGAACTGGGATGCAACACTAGTTGCCAGATGCCATTCACTGACTGGATGATTTCAGTATATGGAATACATGAAGTACTTGCTGTCTTGCATGTAAGCATCACTTAATAGCTTAGTATTTATTTATTAATTTTAGCTCAGACAAAGAATTATTATTTGGGAATCCATATCTAAAAGGACTGCTTGTTTTTCTTTTGACACTTTATTAAGAATTAAGCAAGGAGGTCTTAGCTCTTCAATCTAGAAACCATTAACTAAAAATTCAGTAATTGTATTTGGAAATTAGAATTAAAATCACACACACTTAGACGAATTTGCTTATGATTAAAACTTGATAGAATCATAGGGTTGCTCTTATATCTTGTTAAATTGAAGGTTGCAAAAATTATTGTGTTGTGCGTATCTGAATAGTAATATTTATACATAACCAGGCATCCAGTATTATTTGTGTTTACATCAACCTCATTTATACAGAAATTAAAATAGTCAAAGTTCCTTCCAGTCAATATATTCTCAGACTAAATGTTTCCTGGAAAGGTTTGCAACAGAGGTGGGTTCCAGCAGGTTCTGACCAGTTCTGGAGAACCGGTAGTAGAAATTTTGAGTAGCTCGGAGAACTGGTAGTAAAAATTCTGACTGGCCCCACCCCCATGATTGGGAGGAAATGGGGATTTTGCAGTAAACTTCCCCTGGAGTGGGGGGGGGATGGAGATTTTACAGTATCCTTCCCCTGCCTTACTCACCAATCCACGCCCATCAAGCAGTGGTGGGATTCAGCCAGTTCGCACCACTTCAGGAGAACCGGTTGTTAAATTTCTGAGCAGTTTGGTGAACTGGTTGTTGGAAGAAATCATTAGGGCAGAGAACCGGTTGTTAAATTAGTTGAATCCCACCACTGCCACAAAGCCATGCCACATCCACCAAGCCACACCCACAGAAACAATAGTAAAAAAATTTGAAACCCACCACTGGTTTGCAAGGCCACAGCACAAAGATGTTACGATCAGATTCTTAAGATGCAACAGGAACAAAAGATCCTGTCTTGTGGCAGTCCAAACCTTGCAGCTCTGAAATGCCTCTCTAATGGAATGGGACTTTTAGTCTCTGACTTTTCATTCTCTTCGGGCGTTTCTCCTCGGGCGATTCTCCCTCGACTTATCTCTCAGCTGGCACGCCTCCAGTCATTTGCCGTGGGGAATGGGTCACCGGCCTCTTCGTCCCAGACCCTTCGACACGGCCCATTGGCAGAAAGAGGGTTCGTCCTGGGTGTTTCACCCTCTGTGACAATTAGCCCCCAACCAATTGGCTAGAGGGGGTGTAATAGAAATCCAGCCAAAGGAGAGAGGTGTAAAATAATTTGCCAAAATGCCTTCCTTCCTTCCTCTCTATTCCCCCCCCCCCCAAAATACAGGGAGAAAAGTTGGTTTACTCGGAAGTAAGTCTCACTAAATTCAATGCTAGGATTTAAATCCAGCGAGAGGTATAAAAGAATTTGTCAAAATGCCTGACTGCCTTTCTTCCTCCCTCCCGCCCCCCCAACCAATACAGGGACACTGTTACTGAGCGGGCTAAAAGCCTCCTCCCCTCTCTTCAACAAGTTAGTTAACCAAGTCTGGAAGGGTCCAATAGAAGGTAATTTTTCCTTCCTTCCTTCCTTCCTTCCTTCCTTCCTTCCTTCCTTCCTTCCTTCCTTCCTTCCTTCCTTCCTTCTTTCCTTCTTCCATCCATCCATCCATCTACCCACCATAACAGCATAACATGCCAACTAGCCATGTTTGAGGCTCCTCTAGAGGGGTGGAGTTCCAAAAAACTATGTCCATCTTCCTTTATTTTATTTTATTCCCCCCCTCTCCAGTTCAGAAGAGGAACCAACTGCTCTCTGCAGTGTGATCGAGTGAAATGGCCTTTTATCTCTGTACCTGCCTTCCTTTCCTCTCTCTCTCTCTCTCTCTCTCTCTCTCTCTCACACACACACACACACACACACACACACAACCTTAGTTAAGCTCTACCCCTCTAGAGGAGCCTCAAACGTGGCTAGTTGCCATGTAATGCTGTTATGGTGGGTAGATGGATGCATGGATGGATGGGTGGATGGATGGATGGATGGATGGGTGGATGGATGAAGGAAGGAAGGCATTTTGGCAAATTCTTTTACACCTCTCTCCTTTTGCTGGATTTAAATCCTAGCATTGAATTTAGTGAGACTTACTTCCGAGTAAACCAACTTTCCTCCCTGTATTGGGGGGTGGAGAGGAAGGAAGGCATTTTGGCAAATTTTTTTACACCACTCTCCTTTGGCTGGATTTCTATTACATCCCCTCTAACAAATTGGTTGTGGGCTAATTGTCACAGAGGGTGGAACACCCAGGACAAACCGTCTTTCTACAGATGGGCCATGTCAAAGGGTCTGGGACGAAGAGGCCGGTAGCCCATTCCCCATGGCAAATGACTGGAGTTGTGCCAGCTGAGGAGATAAGTCAGGGGGAGAATCGCCTGAGGAGAAACGCCCGAGGAGAATGAAAAGTCAGAGACTAAAAGTCCTAGACCCCTCCCTAACTACCAAGGATTTCAAGTGTAACATTTTTTTCAGTGCTCTTTGGCAAGACTGGAAATCTTTCCCCTCACAAAGTCTGTTCTCTGGTATCTTGTGGCCTTTCCATGCATGATAGGACAACATGAGAGGAGGCTGATATTTTAAATGTACAACTTCCTTTGTACTAGATCCAGTTCTCAGTCACTAAGCCTCTGGTTTAAAGGATTTTGGATAGAAGGAAGACTAAAGTAGATGCACATAGCGGCAAGCCAGATGGACCAGTCTAATATTGGCAGCCTTCTCTAGCAAAATATGCTATGTGCTTCCATTTTCATGACAGAAATATAAACTATTTATAATGACCATGGATTATAGGAATAGAAGCATCATGTGCTGATTGAGGTGGGGGTATATAGTATTCAGTTGGCAGCCTGAAGAGATATTTGCCAGTTACAAATATAGTGGAAATGTACTTTAATTGATAAATAATGGGAAATGCTTGGATAATTTAAGTGATTTGTCAGCATTGGATTGTCAAATCAGGTTCCATTTTTGTGTATGTCTTTTGAAATAAATGGGAGAACTTTAATTTAAAAATGGCCATTGTATTTTACTTCATAAATTCACTGTTATGTTAATTCTATAAATTTGTGTAATAGAACACATCACTCTTAGCTGTGGAGTGTTTTGGTATAAATTGGTACATAGGATCAATAGATTCTTGTGAGCTGAATTTTTTTCCCAAGAGAATAAATTTATGGGTTAAGAATATGTGATTGTATGAAAGAATACATGTGTAGAATTGTTATAATGCTGAATTCATAGGGTAATTTTTAAAGGTGTCGTTTTTTTCAAATATATTTTACTTATGAAAGAATAAGTTCATATTCTTTTTTTTTATTGCAAAAGTTTTACAATTACATTTTCACCCCTTTTTCCCCCCCCTCAACCCGCCCCAAACTTCCCAACCTCCCTAACCCACCCTAACCCTCCCCTCCCCCCCAGACTTCCTCACAATATACTCATGTCAAATAAAAGGAAAAACCCTCCTTTGTATATAAAACTTGAACCCCGCCCTCCCCTTACAAATTTTCATCTTCATTACATTAACCTATTTCTATCTTAATATAGCATTTTCAAATAAATTTTCATCCTAATTACCTTGAAAATATTTCTATCTTAATATAACATTTTCAAATAAATTTTCATCCTCAACCTTAAAATATTTCTATCTTAATATAACATTTTCAAATAAAAGCTATTTGGTACTTCCTAGTTTGATATTTGTTCTGAACATAATCTATCCACTTCTTCCATTCCCATTCATAAGTCTCTTGAGAACAGTCTTTTAAATATGCTGAAATCTTCGCCATCTCTGCAAAACTGGCCATCTTCAAAGTCCATTCCTCAATCGTAGGCAGCGCTTCGTTTTTCCAATATTTACCTATCAACAATCTTGCTGCTGTTATCATGTACAATATCAATTTTGTTTCACCCGATGTAAAACCCTTAACTATACCCAATAAAAACAATTGTGGAGAAAATTGAATTTTTTTCTTCAAAACATTCTGCATGACCCACCAAATTTTTATCCAAAAAGCCTTAACTTTCTTACAGGTCCACCAAACATGATAATATGTAGCGTCTAAACAATCACATCTCCAACATTTAGGCTGCACATTAGGGTACATACACGACAATTTTTTGGGGTCTAGATGCCATCTGTAAAACATTTTATAAAAATTTTCCCTCAGATTCTGCGACTGTGTAAATTTAACATTCTGAACCCAAATTTTTTCCCATGTTTCCAACATCACTGGTTCCTCAAAATTTTGTGCCCACTTAATCATGCAGTCTTTAACTAGCTCAGTTTCTGAATCCCTTTCTAACAAAACATTATAAAGTCTTTTGATATGCATTGGGCCTTTCTCTTTTATGTGTCTAACTAATTCTTCCTCATGCATCATAATACCAGTTTTTTGGTCCTCTTTCCATCTCAATTGCAATTGATTATATTGTAACCAAGTTAGATTAATCCCTTCAGCCAACAATGTCTGTAATGTCTTCAGCTGCCATCTGCCCGCATCTGTAAAAAGAACCTCTTTGTATAAAAACCCCCCGAGTGACATTATATTTGTATTCCACAAAGTATGACCAAGATCCAGCCATAGTGGTATTTTGTAATCCCAATTGTTTCGGTGCTTCTTCCAAACTCTCAACAAAGAATCTCTAAGTATATGGTTATATCTTATAGTTCATATTCTTAATGGAATTTTAACTTTGTGTATTATTTCTGAGACCTGTTGTGCAATATGTGAAGATGGTTATTACTTCATACAATTATTGGGGAAAGATGTGCCCTACGCCCTGAGTGGTGTAGGAGGCTAATGCCTCCTAAGGCAGCATTTAACATCCAGCTGCCTGCAATTACTGCGAGTTCAATTCTCCCTAGGCTCAAGGTCGACTCAGCCTTCCATCCTTTCTAAGGATGGGTAAAATGAGGACCCAGATTGTGGGGGCAATAAGCTGACTTTGTATAAATATACAAAAGTATGAAGGCTGTTGCTTAACGCATTGTAAGCCGCCCTGAGTCTCTGGAGAAGGGCGGCATACAAATCAATTTTTTAAAAAAATGATTCATTAGCTAAACACTGGTAAATGGTATTGATGTAGTGTCATAATTAACAGTAAATGGTCTTTTTAAAAAAGTTTTATGAAGAATATTCCTTCATTGTTGCTATATGTAGAAATAACTATAAGATTAGTAGTGTATTTCATAGTTTACTCTAGTGTTCCCCCCACCCCATGTCATTACAGGTTTACTTATAACCAGAGAAGGTCTGATTGTAAGTATGGAAAATTGCTTGAGGTACATAGCCAGAATAGCTAGTTTGATGTAATAGTGAAGGCATCAGGTTAGAGACTGGGAGATGGGAGCTCTGGTCCCATCTTAGCCGTGAAGCCAGCTGGTGACGTTGGGACAGTCACACTCTCGGAAGGAGGTAAGAGCATATCACTTCTGAAAAATCTTGCCAAGGATGCCAGAAGTCAACACTGACTTTAAAAAAAAGAAACCCTACAGCATATCCAAAAGTTCTCAATCTTGAAAAGTATACTATGCTGATCAAATTTGCAAACTTACATCCAAATTATTTATAACACCATTCCACACAGTCAGAAGCTTTCACTATGTCTTAAGACTATAGAATAATAATTTAGTCTCCTTTTCAAAAAGGATGAAATCTTTTTGATTTCACTATCACTATATTTTGATTTCACACTTTTTGAAATCACTATCATAAAAGGAATTTTATATTCTACTAGAGAGACTTACCAGAGTTCAGTCATTCTGATACCTGCTTCATAATTGTTTATATTCTTAAGCAGTTTTGTTCCAAAACCTGTTTCAAAACAAAATGAATCCATACTGGAACTTAAATGTTTCATATTTTAAAGACTCAGGGATATGTTAGAGTATAAGAAAATGAACTGAGCATCTGTGAATTTTTCTAATCACAGGGAAATTAGACTATCATATTTGTTTTTTTTTCTTCAGCTTCCTGTCAAGATCTTCATTAAACCCTTAGTGATTTTTACCTATAGATTTTAAAAATGCAGACTTTTAATCTAACAGTTAGAACATTTAACCAGTGGAACAGTCTGCCTTCAGAAGTTGTAGGTGTTTCATCACTGGAGGTTTTTAAGTAAAGACTGGACAGTCACCTGTCTGAAATGGTATAGGGCAGGAGTGTCAAACTCACGTGCTGGCCATGCCCATCCCATTTAGCGAAGAGGAAAAAAGTTGTGCTACGTTACATGATGACAATGTGTCATTGCGAGTTTGACACTCCTGGTAAAGGGTCTCCTGCTTGAGCAGTGGGTTGGACTAGAAGACCTCCAAGGTCCTTCCAGCCGTATTCTGGTTATTATGAGGCCTTCTTTTCTAGCTGTTGAATTGTGTCAAGCTATCAACTTTTGAGGTAAATCAGATTAGGAAACCAAAGTTATGAATGCTACTACTTTTGTTATAGGGTTACAGTATCAGAATCCTGCAAATCTGAATGTGTCTCCCTTCTCCCTGCCTTTTATTTTTAAGAAAAAAATAGGCATGATCAAGTCTCAGGCTTTTATTTCAAATTACAAGGTGGAGGTCAACCGATCGACCTGAAAGGAAATCCTGGTTTTGTTCTGTCTTCTAATAAAATCCCATTACAATTGGCATTACTGCAATGGAATCGATTGTTGTAGAGATTATTGCAACAACTGAGGTTTTTCAAAAACCTAAAGGATTTAGGCCAAGTGCCCTGTTTCTAACTGATTAAAAAAATGCAACTTTCTGCCATTGTCTACTGCCTCTTACTTTTCCAAATGGATAATTCTGTAATTGTAAGACACACACTGACCTTCCCAATGTTGTTGGACTGCAACTCCCACCATTCCTTGACTGGTGACTACTGTATACTGGTTCCCATTGCTGGGAGCTGTAACATAGCAACATGTGAAGGGTCCATACGGTCTCCATCCCACATTTTATTAGTCTCTGGCCAAAGGGTGGTGGTTTTTTGTTTTTGTTTTGGTAAAGTGAGATTTTGAATGGCTGAATGCCATTTGAATGCAAAACTAGAGAGATTCCATGATTTTAACTAAGTGACTGAAGAGGATGCATGAAACAGTAACAATTAATATAAAAAACAACCACCCTATACTGAATTCTGCAGGATTCCATTTAGTTCTTACCCATTACCTTTCCCAGCAATGCTTCAACATTGTTATAAATTACCTTGCTGAAAAGTCCACCTGCAAATTTACTTCATCTGTAGACTACCTGATAACCATCCAAAAGATAATACTAAAAGCAAGATCTTCCCCACTTAAAGACCACAGTAAGGCTGAGCTGTGTAAAACCCAGTGTAAGAGAGTATGAATCAGATTCAGTTTAAGTTTAGATCCTGAGGTGGAACAATGAAATTCTGAATCTATTTCCAAGCCCCAGGCTGGGACATACTGGCTTGAACCTGCTTCTTCAGAGCTAGCCTATTGTACAATATATACTATATTGTACAATATATACAATATATTGATATACTATATATTGTAGTGATTGACAACGCAAGGGCCACTAAGTAACAAGAAGAAAAAGGTTTTTATTCCTTCCTGTATGTAAATCACAGAGTGGAGGAAAGGGGGAAAGTATTCTAGCAATCAGGCCATCTCCTTTGTCCATAAAGGTGGTGTGTCCTTATCTGGAAACCAGTGAAGAAAGCAGGTCCCTCACTCCCTTTGAGTCCAAAGCAGTCTCTGTTGCTACTTTTTGCTTCTTAATCAGACTTCGTAGTTTAGAGGGGATGGAAGGGGTGGTGGTGGTAGAATTTAGCACTGAAGCAAATCAGTGTTAATATTCTGTGTGCAAGCTCACACAACCATGCAAAACTGTATTTACCATGAGTGGATTAACTGTTACATTCAGAGAAGATATATTTATCCAGAGTGGGGGAGGGGAACATTGTGGGTCCTTTCATCTTATTGAAAGGAAAATGAAATCTCATTTTAACAAATTGCCTAGCTGGATGGGGGAGGGGGGGATGCTTATATTTGCTGATTTTTTTAAAAAAAAACAACTAAGTGTTAATTACTGAATATTTCTATTCTAAAACACTTTGATTCTTTTTTGAAGGTGTCTAAGAGGGTTCTGAATTCACTACTGTCTTTTACTTTCTATAGCTCCCTCAAAACCACATGAGGAAATGAGGCTTGATCATAGGAAGCATGTTAATGTTTGACTGAAACATAATGAATGAGCCATGCGTGATAGCCATGTGCTTAACTGTTTTATCCAGACACACCTTTTCTGTTGCAACCTTTTGCATACTTTCCTATTGTTGAACAATAGGGATTATGCTTGCAGTAAGTATTATTAGCTGCAGTTAGTGCTACTTGATATAATATGTAATGGAACTCAGGGGATTACTGCAAACTATGCTGATAGTCAATAGAGATGGCTTTTAACAAGACTTAACATATCAGAGATCATGAATTATAGCAGCTAAATATCTGTTTGGGGAACTGCATTGCCTTGGCTTCCCCAGTGCTACAAAGAGACAACAAAAGAAAACCCTTGCATTCATTCTTTGCGAGGATTGGAACAAGACAGGTGGCCCCTATTTCAAGCCAGCAAAGCAACTTGTTCTGTTTGAGGCTGGGGGTTGAGGGGGGGGAGGGAGGAAGAGAGAGAGAGACAGAGAGAGAGAGGCCAACTTGACTCCTGGCTGCACCAATGCAGTTTTCTTGGCAATGTCAGAGGAATGATTTGTCATTGCCTTTTTTTCAGATGTTGTTTTGACCACTCAATCTAGCCCTGGAATTTTATGGATGGCTCCCTGTGCAAATACTAATCAGGGCTGACCCACTTAGCTTCCTAGAAAAACTCAGCTCTTTTTAAAACTGATAATGAACTTCTCCTAGTATTTGTGATGCTTGTAAGAATACCATGATTCTCAGAAGTTGTATCCTGGTGCATCTGTAATTAAAAAGGAATTTACATACTCTCAAATACTTCCTTTAATTGCTGAGTCTTGCTGCATTGATTGTTTCACTTGTACATCCCAAACATCTAAAAGAAATCTCTGTGCTTTAATTAACATAATGCAGAAGTATTTGCATAAACCCAAGTATTAAAAATGTGTAGCAGAGACTATCCGGACTCATCAAGATCTTTTGTAAAAGTGCATGTAATATTTCTCTAGCAGGGTCTATCTAGCCCACTTGGTGATCAGCAGCTTGTCTCTATCATTAAGCCATTTATCATTTATTATAGGCAAGAGTATTCGTTTTCTTTTCTGGTTTGATGCTATCTCCTTTTAATAAACCAGCCAGCAGGGAGAACATGCACTAATTCAGGAACTGCAGATTGATTGATTGAATTTATATACAGCCTAACTTCAAATGATTCTGACTGATTTATAAAATGTTTAAAACAAATAATAAAAATATAGTAGACATAACAAATCTAGATGGAACAAATAAAAAGAATAAAAGGTGGTTTCAATCATCTTGCTGAGATGAAGAGTTAGGCCTTTCAAAACACCTGTAGGTGAAGAAGCTGTTTGAATCTTGGGGGGAACCTCGTTCCTTCTTCTACCGAGAAGGCATATTTCTGTGGTCCCAATAGATGATATTGTTTGATTGAAGGAACCTTGATAGTCCCAATCCTGCCAGATCAGATTGGCTGGGTAGATACTATGGGACACTGATAATCCCTCAGATAGCCAAGCCATATGCCATATAGAGTTTTATATGTAGTGACCAGAACCTTAAATTGCACTGGAAGCAAACTAATGCTGCTCATGAAGCAGAAGTGTTATATGGACATACTGAGACATCCCAATCACTGCCTGCACCACTGCATTCTGAACCAGTTGAGCTTCCAGGTGACCTTCAAGGGCAGTCCCATGTAAACCACATTGCAGTAGTCAAGCCATGACGTGAGTAGGACATGAGTGGAAGTCTAAAAGCCCCCCAATCTAGGAAAGGGCACAACTAGTGCACCAGATGAAGGACACACCAGACCACAGCTGCTACCTGCTCATCAAGCAGGAGTTGTGACTTCAGGAAGACCCTGAAATTATGAACCACCCTTGAATGGGAAAGTGCTACCCCACCTAAGGTCAAAGATGGAATAGGTGGTCCAAACACAATTGATCTTGGTAGGATTGAATTGTCGCCATCCAAACATGCATAAAGTCCAGGGACTGGGGCAGAACCTCAACAGTCTCATTTGGGGTGCAATCACAGTTCTTGTCTCAGCCTGAATTTCTCTGGGCTGTTCTGATCGCCCCTCTTTGCACACTCATTGGGACATCCTCCATGTTAAAGTAACAAGAAATAAAGGAATACATGGGAGGAACACATAAGCAGAAGTTGCCCAAAATGAAAGGGGTTTCCCAAAGGAAAGGAAAGACAGACCATGCCACCATGGTGTACCTACGGTGGAGCTGGAGGGAGTGATCGAAACTGATCATTTCAAGAGAATTGGAAAAGAATCCACAAAAGTCCAATCTAGGAGCCCTCTCCTCCACCCCCACCCCATTATTTTCTGGATAGTGCAGCGCAGAAAAGCAAGGCTGTCTGCTCCATCCAAAGATAAAGATATCCCTGATTCTATTTCAGAGTATTGTTAAAGCAGAATGGTGCTAATGCCTCCTCTCTTCTTTCTTGCTAGAAGCCTGGGGAGAGATGGCATCAAAATCAAGAGGACAGTGAGGAAAACTATGCAAAGAACTTAAGAAACAAAGTGCTAAGGGAGAAGTCAGGCAATGGGTGAGAACTAGCAGCAGTGGAGATGGTTAGAGACCAGAAGGAAGGGAGTGCCTCTATTTCTCAATGTTCGACAAACGCCCCCTCTAATCACAACAGTTCACCTGACCTGACCTCACCTCCAAGCTCTTGGTGATAAAGTACTGCATATTTGGCATACCTTGAAGCTGTGGTGTGATGGTAGTAGCTTGGAAACTGCTCCTTCAAAACCATTACACCCCACAACAACTTAAGCTTGTCTTACTCAAAGGTTGTGAGGCAAATTGATTTTGTGCAGCCATGGGGAAAGACTGGGATTGTCAGGGCATGACTGTGCTATAGTAGACTGCAAATGGCCGTAAGGCCTAAAATATATAAACCCAAATTATAATACAGGAAGTCCTCGATTTAGGACCATTTGTTTAGCAACCATTTGGTTACAACTGAAAAAAGTGATTCATGACTAGTCCACACACATGCAACCATTGCAGCATCCCACAGTCACATGGTCAAAATTCAGGGGCATGGCAACTGATACACATTTACAACAGTTGCAGAAGGGTCATGTAATCACCATTTGCAGGCTTCCAACAAGCAAAGTCAACGAGGGAGGTCCGTTTTGCTTAATGACCATGTGATTCACTTTACAACCATGGCAAAAAAGGCTGTAAAATTATGCATGATTCACTTAACAACTGCCTTGCTTAGCAACAAAAATTCTGTTCCCAATTGTGATCGTAAGTTGAAAATCTATCCTCAGTATGGTAATGGGCATGCTGCACTTCTGTTACTACATCTTTTGCTTAAGATGTAAATACCCTGTTTCCCCGAAAATAAGACCTCCCTGGATAATAAGCCCAATTGGGCTTTTGAGCGCATGTGCTAAAACAAGCCCTCCCCAAAAATATTTAAGCGCATGTGCAGCCGGTCCCTGCCATTTCCTCGGATTAGGGTTAGGGAGCCAGAGGTGGAAATCAGGTAAGACGGCAAGAGGAGCCCGTCTTGCTCCATGCGCCCCAAAATAATAAGACCTCCCCCGAAAATAAGGCCAAGCACTTATTTCGGGATTCAAAAAATATAAGACAGGGTCTTTTTTTGGGGAAACACAATAGATAGATGTGGGTTTCAGAAGATTTTGACTAAATTTTTTTTTGGGGGGGGCAGGGAATCAGTATTTTACTACAAACATTCTTGTCCTCATTCTTTCCTAGTTTTGCAATCTTAGCTACATTGATGCTGCTGTCCTATGCTCATTTATCTGGGATTAAGTCCGGCAGAAGATAGCCAGATTTCCTATTTTATGAATATGTACAGGAAGTGGTGGGGGGTGTGTGTCAAAAATCACATTGACTTGTTAAACAGTTTGTAACCAGAACCTCTGCAACTTGTGATGGACAGGATTGAAAGTGGGTTGTTGGAATCCTATTTGCTATTCTAACTTCTATTCCATTTTGGCTTTTAAAAAAACAAGGCAGAAAGTGCAATTAAATCTCATAGCTTTAATTTCCTTTTGGGAAAGTGCATTTTAGCTCATCTAGTAGCTTAATAAGGCTGGATCAGAACTGACACCCAGCACAGTCTTTCTTCACAGCAGTTAAAATGTATCATATCAATGCCCATATATTCTACAGACAGCTTTTCCCAGCTTGGTGCCTTCCAGATCTATTGAGCTACAACTTCCATCACCCGCGTACCATGTTATTTTGCTGGCTGCAGAGGATCTGAGCTGTAATCCAACAGAAGGGGCCCAGTTGGGAAAAACTGTCCTAGAATATGATTGCATGCCATGCTTAGTGCTTGAATAATTAGAAGATATCAGATCAAACACCACCATGTGCAAACAAGTTCTAACTATGTTAAATGTCAGGCATATTTACACTACAAACTGAAACCGGTTCAAATCTTATTCTCTCTTCCAAAAAAGTCCTTAGACTTGCTGGGAGAGTAGAGAGCAAATGAGGCAGAGGCCAACAAATAGTTCTTAGGATCTTAGTGTTTAGCATTTAACTGGGAAAAACCTTAAAGTATTTTTAATGCAGCCCTATACACCCTTAGAACATTCAGATTCATAAATAGATTGATACAAATTGAACATCCACCATGAAGATTGTATGTCTTGCATGTTTTAACAATGATTAGCGAAATAATTGGAAGAATTTCACATAAAATCTGCAGAGAAAATAGCAGGATTAAGATTTGCCAAGGCAGTATCATGCTGAGATTTCAAAATCACTGTATTTGTCCAAAGCAGAAAGTAAATATTGACACCTTCTCGTTTGTTTTTTCAAAATGCCAGACAGGAAAATGACAATTATCCAGAACAGACTGAGTAACATGCTCTTGACATTGTAAGTAAATAGTATGAAAGTATGATCCATTTTTTCATGTTATGAATTTATTTAGGCATGCCCTTGAACGTTTTTAAGAACATTTTTAAGCAATTATCAAATATTGGACCATGATTCAGGCCATGTACACCCCATTCGCTTTAATGTCAAATTAAGGGCATAAATATCCTTTCCTGTAACTGGCAAGAGTCGCTTCGACTCGCGCCCTTTGGGGAACTGAGTTTGGACAAAGTGGGGGGACCGCTATTTCAGGGGGCTACCGTATTCAGGGATCGAATGAACACACCTCTTTGCAGGTATGAAGCGCAAACCTTGAAATAGCAAGTAGAGCTCCTTCCCCAGGCTCCCGCGGGCGATCATATGCACCGCGTGGCAAAGGGGGCACGTGAGAAGCAGCCCAAATGGTCACCCTGCACACCTAAACACGGCAGCGTTTCCCTCCTCTTCTCTTTGGAGTCACAAAACAAACTGGTGCGAAGGGCGGGATTCTGCCGGCGGCTCCAGCGACATTTGTAAGGCAGCGCGCGCCGCGATGATGTCTTTGTCTGGGCTGGTGTCGCCTTCTCTCCCTCGGGAGGGTTGAAAGCGGGCTTTTCTCACCGTCGGAGCTCTCAGAGGGGAAGCCCAGGGAGTTTCCTCAGTCCCCCATTGCCGCCCCCCCTTACGCTTTCTTTAGGACTTGGGAGTGCTTTCCTGGAAATCACCTGACCCAAACAAAATGACTTCGGGATTTGCGAACTGCCACTTCCTTTCTTGCTCTCCAACCCGCCCCTCCAAATCCAAGCCTTGCGCGCTCTTTCTCTTTTTAAAAAATTTAATTTCGCTGATTAGAAAGGAACAAAGGCCCCCACCCCACCCTTCCCTCCCCAGCAGCACGATTGTCACCGCCAATTAGTGCATTGTTAGGGCGCACAATGGAGCAGGAGCTGGGGAGCAGAGCGCTTTTGTGCTTCTCCAGTCGGCCATGGGGGCAGTCAAGATTCATTTAGGGCTTTACACAACACGGACAAAACAAAAATGCTACCAGAAAAGTAAAGAAAGCGGGGGGGGGGGGCGGGGCGGGGGAGAGCATCTGAAGAAAACGGAGCCAACCGGGGGATGGCGGGGGGGAGAGTCTGCTATTCAAGAGTTAGGCCAACCTCATGAAAGACCCAAGAGGCAGCGTCTCATTGAAGGCTCCCCATTGGAATACAAAGGGGAACTGGAGCTTAATAGTAATTAGTGGGCTAACTGTGCAAAGGATATTGTGCCCCTTTAGCAGCTTGTCCCAACTTTTCTTCCCCTCCCTTCGCGGATAGAAAAGGCGGGGTGGGGGGGCAGACGCTCCTTGTTCTCCGTCCCGCAGCGCGCCTGGCTACGCTCTTTTAAACACGGGCAAGCATACAGGTAAAGGGGAGTGCCTTTTCTCGAAATGTGTGGTCAGTTGCACAAGAAGGGTTTTCAAATACATTGGGATCTGGGGCCCCGGTTTGGTTTTGTTTTTTGCAAGTCGACGCTTTCCTTGTTTCAGGAATCTTGGGCAATGGCGCTGTTTTCGGCCGCGGTGTGTCGACTGAGGAAAGGCTACTTTGATTAATAAAGTACAATTGTATCTACTTTCCAGATAAGGCTACCAAAGGTCATTAAAGCCCACTGACTTCAGAGTGGAAGCAAAACCGCTTTTTCTCTCCACCAAATTCATTTGGGTCTTGAAAACCAAATGGGAGTACAGTAATTGCGGGGGGGGGGGGGGCTCCCTGGGGAAGGCAATGAGCAATAGCTTTTATCCTGTCACTCAGAAAACTGTTTCCACAGTTGCCAGTTCCATTCAGTTTATAGTTTATGTTGTACAACAAATTTTTAAAAAACTACCTCAGATAAGTATACAAAAGACAAGCCTGAAACAAATAATAATGTAAAGAAGGCACCAAATGTAATGAAAAAATATACAGCTACAGAAACCCTAAGTCAGGAGCCCATGACCTTTTTAATTCTGGAGTATCTACTAGGTAAATGTTTTGGAGACATGTACACTACAAGAGTTTTGTAATATTAATCATATATATGATTATGTAAGAAGATAGCACTTAGCAATAGCACTTAAGACTTATATACCGCTTCCTAGTGTGTTACAGCCCTCTCAGCAGTTTACAAAGACAAAACATTGTCCCCAACAATCTGGGTCCTCATTTTACTGACTTTGGAAGGATGGAAGGCTGAGTCAACCATGAGCTGGTCAGGATCAAACTGCTGGCAGTGGACAGAGTTAGCCTGTAATACTACATTCTAACTACTGCACCAAGGCTCTTAAGAGATGAGTATTCCCATGGCTTTTTTAAACCACATCTATTCCTGCCCAACAGTAAACGTGTGTGTGTGTGTGTGGGAGGGGGGTGCATCTGCTGTAAGAGTTGCATTATTTTTAAAGAATTGACTCCTTAAAAGCAGCTGCATCTCAAAAAAAGATTCTTGGCTTCTGCCAAAACCTGGAGGGGTGGGAACCAGGCTGCTTTAATGAATTGCAAAGAGGCTATGTTTGTGTGAAGCACTTTCTCTGAAGCATTTTCAAAGTCTGCCCAACCCTACTATAGAGAACCTCTTGAATGAATATCAACTTGTTTTAAGCAAATAAAGCTTGTTGCATTAAAAATGTTCTAAAATATACAACAGCTTCCAACACAATGAGCCCTAATTGGTTTGAAGGACCCATTTAAGTTCTGTTGAATAAATGTGGTGAGGAATGGGAGAAGTTATTCATGTATCCTTATGTAGTTCACCGATTCAGAGCCTATAACTGAGATATTTCCTCAACAATACTGGATGGCTTCCCTTGACCCAGCATAATTTATCACTGCTGTTTCTCAAATGAGATGTCAGTTTACATTGTTAGAGAAACTGTGCTTAATCAAACATACATGCATGTACACATACTGTCAACATTTTAAAATAATTGAAATCTGATAATCCAAAAATTCAGGAGAAAAGTTCAAGACTGTGATAGTGGGTGGGATCACAATACCACCTTGATACACAGGTTTGTCAAAAAGTATAAGGAAGACTTTCCATTTTCCATAAAGCATCACTTTAATCTGATGATAATGACTAAGATTCAGTAATTAAAAAATCTGAAAATCTTTTATTACACATTTCACTGTATCAAGAAGAGTCTAATTCCTAACTGGAAAAAAAAAGACTTCCTGGAATCAAATCAGATTCATGTAGCTTTCTGGAAATGGTATGGATATAGTTTCATCTTCTTCTTTTTTTCTTTCAAAACTTAAACCTATAGTTGTCAGATAAAAATGCCTGCACCAACAATGTCCCTAGTAAACCATGAAGTTGCTAAAATTGTGACCTGCATCATCAATTTTGTTTAGGGGAGTTGCTTATCCCTTAGTGCAGAAAGGTCAAGCTCCAAACATTTCTGATACTTTGAACTCCATGGCCTGAAGGAGGTCACAGACTCATTCTCTCTGCTGTATACAGAAGTGCCTTGTAAAGAGAGAGACATTTTGTTTAGACAAATATAGCAGATGGCAGCAACTGGCCAACCTTGGCTTATCCTGAAAACTAAATGGGGACAGACATGGTTAATGCTGGGCTGGGAGGCCACCAGGAAAGCATAGGTCTGTAGGTTAGCCTGGGAAATTAAAAAAAAAAAAAACATCAGGAGAAAGCAATGGCTTACCACTTTCAGATTGCAGCCAGGAGTCGAGTTCAACTGAATTAATTTTTTTATAATTAATGAATTAAAAGTAGGAGATATTAGGAATCAGTGAGGAAATAAAGGCCAAAGGTGTCCACTAAATAAAATGCAATCAATAAAATACCTACTGCAGTTTTGATGTTTTCATTAGACTTCTGGAAAAATCACATCCCAAAGGCACTCAAGTTGGGGTGTGTAAATCAACCTGTGTTGCACCCCTAATGTGCAGTATGGTGTATAGTAGTACTGGTATAATGTAATATAGAGTGCAGACCACAAGATTTTTTTGAATATTAATTCCCTATTGCTCAATAGGGACAATACAATAAACTGGATAGTAACTCCAAGAGCAGTTTTTTGCTAACATTTTCTCTACTCAAGGAACTATAAATATTCAGAAACAGCATGGTATGTGGCTGCTTTATTGTCCAAGAATCTGTTTTGGTTATAAGCCACAAGTTTTTAGCCCATTTTGGAGGATATTTGAAAGCCTGTTAAGTCCATAAAATTTCAAGAAATGAAAGACTTAAGCTCTCTGCTTAGAGAACTTCAACATTTGCCATATATGTTTTTACCTTGCCTTAAATCTTAACATTCATTTCTTGGCTGTCTCTCTGAACTTTCCCCTTTCCTTTCATGCCACATTTACTTGTCTTATGTTATGTAAAATACATGCTTTTCAAATAGGCTTATTATTTTTGAATAGATATAGGATTGCAGGATGAGTAAATTATTTACAATTACTGTCCACATCAGTATGTTCTGAAAATCATTACTTAGACTCTCCAACCTGACACTCAGGAAGACTACACTGGATATATTTATTTATATCGGTGCTTCTTGTATTAACTATATTAATATATTGTGAAGACTAGAGAATGTGTTGTGTTTGTTTTTTTCTTGTACAGTGTTCATCCTTATATTCTTGGGTAGCATTTTGTAGTTAATGGTTTGTACACTCACAGTCCCAAGATAATGTGCAAAGTGTTGAATTCTTAAGGCATATCCACAGACCAGCTAAGATGAGTAAGGAGGATAAAACTGATTTTCAAACCACAACTGCACAAAGTGAGAGTTCTTGTTCCCATCTCTTTGTTATCTTGCTTAAAGAAACCCTGCTTTTTAGAAACAAACAAATAGTAAAATGCCCTCTATTGTGACACATTGGCTTAATAAAAATAATCCTTTGATATGGGTTTCCTTTTTTTCTTATGGCCAAGGGAGCTTTTAAGATACCTGAAAGTTCAAAAATCCTGAACTTAGACTAGAAGAACAGAGTTTCTTGCCACCCTGAGATCAAGTGTTCATCCCCTCACATTACTATGTAAAACAACTTTTAAAATGCAGATTTGCTATAAATCTTCTCCACCAACATAAAAAGTTTATTTTAACAGGCTGCCCAATGAACAGGTTTTGAGTACCCAGAAGCTTGTACATTATTTTGTAACTTTAAATTCACCCAATAAAGAGACTGCCTTAATATGAACATAGGAACAATTTTTGTTCAATAGCTTAGGTCTGGTAAAGGCACTTGCCAGGAAGGGATTCTTCCCCCCCCACACACACATTTTTTTCACTGAGATGTTTATGGGGAAAAAAACAGGTTTAGTGTTTGAGGCAAAGCATGTAGTAAGCAGCCAATCCTTGCTTTGACTTTTCAGAAGAATGTGGGCCCTTAAAAACAAGTCCTTTGTCTCTAAGAACAAAAGAGCTTGCAGGATATATCAAAATTTCTGACCTTCCCTCTTCTGTCTCTGGTCACTTTATCTTTTGAGGAGGAACGTACAACCTACAATTCCTTGAAAATATTGGGTGCAGCCCCTCCAGACTTTGCCATCAAGCTTTTTATTACTGTGAAAAGGAAAACAAGATTAAGTACCTGGAGCATAATTACATTAGCCATCAGTCAAAGGAGTCATTTAACTTTAAATCTCATGAACCTGCTTGCCTTTGAAAATCATCCAGTTTACAAATATTATACTGAGTTGGGTTTTTCAGTGTTAATACTATTTTTTTCCAAATGCCCAAGTCATTAAATCTGGGGAGCTTCAGGTCAGGATAGCTGTAGACTTTTCCTAGCTTCTTCCATCTGTAAAAGTGGAATGCCTGCATCCATCTTCTGCCAGGTCCTTGGGCTGCGATGTGGGAGGCAGTAAACAAGGCCCAGAGCAGAGAAGCCTGCCTTGAGCTGGTGGATGGGGAGGCAGTAAAAGAAGGGACACTAGCCCATTTTATGAACTGATTTTTGTACAATGAGCCAAAATGTCTTGAGCTAATTAAATATAAAGCAAATTAGAGTCCTTACCAAAAACAGGCTCAAGAGCTACCTTCGCCAAAGCAGGCCACAAGAGATCTCTTTATAGCAAAGAAATCTACAGCAATGTTTCCCTTGTGGCTTATACACCAGCTTCCAAAGATGGTTATGAAAAGCAAAGTAATGTAAACTTAAGTTTCTCTGGCTGCTTACCAACCAGGGGCAAATTAGGATGGGCATTTCCTTCTGTTTTGGAGTCATAGGATTTGCTACAGAATCCAGGAATCTGCTCAGCTTTTGTCATGTTCCTTTTTTTAATCTGGGTATGTTGTGTGGTAGTTTCCTTTGGGGTGGGAAAATGAGATGATTCCATTATCATCAGTGAAAGTACTTTGCACAATCTAACAACTTGGAAATCCGAAATACCATGGATGGAAAGAGTAGATTTGAAAAAGTCAGCATCAGTTTTTGGTTTTTTTTTTGGGGGGGGGGGGTTGTGCCATCAAGGCATTGGCAACCAGAGGAGAATTTTCTTGAAAAAACGTTGAACTGGCCTCTATGCTCATACTCTCCAGGTATATTAACTATAATTCCCATCATCCCCAGCCAGCATGCATGGTGAGCACTGTAGCACAATATACTTGGAAAGTACCAGCTTGAAGAAGTCTGCCTAACAACCAACATAGTTTGTGGAATTAATCCAACAGGTGAAGTGCTTATATTAAAATTTCAATATTGCTGGTGAAGGAAGGAAGGTAGTCTGGACTAAGTATTGTCTTAATAGCAGAGTTGATAGAGGTTACATTAGAGCCCATTATATTATAATGTATACAAATGTATTATATATATATTTTTTATAACGAGTAAAATCCCTTAAGCAAAGAAATACAATCACCATGACCCAATCCCACATTTGGTCCTTCTGACTATGAATTATTTGAGTATTAGAAGGCATCAGGTAAGGGACAGGTGCTTACTGCTTAAGTGGTCATTTTCAAAACTGGAAAATTGGTTACACATAATTTTACAAATGTAATTACATGAGATGTGTATTATGCTATTTTAAAAAGCAAAATCCTGGCCATGCCATACTGGTTGCATCTCTGGTTGCCTTCGGATGAATGACCCATTTCAGGAGAGGTTTGGGGTTTTGCACTTCTACCCCAAAGGTTCTGTGGCAGCTAAGCCATATCCCTGGCACTTTTTACTGAAGTTACTGGATGCTTCAGTGCCAGTAGTGGTGCAGAATGTTTACTCTTTTCTACTATCCCAACACTAACGTTCATTGCTGCAGGGCAAAGGACTTTTAAGCCCGAGTCAATAAATAACTTTATATGAAGAGTGAGAAGAATCAGAAACTCAGTAAGTCATCCACAATGTGTGTACAATTCAAGATAGAGCAATCTATACTGCAGCTCTGAATTCTGTTAATTATATGCCTTACGGAAAGATAGTTCAATGCTGTTAGAATATTGTCTGTAACTTTTATTTATCAAATTTGTATACCACCCATCTCTCTCAGAGTGACTCTGTTTACCATCTTGCCTCAAAAGCTTGCATACTTTTAATTCACTAATAAAGGAGAAATCCCACTATGGTGCAGCTGTGCCTATTTTATTTTTATAAATCTCTGGTTCCTCAAGGAAAGTGCTAGAGTTCAGCTAACAAGCTGCAGAAAAAGTTCGATAAAAAAAACTGACAATGAAAAAACACATACATAATGGTAAACTAGATTTGCATAGATGGTTTCAGGAAATCAAAAGAATGAGTTGAGATTCACAAAGGGCATAAAGAACAGAATGAGCTTCAGGTACATGCAAAATAAAATCTGAGAACTGCAATAGCAGCTCAATGGGTAACAACAATGGGTAACATAACAAAGAGAAGGCAGACCTCAGTTCCTATTTTGGGTCAATTGTCTTTGAGAAGTAGGTATGTGTTCCACTGAGCATTTGGGAAACTTGAACTGAAGGAGCCCATGATCATGAATCCAGATTTTTTTGCACATACACTACTGGTTCTCTTGAACTCAGTACCCTGATCAGGAATGGGCAGGATGACCATTTTAATCAGTGCTGTTTTTAAATAACTTGTAGGGGGAAAACTGGCAGTCTACTAGGTTATCCCAACCGCCCATGGCCCACTTTGATGCATTTATGACATAAGTAAAGAAAAATAGTGAAAGAGAGCCAGTTTGATGTGGTTAAGGCATCAGGCTAGAAACCAAGAACCCAAGTTCTAATCCCACCTTAGAAACAAAATCAAGCAGTTTTGTCAAGAGTCAACAAAGATACTAAAAACACACAGAAAACCCTAAAATTATGTGTACACACACATGTACACACATGCACACCTAGGCACATTCATGCATGCACACCTGTTCCCATGGCAGCCTCCCAACTTGGCATGCAGCACACCAGCTATGCTAACCTACAATTCTCACTGGATATCAACTCATTTAGAAGACACTGGATGGAAATTTGGAAGTGAGCAAATAATCCCTACAACAGCACTATTACCAACTGGCCTGGTTTGCTCTCTGGATGTTCACAATTTTGACTATTTCAATTAATCTCAGATTTATTCCACTGTTTCCAGCATATGGACAAAGCCAATTGTACACTGGAAATGAGATGTATAAACATTCTTTAAATCAACCAGTGTCTATAAAAGGTGTACATATTTAGCAGATCTTCTGAAATTATAGGCAAACTTTAAAAAAGGGAAGAGAGAAAAAGTATGGTTGCTTCTTCAGTTCCTTTTAATTCAGTGGACAGATGACCAGTAGATTCAGGGCAACATAGAAAGGACTTGTTCATACTACTTCACGTCATTAATTGGGAGCATATGAGGCTGTAAGGAGTTTTAAGGGACTCTATAAGGAGGATGAGGTAAAGCCACACAGGGCAGGTCCTGGATGGCTGGAAAACCTCCAGGCTCACCGAGAGGGAAACCATGCCGGCTGCCCAGGACCACTTTCAGGGACAAGCAGGACAATGAACTGCGTGTGGATTTCTTGAGAACATTGGCCGTTTGAAGGAACAGGGTGCTGTGCTAACAGATTCCGTGATGTCGTTCAATTGGCTTCTTAATAGGGCCTCGAATTCACACATTACTCTTTAAAGTTAAAAATAAACTATAATATCCCAATCACAGTTTGGTTCATTTAACCTAACTGGCCGATCGGCATTTGCAAAAGAATCCGGCCTCCAGTCGCGGGAGGAAAGCTCAACTCGAGTCTCCCGCAGCTGAGAGACTGTATCTGCACGTGGAGGCTTCATTATGGCGACCAGTTGCAGACTTGCTTGCCATAAACGTGTTTAAGCGCAACCTCTCAAACCTCCAGTGGCTGCGAATTCCAAAAGTTCATTCTACCCCGCCAGCCTAGGAAGCCTTCGGCACACCGTCTTCCCCGGGGCTCCCTAGGCTGCAACTTCCTCCCTCGGGGAAGGCGAGGGGGCGGCCCGGGGGGCGTATCCGGGAGGCGGTCTCGCGGGCCGGGCATTAGAGCGCAGGTGGCTCCGGCTGGGAGCTGCAGTCGCCTGCGGTGGCGCTTCGCTGGTTCCGTGCGTTGAGGAGAACGGGAGGCGTTGATCGCGGCTTGGGCGCCCCCTTCTTCGCCAGTGGGGCGCCCCGAAAAATCTCAGGGACTCGCGGCTTCACGGAAGACGTCCCCGGACTCGAGAGGCGGCAGGAGCCCGTCGGGGGTTTAACTCGGGGGGCGACCGAAGCATGGGGAGTCGGCGCCTTCTCCGCGCCGCCGCTTCTGCGGCGTGGCCGGCCAGCCGGCTCCACGGCGCGCCACCCGGCGCGGGATCCCGCTGACTAATTTTCCTCTCGGGAACGCGAAAGGAGCCGGAGCAGGAGGACGCGCGCCGGCTGCCCTTCCTGCCCTCGGCCGGGCCCGAGACAAGCCTGCTCTCCGCCGCGCGGGATCTTTCAGAAAGGACTTTTGATATTCTGCCGAGGGCGAAGTTAAGGCGAAACTTTTCCTGCTGAGGTGTGGGATCCAGCCTTGCTCTCTGCGCTGAACTTCCAAGCGGAGAGCGAAGGAGCGGGGCCCTCCAGGCTGGCTTGTTATGGAGTTCGCCTGTTTTTTGTTTTGTCGGGTTTTATCCCCCGCACGCACCTGTCTTGCTGGAGCAGCGAATCCTCCGCGGAATTGGCAGCAACCGCTCTTGCCATGGGAAGACTTGGGCTCCTTGGGAGGGAAAAGAAGGCCGGTCGGGAGGCCCTTGGACTTTCTCCAGGACCGCGCCACCTGTGAGCCCAGCGCCTCCCGCTTTGGAATCAGCCGGAGGGGTTAAAGCGAAGGCAGCGGCCGCCCGGGAGGAGGCGAGGAGGGTGACTTGATCCGCGCCCTCTGCTTGGCGCGGCCCCTGCGCCTTGCCATGGCCGGGTTTCGCCCTGGCCTGAGAGACGCCTTGCTGAGCCTTCTGCTGTTCGTGCTGAAGGCTCCCGTTCCTACTCCGGCTGCATCCAAGGCCATCGTCTGCCAGGAGATCACCGTGCCCATGTGCAAAGGCATTGGCTACAACCTGACCTACATGCCGAACCAGTTCAACCACGATACCCAAGATGAAGCTGGCCTGGAAGTGCACCAGTTCTGGCCCCTGGTGGAGATTCAGTGCTCTCTGGATCTGAAATTTTTCCTGTGCAGCATGTACACTCCCATCTGCCTGCTGGACTACGCCAAGCCTCTGCCGCCCTGCCGGTCAGTGTGTGAGAGGGCCAAAGCTGGGTGCTCTCCTTTGATGAGGCAGTACGGCTTTGCCTGGCCGGAAAGGATGAACTGTGATAAGCTGCCCGTTCCAGGAGACACGGAGATGCTGTGCATGGATCACAACCAGACGGAAGCCACAACCTTGCCCCCGTTGTTTACCAAGCCCACCCGCTCTTCCAAAGGGATCCACAAAAATCTCACCCCTCTAACCAGTAGTGACTGCAAGAGAGTATGCGCCTGCAAAGAGCCCTTAGTCTTCATCTCCCAAGAAACTCATCCGCTCTACAACAAGATCGAGACTGGCCATGTGCGCAATTGCGCAATTCCTTGCTTCCAGCCCTATTTTACCCAAGATGAAAAAACTTTTGCTACCTTCTGGATTGGCTTGTGGTCCGTCCTTTGTTTCATCTCCACTTTCACCACAGTGGCCACCTTTCTGATCGACATGGAAAGGTTCAGGTACCCCGAGCGTCCCATCATCTTTTTATCAGCCTGTTATCTCTTTGTATCCATTGGCTACATCATCCGGCTGATTGTGGGCCATGCTAATGTGGCCTGCAACAAAGATTACAACCACATACACTATGAAACCACAGGACCTGCCCTCTGCACTGTGGTGTTCCTCCTGATCTATTTCTTTGGAATGGCAAGCTCCATCTGGTGGGTCATCTTGTCTCTTACTTGGTTTCTGGCAGCTGGGATGAAGTGGGGGAATGAAGCCATTGCTAGCTACTCCCAGTATTTTCACATGGCAGCCTGGCTTCTTCCAAGTGTAAAATCCATTACTGTTTTGGCCCTAAGCTCAGTCGATGGGGACCCAGTAGCTGGGATCTGCTATGTGGGTAATCAGAATGTGGACAAGCTGCGGGGTTTTGTCCTCGCTCCGTTGGTGGTGTACCTTTTCACCGGGACCATGTTTCTGCTGGCTGGTTTTGTATCCCTCTTCCGAATTCGGAATGTGATTAAACAAGGGGGCACAAAGACGGACAAGCTGGAGAAGTTGATGATTCGTATTGGGATCTTCACCGTTCTTTACACTGTCCCAGCTACCATTGTGGTGGCTTGCTACATCTACGAGCAGCACTACAGGGAGAAATGGGAGATGGCTCAGAACTGCTCTTGCCCGGGGGACAAGTCCAGACTGAAGCCTGACTATGCTGTTTTTATGCTCAAGTACTTCATGTGCCTGGTGGTGGGCATCACCTCTGGGGTCTGGATTTGGTCAGGAAAGACACTGGAGTCTTGGAAGCAGTTCACAGGTCGATGCTGCAGGGGAGGGAAGCCCATGAGCGCCACCATGTACAGTGAGGCCAACGTAGCGCTGACAGGCCGGACTGGGCTTGCCACTTCTGCTTCCTACCACAAACAGGTTCCCCTGTCCCATGTGTGAAAAAGCGTCTGGCTTGGTCAGTAGGGGGGCAGGTAAGCACCATTCATCCTAGGGCCCATCTGGGGCCTTTCTGGAGTTTTGTTCATTGTGGGCCTCCCAGGTTTGCCTCTGGTCTAAGAAAAGGGAGGGGAGGGAGAAGATCTGGCCAAAGATTGACTACAGAGTTGGTAGAAAGCCACTGTGCCCTTGTGCAAGGCATGTTTAGATTTAGGGTTAGGGTTAACTATATATGATAGAAATTGGGCAAATCCATCTCTGGACAAGAGTTTGCTTTTTGATAATGAAAAAAAAATCCATGGAGACTGCAAGACAGAGTACAGGATTTACAGAATGTGTAAATTGAGCAGATTACAAATAACAAGAAATCTAAAGCTTAAACAGTTCCTAAATTTCTGTTTGGCAACTATCCTTTTCAGCAAGCAAACAGTGCAGGCACGTACATGTTTACTCAGAAGTAAATCTTATAGCTTTCATGGAATTTAACCATAAGAGGGAGAACATAGGACTCCACAATATTTGACTCTTAGTAGGCACCTGCCAGTTTGATAAATGTTCCTAAAATCAGTCATTGTTCATCTACTACATTCTACTGGTAGTAATGTAGTTATATCTCTATTGAAGCTACCGATTAATATTAAAAACAAATAGAATCAGTTTGAAGGGGAAGGACTACTTTAAGGTGACCAGTTGTGACTGTAGGACTCCACAGAATCCAGTTTCACATTTTAGTTAGGGCTGGTGTTAAATCTACCCTCGTCCTTTTTTACACAGATCTTTGCCAGATAGTCACCTAAGACAGGGAAGTGAGTGTCTCTCCTGTGCCGCTGATTTCCAAATGATAATAGCAAACCTGCTTTCTTTTGGAGTTGATATAGAGCAATATATGCAGTGTAAAATCTTATGAATGAAAGCTTATTCACACTTAACAGAAGCAACATCTGGCAGGAGAGATGCAGCTTGCTTGATGTTTTGCAGAGTGCAGTGGGAATTAGTGGTCTGTTAATTGGCAGCAGGGCAGCCTTAAGACAGGGCAGATATTTCCATTTGTTGTCTATCACAGATTGAATTGATGCGAAGTTCTTGGCTGTTCAAGTTAATGTTTGGCATTTGGCTCTCAGGCAGGGACAGAGGGCAGTTTTCCATCCCTTCCCGACTCCACTCTTAGAAAGCAAGAACACTGGTTCCTCTGTGAAGATTGATCGCTTGGATCTCATCTTCCAGAGAGTGGTCATCATATCCTTAAGCGGTTTGTAAACCACCTGAAGTTGCCGTCTCTTACTAACGTAGCAGTAGCCATAATCAGTGGGGAGAAAAGTCCCATTTCCAAATGTTAGCGATTTAAATATACACTACAGGGGGTATATTGCATGTCCGGGAAAGTAGATTGCAAGGGTTTACTTTCTTTTTAAAGGCCATTATTTCTAAGGATGGTTTATACCTTACATGCCTGTGATTTGACTTAACTCTTCACAAATTTCATTCTTTCCCTGCTCATTGAGGCTATGTTTTTAAGTAAGTTGACCACTGAGATAAATGTAATTGAATTCAGTGAGACTTACATCTGAGTAGACATATATGTATATATATTGCTAGAAATGCTTGACATGGACTGATTAATATTCCCAGTTCTTGAGAAAAAGATTAAAAATATCCCCTTAGAAATTCTTAGATTTCCAAGAATCTTAGATTCTCTTTCTAAACATTTCTAAATGTTTCTTTGGTGAAGTAGCCTTGCTTTATTATACTACTTTATTGCTTTATCACCTTGCACTTTAAAGTTTTCACCGAGACCTTCCAAGAAGCTCTGTTGTTTTCCCAAGAGTTTTTGTCCCAGTAAGCTAACATGGCTGGTGGCCTTCCATCTCTGAGGCCAGTGCACTTGTCTTGTGCGCAGAGGAGAGAAAGGTACCTATGGGCCTTACCAGGACCTCTCTTTCCTAAGATCTAGGGAATGTCTCAGCAGCAGAATGTCTCTTTGCTCTTGGGCTTATATAGGGTGGGGGCTGCCAGGATGAAGAATCTGGCTTTTGTTTTCTAGGAAGACCTCACGTGCATTCCGGCCATAGTCAACGGAAAGCAAGTAGGCCACTTGAAAGGGTCACAATTGGTTCTTGGAGCAGATGGTTAGGGTACTGAGAGTCAGATGTTCCACACACACCTAAAGTAGAAGGAGCCTGAATGGAGGTTTGACCAGGAGGTTGCAGAAACCTGGCCACAGAAATTGGGGGCTGGATTGGAGTTAGCAATACTTTGCCTTATTCCTCCTGTTCTATAGAAGGTAAGCTTGGGCAGAATATTGATTGTCTTCGTTCATGGTTCTACGGTTGGTCAGTTCTGCACATACTATATGAACTAATCCAGCTGGCTTCTCCAACTGCAAGCTGTAACTCTTCCCTTGAATCAACTGCCCAGAAGAGGAGACCTGCATTTTCTCAGTTTTGTGATACTATAAAGACCACGGAGCTTATTTGTGAACTTGAATCCACCTCATCAGATGCTCTCCCACAGATGCAGTTTAAGCTTGGTGGACTTTATGCTTACAACCAAGTATCCCTTTTCATTTGCATGATGAATTCTAAACCACAAGCTTATACAATCTTTTTATTTTGTTTTGTTTTTTTCCTTTCTGCATCTTTATGGCTCTTATTTCATTAAATAATATAAAAGATCTTTAATATAACCCGAATAATCACTGATAAAATAATTACAAGGTTTTTGAGGATTACTTGAATGAAAGAACTGAAATCCTAAAGACTAACATAATTGGGGCCTAGGTGCTGTTTTCTGAGCTAGAAATGTTGCCAAATCAGGCAAGTGGCTGACTCTGAAGGAGCTTTTCCATAGGTAAATTAGGGACTTTTAAGTGCTTGTGGGATTTATATATCTTCTTTTGTTCCTGAGAAGATCCCAACCTGGATTAATTTGCAGCAGCCCTGTTAACTACATTGAACTTGCCTTCAGTCATCTTCTGAATGTCATACCCAAAGAAGGAAATATTAATCTAGTGCTACTTTTCAGTAATCACATTGTACATAAATCGCCCTTTATTACTTCTCTGATAACAAATTAAGCCTGGATGATGAAGGTTAAGTAGAAGATCCTGCCTTGAAGGCAGAGAAGGAATATTGTTGGCTTCTTCCAGTGCATAGTTCTGACATTGTGGTGCCTACTCACCAGGGCACAGCAGAAAATGATGTATTAGGGCCCATGGATCTGAATGCTTGGTATGGAATAGAAGACCATTCTAGGCCATACAACACTGAAAACATGTAGAGGTCACCTTTGATTTTAGCTTCATGATACAAGTCCTGGACCCATTACCTCTGTGTTTTATAATTTTTTATTCTGTATTCAATAGGTTGACTTTTCAAGAAAGATTCTGAAGGGCAGTGTCACTAATTAAATAACTTGGAGAGTTTCATCTTTAGACTTTCAATTTTGAACAGCAAAGCTTTGTTCACCTTGACAGATGATCTAAAACCTGGTAGCACTAAATATTTAAATCACAAGTAGAATTGCATCAGACAATTAAGTGGATTAAAACACTAAATTCTATTGGTGATTTTACATTAGAAATGTTTTAAGCAACTCTACTGCATTATTTAGATTTATTTCTTACAAATGGGAATGTATAGTGGAGAAGATGCTTTCTTAAAACATGTACTTCAGATTCACTGCCCTTTCTTAAGAGATAGGAGGAGGTGTGTGGAACAGTATAAACTCATACTTAAAGAAAATCAGGATTTACTCTCGTAGCCAAAGTTATGACTTGAGTAATATTGCCTTAATTTAAAGTTAACAAAATTCATTTGTTCTATCCACTAGTTATTCAGTGTCTCAATCAAAATTCAGACATTTGGGAAATCTGGAATTTCAACTGAAATGACTTACCTATAGTTGTTCCATGTGTTATGTGGACACGCAGGACATTCAGCCTAGAACAGTTGACTTCAGTCTGAACTGTCTGAAAAGATCTGCATCAAAACTGCCCAAGATTCACCTTTGTTCCTCAGGAATGTTATGGCACTGCCCGGCCATGTGGACAAGGAATATTTAGTTGAGGGTTGCAAGCAAGTTAAATCTGGCTACATTATATATATATATATAATAAAAAGGGGTTGGAGAGTATTCCTAGCATCCATTTAGCACAACTTTTTTCCCCTCAGTTCACTCTAATATAAAAGGAGTTTGGGAAGATACCATTCATTCAAGTATAAAATTAACTATCTTGCTACACTTACTTGAATTAGATCAGATGTGCCTGAGTTCTGAGTTATGCCTGGTAGGGGCAACTGCTCTATTGCATGTCTTGCCAAAAATCTAAATAGCCCTCTTAGCCTGTCATGTGAATAGCAGAAACATTTTTCCCACAGGGCCCTGCTAGGCTGCTCACCAGGGACCACTTTACCATCACCATCCAAAGGTACCAGTTTATTTGCAGATACCCCAACCACTGCTTGCTGGTATCCCCACCCCAGTACATAGTTTTAATGGAAGAAAATGATTACCTGCTGATGTATTAACATCCACCATCTATTCTGAAGAAAAGCTAGAGGGATGGAGCAGCCTCAGAAATGTGCTTTTCTGTCTGTTGGGTATTTGGTGGTGCTCCATAAAAGATTGCAGTAAGCTTGTGACTACATGAGCCTCCTCCTGTGGCAGACATTTTTGGAAAACAACATTTTCCCAGTATTCAAATAGGCTTTTTGGCCCCCAAAGCTAAGGTTCTAGAGAACAGAGAATCCAGATGGGAACATTTGCCTGAAAATAACCAATCATAGATGTTTAATAATAGAACCATATAAGTACAGTTAGAGCGGTCCTGAGCTTTCTTCCAGTGATAAAGTAAGGCCACTCATGAAGATGACATGATCCATGGTGGTATCCTGGATAACCTCAGACTGACAGGGAAAGGCTACAACAAAACTAACAGCATTTGAAGTCAACCTAAAGTTTTATTGCACCCTTTTCCACCAGGCAGTGAACTTGGGAACAACCATCTATACAATTTAATGGCTGAGGGGGGCTTTGGTGAATCAAAGTTACATGTTTGGTGTTTTAGGAACATTACTGCTTCCTGTAAGCAAGCTGAAAAGGCATGGCTTAAAAAATAGAAAATTAACAAACAGTATGCAAAGCTTTATTTCAGTGTAGAAAACTGTCAAGTACATTATTAGTTTTGAAAATAAAAGTTCTTCTAAGCAAGGTGTTACAGGGTTTTTTAATTAAGATATTGTGTACTCTAATATAAGATCAAATTACATGTAGTATAATATGTAAATAGCTGTATAATTGTCTTCAAAGAAATATGTTTGTATATACAGAATCTCTAGTGTGAATATCAGATGTGGGTTGGGAGAAGATTGTACATTTTTGTCAAAACAATTTGAAAGCTGTAGATAACAGGATGAAAGTTTAGGGCATTAAATCATTGTATTTAAAGTTGGATTCATGCTTAAATCATACTGCTTTTTCAATTGTGCCTTGTGGAAATGAAATTTTTACATACTACTTGCAGTATGATTATGAACATGCCAAAAGGTTAAACAGTGACATAAAAATATGTAAAAAGCTTTTTTAAAAAAGAAAAAGACTTCAGTCTGTCACTTAATAAACATTTAAACATGATGAACATATTTAGGAGATGATTGTTTAATATGGGACCACAAACTGATGTACTTTTAAAATATGGCTTAGGTTACGCTGCACACACTGTGATAAAAAAAAAATGGATCATGTCCTCTAAAATTCTGTATCAAAGCCTAAAACTGGTGGTAAAGGAGAAGCACAAGGTATACAAGACAATCAAATCTTTGACCCAATTCAATGTCCACTGGGCTCAGTTGTTTAAGAATACTGTATCTTAAGTATAGGTGCACATGATGTAGTTTGAAAATATAAAAAAAAAAAAACATTTAGAGTCTTTTACTAAATAGAACTTCTCCCCCAAAATAAAGCATAATTGTGTTTTTATGGTTTGTGATCATGATGAATTAAAAAGTCACATCACTACAGTAGTGGCCAAAATTGTGGAAACCTTTTGGAAAAAGTGTATTTTTGAGGTTTGGTTGCTAATAACACCACCTTTTTTGGAGTAGTACCATAAAATTATATATCAATGGAAAGATAATTTAATCAAGAATGTAATGCTTTTCAACCTTTGGGAGATAAAAAGTGGCTTTTTCATGGAATTCTAGATTTTAGGCCAAATTCCTGCAGCCTGCGCCTAACAGTCCTTGCGCTCAACTTTGAATTGCATTGCACCATTTCATCTTGTATATACCCAGATTATTTTCTTTTGTCACATAGTCACAGTCTCTTAATTCTTTTATCTTCGCTTGCTGTTGTGCACCTTTTCCTGCCTTTACCAGTGTGGTTTTGTAGTGACTGAGTCTCCTTATATCTCTTCAAAAACTTAGAAATGCCACCTTTGGTTAAGTTTCCACCAATTTTTCTTCTAATTTCTTTATAACTGTAGCCTTGTTCACGTAATAATACTATTTTTTTGAGCCACGGTGCCGTGGTGGCGCAGTGGTTAGAGTGCAGTACTGCAGGCTACTTCTGCTGATCACCGGCTGCCAGCAGTTTGGCAGATCGAATCTCACCAGGCTCAAGGATGACTCAGCCTTCCATCCTTCCGAGGTCGGTAAAATGAGGGTCCAGATTGTTGGGGGCAATATGCTGACTCTGTAAACCACTGAGAGAGGGCTGTAAAGCACTATGAAGCGGTATATAAGTCTAAGTGTTATTGCTATTGTTATTTTACATCGCTTTCTGGGCGACCAGTCAACTCTTTGCTCCATTACTTTAATTTTATTACGTTTTACCAGCTCACTAAATGAACACAAAAAAACCAATGAACTTGATAGCGGTCACATAACACACTGACAAATGTCATCCTCTAGCTTCAATACATGACATCAATGACTGAATCCTACTGTGATCTGATTGGCTCATTGCCAAAACAAGATGACATCTAATTGGCCATGACTTCATACAGACAAGGAGCCGATGCCAGAGAGAATATCCAATGATTTTCAGAAAGGCACAGAAATTTTCTGGGCTGTAGGCTGCACTTATGCTAGGGCAGACTTCAGAAAGTTGTCAGAATATTAGCTTTAACTAACAGTCAAATAGTATTTGAATTAGAGATAAGTAATAATGATTTTTCCCCGTTTTGCATGCAGTCATGATCTTAATATGCAAAAAAATGCTATTTAATGGCAACTGAGGGAAGGGCTCTTAGGACTGCAGAGAAGTCCAGGACATCAAGTTGTGTCCCCTGGTTTCCAGCAGGAGAGGTTCAAAAGAAAACAACTAGGTATGTCTAGAAATGTCCATAATTTAGCTGCATACTTTTGAAACAGAGCCAAGGATGTGGTATGGTTTAGTCTAGACATTGAAACCTATCTTCAAACTTGGGCTTTTAGTATACATCATAGTGAGAAGCTGAGATAAAGTATTATGTCTACAAACCCAATTATCTCCCAACTTTACTAAAAGATACAAATGCTTTTTTCTCTCATTGAAGAAAGGTATCTGTGCTAGAAGATTGTGATTAAAACAAAATGGAAATGCTTCTCCGTGGAAGGAAATCCTTTGGGTCAGACAGGTTTTGAAACAGCTCAGGAAGAGCTCTCAAATACAAGGAAGGAAGAAAAGAGTATGTTCGCTTTTGATAATGCTCAGATTAATGAACACAATGGAGCTGTGTGAGAGGCATGTCTTAATTTATAGATATTGATACCTTGCCATTGAGTAGCAGACTAGTCTTGCCCACATCAGTGGCAGTAGTGAGAAAAACAGTACTGCAAATGGAAAACATCATCTGGATTCCTTGTAAAACCTTCATGAGTGAAGCAAGCCAAGTTAAGAGTAACAGCTTTCCAAGAAACATCTGGCAGAGCACCTGCCCTCAGGAATAATATTCCCCAAACAACCATTTGGATCCCACCGATGATGTTCAGAAGTCATTGCAAAATTGGCTGTTCTCCCAGGCTCTGTGGATTTTGTCTCTGTGTAGTCACCTTCTGGATCCATATGTTTTTGTGTTACTTTATTGTCCTTGCTCTTAACTGCCCCAGAACTATGTGGAGTTAGATAAGTCTCTAAATTGTTTGTACACACTAGTGTGTGTGTATGTGTATGTATGTATGTATGTATGTATGTATGTGTGTGTATATATATATATATATATATATATATGTATGTATGTATGTATGTATGTATGTATATATATATATATATATATATATATATATATATATATATATATATATATATATATATATATATATATATATATTATTTTAGCTAAGTAAGCATGGAAGAGAGCCATCTAAGCCAAGCTTTTCTTTTCTTCCTAGAAACAAAATGGGGATAGATGTGTTCTGATAAAGGAAAAAGAGCAGAGAAAGAATTAAACTCAACATTAGTAACCAAACCCATAGCTTGAAGTATTGTGATCTCTTGCTATGTTAAGGTATCTGAAGTTGAGCTTGGCATATGGTGATTTTATGTAGGCAGCTCCCTTAGCAGCACTACAGAAGCAATTTGCCATTGCTGCTTTCTACTTTTTTTTTTTGACGCTTTTCCAGATACACCAAGAGTACCAGAATTTGCAGCTGATCCCTCATTAAAGTGCTAACCAGAGCTAAGCTAAAAGGTAGCTAAAGGTCCCCTTACTGAAAGGAACACATGATTCAGGGAGTGGCAAGTCTGACCAGATGTGATGTTGCAGAATCCAAAAGAAAGTTCATGCCTAGCCATTTGTTCCTGATCATGGATGTATTCTTATTTTATTACACTGTTTTCTCCTTCTCAAAGATGGCTAACGGAACTATTGTATGCACATTCATTTTGTTTTATTTTTTAAATATGCTGTCCTAAATTTTAAACTCGAATCAATTTTTAATGAATTCTCAAATTCTATTGAATGATATAGTTTCTTTGATTTGCTAGCATTCTGATCACTTGCTAGTTTCTTTAGTACTGGATTCTTTAGAACCAGTGCCATTGGGAACGGTTGACTTGAAGAACTCAGGGTGAAACTCCAAAAGGAAAGGCATTTTGTTTCAATCACAGAACCAAACTCTAATGCACGGAGTATTTGGTTCTGCAGTCTCAAAGCAATGCATATATGAGGGGACTTCAGAGGTCAATAACTTTGTTGCTACTGAGCATCCTTTTCTCCACATTGGTGCAGAACTTTATTATCATTTTTTAAAATCAATATTTCAGTTGTTTGGAGTTGAGTGGCATCAAGTTAAATCCAACAATAAATAACCCTGTCAACTAATTTTAGTTTTATAATTTTTTTTTCCAATCATAAGAGATTTTAATTTTTTGTATCACATTCCTTCACTTTCTTGATAACAATTTGCTTCTTCTGGAACAGGCTTAATAATTGATCAATTTTTATTAGGTCACAGATCGGCAACAGGCTTAACATATATTCTATTGCTCAAGTCTATGTTTACTTGCCTATCAAATTCATTTTAAGAGGTTTCGGCACAGAATTGCCTTGGTGACAAAATAAAGTCGCTCTCATATAAAAGCAATTTAGCAACTCTCAAGTGAGTTGGAAACTTGACTTAATATTGAACTCCAACTAAGTACATATGAATGACTGCTTGAGGTTGCACTCCTTTTAAATATTATCTTCATACAGAAAAATGGGCAGATTTGAATGAGTTTATTTTGAAATTTGTGTGTGCATGATGGGTTCATTAACTGTAAAGAACATTATGGATCATAAGACTATCGTCACGTAATTTAAGAGATGCCAACCACACTGGAATTCACTGTGAAAATATAACTGAAGTTACATACAGTACAGGTAATCCTTAATTTATGACCACAATTTCCATTGCTAAGCAATGGAAATTGTTAAGCGGATCAATGCTAAGTGGATCATAGGTCATTAAGAGAATCCAGCTTCCTCCATTGACTTTGCTTATCAGAAGCCAGTTGGAAAGATCACAAATGGTTATCATGTGACCTTGGGATGTTGCAGCCAAGTGCCCGAAGTTTGATTGCTTTTCAACTATAACCACTGTAGCTTCCCTGTATTTTTCTGCTTTATGGGTTTCCCAATAATTAAGGACAGCAACATCACTTTAAAATATTCAAATTTCCCCTAGAGTACAGCTGTGCAGTATTTGGATGTGAAAGGGAAAATGTGTTTCAACTATACCATGGGCATCCTCGTTGTATGTTGGCAGCTCCTTGAAGAAGCTGCTCCTTTTGCTGGGGCTGCCCAGAAGTCATACAATCCTAGGAAAATGTGTGTTAAAGTTGAAGAGTTACAGAAGTGGCAACAGAGTGGCTTTCCAATTTTCTGTCCAAATACTGCATACTTCCACTTTAAAAGAAAAGAAAATCGAGTTGAGATACAAGAACATCTTGGTAGCAATATCCCAAAGGTGCTTTTTAAAGAGGCAACTGGACTTTGTTTTTCTTTGAAGACGTTTTGCTTCTCATCCTTCTTCAGCTCTGACTGGATGGTGGGGCATGGAAGGATTTCTACTCCTTGCAGACAGCTGGTCATTTGCATTCTTTTAGAGGGTCATTGAGGCCACCTGGAGGTTTATCTGTGTCATCAGGAGTCACCTGAGTGGTGCAAATGGGTGTGGAACCTTCTTGGAACTGTTGAAAGGACTGTGTTGTAGATTGGAGATAGATGATGTTGTACAAGCGCCTTATGGAACAGGATGAGTCTGCTGACCCTGCAGTGTTTTTGAAATCACATGAAGATTTTTTTGCAAAGGCACTTCTGATCTTTTTTGGTTTCTTTGCTTTACACTAAGGCTGCTTTGTCTTTATTTTAACACTAAGTCAATATAAGTAAACCACTCTAAAAGTCTTAGCTGAAGAATGGAAGAGTACCTATTGAAAAAATGAAATCTAGCAATGAAATCTAGCAGGTGCTGCAGCACACTGGGTCAGAGGAGCAGGCCGAAGGAAAGAGGAATCTAGGATACATAGAAACAACGGCAGCTGAGTTCTGTGCAAGTAACGGCATTCAGTGTTTTGGTGTACATGTACCTCGAGGGGGGAAATGTAACGCAAACAAAAGAACACCTGAACTTAATTAAAATAGAGTTTATTATTAGCTTCTTTTTTAATACAAACATGACAAAGGAAAGCCACCTGAAGATGTAGCATTTATTTCAAAGTTGAATTATAATCAATACCTGATGCCACAGACTGGGGCTGGTAGATTAAAATACTGTAATGAGACTAACAATTTGAGTGCTGCTGAACACTCAAGAAGCAAGCTTGGTTCATAATTAAATAGACAAAAAGAGTCAAAACTGTAAGAAGCACTGTCCAGTGGGATGTTTTAAAGTACAAACCACTTAGATATTGTGACCTAGAACTGTGAAGGCCTGCAATTGAGAATATGTCTTCTGTTCTTAAAAAGAACAATTTTATTTATTTCAAATTTCTGTTCTTAAAAGAGCAAATTTAGGAAAAGCCAATATAATTTTACTTCAGAACAAAGATAATTAAAAAATGCTAGGTTCTAAGGAAAAATAATTCATTTTATGAATTGAGAACAACAGTATCTCCCTCATCAGGACCAGAGTTTGACAGTGGAATTTAAAGCTAGTTGGAAGCATATAATAAAAGCAGCTATATATTTACTGTTTGTACTGGAAGAATTTAGCTGAGTAGCTCATCAACAAGTCAACTCATTTGTTAGGGATTTCAGGGCAATTCTTTTCAGCACTTCAAGAAAAGGAAGTGTATTATGAACTCTGTCTCTTCCACAGCTTGACTAGGAATATATAAGATGCACCAAAACTAACAAGAAATAGACCCCGAACCACTTGTTTACTTACTAGCAAATGCAGAACACCATTCCTTTGCTCCTCTCCCTACCATTTCCTTTTGCCGTGACAATCTCAAATGAAGAGATTTTGTTTACCCTTAGCAGATACTACTCAGCAACTCTTTGTCCCAAATTGACCACCAGTGTACCAATAATTAGGGAAGTTTGAAGTGTGCATACTGAAAGACAGAGAAATCTTTGCTTGCTAATGCCACGGCATCAGTTCCAGAGTGATGTTTCGCCGTATTAGCATGAAGGTTGTTGCACTGACTTGGAAAGGCAACTGCAGTTGGGTCCTGGATTACTGAAGAGGAAAGAACATTGTGACTATTTTGTTAATGTTCAAAGTCTAAGTTTTAAAACTAGTCATTATTTAAAATTCAGAGAGCTCACAGCTATAGGCCTACATAGTAAGCAAACATCTCTGGATTGAGGAGATTAGTTTGGAGAAAAGGGAAAAAAGACTCATTAAAAGTTTCTGCACCTCTGGATTTTAAAGGGAGTGTTCCCCTTTGACAAGGATCCATCTTTTCTTCCCTATGGAATTAAACTCCTCCTCTGGCTCTGAACTTCCTTGGCGTATTTGCTCACCCTGTCCTCCATGTGGAAGACACGATCACTGCTGACTGGTGAACTTGGAGTAAAGATGTTGTTCCACTTGTAAGGATGCTGGTGCCAGTGTTGTAGCTTTCCTTCTTGATCAAGAAAGGATGGCGTTAGAACGGTGAATGCCAACTAGGTTATCAGCACTGAAGGACCGTCTCATAGCAGCTTTTGATAAGTCTTTGTATTTGTCCTCACACAGCCGGGAGATAGCCTACAAAACATTTGTTTTAATGTTATCAGAGCCAGAAAGATTCTGAATTGGCATTAATATAAGTGCATCACCTATGTCTTCACCAGCAAATACAATGGCCTTTTAAATTTTAAAAATTTAAAGGCCCTATGCTTGTATTAACATTTTCCCCCTGCAAAGAATTATCAAATAACCAGGTTTTTGAAAATTTGAAGGGGAAGCAAATGTGTGATTTGAGCTGTACCCTCCTGCATGAAGAATGAGGGGAGACAGGAAGAGCATCCCACTCTACATCAAGTTCATACTGCATATGTATTCCCAAGAACTGGGAACTCTGTTTTACTTTTTCAGGAACACCACCCTTGAAACAGAATGAATGACCAATGCTTTTTTTGTAAAATACCAAAGTTATCCTAACACAGAGAAATACTCACAAAGACACATCAGTCATTAGAATTTCTAAGGTACTTTCATACTGGCTTAAGCATCAACATGGATATTTGAAGGGACTTTTATTCATGTCACACCAAAAATACATTTTACAAAGAACAGAGATACCCACAGTTCTCCTACCATTACCATCTGAACCACAGCTGTAAATTTTCCACTACCTTTCTGCTCTTGTGGTCATGTGTTTTTCCCCCCAGGCTGAAATCAGTAAAAATATATGATGCCAACACCCTTAGGGATGGTAATGCAAAAGAACGTCCAGCAATTGCTCACAACTGGCCTATCTTGGGAGATCCCATTCCAGCATTCTCTGAAACTGATAAACTTATGTACACTTAACTGGGGCAAGTTCTTATTACATAGTAAGACTAAGTTCTCAATAGACACATCAAGTCTTTATTATAAAAGTTATTAAAGTCTCCCTAAAATGTATAGATTCATCAGGTGGTCGTGTGCTATGAGATTTCAGTTGGATGCTTCACATGTCCTTTAAATTTTGATCCTACAGCCTTGAAGGTAGCGAATATAGTGAGCATCAGAGTTGCTAGCTAAAATGTTTAAATATGAAAAACTCTAAATCTCTAATGCCTCATTCCTAGCCTTTCCTGCACTGTGGAAACAAGATGCACACCTGTTCTCAGAATGGATTATGTGTATATCAACTATTTCTTTAACTAAGATGTTAAAGTCACAAAAGCTTAGTAAGTGACATTAGAATAATCAACAGCCACAAAACCCACAGCTATATAAGCTAACTGCCCCGCACAAGTCTCACACTATTACCTCTAATTTCTGTGCTCGCTCTTTACTAAGGGGCTCCAGCAGAAAGCACAGGTTGTTGTCATCTGCTAAGGAGCGTAGGTCAAAGTAGTATTTGGCATAAACACTGGCAGGAACGTTGATATTGAACTGCAGGAGCTCCAAAAAGTGTCTTTCCATCTCATTCCTGGTAGAAAACAGAAGAGGATGACAGAAACAGAATCGGGTTCAGCTGGAGGCAAAACAAAGCACCCACCCAACCTTTGGTAAAAAATGCTGATGTAGAGCCAGAACATTTTTAAAGGAATAGAATTAATGTATTAATACAGTTAGAGGCAGGGCGCTATTTGAATTCTGGTATTTTCAGCTCATGAAAAAGATTACATTCTGCCACATACTCACTTTGCTGATGCGGACACCCTTTTCTTTGTTAGAGTTCCATAAGCCCAGCTTTACACAATTCATACTGCATTCTTATTCTTACAAGACCCTGCACTATAGTTATCAGATGAAAAGAATGATGTGTGCTGTTGATTAGCTCTGAAGAACTTGCAGGCATTTTCACCAGGTTCATAACAGGAAGCGGGTATGCTGAAGTAGGAGACGGCCAACAAAAGAAGTAGGCATATCACCACGGCAACAAATGGATCTCTGAAGAGCTGCTGCTATTATTTTGGTGTAAAAAGCCTCTTGAAGCAACATGGATTCATCTCCATCAATAAATAAATAAATAAGCAAGCAGCTTTAGATAGGCAAAGGCGTTTTCTGTCCCGAAACTCCTAAGAGGTTATCTTATCAAACTTAGCCGGCAAGGGGAATTTTTCCAGTGCTGCTAATTTTGGCAAAATCCATTCTACATATTCATATCTATAGGTCAGCACTTCTTGGGATGGACAGACCCAGAAAAAATGGAAGCAACCTAAGACATCACTGACTATCCAAATTCATACAATATTTTAAAATGAACAAGTAGATAATATAGGTAGTCTTGGACTTACAACGGCAATTTGCCTACTATTTCTGTTGCTAAGTGACGCAGTCGCAAAACCCAATTGCACTGTTTAGCAATGGCAATCCCTGCAGTCCCAGTTGCCGTCATCGTTAACCAAATCCCATGGTCATTAGGACAGGCAACTTCTTACCAACTTCCCACTACCATAAAACAGAACATAAGTCAGAAAATTGCTGCTCAATGAAGGAGGGAGCAGGACGGCATGAGTGAGGAATCTATGACAATTTGCCATGGCCAACTCTCCACAGGGCAACTTGCCATGGGGCAAGAGTTGCACTAATAGCAAAGAAATGGTGGAATAGAATCATTAAAGAAAGGATGCAAAAGGAGGGACAAAAGGAAATGTGAATCACAAAAATCAAAATAATGTTTTATTTATTTTAAATAATTAAATTGAATTGTTAAGTTATCCCATGGTGAGCTGGCTGTGGCGAGTTGTCCCATTCCGTGAGGGAAGGTAGGAGAAAGTAGACAAGGAGAAGTGTCAGAGGTGCAAAGCAGGGAGTGTGTGTGATGATGCCAGGGGGTGCACAAGAGGCATGTTGTGGGTAGGCTTGGGTGCATGAGGGTGCAAGAGAAAGCTATTATCTATCAGCTCAAACAATGGAGATAAATCTCAAACCCACAGAATTCACAACTTGAACCCCTGGATATACAAAATATCCCTTTCTTGATGACCTATAAGAGGATGGAAAAGTAATTTTTCATGTTTAAATATATTTTCTAGGGACAAAAAATAAGGCGGAATCAATCACCTAGATGCTACTCATGGTGAGAATAGGAGCTTTGTGTGGCTTGTTTTTAGAAGATAGACTGCAGTCCCATTAAATCTACTGCCAGAATTAATTTCCTGTTCATACGGTCATAAAGCTTATAGAAATGCAAATCAGATGATGTTTTGATGATCATCTCATCAGGACTTCATTTATCCCCTTTGTTCAAGACTTGCTAATACATTTTAATTGTGAAAAAAATACAATAGTTTTGTCAGATAACAACTCTATTAATAGGCTTAAAGCCTAGGAAAACAAGAAAGGCCCTTGTTGTTTTATTCCTATGACGTGCAATTCAAGAATGGCAGGCTCCCTTTTTACACCCACTGTAATCTACAAAATTAGCAATTAACTAAATGTATTCCTCTCCATTCTTAATAAGATAGTCCCTTAAAGATCAATATTTGAGAGGTACATTCATTTACATCAATTTCCTCATTTTATATTTCTTGCTGCAGAATCAGAAATAATGTACAAGGATAGTTCTGATGTATAATTTTGTTAGTCAAGTTATAATTTGTTCATCCCCAAATCTACCCCACAACTTTCAAATACTTATTTCCCAATCCCTCCATCAATAACTCTTCTTCGCTTGCATACTATCATAATAAGATATCACATGTATGTATTGTCAAGTGTATATGTATATATGACAAAACATATTTTTCTGAGAAGTGATGAAAAGGTATGCCAGCCCAGCCTCTAGTACATTATTGCAGGGTCCCCAACCTCTGGACCGCAGCACACCAGTGGGTCATGACCTATTTGCAACCGGGCCATGGAAACAGCGGGTGAACATGCGCACATCCTCATACGTATGCATGAACAGCAGGCCAGCACATGCACACAGGAACGATCCCCTCTCCCTCCCCTTGCTGGTCCACGAAACCAGAAAGGTTGGGGAACTCTGCATTATTGTATTAGGCAGCATGTTTCCTCCCACTTGTCCCCAATCACACTTGTATATATATAGCAATTTAGCCTGAAGAGAACCATTCTAGAAGCTTCCATCCATACCCTAAATGAAGTATCCCACTGGACAGGACAGTTATGGAGGACTGCAGCTGAGGAAAATAGTCTCCTGCTAGAAATCCCATCCCACACTGCAGTCTAAATGCTAGATTTATTCAAGCAAAACTACAGAAATTCTATCCTATCAAGTTAATGAATAAAAAGCAGAATTCTTCACATGCCTGCAGTGATGCTTAAACAAGAAATCCCAAAATGTTTTGATTTTTGTGATTCCTCAAAAGTGTTTACAAGTGGACCTTATGGGATTGGATCAAATTACTACTGCAAATTTACAATGCAATGCAGAAGAGCAACGTCTTGCCATATGGACAAACACCATCAGTCACTATAGGTAATCCCCGGGTTATGAGCATTTCCTTAATGAACGTTCAAACGTACGCAATCAGCGATCTATTGTTTAAGACAAGTCCTGAAACTACAAATCTTGCAGCACCATGGCAGTTGTTCGCCTTTACGAACAACCACAGAGGCTCTGCAACATTCGTTCTGCACTTTGGCGGTCAAAATGGGAGCTCCGGCGGGGCGGGCCCGCCCATCCGACACATTGTTTAGGCCTGTGCAAGCCTAAATGGAGCTCTGATTTTGTTGTGGCCCGCCAGCAGCCTGCACAGCTTGTGGCTGATCCCGACGATGAGGAGGCTGGTGTGGTGTCGCGCCAGCAGCCTTTGCAGCCGGCGCTCGCGTCGGACAGCGAGGAGGCTGAAGAGGATGTGGTGCCAGAGGCAGAGACTCAGCCAGGGCCTTCAGAACCTCCAGAGGCTTCTTCAAGTGCAGAGAGTGAAGTGGAGGAGCCTCTCCTCAATGCTTGAGCATGTAGACTGCCAAAAGGCAGGAGTGGCTACTCAGGAGGAGGAGGTCTCCTCAAGAGTAAGGCTTGGGGCTAATTGGCCACTCCCTTAGCCTATTTAAGTCACACGCAGTTAGCAATTGTTGCTGGAAGCAACGTTTATTACGCAGTGCATTTTGGAGAGTGAGTTTCTTATCACATCTTGGTTTCTGGGCTGGTTGCCAACCTTTGTCGGACTTTGTTTATTCTTTGTACTTTATAGCAGGCTGATAAGGACATTTGCACTGAAAGCCTGCATTTTGAAAGGGGTCTATTTGTAATAAATGGAGTTTTTGGAGCTTGGTGTGTGTCACACTCCTTGGGATCCAGAGCTGGGGCAGAACAGATTTGGCCGGTAAAATGCCAGGCGAGGCCTGCAGAGGCGGAGTGTCAGAGGGGCTGCACGGCTGAGAGGCTGGAGAGGAGACAGCTTGCTAGATGTTCACACGGTAAGTGACCTGGCAGGGCAGGTTGGGGGGGGGGAATTGTGGGGAGTATGAGTATTTTAGTTGGTCGGGGACGTCTTGGGTGATCTTAAGCAGGTGGCCTGTTCCATCACTAGCCCCCCCCCCCCCCCATGGCCTTCTCCACCCTGAAATACTTCAATGCACTTAATGAACCGTGCATTCGATTAGCGAATGCGTGGGTGAAAAGAGGGAGTGATCACGTTCAAAGTATGAGATTCAGTCCCACGAATCCTTAGGTTATGAATGGAATGGGCAGGCTCCATTGCATTCATAACTCGAGGACTACCTGTATATGAATAATTGTAGGCTGATGAAAATCACTTTTGACTGATTCAAATTAAGATACATATTTGAAGTGCCAACAAAGATTAGGTTCACTGGTTCAGGAGAATTTTTTTGTAGTTTGTTCTGAGTGGGATAGTAGACTAAGGTGTAAGGTTGGATCATGAGATCATGTGATTAAACAATTGTCTGAAAGTAGAACCATGTTGTCAAAGAACATCTCCCTTAAGGCCACCATAATCTCTCTAAAACTGTCAGAAATTCTACTACCAAAATTCTGCCAATTTTACTACAAATTTCAGCTCCATAATTCTTGGCTATTTTTTCAATTTTTGGAGGTATTAAGATGAGGGCCACTTCCATTTATGTTCTTAAATCCCTCTCCCTAGAAACCTTTTTTTAAAACCCAAACAAAAAGCTCCCTTCCTTCCAAAGATACAGTCACTGCTTCCTGCAGCCCTTCTAAAAAGTCAGGAGGCAAAATTGTTGCAATGACCTCCCAAATGTTGGGTTTCCCCGCAGTAGATTTCATTTGAGATTCTATCATTCTATCATGCTCCTCCTTCTGACCCTTGTTTAAACAAAACAAAACACTATGTTATTTTGATATAATGAATCCACTATTTCCTTTTATCAATCAATATTTTAAAATTATTTTAATTGATTATTATATAAGAGCTGCGGTGGCGCAGTGGTTAGAGTGCAGTACTGCAGGCTACTTCTGCTGATCACCGGCTGCCAGCAGTTTGGCAGATTGAATCTCACCAGGCTCAAGGTTGACTCAGCCTTCCATCCTTCCGAGGTCCGTAAAATGAGGACCCAGACTGTTGGGGGCAATATGCTGGCTCTGTAAAACCACTTAGAGAGGGCTGTAAAGCACTATGAAGTCTAAGTGCTATTGCTATATTACCTTTACATTTTCTTTTTGTCAATTAGCAAAGGCATAAACATGAGAGAGAAATGAGAAGCAGAGCAAATCATGATGAATGGAATTTTGAGGAAGTTCAAGGAATAAACTTTACTAAGTGTGTTGGATACCTAGCTACAATTTTAGAATGCATTATCTATACAGTATAGATAGGATAAAATATTTTATATAAAGAAAAATCATTAAAAAGATACAATCTGGATAAGACACGGACAAGCAATTTCAACTAAATTTGCTAGCTTACATGTCTTCCACTGTAATATCCTTCAGGATTTGGCAGTAATCCACATTCCAAACAGCTTGATCATCCCACACTTTAGAAGCCAGCAGTATAGCACCTAGAACTATCCTCTTCCAGTTACTTGGACAGATGTCAATCTCTGCATAGGTCAAGAGTCTTTCTAAGTAAACCTGAAAATAAAAAACATTTACACATTTGCAATGATTCATACTTTCTAGCTTCTTACATTGCCTCTTAACCGGAAGTCTGTTGCAACCTATGGATATAAGGAGTGGCTCTCATACTTTCTATGTAGATGACACAGACAAAGAAAATCTCAAAACTGTATTTTTCAATATTGTTTGCCTACATTGGGGGGGTGGGGACACACCATGGCTCCCACCTAATTTCAAATGTACACTGCAAGTGAGCAGCTCGGCTCTATGGCAGACCTGATCTAGCTTTTTGCAGCAGCTTCATGGGTTGGGAGAGATAGGGGAAAGTGTCAAAGAGAGAGAGAGAATGGATACCAACATGCTGCTTAGACTTCCCCTTGCCACTGCACATCGTTATTCTTTACCGATATTTCCAATATTCCTTCTAAGGAAAAGTGACTCAAGTGAAATTCTAACCCACATGCATCAGAAATTTGCATTTAAGCTGATTAAACAGCACACATAAGCAACTTCATTCTAGACAGAAAATTGTGTTTCAATGTTTTTTAAATAAACAAATGCTCGTTTTAAAGATGCCAGAACTAATTGCTTCAGCAGATGAAACCACCTGGCCAACTCTCTGTGCTCATTAACTAAAGCAGGACAGACCTTTTTAATACTTAGATAGGAGACCTTCACAGATCCCAGGGTAAGTGGTCAGATTCAGAAACTGACAAGCAGTCTAGAAGAAACCAGTGTTCAACCACTTCTGTACTGTGGCCAAGAAAATATACATAGTTGCCAGGAATGAAGTTCAACTCAAAGACTTATGTGGCTGAGTATTAGTGCTCTCTGCCTGGGTGTTGTCAGTTCCCTGATTCACTGTATATTCTATCTGTCCAAGATTTTAGATTCCAGCGAGTTCAGATTATGATGCTTGTTGTTCCACTGAAAGGGCAAGGTGATGAACAGAGAGTGTGACTCTCAACCAGGCTCATAGGAAGGTACTCTCCTGAGACTTCCCTGTAGACATTTTTATATTGCTAAAAGTTTCCCCCCATTTTCTAAAAGATAATTTTTATTTAATTATGTAGTTTGTTCTTCCTTAAAATTAAATCTGAAGTTTAAAAGAGATTTGAACAAATACCAACTAGTCAGGAACAAGGTTTTTTCCCCTTTTAGTATGTTTATGAGACAAAAACACACCCACCCAACTGAAAAGCCTGCAACTTCCACAACAAGCACTTTTATAACACTAAGATGTGTTTAGTAGTCTCCCTTCTTATCACCCTGCCTGCTACTAACTTTTGCTGTTTTGTTGATAAAACACTGCCAACTAGTGGCAGAAACACTTTTAAACATGTATTTGAGACTATTAGAATGGATTTTTTGTGTAGTTATAATTCTTTTAAAAGAATTCCCATATAAGAACAGAGACTGCAAATGGTTTTTGACCCACCAATGCCATAATGAAATAACTTGTCTTTAAGGCCACTCAAAGCATGGGTGATTTTGTTGTAAGAGACATCACCATCATACAGAATTTTCTACCTGGAAATCTCCAGAATCTAGAACCAAAGATTACACTAAGAGTCAGAACTGTTTCAGTCAAAACAACTACTATACTCTAAAGCACTAGCATAAAAAAATTGAACTGTTTACCTACTGGTAGATTTATGAAAGGTATTGAATAGATACCTGCAAATTAAGTTTCCTACAGCCATAAGTGTCTATTTCACACGTGATGCATTTTTTCTTTTATTCAATTGGTATGTAGTTCTAGACAAGTCCTGTCAGTTTTTGTGGCAAGGTCTTTGAGAAGTGGCTTACCATTGCCTCCTTCCCAGGGCATTAGTGGCATCTTTAAAGTTGAGATATGGTTCAGGCTAGAATTCTTTTGGGCCCAAAATCACTAGACAGCATTGGCTCTTTCTATATATTTAACGCTGTCAATATAAGACATCTTTACTTAAATGCAAGACAATCATAATGAAGCAAGGCTTACCAGAGTCACTATTGCACATTCAGCTGTCAGCTGTGCTGCACTAAAAAGGGTACGTACAAAGCGATAAATGTGCTTGTGATCAGGATCATGCTTACAGTAGTCTTCTGGAACCTCTTCTCGCTGAAACATGACATAATTTGGAAGTATTTTAAAAATGCCATTGAAAATAGTTGGATTGAAGAAATATACAGAATTATACTGTTGAGGCTCATATCCATGTCCTGCTTACTACAGCAAAAAGATACCTCAATATCTCATTTTTAAGAAAAATAGAACAAAGAATACAATATATATGTCTGTGCACACGCGCGCACACACACACACAATCTATGTATATAGATATACTGAACTATAGATAGATGTACATAGTATACAGAACAGCTATCCTCGTGATATCATTCCATCTTGCCTAGCTGACTGTGATAGTAGCCTGAAATTGTCTTTAATTGTTCTGCTATTTGAGCCTTGTAATCCCTCTACTCCTTGCGGTACAGACCACATACAATACTTCGATGCTTCTGCTGGAGAAGGCAGACAAAAACTGGGATCTGTTTGCCTGACTCCTATTGGCAATTTAGGTTTGCTGCAGGCCCTCTCATCTAGCTTTGGAGAAGAAATCTACTTCTTTTCCAAGGGGAAAAGAGTCTTGCAGCATCCCACAGAGCTATATTATATAGAATTAAGAAAAATGGGTAAGCTGCTTTGTTTGCATGTGGGACTTCTTTTCAGTCAAGAATTACAGAAAGGTTGCAACTTTTTCAATGTAATCAAAGCTATGTTTTTGCCTTCTGCAAGAAGATATACTGGAATTAAGAACAGAATAAAAAATCCAAGGATGCTACTCAGCAGTATGTTTTAAAATTCAGGAGGTCAAACATCTACCTGGATATGTTTAGACAAAAATGCTTTTTTTTAACATCAGGAGACAGAAAACTAAAAATCCAACTTCATTTTTCTTGCAATCTTGATTTAGATTATAAATGGAAAAAGTAGTAACATTTCAGAAATAAAAATTAAAACATTCAAGAAATCAAATGAGACCATACATATAAAAACAATCTGATTTACCGTGAGTGGATGTGATTTTTCATCAAAAATTTCCAGTGATCTGTCTGAATCTCTGCAACAAACAAAGAGGAATGCAACTGGAATTAGTAAAGCGTGATCAACCTTTGCCCATAGTCTGTGCCAAGGGACTATATTTTTCTCCATCATCCTCTCACTTTGCTGTTAAATACTAAATATTTAAGGCAAATAAAATAAAGTGTACGCTGTATACTTCCTAGCTTTCAACGTTCGTTATTATACTACCAGTTACTTTTGATCAGGTAAGAGTTTACATGAGGCCTTGATTGGAGAATAGGATTTAGAAGTATAGAACATGCAAACATGGCTGTAACCTAAAGGATAAGGCAACTCTGCCAGATTGTGTTAGAGTTCTGGTTTTCTTTTAGAGGCCTCAAAGCCTTTGCAACTACTTGTTCCATCAGGCTCAATTTCCATTTTGGATGAACTTAATTACAGTATGACGCAGAATCAAAACCAACATGTAAAAGCCATCATAACGGACATAAACTCGCATAGTCATTTTGTCATCACGGGACGTATCTCAACTTTCCCTTCTTTAAAACGGGGGTGGGCGTGGTCACTGCATGATGCATCCAGACCGCAGCCATGTGTTTGATACCCGATATACAGTTTTTATTCCCCAGTTACACAGCTGCTATGTATACAGAAGATGCCAGGTAACTATCTTCAGATAAAGGAAGTCTTATTAAAAAGGTACAGAGCAACCCTTATGCAGCATTGTTATTTAATGGCTTCCATCTCATGTGTTTTTACAGCCAATTCCCCATTATTTAAGGAGTGAAATTCAGCAAGGGGGGTGTCAATTAATTTAAATTAGCATCATTTAAATAAACATGAGAAAAATTAAATCAAATTTCCCTGCCATATTTTTTCCTCTCTTCCATAAGCCATGTTACTTTTTATTGTATTTCATTTTAAAAACTAGACTTTGCATCTCTGACTTACTGCATGTGCAATTTTGCATACTTACTTTCTTCTGTTTAACTCTGTAAATGTTATTTTTTTAAAATTTGCTTTGTAAGGTCATGATAAGAATATCAGAACCTGAGCAGACCACAGTGTTGTCCTTCTCTGTGGTCTTATCCCATTTCAGTTGATACTCCCAGCCCGCTCTCACAATAACAAAGGGGCAAACAAAAATAATGCCTCTGTTTGAAATATTGAAGGAAAGTCCAGATACTGGACAGATTTAAGTATCTTATTTTCAGTAAGCAAATGTGAAATACCTATGGTTTATAAGATCAATTATAAATATGTATACTACATATATTATTTAATTAATCCTTCATTTACATAAAGAACACCTAATTTAATACACTGCATTGTATAGAGGATTTAATTTTACTACTAAGTCCATCATCCTTTCCTTCAATTCTAATTCCCTAGTGAACACTTCCTAATTGGGTTGGTCCAGACCTCTGGTGGTACCACAGTTCAGGACATGCATATATTTAATCTTAGCCATTTACAGGAACTTAGCATTCACTTTTCAAATGCTCAATCCTTCTAAGTTTTAATATATTTAAAATTAAATAAATTCATTTTAAAAAAGCAAAATGTTGGATTTTTGTTTTTTAAAATCTATGTTGAGATGATAGCTTACTCAAAAGTCTTAAGAATTTTACATTTTCCTAAAGTATGTCTTTCTTCCTATGTTTAGGCATTAACTCATATCAAGGTATTCCACTATGGAAATCCAGTATTGTTTGAAATAATTATTCTTTTAGATCAGTATAAAATATAGACAAAATGCCAAGATACACTACAGTTCAATAACAAAATTATTATAAGCAATCCTTACAATTAAAAATAATTTTTTTGAAATGGGAAAAAAGGAAAGGAAAATATTTCCGAATTTAACAAAACAGGCCAATATTATTAGTCATAGTTCTTGATATTTTAAGAGCAAGCAGCAAAATTACAGACTGCATCTTTACAAGGAATTACAAACAACATGATCATTATATGAAATTTCAAACAAGAAATTTTAGAAATGCTCACCTGTTCTTTATGTGATAATATATTGCTAAAGTAACACTGTGAAAAGAAGGGGAAGTCATTTAATTACAAGCAGAGCTATGAATGTAATTTTGATACATGATGTTAGATAAAGAACATTTTTATACCCACATCATGTTTGAAATGATGTTTAGTTCTTTCTTGTTTCTCATGTCCCTATTTCATTTTAAATTCTAAAACATCAGTTTAGAACAGAATGTTGTACATGTCCAGGTTTACCAGACATTAATATAAGGTTAAAAAATTATCCTATTCCAAACAAGGGTCACTACAAAACAGTGAACAAGCATGAACCTTGATATAGTCAAAGTACCCAAGAGTCTGAACAACTGTTGTAGATATTAGAGTGTGATAGGGTACATTAAGCAAAGGAAAGGCTACCTTGATTGAGTAGCCTCGAAGTGATCAGATCCAAGGCTCAAAATATCTCAGTGAAGTTATGAATTTAAGATTCACTGAGCTAGGCAATTCTTTAATCTGCAAGATCCAATCTAGGGTGGTCATTGGCACCAGAGGTTTTGTCTTCTGAGCAGTGGTGGGTTGCTACCAGTTCGCACTGGTTAGGGTGAACCGGTAGCGGCAGCAGCGGGAGGCTCCACGCGCATGCGTGAGCAAACTGGTAGCGACGGATTTTGGAACCCACCCCTGATTCTGAGCATTCGGGCTTGTGCTGAAGCCTATCTTCAGGGAACTTTTCTCTAGCAGCCTGAAGTTCTCTGAAGATAGGCTTCAGCACGAGTCTGAATGCTCAGAAGATAAAACCTCTGGTCCTGGTGATCGACCCAGATTGGATCCTGCAGCATTATTCTGGGACACATATATTCACCTTAATTCTCTAATCTCTCCAATTTAAAAGCTCCAGATTATTAATATTTATAATTTATTGAATTTGTCAGAGGTAATATTTGAAGAATACAATTTGGGAAGGGAGTTCATTTCATTTCATTTCATTTCATTTAGGCCCAGCTTGACTCCAATGGACTTTTAACACGATAGGACCTACCTGCAAAGGGCTAAATTGATTTGCATGGATTATCCTGCTAGGTTGATAAAGGTCAATGAACAATATAAGGCACTCATAAACAAAACTTAAACTGGGTTGAACTTGTGTTCAGATAGAACCCAACAGAATTGGAAGTTAGTCTTAAGATCCTGTTATGGAAAAAAGGAGAATAAACTCCAATCTTTTTTTCCCTATAAATTGCTAGATTGATAATTGAGATTCATCCTTCAAGTATGTCATAACTGAAGTGCTCTACAAATATCACTTACACTTACAAATATCTTAGTTCCAAGCTTTAGCAGTTATTTCAGTTAACACTAGAGAAGATATTTCTGAAATGGTCAATTTTTTTTAATCTTTTTTTTCATATACAGCTTAAGGTACCAAATATACCAATATTCCTTCCTCATATTTTCCCCAAAACAACTCTATGAAGTGAGTTGGGCTGGGAGAGTGACTGCTTAAAGCACCCAGCCATCTTTCTTGTCCAAGGCAGAACTAGAACTCAGTCCCCTGGCTTCTATGGTGGTGCTTTAACCACTAGATTAAAATGGGTCTCTTCTTCAGAGTTTTGTAGATTATTTCTTATAAATGTATTGCTATATACTTATGAATATTATATAAATATAATACTGTACAATACAATACAAAATGTACAGGTAGTCCTCATTTAACAATGGAAATTGGGAGAGGCAATTCCTTCACTAAGTGATGTGGTTGTAAAGCATAATGTCACATGATTGTGCTGACATACAAAGGCAACTCCAGTTGTGGTCATTAGGCAATTCCTGCACAGTTTCAGCTTCCCCATTGACTTTGCTTGTTGGAAGCTAGCAGGGAAGGTCACAAACAGTGATCAATAGTGAGCATGTGACCATAGGATGTTGTGACTATCGTAACTGGGAGCTGGTAATTAAGGATCCAAATCATAACAACATGACCATGGGGGCAGTGTATTGGCTTCAATTATGTGAAATGGTCATAAATCTTCTCATTCAGTGCCACCGTAACTTTGAATAGTCGCTGAATGAGGTCTACCTGTAATATCAATAGTATTTAAATAAGTTGATCTTATACAAAAAGGGCCTTTGTTTTGGGTTCAGAATTAACATACTAGTCCTGTTTTCTCTGCAATGCAGGATTCTACTTGCTTAGACTACTGTAACGTTCAGATATTTAAAGGAAGAATTTCTTCTAAACTATAAGCTAATAAACTCTGCCCTAAAATCTGAGGATATGTATGGAATTTCAGCCAAGAATGTATTGTTCTGAGTTAAATATCTTAAAGTTACAAATCAACAATGATACATATGTTTGAAGATGGTCAAAAATACGAACAGGAACAATAGGATTAGAAATCAGTATGAGATAAACAATGAATAACAGTCATAAAATATGAGCTGTAGCCCCACTTCCCAAATTTAGGGAACTTTGGAATCAAATTGATGGTAGCATATAGATGTTGCTCTACCAATACTGAGAATAAGTGGGGGGATCTGTTTCAGCATATACTGATTTATCACTTCCTCTAGATTTGGTATGATTTTTTCTTGGATTTCATAGATTCAGGTGAGTTGAATTCAATGTGAGTTGAATTCAACATAAAGTGATACATACCATTTTATTGTGCTCCTAAGATTAGGTTGGCTGACTGTGCTGTCATCTATAAATATAGTTGAACATGAACTATACTTTTTTGTAAGCTGCCCAGGGGAAACCTATGTGGAAAGAAAAATATATATATGTGAGTTTATAAAAATGTTTGAAAACCATGATTTCTGAGTTTAATCAGTATTATGCGTATTAGAATCACATAGACAATGTTATTAAATAAATCAAAAAATATTAAGGAGGACATTTAAATAGCTGGCCTGAGAATCAATAAACTAGCAAATAGAAATCAGCATCAGCAATATTTTCAGCAATGGCCAGTCATCGTATAAATTTTTCTTTCTTTTTTTCTCTTCTTGGTACCTGTTTTTCTTTTAAAGATTATCTGGCAAAGATAAAGATAAAGAAGAGACAGAAGACTTTCCAAGTAATAAAACACAGGGCAGAAATTTGTTTGATCACTATGTTGAACACATCATCACTTATTGAAATATCAGAAACAAATTCAATGAGATTTCAGAAAGAAACCATGTTGGAGTGAATCACTCTTCCAGTCCCAACTCAGATCAAGATCCATTTGTTGCTATTTTAAAAAGATTAAAACTTGATGTGACTATGTAATTAACATTTACTACATCTTTACATCAAAGCAAGAGAAAACAAATGCAGTTAACATAACAAGAATAGGTCAAAAATTGATATTTAAATCTAGGAAAGTAATGTCAGAATTTAAAGGCTATAGTAAACTGTGAGGAGTCAAAGACTCATCTGTAAAAAGGGAATGCTACATACTAACAGCAGTGAGATGACTGTAACCTTGTAGATGTTTCCCCTGCCCTCAACCCTTTTACATTCGCAGAAAAGGTAGATTCTCCATATTCCTGGGTTTCAAAAACAAAAATAACACTCCTCCTAATGACAAACTCTGGTCTACCTGCTCAGACTAAGATCCAACTAATCCAAAATTCTTTGTTGGATTTCTTAGCAATTTGGAGGCCTCAGGTGAACTATTTGATATATCACTAGTCTGCTGCCTATCTATGTTTGAGAACTCTAGGTGTTCTATTCTACTCTGGCAGCAAATTATCTCTGAAACAAATTGCCTGTTGTTCTTAACTGGGTTTATTCTACTAAGTGGGATTTTAAAAAAAAAATATATCATATTTTCATTAAGTTAATTATTCAAACCAAACATGCACAATTAGTGCACAAACTCTTTGCTAGAAGGCTTGGATATACAGTTGCAAGAAAAAGTATGTGAACCCCTTGGGATTACGTGGAGTTTTGCATGAATTGGTCATAAAATGTGCTCTGAACTTCATCTAAATCACAACAATAGAAAAACACAGTCTGCTTAAAATAATACTACACAAACATTAGATGTTGCCATGGTTTAATTGAACATAACATGTAAACATTCACAGTGCAGGGAGGAAAAAGTATGTGAACCTTTGGACTTAATAACTGGTTGACCCTCCTTTGGCAGCAATAACCTCAACCAAACGTTTCCTGTAGTTGCAGATCAGACCTGCACAACAATCTGGAGTAATTTTGGACCGCTCCTCTTCACAAAACTGTTTCAGTGTAGCAATATTCTTGGGATATCTGGTGTGAATCGCTCTCTTAAGGTCATGCCACAGCATTTCAATCGGGTTGAGATCAGGACTCTGACTGGGCCACTCCAGAAGGCGTATTCTGTGCTGTTGAAGCCATTTTTTATTTATTTTTTGTTGAATTACTTGTATGCTTTGGGTATATTGTCCTGTTGCATCACCCATCCTCTGCGGAGCTTCAGTTGGCGGACAGATGGTCGTACGTGCAAAATGTCTTGATAAACTCTGGAATTCATTTTCCCATCAATGACAACAATCCGTCCAGGCCCTGAGGCAGCAAAGCAGCCCCAAACCATGATGCTCCCTCCACCATGTTTTACAGTGGGGATGAGGTTTTGATGTTGGTGTGCTGTGCCTTTTTTTCTCCACACATAGTGTTGTGTGTTTTTCCCAAACAACTCAATTTTGGTTTCATCTGTCCACAGTATATTTTGCCAGTAGTGCTGTGGAACATCCAGGTGCTCTTTTGCAAACTTCAAATGTGCTGCAATATTTTTTTTGGACAGCAATGGCTTCCTCCTTGGTGTCCTCCCATGTACTCTATTCTTGTTTAATGTTTTCCTTATTGTAGATGTGTCAACAAAAATGTTAGCATGTGCCAGAGATTTCTGTAGGTCTTTTGCTGACACTCTAGGAGTCTTCTTTACCTCATGAAGCATTCTGCGCTGTGCTCTTGCAGTCATTTTTAGGGAGAGTAGCAACAGTGCTAAACTTTCTCCATTTGTAGACAGTCTGTCTTACTGTGGACACATGAACATCAAGGCTTTTGGAGATACTTTTGTAACCCTTTCCAGCTTCATGCAAGTCAACAATTCTTGATCGTAGGTCTTCTGAGAGCTCTTTTCTGCGAGGCATGGTTCACATCAGACAGTGCTTCTTGAAACCAGTAAACCCAAAACAGGTGTGTGTTTTTAAATGGCAGGACAGCTATCAGCAACACATCCAATATCATCACACTGATTGGAGTCAAGGTTGGCTCACTCCTGGCTCCAATTAGCTCTTGGAGAAGTCATTAGGCTAGGGGCTCACATACTTTTTCTTCCCTGCACTGTGAATGTTTACATGTTATGTTCAATTAAACCATGGCAACATCTAATGTTTGTGCAGTATTATTTTAAGCAGACTGTGTTTTTCTATTCTTGTGACTTAGATGAAGTTCAGAGCACATTTTATGACCAATTCATGCAAAACTCCACGTAATCCCAAGGGGTTCACATACTTTTTCTTGCAACTGTAAGCTTGTGGGTCTTTTCTAAAGCTATTGTCAGGTTTTGCAGCATTTGTTCTACTTTCTACTCCCTTCTTTTTGCAAAGAATATTGTGCCATCATCCAACACCCATCCATTGCCCTATGTTACTTAACTTTCTCCTGCTGCTCTGAAATAAAATCTATGGTTTTTTTCCTAGCAATTAATAGGAATAAGAGGAGGAATGGCAATGGGACCATTCTTCCTCTATAGCTTTAAAATTGTGAGCAGGAGGAGATACATTCTTCTCACCTGATTGCATCTTCAAAGGTATCTTATAACTATCACAAAAGTAAGGGAGAGAAACAAGCTCTGGGCTGAAGTCTGGTTCTATGACTTGAAACCTCTTCTACTCCATTCACCAGAAAACTTTAAAAAATCATTTTCTATAGAGAAACATGACTATTCTTTTTATTTACTCCTTTCACAGCTATTGTATGTACTTACATGGTTGATGTGGTTGCTCTTTCTCTTCTCTCTCACTGAAAAAGGAGAAACAAGTTCAGTCAATCAATACATTGTTTTTTAAATTCTACTTTAAAATGCAGCACCAGTTTGAAGTTTTCACTTTCTACACATTCAACCTTGACAATATTTTGGAATTATCTGAAAATAATTTACGATAATAAAAAACATAGTGAGGCAGCTTGTTGGGTTTTTTAAAAACCTATTGTACCTAGATATTAAAAGCACATTTCTTGGAATAAATATCACTCAATTCCACAGAAGCAACTCCTTCTTTTTTGCTTGTTTCTTAGATCAGGGGAAATAGCAATAATTCATCCTGTGAATTAGAGAATTTCCTGATTCAAACATTTATTTTACAATGGTGACATATAAAGAAAGCCAATAAATAAATAAATAAATAAACAAACCTGCACTGTTTCTATAAAAAGACTCAATATTGTAAAAGAGTTATGAATGGTTTAGAAAGGTGGAAACATGATGCTACATGAGTATCAAGGCTGAATGTTAATATAAAATTATCTCAGTAAACATTAGCATGTTAATTTGAAATATAACTCATGCTAGACTGAATTTTTTTTCCCACTAGGAGGGAATGAGCTGACAGAAGTAACGTCTTCTGGAGGCAGTGAATCATATTGCTAGGAATATTGCAAATGGTGCTTGATGAGAAAGTTGCTTCAATCACTGATCATAAGATAACCACCTTCTAACTCTCAAATATGGCACCCAGCCGTTCTTAGTTAATAGTTATTCTACTGAATGGGGAGTATTTGGAATGAATTAAGAGGATTAAAAAGAAACAGTCTCAGACAAACAGCTATGAAAAATGCAGTGAAGAGCAAGCAAAAATGTGGAAGCAACGCTTTGACAGAAATGGAAAGGAATTAAACACCCACTCCATCTCCTCCCATCCTCTTTTTTAAAGGGAGCAAAAATTAGCTTACCATCTGTTTGGGATTTGCTCAAGAAAATTGTGCTTGCTCTAGGATGGTCAGATGGGTTTGACTCCAATGCTAAATCTGAAACAAATATGAAGCGAGGCAGCTATTCAGAAATGATTCCCTTTTTGGAAGAATAAATCAGTTAAAACCCAAATCTCGCTTAAGAAGCATTACATTTTAAATCTGTTTCTAGATGACCTCAGGATGTGTTTCTTAATAAACAGTCCTAATATTTATACATTGATCTCACATGCTTAGAGAATTTGAACTGTATCTCAGAATCATAGCAATAGATCTAAACAGCAGAGATATTAGATTTAAAAGTAAACAGCATGGAAAAGCTAATAGAACAGTCAAGTGTTAAGTGCATTAGCCCTTTTACTTAAATCAATGGTGTTTCCAAAAATTCAAAAAGCTGTAAAATCTATCAAAGCTATAGTAACAGGAAAATACTTAACAAACAACCACAAAATGAATATGCTATCACACTTATTATTTGTCATTGCCACGATTCCACTTTTAGTGGTTTCCTAAATCAATTATGGTTGGGCAAGACAGAGGAAGAGAGGCCACTGAAAGGAGGCCTTTCATTTTAGTAATAGGCCTGCGGCTCCTGTAGCAGCAATACTGGTATCATGGTAGGCAAGGCAAGGCAAAGCAAAACTGGTTGTGTTGATTCACAGTAACCCAGAGATTTCAACTAACACTCAGGAAGAGCTGTACCATCCTAAATCCTAAATCCTCATGAGTTCATTACTCAATTACTACAAGGCAGACATTAGCAGAGCAAGAATCCAAAATGATTTCTGTTATGGGATTGCTAAACATCCAGTAGTAGGCAACTCGTACTGCCAACTAGGGGCAGTCACTAAAGCATCCACAGGATGGTGGAGGGACAACTGGTAGTATGGTCCGAATGCCTCAGACCTAACTGAGCAATTGTCAGCTTTGGTATAATAATAAAACAGGTGGGTACTCTTTTGTTTGCTTCTGATGGCCAAATCCCTTTGGCATCACTTTCAATAGACAAATTATAACTTTCCTCTATCACTTCTGCAGGAAAGATGTGTTGGTGCTGCTGGAAATAAGCCCTTATATATTTATTTCATCTCAGTCATGTACATAGTTACCTCTCCATCACCATGCACTAGTTGGATGAGATTAAGGTGTTTGCTGCTATATTTGCCAGCATCTCCTATGTGACAAAATGCGTTCTCATGCAGAAGGGATCTCCTTCACGCCACATGCTATTTGATTCACAGGGCACAATTGCTGCTGCTAAGATGCCCATGGTAAAGAAGTGGGCAGCCATTATCGGTTCCAATGTAATCTCTGAACACTAGGATTTGCCAGGAACACTTTTATTGGTAAGTTTTATTGGTAAATAATGTGGGTATTTCTGTCAGAGTATTCAGGGGAAGTATAAGGACAAGTACCGTGTTTCCCTGAAAATAAGATCCTGTCTTATATTTTTTTTTGAACCCTGAAATAAACACTTGGCCTTATTGCCATCCGCTCAAAAGCCCGATTGGGCTTATTATCAGGGGATGTCTTATTTTGGGGAAAACAGGGTACTACTGACCCTGACACCAGATCTCTCTGAATGTCTCTATTCAGTGGAACCATCTACACTACCTGCTATGAAAGCAGCTGTTTGAAGTGCAAGCAACCAAACTACATGGACATATTTCCTTGATCTCTGGAAAGGGAGATTCATAGCCAAGGCAGTTTCTGTGTATGAGCTATTCTGTTTTGCAATATATCTCTCAAGGGCTGAGTGAGCCACTTAAGAGCTATTTGTTTTTTTTTTCCTCCAATTGAAAATTCCTGAACGAACTCTTGAGAATATAAGAACTTGTGTATGTCCTTATATATGTTCACTGCCTTGACCTATTCATAAAAATATTAAGGTGGAATAAAAATCTAATAAAACAAATAAATAATAAACTTTGACAGTCTGACTTCATATTCTACCAAAAACTATGGGTAAAAACAAGCACACCATATTTATAGGCTTAAGTGAGCCAATGGTGAGGGGAAGCTAATTGACAATGACTAACTCCCTACAATCTCCCCTGCTTTTTCAGAGATTTCCTGTCTATAAGAAATGGTCCAAGCTGAAGGAAAGAGATTAGGTTCCCTCCAGAAAGAGGGGAAATGCTTCATGCCCAATAGCAACAGAAGTCAAGACTCTTGTTCTGGCATGAAAAGTCCCTCAGCAGATACAAGCATGTGAATCTCCTAGTTAGGGCAACATGCCTGTTGCATTTCCAGGGAGAACAGTAATGCCATCAGATGACTTGCTGCATTCTATCCTACTTAAGTAAGCTAGAGCAAATCAGGGTGATGGAGCCATTCCTATTTTGGGCAGCCAATATACAAGTCTGCTTAGACCTGTAGCATTCAATGTGGACCAATAGCCTGTCTATATATATGTGATGCTGGGATGAAAAGTTAATGGAATAGGTTTCTCATACTCGGTTCCCATCATTTTACAAGGATGGAACACTCAAAATACTTCAAACTGGAATCAACCTAAATCATTCAGGTATTTCAAGATTTGTTGCAGTGTAACATAATCAACTCGAAATATTTCAATAGAAGTTTCTGAATGAGATGTTGTCTTAAGCTTAAAACATTTTCAATTCTGTGCACACTCCTAAATATAAGTGCTATTGTGAAGAATCATTGCAAAAGTGTATGGGTCATAATGGAAAGGAATCTCTCTAGTGCCTCTTAACTTAATAGACCTGAATGGTGAATGAAAAGGTTTTTGTTACAGTTCTTCACATATAAGTAGGTTGATATCATCCATAGTGAACGGAAGCTAACTGGAGATGGATTTTGATAATTTTGGAAGGACAGAGGTTTCTCACCTCTGTATTAGAGCACATTTTAAATTTAGTTTAGAAATGCACATGCAACACAGAGTTTCAGTCTACACAAAGCAATCTTTCTGATCATCTTCAAAAAGGGGCTCATGAAGAGTATGTTACAAAACAGTTCATTTTCTCTCGATCAACTGCAATGTATCTGCCTAACATGTTAAAAGCACTGCTAATTTTATCTGTACTTTCCCAGTTGGTACAGTATTTCCACAAAAATAAAATTCCATTTAAGACCAACTGAAAGCATCTTTTCAAAATACACCATTTCCAATCTATATCCCCTCCATTTTGTTGGATTTAAATCTCATTTTACGTCAATCATCCCCAGTCTCCAAACTGTTCAAAAAAAAAAAAAAAAGGGGGGGGGGAACAACACTCAAAAAGTGTTGAAAGGTTCAGCAGCTCCTTGGGTTGAAAATGAAAATGAGAAGTGCAGATCAATAATTTTAGCATACTGATGACACTTTAGAGTATCTGGGATATTTTTCTGTGTTTCATATGCACATTTGGAAAAAAAGGGGGAGGGGAAATGGAATTTTCTAGCATTCCATAGGCTACCGGCCATGGGTAGGAGAGAACTCATCAAATACTACCTTCTGTGACTATTCCTCCAGGAAAGACCACAATTGTGCCTCTTAAGCCTAAACCATGCAGTCCGGATATTGGACTCTAATGAAACGAGACCCATAGGAATCCCATTCCAAATGTAAAGATACAGTGTATCAAGTATTCACACCTAGCATCCAGACATTAATATGATTCCTTTATATGAAGCTGTCTAGAGTTGCTTTTTAGAGTAAAATGGGTGGCATATAAATTTAACAAATATGGTAAATGTATGATTCTGTACATAGCAACAGGAACATACCAAAAACATTTGTCAACAGGATAATTCAATCCAGGTAGTTCTTGACTTACAACAATTCACTTAATGACTGTTCAAAGTTACAATGGCAACTTTGAAAAAAGCGAGCTATGACTATTTTTCACAATTATAATCCTTGCAGCATCCCCATGTTCATGTGATCAAAATTCAGATCCTTGGCATCTGGCTCATATGATGGTTGTAGTGTCCCAGAGTCATGTGATTATCTTTTGCAACTGTCTGACAAGCAAAGCCAATGGGGCAGCTAGATTCACTTAACTATCAGGTTACTAACTTATTGACTGCAATGATTGGCTTAATAACTGTGGCAACAAAGGCCATAAAATGGGGCAAAATTCACTTAAGAAATGTCTCACTTAACAAAAATTTGGGGCTCAATTGTGCTCATAAATCAAGGATTACCTGTAAGTGCACATTTTTTTTCAAATTCAGACTGAGATGTAAACAGGTATTTTATCAAACTCTACCAATGTTAGAACAATCTCGTTTGAATTCAGAATCCTTCCAGAGAAGGCAGAATAACTTCTTCTGGACCCCAAGTAATTCTTGTAGGTAATTTTAACTTAAAATATGTCAAACATTTTATGTACCTCTAGATTAGGGATGTGTAAAGTATTCTGTGCATGGACGTTTCATACACGGGATGGTCTGTGTCTGGATTGAAATGTGTTCCACCTGTGAATGGATCTGCCACATGTTTTGTCTGAATGTGGACTTGGGAAATGTATGCTATGGGCCAATTTGTGTCAGTAGCTCATAGGAAATAGAGACCAAAAAAGCAAGGAATGGGTTGGTAAAGTATGCCAAGCAAGGGTGTTGTGGCCAAAGGGAAAAAGAGAGGCAGTGCAGTTAGGCAGGTGGAATATGGTATCAAGGGTTACGATGGCAGTGAAGAAGTTGGGAGAAAAAAGGGAAGAACACTGGAAACAGTGGGCCAGAACACAAGACACTTGGAAGAGGAAGGTAGAACTCTACTTGTCCAGTAAGATCCTCCAAAATGTTTCAATCCGAGTCAGGTTGAGTATGTTCTGCTCAATTCTGCTCAATTGTGGCTTGTCCAGAACATTCCAGCAAAACTTGCACGATACAATGTGGTTGTTCTATGCATAGAATGAAATTTATTTTATATTTTGTGCACAACCCTACTCTACACATCACTTATCCGAGATTTTATACAACATATAGCCCCATACTCTGGAGATATTCACTCAAAGACCCTTGAAAGCCTGACACCAAATTGTAATTTTCAATGTAATATTTTAAGAAAATTATTAACTATTTGGAGAATAACCAACTCTATTTACAGTATTTAATGTAATTAATTAAGTTTAAATTGACATTAAATCCATTTATACTTTTTGTTATGTTCTCACATTTTTTAGAGTGCAGTTCCCAGCATACCAATCAAATTCTACCCAAAAAGCTGAATTTGCACATTAGCGAAAAAAGTTAATAGTTAAATTTTAAAATATGGGTTGATTTTGGCCTACAAATATCCAAGTATCCAAGAGTCTGAAGCTCTACTTTTGAGCTCACACACATGTGCTTTCTACATCTTTACAAAGGGAAGGAAAAGCAGTTCCTCAGGAAACCATTAGTTCAGAATCAGAGCACTGTGAAATGATACAATCTGAGGTTTCAATCTTCACCATTTGGAAAAAAAAAAGAGAGGTGACAAACCAGCTTCTGTGAATTATTGCTTCATGGTGTTCCGTCACAGTGTGTGATAGCAAAGAGTACAGCTTCAGGAAAAGGAAAAGGCTTTAGAGAGGTCCATTATTGTAATCTACAATAGTCCCTGGGAGAAAGCCTGGAAAATGTTCCCACTCTTGGGTGGGTACTTTTTTCCACTCCTAAATGAAATGTATTTTCACATCATTTCTACACTAAAAAGTCTTAGCACCAGTACTAAATCCATGTACGCTTTGAATCAAAATTTTCTAAGAATGAGACAATTGTGAGACTTTAGCAACAGCAATTAAATCATGGTACATTAAAAACAGCAATTTTGTCACCAAGAAAGAGTGTAAATAAAACTAAAACTAATTTAAACTAAGTTTTCCGATAATTCATGACTACAATAGTATTACATTAAAGTGTTGATATACATATGAAGAAATATAGAGTTGAGTATATAAAGCCTAATATTTCAATATTTATTCAATATTTATAAAATTGAAATACAGAGAAGGGCATTAATTCAAATTTATTTTTCAGATATATAAGAAAAGTCAACTATTTCTTATTTCACTCTCTGCACACATGCAAGAATACCAAGCAATATAATTTACCTAACAAGTAACAAATACGTTCTAATAACTTGGGTTCCTATAATGTTCTTAAAATCAACCCATATGATTTTGGGAATTTGTGTTCAGTCACTTAACACTGACTGAAATTAAATGGCAATTCTTTTTGCTAAATGTATAAAAAATTTTGCTTAATCAACAAATTATTTTCTTTGTTCATAGAAATGTTTAGCTACCTGAGATAGTCTATTGTTCAACTTGGCAATCTGAAAACTGAATACATAATATGTTAAAATAAAGTTGTAGAACAGACTTGGGCATTTTACGGGCCTAGGGCCACATCTGACCCTGTTCTGCCTGCGTGAGGTCAATCAGAAATTAGAAATCAAATGTACATACGTGTGTGCCATGCATGCAATACAACTGCATTGCTTCTGTTTTTAAGGTGACTATTTTTTCCAATTTACATATGTGTGTGCATGACTTACTTTTACAGCTCTATTGTTTGACCCTCCATAACAATTCCAGTTTCTCATGTTGTCCCTTGAAAAAATTAATTGCTCATCCTGTTGTAGAGTATTCAGTATGTTTTATTTTCAAGCATGTGTAGTAGTATATATGTAAAAACAGAATTTATAAAAAAAATAACCTGTGGAAATGCTAAATGGCATTTGCTTCTGAAGCAAGCCCCAGAGTATAATTTTATAGTACTGGTTTATTTAGTGTGTGACATCTGAATCTATGCAATCACTGATATACAAATTTAGTTTGAATATATATATATATATATATATATATATATATATATATAGTATGTGGACAATACAATTAAAAAACCCTCCCTTTTTACGACTCTGTAATCTCTTTATTCAGGGTAGAGTCTGGACGACTGCATGGAGCTAAACATTTACAGGCCAGATGCCCTTCCTGACACCTATGTGGAGTTCAAACAGATATTTACTCTTTGCGTCCTGAGAGAGAAACATCTGTCACTACCTAGGATTGAACTCTCAACCTTCTAAGTGGGAGACAAGCATCTTCACCATTAGTCCACCATGCTGCTCTATGTGAAGAATACAATGTAGGAAATAAAATATTAAATTAAGATAAAACCATAATAAAATCACCATAATATGGAGCCAGACAATTGCAATGAAATAGGATGTTATAATTCATTATCTAAGGAAGCTAACCATCTAACTGTTTCTGATATGGCTGCATTCATATCATCCCAGGTGCCTTGAAATTTCCTGAAGGTACATTCTTGAACTATATGTGTTATTGTTTGTTTGGGTGCACCAGTGTCACATTTCAGGGTTCACAGCCATCCCCCACTTAAAGAGCTTTGCCTTAGTTCTTCCTAATTCTATTCTGGCTAGTATTAGTTAAAGGTCGTAGAGCTGTGACACCTATTTTTAAGAAGTGCCTTATAAAGCACACCTTGTATCTTATTCATCTACTTTGAGCAGGATAAGCCTTACCATGTTTCATACTTCGTCAATATAGAACTATTCAAGTAAACACAAGTCAACTGAAAATTTTGAAGTAACTCTAAAATCTTATGTCTATTTCTTTCTCTGTCTTAATAGTATGTATTCAAGAAAACTATTTTTTATTTCCTACAATATTTAATTCTGTGCTGTGCCATTGTTTTAGTAGCCACTTAAAATTGGTTTTATATTACATTTATGTTTAGGATTTTAAATTTGTTTTTTCCATCATCATTGCAGACTTTGAAAATATTAAGGCCTGCATTTTTACCATTTCATCCTAAAGAAAACAAATATTAAATTTCAATAAATAGAACAAACCAAACCAATTATTTGCTGTAATGATTGGGATTTATTTGTGGCTTGCTATAGCTCCACTCTAAATGATAAAAAATAAACCTAGGATCATGCCACATGGGCTCCACTGTATAGAGAAGCTGAGGGGTGGATCAGCCAGATCTCATCAAATGTGATCTCCACTGCTCTGAACATTGTGTTTGAGAAGGAGAGCCAGTCACACTGCCCCTTGGCATCCCTGAAGGCTATGTGGCACTGTCCCGGAAGCAAGTACCATTTTGGTGCAGCCACAACTCATTGCAGCCACTCTTACAAGGTTGCCCACTTTCAGAATGCTGCCACATGGCCTCCACTGTGTAAAGTCACATAATGGAGGGGCTACTTCCAGAAAGAGATCTACTGAAAAGGTAAATAACCAATCTGTGATGCGGGGGGAGTAGGATGTGGAACCCAGTAGAGTGGGAAACAGGTCCAAGTCCTACAAGGACTCAGTGGGGTGGAAACATTGGCCCAAGGCTTGTGGTGACCCAATGTGGTAGGAAGCAGAACATGGGATTGCTCAGGGGCTGTGAGAGGCCTTGGGAAGCCTGGGATAGGCCATGAGGGCAGGTGTTACAGTGCAAGCCTAGGCCTGCACTAGGCCTCCCTATGAGATATCCCATGCTCCACTTAACAACCCCATAAGGGAGAGCAGTTAAGACAGGCAATCACATAGGTGCCTTGCTTAACAGCCATTGTCACTGTTACAGGTGGGTTTGGACAGTAATAAGTCAAGAACTACCTTACTCTGCATTCAAATAAGGTATCTCAATCATGTTGGAAATGCTTTTACTAAGACTGCTTTGAACTCAAAACACTCCCAAAATTATCAAGAGGGCAATCTTGTGCAGAAAATACATTTTAAAGCTCAAAACAGAACATTTTGAATAGAAAAGAATTTGGAAACATCCTGTACAACATTACAAAATTTATATTCGTCATTCTCCAGTTTATAATTACCAAAAACAGCTAATACATAAAACAGTTCAAAGATAATTCACTATAACCTGTAAAAGTTGAAGTTGAAGAGTACAACTGTGTTTTGTATAGGCATTTACATCTATTTTCTTAATCAGTAATATTGCATTCATATATTAAATTCAGTAGTAAATCACTTCTCATATATTCTAGTTTAAAAGATGAATAAATTCTTCTACATATTATCCCCATGGGTCATTCTTGCTAACAAGGAACCAAGATTTCCTTGCTGTTTCCTTCCTGATGAATTTTATGAAAAAAGAATGTTAAAGGTTTTGGCATCATTTAGCTAGTGTTGTCAGTTGCTGCATTACAGAAGATCTTTCTAAATAAATTTTAGCACAAATAAAGAGTATTAGTTCTATCCTTCCTGCAAACAGACCATTCTACTCATTCTACTAGTCAGTAGCTCTTGGTTGCTAAATCATGCATAAAATTAATCTAATCCAAGCATACTCAGGGCTGTTTCTAGAGTGCTTTTGTACTTTTTGCATGTAGCTATTTTAAGGAATTTCATTTTAAAAAAAATGCGCCATCTGCTTTAAAGCATGATCAAAAACCCTTTTTGAAATTTCGGTATTAAATTGGAGAAAATAAAAACCAACCCATTCTCCCTACCAGTCCAATATTTCAGTACACGTAACTCCATTTAAAACTACATAAATTCATTCATAGTTCAGAGTAAATGTGGTTTAGCACCACATGCAATCCCAAAATCATCCTGGAATTACAAAAATTACAAAAAGTGTGATTAAATTCCTAATCTTTTGAAAAGGGATGCATATGAAAGCCTGTAAGATAGACTTTTGTTGGAAAACTATGTAAAGATATCAATCTCCCATAGAATGAGAGGAGAAGGCGGATCAGTACAGGTACAGATCATCATGGAAAAAAATCTATGTGGTCACTAAGAATTGACACCAACTTGTTTGTCCATAATCAACTAAAAGAAACCAAAACATTCTAACTCCACTTGTGCACCTAATAATCTTATCATTCTCCAACTTACTGGAATCCTTGTTTTTTCAAAAATATTAAGGATGATACCTGCCTATTAAAAGTTTTCCCATTTCTGAACTGCATATCTTAAATTAAGTAAAAATTAGTTCAATCCTGGGATTTTTTTGGGGGGTCCGGGGCAGACCTTGATCAATTTAAAGCTTAATTTTCTTTATTAAAGTCTGTGTACCTCCTTCACCCCTGGTTATATTGATTTTGCCAAATCAATTATCAATACTAACCAGTTTCAACCAATTCAAAATGCATTACATGGCTGGTATAATTATAAGGCATATAAGAGACATAAATTAAGCAGTGTATTCAATTAATCCAATTTCCTGGTTTTGTGATACAGTAGATCATAGAGTAACCACATAAAACCAACCACAATAAATTTATAAATTGCACAACAATATATAGCTATAAACTAGCATGTATATCCAAACTTGTCCCCATTATAGAGTAACAATTTTCTACTTCCTGGTAAAGTAAGCTCTCTTGATTTAACAATAAAACAATCTAATCTTGAGTTAAGATAAAGAGATGGATTAGAATCTGATTTAAATGCTGTATCTCAAATACTGGCTTGGCTATAGTTTGATACTATTATCTAGTCAAAATAGTTTCAGGTTCCAAACCCCCTTGCTTTGCTGTTTTCATTATCTCTAGAAAATTAATAGCACTTCACAAAATAGCCAATATGCAGATATAGCATCTGAATTGAAGAAGCCAACTGAAAATTAGATAAAATTGTGTTTTACCTTACAGACATTCTTTAATCTGTCAAATACACAATCTTGATTACGTGCTGTCAAGTTTCTACAAGTAAATTCAATTTTGCTCACAATATGACTATTAAAGATTTTATTATTAATTTACTGAGCAGCATGGAGTGCCCCAGTGATTTAGACAAATTCAAATTCCAATTATAGCTAAATATAAATTCAATCTACTGAATTCCTGAGACTTTCATGAACATCATAAATTTACTATTAATATACTGTAATTCCATACTGGGGATCACTTCTTCAGCTTAAATGTTACCCAGATATATTGAAATCCTTTGAAGTTGGAACCTCTTATTCTACAGAGATGTACAAGCAACTCCCCCCTCAGAAATCCATGAATATGTAATTAAAATCTTCTCCAGAAAGTCCCCCAATCTTATGCAACAAATTTGGAGGATATTTAAGCAGATCAATGAATCCTTCTCAAAAGCAAATTTCAATCTATGAAGAGACATCATTTCACAAATGCTACATTACCATACATATGAAAATGTCCAGCAGCAAAAACAAAAGTAATTCTGGAAGAAAAAAAATGCAGCAAGCACATAACTGTAACAACTCAGGAAATTGCTGCTCAAATAACCAGGAAAAAGTCAACAACTAGTGATTTGAAAGAGCTAAGGAGGAAATTCTCTCCAGATTTGTCCCCCCACCACCAACAAAGTCCATTAGAGCATGTTGGTGTCTCCTCCTCAACTCAACAAAAGTTGGCAATATTGTTTCAACTCATGATGACTGCCTATCCGTTATAAGAGAATGTTTTTATTCCTAAATTTATGTTTTTGTAAATGGATGCAACTTTTATGATTTCGCATATGCAGCTTTTGTATTTCACAAAGACACGTTATCTCCTCCACCCTAATGACTGTGGTGTGAGAGGGCCCAATCACTTCTTTCCAGAAAGTTGACCGTCTCACACCCACAATGGGAACCCGGCCATGTTCAGCGTTCGGCGTGACAGAAACCGGGTGGGCCCATACAGAGTGGTTGGAAAAGAGACACACACACACCGCGAACCCCATTTTCCTCCAGTAACTCCGCGGCTTTACGCGATTCTTTACACGCACTCTCCGTTGGCGAGGGATGGCCGAGGGAGCGCTTCCGAAAAGGCCGGCACGTACTCGCAGCAGCCGCTGCTGTCACTACTCACCATCCGGGAACTCGCGGTCGCTGATGTGCTGCAGGTGAGGGCCCCCTCCGCCGGGATCCGAGTCTCCCGAGTCTGCCTCGGCGATCTCCCGGTAAGCACCACCCCTCCGCTCTAGCCCCGCAGCCGCAGGCCCGGCCCCTGCTCGCCCGCCGCCGCCCGGCCCCAAAGCAGACCCGCGGGCCCGGCCGAGCTTCGGGCTGGCACCGGGAGACACGCAGCAGGTGACGGTGTTGCCCATGCTGGCGCGGAACTACTGCCGCCGCCGGCGCCGCCTGGGCTGGGCCCGAGCGGGGCTGCAGGAGGCCGCAGCGACGGCCACATCAGCGCCGCCTCATTCTCGCTTCGCCGCCGCCGCCGCCTCAATGGGGCGAGCCCAGACGCCGGAGAAGGAAGAGCGGAGCCTGCAGCCGCCAGAGGCAGCTCTGCGACGGCGCTCTCACGCGGCACCCGAGCACCAGCCAATCGCGGCCCGCGCCTTACGCCCTCACGTGACCGCGACGGCCGTCCCGTCCCAGGGGAATAGCCCCGGTGGTGCCACCTAAAGCTATGGAGCAGGGCGGGGCCGGCTGCGCTCAGCTCTCGGCGCGTCTCCTCCGAGCGTTCGAAAAGGAAGCGGGGGGGAGAGGGGAGGAGAAGGGGCGTGGCTTCGCTTCTCTGTACTCGCTGGGCGGGGCGCGCTTCCTCCGGTGAATCTCTCTCCTGTGCCGACAACTGGAAGCGGAGAGGATGGCTGAGGCGAGGCTGGGCCGGAAACGACCCCGAACTTCCAATCTCTTCTTATCTGGAGGACGCCACTCCCTTTCCGTCCGGCTCAGCCATTCTCCTTCGTGGCTGCCGAAAGCAACGTTTATCCCAAACGGCCTGGCATGTTTGTCACGAGTAAATGCCTTATTCTCAAATGGAGATAATATATGTTCATAGAACAGGTTACAGTTGAAAATACCTAACCTACTATCTGTAAATATGTGTGCTTGTGCATATGTCATTGTGTGATGTCATTGTGTTCCTTACCATTGGTTACTACTTACCATTAGCCCCGCCTCCTCTGTATATAAGCTTTCGCTCTTCTCAGATTGATAGCTGTCTAAATGTGTTCCTGAGGAAGAAAATAAATATTATTATTACAAGAAAGTCTACAGTCTCTTATATTGGGCCTAACCAGGATAACCAACTAGCAACAAATTGGTAGCAAGAGGATGGTTTGGTAGACCCAACCGAACATAAAGATGCAAGACTCACATAACGACAAAAGAAGACCTGCCACCAGATACATAACGAAAAGAATGGCAGCTCAACTAACTCCTGACAAATATACACCACTTGAAAATATTAAGAAACAAACGCAATTACAAGAAAATGAACTGCTAACACAAAACAAACAACCACTAGCTGGAGCAGAACAAACTTTCTCAACACCAAACAAACAAGATGAGGTAAAAAGAAAAATACTAGAATTAATAGAAACAACTACAGTTGAATCAAATCTGCTTGTGAAAATCCACAACATGATAAACGAAAATAACAAACAAGAAAACTGCAAGGTAAGAAACTCAACCCCTGACTTCAAAAATGACACCGAAGATGGCGACAGCTTCCCGCCTTTTTCATGGCAGCCATCTTACCCACCTAATACCTCTAAAATGCCTGACCAATTACTAAAAGAATTCCAAACCTCAAACTACGAAATAAAAAACAAAACCTACCAAGAAGATGTCTACCCGAGTCCAAAAACAAATAAAAAACAATTATTTAAACAAAACAAAGCTCAACCTACTGAAGTAGAAATAGACAATGCTATACAGTGCTGACTGCAGCACTCGGGACTAAACTAACAATACCAAACAAACAACCAGAAAATGAAATAGAAAATTCTAAACTACCATCTATCAAAAGCCAAAAAGAAATAGACTGTCTAAAGAAAGGCCTAGCCACCCGAAGAAAGACAAGCTGGCAATCATACTTACCTACCGAAGAGCAACTCCCTGAACAACCCGGCTCCATTGGCAATGGCGGCCTGCCTCAAGCTCCACTTACTGACGACCTCAGAGAAGACTCCCCGACGAGCAGAGCAGCACCCCAGGCATTCTTCAGTCACCAGAGGCCCTCCGGAAACAAAGCAGAGCAACAGAAGGCCGTCTGGGACTTCACCCCAGGAGCTGCAGACACAGGAACCTCCCTCGCCGGCTGCTGGAGAAAAATGAGGACTGAGCATGCCCAGAACAAGCCTGCAAAGAAAGAAGAAGAAAACATAAATACAAGACAGCGCAACATAGAGATAAGTAAATACAGACATGCATCTACCATACCCAGGCCTTATTGTGAGTATGCTAAGGTCTTAAATCATGGACAGCTACTAAACATGAATGACACTTCACAACACTCAGGGACAATACCTTCAGACTTTATAAAGTTACGATTAGATGGAAGCAACTTAATGGAATGGAACCAGTGTTTACAGATTACATATTTGAAAGAGAATGTTTTATTTTTTATTGATAACCCACCAGATAAGCCTTGGACCTATGAAATAGACTGCCTCCATCACAAAGCATATTATATATTAATTGCCTCTATTTCCCCAAGTATACTTCCCATTATAGAGCATAATTTAACTGTATTTGAAACATACCAAAAATTATTCAATTTGTTCTATAGTAAAAGTGTAGCCACCACCACAAAAATTTCTAGGGAATTCTATTCTGCCAAACTAAAACATGATACCTCCTTGAGTGAACATATCTTGAATCTAAACGCTGTAAGAGCAGACCTTATTCAAAGGGGGGAAACCATTTCTGATAACACCATGAAAAGCATTATAATTAACTCATTAGATCACAGCTGGGATAACTATATTACCTTAATAGATAACCTAAGTATAGAACAAATTACTTTAGAAAACCTCACCAATAAGCTTATTACTGAAGATAGACTTAGAAGAGAGCGATATACACAACAAAGGGAAGGTAGAAATCAAAGAAGAACTGATTTTAGGGTCAGAGATAGGTACCCACATGAATGTCTCATATGTGGATCTGAAAGACATCAGAGTAGAGATTGCCCCAAGAATGCAGGATACAGTGACTCATATCAACACAAGGATAGGAGAATACACTTCTTAGACAGAACTTCCCCAGATTACAGGTATAAGCGAAGAGAATCACCACACCCTAGAGAAAGACAAATGTACAGAAATAACCCTAGAGAAAATAAGAAAGGATCACTATATGGAATAAGAAACAATAACATTTTGATGTCTGATTCACTCAACACTTGGCTCATAGATTCTGGAGCCACATGTCATACAACTCATAATAGAGAAATATTAAGCAACTTCACTGAAAAGAAATATTGTTGGAAGTGCAAAAAGGCACAAGGGACTTTCTATCATTTATGGTGGACGTGCCCGGCAGCAAAGAAATTTTGGTCTAATATCAAAAAATGGTTGGAACAAATAACAAAAACACAGATTGAAAAAGAACCAGAAACATTTTTATTAGGAATATTTAACAAATCATACCCTAAGGATATCAAATATCTTACAATTCACGTATTAACTGCTGCAAGAATAACCTACGCAAGAAATTGGAAACAAGAAAAAATACCAAGTGAAACAGAAGTAATAGGGAAAATTTTAGAATGCGCTGAAATGGATAGGTTAACCAAAGAATTACAAGAAAAAGAAGAGTCAGACTATTATAAAATATGGAATAATTGGTATAATTGGTTAAAAATTAGAAATATACAAAAAACATAGGGGATATATTACCGATTGATACATATATATGTAATAAAAATATTATTAGATTAAAGAAAGGTGAAGGAATATATTATAAGTAGAATTGTAGAACGTCACTCTGAAAAAATGCTTAAGAAGATATTATACTCTTTTTGTGTATATGTTGTATAAATGTTCGTTGTGTATATGTTATGTATGTCTTTTTTTAATATTTATATTCAATAAAAACTATTTAAAAAAAATAGAGAAATATTAAGCAACTTCACTGAAAAGAAATATTACATTAAAGTAGCAAACCAAAATAAGGTCCTAGTGAGAGGAATAGGAGACACGCATATAAAGGGTATAGGGAAATTAGAGGGGGTACTATTTGTGCCCGAAATTCCAAATAACATATTGGCAACCCTAAAATTAAGTATAGAGGATGAAATAGAAACCACTTTCAGAGGTGGAAAGGTAGTTATGACTAAGAACAACAGAAACATAGGTAAACTATTTACAAATGATGGACTAACATACCTACTGCCACAAGATAACGAACTAGTCTATGCAAACTATCAATTAAGAAACAAAAAGCCAAATTCAGATAGCCATGATGAAAGTAATAATGATAATGCATCAAACACTGATACTAATATGTCTGAAAATTTAGACAATGGAAGACCTATTCACGATAATTGTAGTCACTTACTCCACAGAAAGCTAGGACACGCAAGCTTTCCCGTCATACGAAAAATGTTAGAATGTTCCGAAGATTTAAAAATAAAGAACTGTAAAAATTACTTAGAATGCTCTGTGTGCAATTCATCCAAAATTAAAAACAAACCAAAACCCAAAAAAGCCACTCGCACCACACAATCAATTTTTCAACTAATTCACATGGATGTAGTAGGTCCATTAAAACCCTCAATTAAATATAAAAAAAGATACTTTCTAACCATAGTCGATGACTACAGTAGATTCGGTTTTGTATACACCGAATAGGTTTTCAAAAAATTTAAGGAGTTCTTTAAAATGGTAGAGACGCAACACAATACTAAAATTAAACAAATAATGACTGACAGGGGGTCGGAATTCCTATCCAACGAATTTTCAAATTGGCTAAAATCACAAGGAATATTGCACTTTAAATCTTGTCCGTTTTCCCCATTTCAAAATGGAGTCTCTGAAAGAAAAAATGGTTTGCTACAAACCATGGTTAAATGTGTGTTAGATGATGCTGGCTTAAACCAATCATTCTGGGCTGAAGCCCTTACTTATTCCAATTACACTATAAATCGCTTATGGTCCAGTACAATCAACAAGACCCCATACGAACTCATGTATGGAAGGAAACCAAAAATTGGGCATTTACACGTATTTGGTGTATCTGCTGATGTATATGTCCCCTCACAATTAAGGCGCAAAGGAGAGAAAGTATCCAAAAGACTGATATTTATGGGGTACGAATCAGGAACCAAGGGATATCGCTTCATTGATAAAAATAACCATTTCATTGTATCCAGATCTGCTGTGTTTCATGAACACACGAACTGGTCAAAATTACATCTCAACGAAATATATCCAGAATCAAAAAATATTACACACACGCACACAGATCATCATACATCAGATACCAATCCCAAAACCACAACCACGAACAGAATTAAATGCCCAAAAACAATTAATGATGAATGGAAGAAAGGACACCCCACTTTGAAGGTAGACCAATTAACTGAAAAAGAAGCTAAATATATGCATAGCGATGAACATCCCCAGAATAGGCCCATTAGATCCAATAGGGGCACAATTCCTAAAAGTTTAGATGATTATGTACTGTCTATTCAAGCTAAACACCTGACTCCCAACACGTATGATGACATACTTAAGTTACCTCCAGAAGAAAAAAGTAAGTGGGAGGAAGCAATGAAAAAAGAGATGGACAGTTTAAAAGAACTAAATGTATATACACCAACAGATCTACCCACTGAGAAGTCCCCCATTGGCACTAGATGGATCTATAAAATCAAAGAGCTAGAGGATGGTAAATTCTTATACAAAGCCAGGTTAGTGGCTCAAGGTTTTGCTCAAAGGTTTCCGGATGACTATGAAGACACATACTCCCCAACCGTTAGATCAGAAAGTGTGAAAACAGCATTAGTATTAGCTTCCGTTTTAAATCTGGAAGTATATCAATTTGATGTACAGACAGCCTATCTGCATGCTGATCTCGATAAAGAAATTTATGTAAAAGCACCCCCAGGAAAAGATACAAAAAAGGGAGAAATTTGGCTATTGAATAAGAGCCTTTATGGACTAAAACAGTCCGGCAAACGGTGGTATGAGTGTTTATCAAAGATACTTAACGATATAGGCTTTGTGGCTACTTCATCTGATTTTTGTTTTTTCACAAAAAGAAATAATGATTCTATTGAATATGTTTTGATTTATGTTGATGATATATTATATTTTGGAAGTGACAAGGTTAAATGTGATAATTTTGCTGAACAATTAGGCAAAAATTTCAACTTAAAAATATTAGGAAAGGTAAATAAGTATTTAGGAGTCCAAATTGACAAAACAGATAAGGGTTTCAAATTATCCCAGAAAGACAAAATTATAGAACTCATAGAAAAATGTAATATGGTTAACTCAAAAATTTGTGAAACTCCCATGTCAACTGATTTTTATAGGAATGTGTACAATGAATACGAACCATTTAATGATAACACTTTATATCGATCAATTATTGGGTCCTTATTATACATATCTAATTGGACTAGACCTGATATCACCCTTGCCGTAAATTTGTTGTCAAGACATGTAAGCAATCCTAACTTATACCATTGGGAAGGAATCAAGAGAATTTTGAGATATCTGAAATCTAGCATTAATGTATGTCTATACCTAGAACCATTCATTTCTGAAAAACCAACTTTGACCTGCTACACCGATGCAGATTGGGTTACTGATTCAAAAAGCAGAAAAAGCACTTCTGGATATGTTTTTCTTATAAATGGTTGTGCAGTGCACTGGTACACTGGCAAACAGAACTTAATTGCCACCTCTACAGCAGAAGCCGAATATGTTTGCTTATCCAAAGCGGTCAATAATCTAACTTGGTTCGATGATTTATTATGTAATGTGTGGGATGAACCTATTTATCCAATTATCATCAATGAGGATAATAAGGCAGCGATAGATATATCAGCTTCCGAAGCGATAGGTCAACGATCTCGACATATCGATATCAAATATAAACATGTGAGGCAACTGTCATGTATAGGATTCATTAAGGCTGTTCATTGCGATACTAATGAACAAATTGCTGATATCCTCACTAAGCCATTAGCAACCAAACAACATGTGTATTTGACTTCCAAACTTAATGTACATATATAAACTTAATAACCCACCATTAGTTAGGTATTTTAGAGGGGGATTTGTTACAGTTGAAAATACCTAACCTACTATCTGTAAATATGTGTGCTTGTGCATATGTCATTGTGTGATGTCATTGTGTTCCTTACCATTGGTTACTACTTACCATTAGCCCCGCCTCCTCTGTATATAAGCTTTCGCTCTTCTCAGATTGATAGCTGTCTAAATGTGTTCCTGAGGAAGAAAATAAATATTATTATTACAAGAAAGTCTACAGTCTCTTATATTGGGCCTAACCAGGATAACCAACTAGCAACAGAACATCAGGGGTTAATCCACCCTTCCTTTCTTAATATATTCATATGTAACCACTCCTACCTATAACTCCGCCTCATTGTTATAAAAAGGGGATGTACGCACTTCCTACTTGCTTCTATCTGCAATCATTCAGAGAATATAGAATGCCTACTGTAAATAAATAGTACTTTGTTTTGAATACTTTGTTCCTGATCATTTATTGAGTCTGATCCTCAAATTTATGCAACAAGCTGGTAGCAGAGGATGGTTAACTGACTCAATAAAAATAGACATGCCTAAGAAAGAAAACTCCAGAAACAAAAGAGAAAGACCCAACACCAGGGCACATAATAAAGAAATGGAAACAGATCAAGAAATGATCGATGAATCTACAACTATAATAACAAAAGAATCTGAGGACTGCACTACAGACAACGAAGAGGTAATCGATGAATCTGATGACCAAGAAGAGAACGAAATAGAAAACAACAATCTCAGATCAGAGATACTGAGACTGCTGAAAAGCCAAAAAGACGACAAAAACCTCATCGCGAACCTCCAAGACATCATAAAAGTCAGCGGAGCAGCGAGAGAAAATCACATCGTAGCAACTGAATCTAAAGACCTCAAAACAGTGAGCGAATTGCCTGTAGATGAAAATATAACAAAGAGAAAGACTAACGGTCCCGCGCAAAATTTTGAATGGCAGCCATCTTGGTTTCAACAAACCACTAAGATGAGCGAAGCAGAGCCAATCAGAAAACAGAATTCAAAATGTCTAGCGCGAAAAGCCCTGCACAGTGTGAAAAGTAAAAAAGAAAAATTCTACTCTTCAGAAGAATCTGATACAGACATCGAAGAAACTCCAATCGAGCTGCAAATAGAATCAGCCATGAAAACGCTTTTTGCAACCTTTGGCCCAAATCTGAAAATAACAAATAAATCAACGAAAGCTGCCGATCAAAAAATAAAGAAAAGGCAAACAAGCAAGCAAACGTCTCAGAATCCACCCGCTTCTACCCAGACGGCAAGAACGCCAACTCCTGAACCCAGAGAACCTTGCAAATACTCGCCAACGCCGCAGATGATTCCAAGTGCCAGAGACCTCAACCAGGACAACTTCGGTGAAAGGAAGCAAGCGCCAATCGTCGCCTGGACACCCAAAGTCGAACCGGAGACCGAGTCATCAGAGGAAGAGCGCTACGAAAGAGTCACAGCGGTGAGAACCTCTCCTGACAGCTTCAGGAACGAAATGAACAACGTGCATGCGCAAACACACGCAAACAACTACAGAGGCCATGAAGAACAGAGAGACTGTTCAGACTGTTCAGACTGATTGCAAGCATTCCTACACCATTCTGCAACTTTCAACATTTACAAGATCGTGGACAGCCTCCAGTTGTAAGTAATGCAACGAATAATATTGGGAACTTGCCTAATGATTTCCCAAAATTGAGAATAGACGGTATTAATTTACAAGAATGGTGTCAACAACTTCAGGTTGTTTTCCTAAAAGAGAATTTATTATTTTTTATAACTAACCCTCCCAAAAAACCTTGGACTCTAAAATTGGACTGCCTGCATCACAGAGCATTCTACTTATTAATATCTAGCATATCTCCTGTTATGTATCATAGTATTAAGCATAATCTGACTGTCTCAGAAATAATTCATTGCATGTTTAAATTGTTTCATAGTGAAAGTGTAGTAACTACAACGAGAATATCTAAAGATTTCTTCTCAGCCAGGATAAAACCTGGGACTACTGTAAGTGAACATTTAATATCACTAAACAAAATCAGAGCAGAACTTCATTTAAGGGGAGAAATAATATCAGATGAAACAATGAAAAGTGTTATCATTAACTCATTAGACTCATCATGGGATAACTACATATCACATTTAGACACAATTAATTTGGGATACCTATCCATAGAGAACTTATCGAATAGACTAATAGCTGAGGATAATTTAAGAAGAAGCCGCAGAAGTACATACATGGAACATAGACAGACTAAGAGAGTAGTATTTCAAGAAAAACATAGAGAATCAATTGAATGTTATAATTGTGGATCCAAAGAACATTGTAGAAGAGATTGTCCTAAATTTCTTAGAGAAAGACAAAAACAAGACTATAGAAACAGATATCACAACAGACAATCATCTATTAATAGATACAGGTATAGACACTCACCAAATTTTAGAGAACATAGAGGGGGCAGAGATAACTCAAGAGATAGGAAGTCTGGATCATTAAACGGATTAGATAAACATACCATAACCAACAAACAAAATTCAAAAGATAATGCTTGGCTCATTGATTCTGGGGCAACTAATCACACAACACATGACAAGAAAATACTATCTTCCTTCATAGAAGATAAATTTGTAATCAAGGTAGCCAATCAAGAAGAAGTCCAAGTTATTGGGAAAGGAAGTGTAAATTTACCTGGTCTAGGGAAAATAGAGGGGGTATTATTAATACCCGAAATACCTCATAACATACTTAGTGTAATAAAGCTAAGCAGGGACTCTGACATAAATATAGTGTTCTCAAAGGGAAAAGCAACTCTAGAGAAAAACAAAACAAATTTAGGTAATGTGATTATCAAAGGAGGCCTACCATATTTAATTACAGAAGAAAAATGGCTACACAACATTGATTCAAACATGGAAAATGACATTAACATAGAGAATGAAAACATCAGTAATAGTGACAATGAGGAACATGAAACAAATCATAATCATGAAAATACATCTATTGGTGATATACTCAATAACAAAAAACCAACAATTGGAAAACCAATTCATGATGAATGTGCACATATATTACATAGAAAATTAGGACATGCTAGCTTTCCCGTAATACAGAAAATGATTGAACATGCTGAAGGTGTTAAAATAAAAAATTGTAAAAATTATTTGGAATGTTCAGTATGTAAATCCTCAAAACTCAGAACTAACCCCAGACCAAAAAAAGCAACAAGATCATCTAATCACACTTTTGACCTGGTACATATGGACCTAGTTGGCCCATTAACCCCATCAATCACATATAGAAAACGGTATTTTCTTACTATTGTAGACGACTATAGTCGTTATGGATTTGTCTATACTTTAAAACACAAAGATGAAACATTTCAAAGATTTAAAGAATTTTACAAACGTGTAGAAACACAACACAATATTAAAATAAAACAAATCATGACAGACAGGGGATCTGAATTCATGTCAAAAGAATTCTCCCAATGGCTAAAAGACAAAGGAATGTTACACTTTACATCTAGCCCATTTTCTGCATTCCAAAATGGAGTGGCAGAACGAAAAAACTCGACACTACAAACCATGATTAGATGTACATTAGAAGATGCTGGCTTAGGAAAACAATTCTGGTCAGAAGCATTATATTCCAATTATACTCTAAACAGAACCTGGTCTAGTGTCATAAACAAAACACCATATGAATTAATGTACGATAAAAAACCTAAAATAACCCACATGCACGTATTTGGAGTTACAGCAGATGTACACATACCAAAACAATTGAGATGTAAAGGAGATAACGTATCCAGAAGACTTAGATTCATGGGATATGAAACAGGTACAAAAGGATACAGATTTATTGATAATAATAACAAATTCATAGTTTCTAGAACAGCTGTATTTCATGAACAGGCCAATTGGTCTAAGATACATCTTAATGAAATATTTCCCATCACAAAGACAGACATTAAAAACCAAGATAGGACAGAAAAGGAAGAGCATAATCACCCCAGAATAAAAACAGATTCATTAACTAAAAAGGAAGCAAGATATTTACACGATAACGATAGTAAACCAGAAAAAACAATTAGGAGTAACAGAAATCAAGTACCAAGCAAATATAAGAACTACGTAATGTATATAAATAATGAAGCATCAACACCCAACACATACGAGGAAGTATTAAAACTTCCCATTGAAGAAAGAAAAAAATGGGAATTAGCTATGGCCAAAGAAATTGACAGTTTACGAGAATTAAATGTATTCACACCAACACCTGCACCAAAGGACAAAACAATTATAGGCACCAGGTGGATATTCAAAATTAAAAATCTGGAAGAAGGCAACACATTATATAAAGCTAGATTAGTTGCACAGGGTTATGCTCAAAAGTATCCTGAGGATTATACAGATACATATTCTCCCACTGTAAGGACTGAAAGTGTTAAGATAGCTTTAGTTATAGCCTCCGCACTTAATCTTGATGTCTTTCAATATGACATACAAACTGCATACTTACACGCAAAGCTTGATAAAGAGATATATGTAAGAGCCCCTCATAGTCAATATACAAATAGGAATGAAACTTGGTTATTGAACAAAAGTTTGTACGGACTAAAACAATCCGGCAAACATTGGTATGAATGTTTGGTCAATGTACTCAAAACTATGAATTTCAATGCTACAACTGCAGACAATTGTTTCTTTGTCAGAAAGGATGGTGATTCACTAGAATTTGTGTTAATTTATGTGGATGACATTTTATATATTGGTAAACATAAAGAGAAAAGAGATACATTTGTAACGAAACTGAATGAACATTTTTCTTTGAAATCACTAGGAAAAGTAAATAAATATCTTGGAGTTCAAATCAGCAAGACAAAAAAGGGATTTAAATTATCTCAAAAAGATAAAATTATAGAACTCCTGAATAAATGTAATTTAAATGATGCAAAGCCTTGTGATACTCCAATGCAAGCTGATTTTTTAAGAAACATGAATGAGTCATCCCCTGAATTTAAAGATAATACACTTTACAGATCAGTTATTGGTTCCCTTTTGTATATATCTAATTGGACTAGACCTGATATTGCTCTACCCCTTAATTTATTATCTAGATACGTTAGTAAACCCTTAATGTATCATTGGGAAGCCATTAAACGAATACTAAGATATCTGAAGCACAGCTTAGACTTCTGTCTACTGTTGGAACCCAACAATGTTAATGAACCCATTCTCACTTGTTACGCTGATGCAGATTGGGCAGGTGACACTAAGTGCAGAAAAAGCACTTCAGGCTATGTATTTTTTCTTAACAATTGTCCAGTCTACTGGTATACTGGGAAACAAGATCTAGTAGCCACATCAACTACTGAGGCAGAATATGTTTGTTTGTCTAAATCTTGTATGGTTTAATGATTTGTTATCAGATGTCTGGAAGAGCCCTTCATTACCTTTTATTATACATGAAGATAACAAAGCTGCTATAGAGATATCTAGGTCTGATGCTATTGGTCAAAGATCTAGACATATAGATATTAAATTCAAACATGTAAGACAATTATCTCAAGATGGATTCATTAAAGCTATTCATTGCGAAACCTCAGAACAAATAGCTGACATATTGACTAAGCCTTTGCAATCAAAACAACACAAATATTTAACTTCAAAACTACTAGTTTTATATTGTTCTGAATCTGAGTGTAATTACTGTTGTATGTCGAATCGGCATTTAGAGGGGGATTTGTCACAAGTAAATGCCTTATTCTCAAATGGAGATAATATATGTTCATAGAACATCAGGGGTTAATCCACCCTTCCTTTCTTTTTTTTTTTTATTGCAAAAGTTTTACAATTACATTTTCACCCCTTTTTTCCCCCCTCATCCCAGCCCAAACTTCCCAACCTCCCTAACCCACCCTAACCCTCCCCTCTCCCCCAGACTTCCACACAATATACTCATATCAAATAAAAGGAAAAACCCTCCTTTGTATATAAAACTTGAACCCCTCCCTCCCCCTTATAAATTTTCATCATCATTACATTAAGCTGTTTCTATCTTAATATAACATTTTCACATAAATTCTCATCCTCATTACCTTAAAATATTTCTTATCTTAATATAACAGTTTCAAATAAATTTTTCATCCTCATTACCTTAAAATATTTCTATCTTAATATAACCTTTTCAAATAAAAGCTATTTGATACTTCCTAGTTTGATATTTGTTCTGAACATAATCTATCCACCTCTTCCATTCCCATTCATAAGTCTCTTGTGAACAATCTTTTAAATATGCTGAAATCTTCGCCATCTCTGCAAAACTGGCCATCTTCAAAGTCCATTCCTCAATCGTGGGCAGCGCTTCATTTTTCCAGTATTTACCTATTAACAGTCTTGCTGCTGTTATCATATGCAGTATCAGTTTTGTTTCACCCAATGTAAAACCCTTAACTATACCCAATAAAAACAATTGTGGAGAAAATTGAATTTTTTTCTTCAAAACATTCTGCATGACCCACCAAATTTTTATCCAAAAAGCCTTAACTTTCTTACAGGTCCACCAAACGTGATAATATGTAGCATCTAGACAATCACATCTCCAACATTTAGGCTGCACATTAGGGTACATACACGACAATTTTTTGGGGTCTAAATGCCATCTGTAAAACATTTTATAAAAATTTTCCCTCAGATTCTGCGACTGTGTAAATTTAACATTCTGAACCCAAATTTTTTCCCATGTTTCCAACATCACTGGTTCCTCAAAATTTTGTGCCCACTTAATCATACAATCTTTAACTAGTTCAGTTTCTGAATCCCTTTCTAACAGAACATTATAAAGTCTTTTAATATGCATTGGGCCTTTCTCTTTTATATGTCTGACCAATTCTTCCTCATACTCCATAATACCAGTTTTTTGGTCCTCTTTCCATCTCCATTGCAATTGATTGTATTGTAACCAAGTTAAATTAATCCCTTCAGCCAACAATGTCTGTAATGTCTTCAGCTGCCATCTGCCCGCATCTGTAAAAAGAACCTCTTTATATAAAACCCCCCCGAGTGACATTATATTTGTATTCCACAAAGTATGACCAAGATCCAGCCATAGCGGTATTTTATAATCCCAATTGATTCGGTGCTTCTTCCAAACTCTCAACAAAGAATCTCTAAGTATATGGCTTTTAAATACTTTGTCCACTTTACTGTCATAAAATAAGTAAGCGTGCCATCCAAATTCCAAATCGAAACTTTCTATATTCAATATTCCAGTCTTTTTCCTACCAAACCAATCACTTGCTTGAGATAAAGCTGCTGCTTCATAATATAACTGTAGATTTGGAAGTTTAAGACCTCCCCGTTCTGGAACATCTTGCATAATTTTCAATTTTACTCTTGGTTTTTTCTCGTTCCAGACAAACTTGTTCACTCCAGTTTGCCATACTTTTAGTTGTTTATCATTTTTGAGCACCGGAATCATTTGAAACAAAAAAAGAAATCTTGGCAAAATATTCATCTTAACTGCTGCTATTCTTCCAAGTAAAGACAGCTGCAGTTTTTTCCAAGTCTCCATGTCTTTTTGCACCTCTCGCCACAACACCTCATAATTATTTTGAAACAATTTCATATTTGATTCTGCAACCTGAACTCCTAGGTATTTTACCTTTGGTACAATCTCAAAACCTGCCCTCCTTTCAAGCTCATATTTACGATCTTGTGTCATATTTTTGACTACCATCTTAGTTTTTTTCTGGTTCAATCTAAAACCTGAAACTTTACCATAGTCTTGTATAATGGCCTTCATCTGAATTATTGATTCCATTGGCTGTGTTAGGGTAACAACCAGATCATCTGCAAATGCCTTTATTCTGTAATCCTCTTGCCTTATCATTATACCTTTCAAGATATTAGAGTCCCTTATTGTATTTAACAAGACTTCTAGTGTTAAAATAAACAACAATGGGGACAACTGACATCCCTGTCTTGTTCCTTTTTCGATTTTAAACTCTGTTGTCAAACTTCCATTAATAATAAGCTGTGCCTTTTGGTCTTGATAAATTGCTGAGACCGCCTGTATAAATTGGTCCCCAAAGTCCATCCTTTTTAAAGTCTTTAGTAGAAAATTCCAGTCCACTTTATCAAAGGCCTTCTCTGCATCCAGGAAAACCAGCACTGCAGGGATCTGTTTATTCTTCTCAAGATATTCCAATAAGTCTATTACTTGCCTTACATTGTCATTCATGTGCCTACCCTCAATAAATCCCGCTTGATCATCATGAATCACCTTTTGAATTACTGGCATCAATCTGTTGGCTAGTACTTTTGCATAAATTTTATAATCCGTATTCGAAAGAGATATTGGTCTGTAATTCTCCGGTTTTTTGGGACCTGCTTGTTCTTTTGGTATCAAAAAAATATAAGCTGTAGTCCATGATGGGGGTACTTTTCCCCCTTGTTGTATATTACAAAATAAGTCTCTAAGTTGTTCCACCATTTCTGCCTGCAAAGTTTTATAGTACACTGCAGTCAGACCATCCGTTCCAGGAGCTTTGGCTGTTTTTAATTGTTTTATTGCTGCTATTATCTCCTCCTCTGTTATAGGATAGTTCATTCTTTCCTTTTGTTGCTCAGTAATTTTTGTAACTCTTTTGTTGTCTAAGTATTTTTCTATAAGTCCATTCTGCACCTCCTCTCTGGCATATAGTTTAGTGTAATATTCAAGAAAGGCTTCTTTTATTAATTTCTGTTGAAAAACTTCTTTCCCTCCGATATCAATACTATCAATAGTCCGTATACTCTGTTTCTTCCTCAATGTGTAGGCCAACCACCTGCCCGGTTTATTGGCATTGCAGAATGTATTATGCTTCGCATATTGTAAATTTGTTGCAACTTGTTCCGCTATAAGCATTTGGAATTGATCTTTCAAAAGTTTTATAACACCACGTATTCTTTCATCTGTTGGATTTTTAATGAGTAACTGTTCTTTATTCTTTATTTCTGCTTCCAATTCAAGTCTTTTCTTTTGTCGGGTCAATCTGTGTTTAGAGTTCATATGAATAAGCACCCCTCTCATGTAAGCTTTGCTTGCGTCCCACACAATTTCCATTGGGGTGCCTTTATTCAGATTCATTTCAAAAAACTCTTTCAAATACTTTTTAAGTTCTATTATATTTTTTTCATATCTGAACAAGTTTTCATTTAATCTCCAAGAGCGTCTCTCAGTCTTGCATGTCTCAATTTCTATCCACACTGGGCTATGATCAGTCAAAGTTCTTGGCAAAATCTTTGTTCTTTTTGTCCTAACAAGTAAGTCATCTGACAACAAAATGAAATCAATCCTAGAGAAGGATCTATGTCTATCAGAAAAGAAAGTATAATCCAGTTCTTTTGGGTTATGTATTCTCCAAATATCTTTTAATTCCAAGTCTTCTTTCATATCAAAAAAGGTCTGTGGTAATCTAATCCTTGACTTCGCCAAAGTCTTTTTATCTAATTTAGAATCAATTACTCCATTCCAATCTCCCATAATTAAAATAGATCTATAGTCCCATTGTAGTATTTTAGTATGTAGCATTTTATAAAAATAGTCCTGTTGTTGATTGGGAGCATAAATTCCTATCAAGAGAATTGTACTATTAGCAGAAAGTAATTCAATTGCTACAAACCTGCCATCTTGATCAGCTTCTATAAGTTTGGCTGTTAATTTTTGATTTACATAAATAACCACACCATTCTTTTTTTGGTTAGTTGAAGATATAAAATGTGTTCCTAATTTGGAATTTTTCAAATAGTTTTGATCTTGAACTGTAATATGCATTTCTTGTAGACAAATTATATCATTATTATGTTGTTTTAAATATGCAAATACTTTCTTCCTTTTCTGTGTTGCATTCAGCCCATTCACATTCCAAGATAAACATTTAATCATCATTATTCTCTTTCTGGAGCCAAGAACAGAATAATCGGATTTCATCCGAAATCTTCTGTCCTGCATTCCCCACGGCCCCCTCTTGTGTCGCCTTTGCCTCCTTTTCATCTTGTTTTTCCTGCTGTAACTTTTCTTTAAGTTGCTTGGATTTTGCTTGGGTTATACGCTGGTCCTTGACTTCAGCCATCCAGACCGGCTCCAAAATTGGAGAAGGTTCCAGCAAAGGCTCATCCAGGAAACCTCCTTCAGCGCCCTTCAACTCCTCTGATTCCTGCTTAGATTGTTGTTGCGGTTCTTGAAGTTGCTTCTTATCACTCTCCTTAATCTCCAAAACTGTAGATGTACGTGGGGATGGTGTTCTTTCTTTAAAGATATCAGTATAAAATTGCTCCGCCTTCTCCACAGTATTCAAACGGTGTTTCTCTCCCTTATATCTCAAAATTATGCCAGTTGGAGCATCCCAACGAAATGGAATCTGATTATTCTGCAATTCTTTAACAAGAAAGCCAAAGTCTTTTCTGGATTTCAACATCTTAGGTGGAAGTTCCTTGTAAACTGTAATCTTCGATCCGCCCACTTGCACAGAAGTAAAAAAAGATTTTTGCAGGATATCATTTCTTATTGCTCTGTCTGTAAAATATATGACCACATCTCTAGGCAATTGTCTTTGTCTGGCCACCCAAGAATTGACTCTGTAAATTTTGTCTATTTTACAGAAAACCATATCAGGATTAATTTTTAAGATCACAGCTAGGGCTTCAGCACAGACCTGTCTCAAATCTTGTCTCTCCTCTTCTCTAATTCCTCGAAGCCGTATAGCGAATTCCATTGCCCGGAATTGCATCATGACAATCTCATTCTCAACTCTCTGCATCTTATCATCAACATCCAAAAATTTGTGATCATTATTTTTCATCTTAGCATTAACTTCTGATTTAAATTCATCCACTTTTGACTCAACTTTCATAATAAATCCTGCCAGGCCAGACGCCACATCTGTTATTTTTTTGGTCACCTTCTTTTGGTTCTGCTGCATTTCCTGCATAATTTCCTGTTGAGACTTTTGGATTTTATCATCTATTTTATTTATTTTATCATCTATTTCCTGTTGAGCTTTTTGAAATTTGTCATCCAGGATTTTTGAAATAAATTCTTTTAAATCTCCCATATCAAAATCTTTTTTCTGAGCTTGTAACTGCGTGTCCTGTTTGCGTGTGGGGGATCCCCCCCTGTTTTGCCTTCCTGCTTCTTTGAAGCCATCCTGCCACGTAGGCTAGCTTTTCTAAAGAGGGAGGATCTGCTTCTTCTGCCACCTCCACAAAGCCTTCTAAAAAAGTCCCCCAGATTTAATCAAGGCAGAACTGTGGTGAAACAAAGTCAAATAAAAGGGAGAGATTTTCCTCTTGTTCCTATTATTACAGCCGGAGCAACTTTATAACAACTTATTAACTTTGTAACAAAGCAAGATGACTTCACCAATCCACACTCGCTGATTCATTTACTCTAATGCTGAGCGCCATATTTTTTCCAATCACTTTCTCTCATTCAGAAGTTTTCCCTTGAATATAAAAGATCAGCAAAGTGCTAATACTTGCAGTTCAGAGTTTCAGGGTTCAAGTAGATTTCGGCTGCTTATTTGGGTTGTTTCCTTTCTCTTTTGACGTTTCCTGCAGCCGGCTTGTTCTGCAAAGGCAGAGACGTCCCACGCCGCCCGGAGTCTCAGCAGGTTGGGAGGGAGCCACTCCTGTTTCCTCCCCAGAAACAATTCCCTGGGGGGGTTGCAGGGGCTCAACCTGTACCCTGCTGCCTCTTCTTCAAGAATCCTGAGGATTTTGAAGCTTTCAAGCCACTTCACGATCGAGAAGCGGCTCTACAAGCGGCTGGGCTGGCGGTGCTTAAAAAGGCACCGTCGTCGCCGAAGACAAGGAAACCGGAAGCCCCCACCCTTCCTTTCTTAATGTATTCATATGTAACCACTCCTACCTATAACTCCACCTTATTGTTATAAAAAGGGGATGTACACACCTCCTACTCGCTTCTATCTGCAATCATTCAGAGAATATAGAATGCCTACTGTAAATAAATAGTACTTTGTTTTGAATACTTTGTTCCTGATCATTTATTGAGTCTGATCCTCAAATTTATGCAACAGTGTTTTTGGCCCGACTTTCACACAGCTGCGGTGGGAGGGGCGCGGCCGGGTGATCGCCGTTGGCGGGTCTCGCTGGCCTTTAGAGTCGGCAGGTGGCAGAGTGGAGCCCACGGTGCCTGCCTTTCGGGAATCGAAGAGCGGCGATGGACCGAGCGAACGTCTCCGGGGGATCCCAGGACTGGGCTGGGAGAAGGGCGTGGTAAACCGGTTATGTAGCACTGCTAAGAAAATGAAGGGATGGGGCATCCCCGGAGTCACTGTAGGAATCGAACTTTATCCCAAAGAAAGTAGGGCACGGTGCAAGCAAATAAACATAAGCAGTACAGCAGACCCAGTGTGCACAGTTCCCCCGCAACTGCTTTTGTTGTTACTTGACTCTACTGTGATTTTAGTAGACCTCATTGATTTTTATCCCCTCCCCCCCAATATACTATCTTGGATTCTTTCATGTAAAAATGTTACAGGCGGGGAAGGGAAATATGGTGATTGCTCCCTTTAATGAAGTATAATAATGAAGTATATGAAGTATAATAATGAAGGTTCCTAGTATTTGAATAGTTCTTAAGAATCCTGCCAGGAACTGGGAGATGGTGAGTTCTAGTCTCGCCTTAGGCATGAAGCCAACTGGGTGACCTTGGGCTAGCCACTTTCTCTCAGCCCTAAGAAGGAGGCAATGACAAACTAGGTCTGAAAATCCTGGCCAAGAAAACTGCAAGAACTTGTCTGTGCAGTTACCAGGAGTTAACATTGGACTCAAAAGGCACAACATGCAAATACATACAATTGGTAGGCTGCCACCTGCTTGATCTAGACATTGTGTACCCAGCATCATAACAATCCAAATTAGAAATAATTACGGTATATAACACTGGCAGTTAACAGTAAATACAGACACATGAGATAAAGCAAATAAATTTTGGACTAAAATTCATATTTTAATACAGAAAATTCTTAAAGATAAAGATGAAACCAGAAACTTTTCTTTTGGGTTTAATGAAAAAAGACTTAGAAAAAAAATTGGAACTTTGATTTATATATCAACCTAACCCTAATCCTAACCCAACCTTTGCCGGACTTCGTTTATTCTTGGTACGTTATAACTTTGATAAGGACCGTTGGTATGTGTCACAATCCTTGGGAATCCGGAGCTGGGGCAGCACATATATGTTGACTGCAGCAAGACTATTGTATGCACAAAAATGGAAGGACATTTCAATTCCCCCCATGGATGAAGATGAGGCTACAGAATTTAACGGAGTTGGCAGAGATGGCTAAAGTGACCGTTTTAATCAAAGAAAAGAATATAAGTACTTTTGTTGCTACATGGAGACTGCTTCTAGACTTTGTGCTTGAGATGGAAAAAAATGAAACTTTGATTTTGGATTTTACTAATTAGATTGATTTGTTGTTATAGAAATAACTAGTTTATATTATGGAAAAGTAAAAAATTGAGGTTCGATATTAATGCTTTATTCTACTGCAACAGAGAATCGTAAGTCAACACTTTTTTCTTCTTTTCTTCATCCATTCCTCACTTTTCTTTCCCCTTTTCCTCCGCAGTGTGTCTTACTATTTGCTTTTGTAGTTTATTCTATAATTTAATAAAATGTTTCAAAATGAACAGTAAATACAGAAAAATGAATGCTACTGTATCCAGTGAAAATGCTGGAAAAGCTGTTTAGAATAGTACTTTGAATAGAAGCAATGTAATTAGACCAAATAAGAATTAAATAAATATCTCAATATTAAATTGAATTATCTCAATATTAAATAAATATTGAGATAAAATATTGGTATAAACTCTCAAAGTGGATATACTAAAAAAGACCCATAATCCAGCTGCTGGTAGGCTTCTATTTCCAAAACATTTGGCAAAGTTTTCTCTGATTAAGCATCTCCCAAAAAAATCTAAGACAATCTTTGCATGTTCCAAAGTTAATTGATTCTACCTTATTAAATGATCGATTTGACTTGTTTTTCAAAAAAATGTATTTAAAAGTAACTTGAGAAAGTTTGTATATCAATAAATATGGTCAGTTTGGTCTTAAAAAGCTGTGTTGCTTGCTCTGTTAAAAGCTAGCTAGGATCTAAGAACTTGGGTTGGTATCCATTCTCCCTCCTGCAAATTTAATCACGGAACTATCAGTTGCTACACCAAAGCACTTGATCACTTCTTAGTGGGCAGAAAAGTGCCAGAACTGTAAGGCAAGTTCAGCAGTGATCATGCAAATTGGATTCTTCCTGATGGGTTGACAGTAAGTTTCAGTTCAAAAGCAGAAATTAGAAATCAAGTGTTATCCAAGGAGACACAGAGAGAAAGGATGAGAATGTTGAGAGGACTGAAGAAACGAAAGTATTGAAAACAAAATCTTGGATATTTATTTATTTATTTATTTATTTATTTATTTATTTATTTTTAAATTTCTATACCGCCCTTCTCCCTGAGGACTCAGGGCGGTGTACAGCCAAAATTAAAAAACATGCAGTACAAATATTAAAAAACAATTAAAAGATATATAAATTTGGCCCAATTAAAACTCACTACCAATTAAAACATTTAAAAATTTCTTCTTAAGCCAGCCCGGCTTGCTTGAAAAAATGGGTTTTAAGGGCACGACGGAAGGCACTGAGGTCTTGGATTCTCCTTATCTCTGGGGGCAGCTGATTCCAGAGGGTAGATGCCCCCACAGAGAAGGCCCTCCCGGAAACTGTCGGGTGACCACACTCTCAACAACCTTCGCCATGAAGCGAAGGTTGGAGACAGGACGGTAGTTGGCCAATATTGCCAGATCCAGGGATGGCTTCTTGAGGAGAGGCCTCACTACCGCCTCTTTCAAGGCGGTGGGGAAGTAACCCTCACTCAACGAAGCGTTGATAACACCCGGGAGCCAGCCTCGTGTAACCTCCTGGGAAGCCAGTACCAACCAGGAGGGACACGGGTCCAGTAAACGTGGCCGCACTAAGTCTCCGCAAAATCCTGTCCACATCATCGGGAGTCACAGCATCAAACTCCTCCCAGATAACACTCTCAAGACTATTCCTCGTCACCCTGCCCTGATCTACCCAGTCAGAGTCCAAATCCCCCCGGAGCTGAGCGATTTTGTCATACAGGTATTGTCCGAAATCCTCCGCCCTGCCTTCCAAGGGATCCTCCCGCACTCCCGGATGGAGCAGGGAGCGGGTTACCCTGAACAGGGCGGCCGGACGATTCCCTGATGATGCAATAGAGGCGGAAAAGTAATTAAACTTTGCCGTCTTTATCACCACTAGGTAGGCCTTAATATGCTACTTTACCAGTGTTCGATCAGATTCAGCGAGACTGGCCCTCCAACCGCTCTCCAGGCGTCTTTTCCAGCGCTTCATTTCCCTCAGCTCCTCCGTGAACCAAGGAGCCGCCCGGGATCGGCACCGGATCAGAGGCCGCAAAGGCATGACTTGGTCCAAGCCCCCACCAGGTCCTCGGCCGAGTCATGTGCTAAATCCTCAGGAAATGGCCCAAGCTCCATCTGGAACCTATCAGGATCCATCAGGCGCCTGTGGCGGATCCATCTAATTGGGTCCGCCTCCCTGCGGCGAGGGGTAGCGGTTCGAAGATCCAGGCGAAGGAGCGAGTGGTCAGCCCATGACAAGGGTTCCATATCTATATCCCCTATAGCAAGACCACTCAACCACTGGCCAGAGACAAAAATCAAGTCCAGAGTGTGACCTCCCCTGTGAGTAGGGCCATGAACTAATTGGGTCAGGTCCATGGCCGTCATGGAAGCCATGAACTCCCAAGCCACCTCAGACGTTTCACCGACGGATGGCAGGTTGAAATCACCCATGACTAAAAGCCTGGGTGTATCTACTGCCACCATGGCTATCACGTCGAGTAGCTCAGGTAGGGCTGTTGCCACGCGGCAGGGAGCCAGGTACGTAAGCAACAAGCCCATCGGAACCCCACGACCCCACCTCACAAGGAGGGACTCACATCTGGCTATCTGAGGCACAGTGGTCTCCCTCAGACCCAGATCCTCGTTAATAATAACCGCCACCCCCCCTCCCCTCCCCTGGGCCCTCGGCTGATGGAATGCTCTGAAGCCTGGTGGGCACATTTCAACCAGAGGGACACCGCCCTCCAGGCCCAACCAGGTCTCCGTAATACCCGCCAGGTAAATAAGGGGGGCCTTATTTACCATGGACCTAGCGTTGCATAACATCAGCCAAAGGCCCAGATCCTGAGTGTCTAAGCCACCTAGTCTCCGAGAGGAGCCGTGGGGACCGGGGCAAGCAATTGCTCTCAAACAGCGAGTGCGAGCCCCCAACACATGATATGGTCCCCTGCTCCCGCCATATCTGCCCCTCCCATCTACCGTGCTGATGGTACAGACCTCATAGGTATCGTCCCCCATCCCTTTCCCAATCCCTCGACCAGCACCTCCCGAATCGTTACCCTGTGCCGGGCTCGGCTCTGACCCTGGTGGATTTCCCCCCCCATCCCCCAGAGTCTTCTTCCCAATTTCTCTAGAAAGATCATTACAAACCCCCCTCCCAGAGCCCCTTAAAATCTTTAAAAATTTCCCTAGAAAACCCCACAAATTCTTCCTTGCTCCATGCCATCTCTCTGGACTCCAAAGTCCGTCATCGAGCTAGGCCCTCGATAATAAGGAGGGCCAAACCTGCGAGAGGGGAGAATCTCGCAGGGCGAGGAGTTCCGATACCGAATACATATAATCATCATATCATTATAAAAGTTATAATAGCTTTTTTAAAAATAGATGCAAGTTAACATTGAAGAGTACTCAATTTTACAACTTTCTATTACTTTTCTGTATGGCAGACTGCTCCTTCCCAGTTTCTGGCTACAACTTCATATCTAAAAGATAGTAATAACTCTACATTGACCAAACTCTGCTCTTGCAAGGATGGTATTTTTAAAAATGAAACAAGTGTGCAAAACGTTTTCACTCTTGATGAATAAATGTTTCATTTACTTCCACTTTGCTGACCTAAAAAAAGTAAAGCCCTCTTCATTCTGATTCATTTAGACCACAGTTCACCATTATTATGTGGTGAACACATTCATTCCTTAATGGTTATTTTTTTAGCATCATAGACTGGTGGGCAGAGATGTGCCAGAACTGTGATGCAAGCTCAGCAGTGATAATGGAAATTGGATTCTTCCACTAATGGGAAACATGAACATGAACCTCATCAGAAAATAATATTAGCATCTCCATGACTCTTTCTCTACATACCGGTAATACTTTTCTCTAAAAATGTGACATATTACAGTGTTTCCCCCAAAATAAGACCCTGTCTTATATTTTTTTGAACCCTGAAATAAGCGTTTGGTCTTATTGTCATGCACTCAAAAGCCCGATTGGGCTTATTATCGGGATGTCTTATTTTGGGGAAAACGGTATACTTGCTCTATATATTTTATAAACCATGCTTTATTCTTTGGTTTCTTGGACAGATGTAGCCAGTTTATAGTTTAGCAGAATGTAATGAATGTAGTAAACTTTATGATGGTGAAGAAACACGTTTCTGATCATTCTAGAAGTTAGGAGAAAAATGGCTGGTAAAAAAAAATCATGTTTGTGCTTTGATATTCCAATATTCTTCATTAGCCGGGCAGGATATTCTACTTGGTACATAAAGACAGCAGAATCTCACCAGGCTTAAGGTTGACTCAACCTTCCATCCTTTCAAAGGGAGGTAAAATGAGGACCCAGATTGTGGCAATAAGCTGACTTTGTATAAATATACAAAAGTATGAAGGCTATTGCTTAACACATTGTAAGCTGCCCTGAATCTCCGGAGAAGGTTCTGGACTACTGTAATGCTCTCTACATGGGGCTCCCCTTGAGGTGCACGCGGAGGCTCCAACTGATCCAAAATGTAGCTGCGTGGGTGATACTGGGAGCGACATGGTGCTCACATGTAACACCTCTCCTACGTGAGCTGCACTGGTTCCCGGTGGTCTTCTGAGTGCGCTTCAAGGTGTTGGTTCTTACCTTTAAAGTGCTCCATGGCTTAGGACCTGGGTACCTACGAGACCACCTTCTGCAACCAATAACCTCCCACCAACCTCCCACAGGTGGGCCTCCTCTGGGTGCCGTCACTAAAGCAATGTCGACTGGTGGTTCCCAGAGAAAGAGCCTTTTCTGTGGGGGCACCTACCATTTGGAACAGGTTACCCCCAGGGATACGAATTATCCCAGATCTTCGTACTTTCCGTCGTGCACTTAAGACCTTTCTATTTCACCAAGCCGGGCTGGCATAAATCTCTTCTAATTGTTCTAAATCTTTATGCTGAAGATTCTTAACCGATGAACCAAATTGGCTTAATCATCTTACATTCACATTTTATATGTATGTTATTTTAACTGTTCACCGCCCTGAGTCCTTCGGGAGAAGGGCGGTATAAAAATTAATTAAATAATTAAATAATTAAATATAAATTAAAGCAAAAAAAAAAAAAGATTATAAAATCAAAAATTGGGAAGGGGAATCTGGCATCCTTGGATGCAGATGTCCACAACAAAAAGTATCATGAGTTCAATGGATACTTGCCCACTCATCATTTAGTTTGAATTTAATATAACAGAATAAGAGAATAACAAGAGTTGAAAGGGACCTTGGAGCTCTTCCAGACCAAGCTACTTCAGACAAATGATTGTCCTGTCTCTTCTTAAAAAGTGATGGAGGACCTACAACTTCTGAAGGCCATTGATTAATCCGTTTAATTGTCAGGAAATTTCTCCTTATTTCTAGGTTGATTCTCTCGCTTAATTTCCATGCATTATTTCTTGTTCTGCCCTTGGGCCTATATATTATAGAATTCATGAAATCCTAACCATAGTTTGGGAGCCAGTTTCTGTAGGCTAGAAACTGGGGGATTGTGAGTTCTAGACTCCTGCCTTGGGCACAATGCTAGCTGTGTGATCTTGGCCTCACTCAGTCCTGGGAAGGAGGCAATGGCAATCATGTCAGAAAAACCTTGCCAAGAAAATTGCAGGGACTTATCTAGAATCGTCTCCGAGAATCGGACACGATTAAACGAAAGGGGAAAAAAATCATGGTTACTCAAAAATCAGGTTTAGCGAAATGGAGTTTATTCCTACCCAATATTTATAGACGGAAGGTCAAACGTCTATATTAAGGGTGAATGATACGTTTTTTCTCAACGCAAATCGAATGAAGCGGCTGCAGATGCTCCGACAGACGCCACAGTACGCCGACCAGCGGTAGATATTGTCCCTGCAATGCTAATACAGTAGAGGAGGATGTGTTCATAGAGATAGAAACAAAGTAGAAATACCATTTGACTATTGATCCATTGAATTATTTTTCCATCTTCCGAAACAAGTTATATTCTCTAAATCTTAGGTCTGGTTGTATAGCTGCAGCATCCTGTGTCCATAACACAGTCTGGGTTTCTTCATATTTTGATGGGACATGCTAGCGACGCGTTCCTTCCTTTTTCTCTCTCTTCCTATCTCTATAGCCGTCCTCCCCTTGCCTAGCTTCTCTGTGGAGCTTCAGTGCTCACGTGCCCGGGACGAGTGGAGGACCTTCGTAGAGCCAGCGTTGCGTGAGGAAGGGATGGGGAAGGCTGGGGGCGGGGGGGGGGGGGACGGTTGGGTTTGCCTCTGTCAGGGTTAGCAGCATCCAAGGATGGGGGGATGGGTGGAGAAGGGAGAGGAGAACTTTGTAGGGAAGCAACAAGAAAAAGAGAAATCAATTTAGCGTTGCAAGCCTACGCGATTTCTTGGCTGATAGCTCTGTTAGGCACGTGTTGCACCAAACCACGGTGTCTTGCGTTAAACCACAATTAGGGGATTTCCAATACCAGGTCATAATGCATAATTTGCAAACTACATTAGGGATTAATGCAACGCACCAAGCCAAGCAGCGATTTACTGCAGAAGTCTGAAGGTGTCTTGACTCCGCTTAACCACCTCGGCTCTTTTGTATTTCAGGATTTAGCCGTCCATGACGCTTTCTCTTTCCAGAGCGCACCAGGCAAGCTTACTTTATTATACTTTCAGTGCAAAGCAGGTAAGTTTTAGTCTTCAAGTCCTTTGCATATGGTAGTGTTGAAAAAACAATCCGGTTTCAAGCCAAAGGCTCTGGAAATAAAATGGAGGCTGATTGGAAAGGAGCTGTTTAATGATGAGCAGAACAATTCAGGGACAGCTGACAAATTGGTTTGATGAGTACATGCATTTTTATAGGGTTCTGAGATGCTGTATATTTCATTCTCTTTGGGGGGGTGGAGAGCTTCTTACAGTAGTATATTGACTTTTTACATTTTTATGCTACTATGGGCTTTACCTGTTAACATTTTCAGAGCTTTTGTTAATGTGCATTGTATTTTAAATATTGTTTTAGTTTTTAAAAATGTCGCACTTTTGAGTGCTCTCAGGGTAGAGCACTGACAAATTGTTTTCAAAGGCATAATACAATTCTTAAAATGTATATGTCAGACATTGATGCTATCTCAAAATAAATGAATTTCCAAACTGCCAATCTTTAAGGAAATCTTTTCTTTAATTGAGCACGGTATACATTTTATACGCTGACAGTATACATTTGAGTATGTGCAAAACTACAGGAGGTTCCTCTTTTGGAGTACAAATCTTACTAAGAATCTGGTTCAATCTTACTAACTGCATGTCCTAAGAATTTATGTTCTGGTTCTAGGACTAGGATCCCAGACAGGTTGACTGCCTCTGATTTGTTTGTAAGGAGGATTCATAAAGTTAAACATACAGGTAGTCCTCAATTTACAACATTTCACTTAATGACCACTCAAAGTTACAACAACATGGAAAAAAGAGGCATGGCCATTTTTCACACTTACGACCTTTGTAGAATCCCCATGATCATGTGATCAACATTCAGATGCTGGGCAACTGGTTCATACTTATGACCATTACTGTTTCCCAATGTCACGTCTTCACCTTTTGCAACCTTTTGACAAGTAAAATCAATGGGGAAGCCAGATTCACTTAACAACCATGTTACCAACTTATCAACTGCAGTGATTCACTTAACAACTTTGGCAAGCAAGGTTGTAAAATGGGGCAAAATTCACTTAAATGCTCCACTTAATGACAAAAATTTGGGGCTCAATTGTGGTCGTAAGTTGAGGACTACCTATATTCTGGTTCTTCTGTATTACTGAATCCTTAATATGCATTTTATTCCTTTTGGGTTAATAACTATAGCAGTTAAAATTGACTGAATGATGAAAAACATATCTCAATAAGCAGGACTATATCTTTAAAGTTAGGAAGAATTTTACTAGTTGCATCTTTTTCTGTTATTGGAATATGACTAATAAGGAAAGTTGGCTGCATCTTTTCTTGCAGATCAAAAATAGTGAGAACAATTGATAGCTGGTAATTGCATGACACTTTTGCCTATTGTTAATCAAGCCATACCTAACTCAATTTTTCAAATGCTCTATGTTCCTTAGATATATCAAAACATAAAAGTAGCCACACGGACTAGGTTTACCCAGAACACTAAGTGGAATATTAATTTTTGTTCCAGGTGTCATTGAGGACATAGCTGTAGATTGCTTATAGATGCCTCAAGTTTTCCCCTTGCTTTCTGTCCTACTTAAATGGGAATGCTGGATGAGCCATACGTGTTTTCTTTTTTCTTTCCATCTTATTATTCTAGGAAAGAAGTGGGATTCTAAGCCAACACCCGTTGTGGAATGGATGGCAGAAAGGAGGCTGGAATGTAGCTCTGCAGCTCAAGGTTTAGCTATATCCCTATTTGGCAGAGTTTAGGATAGAGTCATCCACCCTTTGAAGGATCAGGTATGCAATATTGGTTTGAGTATTCCTGGAAATTTGCTGGCAATAGGAATTAGGAGCACTTTCTCTGACTCTGGGCAGTTTGCTAGCTGTGATTTTTTTACTCATGCTAGTTGCATTCTGATATTTTGTTGTTTTCTTCTTTCTTTATTAAATCATTCCTTTGAAACTGTTGTTGATGGTTTCATGTATCTTCCTTTTTTGTAAAATAAAAAGAAATGAGAAAACAACATGTCTGACAAGGCAAGTAACTGCACTAGAGAGCAAACCTCACTCCCTTCTAACGCTAATGGTGTTACCCAGTCTGATAGCAAAACATCCGCAAGCAAACAACCAAGCTCAGAGAGCCTCAAGGATTCCATAATTGGAGTAACTGTGAAATGGTTCCCATTTTCTTTATATTTTTTCATATGTATTTATTTTATGAGGCTTATATGCCACTCCAGCCATCAACTGAGTCTCGAGTGGCTAACAATCCTACCGTGCATGAAGAATGTTAAAATAAATCATATCTCCATAGAGTTGTGGGTTTTTACACAGGAAAATCCCTCTCAAGTAATGAACCCTTCAGAGCACTGTTAAAATAACTAGGTTTAATGGTTTCCTAAATCTCAATTATGCCAGGGTATGTTGAATCTTCAGGGGAATGCTGCTGTAGAGATGTGGGCAGCAACTTCTCAAGAAGACCCAACTCTTGGAAATCTACAGTACAACATTCTTTAAGAGAGGGAACCTGCTGGGAACAGGAGGTCCCCTAGATATCCATGTTCCAAGTCATGAAAGGCTTTAAGATGTCAACTGCAACTTGAATTGTACCCAGAAACGAATTGATAATTAGTTAGGATACTTGCACTGTTGCCATTAAATGGGCATGCCCATAATTGCTGGAGCTGCTGAATTCTCGATGACTTTAGCTTCTGAATGCTTTTTAAGGGCAGCACCATGTAGGGTCCAAATTTCTGTGTATCTTTAATGATTTAATGTTCATGTTTTGTTTGCATGATTAGATTAATAAATTTTACATTCTTTGGAATATGAAAACTAGTCAATAGCTGAACAACGTGAGAGTGCATATCTATAAGCATATTTGGGCAATTGCCATAAATTAATAACTTTACTGTATATATTTTTATTTAGCCTTGTTTTCATCACTAGAGGACAATTGGGAGCTCAGTTTTCAGTCTACGTATTTTTATTGTCTACTTAATGGAATGAATCTGAACTAAAATTGAGTAGAAGTGGACAGAATAAAACTTTATCCTTGTGAATGGGTTTCACATGGGAGGTTTTTCAATTCTGTATCTTTTCTTGGTTTGATAGGCAAAGACATGGCTTTGGTTCCTTATGACAGCACAGCTCTTTGGGGAATGCAGAAGTTACATAAATCTTCCTCTACATTCTGTTTTGCCAACCATACAATCCACATTAAGCAGAATTGGACGCAGTTGGGTGTAGCTGCTGTGGTTTGGGATGCGGTGCGTATACTTTGCATTGATTCAATTGTGGAGAGTTGTAATGGTTCACTAAGGAGGTCTGAAGAAACTGGCTATGGCACTTTAGCAATTGAACTAATATTTCTGTCCTCTCTGTGGTCATAATGTTTGTTGCATTCAACAAAAACAAAAGTGACAGAATTCTAAAATGATATATCCTATTTAACTGAAGCAGGGAGATGTTTTAGAGAACTTTTTCTCATTTATCTTTCCAACCATCTGAGAGTCAAGCTAGGAGTCTATGCTTTCTAGGAAAGAGATGTCAATTATACAGGGAGAGAAATAGATAACAGATTTGAACTTCCAGGATTAGGGATAATAAGAGAGAATTTGCATTTATCCCCCATGGCAGATGGTAATTATCTGCTTTATATGGCTTCATCCTAGTGTACAGTCCAATTCTTATATAACCTTATAATATTGTGTGTCTGAGAGCCTCTGGCTGAGTGGTTCATCCAAATTTTTTGCTAAGGGGAACTTGACATTTTCCAGATTAGCTAAATTACAACTGTCGTCATACCCCAAGATGGAAAACCATCAGAATGAGGAAGGCTGGTGTAGATTTTCCATTCCTGGAATCATGATTACCTCTTGTTCCTTTCCATCCCATCCAAAATTTCCAACAGCCACATTTTTTGACAGGATAGTAATGTAAAATTCTGCGTATATCCAGAATATTGTGAACCACCTCCAGTTCTATTTCTGGAAGGCTACTGAACCACCCTAGGAATGCCTGGAATCTGCACAACAAAAGTTTCTGAAAAAATACAAGTATGTACTCTTCATGGAACGGTAGATTTTGCACATTCCTAATTGAGATTCTTATTGTTTTTCCTCACTGGAATTGGCGCTTAGATTAAAGTCTTTCTCTAACATGGAGTTGAATATGTTTCTATTTCATTTTCAGCCAGCAATCACCAATAGCTGAGATCAACAACAGACCATATAACTTGCCCCCAAATATCTTCCTTCAGATAGATACCAGGAGACTCTGAGTTCTAGTCCTGTGACTTTGGGCCAGTCACACACACTCAGCCCAATCACTTTACACAGTTGTTGTGGGGAAAATAGGAGGAGGAAGGAGCATTAGATATGTTTCCTGCCTTGAGTTATTTCAAAATAATAAAGATGAAGTAAATAAACAAAACAAGAAAAACAAGGTGTTTTTTTTTTAATGAAATGTTTAGGTAGAGGCTTAGGCTAGAATTAATACAGTTATCTATCTTCTTAAAGATAATTTAATTGTGATGATACAAAACATGGCTCTTCAAGAGATACTGTAGTTTACTTTGTGGCAAGTAGTTCATTTGAGTTTCTTTCACAGTTCTTAGTTTGTCATCTGCTTAACTTGTCATAATAACATTGTTACAGAAATCGACAATTTTCTGACAACTGTAACACCTAGTGTTGAAGACACTTGATTAATAAGTGTCAATATTTTCTATTGAAAATTGAAAAATTACAATATATATTTACTAGAATTCCTATGCTATTATAGGGGCTCATTTCCTATAAATCGATCTAGGATTGCAACCTTATGGAATACTCTCATCTGTATTCTTGCTGCCTTGCTAAAGGTGTTTATTTGGGTATGAAAGAAAGTGATAAAACTGGTATCTGTTTTCTGAGCACTGAATTGTTCGGCCTTCAAAAATATCCATTTAAAAAGAGATTAGGTAGAACTGCACTAAGAATAAATTTTGGTCACTTTGAAAATTTTTAAAGATATTCCTTATATAGCACTATGATTTTAAGATAAGATAAGATAACCTTTATTGTCACTTTTTTGTGTGAAAACACTGGCACACATTAAAAAATGAAATTTTGATGCCGTTCTCAAAAGCATATGTGTTTATACACATGTGATATATATGAATATACATATAAAAAGGTAAAGGTTCCCCTCGCACATACGTGCTAGTCGTTCCTGACTCTAGGGGCCAGTGCTCATCTCCATTTCTAAGCCGAAGAGCCAGCGCTGTCTGATGACAATTCCGTGGTCATGTGGCTGGCATGACTAAACGCCGAAGGTGCACGGAACACTGTTACCTTCCCACCAAAGGTGGTCCCTATTTTTTCTACTTGCATTTTTACATGCTTCCAAACTGCTAGGCTGGCAGAAGTTGGGGCAAGTAACGGGAGCTCACCCCATTATGCAGCACTAGGGATTCGAACCGCCGACTGCCAATCTGTTTGATTAACATGCTCAGCATCTTAGCCACTGAGCCACCGCATCCCCTTTGAATACACATACACATACACATGCATGCATATATATATATATATATATATATATATATATATATATATATATATATATATATATATATATATATACATACATATTCTTTCTAGCCAGGTTTTACCTACGTAAACTAAGTTGTTCTGCAACCCTGGTTCTGTGAAATCTCATTCACAAGTTTCTGGGCCTTTTTTTTTCTGCTGACAAACTGCAACTCTGTGTTGCTCTCTGGGAGACTCAGATAGCTATTTCTACCTATTAAGGCATCATCAGTGAGCCACACCCACTTCTCAGATATCCTCCCTGTAAAGGTACAATGTGTCTTTTTTCCTTTTTCGTAGGCTTTTATGTGCATATTCTTTCTAGCCAGGTTTTACCTACGTAAACTAAGTTGTTCTGCAGCCCTGGTTCTGTGAAATCTCATTCACAAGTTTCTGGGCCTTTTTTTTTTTTCTGCTGACAAAAAAAAAAAAGGCCCAGAAACTTGTGAATGAGATTTCACAGAACCAGGGCTGCAGAACAACTTAGTTTACGTAGGTAAAACCTGGCTAGAAAGAATATGCACATAAAAGCCTACGAAAAAGGAAAAAAGACATATATGTATATGTATGCATGTACACACACACACACACGCACATGCACGCATACACACATACTTCTTACCTCAGTGCAAGAGCACATCACTTACTACAGGTAGCCCTTGACTTACGACCGCAATTGAGACTGGAACTCCATCAATAAGTGGTGTAGTTATTAAATAAGTTGTGTCTAATTTATGAGCTTTTTTATCCCGGTGGTTAGGTGAATCTGACTTCCCCCTTTAACTTTATTTATTTGTTTGTTTGTTTGTTTGTTTGTCTGTTGCATTTCTATGCCGCCCAACTCCCTGGGGACTCTGGGTGGCTTACTACAAAAAATAATGCGAACAATATACCATAAAAGTTGTTTTTAAAAAAACATTAAAAACCCATACACTCCATTCATGGCCGGGTGTCACAAGATTGCAGCAGCGAGATCAATGGCCCCAGGCTTGCCGAAAAGCCAGGTCTTCACCGCTTTCCAGAAGGCCAATAGGGTGGGGACAGTCCAGACCTCAGGAGGTAATTGGTTCCAGAGAGCCAGGGCAGCCACAGAGATGGCCCTCCCCCACGGGCCCGCCAGCTGACATTGTTTAGCTGACGGGACCTGGAGGAGACCAACTCTGTGGGATCTTACAGGTCGTTGGGAGCTATGCGGTAGAAGGCGGTCTCGAAGATAGTCTGGCCCTAAGCCATGTAGGACTTTAATGTAATAACCAACACCTTGAATTGTGTCTGGAGACTGATAGGGAGCCAGTGCAGCTTGCGGAGAATTGGTGTAATGTGGATGTATCTAGGTGCACCCACAATAGCTCGTGCGGCTGCATTCTGGACCAACTGTAGTCTCCAAACACTTTTCAAGGGTAGCCCCATGTAGAGCGCGTTGCAATAATCCAACTGTGAGGTGACAAGGGCATGAGTGACTGTGAGGAGAGCCTCCTGATCTAAGTAGGGTCGCAGTTGGTGCACCAGGCAAACCTGTGGAAAAGTCCCCCTAGCCACAGCGTCAGACGTTGCTCTAATCTTAGCTGTGAGTCTAGAAGGACACCCAGATTGCGAGCCCGCTCTGAGGGGGACAATTTCTCCCCCCCCCCTCCAGGACCCCAGGAGATGGACAATGGACATAGTCTATAGGAGGCAATACCCACAGCCATTCGGTCTTGCCTGGGTTAAGTTTGAGCCTGTTGACTCCCATCCAGACCCTCACAGCCTCCAGGCACCGGCACATCACATCCACTGCATCACTGAACTGACGCGGGGTGGAGATATACAGCTGGGTATCATCAGCATATTGCTGATATCCCACCCCGTATCGTCAGATGATTTCACCCACGGTTTCATGTAGATGTTAAATAGGAGGGGGGAGAAGACCGAGCCCTGAGGCACCCCGCAAATGAGGGGCCTAGGGGTCGATTTCTGTCCTTCTACCAACACTGACTGTGACCGACCAGAGAGATAGGAGGAGAACCACCGTAACACGGTGCCTCCCACTCCCAACTCCCTTAGTCGTCCCAGAAGGATACCATGGTCAATGGTATCAAAAGCTGCTGAGAGATCAAGTAACACCAGAGATCATCCATCAGTGTGACCAAGGTAGTTTCCGTGCTGTAGCCAGGCCTGAAGCCAGACTGAAAAGTGTCTAGATAATCCGTTTCATCCAATGACTGCAGGAGCTGAAGTACCACTACTTTCTCTACAACCTTTCCCACGAAGAATAGGCTGGAGACTGGCCGAAAGTTCTTTAATTCTGCTGGATCCAGGGAAGGCTTCTTGAGGAGGGGCCTTACAACCGCCTCCTTTAATGGTTGCGGGAAGGACCCCTCCCTCAAGGACGTGTTAACTAAAGCCTGTAGCCAGCCTCGTGTCACCTCCCTGCTGGCCGAAATCAGCCAGGAGGGGCATGGGTCCAACAAACAGGTGGAGAAACTCATCGCACCTACAGCCTTGTCCACTTCCTCAGGAGTCACTGGCTCAAACTCGTCCCACACAATCGGACTAAGAACCGACCCCATCATCTCTGTTGGTATTGCCCAATCAGAGTCCAGGTCCATCCGAATCTGAGTGACTTTATCCGACAGAAATGGCACAAACTCCTCAGCTCTACCCTGCAAGGGCTCCTCCGCTCCCCCTACATTAAGGAGGGAGCGAGTCTCCCTAAATAGGGTGGCTGGGCGAGAATCTGCGGATGCAATGTGTGGGAAAATGCGAGCATTTTGCCTCCCGTATCACCATTAAATAAGTCCTAATAAAGGCTCTTAAGAGTGTTCGGTCAGATTCAGATTTACTGGTCCTCCAGCCTTGCTCTAGGCATCTCTTCTGGCGCTTCATCTCCCGGAGCTCCTCGGTAAACCAGGGAACTTACCTGGATCCACTGCCATTGAGAGGCCGCAAAGGCACAATCCGGTCCAATGCCCCAGACACTGCCCTATTCCAGGCAGCCACCAGGGTCTCAGCCGGACTGTGGACAAGGGAGTCAGGGATCTCCCCAAACTCCTTCTGAAACCCTTCTGGGTCCATTAGGCGTCTGGGGTGGAACCACTTAATTGGGTCCGCCTCCCTGCGATGGAGGAGTGGCATCTTAAAGTCCAACCTCAACAGGAAATGATATGACCACGACAAGGGAGAAGCATCTATACCCCTTAATTCCAGATCCTGTCTCCACTGCCCCGAGAGAAACACCAGGTCAAGCATGTGTCCTCCCCTATGGGTTGGACCCTAAACTACTTGGGTCAGGTCCATGGTTGTCATGGAAGCCATGAACTCCTGAGCCACATCTGAGGATTCGCCAAGTGACGGCAGGTTGAAGTCCCCCAGTACCATAAGCCTGGGGAACTCCACCGCCAACCCAGCTACTGCCTCTAGCAGCACAGGCAGAGCTGTTGTAATGCAGCTGGGAGGCAGGTACGTCAATAACAGGCCCAACTGAACCCTTGAGTCCAACCTCAAGAGGAGAGACTCACACCCAACAACCTGCGGGGCAGGGATCCTGCAAGGACAGAGACTCTTCTGGACAATAGCTGCCACTCCTCCACCCCTTCCCTGGAATCGTGGCTGATGCAATATCTGAAACCCGTCTGGGCACATCTCTGAGAGGGGAACACCCCCCTCCTGGCCCAGCCAGGTCTCAGTTATACATGTCAGGTCAGCCTCCTCCAGGATTAGGTCCCGAATGAGGGGAACCTTGTTAACAACAGACCTGGCATTAAACAGCAGCAGCCTGAGGCCAGGGCCCTGACATCCCAAGTCACCAGGTATACGAGGTGAATCCAATGAACCAAAATCAGAGGGGCTGGAACAAGTAATTGCTTTGAGACAGCGAGTCCTAGTTCCCCGAGAGCGGCCTACCTCTTGGCTCCCGCCATATCTTTGTTTGTTTGGAAGTTCCCTTGGAAGATCGCAAATAACAATCATGTCACTCCCAGGATGCTGCAACCACTGTAAATACATGCCATTTGTGATGGGAGCAATGTGGCGCTCTCATGTAACCCCCCTCCTGCGCGAGCTGCACTGGCTCCCGGTGGTCTTCCGGGTGCGCTTCAAGGTTTTGGTTACTATCTTTAGAGCGCTCCATGGCTCAGGACCAGGGTACTTACGAGACCGCCTCCTGCCACCAATAGCCTCTCACCGACCAGTTCGCTCCCATAGAGAGGGACTCCTCAGGGTGCCGGCAGCCAAACAATGTCGACTGACGGCCCCCAGGGGGAGAGCCTTTTCTGTGGGGGCACCTACCATCTGGAACGGGCTTCTCCCGGAGTTACGAAACATCCAAGACTTACGCATATTCCGCCGTGCCCTGAAAACGTTTCTATTCCAACAAGCTGGTCTGGCCTAACTCTCCCTTTTTAATTGGCTTTTAAATTGGCTTTTAAATCGGGTTTTAGACCTCTTTTAGATAAATTTGGATGTTTTAATCTTTGAGCCAAATTACTTAATCTGTTTTTTAATAATTTTTAACTTCTATATGTATTTGTATTTATTATGGCTGTTCACCGCCCTGAGTCCTTCGGGAGTAGGGCGGTATACAAATATGAAAAATAAATAAATAAATAAATAAATTTGTCAAGTGCCCAAATTTTGATCATGTAGCTGCAGGAAAGTGAGGACCAGCTGTAAGTCACTTTTTTCAGCACTGTTGTGTCTTGGAACTGCTGTTAAATAAATGGTCATAAGTCAAGGACTACCTGTACACCAGGAATGCAGGAATAGATGACAATCCCCTTAGCCCTCCTCTTACCACTGGGAAGGTGCTTTCTGTCTGTGTTCTCATTTCAATTGGGAATTTGCTACCTTTCACTCTGAAAAATAAAAACTAGATATGCACATTTAAAAGCTCCAAAATAAAGACTTGCACTTGGTGGCCTGAAAATCACATCTTGTGCTTAAACATTTTTACAAACTTCTCATATGGGTGACAGAAGAAATGCTATTATCTGACTGGACTTGTATGAGTATTCTTAATTAGATTTTTTTCCCCTCCTGACCTAGGCAGTGGTCTTGTGCGCTTTCCTGGAGACGGGAGGCATTGATCTGCAGGGACGCAAGGTGATTGAGTTAGGAGCTGGGACAGGCCTCCTTGGAATTGTAGCGGTGTTACTTGGTAAGTTACTCTAGAACCAGTGTAGGCTAGAAATTCATTTTGGCATCTAACAGGGATCTCAAATGGTAGTTTCCTTTTAGCTTTACTAATATTAATGGAACAAAAAAGATGTGTGCACTCATCATTGAGTTTTCCTAGAATATTGCTTAACTTTATCAGTTTTTTTCACTAGATTTATTTGAATAAGGATTCTCTTAACAGTCCTCCATGTTTCTCTTAGGTGCTCAAGTTACAATCACAGACCGAAAGCCGACATTGCCCTTACTTGAGTCAAATGTGCAAACTAATTTACCTGTCAACCTTCAGTCAAGAGCAGCAATAAAGGAACTTACCTGGGGACAAGATTTGGCCGACTTTTCTCCAGGAGAATATGATATTATTTTGGGCGCAGACATAGTTTATCTGGAAGAAACATTTGCAGATCTTCTTCAGACACTGGATTATCTCTGCTCTGATGAGACTGTAATCCTGTTATCCTGCCGTCTCCGCTATGAGCGGGACCAGAATTTCCTGAAGATGCTTAGAGAACATTTTACAGTGCACGAAGTACTCTATGACCCTGGTAATGATGTGCATATATTTAGAGCACAGAGGCATATCCTGAAGGGGGATTTGTGATTGGTCTGATCATGAATTCTTGCCAGCTCGTGTCTTCTCTTTCCTTCTCATTGCCCCAATACTTGGATCAAAAACTTCCATGCAGCATCTCCCTCTCTTTCTCTTGCAGTGAAAGTACTTTATGAGAATAAAGTGAAACTAATCTATTTTTTGGTTATAAGGAGTTTGATTAACTCCTTATTTGGAGTTAATTGGGTTGCATTTCGTATAAAAATTGTTTTCTTGATTTACTCATTGTTAAAATAAAGAATCAGGTGAGCCATCGAAGGATAGCAATCTATCAATTATTTTTGAAGAAATAACTGACAAGCTATATATGGTCACAAGATAAATTAGCCATATTCAGTCCTCTCTGTTTCAGTCAGCTGGGAAATTCATATAAGTTCTTCATTAAATACAGGCGAAAGCAAAAGGAGACATACATTTGAAAGAAGAAAAATTATTTCAGAAAAAAGGCTTGGGATAAAATGGGGGCTTCCCTTGGATGAGTGACATGGGTTGTCAAAGAGAGCTGTCAGGTAGTCCTCAACATATGACCAGTCATTTAATCATTCAAAATTACATTGTGCTTTAAAAAAGATTATGACCTGTCCATGCAGTACCCTCCCCGGTCATGTGATTGCATTTTGGGTGTTTGGAAACTGGCTGGCATTTATGACCAATTGCAGCATCCTGTGGCCATGTGATAGCATTTTGTGATATATATTTTTTGCTGCTTTCCAGCAAAAAATGTCCAAACTGGGTTTGGATTTACAACCACATGGTTCACTTAATGATGTCATTTGCTTTGAGTGTTGTAAAAAGCTGTGATCTACAGCTTGCATAACTATGCTAGCCATTTTTTAGAACTGCTTTTACATTACATCACTTCATTTTCATTACCAGTTACACTTATGAGGTTGCGAACAGTTTCATTTTCATGAAGAACATAAAGTAGGGTCGTGCTGAGAATTTTGTTCAGTATCTGCACGATAAAATCACTCAGATTCAGGAAGGCTTGGTCTCTGACTGGGTAGGTACAGACGGGATGATGGGTGCCGGTCTTGAGACTGTCATTTGGGAGGAGTTCGACCCTGTTGCTCCCGAGGACGTGGACAGGATACTGAGGCGGCTGAACGCGACCACGTGTTTATTGGACCCGTGTCCCTCCTGGTTGGTGCTGGCCTCCCGGGAGGTTACGCGAGGCTGGCTCCAGGGGATTATCAACGCTTCCTTGAGTGAGGGTGTCTTGCCATCCGCCTTGAAAGAGGCGGTGGTGAGGCCCCTCCTCAAGAAGCCTGCTCTGGATCTGGCTGTTTTGGCTAACTATCGTCCGGTCTCCAACCTTCCCTTCTTGGCGAAGGTTGTTGAGAGTGTGGTGGCGCGACAGCTTCCTGGGTACCTGGATGAAGCTGTCTATCTGGATCCGCTCCAGTCCGGCTTCAGGCCTGGGCACAGCACGGAAACAGCATTGGTCGCGTTGGTGGATGATCTCTCGAGGGCTCGGGATAGGGGTTGCTCCTCTATCCTGGTCCTGTTAGATCTCTCAGCGGCTTTTGATACCATCGACCATGATATCCTGCTGCGCCGGTTGGAGGGGTTGGGAGTGGGGGGCACCGTTCTGCGGTGGTTCTCCTATCTCTCCGACCGGTCGCAGTCAGTGTTGGCAGGGGGGCAGAGGTGGACCCCGAGGCGCCTTGTTTGTGGGGTGCCTCAGGGGTCGGTCCTCTTGCCCCTTCTGTTCAACATTTATGTGAAGCCGCTGGGTGAGATCATCTGTGGCTTTGGGGTGGAGTTCCATCACTACGCTGATGACACTCAGCTGTACATCTCCACCCCAGGCCATCCCAACGATGCCCTTGAAGTGATGTCCCGGTGCCTGGAGGCCGTGCGGATCTGGATGGGGAGTAAGAGGCTTCGACTCAACCCTTCCAAGACCGAATGGCTGTGGTTTCCGGCGTCCCGATATAGCTAGCTGGTGCCATCGCTGGCTATTGGGGGCAAGTTATTGGCCCCCACGGACAGGGCTCGCAACTTGGGCGTCCTCCTGGATGCACGGCTGTCTTTAGAAGAGCATATGATGGCCGTGGCCGGGGGGGGGGGCTTTTTATCAGGTCCGCCTGATTCGCCAGTTGCGTCCCTTTCTGGATCGGGACTCCTTACGCACAGTCACTCAGGCACTCGTCACTTCCCGCCTGGACTACAGCAATGCTCTCTACATGAGGCTCCCCTTGAGGAGCATCCGGAGGCTCGAACTGGTGCAGAATGTGGCCGCGCGGGGCATTATGGGAGCGAGGGGGCACTCCCATGTGGCACCTCTCCTGCATGAGCTGCATTGGCTTCCAGTGGTCTTCCGGGTGCGCTTCAAGGTGTTGGTTACCACCTTTAAAGCGCTCCATGGCATAGGACCTGGGTATTTGCGGGACCGCCTTCTGCCGCCGATAGCCTCCCACCGACCAGTACGCTCCCACAGAGAGGGACTCCTCAAGGTGCCGTCAGCCAGGCAATGTCGGCTGGCAACCCCCAGGGGGAGGGCCTTCTCTGTGGCAGCTCCTGCCCTCTGGTACGATTTGCCCCTGGAGATACGAAGCATATCGGATCTCCAGGTCTTTCGACGTGCCCTGAAAATCTTTTTTTTCCACAAGCAGGGCTGGCGTGAACCCCCTCCCCCCTTTTTAGTTTTTTTTAGTTTTTTAGTTTTTAAATTGTCATTGGGTTTTAATTGAATTGTTTTAAATTTGGGCCAGTTATGTAATTCTTTTAATTTTAAATTTTGTATTGGTATGTGTTTTAGTTCTGGCTGTGCACCGCCCTGAGTCCACTAGGAGAAGTGCGGTATACAAATTGAATAAAATAAATAAATAAATAAATAAAGTACACACCTGCAAAAATATGTGCTCCCAGTTATCATGCTCACAATTCCTTCATCTTTCTCTCCAAGGTTTTGTGTTTTCCAGGGATTCTTTCAAAGTGTTCTGTCTAGATTATTCATTCCCACAAGGATCAAGAGGAAAAGACAGTTGATGATGAGGTTGAATATTCTTTGTAACTTGAGGCAAGTCCTAATCTTTAGAAACCACATTTGCAGTCAATAAATGTAGGCAAAGAAGTGAGTATTGGAGCCAATTAGTCCGATAAGTTGGAATGTATAGCTAAGACGGAGTCTGTGGTGCATTACCAAGGTTAAACTACTTGATTAGATCTGTAATTTCATTATTTGTCACTTGGGGCCACTGAGAGATGATGTCTTAAGCCATCTTTAACCTCTGTTTTAAAAGCAGTTATCTACACATATAGAGAGTTTTAAAATAGTCCTTCAGACAGCGATCAATGTTTAATAAGGTCAAGGTGGGCAGGCAGAAAGGTAAGGGACTGATATAGGTTTTTCTGCACATGCTGCTCTAATTGTTGCCAAATTTCCCTAAGTGACTGTTTGGGTACTGAATTAGATTTTTCTATCATCTCTTCATCAGTGGAATGCGGAGAAGGGTCACTGCTGCATCTATTGAAATAGATTAATTAGTATATGATTTCTTATACAATGCTTTCTTTAACGAATTTATATAGCTGCCCACCTACTCAAGATATTCTGGAAAGAGAACAGAAATAAAACATAACCAAGATATACAAATCCAGTTCAAAGGAAACTGGACTGGGGCTCTGAATGTTACATTATCAAAATAATAAATTAGAAGTTATAATAGAATCACTGCTTGGTACTATTTGTATATACAACAAAATCATTGCAGTGGAGTTTGGACTGGACAAATGTGCCATCCTTCAAGTTGACAACTTCCAAGAACGAAGAAGCGATGAGGAAGGCTAGAAGTGAATATAAGAGTAGAGAAGTCCAAACTCAGTGGAGGAAAAGCTCTAGTAGTTTTGTGGCTAGAAAGTGGGAGACCATGAGCTCAAATCCCATCTTAGTCATGAAAGCCAGCTGAGTTACTTTGTACCAGTCACTCTCTCTCAGCCCAACCCACCTCACAAGACTGTTGTTATGAGGGAAACAGGAGGAGGAAGGTGTGTTGTATATGTTTGCTGCCTTGAGTTATTTGTAAAAAATAATAGGCAAGAACATCTGTCTATCCCAAGTTCTTAGGAAGGATTCGATAGGTATAAAAATGCCAAATCCAATTTAAACTATGTGATGAACCATAATAATACAAGTGCAATTCCAAAAAATCTTGGGCAGCACTTATAAAATCTGCACATTGACAAAATTTCCATCTTGTCAATTGCAAAAGGCACACTGCTTGGATCTGCACAATATGTTACAACTTCCTAGGTTCTTGGGGAAAAACTCAATGCATGTGAAGGCCACCAGCTAAACAACTGGCAGCCGTGACTTCAGATTGCCAAAAAATAATAATTTACTATATAATTTATAATGAATGAAACTACTCCATCAGTACACCCAATATACTACCCAAGTCTTGGGAAAGAACCAGGTCTTCACATCCCTTTGAAACTTCTCCATGAGAGCACCATGACCAGCAAGGCATGCTTCCTAGATCTCACCAGGTGATATTGCCTCATGGATGTGTTCTGGAGCATGTCCGCTCAGCCTGATCTAGTAGGACAGGCAGAAACTATTGGAAGTAGACAGTCTTGCAAAAACCCTGGCCCCATGTCATGCAAGCCTTTAAAGGTACAACCAGCATATTCAACTGCACTCACTCGGGGAGGGATATTATATGGATGCATATTGTAATGCATCCAATACTCCATGAACTGTTATGTTTTGGATCAGCTGAAGCTTACAAATGCTCTTCAAGGCCCATGAGCTCTATTGCTACAGTTCAGTTAGGAAGTGACTTAAGGCATGAGTGGCCATAAATAGTGCTGCTTGATCTGGGAGTAGGCACAACTATAGTGTACAACATGTAATTGTGCAAAGGCCCTCCTGGACAGTTGTCATTTCCCAAAGTATATGCTGTAAATCTAGAAGCTTCAGATCGCGCATTAACCCTGCCCTTGGGAGCATCACCCTATCCAGAATTATCCATAGAAAATCACTGGACGCTAGATCTCTAAACCCCAGATCCACTGTTTTGTCAGGGCTGAACCAAAGCTGATTCTTTCCCTATCAGACCTGCGCAGTATTAATAAAGCACCTCAGTGGTATCACAGATGATTTTGGCTTATCTACCATTCCATTTGTAAAGACTTTGAGCAGCTTAAACATAATATAAAATTGAAGCATTAAAAAATCACTAACATAAACAAGGCCGATGTCACCACTTAGACAGCAGAATCTGAATTAGCTCCAAATGTTTCTCTGAAGAGCCGCATCGTCCCATTTTTAGCAAATCTTATACAGAGGTTGAAACGAACCCTCTGAATGTATTGTCCAAAAAATTATTTTGTGAATGTGGCTCTTAAAATCAAATTGCTCCTTTGTGGTATAATAAGCACAAAAATATCTAATAATCACAAAGATTATTTTTCATTTTTCTAATCTTAAAGAATCCATATGCAGAGGTATTACTTGCATGCAGGGGATTATGGGGTTCTGTCTAGAAGCCAAACTATTTTGAATTGAAATTCAGAGTCCTTAAATAATGGTTAATCTACTGTAGCATCAAAATGCTTAAAAACTGATGAAATATTGTTTTGGGACAGCCTATTTCATAATAAAATTTTGTCTAGTGCAGAATTTTATGGATTTTCATATTTAGCACAGCACTTTATATTTGTATATTCTAGGTCTAGGACATGGGTTCAGTTTCTTGAGCATCCCATAATAATTATATTATTTTGATTAGAAAAAATGTTATTTTTCTCTTGTATAATAGAAATAATAAAGATATGGTCCAGAATAGGGGTGTGCAAATTCCAACAGGTTGAGATTATACATTATACATTTATATTACATTTTAAAAAAGCTAAACAGACATATACATGCACTCATACACTCAAAATATATGCAAATTCAAATAAGTGTGGCAAGAAGTCAAAGGGAAGGAGGTGAAATGTGGCATGGAAAGAATGGTTTATACAAGAAAGGGCAGCAGTGTGGCAGGGAAAGGACAGGGTGGCAAATCATGTTAGTGAAAAAAGATAGGGAGTTAAGATGCAATTATGAAATAGCCAAATAAGAGCAAAACATTTGGAGCTTTGCACATGGTCTGTGCCAATTGCATTTTTGCATTCCTGCTTGAAGAAATACATGCTTAATCTTTTCAAATTTGAGTCTCAACTGACTAATTGACAAACGTAGGGGAAGTGATTCCATTTAAATATATTATCCCATCTGAAAAGAGAGACTTCAAAAAGATTTTAAAAGCAGGTTTATGTATCTGCACATAGATGTGTAAAAAGAGTTTTATGACAATTTATACCACAAACTTTACAGTAAGAAAAAAGCACTTTATGACAGTATTTCACAAATTCACAAATATCACTTTAATATACAAAGCAATTACTAGCTTCTGAAACACAAAGCAGTTAGTATGTACATAATGTTAATAAAATGCAGTATAACCCAGTACGTTAAAAAAACAAAAAACAAAATACAACTGGATAAATTACAAAATTAAAACTGGGATATTTCAAAATAATAAGGAATTCTCAATTTAACTTAATCCATTTCTAGTTTGTATTTCTCTGCCTAGTAATTTAATTTGCAATAAAAACATTTTAAAAAGTTCAGTACCCTGTTTTTTTGCTGACTGTTTTGGATAAAGAATCAGTTACAGGGAGAATAAATTTTATTAAATAAAACTAGCACAGCTGTTCCTCCTCCCATAATATTCTAAAGAAAGTTCACGTTCATGTGAACCTGAGATCCAAACAGAACAAGAATAAATTGATCAGAAGTTGCACAACTTTCCCTTTCCTTGGTGCTTCTCAAATTAGAGCATGAAGCATACTTGAATAGTAAAATCTTAAATGGAATTAAAGCGCTAATGTTTCATTTATTGTTTCACAAATAACCCCATGACCCAAAAATGGCGTGGCACTTGGATAACGTACAACTTATAGAAAGCATTTCAAAACTATCCTTTCGTTTTTGTTATGAATTTGTTATTACAACCAGCTTGTTTTATTCTTGAAGCTCATTTTTCAGAATGTCAGTAATGCATCTGGCTAAGTCTGAGACTCAGGTAACGTGATAGAATACTCCCGTGTAAGTACAGCAAATACTTGTTTTGAAACACTTAGGCATGCACCAACATTTTATTTGTTACATGATCAACAGGTTAATTAATAGATGGCATTCAAGTGAGGAGACTCCACAGATACATAAGAGTGTTGAAGTGCCCTGGGTTCATTGTGGGTTTAAAAGAAATCACATGTAAACACATCTCAATTATGTTAAAATGCTGTCACTGAGAATGCACTACAATTCCAAAAATCCTTGAGGTTTTTTTTCAGCCATATATTCCGAAACAGAGTACTGAGATAAACTGCTGACACATTGTTTATAATTTAGCATTGCAGAAATAAATTATATATAACTATGCTACAGAGTAGCAATGTTAAAATATACAGTAACCCTGAGAAAGTGGGCAAGTGGATGCAAAAAGATTTGTAACAACCTATAATATTCATAATAACAATCCTGAATTAACCCCAAGAACTACTAACTGTAGAGACAAATTTTTAAAAGGCTTGAAATGGCTAGTAGGAACCAGTACCTGCAATACCAAAATATACTTGTACTTATATTACTTGTTTTGGGCTACAGTTGCATTTTTTTTAAAAAAATATATGTGAGATTGCAATATTTATAATTCAATTCTAATTATTGACCATGTTTATGCTATATTCAAAATGAAAATTGTCACTACAAAGCTGTAGATTGCTAAAGTTCAGCACCATTTCGTTATTTAACAGTCCCAAAGTGGCTGTGCTTCTCAAAATATTCAGAACTCTTTGGGTGCTCAGGTACATGTATCAACAGGCATAACATCTGCAAACATGGATTCGTACAACATAAGAAATCCCAAAGAATGTTATAAACACTACATGTGGTAACTAATACAATCTCATCTCAATTGGCACTGGGAAATATTGTGCTTTTAAAAATATATATCTATTGCTCATTCCCTAGAATTTCTTTCTCTTTCAAATATTCTAACAATTAAATATTAGCCTTTTTTATTGGAATCCCCTTAACTTGAGATCTCAATCTTTGGTATTGCCTTGTGCAGATGCCTCTAAAAAAACAGCTGTCTCTTAGGATTATCATGAGAGTCCATTGAGTAACAACATCCAAGCATAGAGATATTAAGCCCACCATAAGCAGGAGCACATTAAAGTTACATTAATACACTCAGATGTATCTGCTACTGAGCCACTCCTCTGCAGGCTGTTAGTGGAAAAATGAACACTTGCATCTTTGTGTAAAAAGAATATTTCCACATATCAAAACTGATATCAGAAGTAGAAAGCATCTTTCTCATTTAACATGCTAGGTTTTTTTTAATGTGCATGAGCAAACATTCATCCCTGAAGCATCTCAAGTGGTACATATCTATAATAAAACATGTATCTGCTGATCATGTATTTCAGTTCTTAGTTATAATTATGATGAAAGCTCTCCTCTTTTATAAAATTATATAATTGTCATTATGCAATTTTATAATTGCTTAGTTTTATAGAACACGGTAAATTCCAGAACAGACATACCGGTACTGTGCAATTACCAAACGTATCTGAGCTTAAGTATGCTTTCAAATTCTTGTTACAATGCTTTCCATTACTCAAGTGTAGGGTAAAATTATGCAAATAAAATATTGAGCAACCATTTTTCTCTTTTGTTCCCTCCATATAACCCAAATGTTTTCCAATTGTTTTGTCTTAAATGAATAGCTGCCCAACAGACAAAGCACAAAGTGAAGAACTTGGGAACAAGAGGAATTTTAAACAGTTGCTATCACTTCATAATTCACCATCATAACAAATACAAACTGCAGTGAAATATAGTAATTGAAAATGGGTAAGTAAACAACAGTACAACATATCAATAAGCGCCAGAATAATATAGCTCAAAATTTGGGGGGTGAGTGAGGGGTGGAAGAGAGAAGAAACAATAAGCATGTATCTGCACACATACATACTATTTTTTCTGACCTCAATATACTATAATATTCAGCATTCCTGACTTAAAAGCTCTCAGAGCTATAGATTATATACTGTGTATATATATTTTATATATGTACATACTTTATACATAAACCTTTCCAAGAATATCTTTTAGAAGAACACCTCAGGCAATATTTGTACTGCCTGAATAATGTTTTTTTTTCTTTTGTAAAATATAGAAACTGTACTTGAAATCAATTCTATGTATGATGAGTATAATGGAGCTAGCCCTTTCTATGCCAGTTGTTTTAGTTAAATCTGTCAATAAACTCAACAAAATTTTTGTTATGCAGCAAAGGGGCCAAGTGTATAACAGAGACTAACTATTCAATAAATTTATTAACTCAATAAATTAGTAATATACAAACTGAGGGTTGGTTTTTCAGTACTATTCCCCTGTTCATTTTGGCTGTTACTTGCAAAACACATATTGGAACCAACCTGCTCTATACTCGGTATAATTAAAACATAATTCAAAGTATATATGGAATGCCAGATGCCTAAGTAACTCAGTACAGGATAAATAAAGTGAACTGAAATGTTGTGTTATTGCTGGTGAAAAATCTCAGAATGTAAATTTTATATTTACTATAGAACAAGTACAATAGATCCTGTGATACTACAAGTGATCGAGATTTAGCCTCTTTCATAGAGCACTTATAAAAGCTGTAAAGGCTATTTATCTACCCCGGCCCCAAATAGCCCGCTCAGCTGGTGGCTTATCTGCTAAAATACAATCATACCCAATAATTACAAATGATGTCAAAATAGTGGAGAGAGTTATGGTGGTTGCTTTTCCAGTACTTAAGTCTTTAAAATAAATCTTACATTATTGCATAATTTTATACAAGTTAACCCATTCATGTGATCCCAAAACAGCCAGCTTTATGAGATACTTTTTCAAAATTATCCAAACAAAAAGATATCACATACCATGACAACAGTGTTACAAAAATGACTTCTGCATAATCAGTGAATTCATGATTCTACCATATTTTCAGGGAAAAGAAGAGAAATTTCACAATGCAGCTACAAATTGTGGATTTCAGCTCTCTATAGCATATATTCTCAAATCTTTGCTAGACCAAAGTACTTGTTTTTAAAGATACAGAGAACGAAATTTTCAGAATAGTAGCACTTAATTATTAATTTATATGCTTTCATTCTGTTCCATCCAATTTATGAAAGATCACAATTCATATATAAATTACTTACACAGATGTTCAGGTATCTATTTTTTATGCCAGGAGGAGGATAAGCAAGTCTGTCTAGCAAATTAAAAGGAGAGTGGAACATTTATCTTTTCCAAATGCAGAATTGGTTTTGACTTACTATATAAACGAAGAAAAAGTTTATCTGTTCCTATATAAAAAATATTTTTTTACGGAAAAATGCTTTTAAAAATGAAGTAATCCCTATATATCATCACATTGTTAAATGCACCCAATAATTTCTTCCTAATATACCCTGGTATTTTATCTTTCAGAACAGCTACCATTTAAGTTTATTTTAATAGCTTGTGTGTGTGTGTGTGTGTGTGTGTGTGTGTGTGTGTGTGTATACATACATACACATTGAAATAATGACTGGCCTTAGACAATTGTCTCCATGCAATATCATTCTGACCCTAAGGAATCCTTAGCTTCAATGAACTCCAGGATATGTTTTTTTCACCAAAAAAATTCTAATGGCTTCAAAAGATTTACTATGTTCATGGCTATCAGATTCTTTTATTTGCTTCTGCAAAATCTGATTTAAATCTTTGTATATGGCAATTATATATATATAATTAGAATCTTAAATTACAGGGAGGCCTATTGATATTAGTCAGTTTAAATGAATTGTAGACTGCATTAAATGTGTTTGATAAATGTGTCCAGTGGATAAATGTAATAGCATCTGAATATACATTAGGTAGGATTTTAGCAAAAAAAAATCTTTATCATATCCACACTATACATGCAGATGATGCAACAGAGAATGAATGTACTTCTTTTTAAAGATATATCAAAGGAGGTTTTAAGCAAAACAGAAAAGTCAAAAGTTTTGAGAGGCAAAATTTCAAAATTATTACTTGCATGATACAATTGTAAGTTTTCTTTTCCCAAAATGTGCATTATGCTAACTATGCTTCTAATTGTCACCTTGGATAATCTTGCTTTTGGATACAGAAAAAGGAAATAGTAGTGAATGTATTATTATGTTCCCATCTTAAACATATAGTACACTATTGCTTCCTACCAGTTCATATCCCAACCATATAAAGTGATAGTTGTCATCTGAATTCTGAAGTCTGGCTACATAAAGCTTATTAAAACATTATAGAAAATAAGTGGGGTTTTTTTTGTTGTACAAAAATTGGATTGGGTTCATAATTGTCCCACTTGCCTCTTCCTTAATTTCTTCAGCTCATTCCTATTCCTCTATGATATAGTATACCTGAAATGCACCTCCTTTGGCATTATCCCACCATATAGAAGTTAACTGTACAACTGCTAACGTATATTTGAAATTATGCAATAACCTGGCAACCACAGCCACCTCAGTACATCATACCTTGGTCATATATGTGGCCCATTGAGTATTTCAGGGCAAAAGTCCAGGGTTACTCTCGCTAAGGCATTCAGATGAGATTATGCTGACTCTTGAAATTATTGTAAGAAACCGCCAATTCTTGTAACTTCACAAATGAAGATTATTATTTCTTGAAGAGGAAGTTTGCTTTTTTCTTCAGAATCAGGGTGTACTGTGATGAAATCAATTTCAGAAGGGGAAGAAGTGAAGGCAGATGTGCAACATTCACAGTTTAATGCCAAGCACAGATGAATCAAATTCCTTAGTTGCTTTCCGATAGTTGTGTATGTAGAAAAAAGAAAAAAATGCTTAGAAAATAAAAAGTTCATTTTGTCTGTTTGGCTATCACCAAACCAGTCTTTTCCCCCATTAAGAAATAAAAAATGGGGAATTAAAATTAATCTGATTTGTGGCAATAGAGGTCCTTAAGTGCTTTTAATTCTTCAATTAATGTCTTGTTTTGGTTTTCAAGGACAGCTACTCTGTTTTCTAGACATTTAACGTATTCTTTTTTCTTCCTGCGGCACTCGCGTGCTGCTTCCCTGTAAGCAAAATAAAAGAAAATATTCAGACTCAGGACAATTTTCAACATTCATAGCTGATTTTAACTTCAATAATATAGTAATTTTAGAGCTAGAGCAAACAGAGTTCTCCTTCCCATCCATAAACAGTGGGGCAAAAAAGTATTTATTCAGCCACCAATTGTGCAAGTTCTCCCACTTAAAAAGATGAGAGAGGCCTGTAATTGTCATCATAGGTAGACCTCAACTATGAGAGACAAAATGAGAAAACAAATCCAGACAATCACATTGTCTGATTTGGAAAGAATTTATTTGCAAATTATGGTGGAAAATAAGTATTTGGTCACCTACAAACAAGCAAGATTTCTGGCTCTCACAGACCTGTAACTTCTTCTTTAAGAGGCTCCTCTGTCCTTCACTCATTACCTGTATTAATGGCACCTGTCTGAACTTGTTATCAGTATAAAAGACACCTGTCCACAACCTCAAACAGTCACACTCCAAACTCCACTATGGTGAAGACCAAAGAGCTGTCGAAGGACACCAGACGTGTCCCCCTGCTTAAGCCAGTACATGTCCAGGCCTGTTTGAAGTTTGCTAGAGAGCATTTGGATGATCCAGAAGAGGATTGGGAGAATGTCATATGTCAGATGAAACCAAAGCAGAACTGTTTGATAGAAACACAACTCGTCGTGTTTGGAGGAGAGAGAATGCTGCGTTGCATCCAAAGAACACCATACCTACTGTGAAGCATGGGGGTGGCAACATCATGCTTGGGGCTGTTTCTCTGCAAAGGGACCAGGACGACTGATCCGTGTACAGGAGAGAATGAATGGAGCCATGTATCGTGAAATTTTGAATTCAAACCTCCTTCCATCAGCAAGGGCATTGAAGATGAAACATGGCTGGGTCTTTCAGCATGACAATGATCCCAAACACACCACCCGGGCAACGAAGGAGTGGCTTCGTAAGAAGCATTTCAAGGTCCTGGAGTGGCCTAGCCAGTCTCCAGATCTCAACCCCATAGAAAACCTTTGGAGGGAGTTGAAAGTCCGTGTTGCCCAGCGACAGCCCCAAAACATCACTGACCCCACGGGTGAGATCTTGCGTGGAGCCCCAGATCAAGGGAGATTATCAGTGGTCTTGTATGTCTTCCATTTTCTAATTATTGCTCCCACGGTTGATTTCTTCACACCAAGCTGCCTGCCTATTGCAGATTCAGTCTTCTCAGCCTGGTGCAGGTCTACAATTTTGTTTCTGGTGTCCTTCAACAACTCTTTGGTCTTCACCATAGTGGAGTTTGGAGTGTGACTGTTTGAGGTTGTGGACAGGTGTCTTTTATACTGATAACAAGTTCAAACAGGTGCCATTAATACAGGCAATGAGTGAAGGACAGAGGAGCCTCTTAAAGAAGTAGTTACAGGTCTGTGAGAGCCAGAAATCTTGCTTGTTTGTAGGTGACCAAATACTTATTTTCCACATAATTTGCAAATAAATTCTTTCCAAATCAGACAATGTGATTGTCTGGATTTGTTTTCTCATTTTGTCTCTCATAGTTGAGGTCTACCTATGATGACAATTACAGGCCTCTCTCATCTTTTTAAGTGGGAGAACTTGCACAATTGGTGGCTGAATAAATACTTTTTTGCCCCACTGTATGTTCAATGGTTTTATCCTTTGATAAGATTAAAATTACAGTCTCAATTATATTAAAGGGGAAAATGTCATCTTCTCATTTTTTCCTTGCAATAAGTTGCTCATTTTCTATATTTTTATCTAATAGTAAATCTGCCTAAAAGTTATCTAAAATAAATGCTCATAGGTTACTGTCTCAGAAATGCTTCAAAATTATAAATCACTTGGTCTGAGAGGAGTGAAATAAAACATTATTGCATGACAGTTTTCATTACCGTTAGCAATTTCTTTAATATTTTAATATTTTTACATCTCACATATTTTTTATCTTTGAAAGGAACCTAAAAAACTAAGTAATATTAATGTAAAAGTAGTATTAATCAATTAAGAGTGGCTGTTTTTTCCTCTCTCCTGCTAGTAAGTCACCACTGCTTAGCCTAAGGGCTCTTTTGAGGTATTGAATAATTTATTGAGCCAGTTGCATAATATAACAAGGTAAGACATGGTTTAATGATCACTAACGAAGTGCTGTCACATGCAGTATTTGCTTTTTTTCCCCAGCAAGAGGGTTTATCTAACAAATTAAAAATGCTCCAACTCTGCTTGTTTATAAGAATGTGCTATAGAAAACCCCAATTGTTTGTTTCTTCTGGCATATTCCAAACAATAACAATAAAAATATGAGTTCCTTCTTCAGACAATACACTAAAGGGAGGATGCACAATTAAGAATTACATTAGTTTTCAAATAACAGCCATGTATGACTAGAACATCTAAGGAGCTATACGTTGCACACTGACTACGCAACTTTGCACTGAACAAATATTAAAAGAATAATCTATGGTTTTGGTTGATATACTATAATTGGATTTATCAAATCATATAAGTTGACTGAAGTAAGTATCATTCTGCTGTCTTGCTTGAAATGATTTATTTCTAGTTGATATTGCATAGTTGCTTTGCAAATGATATGGTTCTGACTATTAACAAGATTAATTCTGAGCCGTGACCAAAGAAAAAATACTTGTCCTGAACTTTCTGGCTCTTACTACCCACTGCAATGCAACAAGGGAATTGCAAATCTCCTTCCCAGTTATGCATGGTTTTCAGATAAACTAATTGTTTTTCGTACCATCAATTCCATCTTATATAATAAAACTTTCTTTAGAATGGGAATAAAGAAAGCTGTTGGTCTGCTTTTCAAATACAGGTAGTCCTTCACTTACAACCATTCATTTAGTAACTGTTTGAAGTTACAACGGCACTGAAAAAAGTGACTTATGACTCTTTTTCATACTTACAACTGTTGCAGCACCCCCATTGTCACATGATCAAAATTCAGATGCTTAGCAACTAGCTCATATTTAATATGTCATCAGTGTTCTGGGGACTTATGTCATCACCTTTGTGACCTTCTGACAAGCAAAGTCAATAGGGAAACCAGATTCACTTAACAACCGTGGTAGTAATTTATCAACTGCAGTGAATCACTTAACAAATGTGGCAGAAAGCCCCATAAAAAGGGGCAAAAGTCACTTAACAATTGTCTCTCTTAGTAACAAAAATGTGGGCTCAATTGTGGTTGTAAGTCAAGGACTACCTGTAAAAATATTTTTGGCTATTGCTGAATTGTATACAAACCTGTTCTTCATTAGACGGACTTCTCTTTTTCGTGCTGCTTCTTCGGCTGGTTGAGTGGGAAGAGCTGGGGAAGATGCCATGACGACACCAGGTGCAATGGTGCTTGTGGGTGCTGTGCGAATTTGGTAGGTCTGAACATCTCCTGAAGCAGCTAGAAAGAATTACAAAATGTTACATTTGACAGTACTAGGCAATTCTTAAAAACATTTGATTTTTTAAAAATACTAATTGGCAGTTCTCTTCTTCCATTAATGTAACTGGCATGGTTGACTGCAACTCTCACTGCAAAAATACAAAGTTTCTGCTGTTCTGTATTTATAGAAATAACGTACAATTCTCAAGCATTTATTTTTGCATTGAATATCCTCTTTGACTTCTGTCTCCTATCCCTCTTTCTTAGTTACTTTGTTCCCTGATCACTTTCCTTCTGAAACTACTTAAAAGAATGTCTCCCCCCTCCCTGTTCCTATTTTCTGCCCAAATCATCTTTGAGATTCAAAGGATATTTTAATCTGACTACCACTTTTTGGGGGGCTTCTTTTACCCAATCTTATGTATCTCTTCTCTCTCTCTAACTCCTTCTCCCACAACCATTGCTCTTGTTCTCTATCTCTTTCCCTCACAATGTATCTACTATCAAGATTCTACTTTTTTTCTGCCTTTACATTTCCCACATGTTTTCTCCTAAGGTTTCCTTTCCTATCTCCCATATGTTCCTGATTTACATATCTTTTGTAACTCAACAAATATGTTCAACTAAACCTGAATAATTTACTGGAATCATATAATAGAATTAGATTTTACTGTACTATGATTAACTATGATTAACAAGCATTATCAAATGACCAAAATAATATAAATCCCAGATGCACAGAGAAAAAAAAACCTACTAAGATGTAAATAGAAAGGTACTATAAATGCATTAATTTACCATATATATATAACTATCATCATATTATAGTCTACTGCTCTAATGGTAAACCATAAAATCCATCCATATTTTATAAAATTGTGGTTTCTGCCTCTGATGTCTCATTCTTTTAATTTTTTTCTTTTTAATAAATGATATTTATTTTAAAGATAGGGTATTAAAAAGTACAAAAACAGAAAGACAATCCCGGACCAAATTAGAAACACAACAAAAAGAAAAAAATAGTGTGCACAACATATATAGAATCAACATTAAACATACATTGTCTACACTGGTTGAATATTGACAAATATATCTCAAATAAATATAATAGATTCCCTCCCTTGCACAGTGGGTCTACAAATAATTATAAACTTTCTGATCTATATTTGCTATTTATTATACTACTATTTTACATCACAGTTCTTTTAAAAATATCTCAAATATAGAAACCTAATCTCTTATCAATCAGATTGACCTTGTATCTGTTAACTCTAAAAAAAGCCCCATTAACTAGTGGCCCAAAGAAATAAGCTAATCTTAACATTTCCATGAACAATCCATTATTATATTAAACTTGCAGAAACTCAACCATTCTGAAAACATCTTGTTTGAATGTGATTAGTCAGGAGGGGCCAGTGATGGGAGGCAACTAAGTGAAAGAAGACTTGGGAATTTTGGTGCATGATTTTCAGTTCTGTCTACGCAATACTGTAGTTCACTTGACTTCTAGTAAACTATACCTTTCTCAACAAATGGGAGTTAAGGATCGTTCTTAATTAGAGGTTCAAGCTGAGGCAGGTCTCATATCTCCTATTTCTAATTGCAATAATAACCTATCGTTCTGATAGTATAAAACTGCTCCAAAAACTGTTGCTACTAATAAAGCTAAAGAGAATTTGGGGGAAATCTGAAATAAAACTTTAACGGAAAGATTAAAGAGTTTATTTGCTAAGAGTTTAGAAGGAGGCAATGTGAAATAGCCCAAATGAAATCTTGGGCTAGTTTCACATAAACCCATTTCTAATTTCAACCCTATTATGCAAGATATCAATATAAATTGCTAGTAGAAATTATCTATCCCATTCCTGAACTGTCTACTTAAAAGGCACAGAAAATTGTAAGAAACGAGGTAGCAAAGGCATGCAGAGCATGGCCTCTGGAATTCTTTCTAACCTCTTTACCAGGAATGGCCTCCAATAAATTCTGAATTTATTTCCGTATATGTGTGTGTTATGTTTGCATTTCTGTTCTCCCTTAAGTTCACATATTTGTGTCAGAAAAAAATGTGTATGCTTATAGCTCTTGCTTGTTTCAGTGCTATTCCTCATATCCCAACAGATTTTATTTGAAGAACAGGAAGAAAAGCCTCTCCTATTCTAATAACTAGCACTTTAACAATTTCATAAATAAAAGAATGAACGATTCAATAAATAAATAAAGCATCAATCTTGAGTCAATCTTTAAGAATGTCCTTATCCTACCTTGTACCACTACTTGGTTGCTGGGTACCAGAATTTGTTGTCCATCAGTAGTCTGTGCATACTGTAAAATGGTGGTACCCGGCTGGGTTGCAGCTGCATTGGTCATAGTTAGAGTCTGCAGGCCCTGGACTCCATCCGTGCCATTGTTTGCTAACTGGATTGCACCTCCCTGGGTGATAGCAACTGGAAACAGGCAAAAGCAGGTAAGCAATTCAGATATTAAGAACATTGTAAATAATCTGGAAATAAGGTTGTTTAATACATTTAACGTTATGCCGTTTCCTGTGATTACATTACGACTCTGAATATATTTTATTCATTACAGCTATTAACACAGATGTTATCTTGATGCAGCAATTTTGATAAGTGATAAATAAATCACCACACAATGCAATGCTGAAAACTATTTTGTCAATGGCATGTTTTTCTTATACCTGTTATGGCAGAACAGCTGAAGCATTCCCCACCCCCAAAATCATTAAAAGAATGTACTAATGTACTTCTGAAGAGATATTGAATTTTGTTCATCATGTAGGAAAGTGTAATTTATTATATGCATTTTGCAAGATGTGATATTTTTAAAGATTACAATTTATTTTCTAATTCAATCAATCAATTCAGATACTAGCATTTAATAACAATATCCATTTATTGTGTGACTCTTTGGTTTTTGGTAATGAAAAGTATATGTAATTTGTTAAAAAAAACTGATAATTTTTTGCTAATGATTAATAAAAGTAATAAAAATTAGCAATTTGTTTCTGATAACCAAACTCTATACATTCCAATGGTCTGGTGGTTAAGGCACTCGGCTAGAAAGTGGGAGACTTTCAGTTCCCATCTTAGCTATGAAAGCCACTTGGGTGACCTTGGTCCAGTTACTCTCTTTCAGCCCAACCCCTCTCACAGGATTGCTGTTGTGAGAAAAATAGGAGGGGGAAGATGTGTTGGTTATTTTTGCCATCTTGAGTTATTTGTACAAAAAATAAAGATAGGATATTAATAAATAAAATAAATAAACTATTGTTTCCCCTCTATCATATATTTTGTTCTTCTTACATCTTTTTATCAGTTTCATCCTTCATCAGTTGCTCTCCTCTGTTGCCTCTGTGTTATAGTTTCTTTTGCTCTTCACATACAATTACTGTTCTTATTTTTTTTCTGTACTTATTTCTGTATCCACTTTCATGAAGCTCTTCAATCTGCTACACCTCATTCAGACTGCAACAAGAATACCATTCACACATGGTCCCTCATTCAACGCTGCCAGCATCAGTTCCTCAGTTCCACCACATATACACCAATCCATTCATGCAGACAATACCTGCATGCACAGCATTGCCATATTGATGATGGATATCAGCAACACCAGTCCCTAAAAGAAAATCAGGACCACACTGGGGACCAGAGCAAATAATAATCATAAAACTCTATGTCCTTCATCCACCCTCCCAGCCTTGATCAGTGAACATGGTGATTTCACATGGCAATGCTTCTGTCATGAGATAAAACTGGGACATAAATCATGCTTTCATGCAGTAACTATTTTGAGCAAACAATTATATATTATAATCATTCTCAATATAAATGAAATGCAATATTTTACTGCCTGGAAACTTTTCACTTCAACTGATGGTGTAAATTGGTCCTTAAAGCCAAGGTCATATATGAATAGGTGAAGATTATTTTATCTTTTACAGTGAAGTGTGCAGTGACAGTAGTGGGTTCCACTTACCTTTACTACCGGTTCAGAACTGTAAGCGTGTGTGTGTGTGCTTGCTTCGCTCACGCGTGGCGCTTCTGTGCATGCGCAGAACCGTCTGTGCATGCGCAGAGCATCCATGATGGCGTCTGGGCGGAGCCTTCCGCCGCTGCCCCTACCAGTTTGCCCGAACCGGGCGAACTGGTAGAAACCCACTACTGGGCAGTGAAATACCTGCTGGGAAAGTAATGGGATTGAACTATATCCATAGTGTTAAGAATGGGACTAGAAGGCACAGGCATGTTAATTTTCTAAGATATCTTTAATCAAAAACAAAACACCTGTATAACAATGCTTAACTAAGTTTCATTTGCCCTGCTCCTTTGCTAATGTGCCACATTTGTATGCTATTGGTTTGTTTAATAACAAATGTTTTGTTTTGCCAGCAATCACTGGGTATATTGTTAAGTAACAGCATGACTGCACAAACATTTCTCTTTGGTTCTCATAATCCTTTGGTATGTTGTCATGTATTGTATCAAATGTGACACAATTTCAAAATCCAAAAGTGACAAATATCGAGCTCCAAGCATTTTTCAGAGGGGAAATTATAATTTGGATACTAGATGCATTTTTGATGTTTAATTAAGACTTTATACACTTTTCCTTTTCTACTATTGTATAAGAAACAGAGATCACGTACTGTATTGCCCACTGCTTGTTTGATAAATTGGAGTTGGCACGGTGACAGTAGTAATAGCAGGTGCTGTTGCTTCCTCTTCAGATTTTTCTTCTTCAATCCTTGGCACTCCTGGGGCATCTGAGGACAAATCATTCAATATTTTCCTAAAAAGAAATAATGTTGGAGAAATCTTAACCAATCCAGTAGCTACCAGGTTTATAATAATCTTACAATACATGTAACATGTAGAGAAACCTGAGAGTATTATGAATCCAACCTAATCATGGTCAACTATAAATTTCTTGGAAGTTTAGCATGAAAGCAATTGTACTTCTGCTCTTGCAAGAATTCAGATATGTGCTGCCTCCGAATCAAAGATAATAATCTAAATGTACCTGTCCTCTTATCCCTGAGTTGTGAATAGCCCTGAAATTTAAAAACATATATGTACTATGATAAACTAAAAACTTTGTCTTCCAAATCAACTACTCAGAGCAATTTATACTGTACTTCTCTCCCCTCTCATCCCACCTTTCTAGTACTTATATACTTTTATTCTGTACTTCTCACAATTCTGTATTACCGAATTCTGAATTACTGTCTATTACTGAGATAGAATAACCAGAACACTGCATTATATATTGGGGAGGATATATGGGGAGGAACAAGCACAAGATGGGGAGGAACAAGCTCAAGCTCAACCCTTCCAAGACTGAGTGGCTGTGGTTCCCAGCATCCCGATATAATCAGCTGACTCCATCGCTGACTATCGGGGGTGAGTCTTTGGCCCCCGTTGAGAGGGCGTGCAATCTGGGAGTCCTCCTGGATACGCAGCTGTCTTTGGAGGAACATCTGACAGCTGTTGCCAGGGGGACCTTTTGTCAGGTTCGCCTGATTCGCCAGTTGCACCCCTTTCTTTTTTTTTTTATTTTTTTTTTATTACAAAAGTTTTACAGTTACATTTTCACCCCTTTTTTCCCCCCCACAACCCCCCCAATCTTCCCAACCTCCCTAACCCACCCTAACCCTCCCCTCCCCCCAGACTTCCTAGTATACTCATATCAGATAAAAGGAAAAAACCCTCCTTTGTATATAAAACTTGAACCCTTCCCTCCCCCTTACAAATTTTCATCTTCCTTACATTAACATTAATATTTCTATCTTACCTTAAAGATATTTCTATCTTGATATAACATTTTCTAACAAATTTTCACCCTCAACCTTAAAAATATTTCTGTCTTAATATAACATCTTCTAACAAATTTTCACCCTCGACCTTAAAATATTTCTATCTTGATATAACATTTTCAAATAAAAGCTATTTGGTACTTCCTAGTTTGGTATTTATGCTGAACATAATCTATCCACTTCTTCCATTCCCATTCATAAGTCTCTTGAGAACAATCTTTTAAATATGCTGAAATCTTCGCCATCTCTGCAAAACTGGCCATCCTCAAAGTCCATTCCTCAATCGTAGGCAGCGCTTCATTTTTCCAGTATTTGCCTATCAACAATCTTGCTGCAGTTATCATATACAATATCAATTTTGTTTCACCCGATGTAAAACCCTTAACTATACCCAATAAGAACAGTTGTGGAGAAAACTGAATTTTTTTCTTTAAAACATTCTGCATGACCCACCAAATTTTTATCCAAAAAGCCTTAACTTTCTTACAGGTCCACCAAACATGATAATATGTAGCGTCTAGACAATCACATCTCCAACATTTAGGCTGCACATTAGGATACATACACGACAATTTTTTGGGGTCTAAATGCCATCTATAAAACATTTTATAGAAATTTTCCCTCAGGTTCTGCGACTGTGTAAATTTAACATTCTGAACCCAAATTTTTTCCCATGTTTCCAACATCACTGGTTCCTCAAAATTTTGTGCCCACTTAATCATGCAGTCTTTAACTAGCTCAGATTCTGAATCCCTTTCTAACAAAACATTATAAAGTCTTTTAATATGCATTGGTCCTTTCTCTTTTATGTGTCTAACTAATTCTTCCTCATACATCATAATACCAGTTTTTTGGTCCTCTTTCCATCTCAATTGCAATTGATTATATTGTAACCAGGTTAAATTGATCCCTTCAGCCAACAATGTCTGTAATGTCTTCAGCTGCCATCTGCCCGCATCTGTAAAAAGAACCTCTTTATATAAAACCCCCCCGAGTGACATTATATTTGTATTCCACAAGGTATGACCAAGATCCAGCCATAGCGGTATTTTATAATTCCATTTGTTTCGGTGCTTCTTCCAAACTCTCAACAAAGAATCTCTAAGTATATGGCTTTTAAAAACTTTATCCACTTTACTGTCATAAAATAAGTAAGCGTGCCATCCAAATTCCAAATCGAAACTTTCTGCGTTTAATATTCCAGTCTTTTTTCCTCCAAACCAATCACTTACTAAAGTCAAAGCTGTTGCATCATAATATAATTGTAGGTTTGGAAGTTTGAGACCTCCCCTTTCTGGAACGTCTTGCATAATTTTCATTTTTACTCTTGGCTTTTTCTCGTTCCAGACAAACTTGTTCACACCAATTTGCCATACTTTTAATTGCTTATCATTTCTGAGCACCGGGATCATTTGAAACAAAAAAAGAAATCTTGGCAAAATATTCATCTTAACTGCTGCTATTCTTCCAAGTAAAGACAGCTGCAGTTTTTTCCAAGTCTCCATATCTTTTTGCACCTCTCGCCACAACACCTCATAGTTATTTTGAAACAATTTCATATTTGATTCTGCAACCTGGACTCCTAGATATTTTACCTTTGGTACAATCTCAAAACCTGCCCTCCTTTCTAACTCCAGTTTACGATCTTGTGTCATATTTTTGACTACCATCTTAGTTTTTTTCTGATTCAATCTGAAACCTGAAACTTTACCATAGTCTTGTATAATGTCCTTCATCTGGATTATCGATTCCATTGGCTGTGCTAGGGTAACAACCAGATTGTCTGCAAATGCCTTTATTCTGTAATCCTCTTGCCTTATCATTATACCTTTCAAAGTGTTAGAGTCCCTTATTGTATTTAACAAGACTTCTAGTGTTAGAATAAACAGCAATGGGGACAGTGGACATCCCTGTCTTGTTCCTTTTTCAATTTTAAACTCTGTTGTCAAGCTTCCATTGATAATGATCTGTGCCTTTTGCTCTTGATAAATTGCTGAAACCGCCTGTATAAATTGGTCCCCAAAGTCCATCTTTTTTAAAGTCTTTAATAGAAAATTCCAATCCACTCTATCAAAGGCCTTCTCCGCATCCAGAAAAACCAGCACTGCAGGAATCTGTTTATTCTTCTCAAGATATTCCAATAAGTCTATTACTTGCCTTACATTGTCCTTCATGTGCCTATCCTCAATAAATCCCGCTTGGTCATCATGAATCACCTTTTGAATTACTGGCATCAGTCTGTTGGCTAATACTTTTGCATAAATTTTATAATCCGTATTCAAAAGAGATATTGGTCTGTAATTCTCCGGTTTTTTGGGACCTGCTTGCTCTTTTGGTATCAAAGAAATATAAGCTGTAGTCCATGATGGGGGTACTTTTCCCCCTTGTTGTATATTACAAAATAAGTCTCTAAGTTGTTCCACCATTTCTGCCTGCAAAGTTTTATAATACACTGCTGTCAGACCATCCGTTCCAGGAGCTTTGGCTGTTTTTAATTGTTTTATTGCTGCAATTATCTCCTCCTCTGTTATAGGATAATCCATTCTTTCCTTTTGTTGCTCAGTAATTTTTGTAACTCTTTTGTTGTCTAAGTATTTTTCTATAAGTCCATTCTGCACCTCCTCTCTGGCATATAGTTTAGTGTAATATTGAAGAAAAGCTTCTTTTATTAAATTCTGTTGAAAAACTTCTTTCCCCCCAATATCAACACTATCAATAATCCGTGCGCTCTGTTTCTTCCTTAATGTGTAAGCCAACCACCTGCCTGGTTTATTAGCGTTGCAGAATGTATTATGCTTCGCATATTGTAAATTTGTTGCAACTTGTTCCGCTATAAGCATTTGGAATTGGTCTTTCAAAAGTTTTATAACACTAAGTATTCTTTCATCTGTTGGATTTTTAATAAGTAACTGTTCTTTGTTCTTTATTTCTGCTTCCAGTTCAAGTCTTTTCTTTTGTCGAATCAACCTATGTTTGGAGTTCATATATATAAGCACCCCTCTCATATAAGCTTTGCTTGCGTCCCACACAATTTCCATTGGGGTGCCTTTATTCAAATTCATTTCAAAAAACTCTTTCAAATACTTTTTAAGTTCTATTATATTTTTCTCATATCTGAACAAGTTTTCATTTAATCTCCAAGAGCGTCTCTCATTCTTGCATGTCTCAATTTCTATCCACACTGGGCTATGATCAGTCAAAGTTCTTGGCAGAATCTTTTCTTTTTGTCCTAAGAAGTAGATCATCAGACAACAAAATAAAATCAATCCTGGAAAAAGATCTATGTCTGTCAGAAAAGAAAGTATAGTCCAGTTCTTTTGGATTATGTATTCTCCAAATATCTTTTAATTCCAGATCTTCTTTCATATCAAAAAAAGTCTGTGGTAATCTAATTCTTGACTTTGCCAAAGTCTTTTTGTCTAATTTAGAGTCAATTACTCCATTCCAATCTCCCATAATTAAAATAGATCTGTAATCCCATTGGAGTATTTTAGTATGCAGCATTTTATAAAAATAGTCCTGTTGTTGGTTAGGAGCATAAATTCCTATCAAAAGAATGTGATTATTAGCAGAAAGCAATTCAATTGCTACAAACCTACCATCTTGATCAGCTTCTATAAGTTTGGCTGTTAGTTATTTATTTACATAAATAACCACACCATTCTTTTTTTGGTTAGTTGAAGATATAAAATGTGTTCCTAATTTGGAATTTTTCAAATAGTTTTGATCTTGAGCTGTAATATGCGTTTCTTGTAAGCAGATTATATCATTATTATGTTGTTTTAAATATGTAAATACTTTCTTCCTTTTTTGTGTTACATTCAGCCCATTTACGTTCCAAGATAAACATTTAATCATCATCATTCTCTTTCTGGAGCGAAGCGCAGAACCTTAGGATTTCATCCGAAATCTTCTGTCCTGCATTCCCCACAGCCCCAGCTTCATCTCGCCTTTCCTGCTGTAACTTTTGTTTAAGTTCCTTGGCTTTTGCTCGGGTTATACGCTGGTCCTTAACTTCAGCTGCCCAAGCCAGCTCCAAGATTGGAGAAGGTTCCAGCAAGGGCTCATCCAGAAAACCTCCTTCAGCGCCCTTCAACTCCTCTGATTCCTGCTTAGATTGTTGTTGCGATTCTTGAGGTTGCTTCTTATCACTCTCTCTAATCTCCAAAACTGTAGATGTGCGTGGGGATGGTGTTCTTTCTTTAAAGATGTCAGTATAAAATTGCTCCGCCTTCTCCACAGTATTCAAGCGGTGTTTCTCTCCCTTATATCTCAAAATTATGCCAGTTGGAGCGTCCCAACGAAATGGGATTTGATTATTCTGCAGTTCTTTAACAAGAAAACCATATTCTTTTCTGGATTTCAACATCTTAGGTGGGAGCTCCTTGTAAACTGTAACCTTGGATCCGCTCACTTGCACAGAAGTGAGGAAAGATTTTTGCAGGATATCATTTCTTATTGTTCTGTCTGTAAAATATATGACCACATCTCTGGGCAATTGTCTTTGTCTGGCCACCCACGAGTTAACTCTGTAGATTTTATCTATTTTGCAAAAGACCATCTCAGGATCAGTTTTTAAAATCACAGCTAGGGCTTCAGCACAAATCTGTCTCAAATCTTGTCTCTCCTCTTCTCTAATTCCTCGAAGCCGTATAGCAAATTCCATTGCCCGGAATTGCATCATAACAATGTCATTCTCAACTCTCTGCATCTTGTCATCAACATCAAAAAATTTATGATCATTATTTTTCAACTTAGCATTAACTTCTAATTTAAATTCATCCACTTTTGACTCAACTTTCATAATAAATCCTGCCAGGCCAGACGTCACATCCGTTATTTTTTTGGTCACCATCTTTTGGTTCTGCTGCATTTCCTGCATAATTTCCTGTTGTGACTTTTGGATTTTTTCATCTATTTTATTTATTTTATCATCCATGTCTTGAAATTTCTCATCCAAAATATTTGAAATGAATTCTTTTAAATCTCCCATGTCCAGATCTTTTTTTTGAGCTTGTGACTGCATGTTCTGTTTACGTGGGGGGGATCCCCCCCCTGTTTTGCCTTCCTGCTTCTTTGAAGCCATCCTGCAACGTAAGCTGGCTTTTCTAAAAAGGGAGGTTCCGCCTCTTCTGCCACCTCCACAAAACCTTCTAAGAAAGTCCCCCAGATTTACTCAAAGCAAAACTATAGTGCAGCAAAAACAAGTAAAAGGGAGAGATTTTCCTCTTATTTCTGTTACAGCCGGAGCAACTTTGTAGCAACTTTTTAACTTTATAGAAGACAAGGTAACTTCACCAATCCACACCCACTGATTCATTTGCTGAGCGCCATATTTTTTTCAGTCACTTTCACTCATTCCGAAACTTTCACTTCAGCATAAAAAATCAGCAAAGGGCTAATACTTGCAGTTCAGAGTTTCAGGGTTCAAGTGGATTTCAAGTGTTTATTTGGCTTATTTCCTCGCTCTTTAAAGGTTTCCTGAAGTCGGCTTGTTCTGCAAAGGCAGAAGACGTCCCACGCCGCCCGGAGTCTCAGCAGGTTGTAAGGAAGCCGCGCCTGTTTCCTCCCCAGAAACAATTCCCTGGGGGGGTTGCAGGGGCTCTACCTGTACCCTGCTGCCTCTTCTTCATTAATCCTGGGGATTTTGAAGATTTCAAGCCGCTTCACGATCGGGAAGCGGCTCTACAAGCGGCGGGGGTGGCGGTGCTAAAAGAAAGCACCGTCGCCGCCGAAGACGGGGAAACCGGAAGTCTCCAGTTGCACCCCTTTCTTGATCGGGATTCCGTGTGCACAGTCACTCATGCCCTCGTCACCTCTCGCCTGGACTACTGCAACGCTCTCTACATGGGGCTCCCCTTGAGGAGCACCCAGAGGCTCCAAATTGGTCCAGTAACAGACAGCAAGTGTTTCTTCTGCAAAGAGACTGAAGAAACAGTGGACCACCTGGTTAGCTACAGAAAGATCTCATAGACTACAAACAATGGCATTACAAAGTAGCAACAACACTGGATTGGAAGTTTTGCAAAAATTATCAGTTGTGTAAAAATAAGAACTGGTGGAACATAAAATACAGAAAGTAACAGAAAACGAATTCTAATTTTAGAATTCAAACAGACAGGTGTCTGCCGCATAACACCCCAGATTTAATAACTGTCGATAAGAAAGACAAAAAGTCTGGATAGTAGATGTGGCAGTGATCTGGAGACAATGAAATAGAAGAGAAGGAAATGGAGAAATAACAAAATACAAAGACCTGCAAATAAAAATAGAATGACTGTGGCAAAAGAAAAGAAAAGAAAAGTAATACCATCAGTAATAGGTCCTTGGGGTGCAATCCCAATAACTGGAGCACCACTTGAACACCATCCGTATTGATTCACCACCAGTCATTTGCAAAAGGTGGCTTTACTCAAAAAAAGCTTCCAGCTTGCAACAATACCTCGAGCACTCACCATAAACATAAACATCTGCCTATCCCAGGCCCTTGGAAAGGACTGAATAGGTGATAAAAATGCAATATCCACTCTGAACATCTTGCTGACTGTGCAATGAACCATAATTATATATATTTCCAAATCATAAGATTTCATGATTAGAGAAATACTTACTGAACTTGTAATAAGTACTAAGAATATGACTTTAAGTAAGCAGGTTAGAAAGTAAAAACTGAAGGGAATAAACTATGAAACTATGATACCAAAGTTAAAATCGCTATGGAGCTACAATATTTCCAGTGAAAGTGGTTAAAATATGAGAGTGGTAAACATAAAGACAAGTAAGATTAATCAGAGCTGCAAGCAAGTAATTAAGAGAGTTAAAAAGTTGAGGGCATTTTATGTTGTCTAAAGAATAGAATTTGGAAACTGAATAGCATTTTCCAGCTATTGATAAAAATTTGCTAGTGCAGTGGTTGTAGGGAAACTGGCACTGTCAAGGATTTGCTGTCAGAACACAAGCTTAGACTGAATCCTAAACTTCCTCAGCTCTAACACTTACTTCCTGTTACTTGTGAAAGTTTAAACATTCCAGGAACTCAATGGAGAATCAACACACTTGGCTCCCTTCTATACATTTTCCATTCCACTCATTTCACAGCAATTAAAATCTTTGACTGAATTTTATTACAATAAAATGAAAAACAACTTATCTGATTTTAGTATGCCTGCATTCTAAAAAAGCATAAGGAAAATCTGATGTAAACTGAGAAAGGGCATTTAGTATCTCTTCTGGGTATTTATCAGTTAAAATAAACAATATTTCTTACACAACTGGACAAAACTGGCTTCAGTAATCTGATTCTTTGGTGATCACTGGTTCTCAGTAAAAACTTTTGTGAAACTTTCACTTACAAATAGTGTGCTTGAAATAATACAGCAAATAACACTGTTAACACTTTACAATTAATCTGACTGATTGTTTCATGCACAAACAAGATTCCTAATCATTACTTCTCCAAATGGGAGACTACTCTAAAGAAAGCATCATACATATTAATAAACAGAAGAATGAATCTATGCCTTTAAATATAAATGTTACAAATTTATGTTTTCCCATTTTGCTTGCAAAGGACTGATTAAAGTAACCAATCATCCTACCACAGTATTTTCCTCATATGAGACCTAGCAGCATAGACATGCTGTGTAAGACAGAACTGAATGGTAGATCTTACAGTCCAATTATAGCCCATGTTGCCCAGTCATGATACATACTCCAGATTTGCCTGCTACTACATTCTAATAATAGACTGGAACATGTAGCAATTTTTTCATATGTTGACCTACTGAATGCAGGCATTACAATATTGCATTCATACCTGTAGGAAGGTCGCCTAGAAAGAATTTCCCTTCGTTTCTGGGAGTCGGTGACACTGTCCACAGATTCCTGTGAATCTTCACTTTCTGCAATAGTGGAGATCTAGATATAAGAGCATAGTAATTTTATGATTTTAAACATTATTAACAAGGTACTATTTGAAAATCATAAAATCATCTTTTATGTATGAATGTTTGCAAGATTAGGAAAACAGAGATTGCATATTAAGCAGGGTATCATTTATTTAAAAAAAGAGTTGAGGTGACTCAGTGGCTAAGACGCTGAGCTTGTCGATCGTAAGGTTGGCAGTTCAGCGGTTCGAATCCCTAGTGCCGCGTAACGGAGTGAGCTCCCGTTACTTGTCCCAGCTTCTGCCAACCTAGCAGTTTGAAAGCATGTAAAAAATTCAAGTAGAAAAATAGGGACCACCTTTGGTGGGAAGGTAACAGCGTTCCATGTGCCTTTGACGTTCAGTCATGCTGGCCACATGACCAGGGAGACGTCTTCGGATAGCATTGGCTCTTCGGCTTTGAAATGGAGATGAGCACCGCCTCCTAGAGTCGGGAACGACTAGCACGTATGTGCGAGGGGAACCTTTACCTTTACTTAAATTAATGAAAGTTTCTGAAGTTTCTGAAATTTACATACAGACAAAGTGCAGTCTCTGTCAAGGTGATAAGTGTTTGAGCGGCCGGGGGTGGGGGGGGTGGGTTTGGAAACGCAACGAACTGCCTGAAAACACAGTTTTTCGCTCCATTTCCAATCCTCCCAGTGTCGCTCAAACACTTTTCACCCAGACGAAGACTGGAAACTTCTGGGGTGCATAGTCTTGTGCGAGTTCAGGCACTCATCCTCCTTTGCAGAGAATGGGTGCCTGACATCCCACGGGAAGTTCCAGTCTCCGTGGGAAAAGCGGTTGCATGCTAATGAGGGGCTTGGAGTAACGGAAGTTCACTGCCCCAAAGCCTAACTTTGTGCAAACGTTTTTACGCACGGAACCTGGAAGTCTTTGGAGGAGACTCACTGAAGCTGCCTGCCACTCCTGAAGCAGGCTCGGTGATCAGAGAAGCCAAGCAGGGCATGTGCAACCTGCTCTTGCCACTCGCAGGCAAAGAAACATACATGCTGGAGAGAGAATTTCACAAGGTGACATGGCAGGATGGGGTGGGGGCTGGGGGGTGGAGAAGCAATTGCAGGGAGCATGAGGTATTTCAGTGGGTCAGGGGAGGCCTTGGGTGGTCTGAAGAAGGTAGGCTGTTTTATTACTAGCCCCCACCCCATTGCCTTCCCCACCCCAAAATACCTCATGTGCACTTAATGAGCCTTGCATTTGATTAGCAAATGTGGGGGCGAAAGGAGGGAGTGATTGTGTTCAAAGTATGAGATACACTCCCACAAATCCTCGGGTTACGAATGGAATGGGCAGGTTACATTACATTCGTAACTCAAGGACTATCTGTACAACTTTCTTTTGATGGACTTCATATTATATCATAAATATTTTCAACCTGTTATTTCTTCCAGTGAACGTTTTGTGTATAAAATGAAGATGGGACACAACCTTGTTCTTAGTTGTTTAAACCTGAATCAGAAAGAAAACTTTACCGAGATAAACTTTGACAGAGGGGGCGTTGGTCCTAACTGACACACTCCTTCTCGTTGTGTGGAGACCGCAGCCAGTGTGGGTAGCACTCGCGCAATCAGCTGAAGAACTGAGTCAGCCAATAACGTTGAAGCCTGCCCTTGTTGCCGGGCAGATCCAGCTTTTGGCGAAGGACTATAATGGCAGACTCAGCGTGTGGGTAGGCAGAAAGGAAAGACTCAAGAAGAAAGGCAAGAAGAGGACCAGACAGACAAAGGGAGGGACTGGCTGCTGTCTCCACACAATGAAAAGGAGTGTGTCAGGTAGGACCAATGCTCCTTCTCCATTGTTTGGTGGAGACAGCAGCCAGTGTGGGACATACCCCAGTTCACTGTCCCAAGGTATGGGAGGAGCCAGGCTGGTCCGAAACAACTTCACTGGCCACCACCTGTTGTAACACCTGACGTCCAAACGAGGCCTCAGCCGAAGCAAATTTGTCCAGTTTATAGTGCCGTATGAATGGTGCAGGTGAGGTCCAGGCAGCCGCCCGGCAAATCTCCAACAACGGAGCTTGAGTAGCCCAGGCCGCTGAAGTGGCCGCGCTACGAGTGGAATGGGCCGTCACCTGGGGAGGCCGCGGCAAAGAACGAAGGTCATAAGCCGAAGCGATGGTCTGACGAATCCAGCGGCCTATAGTAGAGGAAGATACCTTGAGACCCAACGAGACCGGAAGGAATGAGACAAATAACGCTTCCGACCGGTGAATAGCAGCAGTCCGTTTGATGTAAATTCACAGAGCCCGCCGGACGTCCAGAGTGTGCCAACAACGCTCACAAGGATGGGAGGGACGCGGGCAGAAACTTGGCAGAATAATTTCCTGTGAGCGATGAAAGACGGAGTTAACCTTCGGCACGAAGGTAGGGTCTAATCGGAGGACAACACGGTCCGTGTGGAACACACAGAGGTCAGCTCGGATGGACAAAGCTGCCACCTTCGAAATGTGGCAAGCCGAGGTCACCGCCACCAAAAAGGCAACTTTGCAAGACAGCAACCGCAGAAAGCCGTCCTCAGCGGTTCATACGGAGGACCCACGAGGGATTCGAGAACCAACGGAAGATCCCAGGTAGGTTAACGATGCAGGACTGGAGGAGACAGGTTCGTGGCGCCCCGAAGAAAACGTCTAATCAGAGGATGTTGAGCCAGAGAAGACAGTGAACCGCAGGTAAGTACCGAGGAAATGGCGGCCACCTGATGACGTAATGTGTTAGGGGCAAGGCCGTTGGAGAGACCCCGTTGAAGAAAGACAAGAATGTCCATAATGGAGGGCTGGAAAACATCCACCCCAGTCTGGTCACACCATGAGCAGAAGGCCCGCCAAGTCGCAGAATATATCCTGTCAGTAGAGGAGCGTCTCGATGCCTGGATCATCCGAATCACATCTTCCGGAGCCAGCGCACTCGTCAGGGTGAGCCGCTCAATCTCCAGGCGGTCAGGCTGAGCCAAGGAAGGTCCGGGTGGCTCAGTGCCCCCTGTGTCAGAGCGTCCGCCTCGAAAGGAATGCGCCAGGAGGGAGCGACAGAGAGGGAGACTAAGTCCGTAAACCATGCTCTGCGCGGCCAATGAGGAGCCAAGAGAAGCACCTCTGCCCGTTCGTCCAGAATCCTACGGATGACCCTAGGAAGTAAGGAGGTTGGAGGGAAGGCATACAACAGGCCCTCCGGCCATGGAGCCCGAAGAGCATCGGTGGCTTCTGCCTGAGGTTCCGGGAACCGGGCAAAGAAACGGGGCAGTTGAGCGTTGGCACGTGTTGCAAACAGGTCCACAACTGGCGTCCCGAACCGATGAATCAGGGATTGAAAGATACTGGGATGGAGCTGCCATTCCGCATTGTCCACCTCCTGACGGCTCAACCAATCTGCTTGGGCATTGGCGACACCGGAAATGTGCTCCGCCCATAGAGACCCGAGATGGCGTTCCGCCCAAAGACCGAGCTTCATGGCCAGATACAATAGGGACTTGGAGCTGGTGCCTCCTAACTTGTTGAGATGTGCCTTGGCGGTCACATTGTCTGTCAGGACAAGTACATGAGCACCGGAGAGCAAATGACGGAAGGCCTTGAGCGCGAGGAAGACTGCCTGTAGCTCCAGCCAATTGATTGGACGATGGGTTTCCGCTGCGCTCCACGTCCCCTGAGTCAGTTGGCCTTGGCAATGGGCACCCCAGCCCCGGAGACTGGCGTTGGAGGTCACCACCACCCTTTGAGGTTCCAGGAAGAGGCAGCCCGCTGATATCGCTGGGGACCACCACCACCGAAGGGATCTGAGGACCGAGGACAGGACGGGAACTGGCCTGAGGGACGTGCCTTTGCCCGATTTCTGTAAAGGCAATAGAAACCATTGAAGTTCCTGGGAGTGGAGCTGAGCCCAGGGAACAATGGCTATAGCTGAAATCATCTTCCCCAATAACTGAGAAAGAACATAAGGTGAAGAAGCCCAACACCTCTCAATCCGAGACACCAAGTCTCGCAGACTAACTTGGCGGTCAGGGGAGAGAAACACCCTACCTTGAACAGAATCAATGAGGGCCCCTAAATGAACTAAGGAAGTGGAGGGAACCAAGCTACTCCTTTCCAGATTCACAGAGAATCCGTGGGAAGCTAATGTATCCAACATGAGCCTAATGTCCCGGACAGCTTGACAAGTTGACGAGGACAACACCAAAATGTCGTCCAAGTAACATAAAAGTCTAACTGACTGAACTCGAAGGAAGCCGCCAAAGCCGCCAACACCTTCGTAAAGGTACGGGGGGCTGACAAAAGGCCAAAGGGCAAAGCCCTATACTGATAATGAACCCCCCCGTAGCAGAACCGCAAATACCTTCTATGAGAAGGGAGAATAGGGATATGCAAATAGGCTTCAGTAAGGTCGATAGAAAAAAGGAGATCGCCCCTCCTAACACCGTCAAGGATGGATTTCAACGATTGCATCTTAAATTTACGGTATACAACATACCGATTAAGCCGTTTTAGGTTCAGAATGGGTCTCCACTCCCCCGAGGACTTAGGGACTAGAAAAACCCAGGAAGAGAAGCCCAACCCGATCTGATCGGGTGGAACAGGTTGGATAGCCCTGATGGAAAGAAGATGCTGTACCGCCGTGTTCATGTGCGCTTTCTTCTCAGGGTTACGAGAAGTCGGACAGCAAACAAAGTAACTCGGGGGAGAGAAAAGGAACTCAATGGCCAACCCTGATCTTAAGGTAGCCAGGACCCACTTATCGGAAGTAGACTTCTCCCAAGAGGCGACGAAGATAGCCAATCTGCCACCGATGGGAGGAGTCGGGATGCAATTAGCGATGGCGTCCATAGGAACGACCTCCTCCCCCTTGAAAGGGCCGCCTAGACATAAAGGGTCTGCCCCGCCAGGACCTGTCTTGGGAACCCCGTTGCCTATGAAACCCACTGTACGGTCTAGGGGAAGGAAAGGAAGCCGAACCAGCTCCATCAGCACCTCAGAAATGAGGACGAGGGGAGTAAGGTGCAAAGCGGGAATCCTCCCTACGATACACAAGAGCCAGGATCTTCTTTTTATCTCTGGTCTCGGTGAGAAACGGCTCCAGGGCTGCACCGAAGAGCTGGGAACCACCAAAGGGGACTGAGGCCAGGCGCCATTTATGGCGAGCGTCCGCTTGCCAGTGGCGGAGCCAGACTAGACGACGGGCAGTGGCCGTGGAAGCCAGCGCCTTGGAAGCAAAACGAGCAGTGTTCAAAGTGGAATCCGCTGAAAATTGCAAGGCCACGACAATCTTGTTCAAGTCCTGCCTGACTCGGGTGTCTTCCGGAGGGAGTTTCTCCTGGACCTGGCATAGCGAAAGTAGGGTGGTGCGATTAAAAAACGACGCCGTAGTCGCTGCCTTGATGGCCCAAGCGGAACCTTGATGTGCCCGTTGGAGAACCAAATCAGAACGTTCATCCGGACGAAGGCCCTCGTCAGGAACCCCCGGGATGTTCGCGTTAACAGGGCGGCAATAGTGGTATCGATCGATGGCACCTGGAGAAGGGAGTCAAGTTCATCTGATACTTGGAAATTCTTACGGTCGTTCGTTGATGGAGAAGGAGCCGTGCCTGGGGAAGACCACTGTCGTCTCACCACATCAACAAAAAGAGGAGGAGTCGGGATAGAGGTGATAGGCCTAGCAGGCTCAGCGAACATGGGGTCCAGGGCCTCAGAGGCAGGAACTGGATCTGCTGCAGGAGAAGACAGGCGAGCAGTGTTGACGGCCTTAAATAAAAGGGACTTGAACAAAGCTTGTGGAAAGAGTCCAGTAAAGGCCGGTTGCTCCTGAGGTAAGTTGTCATCGTCGGATAAAGCTGAATCCTCATAATCCACATCCATCAAAACTGAAGGTTGAGTCGTGTGAAAACTGGTAGGAGAATCTGGAGCCCTGGATAGGTGCTCCTCAACGTTCAGGGAAGACAGAAGAAACCGACCGTACAGAAGCAGGACAGCTACGAGATCGGTCCCGTGCTGCCAAGGACTTCTGCACTGCATTCTCAATGAGGAGTTCAAGTTGTTCGGGAAGTAATTGACAGGAAATAGCCGCTGAAGATGTAGTGGCAGTAACAGAATCGGAAGGTTGCAAAGCTTCCGGTACGGGCGCCTCAGATGGAAGGGGAGGATCAGAAGAACCCCATAAGGCCAAAGTTGAAATAGTCACCGGACAATCTCGCAGAGACAACTGATCAGGTGTATCAAGTCTCGCCACCGGTTCATGAGGCGGGTTGTCAGCCACAGGAGCGGATACCACACTCTTTGTAGCAACATCAACACTCGCTTTTTCGCAAAGTTTTGTCAAAACTTTGTCTCTACGCCTCTCAGCTTTTGAGGACCCACCATGTTTGTGGCCCTTGTGGTGAGGTCTAGCCGAACCAGCCGAAGGCAGGGACTTTTCAGAAATCACAGTGTCACGTGGCCTATCATGAGAGGCAGAGTCCAGCTGATCCTGGGCAACAGTACTGGCCAAACGGCCATGTTTTGATTTTGACAGGGCTTTAGGCATGGCTGCAATATAATATGATGAATCCGTGCGATGAAGAATCCACCAGGCAGAATGGATGGTGTAGCAAATGCAGCAACAGGAGTTGGCAATCACCTCAGAAACAGCACTGAATGAGACAGAGGGGGCGTAAAAGCTCCACTAGCCCGTACGGAAAAAAAAACTGCAGCCGGCTGTCAACAAATGCCAACTGGGGCATAACAATCTCCACAGTCTAGCCCTGATAGCCCAGAGGGAGCGCTAACACTCCACAAGCCCCAATAATAAGAAGCAAGTGTTTCAGAGTCACAAAATGGCTGCCGCAATTGCAGTCTGTAACAAAATGGTGGCCAGCCAAATCTCAATCTAAAATGTCCATGTGCAGTCATGAAGTGAAGAAGCCGGTCAGAAGAGGCAAGCAGGAGAAGAAGCGCCCAGATAAGTCCTGAGGAAAAAACACCAGCTGAGAGGAGGGAGATTGCCAAAACTCGATCCGGGAGAAAGGCTGGTAGCCGTCAACAGTGATTATATGGGTCAAACTCCTTTTCGCATCCAGGCAGAGACAGGGACAGCAAGCGCTCAGCCCCTGAACGCGGCTAACGTCCCAGCAAGGCAAACCGAGATCAAGAGAAACAAGCTGCCAGCAATGCAGAGAAGAGCCAATGGAAGCGGCTTGATTTATGAGTCAAAATGGCCGCTGCAAGTATTAACGGATAAATTTTCCTGTCGTTTTAAAAGTCAGACGGCAGAAAGGCAAGGAGGAAAGCAGATGCAACTCGCTTCCCCCAGCACAGCCAAAATAGTCCTCCCCCACTCAGGGGAGGAAGCCGAAAGGGTCGAAGTTTGCAAACAGGCACCAAAGTCAGTAAAGAGGGCAGAGGCAACTCACAATGACGAAAGCCAGTCCAAATTCAATCCACGAGGAAGACAGAAACACTGTAGTCAAGCGATCCAAATTCAAATAGCCAGGGCATGAGACGGAAGCGAAATCCAGCAATCAATCCAGGTCAAACCGATAGTCAATCAAAGAAATATTAATAGAAAAGATGGAATAAAGACAGAGCCAATAACCCACATGCTCGATCAACTGAAAGGACTGAGTCAAAAGCTGGATCTGCCCGGCAACAAGGGCAGGCTTCAATGTTATTGGCTGACTCAGTCCTTCAGCTGATTGGGCGAGTGCTACCCACACTGGCTGCTGTCTCCACCAAACAATGGAGAAAGAAACCATTTTAGCAATGAAGCTTTCAAGTCCCATCTGAGCACATTCTAAAGTAACTTTTTACCCTTACCAGTGTGTACAGTATATATTCTTATACCAGGGAAGTCACAATTCAAATTTAAGACAAAATAATAATTAAACTTAAGCGGTATGGATTATCTGTGGAATAATAATAGAGGCATACCATAGGGCATTGTTTAGAACTCACGTTCATAAAATTAAATTTGTACAACATAGGTATATGTGACCTAATGTAGCTCAATATACAGCAATTTAAAATTTACCTGAACTGTCTGGACTTGTGGAGACTGAATAACTGATGGCTGTGCAGCTTGAATAACACCATGGACTTGAACTGTCTGTCCATTAGGCAACTGCACTAAGGTCACAGTGGGAGCAGAAGATGTTGCATGAGCTGCAGGCATGGATACCTAATGAAAGAGTGTGACACATTATTTTAAAAACATTTAATGTCAGCGTAAGGATAGGAGACACCCCAGTCGGCAGACCATTTGCAACTCCTAAATGGCTCTTGGGTGGCTTGTCACAGGTTCCCAGATCTCACCAGCTACCTGTCTTGCATCAACCCTTGCTTCTACCAACAGTACACGGCTAAATTCAAAATTCTCCATTGTTAAAATCAGCTGCAATGATATCACTGGGGAAGAAGGGAGACAGCTATGTTTCCTCTCCTTTAGTAGTCTTGATTTATCTCCAGATCAGGAATAACATTTCCTACACTGAGAGAATTTGTCTATATACAAAGGTTTTTGTAGACATGTAAATGCTTGTGTGCACTTAGCCATTCCCTGAGACACTGAATGTATCACTGGGAGTCAGCAAAGTTCCTAAATTAAAATTCTATTCTAGTTATACAGTCAGATTTTGTTAAGCAGAGATATTTGGATGCAATATTTGAACGACTTGGATAAAATTAGCAATGATAAGCTTTTGCAAGAAATCTGGAAATATGTACCTACAATCAGTTATATTGGCTTTCCTTAGCTGTAATTAATATCATTAACTTTATGTAGCTAGAACTACAAAATTATGAAACTTGCTATATGCAAAAAATTACTACCTATTTGTGACATGCTACCGAGTCCTGCAAGAATTGTGAATGTGCATATTGTTCATGATGAATCAGAAGTCATCATTTTAGTTATTCCTCAGAAAGAAACATCTAAGGAGGTGAATATATTCTTGCTTTGTGTAGACGTTGTACTAACTTTTCAAACTAATTGCAACCAGTGAATATTTTACTTTCAAATCCCTAAAAATCCACTATATTTTGCATGTAAGTCTTCACTATTAGATTGTGCAATGTACTTTTGAACAATTTACTATTCTTACATTTGAACCATTTGCTAACCATACTCAGTGGGAAGAAAAAAAGGATGATCATATAAAGTGCTATGAAAACGAATACTACCATCTTTCCCTGAAAATAAAAAGACCTATCCCGAAAATAAGCCCTAGCTTGATTTTTTTACTCATGCACCCAAAATAAACCCTAGTTAAGGCCCTGCTCACTCTGTTGCACCTGGCTGCACGTGGTGGGGCAAGTTGCACAGGTAAAAATCAAGCTAGGGTGGGGATGGGGAGGTGGAGCTGCCCCATGTGCCCCGCACCCACTTACCTTTGGAAATTTGCAGCCAGGCCTCCCACAACCCGACACCTACCTCATCTTGCCAGCCCACTTCTTCTGTGGCCGCTTGCTGCCGCTTGTGTGTGTCACCCCCCGCCTCTGTTTCACCGTCAGAAGCCTTCCGGAAAGGCCTCTGCAGCCGAGAAATGAGCTCCGGATTGACATGCGCAACACACCCTGGCCTCCATTTCACCATCAGAGGCCTTCAGGAAAGGCCTCTGCAACCGAGAAATGAGCTCCGGATTGATGCGCGCAGCGCCCCCTAGCTTCCATTTCACTGTCAGAGACCTTCAGGGAAAGCTCTGCAGTCAAGAAACGAGCTCCAGATTGACGTGCAGGGCACCTCCCGGTCTCTGTTTCACGGGCAAATCAGAGGCCGGGGGGGGGGGGGGGGGCGCTGTGCACATCAATCCGGAGCTCGTTTCTCAGCTGCATTTCCTGAAGGCCTCTGATGGCGAAATGGAGGCTGGGGGGCGCTGCGCGCGAGCAGCAGTAAGAGGCCACAGAAGTGGGCCAGCAGCAGCTCCTGCTGGGCGGGGCTGTTAGCGCCGTTGTCGTGAGGTGAGAGTGGAAGACATCCCCGAAAATAAGACCTAATGCCTCTTTTGGAGGGGGGAAAAGACCGTGTCTTTTTTTCGGGGAAACACGGTAGTAATGGTTATTGGAATCAGATTATTTCTCTAACAGAAGGTATAGTAGGTCTAGCAGCTGTATATAATACTCTCTACATTTTCCCACTCTAAATTTTCCTTCTATTCCTTGCTAGTCCAATCTGTTACTGCTTACATTATTTATATTGGCAAATTTATATACGTAAATATTGTTCTGGTTGATACAACTATTAAGAGAACAATTATTTTTTGTCTACTCACAGTATATTGAAAGGCTGTGTTTGACTTACTGCAATTAATAGGATTTTAAAAGCCTTTAATTGTTTAAAATAAAATACAGTATTACAATTCTAAGTATTTAAAAAAATAAGTTGTTTTTTTTTTGCTTTTTACTCTGAATGGGAGGTTTGCCACAAAATTTAATTGAACAATCATTTGACTACAAAATTAACTTAATAGCTGCTGCCAAGGCTATTTCTTGAATCTACAGTGTGGCATTAAACACTACAGGGCAACTAGCAGATTTCTTATTATACCTGACTTTTTTTAAAAAAATGCAGGTATTCTGTAAAGCAAATTGCTAGCCTCATTGCTTATTTTTATTTCCAAAACTACCTCTTAGCATCAAATAAAACGGTGACAGCTTTAATCTGAAATATGCCTACATAGCTGGAAAAGAATAGAACTATGTAGGGACTACATAGATTGGCAGATTGTATTTTGGTACATTCATGCTTCACAGAGATACATAAAACATTACAAGTTAAAACATTCTCAGATTTATGCAGGACATTTTATATTGGACATTTTAAGCTTAAAATATCCTTAATTCTTTCCCCAAAAGATCTAAAAAGGGACTTTATTATTTTAAGAGTTTTAAGTTCTACAATTGACTTATTACTGTAAATTGTTTAAATTATTTTTTTTTAAAATCTTGAACAGATGATACTATTTCCCACTTATTCTAAAAAAGATATATATAATGTATTTAAAATTACTTCAGTGCTTTAAAATGTGTCATTTCACTATGGCAGTAATTTTGTAAATAGTCTCCTTTGAAAATGCCACAAAAATATCTCAAAATTTCCAATTTGTTCATCAAACCCAAAATGTTGCAGATCCCACAGCTGGAAAATAAATCAGTCTGTACAAATCTGTACCTGGGCCAATGTTGCAATTTGTGGTTGTGCCTGAACAGTCATCTGTTGATTTTCTGCCTCTGTAACAGCTGCATCTCCACTCTGTTGGTTCTCTGCACCAGATTCCATGGTCATTTAGTTATCTATAATTATCATGATCATCATCATTCACATGTAACAAATAAAAAATATTTATTATAAAAACAATAAACAGATATTTATTAGTTATTATTTTATGTTATATTAGAACATCTTCATTTACATAGAAATAGTCTTGAATTTTTGATTGATTGTTTAATGAAGTTCAAACTTATGTTGGTCTAGGAAACGATGCTTTATAGGCCATGGTAAAAGGTTGCATCATCTTTCTCCCCAAGTCACATGAGTGCGATCTGAATGCTTAGCAACCTGTTCACACTTAAGATGGTAAGCGCCCTGCAATCATATGATTGCCATTTACAATCTTCTCTACCACTTGTCTAGAGGACTCTCTTTCGTCTATGGAGGCTGGCTGAGGGAAGTTGAACTCATTCAGTGGGGTGAAGAAACCAAATTCCTAAAGATCAGACTCCATTCCTGCATCCCACCGAAAACATTCCTTTTTACACGTGGAGGGGAACTGATATCCTTTTGAATGATTTAAGTTTAGTTTCTGCACCCCATGGAAGGAATTCCCTTCTGTGATGGAAAAGAGCTGAAGTCCTTTGAGAGGCAGTTTTTTCAACCAATCCATAGAGATGAGAGGAAGACAAAATCCAAGCAATTGTTTCAGCTCGAGAAGTGAGGCAGCACAATTACATAAAGAACACTGGGTGACTGGGAGGGGGGACGGACGGACTTGGCACAGGCTGCACATGAGTGTCTCTCCCTCAGGATTTCAGTGGCTAAGATTTTCAGCTCCTGAGCGTCCTAGAGTCTCCCTCTGCCAGAGGCATACAGTCTGCTTAATGAACCATGCAATCACTTAAAGACCACAGCCTGGAGTGCAGTAATTGAACAAAGCAGTCATGCAAATAGTCACATTTCACAATGATTCCAGTCCCAGTTGTAGTTAAGCGAGGACTGCGTTTGATAATAAATTAATTATGCAGTTCTGCACACAATTAGATTTAACACTACAAAAATAATATACAACTTTGCATTTATTTAGGAGTAAATTCAACTAAAATCAACTGGATTTATTTCCTACAGAAAACCTTATATAAAGTAATTGGTAGAACTTGGCTCCCTGTCCTGCCCTTGGCAACCTCCCAATCCTCTCAAACAGACTCCCTGGAAGATCAGAGAACCTACTGAGTAAGTCAGACATTATGCAAGGTGAGAAGAAGGAAGAATCACTTTTTATTTCCAGAAGTTGTCTCTGATGATTTTTCTAATCTTGCTTGAGTATTTTCTGTTTTACATGTTTTATCAAAGATAAGAACTAGCTTAAATTATAGAAGTAGCATAAAAATAAATTATGAAATAGGGTTTTTTTGCCAAAAAAAGTTGTAACAAAATGTCAACTAAGAGTGATGCTAAGATTAGATTAGATTAGAATTAGATTAATTCTAGATTTGAAGGGTCTAGTAATTAAAATACTAAAATTATCCTTTACTCTTGATGTGGATTTTTAACTGAAACCCTCCACCAAACAATAAACTCTGATAGCCTACCCTGTTTCCCCCAAAATAAGACATCCCCTGATAATAAGCCCAATCAGGCTTTTGAGCGCATGGCAATAAGGCCAAGCGTTTATTTTAGAGTTCAAAAGAAATATAAGACAGGGTCTTATTTTTGGGGAAATACGGTAGTTTATGATAAAACTTGCTATTGTTAAAATTTACCTAGCATGAAACTACGAGCATGCTGGGCTTTGATTGCACAAGTGTCATTTTGGCCAATGTGTGCCCAGACTGACCATTCCCGTTCTTATTGTTAAGCAGGGAAAACTACACATGGTACACTTCAACTAAAACTGGCAATCAACTCCATCTTACAAAAAAGCATTATGGGAAAACCTTCATTGAGCCAATCATGAAGAGTGAAGGAGACTAATGTCTATGGTTGATCTAATGCCAACTGTGCTGTATAAAACAGTGTAAATTAAAAGATAAGGAGTAATGACAGAGCATGAATTAAGAAATGGAATGAAAAATGCTTATGTGTCTGGGGAACTAAGAGAAGGAGGAAGATTATAACTGATGTGTAGTTGATTAGTACCCGCAGGGAAGTAAATCTATACAAGTAGTCCTCGACTTACAACAGTTCATTTAATAACTGTTCAGAGGCACTGAAAAAAGTGACTTATGACCATTTTTTACACTTACAGCCATTGCAGCATCCCCATGGTCACATGATCAAATTTCAGATCATATTTATGACAGTTCCAGTGACCTGGGGTCACGTGATCAGCTTTTGAGACCTTCTGACAAGCAAAGTCAATGGGAAATCCACATTCACTTAACAACCATGTTACTAACTTAACAAATGCAATAATTCACTTAATGATTGTGGCAGGAAAAATTATAAAATGGGGCAAAACTCACTTAACAAATGTTTCACTTTTTTTAGCAACATAAATTTTGGGTTCAATTGTGGTTTATAACTTGAGGACTACCTATAGTGTAATAATGAATGACAGAGCTTTAATATAGGTCAGGAAGTAGGAATTGTTATTTAGGATGTTATGGCATATGTGAAAATAGATTTAATAAATTGGTAGTAGCTGCATATTATACTTCAGTGAAAGGTCTTGATGGGAGAAGCTGAAATGAGTGAGGGAAAGTTCTGAACAATTGTAACCCAAAGGAAATAATGATTCTGTGATGGGACATGAATGGATAAAGACAAGAAAGCAAAGAAGTGATTGGGCCATTTGTGAAGCCTACAACAAATGAGGATGGTGATCTGTTTTATGAGTTCTTGCTTATAGTAAGGGAATATCTCAAGTTAAATGGAAAAAATGAGAAAGCTCCTTGAAAGAAGCATGAAATGGAAGAGGCTGTGCATATAACAAGAATGGCTGCTGCATAATTGAAAAGAATGTAATCAAAGGAACAGTTAAGATTAAAAGATAAATGAAACACAGAATTATTTTAATGGAAATATGAAATTGTTTCAGAAATGAGAGAAGAGGGATAAAAAAAGACATGATCTGGGATGAAACTGATATGAGGGAATGTTGGAGAAAGTAGCTGGAAATTTGTATAAGAATTTATATTTATTTTATAGATATATGATAAAATAATGAAGCAAAAATAAATGCTATACAAACTAGTACTGAAGAAAAAATAACCAATAACCAATGCTGTAAGAATGTTGAAAAAAGAGTAAGAATGCAGGTGCACAGAATTTCAAAATGAAAGAATTGAAAGTTGGAATAGACCCAAAGATCAACCAGTTCAACCTTCTGCAATTTGGGGAGGGGACTAAATTATATGTGAGAGATGGTTTTTCAGGCACTTAAAAAAAAAAAAAAATCCAGAAGTGGAGATTTTCCATTGCGCTGCTCCTCCAATCCATGGACGGTAGTATCTCCTAGTTGCTGGGCAGAACTGAGTGCAGATCACTTCCCAATTGGCTGGTTACGCCCACACCGACCAATCATCCTCAGTCTTTCTCACTCAGTTGCTGTGAGAACTGTGGAAATTGAGTGCTCTCTTACTTCTTCAACACTTCCCTTACTTTATTATTTTATTTTATTATTTTTGTCTTTCCTTATTGCCTTAATACCTTTGACTGCTGCTACAAGGACGAGTTTGGGGCTCCAAACCGTTCTGTTTGTCTCCCCGGCCATCGGGAAAGCAGCACACCGGATCCCGACCCGGCTGGGCGGGTCCGTGTTGCTTCTAGCCGCTAACGACGTGATCGTTTACCTGGGGGCAATTTGAACTGCCGGCTCCTCAGTTCGCCATTCAAGCGGCTCCAGAGTGCTAGCCTGGTCTGGGGGCGGCCTCCGAGACTTGCGCTCATCAGCTGTGAGGCGCGGCGAGCCCTTCCGCGTTCTCCACATCGAGCGCCGGCGGAGGAAGTATTTTTCGCCGTTTCCAGCAGCGAGGTACCGTCAGACGTTCGTGCTGGCTCTGCGCAATTGGTGAGGCCCTCTTTACCGCCCGAAACTTCGGAGCAGCGCCTCAGAGGTAGTCTTGAAACTAACGGCCATTTTGACTTCAGCCTTGCCGACGCGGCCGCCGCCATTTTGTGGGGCGTGAGTGACAGCCAGCTTGCCTGAAGCCTCAGCGCAGCGGCGTTTGCCTCCTGGCTCTTCAAATAGCCTTGTCAATTGAGCGCCTTAGCTTGAATTTAAAATCATTGACTTTTTGCAATTAACAAGCCTCGCGGATCACTCTGTATGGTCTACAATCAGATTTAATTGTGATACTTGGATCTCTCATTTTGACTTCATTAGGGGTTGAGCTCAGCAACTTGTGGGCCGGATTTAACCCTAGTTTTCTTAGTCCTCACTGTGGGCGACATTCTGCTTGGTGAGCCTCGGTGTTGACATTTATTTGACTGCCCTTGCTTGTCCAGATTAACGGAATGGCAGATTTGGTTTTGTCATCTGATTCGGAGGGCGCTAGCAGTTATCCTCCCCCTCAGCAAAAGTCGAGATCCAAAAAGGCTAAATCCAAGTCGCACAAGACCCAGCCTTCGTCCAAAACATCTACGGCTAACAAGGCGGAACAGAGGAGGCATCAAGCCTTGGAAAGGCAATCTGAACGGGCTCAACAGGCATTAGTGGCGGAGCATCCCTTCTGTACAGAAGAACGAGCTGGTACTTCCAAGGACTTTCAGCCCAGACCTTCCTCCAATTTACAACGTTCCAAGGGAGTGTCCGTGTCATTGCCTGATGTCTCTTTCCCATCTGGGTCTGATAATTTTGTAAGCCTCAGTCATGTCCCAACGGCTACCTTTACTCCTACGGCGGCGGGGCTCCGCCCGGAGGTACCTGCCAATTCTGTGAGTTTTCAATCACTTTTATCTGACGCGTTGGCAAAGATTCTGGCAGGGGGTATCCAGCAGGAGAAGGCAGACCTTGCTTCCGAAGTTGCGCCTTCACAGGCTCCAGCTCAAGCCACTAAACAGGCGGCTCCTCCCAGGAGGCACCTCACAGCGGATTCTTCTTCTGAGGAAGCAGAAGAGGGACAAATTTGCCCGGAGGATATCGAATTCTCGGATGATAATGATCTTCCACCCGAGAAACCGGCGTTCAAAAACTTGTTCCGGCCTTCTCTTTTCAAATCCTTGCTGCATAAGGCCAGGATGGCCACCAAGTCTGGTATATCTGACATGGGGGCGGACAAGGTTGTCCAGTCTTCTGCTCCCATTGACACTTTGTTTCACGTATCTGAACAAGATTGAGACGTGATTCCTTGCCCTCCGCTGTTTTCCAATGTCATAAAATCGGCATTTGCTCAGCCAGGTTTGCTAACATCCCCGAGTGGCCTAAACAAGCATCTTTACGCTGCAGACAAGGAGTTGGAGGAAATCCTTGCCATGCCTTCTGTGGATCCTCCGGTCGCTAATTTAGAATCTACAACTACCACAGATAGACTTTTCCACTGCTGTTCAGATCTTATTAACAGTAACTTTTTCCTTGTATTTAAAACTTTATAGCTGCAACTTATAAGCAATATTTCTGGTATTAGTTTATATGGCAATGGAAAATAGTTTCTCACTATCTTCTCTATGAGTCCCTTTTATATTAATGAATACAAATACCATGTCTCCCCTTAATCTTCTTTTTTCTAGATGAAACATCCCAAGTTCCTTCAAACCCACAATAGGGTTTATTCTCAAATTTCTGAATTAAATTTTGCCTTCTTCTAACCCTATTTTAATCTAACAATATCTGTTTGGAAATGTGGTGCCCAGAATCATTTACAGTATTCTATATGAACAGAGGGGTGTTCTGATGCACCCCAGAACTGTATTAGCAGATGTGTCACAATGCTGCCTCTTTTTCAGCTTGCTGTCAATGAGCATAGCCAAGTCCTTCTCTAATGTTCTGCCCCAAGCCATCTTGGCTGAATTCATAAGTCATAGTTTGTGCACTTGCACATCAAATCACAAAGCTTTGAAGTGGTTAAGTTTCAAAGATCAAATGCAAGCAAAAAAAAAATGTCTATTTAGATGCCAAGGCAAGCTATAATTTGTGTAGACAACATTGAAATGAAGCTAAAAGGAGAAAATCTCTTATTCCGGATTGGGTCACTAACTTTATTATCACTGTAGTAATAATGTACTGTATTTTTCAGATTATAAAACGCATCAAGATTTCAAAGAGGTAAGCAAGAAAAAAAAAGTTTTTTCCCTCCCCGGCCCCCAGGAGCACTCTGTAGGCCTCCCAAAACCTCTGTGCGCCCCATTTTTGCCCTCCCCAGCCCTCAGGAGCACTCTGCAGGCCTCCCAAAGCCTCTGCGTGTCCTGTTTTTGTGAAAAACGGGCCAGAGTTTCACAAAACCCGGATACCCAGGGCGGAGGTTCGGGAGGCCAAAAATGGATGTATTTGGTGTATAAGATGCACCAACATTTCCACCCTTTTTTAGGGGGGGGGGAAAGTGTGCCTTATAGTCCGAAAAGTATGGTAATCAATATTGCAAAACATTCACTGATTATAGTTTATATCTAGGCCCCAATTTAGTATATATCCACAATAATTAAATGATTTAGATTAATAATTAATTATCCCATAAGCAACCCAGAGTTTCTTGGGATAAGATGGCTCACTAATAAATTTTACAAATAAATACATAAAATAAGGTTCCCACCCTCTTTAGAACAGCTTCTGTTTCTCTTATTAAAAACCTGCTTGCTGTTTTCCTCCTCTTGGAGAATACTGTTCTCTGAGAATTTTAAAGCTGTTATTCTAACATATCTTTATATCAATTGTAAATGTACTAAAGAATTGCACTAATGAGATTATTTTTCATTGTGACAAGTAAAAATTGTAGTTGGCAGATTTTTCCTCCCTATACAATTTCTGACAATTTTAGTCATAATAGGTAAGATTATTTAACTGCCATGATACTGTGTTGTTCTTGCCAGTTTTTGCCAGGAGAAAGCATTTGTCTACAGATCAGACTAAAGGGGGAGGGGGGAGGGAAGGGAGGAAGAGAAATTCTTCAAGTGATCACTCTTTGGTCAACCTCCAGAGAATTTACATTAGCGGCTATAATCAGAAAACCAACCAAGAATCTACAATTGATGTGCAAGAGTCAGACCAGAATGGGTTCCACCGAGCAGTCTTCTAGAATGACCCTATTTAGTAATCAAAGCAATTAGCCAATTTTGTAAAACAGGAGATTGTAAAGCTGGAAGTCCCATCTTTGGCTGAACAGGAAAGAAAGGCAAAGTTTCCATTACAACTCAGGAAGAAAACTGATGATTGTTTAAAATTCCATCATTAATGCTCCTTGCCATTACCGAGAGCTTTCCCCAATTAGTAAAAATAGCAAAATTAAATTCAGAAAGAAGTGCAATTTTATTTAGAAGCTTTATGTTTGTCTTAGTTACACATACACAAAATAATCTTATACCACAATAAAATATTCTGCACCAGTATGATATAGAAGCTAGAATGAGATTCAGGTCCACCTTCAGCCATGTAAGTTTACTTTAGTCAAGCACTCTCTTGAAAGCCAATCTAATCAAAGGCTTCTATGAAGAAACATTGAAGGAGAGAATAATATACATATAAGCCACTCTGAGCTCTGGTGGAAAGACAAAATACAAATGTAGGAAATAAACATAAATGCTTACACAGCATTTTATAAATGCAACTGGGAATATGTGTCATGGAACAAACCTGCAAACTTTAAATGACCAATCAACATTCAAATTACTACCATACTTGAATTAATTTTCATTTTCTTTAAATCTATTTTACCACAACCTGATCATATTAAGAAAATATGTCTATTTTTCCAATTACCCATGAATAATGTTGTGGACTGAAGATTAAAACAATACTCTATGCCTAAAACAATGGCTAGCACCTCAAATACTGTAGCAATGAAAGCCATCTTGACTTTTGATACTAGTACTAGCTCTTGCAGACAATAGTAATTGTCTGACAGAGCTTAATGGTAACATAGCCAAGATCATCTAATGACATTCTTGGCTTAGTAAACATTAAAGATAATCCTCAATTTACAACATTTCAGGGTGGATAAAAATCAATGATTTTTTTTAAAAAAAATCAAAAAAATCAGATTTTTTTGATTTAAATCGGATTTTTTTAATTAAAATGCTTTTTGAGGAAAATATATTACCATCCAAAGGTTATTCCATCATGAAATAAAGATTAGTTTTTTAATTATGTAGAATAAGGCTGTATATGTTTAATTTTTTTGGTAAATAAATTCCATTAATCCATTCACAATGTCATGCTCTTCCAGAGGTTTTTGTAAGATTATTGGGCAGTTTCTCTGCCTACAAGATATTATCACAGATGCTTGGTTTACTTTTGCAGTTCTCAAAACTGAATTTGACTCAGCAGAGATCACATGCCTCTTCTTCACAGCAAAAATGTTATAACATGAACAGAGTTGAGAAAAAGACCTTAATCCTATTGTTCTACAAACCTATGAATACAGAATCAACCCCTTCAGTGCTAAGTTTCAAGAAGTTCAGTGAATAGAATAGAAACAATATTTTTCTGATTGTTTGGAGTGGAACAGATCTGCACAAGAAAGTGAAACTAAGTGTGAGGAGGTAGGGGCAAGCAGACAAGCAGTACAAAATGAAAAGGAAACTTTCTGAGCACAATACTGCACAGCCACAGACAGACAAGTCTTTGGATCTTTTTGTGTGTATGACCTGAGGTTTATCACATTCTTTCCTTGGAGGAAAAAACCTATAATGGCAGCAGGCCGTAAAAGAGACCGTTTGGCAATATTTTAATGAAGTTCCTTTACCTATTGGTAAGGCAGGCATGCGTGCAAACTGCAAACACTGCAACAAAGAAATGCAAGGCCTGGTGGCCCGAATGAGGCAACATCATGAGAAGTGCTGTGATGAAGATGACCAAAGAAACACATTTGAACAGGCAGGATCTTCAGGTTGGTAAACATTTTTATTGAATCATATTTCTAAAGACTGCCTTGAACTGTCATGTTTGAGCAAAATTATATTTCTTATTATTACTGCATGTTACTGTCATTTGGTACAGTTATGAAGAAAAGCAAATATTCCTTTTGGGGCAGTGCTGTGTATAATAAGCAGAAATTGTATAAACAATAAAATAACAGCATTGACTTTTTTGTTTAGGGGAATTCATGGATTCTGGAAACTATCCACCTTCAAGATCCTCCTGTTCTACAGTTTCAGAGTTATCCATCCAGGATAGTGCTTCATTAGCATCATCATCATCAGACATCCACAGCCACATATCACTATCACCTAAAAGAAAGAAAAAACCCTTCCCTCCTGGAACCACCATAGATAAGTTTGTGATAAAAACGAGCAGATTAGAAAGAGAGTTAATTGATGAAAAAATTGCCCAGTTTGTTTATGCAACAAACTCTTCTTTCCGTCTGACTGAGAACCCACATTTCATTAATATGGTTCAGTCACTGAGACCAGGATACAGTCCACCCAGCAGAGCAGATGTTGCAGGGAAACTACTGATAAAGTGTATGACAGAGAAATGGAGCAATGTGCAACAGCTCTGGAGGGTAGAATTGTTAACCTAACTATTGATGGGTGGAGTAATGTCCACAATGACCCTATTGTATGTGCTTGAATAACAACAGAAGAAGGGAAAGTCTTCCTTGCACAAACAATTGATACGTCAGGAAATGCACACACAGCAGAATACTTACAAGAAGTGGCAGTAAAAGCTATAACAACATGTGAACAAAAATTCAAATGTCTAGTACGCAGTTTGGTCACAGACAATGCTGCAAATGTATCCAAGATGAGAAGAAATTTAGAAGAGCAGGAACGGAATACAAAGCTAATAACATATGGTTGCAGTGCTCATTTGCTGCACCTCTTGGCCAAAGACTTAAGTGTTCCAGAAATAAAGACTAATGTTGTTGAAATTGCTAAATACTTCCATAACAATCATTCTGCTGCAGCAGCTCTGAAAAGGATGGGTGGAACCAAGCTAATGCTCCCATAAGATGTTAGATGGAACTCTGTGGTGGACTGTTTTGAGCAGTATATCAAGAACTGGCCTATTCTGATGACAGTTTGTGAAGAAAATCGAGATAAAATAGATGGCACTGTCACGGCCAAAATCCTCAACATTGGGCTTAAGAGAAATGTTGAACATATGCTGAGCATCCTGAAACCCATCTCTGAAGCTTTAAACAAAATACAGAAAAATAGCTGTTTTATTGCTGATGCTGTTGAAATTTGGAAGGAACTGAGTGAACACTTAAAAACAGAACTACACATGGACAGAATTAAATTACAAGCATTAAAAAAACAAATGGGACAAGTACTCTCTCCAGCTCATTTTTTGGCAAATATTGTCAATATCCAATATCAGGGTCAAAACTTAAGTGTATGACATGGGTATCCAACAATCATCCATCTGTAATGCCAACTATAATAAACTTCAAAGCTAAGGGGGAACCATTCAAGAAATATATGTTTGCTGAAGATATTTTAAAGAAAGTCACACCAGTGAACTGGTGGAAGTCACTTAAGCACTTGGATTTAGAGAATGTTCAAGTAATGATTTCACTTTTAACAGCAGTAGCTTCTTCTGCAGGCGTTGAAAGAATATTCTCTTCCTTTGGACTCATTCATTCTAAATTGAGAAATCGTTTGGGACCGATAAAGCAGGAAAGCTTGTTTTTCTTTTCCAGATTATGAACAAAGAAGATTAAGATGTCGAGTGAGCTACAGAGGACAGTATTTAAGTTTTTCATGTGTAGGCTGGGCTGACAGTCTAGGTTTCTTAAAATATATATATTTTGTTTAGACAAATTAGTTAACAAACATGGATGTTTGTTTAAGCAAATAACATATGCTGTAATGTTATTGTTTCAGTTGAATAAATCTATTTAAATTGTTATTATTAAGGTAATGATTATTTTTCTCCTTCCTAAGTACAACAGAAAAGTTGTCCAAATATGAATGATTAACCTATTAAACTGGAGATAAAAAAACTAATATGAAAAGTTGTTATTCTAAAAATCTTCATCTACTTGCATATTAAAGTTATACCAGCAAGAATTAGTCTTTATGTAGAAAACTATGATTTAAATCAAGCCTTACTGACTAGTGATTTAAATCGTGATTTAAATCAGTTTGATTTAAATCAAATCCACCCTGCAACATTTAGTGACCAAAGTTCCAATGGCACTGAAAAAAGTGACTTATGACCATTTTTCACACTTACAACTGTTGCGGCATCCCCTTGGTCATGTGATCGAAATATAGATGCTTGGCAACTGACCCATGTTTGTGACAGTTGCAGTCCTGTGATCATGTGATCACTTTTTGCCTCCTTCTGACAAGCAAAGTTAATGGGGAAGACAGATACACTTAACAACCATGTTACTAACTTAACTGCAATGATTCACTTAACATTTGCAAGAAAGGTTGTAAAATGGGGCAAAACTCACTTAACAAATGTCTCACTTAGCAGACATTTTGGGCTCGACTGTGGTTGTAAGTTGAGGACTACCTGTATTAATGTCACCTATAGATACATGAAATAGAACTGACCTATCCATATATGCAACATGAATTATTGTGTAATAATACACCATATTATTTATGTTCAGTTTATGTTCGTTAGACATGTAAATCAATAGAATGTGCAACTTTATAACAAAACAAAACTCATGATGACAAAATCCCTACAGAAGGGATTTAAAGTTTTAATAAGATATTACCCAATTTTTAAAACACATTTTGAAGCCTGAACTCAGCCTGTTCAATTTTTATTCGTATAATACATAGCAGAGTGGATTTGAATTAAATCACGACTTAAATCACTAGTAAAAAGGCTTCATTTAAATCAACTCGATTTAAATCATAATTTTTAAAGAGCAACTATCATCTTTGTCCTGCAGCGGCTCTTCCTGTGACCTGCTGTTGACTCACCGACAGTCCCATTCCCTTTAATGGGACGGCTAGTGTTGCGGCAGTGACACAATAAGGTGAGGGATGTGACGGGCAGCAGGCGAGTAGATGCCAGCTAACAGGCGCTGCCATGATGGATCTGAAATGATAGGTGCTCTTTAAATGTAAGGACTCATTCTTGCTGGTAGTTAGAATCTTTAATATTATTATTTGCAAACAAAATGAAGGTTTCCTACTTAGCTTGCAGAGCTTGGATTCATTGAATGAGTTTACAAAAAATGTTAATATTGCAGAATATACAGCCTCATGCTACATAACTAAGCTCCATTTCATGCTGAATACACTGAATTATTAATGTATCTGAAATAGAAAACGATCTTTACATTTTTATTGCAAAACCATTTTATTAAAATAAATTTGATAATAAAAAAACTAAAATCCGATTTAAATTAAAAAAAATGATTTTTTTTAAAAAAAATTTTTATCCACTGATACACAGGGAATGTTCCAGCCTTGGAGATAGCCCAGAACTCAGTAGCATAGGACATGGTGTATTTTCAGAATACACCATTTAATCTATGCCAGATTAAAATGATAAATTAATTGATTTTCATAATAAGCAGTACAGTACTGGATTATAGAAACAAAGTATGCATCAGTTTTTTGTCTATAGTATTCAGCCAGCTTTTTCTCAGCATACTTCTATGCTGTGAAGAAGATTGGATTTGATTATTCTGAGCAAACTGTATTTTTATATACAGAACTGATTTTTGGGTATGTGCAAAGAATCATTGAAATACCTGCTCAATTAAGCAAGCCTGCAGCATACTGACAGAGAAAGTCAGATTTAAACTGTATCTGTTCTACCAAGAAATTGGGGAGAGCAGGGTGAAAACTTGGGATATTTCTCTCCCATCAAGGGCATAAAAAAGTTCAGTCTCCTGAAAATATTAAAAAAAAAAAGCTAAGACTTCTTTAAAATTATTTTGGTAAGTTTAACTCTTCAAGATAAAATGAATTGTACCTTAATGTACTGATGTCTGATAGCCTGGCTGAACTCAATGATTATCTTTGAGAAATTCTACAACTGTCAAAGTGTCAAACGATCAAGAGCCAACTTCCCAGTCTTTGAAGGAAAATAGTGGGGAGGGGGAAGTACTTCCAGCAAAGTAGACAATAGTTAGCTTAACCCAAATATATGGTGAAATTCCTGAATATATGCCTTGAAAGTACTGCAATAATAACAGGATTCAGCAGTTTCGTTGAGAACAAATTGTGCCAGATTAAATTTATTGTGATTGGAGTAATTTTCCTATGTGTGTATGTATGTACATGTATACACACGTGCTTTCAAGTCATTGTTGACTCCTGGTGACTGCCAGTCTCTGCTGTTTTCTTGGCAAGATTTTCAAAAGGGGTTTGCCACTGCCTTCTTCCTAGGGCTGAGCAAGAGTGATTGGCCTAAGGTCACCCAGTTAATTTTGTTCCTAAGGCAAGCTAGCACTCACATCTCCTGGTTTCTATTCTGGTGCCTTCAATCACAGAACCAGTTTCCTTAACAGACTGCAGGAATGCAATGGGCACAATGTATCTTGACATCATCACAGCACATGACAAACAGCCCATAACAGTATGCATTTTTAACAAGCTTGTTAAGTGTGGAGTGGCATGATTAGGTGGGTACATAGCTGTCTTAAAAACATATCCAAAGAGCGCTCATCAATGGTTCTTCAAATTAGAGACAGAAATGAAGAGATCAGTCTCTGTTGTTAAAGGTTTTTATTAATGACTTTGATAAAGAGGCTGATGGAATGCTCATCAGATTTGCACTAATACATATTTGGATGGTGTAGCCAATGACCAAGAAGAAAAAACTACCCTTAGAATTATCTTGATAGGTTGGGGAAAAAAGCTGAAAGCAATAGAATGAAATTTAACAGTATAAACATAAATGAGCATTTCTTCACTTAGCAAACAAAAATCAAATGCAGATACAGGATGGGGAATACCCATATCTGGTAGGATGTTGGTAATGCCACTGGTTAAAAATATTTTGGAACAAGTATTGACCACGAATTGAATATGAGATAATATGTACTATTATTAATACAGTAAACAAATTATGTGAGGCTACAGTGTAGTGCAAATGTGATAAATTTTTAATAAGAATTTTTACTGAAGTCTAAAAAGACAGACAAAGACCTTCAACTGTTTACTTAACTTGAATGAAAGCAGTTGATGGAGTTCTTTTGATTTAAGATCAGCTGATAAGAGTGTTGGTTTATAGATCAATTAGAAAATTTTCCTTATCTAGATTCTGAATGTCCCTTATCTCTAAGATTTGAAATAAGCAAAGAGAAACAATTAGTCTGATGATACACTACATTATCTGATACACTACGAACTAAAGAAGTATATCATCATGCTCCTCTGACATGTTCTTTTCAATCATCCAGGAATTCTAAGTCTTTTTGCTAACCACTATTAACCCAGCATTGAACGGTATCAGGTTTCAACAGGATTAATAACCCAGAGTGTAGTATTCAAGGGTCTCATTCACATGCATCTCTTCCTTTAGTATCTTGCTGTCAGTTTAACAGCAATTATCACCGAGACTTACCATTCACTTAATTGGGATTGAATCATTTCAATTCAATGTAATTTTAATATAAATGGTATGCTTAGGGCAATTATGGAACTTACTATTAACTGGATATACACCTATGCAACTCTAATCTCAGGAGAAAAAGGCACAAACTTTTTAAAAAATGTTATATAAATGTCCTATTAAAATGCAGCCTTAACTATTTACAAATGTTGAAGGTAGTGATACCAGTTCAGAGTCCACATATGGTTTTTTAAAGGATTTTAAAACTTGCATCTTAATTTTCTTTCTATATACTTATGATATTCTACACAGTGACTACATTCATCTTACATAATCTAGATATAAGGATATAGCAATAGCACTTACTTATATACCGCTTCATAGTGCTTTACAGCCCTCTAAGTTGTTTATATTGCCCCCAACAATCTGGGTCCACATTTTACCCACCTTGGAAGGATGGAAGGCTGAGTCAACCTTGAGCCTGGTGAGATTCAATCTGTCAAAGTGCTGGCAGCAGAAGTAGCCTGCAGTACTGCACTCTAACCACTGCGCTAACTCAGCTCATATAACTAGCTCAATAGGCAATATCTACACTATTAATGGTTTATTTATGATACAATACCATTCCAAACTACAGGCTCTGGATGTGCACAATTTTATCAGTCACTGAATCAATATAGTGCTTTCTGTGAAAATGAAGGTTTGATTATCTATAAAATAGAATATTAACAATTTAGAAAAAACATGGGAATGTTATTTTGGGGTGCTATATTGTTTTTCCAAAAATGAACACTGACTTTTAAAATACTACTGTCTTTACCAGAATTAGCAGAATTTTATTCAATAATTTTATTAAAGCAATGTACAATTGTAAATGGCCCGTGGTAAATTCTCTAACAATACCAATGTAATAGCATGAGAATTAGATGCATTAATAATAAATATATTACCAAAACAATTTTACTTCCAAAAGAAATAGTTTGTGTATCCCTCAGCCTTCTATTTCACAGCTTTATCTTGTGATATAGAATTGCCCCAACATTATGTATGGAACCCACTCTCCTACAGCTCAAGGTGGCTATTAAGACTTAGCTATTTTCACAAGTCTGAAGTTAATGTGTTTGTGGAGCCCTTTGTTTAGACTTTTGTTGTATTAATTGTATATTTGATATACTGTAAACTTTTTTGAAGAATGCAGAAAGTTGATCTAATAAATATTTTAGCTTTAATTTTAATGGCAAACAATGCACCTGAAGGTAGAATAAGAAGCAATGGATGGAAACTAATCAAGGAGAAGCAACCTAGAACTAAGGAGAAATTTCCCGTTAGAACAATTAATCAGTCAAATGAATGACTTGCTTCCAGAAATTGTGGTGCTCCAACACTGGAGGTTTTTAAGAAGAGAATGAACAAATGCTTGACTGAAATGGTATAGGGTTTCCTGCTTGAGCAGGGAGCTGAACTAGAAGATATACAAGGTCCCTTTCAACTCTGTTATATTAAAACATGGGTATCCAATCTTTTGGCTTGCCCGGGCAGCATTGAGTGAAGAGGAATTGTTACGGGACACATATAAAATATGTAATATAGCTAATCTGTATAAATAACAATGTTAAAAATTTGCAATTTTGTGGGGCCACATTATTAGCTGTCCAGGGCTACATGCAGCCTGTAGGTCACAGGTTGGACAACCCGGTATTAAAATATTAGATATCTTATTTGGACAAAAATAAAATTAAAGATGGGTCTGGGCTAAATAAATCATTTATCTGCATTTACAGCTAGATAAACACCCATCGATTTCATTGCTTTCCTCTTCAAAAAAATGCTATTTTAAGTTTTTGCATAAACATGGTTGAAATGGGTTACATATTTTAATGGAGGTTAATGTTCCAAAACTCAGCCTTACTTTCAAGTGATGTGCATAAGTTTGCAGTTGAGACATGTAACTCGGACATCAAAACTACAGTATAACTATAAGCCTGCTGAAGTGAATCAGAGGGGAGCTCTATGGTTCTTGCAGTCTTAACAGATGAATAATGGCGGACATGTTTCTCTTAAGTTAAGCTATTTGCATTACTTGCCATATGCTAAATAAATATATATTTGCATTACCAATTTTCTTCTATGTAAAGCTGCGAGTACTGGGTATGTTCTGGGTTGGTCATTCTTAAGTTTGCTGGACTGAGTGCTTATAATGGAAACATTTGAGTTATGTGCAAATTTTTAGGAGTTGCAGACTTGGTTCTCACTTTATACAATGTGCTTAAATCAAAATGCATTTCTGGTTTTGTCTTATTTTTTACATGACTCCAATCACTCTGATAATAAAACTACCATTTACAGTTTAGCAAATGTATTCAGGCATAAGATCATAAGATAGACAAGACTTTCTGCTATCATTAATGAAGTTAAGATGAGATATTTAGCAGAAACCCATCATTGATAGGCATTAAAATTGTAAGAAAACTTCTCCCACACATTTCCATCAATTCAAACTTCAGCCACAAGAGCTATTAGTTTAAAGTTTCACTTTGTATTTTATGACAAAATCATGATAGGCTGTGTATTTTCACTGTGTGCAGGACTATTTGTCTGCTATACCCCGAACAACCAATTTGTAGTAGTGATTAAGGCACCAAGCTAGAAATTGGGAGTTCCTGCATTCTAGTCCTCCATTAAGCACAAAACCAGGTGACCTTTGGCTAGTCAATTCTTCTGAGCCCCAGAAAACAGTCAATCAAAGACAAACCACTTCCAAAATGTTTTTTGCTAAACTGCAGGTACCAGTTCAGGCAGTTTCTAGGAGTCAAGACTGACATGAAGGCATGACCGCCCCCCCAAAAAAACCATGAATTAATTGGGACAGGTAGTTTGAGGTAGATATTTAAAGGGAAGAAAGTGTGAAAATCATTTGTCAGCAAATGCAGGGCAAAAAGGAGTAACTGGTCTGGGGCAGCTTTATGAATTGATTCACATATTGTGCAAGACATTATATGTTTGGTGCTTGTTTAGTAATATATTAATCCAGCTATTATGATGCATAAACCATGATTTGTGACTTGGTATGATATAAGAGTCAATTGTGGTTCATTGAGATAATGGCTTAATAGAACTCCAGTTGATGAGAATTGTTTATCTTCAAATATGATCCTGATACAGGTAAACATTCCAGAAATTTTGAAATTATTGGGTTAAAAAGTAATTTTCTATACAATCCACAAGTAGACCACACAAATTGTCACATCTTTTGTTTTTATATTGGGTGAACAGCAAATTAGATGGAAATATACAAAATCTGAATTTCATAGTTGAGATTGGGATTCATGTTTAAATAATAGACTTTAAATAAGGAAATTAAAAGATATATAATATCAGGCTTTCCAATGTTAGGCTTGTAACGCATTGCTAAAGTACATTTAATTTTTCTGAAAAACCTTTACATATAATGTAGCAATTAGAAATGTCAAATTTTCAAAAAAAATGAAGATGGAAAAAAAGTCTGTATTCATTTGAAAACAAATTACAATAGCCTATTATAGTCTACAAAAAACTGAACCACTGCAACATTCGTTCAGCTCTATTTTTTAAGGCTACTAAATCAGGGTACAAAAATCTGAATAACTAGTAGTTGGTAGTAACAACTGACTGGATGATTTGGGCCTGTGACCCTCTCTTAACCCATCCTATCTCTTGGGGTTGTTATTGTCAGGACAATAGGAGGAGAAAGAAGTATTAGATAGTCTCATCATCTTTGACTTATAAATAATAAAGGCTGGGGAAAAAATCAAACAAGATACCAAAAGTCTTGTTCCTGCTCTCTTTTAGCAGTCTGCATTTTTTGCAACCAGGTTTATTAGCCCTATTATATTTCCCAAGTTTTTCTTTTTGCTAATGTTTTCAGAGGCATTTTTGTGAAGGCATTTATGGCTTGCAGCAGACAATCCAATGGAAAGCTCCCCTTACAAGCAAGATCTCTTGGAAAATAGATTACACACTTTTCGTTAAAATATTTATCTTCTGATGATATCCATATGTAATAGATTATGTGAAAAACAGTTACTGTATTTTAACAAATAAGGTGTTTAACCTTTGACTAGTATATAGGATTATACAGCTAACAGGTTTACAAAGTCTATAATCTCTTTAAGAAGAAACTGGAAACTTTTATTCAAAATACAGGAGGAAGAAAGCAGTCAATAAATGCATCCCAGATTATTGTGCTTGTCATATTAATACTATCCTACTAATCAAAAGAATCAAAATGATTGATCTAAATTCTAAAAGATATAGCAATGCAGTATAACCCTCAATATATGAAAAAATCAAGAACTTTTTGAATGACTTAAAGGCATAGCTTCCAAACATTTTCCTTTCAGCATTGGAAGAATCTCAGCTTCTAGTTATGAAGTTTCCCCCAATTATATCTGAGTGAGAAATTTATGACTTTCTAAATGTTGCAAAACCACAACTCCTGCATCTCTGTGTAGTTCAGTGCTATCTGCATACTATCTGCAGTAGATAGTATTATTTGCACTAAACTACATGGAAAAGAATGTATGCCTAGAATATAGAGATGACTTTGGGTCATTTCTCTCTCAGCCCAACTCACATCACAAGGTTGTTGTGTATAAAAAGGAGGCAACAGCATATACGCTGTCTCAAGTTAACCAAAAATAAAAATGGGATATAATCAAATAAACTACTTTAAACCTTGATACAATAATCCTGATATTTTTCAATAACTAACATGAAGTATTGGACTGAAGGACAATTATTAGGGAAGTTAAAAAAAAGGAATGTGAGCACTTGTGTGTCTTATGTTTTAGCACTTTTAAGCCCAATTTTTATTTTTTGTCAAAGCATGTTGCTGCCAATTACAGATAGATGACTGCAATCTGTGAAATCTAACTAAATCAACCAGCATCAACAGGGATACCCAGTTTATCTTAATCTGATTAACTAGTGCCAGCCTCTGGTTTTTAAACAGCCTCTAATCCCCGTGAGCACTTTTTCAGAGGTTTGGAAGGGGTCAATAGCATCCAGACTGCACAAGTTGAATAATGTTTTGAAGAATTCAAAGTTGTAGTTTTAATATCCAATCTACGTGGGTGTGATAGTTAAATAACCAATTCAAACATAATGTATGTTACAGACTAATCTGAAACTGGAAAAAAACTACATTTTAAGTGTAAAACTCCCTTACATAAAGTATCAGATTTTTTGAGTGCTAACTATATTTCTCTGAAAACTAACAATATAGTATATGATTCTAGGCCTTAAAATATTCTAATTGAGCTGGCAGATTTGGAGTGCAAAAGTACAGATAATTTACAAGACAGAAGCACAAATATTGTCTATTACTATCACTTGAGGTTTTGCAGGACAACTCTAGTAGCCCTAATTCTAGGATTTCTTTATAGTATGTTTAGCACAATATACATTGTATCATTGCACAAATTATATTACTAATAAAGAATTGCTTCATTTAATATAACTCTTAACTTTACTGTGGTCATGGATTACTATGCTAGACAGGTGAAGTACAAAAAATGAAACTGGAGGAAAAGTGAAACCAAGCTCTCTCAAAAGCTGATACAAGTTTGTTTCAGATAGGCTCAGCCTTTCACAATATATAGAGAGCGAGCCGAGGGGGAAAAAATTGTTCTAGAATGTAGGCTTGATTCAAAGAACTTTATTAGAAAGGGATTCTGAAAGTTTGTTAATCTCGGTGCACATTTTGGGCAGTCACAAAGATTAAAATGTTGAATTTAAAACATTGGGCTACGTGGAACTCTAGAAACAGAGGAAGAACGGCCGAGACTGCAGATCTAACTTGGCCAGGCTGCCCCAACCCCGTCAACCCTGCCAAGGAACTCCCTGCAGGAGAGGGGCGGGAAAATCCAAGCGGGTTTTGGGGCTGGGCCGCCAAACTCTTCCTTACCTAGGGCTAGGTGGCCAAGCTGCGATGGGGGAGGAGGTTGGCGGGCAAGAGAAGCTGGAAAAAAACGGGGTTGTCTGCCAGGGCAAAACCGCTGCTCCCGAGTCACCACTGCAGCCGAGCGGGACACCCGCGGCCGAAGCGAAACCAGCCGAGGTTTAGGCAGGCCCGTGCGAGGCGGCGCACGGAGGCTTCTCACCGCCGGAGGAGAGGAAGGGGCCTCCCGCGCCGCCACGCCAAAAGGAGGAAGGCGGCCGGGAGCGATCGCCCAGGGCCGCTTCTCTGCAGGCGCGGAGGTCAAGAAGGCGGCGGTGGCGGGAGAGCAGAGTTCCCGCTACTGCCCCCTCCCCAGAACCCTGGACGGCCGCTGCCGAATCGTCCCCTCCCTCCCCACCGAGGAAACGCGGTTTAGGCGGCGGCGCCGTTCCCTCCGCTGCTCGCTCGGCCGGCCGCCGTCTCCATCCGCCATTATTCTTTGTTCCTCGCGCGGGCCGGCGGCGGCTGGGCTCGGCGGGAGAGGAGCGACTGCGGGGAAAGAGGCGCCTCCATTTTAAAGTAAGGCCACCCCGAGGCGGAGGGGGAGACGACTGGGCGCTGCTGGGGTGGCCAGGCCGGGGCTCGGCTCTCCGTCGTTCCTTCCTTCCCTCTCGCTCCCCGCGACTGCCGTCTCCCTCCACCCCCCCCCCCCCGACACCCGCTCGCGAGGCAACCCCGCCTCAACGGCCGCGCCGCTGCTGGTACTGGTGGTGGCGGCCCTGTGGCTGCCGCCCCTCCCTGTTTTTCTTCTCGGGCTGTTAGTCGCCTTCCTTCCTTCTCTTTGCTTTTCTCCTCTTACCGGCTACAGGCTGCTCCGTCACTGCTTTCGTTCGCGCCTAGGCTCTCGCCGCAGTTTTATTCTCTCCCCCACGTAACACACCGCGTCAAACTACACCTCCGCCGCGTCACTCACATAACACACACACGCTCTCTCAGGCTCTCCCAGCCCCGGCGACAGGCAGGCAGCAGCGGCCGACTGAGAGGGAGAGAGAGGAGCCAGCCAGGGAGCAAGCGCCGCCGAGCATGCCTCGGCTCTCCTCCGCCCCCGCCCAGCGCACGCCCCCTCCCTCCTCTCTGTGCACGGAAAGAACCGAACGGCCCCCACGGAAATGCCCGAAGGGGCTGAGCGGCCGCGGCGGAAAAGAACGACCGACAGACTGCCCACGGAATGGCGCGGAGGGGGAGGGGGATAACGCCTGCTTTTTCAAGCGGGAACGATCGAGCAGACATTTTAGTTGCTCAGCCTGACCGAGAAATCGCAGATCCACGTTCATGATCGAAGAGGAGGGCAGGGCTACGAGGAAGAGCACGCCTCTCCGTCCGCTTGCTTTCTCGGCAGAGAGGAATGGCTCTCGCTTTGCCCAGTAACCCTCCGCCACTCCCGTGGTAAGCGAAACGGAGGTTATGTGTTAATGCCAGGGGCGCAAATTTCCGAAAGGAAATGAGTGCATCCGAAGGCAGCAAGAGCAGTCCGGCGAATACTGTAAGGGAGCGGCTGGAAGAGCAAAGCCGGGGAGAATTTAGGGTAGAAAGCAAAGCGGGCGGAGGGAGATTGCGATTCTGCCTGGATGGAAATTGGCCGCTTTTGCAAAAGCGTGCCAAGACTTGGAATTGCAAACAGAGAGAAACTGCTTGAACGGGTTTTTTTTTTAAAGAAAGATGGTCGCACGTGAGGAAATAAGAGAAATGATTTTTGGTAGGAGGAGAAACGTGTTGGTCTATGGTAGCAAACAATCAGACGTCTGGAAGCAACTTCCGATACACCTTTAATTTTTTTTATTTAAAATGATTATATATTTAGCAAAACGTGCTGGAAAAAATATTACTGCATTTCCCTCATTTTCGAATGCCTGTTTTGGGATGAGAACCAAAAATCTAGCCCAAGTTAAGACAAAACCCTACTGACGGGTTCAAAAAAAGCATCTCAGTGGGAAACTAGCCTTGCAAAAAACAGAGCACCTATTTCTACCATGGGTGAGTTTCAGAAAACATTCTTTTGTGATCCCACAGTGATTCCCAAAAAAGAATAACTTGTTTTTCCATATTTGATAAGTTATCAAATATTCCTTTAGCGTATGGAAATATCTGTATGGTACAACATTGGAGAATAAACTCATTAGGACAATATTCAGCAGCCATCTGCATTTGAGAGACAAAGGCCACCCTTTTGAAGATAGGAAAGTCCACATTCTGGACAGAGAGGACTGCTGGTTTGAAAGAGAGGTCAAAGAGGCCACCTATATTAAAATTGAACAGCCCTCCCTCAACAATGGGGGAGCGATATGATACCATCAATCTCCTGTTTACAAGTCCTTTCAGCAGTTCCAAAAAGGTTCCACACCCATTTGCACTATTCAGGTGATCTTCAGGGCACAGATGAACCTCCAAATGGCCTCAATGACTCTCAGAGTGCTAGCAACCAGATGACTGCAAGGAATATTTATTTATTTATTTATTTATTTATTATATTTCTATACCGCCTTTCTCCCGTAGGACTCAAAGCGGTGTACAGTCAAGAAAAATATAGACACACAAACATCATAAAATTGCTAATTAAAATTATTACTTAGTTTGGTCAATTAAATAAAACCCAGAATTAGATAACATTAAAAAAAAAAATCATTCACATGTTCATATGTTTAGCCCCGCCTGTTGAAACATCAGGGTCTTGAGGGCACGGCGGAAAGCACGGAGATCAGGGATATTCCGTATCTCCGGGGTCAGTTCATTCCAAAGGGTTGGAGCCCTCACAGAGAAGGCCCTCCCCCTGGGAGTCGCCAGTCGGCATAATTTGACTGATGGCACCCTGAGTAGTCCCTCCCTGTGAGAACGAACTGGTCGATGGGAGGCTATTGGTGGCAAAAGACGGTCTCGTAGGTACCCAGGTCCTAAGCCATGGAGCGCTTTAAAGGTGATAACTAACACCTTGAATCGTACCCGGAAGGCCACCGGGAGCCAGTGCAGCTCGCGTAGGAGAGGTGTTTCATGGGCGTAACGAGCTGCGCCCATAATCACCCGCACGGCTACATGCTGGACCAGT